>OW386287.2:88269687-89654088 GCA_936432065.2 Rutpela maculata | reverse complement strand
ATCTCGTTCAGATAAGTTATTTACCTTTAAGAAAGGAGCCAAAGTCATAACTGTCAATATTGATAGGGTTAAACCGGCTTTTGTATTAGTTGACAGATGTGACACTTTGCCTACCCCGATTAAAAAAGTACGTTTTGCAATCGACACGTTGTTGATTGATTGACTATTTTCTTTTTTAACGAGGGGGTGACTATAGCGACTCACTCACTGGAAATCGAGAAGTTCCAAAAGCGAGAAGTTTCCATGGAGTCGCTAAGAAACAAAAAGGAAAACTCGATCCATAATGGAGAAGTTTCCATGGAATCGCTAAGAAAAAAAAAACATTCGATATAAAAAATAGAATATCAATATACTTTAAAATACCAAAATCACATAAAATATGAACATGTATTAAAAACAAATATACATATATTTACTTCGATTTTAATTTTATTTATAGCGATAACGCTATACTATCCTTATTTTTACTATTAGCTCGACATTTTTTTTGACTAACCGATGATTTCATAATATCACTTGTGATTGAAATAACAACGCAAACATTTTTTTCTAAACGACGAATGCTCTCGTTATTCTTAGTGCGATTCTGTTCATCGGCATATCCATAAAAAATAATACTACTTTGGTCTGAACTGCTTGGTTCCGATTATTGATCATATATTCATATATTATATTTGTTACCATGCGCATGCTTAATAAATTTCCTTTTCAAATTAATGTTCAATTAATAATCAAGTGTCATTTTGTATTAAATTTTTGAAGTTATATGAGACTTTCTATAGTATATTTCATTTTGTTTCGATGAAAATTAGGTGAAAAAAAGGAGGGCAAAGAAAATTCATTTTTGAAACTAAGAATAATGAACTCTATCCCTAAAACTACATAAAATAACGTACAATGCCTCCATGATAATTGACGAAGAATTAAACATTTTATTTCGTCTGTCATCTCTGACCGTTCTATTTGACATACGGTGTCCGGGATTGATGCATAATATTTGACCATAAATGAGTTTGATTTCTGCCAACTTTGGTGAAATTACTGCTTCTTATAGAAAGGTATTCAATTTTGATTTTTTCGGCTATTTTTGATGTTTTCTATTTTTTTCCAAGAAGGTGAATTGACCAATACATATCAGGCAGGTCTATATTTTTTAAGAATGTTGTTTCAAATAAGCCTGTATTTTTAAAATTTGAAAGTTGAAAATCCGCGAAAGCGCGTCAAAAAGTGCATATAACTTTTGACGCACACGGAATTCTTGGGCACAAATATTTTTTCGCAATCAGGAGGTCATAATACATAAGAATCGATAAAAATTAAATTAAATCAATTCGACTGTACTATAACAATACAATCGGTGATTATTCCCTCAACTCTGATGTGGTCATATCCATATTTATTCCTCTAGTTCGAGTTCAAATGATGTTTGCGCATGTTTGTGATGGAGAATTGTGTAGTTTTCCAAAAAAAAAAAAACACCTTCATTAATGCGAGTGTAATGCGGAAAGATGACTGACTCATATTCTGAGAAATGTGACGGTATGACGGTAAATGTTGTGGTATGCAAAAATTGCAAAAAAGTGTATTCCCTGAAACAAGATCCTAAAAAGGAGGTACCAGATCTAAAATCCAGTGCCTCTAGAGATGCGAAGTTGTTGCGAACTATAGCATAAAAAATGCTTTAATTTCAAAGAATGTTATCTAATTTGTGTCGAGGAAGCTAATAATCAAGGAAAAACGGTGGCAATATTAAAGAATAGATGTTACGACAATCAAATTTGATGACCAGCTAAAACAGAAATGTGTAGGAAGGAGCAGCAACCACGAACAAATATTGTTTAGAATAGGTACCTACCAATATTTGAATGCTTTTATGTAATGTAACTTTTATTTATTTATCACCAACAAATAGCAATAAAATTCATTACATTGAAGGTTGGGATTCAATATAATTTGTCTTTGAAACCGGTGAGTAGAAGAATGAGTGACAAGATAAATACAACACATGCAGACAAAACCTCAAAACAGTAAACAGATTATGCTTTCCATTTGGGAGACAACCTTTCCGGAAAGAAAATGGAAAGAAAAAGCGAGCGGTATAGCAGTTCTCAAAAACAACAATCTTTGCGAAAGAAGTTGACAATTTTCCGCTCAATGTAAACAGAAGAGTTGCTTGAAGCAGGTCGAGATTTTTGTCTTTAGAACGCTCATAAACAACATATTTTGAAATAAACTGCAAACTCATTATTTTGTTTAACTTGATTAAGATTAAGAAAGAACTTGAAGATGTGATAGAAGAAGAAACGAGCTTCTGGATTCCTCATTTAATGGAGGTTCTGTTCATATGCACAATATTGTGCCGGGTGAGTTTTAATATCTTTTAACGTTATAAAAAATCTGTCACAGATCGTGAACTGTAGTAAGCAGATACCAAAGTATCATGTGTAAAGTGAGCTAGCAGTAATGTAAACACAATGGAATACTTCCAATTTCACTATTTCGATATCTTTTATGATATATGATGAATACGTTGCCATCCTCTTGGACCCAAAGCACAGGAGTAACATGTGGAATGACGAGCTAGTATGGTTCATCAGTCTGAATCGGAAGAGTACTTTTTTGATTCGACACCGTCGAATATGCAGAAGGGAGTGATCGAAAACAAAATGAACCTGCTTCTTACGAGTTGTAGGGTACGGACAAGACGAAGATGCCTCGCTGTAGGTGGAGATCGCGGTCGCTAAAAATAAACATATGCATATTATTTATATACATAGGATGCTTAGATCAGTTCACCCTTGCTGTTTATATCAAGGTCTAGCGCGATGTTGCGGACGATACAAAAAAGTTTATTTTCCATCGCTGTAGATAGGAAGGGATTATAGTAGCTTGCACCTGACTGGTTCACCATCTCTATTCAAGGAATTTTAATGCTTGTTAACATTATAATTGTGTATATGTTAAAACTTTACCCACACAGCACAATCGGGATATGGGATGACAAATTGACGTACCTACCTGGATATCCGAGTACGTAAAATAAATAAAGAAACGGATGTACCTTTTAGGATATCCTATTTTAGGACGTCCTCAAGACAGTCCATTTTAGTACGTCCCAGAATATCCTATTATGGATGTCAATGGGCTATCCTGAATAGGTTCCATTTTGGAATTAACTATGTCGACTAACATCGGGATAAAGAACGGACATCCGATGAAGAGCCCTAAATCTCCTTAAAATGCATCCTAATATTAGGTTTCTAATACATTTAAATAAAGCGCCATTTTGATTTTCGGCCGACCAAACTGGCCGGGCAAAGCAAATAGAAAAGATCCCAGACACACAGTAACCATGCTTTATTAGTTTTTATTTCTCAAATATTTAAATAATAATTATTGTTAGTGGCTGTATGAAATATTTTAAAGTTGTATCTTTGAGTTTTATCTATTTAGTTCAGCTTTATTTGAATGTCTTCATTCCAGACTATTAAAAGTGAGTACAAATGTATAAAAATATAACATAACCTATTAAACTTCATGTTATGAAAAACTTATCTGATTATGATTGAATAATTAATTGGTTATTAATGTCGACGAAAATTTAATGCGATTTTTTATACTTTCAAAATGCCAACGGAAGCTAAAAAAAACACATTCCCGTATTTTACAATCACTGAGAAACCTACAAAATAAAATATTAATTTTGCTCAAAAATTGAATACTGAAATCACCTTGGAGAGAAAATGTGAATCACGTGAAAGTGACAATCTGACAATAAACCTAATGAAATTGAATTTGAGAATGATGACAAATAATGTACCTACTTAGTTAATGAATTTAAAACCAACTAGCAACTAATTGTAAGTAAGTAATTATTGTGATTTAAGATAATTATTTGAAACTTTTATTACATTTTTAAACGAAAGATATGATACGATATCAGGCCGAACACATACTGCATGAAAATACAGATACCCATTACAATATTTTATCTTGAAATTCTATTTCCCAGAGTGTACTTATTGGATTTTAATTTATAATTCGGTAAATTATTATTATTCACTGAGTGCTATATCCCTCAATAATTTCTATTATTTTTATCTTGCCCATTTATTTTTAGCTGCACCCATGAATGAGTATATTATGAAAAACGAAGCAGAGAAACTGTTAAAAGATTATCCGAGAAGTGCAAAAGAGAAGAGCGAGGCAAAGAAGAGAATAGAGAAGTACGAGTGCGCTACATCCTAAAAATTCATGTTCGGCTATTATTAAATTTGCAAAAGTAATATAGGTATTTATTTTACATTTTTCTAAGAAGTTTGCTTTTTAACATTACAAATGTTTTTAAATATTGAATGTGTTTAGCTTATTTCTATGATTAAAAAATATTATTTCCTTACGTACAAAATATTTCTGTTTTTTTTTTATAAAATTGTAGTGTCTGACGATGGTTAATAAACCGAATCGAAGAAAATAATATTTTATTTTTTAACTGACCATAAACCCAAGAAAATACGTATAAGTTATAAGCCAAAATAAGCAAGTGCAAATATTTCAAAAATGTGAATATTTGCCAAAAATTCTAAAAACAATTCAATTCAATTTTTTTAAATTTAAGTATAACATTATTTTCTAAATGTTGGTTGTGGTATTTCCTTATTTTTTATATTTCTTGGTGGGATCCTTTGCCACATGTTTTCTCCTAAAAAAATATCCGTAAAATCTACAAAATAATGCAATTATTAACTATTTTACTCGAAAATAACCTCTACGCTCATAAAAGTCACAGGCGAAGAGGTTATTTTCCAGTAAAATACTGGATAACTGTATTATTTTGTTGATTTTATGGACATTATTTTAGAAGAAAACACATGTGGCAGAGGATATCACCGAGAATCAGAAAAATTAAGTTGCCCATGGATATCTAATTGCAGTCCGTAGGATATCCTGGGACATTTCAGTATCTAGTTTGTACAGCCTATTCGTAATACTTAGGACATCCTGAAATATCCCGGAATGTCCTAGTACATCCTTAGTACAAGCGCTGGTGTATCAGGACGTCCCTCGTACTACTTTTATCTGATACCGAGTTGTGACATTGGGATGACCCAAAGAGTGCCGAAAAGCATACAAACTGGGATATTACGATGTCCATAGGCAAGCGCAAATACTAAATGGGATTTTCCATAGTACGTCCCTCGGACATCCTTGTCTTGTGTGGGTATTTATGCATATAATATAATATACATATTTTACAAGGGAAAGTTCTTAAACAACCTTGAGGATGTCTTAAAATAAATTCGATTCGTCGACTTCATTTAAAATTAGATGTTATCCTTTCTTGTTGAGTTAACACCAACCAGGTGGACTTTAAACATATTATTAGAGAGGTCAGAAAAGAATACAAGAAGTTTCATATTACTAGGAAGTTAAGAAACGGTTCAAGGTAATAAGGATTTATTTAGCTACTGCCGTCGGTTCAATCCATGTTTTTTTACACATTTGATTCGGCGTAAATATTAATAAGGCACCGGCAAAGAACGACCCTAAAAATATATTTTAACAAATATTCATTAAATTCCTTTAAAGATAATTGATTCATTCATAACTTTTATCAAATTACTTAACTAAATTTAAATTCAATGAATTTCACCACATCGATTATTTATTATTTATAACCCTATTATACCTGTAACGTAAAATTAGTATGTAACTTCTAAGAACTATAAATTAAGCTAATGGACGCCATGAATAGCTTTACTAAACTGATTTTTCATTACTTAACCATGTACTGGTTATATAAAGGATTAGTATTATAGTAGTATAGTTATTTTCGCGGTAACTACATATTATGCGGAAAAAACTAATAAATCCTAGATTGTAAAAAAGGACTCTTTACTCTGTGGCAATTGTGACAAGTAGCAAAGTCTGGATCACTGTTTGAATCTTCACATAATGCGTGACTTTTTAGATTTTTAAGAGAATAAAAAAAAATTAACCTAATATGGTATGTTCCAATTTCATATCCACGTGGAGTGGAAGTTTAGTAACAGTAAAAACAGTAAAATTGATTCTTGTTATGCTCAAATAGGCTTAAGATAAAACGTCGAGATTTTAAATTTTCTGTCTGTCAGTCCTTCTGTAACTTTTTTTTTGCGCACGATTTCTCTGGAACGGTTTATGATAGTGACTTGAAAGGACCTCGCACAAAGCCAATGGAGAATGGATATACTTGCAGTGCAATTCACTAAAATTTTGATATGTAGTTTTTGTCATGCTCATCAACAGTTTCAATGAACATTCTGCTATTGGTAGTTTTAGAACTACAGCACTTTAAGTTTAAAAGTATAAAAAACAGTAATAGTCGTTTAACAAATAAATGTTTAATCTATTTATGCGTGTGCTTGAGTGTGGGCGGAGTAAAGGAGAGAAGAATGAAATTCATTTTGTACCAGACACCAGAGCTGGGTCGAGTATAGCTAGAATGGTATTCGAGTACCGGATACGGATAGATCAAATGTGTTCGAATACCGGATACAAGATACGGATACTTTCTGTTTAAAAAGTATCCTTATGCGAATACTTTTTTCGGATACGGATACCGCATACTTTTCTTTAGCTTGTGAAAAATATTAATAAATATTTTCCCCTAAATGCCTTTTGGTATTTTATTTGCTTCTTTTTTTTGTAATAAAAATAAAGCCCACAACAACAAATTAATTTTAAGTACAAAACGATATCTAGAATAAATAATAAATTTATTCCACATTTTAACAAAAACTAAAACATATGATATAAAGAGTCATTCTTTATAAAAAGTTTTGCTTATACTGAAAAGTACTAAACTACTTTAACTATGTCGGTATAACGCACAGAGTACGAGTGGTTAAAAAATAAGAACTTGAAATTGTTGCGAGAGTAGAATACCAGTAATTAAAATTGAAGTAAAAATTTAAAGTCTTATAGGAAAAATTGTTCTTAATGTCGATGAAAGTTCAGATATGAGATTTTATTTAAATTATCTAGTTTTTTTTGGAACACATTAAATCAATTTTGCAAAGTTAACCAAACAAAGTTATTAATTTGTTTAATAAAATAATCACAGAACATTGACTTTTTTATTTTGTTCATGTTAACAGATAAATTATCCACTTTGCCAGTTTACAAAAATTGAGATGAAGCTTTCAAATTGCGTATCTGAACTTCTATCTTTAGTTATATTTAATAGTATATGTCTAAAGGGCTAAACTAATCTAAAATGTATTATCAGAATGACTTGAAGACGAATATTTACCTTTTTTTTTTAATATTATAATTATTATCCAAATTGTTATTAATTTGTTTAATAAAATAATCACAGAACATTCACTTTTTTATTTTGTTCGTGTTAACAGATAAATTATCCACTTTGCCAGTTTACAAAAATTGAGATGAAGCTTTCAAATTTCTTATCTGAACTTCTATCTTTAGTTATATTTAATAGTATATGTCTAAAGGGCTAAACTAATCTAAAATGTATTATCAGAATGACTTGAAGACGAATATTTACCTTTTTTTTTTAATATTATAATTATTATCCAAATTAATATCGATCGACAAGATATTTTCCTTCTGGGAAAAAAATATAAAATCAAATAACAACCGTGTCCTGTTGTTAACGTCGTGACCAACGAAATTATTTTCGCGGGCGATTCGTCGGATGCGTTTGCGTTTCTCGGCGTTTACCGTTAACATTAGGTACTTGGAGCTCTGCAGTGAATTCGCCAGACGCTCGTGTTTAAAATTGCGTTATACCCACAGAATGCCAACTTTACTTACGTTACGTGACAAAAACCTACGATACGTGATCTGACAAAATATATCACAATATATTACTTCCACATCCAGTGGAAGTATAGTAACGACAAAAAAATTTTAAAAAATTTTTATTGTTCAAATAGGCTTAGAATGTCATGAAACGTCGAGATTTTAAGTTTGAGCGAAAAAAAAATTCTGTCTGTCTGTAACTTTTATTTGTGCGCACGTTTACTCTGGAACCGTTTGAGATATTGACTTGAAATTTGGTACACGTATGTACCTTAACGGGATCTAAAACAAGATTATATTTTCATCTTATACCGTCGAAGGGTTGGGGGGTAAATTGGGGTAAATTTGGGGTAAATAGGTAAATCAAGCAGGTATGAGTTCAAAAAAATTGGTATTTCGTATATACAAAAGAGGCTAAGGTTTCAAAAAAAAATTTGGCATTAGCCACCCCCATTACCACCCCCGCCCCATTATTAAAGGGGATGAAAAAAAATGTGATTTAGTGTGTGTACAAGAATCAGAAACCTCAAAATATTTTTTTACTTTTACTTTAACAATTACTTCATAATCAATTTAAACCAAAACAATAATTTCTTAAATAAAAATACAATAAAACCAGAAAAGAAAAGTGGCATGGTTTCATCCAAAGCCAAGAGGAGGAAAAAAAAAAAGGTACAAAACGAACTTTTTTAGGCATTTTGATAACCATTATTTTATATTTTTTACGGCTATATTATGCAACAATGTAACCGACTTTTTATTGGATTTCAGGGGGTTGACGTCACAAAGCGCTAATTTATGGCTGTTTAAAATGAACTCAATATTTTTCCACTACAAGTCAAACTTTAGTAAATGTCAAACTTCAAGTTTTTTTTTTGTTACTATTAGTAAAATTAAAAAGATAATAAATATGCCATAAATCATTTTTTTACGTGAATTAAATACTTCAGCAATAGTTTTTTTTTTCTGGGAAAACCCTATTGACACCTGCCTTACTGTTTTGCCGTAAATCGAAATTAATTGCAATTTGGGAAAATGAAAATACATGAAAGCTGAAAAAAACAGCAAGTGGTTGACTATTGTTTCATTAAAAGCACCAGTGACTGACAATTGTTTTACTGTTTTGCCGTAAACTAAAATTAGTTACAAGTTGGAAAAATGAAGATGCATAAAAAATCGAAAAATTGTCTCCTAAAGGCAGCAAAAATTGACAAATTGTCTTACGTAAATTTTATTAATGTAACTGACACTTGTCTTACATCACCTCAGTGTACTTTTTGACAGTTAGAGATTATTGTCTCAGTAAATTATCCAGCAATAATTGACAAACCGAAAATCGATGTAGAACTTGGATTAATCATCGAAAAATGGCACCTTTTCTTCTAATTTAATAAGTGATTGACTATTGTCTCACTAAAATATGCAACAGTAATTGACAACTACTGTCTTATTGTTTTATTTTAGCCTTAAATTTCTCTCACAAAATGATGCAGCAGTAATTATTGATAAAACGAAAATCGATGTAAAACCTTAGATTTGTCATATGTGTAAACCAAATTCTGGTTAAGGTAATTGACCATTGTCTTACATTACCATAAAATTTTCTTTTTAACGGTGATGGACTATTGTCTCACTAAATTACGAAACAGTAATTGACGATTGTCTTGTCCTGCATGTACACGAATCCGATTACAGTAATAATAATAATTAAAAAAAGTGTTTTGCAAGTACTTAAGCGAAAATCCAACAGACACATGGAAACATTTCAATCAAATATTAAAAACGTAAAATGTTGACGTTGAGAAAAAGGGTATGTAGAAGTACTAATTTAAAACAAAAAGAACTGATATCTCCAATAACGACAATGCGAGATTTATTACAATTACAAAAAAGTGCATTTCGACTACATTCAAAGAGGGCTATACATTATAAATATAAGCTGTATGCAAAATAATTCCGTAATTTACACATAAAGCTTGGCTTATAAATTGATTAATTATAGAGAGATGAGACCTGTGGTCTTTAATTAATTCCGATAAGAAATTCGATACGACAATTTGGATCATTATTTCAAAATCAATGCTCAGCGCGTAACGGTATTATTTTATATAATATAATCACATATTTCAGGATTCTCATTAAAAATGTATTAATGAACCAATGTATCTTATTACTGACAAATAATATGAAGCTATGCAGGTATAAATAATATTCTCATACATTTTGGAGTAATGGTAATGGTTATAAATTTAAATAAGCAGTATTATTATTTTTATTATTT
Organism: Rutpela maculata; assembly: GCA_936432065.2. Classification (NCBI taxonomy): domain Eukaryota; kingdom Metazoa; phylum Arthropoda; class Insecta; order Coleoptera; family Cerambycidae; genus Rutpela; species Rutpela maculata. Next base: position 89,644,001 of record OW386287.2, on the reverse strand, counting down.
ATTATTTAATAAATATTTTTGATGATAAACTTATTAGTCTGGGAGCTAGATGGATTTTTTGAGTTGATTCTATCGAATATAAATATGACAATAGTATATTATGCAACAACCATTTAATGATGCCTATTAAGACACGAACATGAGAATTATGACATAGGCCGTAGGCGAATATCATAATGAATGCAAGTGTCTTAACAATCATTAAATGTGAGTTGCATACACTATTTTTTCTCCGACCAGTCATAATAAAATAGAAAATTAACACTTTATTACCGAAATTTATTAATTATAGATTACAATTTAGGAAATATTACAGACCTCCAGTGTGCTACTGAAGACGTTGCGAAGCGAACTAGTGAAGTGGCAGCCCCACAGAGAGTGCAAGAGGAGAAATATCAGTCGTCTTTTTTAAGACGCTGGTATAAAAGATAAATAAAGTCCCCCGCCTGGGGACACTGTGTTTTTACCCTACCCATTCCTTTCCCTATTTTTTTTTTTTTTACTGGCGAGAAAATGAGAAGAGAGGACGATATGCCAAACTCTGACATGAAGATGGAAGAAATGGTAAGAAACCACCTCATGAGCGAAAACAAACGACTACGGGCCCAAATTGAGCAACTCAAGGCCGAACTAGCGGACATCACCCACCAGATAGCCCAGCAAGAACAAGCTAACCGTCAACACAAAGAATTGTTGGATGCTCTCCGAAATACCAGGACCCCCCCAGAGGCCTCCGTGAAGGAAGCCCCGAAAAGAAAAAACGTCCCGGACAGCGACCAAAAAGAGGACACCAAAGGCCGGCGAGGACAAACTCTCCACCAGCCAGGAGGAAGTGAACCCCACAGACACCGATATAGAGCTCCCCAGAGCCCCCCGGATGCCCCCGTAGCAAGGAGTCATGGTCAACGGTGACCCAAAACCTACAAAAAGCCAGGATAGGATTCAAACAAGCCAAAGCAGTGAGAGATGGTATCGCCATAGAGCCCTCCACACCCGATGACCACCGCAAAATGACACCACTATTCAAAGAAGAACAACGTGAATACCACACCTACGCCCTGCCGGAGGAGAGGCTACTCAGGGTGGTAATAAGAGGGATACCGACCGGAGTGACCAGTGACGAAGTGAATGAAGATAGATCTCGAACAGCAAGGGCTCACACCAGTCTCTGTACAGAGGATGTCCTCCAGGAGGACAAAAAAGGACATCCCGATGATGTTAGTACAGGTTCCCCTAAACCAAGAAGATATCCTGGCAGTGACCCGCTGCTGCTACCTGGTAGTGAAAGTGGAAAAACAGAGAGCCAAGCAGACTATCACCCAGTGCCACAGATGCCAGACCTTCGGCCATGCACAAGGACGATGCATGGCCAACCCCAAATGTGTCAAATGCGGCGAGGCCCACCACTCTACCACCTGCCAGAAGCCAAAGGACACCCCAGCCAAATGCGCAAACTTCCAGGGAGCACACCCCGCAAGTTACAGAGGATGCCCCCGCTGCCCCAAAAGGATAGCCGGACCCCTCAGACACCAGCCCCCCGGGCTAAGCTACGCCAGGGCAGCCCAGGGACCCGCAGGGAAGTCCACCAACCCTGCCCAACCATCACAGACATCCCCAGAGGCCGGCCAACTGCTGCTGTAATGGCCCAAATGCAGCAGATGTGCACCATGATGGGGGCCCTGTTCGCAAACCTGCCCCACCTCACCCCCCAGTGACACCACCCGGACCACCCCGTCGACGGAGAAGCTACCCGAAGAGACATGACGACACCCAACACCCCACCCACGACCCTGCGGGTACCGGACAACATACCAGGAACCTGTAGTCCCCTTGGCTCCGGGAAGACTAAAAATGCTACCAATAGCATTTAGGTCTGCCCTTCCTCGAGCTACACAGCTCATCCTTACCCAACCGACGATCCGGATGACAGGATGTCTCTTGGCATCCTGTGTACCGGCAGTCTCTCCTGCCAAAACTTCCAACACACCAAACAGACCGATGACTACCCCCCGGGGGAAAACAAGCTGGCGAAGAAAAGAAAACGAAGACAGAAGAACGCCAGAAGAGGCCTTAGCCAGCAAGGTTCAACGAGCCAGGACCCAGGGAGGTGGGCCGAAATCGTCTGCACCGCTCACATTTGTGAGTGGGGCCGACGCAAAGTAAGTTCGCCCGCCCTGCACGAGGCTGGTCCCCGGTCTACAGCGATGTACTGGGGTAAAGGGCAATAGTCCTGCCCGGCCCCAGACATCCGAAACCGACTTCTTTAGCCAAGAATATTGGCGGAAATATTATGGATTACACAGGAACACAAAACAAAAAAAGTTGTCTTTTTCTGGTACTCCAGTGGGTAATCCATATGTATTTCTACGTGATGAACACGAATCAGGTATCCGTTTAGCTCCATTGGCCACCATTTTTTTGTAAATCGCGAATATAACCCCAAAAAAACTCATAATTTAGGTTATTTTCGCGATTTACTAAAAATTGGAGCTAAACGGAGAGCTGATTTTTATTCAGCATGTCGAAATACATATGGAGTCCCAGAAACAGATCACTCACTTTTCACTTTTTTTTTGTGTCTGTGTAATATATATTTGCCTACGCAATTTTCTAGAAAATGGCGGAGGATCCGGTGATATTCATATATTACACACAAAAAAAGGTTTGTTTCTGGGACTTTATGGGGCAACCCCCATGTATTTCGACATGCTGAATACGAATCAAGTATCCGTTTAGCTCCGTTACCCACCAATTTTTAGTAAATCGGGAAAATAACCTAAATTATGAGTTTCTTTCAGGTTATTTTCGCGATTTACAAAAAAATACTGGCCAATAGAGCTAAACCGACATCTGATTCGTGATCAGCACGTCGAAATACATATGGGTTACCCATAGGGGTACAGAAAAAGACAACTTTTTTTATTTTGTGTGCCTGTGTTATTATTTCAGTTTCACTTTCACTATCACACATGTTCACTGATTTTAGTTACAAGAAGTTTAAAAAGGGCATAGCAGGGTAAGCATGTAAAATCTGCCCCACAAACAAAATTTTGTTTGTTATCAACTACACTGACAGACATAAAAAGTGGCGCACTTGAAATTTTACTCAAGTTTAATGTGTCTTAATTTCTAAACTACTTGATTGATTGCCACGAATCTTTTTTTATTTTGAAGAATGATTCTTTAAGATCATCATACAGGCCCAAATATTTTTATTGATTAAACTTTTATGATTGATAGAAGGAAAAATAAAAGTGACTGTTTTATTCAGGAATTTTAAAACACCCTGTAGATTTATTCCGCACTTGGAATAAGCTCAAAATACCTTTGGCGTTTTAAGCGGAATTTAGATTAAATTTTGTATTTTGATTCAGCTCTTTATCTTGCTGTGTTTAGAAAATACACGATTGTAGGTGAAACAGGTACAATTAGAAACATTTTATTAGAATAAGATTGACCAACACGAAATCGAAATTACATAAAATAAAGGTGGAACTTTTTCAATAGAGAAAAAAGATCAGTAGTGTGCCCTGACTAAAATCTCTATTCTTCTTGGCATGCTTCTAATTAAATTTGAAATATTGATCTGTGGAATATTATTCCACTCCTCAATAAGCACTTCTCCTAAAGTATCCAGAGTGTCAGAAACCCTATTGCGAGACCTAATTCTTCCCCCCATTTCATCCCAAAGGTGTTTTATGGAGTTCATATCGGGACTTTTTGCTGGCCAAATCATACGGTCTACGCCAACTTCATCGAAATATTCATTTACGATGTGAATGTGTGAGGGCGCGCATTGTCATGAACCATTATAAAATCGTTCCCTATAAAGGGCGGAAATGGAATACATAGTCTTGTAAAATGTTCTCGATATACCTGTTGGCTGTGAGGGAATTCCTTGGAAGCACGTAAGGTTCTGTGCGCGCTTCTAATGTAATTCCTCCCCAGACCATAACAGAATCTCCGCCAAAGCTTTCTTTTGTGCTGAGTAGGCTCTGCTCATATCTTTTGCCAACTCTTCTCCATACCCTTTGACGGCCATCGGATGAAAACAAACAGAATCGAGATTCATCAGCGAACAGGATCCGGGACCAGTTTTGCTCATTCCAATCTGAGTGTTCTCTAGCGAAGTTTCGGCGTGCTCTTCGATGTCTTGCAAGTAATCTTGGTGGATGGTCTTCTAGACTTTAAATTGACTTCCTTCAATCTCCGAATTACTGTACGATCACTTACAACTCTTCCTCTTACTTGCCTTTAATTAATATTTGTTTGCACTGCTGTATGAAAGCGATTTCGTAAAGTTTGAAGCCGAATAAACCGATCATCATTAACGGTTGTACATCTATGACGACCTGATCCAGCTCTTCTATGACAATGACTTGTCTCTTTATATCTTGCAATTGCCTGACGTGCAGTCGATTTGGGAACACCAACAACCCGGGCAGCATATCTTTTACTTCTTTTGTCTCCTACTAAAGCCATATTCGGGCTACTTACTCCGATGTTATTTGCTGAGGCATTACTTAAAAATCACAAACATGACTTTTGATCCGACCTGGAGAAAAACGTTTTCAATGTTTTGTAAGTACAAAAACGAATTAAAAATCGTAATCATTAGCGAGTGAATGCCTGTGATTTTAAAACCATTTTGACACCTGTCATATTTTAGAGCAATGTTTAGTCTGTTCATGGCCTTCTTAAACAAAACAAAATATCAATTTTGTTAATACTTTGCTTAAACATGTGTATTTTCTAAACAAAGCAAGATAAAGAGGTGAATCAAAAAACAAAATTTAATCTAAATTCCGCTTAAAACGCCGAGCATATTCCAAGTGCCGAATAAATCTACAGGGAGTTTTAAAGTTCCTGAATAAAACAGTCACTTTTATTTTTCCCTGTATCAATTATAAAAGTTTAATCAATAAAAATGTTTGGGCCTGTATAATGATCTTAAAGAACCATTCTTCAAAATAAAAAAAGGTTCGTGGCAATCAATCAAGTAGTTTAGAAATTATGACACATTAAACATGAGTAAAATTTCGAGTGCGCCACTTTTTATGTCTGTCAGTGTATTTGAAGGGGCTTACTCTAAATATGATTTTCCCAAAATTTCAAGCCTGCAGCAGCTATATTGGAGTGGTGGGGGGTTTTTTGATTTTCGTTTTTTAAAATTTTCTCGGATACCGTTGTACGAAAAAATCCGAAATAATTCACAGTTGTTACTTACATGTTGGGCTATTTACCCAATTTTTTTCAAAATTTTTTTAAATGCAAATTTCGTATGAGGGGCGAGCGTAGAGGCGACTTCAATGTGAATATCAGTCGATATTCCCTTGAAGCAACGTCGAGCGCGGTTAGTACTTGGATGGGCTCCCATCTTGGGAAATACAGCGTTCTCGTCCCACCTTCTAGAGGCTTGTATATCAGTGTATACTCGGAAGTTAAGTAATTTCAGACGAGGATTACGTAGTGGATATACCATCCTTCGGAGGGGATGTAAAGCAGGCGGTCCCTTGTCTATTAGATGTTAGGCAAGTAAAAGACCCTTCTCTTCTTAAGGGAAGAGGTTCGGCAAAATTTCCAGGTTGGGGGTAGCTCGTCTCCTGGCGTCGGTGATAGGCCCTGGTAGCGGAAATAGGCCGACGTTAAACAGTTAAAAAAAAAAAAATTCGTATGCAAAAAAAATGCAAATTTTTTAACACAATTTTTTGGCACTTTAAGAGAGAAGGCCACTCTGAGTTTTTCATCGTAAATTACTCATTTATCAAGGCCTATTCTCAAATTTTTTCATATTTTTAAAAAATGTGGAAGATAGTTAAAAAAACGAAAAACTGCGTTACCGATCATTCTTTTATACGCGCCTCACTATCATTTGGACGCATGTTAGTTTATGTGCACAGACGAGATTACCTTTCCCCCCATTTTCGAGGATGCTGAACACGATGCAAGTGGTGGGAGAAGTTTTTGACCGCCGCAACCCCCTGAAACGGACACCTCTTTTATGGATCCCTTTATGTTTCCAGATATAAACGGGTCTGGGAGTGATTTATCGACGGGTTATACTTAAAATAACATGGAAGGAGGTATTAGAGTAAGTGGAATTCAGACAGCAGGCCTAGGGTTGATTAAACCCTCCCGAGGGGTGGAAAATCATTTCTTTTCAAATGATTCGGTTCAAACGCGTATCCCCAAGTTTTCGGGGTCGCTGATCACAGGAAAAATATTCGTTTTTACCTCAAACGATGAATGAGGTTTCTGGCATTTCTGCCCAGGGATTAATACCTATATACTATCGTCATACAATTAGAGTTTTCTATCCATCATTACAGAAGTTATTAATATTAACATGCCCTGATTTTTATAAACGTTATTTCTTGGAAACTGTTGATAACTGGTACTTACTAAACTTGTACGACTATCGGATAGTTAAATTATAATGAATAAACCTGATGATTTTCCATCGAACATTAATAGAAGAATAATTATTTCCACATCCAGTGGAAGTATATTAACTACAAAAAAATTTCGAAAATTTTTATTGATCAAATAGGCTTAGGATATCATGAAACGTCGAGATTTTAAGTTTGAGCGAAAAAAAAATTTCTGTCTGTCTGTCGGTCTCTGTAACTTTTTTGTGCGCACGATTACTCTGGAGCCGTTTAAGATATTGACTTGAAATTTGGTATACCGGGTGCCACAGAATAGTGGCTCCCCCTATATTTCCTTTATTTATTAACTTATCCATTTGAAATTTAGGGTGCATAAACTACCTGTAAAAATTAATTTTTGGAAATAAAAAATGATATGACACGATTTCCGGTTTACCCAGAATGACCTCAACTTTCGATTTTTAAATGGAACACCCTGTATATTTTTATATATTTGGATTCAAAACAACATTCTGAGTATACCATGAGATTTTTGTGAGTTTTTGAGTTGATTTTCAATTTTCTTAAGCATTTTAAGACTTTCGTCTAAAGTGCTTTGGAATACCAAAATTTGTTCTAAGGCAGGTAAAGTCCAAGGGAAAAATATAATTTTTCGTTTAATTTCATTAATAACTATTTACGAAGCCTCCAAAATTGAACAAATCACTTTTTTATCGAAAACTTTTTTTTTTCAAATGGGAAGGTGGTGGCTCCTAGTGTTCAATAAATTATAGATTTCTTTCTGAATCCATTGATATCCATTTCAAATCTATGCTATTTGTTTTTCTATTTTATTAAATTTATTTAAAAATAAAAAATCACTTTCAAAATAATTTTTATTGATCCTTATACTTTGCACTAGTACTTATACCTATTAAGAAACAAAAGAGAGAACCAAAAGGCTAATATTCACAAAAAGGTAGTTATTCACATTTCATTATTAGACATATGATTTTTGCAAAGGCAACTACGTTAAAGTTCCAGAAAAATTATATTGAATGTAATTTTTTATTTTTAAATAATTTCAATAAAATAGAAAAACAAATAGCATAGATTTGAAATGGATATCAATGAATTCAGAAAAAAATCTATAATTTATTGAACACTAGAAGCCACCATCCTCCCATTTGAAAAAAAAAAAGTGGTATGTTCAATTTTGGAGGCTTCGTAAATAGTTATTAATGAAATTAAACGAAAAATTATATTTTTCCCTTGGACTTTACTAGCCGTAGAACAAATTTTGATATTCCAAAGCACTCTAGACGAATATCTTAAAATGCTTAAAAGAACTGAACATCACCTCAAAAATTCGCAAAAATCTCATGGTATACTCAGAATGTTGTCTTGAATTCAAATATGTAAAAATATACAGGGTGTTCCATTTAAAAATCGAAAGTTGGTCATTTCCGGGTAAACCGGAAATGGTCTCATACCATTTTTTATGTCCAAAAATTCATTTTTATAGGTAGTTTGTGCACCCCAAATTTCACATGGATAAGTTAAGAAATAAAGGAAATATAGAGGGGAGCCACCATTGTTTAAGGGGATGAAAAAAAATGTAATTTAGTGTGTTTACAAGAACCAAAAACCTCAAATTATTTTTTTACTGCATCCACCCCCACTACCACCCCCTATCAACACCCCCATCCCATTACCGATGTGGGATATCGTTTTATGGGTTTTTGGGGTAGATGATTTCAAATATTATATTATTAAAGTTCCACATACAAAATGTTTTCGTTGTGAGAGACTTGGTTAGAAAATCTAGATGTGGAAGTAGTGATTCCTTAGGCAGCGGCTTTTACAGATAAACGGTAGATATTCTGCACAAACCTGGTCTTTCTGACGGTCCCGTGCAGGCCCCGCTCGAGCGCACGTCGTTCTTTTCATTACTGAACATACTTAAACGTAAGTAATAAGAACGTTATAAATAGCACCTGAAAACTGTTAAAATGATCTATAACGGCGGCAGATTGTTAAAAATGCACTTATAAGCGATGAAAAAACTATATATTTGTTAACAAGACATGCGTCCAAATGATAGTGAGGCGCGTATAAGAGAATGGTCGGTAATGCAGTTTTTCGTTTTTTTTAACTATCTTCCACATTTTTTAAAAATATGAAAAATAAATTTTACGATGAAAAATTCAGAGTGGCCTTCTTTCTTAAAGTGCCAAAAAATTGTGTTAAAAAATTTGCAATTTTTTTTGCATATGAAATTTGCATTTAAATATGAAAAAAATTGGGTAAATAGTCCAACATATAAGTAACAACTGTGAATTATTTCGGATTTTTTCGTACAACGGTGTCCGAGAAAATTTTTAAAAACGAAAATCAAAAAACCCCCCCCACCCCTCCAATATGGCGGCTGCAGGCTTGAAATTTTGGGAAAATCATATTAGAGTAAGCTTCTTCAAATAGTTGACAACAAACAAAATTTTGTTTGGGGGCAGATTTTACATGCTTATCCTGCTATGCCCTTTGCTAGGTGAACAGTAAAATTAATAAATTTTAGATCTGTCAGATGTTCAAGGCGATAGTTGATATTGACAGAATATTGCTGTGTGTCGCGTTTCTATTGGTTATAAACTTGTATCTTAATGGAAAATCTATATCTTAATGAATCTCATTAAGGTACAGGTAGAAAATGTCTAATAAACGAATTAAAGTATGGGAGTAGAAAAACTAGATATCTGGCGTATGTTAGCTCGTCAGCTTGGCCATAGTTCAAGACACAGACGTCGGATTTCCAAAATTAGCAGGCGGGCTTAAGCTATCTTGAAAAAAAAAAACAATCCTTTTTCACGTATAAAAATATTTGCAAATACTGAAGAATAGCGTGGCATTGGAATGCAAAATTTTTTCGTTGTGAGAGACTTGGATAGAAAATCTGGATGTGGAAGTAGTGATTCCTTGGGCAGCAGTTTTTTACTTCCGCATCACCTAGTGGAGTGTGTTTACGATATTGACTTCACATATGGTACACCTATGTATTATAACGAGATATGGAACTAGATTATAGTCTGATCTTATTCCGTTGAAATATTGGAAGGTAAATGGGTAAAGCAAGCAAGAGTCCCATGAAATTGGGATTTAATGTAGGTATGTTCGAAAAGCCAGGGTCTTCGAAAAAAAATGTTTTAAACATATCAAAAATGTGCCCGGGCCCGGGGGGAATCACTCCCGCACCACCTCCCCCTCTCGACAGGTCTGACCCCACCCATTATTAAAAGAGATAAAATACTAAAATTTTGATTTAGTGTGTACAAGAACCAAAGGTATGAAACATTTTTTTGGAATCAGCCAGATCAGGTTTTGGGGGTCTAATTGCTATGCTTATAATTTTACTCATCACTCGATGATGAATTCTTTATTGGCGAAACGTTTGTGGGTATACTAAGCAGTATTTTTACTGCAGAATCTTATCAAAGATTTCCATTCTTCATGTGCATTTTTTCCAAAAATGTTTTATCCTTACGATAAACACAATAGGTGACACTAACTTACTGTCAAAATCTCAATTCCATTAGACTTTTCTGTCTTAGGTTATTAGTACAGCAAGTGAAGCTTTTAAATCACAGCCCGAAAACGATGTGATGAATTTCCACATTTTTTTCTTCAAAATGCTTCATAAAGTATGTACCTACATAAGAATTTATATTGTCATTTTGCCTGCTTTTTGGTTAGGTAGTTCCCACCTCTTCTTAGGAGATGTCGCAAAAAAAAACAAAAATACACATAATCTGATAATTATAAGAAAGAAAAGTCATACACTTTTTTGCTAAAACCCATATTTTTCGAGATACTGGCAACAGAAAATTGCAATTTTCACCCCCTAAAATCGGTAATCCTAGACGTTTATTTTTAAATTACTCGAAAAATGTGGAGACTTTAATAAAAAAATGCAAGGATACAAAATAGAAATGGTCTTTTCTTTTTTTTTTCCGATGTTTAGTTTTGGAAATATGGCATCTTCAGAAGAAACGTTCAAAAAAATATGCGACGTTAAAATCTAAAATTACTCAAAATGGGAAAAATTTTTATTCTTGTAAAATTAAAGGCATTAAAATTTTCTTTCGATTGAGGCGCATTACGACCTTCTATAATGAAAACTAAAAAAGTTACAAACAAAAAAGTAGCGCATTTGAAAATTTAGGAGCCATTTTTTTTAGTCTTATTGCTCTAATTTTTTATTAATTCATTTTTTTTTTAAATCCTTCCAAATATTGTTAATGCATATTATTACTAACATGCTCAAATTTTTTAGGATTTTTTAAAACAATTATTTTTCATTCTGTACCCATTTTCAATAAAGAAAATTTTCATAATTTTTTGAAAAAAATCGGGTTCTTGGAAATTGTTCAGAAAATATTTTTTTTCTTCAAGCGTATTTAAATGTTTAAATTATGTCACCAAAAACAGAAGTAGATGTAGGACATTGTTTTACTAGTAACAAAATGTTAGTACCGAACGCCACCGTAGTGGACATTGTTTTACTAGTAACATAATGTTAGTTCCGAAAGCGCCACCGCAGTGGGTATTGTTTTACTAGTAACATAATGTTAATACCGAAAGCCACCGGTGGCGCGCTATCCACTAGCCACTTGTCATATTGTGTCAACATATAAGACTGTAGTTTGAATATTTGTACATTTATGATAAATAAATGAATTTTTGCATTTTAATACGCTTGAAGAAAAAATAGTATATATTACACGGAGTAGAACGCCTTTTTTGTGTTTCGCCCAGTTTGCGGCTTCGGCTTCGCCTCAAAGAGTGCGTTCTACTCCTAGTAATATAATATACTATTTTCTTCAAGCGTATTAAAATGTTTAAATTATGTCACCAAAAACAGAAGTAGAAGTAGGACATTGTTTTACTAATAACAAAATGTTAGTACCGAACGCCACCGTAGTGGACATTGTTTTACTAGTAACATAATGTTAGTTCCGAAAGCGCCACCGCAGTGGGTATTGTTTTACTAGTAACATAATGTTACTACCGAAAGCCACCGGTGGCGCGCTATCCACTAGCCACTTGTCATATTGTGTCAACATGTAAGACTGTAGTTTGAATATTTGTACATTTATGATAAATAAATAAATTTTTGCATTTTAATACGCTTGAAGAAAAAATAGTATATATTACACGGAGTAGAACGCCTTTTTTTGTGTTTCGCCCAGTTTGCGGCTTCGGCTTCGCCTCAGCCGCAAATCCTGGGCTCAACACAAAAAAAGAGTGCGTTCTACTCCTAGTAATATAATATACTATTTTATAAAAAATGGTAGAGTACAAAAATGAAGCTTATGAAAAAACGAATAGTTTTTTTTTAATTTTCCTATGACAAACTGTTCCAGAGATATAAAGGTTTAAAGATGGCGCTTGAGCGCATACGCAAGAAAATTATGTATTTAAAATTGAAATATCTCAAAAATTATAAGATTGATAAAACATGATATAAGAATGAAATGGAGCTTATAAAAAATCGAAGACAAACTGTTCCAGAGTTTGAAATAATGTTAAAACTGTTCAGTTTGTACGCGCATTTTAAATATCTATAGTGGGTAGAGAAACGAGTAATAGCGGTCTATATTTCGAAGAATATGGAGAAAAAGCGGGTTGCATTGCAATTTAGCATATTTTAGAGTGCAGAAAAATATTATTTAATTAGTTTACTTAATTGTACCAATTTGATTTATTTACAACAATCTGTATTTTTAATAAAATTAGACATATTACTATTACACCATTTTTTTTTTATAAATTTAGACCTCATCATATCATTTTCAGCGACCTAAAAAACATAAGTATATGGATTTTCGTGAATTCATTTGTAACATTAGAAGAAGTATTGATTTTTCAATATTTAAGAATGATTTCAAGCCTTAATATTTTCGTCTTTCCCACGTTTTGACCTCATAATTATATTCAGCGACCCCAAAAACATAAGTATATGGATTTTCGTGATTTTATTCGTAAAATTAGAAGTCATTAATTTTTCAGTTTTTAGGAGTGATTTCCACCCTTAAAAATAAAAAGCAGGTAATGCGACAGTATAGATTTTTATGTACGTATTTTATAAAGCATATTGCAAAAAAATAAAGAAATTTCTTTCATCGTTTTCGGGCTGGGAATTTTACCATTGTTACTGCATCGCTTACTGGACTGTATAGTGGTTTCAAGAAACGTGACGGATTGACATACATACAGATAGACAGACAGGCGGACACATGGACGGACATTTTGAAAGTTGTTCATAATTCGATCACTAACACTATGATATGAGAATGTTTCCTCTACGAGCGATATTTATGGTTTTAGAAATATGCCGGTTAAATGTAATATACATTTCGTTTTCATATTTACGAAAAGTATAATACAACTTTAAAATTAAAATAATTATATATGCATCCATACAGAATATTGTTCAGTAATAATACAAGTAGATAATATTTATTTCAGTGTTTCATATTTATTTACATCAAACATGTATTATTATATTATTATTATTGATTTTATTGATAAAATGTACTAGGTAGTAGCACTTTCTAAACAAAATACCAACATACTGAACAACTCAGTAAAATAAACATTCCGTACAGCTTTTCCGATCGATACTTGACTTTATTATGAGTTTTACTTCAACTTAAAAGTTTATAATTACTAGTTAGTCCTGTTGTTTATAATTACTAGTTAGTCTCTTTATTTGGGAAGTTTCCAATAATATACGGAAAGTAACAATGAAAGAACTATGCAACCAGATTTACGTGTTGAAGTTCAAATGTGTATAGTTGGTTGCAGATAGGTAGTGACTACAATAATATAAGATTATGTACCCAAATAAATAAAAGAAAGTATATCATGTTGTAAGGCAACAGTTATAGATAATATACAAGGTTTTCCGCCCGGAAATATTCTATGATAAAGAATGATATAAATTTACATCATATTTAGAAGAAGCATCGACCCACCTCCTTCCATTTTTCCTTTTCTCTACTCAGTTTCTTTTAGATTCAATTTGATTATAATTATGTATTTATAGTTATAATTATCTTCTTTTTCTTCTTTACATGATGGCCTTCATACTACTGTGCAATTAACCAGTTATAATTATATATTACATATTACACAGACCTTTCAATGGCAATTAACAGTGACATAAACGAATCCAAATTGATTAGATTCATAAACCAAGCATATTATTCTCTCCAGCATAAAATGTATATTTTTTACATTGGAAAAGGTTGTATGTAGTATTTTTGTACCAGCGATAATGCAAATTACAACTTTCTATTAACGTATTAATTGGATATGTTGTAAAGTTACTCGCTCTGTATTTTTCATTTTTATTTTTATTTTAATATATACATTAAATATATATTTCTATATTTTTTTGTAACAAAAATACTTTCTCACTTACCTTCCTAAGGAAGTAGGTAGATCACTTATTTCCTTAGAAATGTAAAATTAACCTACGCCCCAAGCAACAATGTCCTAATAACATAAATCACTAGTAGGAGAAAAAATATTTATTAAATTAACATCGTGTTTTTAGAAAGTTTGGCCACATAACACAGTTTGTACTTAGCATGTACAAGTGTACATACAAAGTACAAACTACGTTATGTGAGTTAATGTACTTGAACCTTTAAAAAACTATACGAATACAGAAAAATAAGCTCTCTTTGTAAAAAATGAGTTACTATTTGCAAAAAAAAAAAAAGGTAACAGCAGCCTAATAAAATAAAATTGACAGAAATTTCGAGGCTTCCAACATAATTATTTTGAGATATTAAACAACTTCTGTCTAGATCATGTTTCCATAAATATAATATCTGCATAAATATATAACAGGGTAGATTGTAGATTGTTTGAGGGGTCGCTTGGCCCTGGGTTGGCCTTTCTTCACCTCGACCTAAAAGGTCTTTTGTGAATTACCCTGCATCTAGTTGTTGCCCAGGATTCCAAGACTTTTTGCAAAGCTTGCGATTTTCCTGGGAGCTAATTTCCCTATGTCTTCAGGCGTTAATTTCGCCTGTTCTAGGTACTTTAGCCTAATGCGGACTAGCACCCTGCATTCACAAAGTATATGTTCCGCAGTTTCAGTTGCAGCTTCACATTTGTCATCTTCTGCCATGCCCATGTTCTTGAGATGATATCTCAAGGGGCAATGGCCAGTTAGAAGGCCTGTGATCAGCCTTAGATCGGACTTTTCCAGTTCGAGAAGCCTTGTGGCATTCTTTGTTGAATAGGTTATAAACCTTTTTGCTTGTCTTTGTCCTGGAGTGTTCCTCCAGTAGGACTCTTTTTGTTCCTTTTCCCATTTTAGGACCTCCTCCGTTATGTGTCCCTTGGATAGGCCACAGAACGGTTCGGGTCCAAAAACCGGGGCTTCAGCCCCTTTTCTTGCGAGGCTATCAGCCAATTCGTTGCTTTCTACCCCCTCATGCCCTATAACAGGGTATTATAACAGTGGTCTAAACGAAACCTGGTGATAGGGGACATCAATACTAACCCCTTGAATATGATATAGAATTACAGAAGTCCGAATAACCCTTGAATACGATATAGGGTTATTCGGACTTCTGTAATTTTTGGGGAATTATTAGCCAATTTGTCCGAACATTTTTTTCACATGTTATTTTTATATAGATTTCCCGGAGCCATCGCCAACATTTTTCAAACTATTTTTTACGCTATTTTTATTAAAACAACAAATGTTCTTAGTGCAAAATATTATAAAGGGCTATTAGAACGTATCACAATATAAAATGTATGAAAAAAATCATGAATTCGAAATTTTTTTAACTGGACAAGAGGTCATTCTTGTACATATCGTTAACTTAAAAAAAGCGGATTTTAATAAACTGTACCAAGGTTTGAGTAGCATTGACTGGTCTTTTTTAACTAATTACAAAAATGTAAACGATGCCTGTTTACAGTTTTATGAGGTATTAAATGCTGTTTTTGCAGAAAGTGTTCCCAAAACAACCCCGAAAAACGCTTTACATCCACCTTGGTTCGGCAGAAGTATCATTAGAGAGATTAAAGAAAAATCTCGTTTATGGCACTTATATAAAGAAAAGGGGGAAGTACAATATCTGAATCAATTTAAGTTATTACGCTCCAAAATCAAACGAGATGTTGACTCTGCTTTTGGTCTTTTCTTAATAACATGCGCAATTCCTCAATCAATGTCCTACGGCAACAGCCAGCTTAATGATCCTCAAAGCATAGTCAATGCGTTTGCTAGTTACTTTAGTCTGCTTTTATATCATCATCTAATTACGTTAAAGCAGATCAGGACGACACGTTCGATATCCCACAACTCAATACTCCAATTATCAAAATGGAAGAAGTTCTTATAGCCTTAAAGAAATGTAAAAACAAATTAACTACTGGTCCTGATGGAATTCCATCTTTTCTACTAAGAGACTGCGCCATTATCTTCGCTTTACCGCAGACTATTATTTTTAATCTAGCTCTCCAAACAGAAACAATTCCTCAAGTTTGGTGTAGGTCAAAAATTTGTCCTATATTCAAAAAAGGTGACAAGAATGCAATTGAGAACTATAGACCTATAGTTATTCTTTGTAACTTTGGCAAGCTTTTTGAGGTTATCTTATATGATATCTTATCTTTTCATACGAAATCTTAAATATCAGTTCAGCAGCATGGATCCTTAGCTGGTAGGTCAACAACCACTAATCTTGTAAGTATTACTAATTATTATTAATTATCTTGCTACATCACTTGGTCAAGGTGGTCAGGTTGATGTAATTTATACTGACCTCTCCAAAGCTTTCGATAGGCTAGATCATGGTATCTTATTGAAAAAATTATCAACCTTTGGGCTAACCACGCACTTTATCAATTTCTTCTGTTCATATCTGCCTAATAGGCTATTAAATGTACATTGTCGTGGCTTCACATCTGTTCAAATGTCAGCAACATCGGGAGTACCGCAGGGCTCAGTTCATGGACCCTTACTCTTCATATTATTCATTAATGATATTTGTCAAGACGTTGAGACATGTAATGCTCTCCTATATGCCGATGACCTCAAGCTATTTCCCTAGATTAATTCAATAAGCGATTGTGATAAATTACAGCAAGATCTCACCAAAATTAATAATTGGTATAATACTAATAAGTTACCGTTAAACATATCGAAATGCAATGCCATGTCCTTCACAAGGAAAACTAATTCAATAACCTTGTATAATATAGGTAGTGAAGCCATTACCAGATGTTCGGAATTCAAGGACTTTTATTCCTCATATTAATTACATAATAGCTAATTCCAATAAGAATCTGGGTTTTATTATGAGAAACTCAAGACACTTTAAAGATGTTTCAGCAATTACTTTACTGTTTAATGCCTGTCAGGTCTAAACTAGAATACGCTTCAGTTGTCTGGAGCCCAAACTATGAAACTCATATTTCTAACTTAGAAAAAGTTCAGAGGAAGCATGTTAAATACCTTTCTTATAAGTCTGATGGTGTTTATCCAGCTGTTGGTACACTGCAATCTGAATTGTTGGCTAGATTTAACTTAAATGAATTAGCGTTACGACGAGCATACTTTGCTGTACTCTTTTTACATAAACTTTTAACCAACAAAATTGACTGTCCTGAGCTATTAAATGAAATTCACTTCAATATACCCTCTTCGTATTCTTTATTTATTTACCGACTCCTCGTACTAATTTATTAAAATTCTCACCTATTTACTCTATGTGCTCACAGTTTAATCAATATCAGGCGGACTTACATCTTTTAAACTATAGTATTTGTAATTAGGAAATGCATTTTAGGTAATTAAGTTATATAATAGGATTGTATTTATGATTGTCTTTATATAGAGATATATACTTTTATTTTTATTATTTGTATCTTCCTGCCCTTTAATTGGATTCTTTCTGTCTGGGCAGTTGTATCTTTAAATAAATAAATAAATTTCTTGAGCTGTATCTCGGAAACTAGACATAGGATCAAGTTGAGCCCATGAGAGCTATTGATCAGAAACTCGAAATATACAACATATTAAAAATTCAGCCAATTTAACCGAGGGCCAATTTCCATAAGATCATAAGATTAGATTAGATTAGATTGAAGGGAGGAGCTGGCCGCTTAGCCTTGGCCACCGCGATCCCTTTGGATCTATTGTGGCGCTCCTAATCTAATTCATTTAGAGTTCCTCATCCAGCTTTGTCTTTTGTACCAGACTCCATAGCCTTGATAGGGGCTCCTTAGTATAGCTATCCGCTCTTGGTTTTTCCTCACCAAGTATTTGGAATCTCAGTCTGGCTAGGCCTTCACAATGGCACAGCACATGTACTGAGGTTTCCTCTTCCTCTTGACAGAATCTGCATGTTGCATCATCTGCCAGACCCATTAGACTCATATGCCTATTGAGTCTACAATGTCCAGTTAGAAGACCCACTATTATCCTAATGGCCTTTCTACTTTGGCCTAGTAGATCTTCCGTGAATTTGGCCGACCGTTCTTTAATGAACTCTTTGGCCTGTCTCTGTCGCGGGAAACTCTTCCACCATTCTAGAGATTTGTCTTGTACCCATTTATTAATGGATTCTCGTTTGCATGGCTTAGCCACGCCACAAAAGGGTTCGGGGCCTACCAGGGCATTAGATGCGCCTTCCCGAGCCAGCTCATCAGCCTTTTCATTTCCCCTGTGTCCCTCATGTCCTGGTACCCATGCCACGGTCACTTTGTTCTGACTTCCTAGGTCCATAAGGGCGTTAATACAATCCCATACTAGTCTTGAGTCGACCTGCATGGAATCGATTGCCTTTAGCGCCGCCTGGCTGTCGGAAAAAATGGCAATTGACTGGTTGACAGTTCCTTGCCTCATTATTTCCCTTGCACACCACTGTATAGCGGCCACCTCTGCCTGAAATACTGTGGCATGCATTCCTAGACTTATCGAGATTTCCGTTTTCGACCTTATCCCGTAAATCCCAGCTCCTGCTCCATGTTCTGTCTTGGAGCCGTCCGTGTACCAGACTATTTGTGCTGATATCGGAGGGCCATTCTTCCAGTCCCCTCTGTCTGGTATCTTGATTTGAAAGTTTTTATAGAAGTTATACTTTGGAACCATGCTGTCCGTGGGCATTCCCAGAATGCCTTCAGCTCTGAGTATAACTTTTGGTGCTCTGTACCGTGTTGCTGCCTTATGGGCGTTGTGCCTTGCATTAGCCTGTGCAACACCGAACGAGCTTCCCCCTGGATGAAAATGTGTAGTGGTGGCAAATCTAGAAGGACCTCCAAAGCCGCCGTGGGAGCAGATTTTATGGCCCCTGTGGCGCACAGGCAAGCAAGCCTTTGTGCGCCACTTAATAGCCTTACTGCTCCCGGCTGCAATGTCTTGGTCCACCATACCACCGATCCATAGGTTATCATGGGTCTAACGACCCTAGTATATAACCATAGGGACATCTTGGGGTTTAATCCCCATTTTTTTCCACACATCTGCCTGCACCTTCCCAGGGCAATAGTTGCTTTTTGTGTGACTTTTTGGATGTGGGTATTCCATGTCAGTTTTTGGTCAAAAATGACTCCTAGGTATTTAGCCTCACTGGCAAATGGAATTTCCACTCCATTGAGCCTCAGGCGTTTTAGGCCTCCCAAGGATCTTTTTCGTGTGAAAGTGACCACTGTGGTTTTGTGAGGATTTATGGATAGTCCTTCCTCACTACACCACCTGTCAACAATGTTTATGGCTCTTTGCGAACGCTCTGATATGGTGTTCGCAAATCGCCCCTTGACTACTATTGCTAGGTCGTCAGCGTATCCTAGGCAATAAAAGCCTTCTGCGGAAACTTTCCGGAGGAGTTCGTCAACGAGGGTTGCCCACAGTAGTGGAGATAGTACTCCTCCTTGAGGGCAGCCTGTACTCACCTTCGCCTCAATGGTAGCCTCGCCCAGATTGGATACTATTACCCTCTTATCTAGGCTGGCCTTAATCCACTGGCAGAGTACTGTTGGAACTCCTCTATTTGACAACGAGTTCGTTAATGATTGCGTTGTCGCGTTGTTGAACGCTCCTTCTATATCAAGAAATGTTGCCACTGCTATTTCTTTGTCATCCAATGACTTTGACAGTAGCCTGTTCAAGTCATCCAGCGCGAGGTCTGTTGACTTTCCCGGCTGGTATGCATATTGACGTTCACTAAGGGGGTTTTCCCTTAGTACCTCGTCTCTAATGTACCTGTCCAGTAGTCTTTCCAACGTTTTAAGTAGAAAAGAGGACAGGCTTATGGGTCTGTATGACTTGGGCGTTTGGTCTGATATCCTGCGTAGGTAGGTGACCTTCACCTTCCGCCACATGTGTGGTATGTATTTCCAGGCCAGGCAGGCTCTGAATATTTTGCACAGATGTGGTACTATTATATCCTGCCCTTTTTGGAGCAGAATCGGGTAAATTCCATCCATACCAGGAGATTTGTATGGTTGGAATTTGTTAATTGCCCATCTGATTTTGTTGGGTTTCGCTACCTCGTTGGCTAGCCTCCAATCCTCAGGTCTGGGCCGTTCAGGCCTTTGATCTGGGAATTGCACGGCCTCCGATCCCTTCACTACCAGTGAGCCCGGAAAGTGTGCCTCCATGAGCAGTTCAATACTTTCCGTCAGTGTTTCCGTGTAGGTTCCGTCCTCCTTTTTAAGGAGGCCTACTTCATTTGCAGTGCAACCATCCTTGGCCAAGACCCTGTGGATTCTAGAGGCTGCAGGGCCATCATCGACCTCTTCACAGAACCTCCTCCATGAGTCTCTTTTGGCCTTACGGATTTCTTTGTTGTACTGCGTGAGTTTGACTTTGTAGGTATCCCAGTCTTGTCTGGATTTGGCCTTATTGAACAGTTTTCTCACTTCTGTTCTGAGGCCTTCCAGATGTTTGTTCCACCAGACTGTTTTACCCCCGTTTTTCCTTGTTTTCTCTGGACAGTTTTCCTGGTAAGCAGCCATTATGGCCTCGCTTACCTGTTCCACTGCTACCTCAAGGCTCCCTACATCCCTTCCAGATGCTGTCTCTCCCTGCAGGTGCCTTCTGAGGGACTCTAAGTAGCCTTCCCAGTTGGTCTCTCGGGGATTTCTGAACTTTGTCTCTGTCAGGGATGGGGTCGTAATGTCAAATCTTATGTGCATGTGATCGGAACCTGATGGCTCTTCTGACACATGCCAGTTTATAATGTTAGCGCTTGTATTACTCGTACATAAGGTTATATCTAAGACTTCTTTACGTACCGAAGTAACGAAATTAGGTTTTTTGCCTGTATTGGCTACTAGTAACCCTTCACCTAGAATGAACTGTAATAAAGACTCACCCCTTGTGTTGACGTTGGTGCTTCCCCATACCATATGGTGTGCGTTGGCATCACATCCTGTTATCATTGGAAGGTTCTTTTCTCCGCAGTAGGCAACTATGTCGCTCAGGAGTTGCGGAGGGCAGAACCTTTCCTCGCCTGGGAAGTAGGCGGAGCATATAATAAGATAAATAAACATATTTTTAATTATTTGTTGTTTAATTTTTTTCATCATATACTTTTATCAATTATTTCGTACAGCTTTGATTAATTTTACTTTCCAAGTTTTTTCTTGAATGATGAATATCTCAAAAATGTTCCAATGGCTATACGAATTTGATTTCTTTTATGTAATCAACATAAACCAAGGTAGTTTTTAATATTATGATCACATCGTTGCCGAACAGTTTTTTTAAAATACTCGTCAGGTTTAACTTTGTTTCTCATAAACAGAAATTTTAGCAAAAAAAAAACAAAAAAGAGGCATTTGCATAAGTCATAAATAAAAATTTGACTCTTTGGTTGCTTCATTACTGATGTACGTCTGTGTCGAGTTTCAGATTTTGTAAGGAGAGGTAAGACATTCCCAAAAAAATCATTAAAGTCCGAATAATTTTTAAACCATTGATTTTCGGATATAGCCCACAGAAATTAGTCAAAAAAACGAGGAAACCTAGACAAAATTAGTAAAAATCTGAATTTTTGCACTGACGTTCTTTGAGGTGTCCCAAACTCAAATCCAAAAAAATCACAACATGGCTACCCAAGATATTGAAGGTCAAAGTCTTTTGCAAATATCTCGCGTCCTATGCATCGGATGCCCATGAGGTCAATGTGAAAGTTGTAGAGAACTAAATTATCTATAAGTTGTTTTTTTTATTTTTCCCAACTCCCCCTCTCTTTTCGAGATATTCAAGGTCAAAGTTGCAAAAACGTGGTTTTTCGCGAATATTTCGCGTCAAAAAAATCGGACAGCAATAAAGTTAACATGAAAGTTGTAGAAAATTCAATTATCTACAAGATTGGCATTTTGCATTTTTTCCCAAAACTTCGCCCTTTTCGAGATATTCAAGAACGAAGTTTAAAAAAACTGTTTCTTGCATGTAGACTCCACGAATATCTCGCTCCCTATGCACTAGACCGCGACGAAGTCTACATGCAAAAAACCGTTTTTTTTTTACCTTCGACCTTGAATATCTCGAAAAGGGCGAGGTTTTGGGAAAAAATACAAAATGCCAATCTTGTAGATAATTGAATTTTCTACAACTTTCATGTTAACTTTATTGCTGTCCGATTTTTTTGACGCGAAATATTCGCGAAAAACCACGTTTTTGAAACTTTGACCTTGAATTTCTCGAAAAGGAAGAGGTGAGGTCAGAAAAAATAAAAAAGATAACTTGTAGATAATTTAATTCTCTACAACTTTCACATTGACCTCATGAGCATCCGATGTATAGCACGCGAGATTAGCCATGTTGGGATTTTTTGTGATTTTTATGGATTTGGGTTTGGGACACCTCAAAGAACGTCTGGAGGAAGGTATCATAAAGAGAAAAGACGGTTCAGGCCGACCGAGAAGTTCAAATCTCGCTCAAGATGAAGCGCTCCTTGGCTATTTGAGGGAAAATCCGTTTCAAACAGCAGTAGACGCTGTATCCATGACAAATTTTTCAGAATCGAGGTCAACAGCTAGCCGAAGGATGGGAAAATCGGAATTAAAAAACTGTGTAAGTGCCGAGAAGACCATATTAACAGAAAAACATAAGCAAGCCCGCATTCTGTTTTGTTTAAATTATGTCTATCGCCCGTTGGAGTTTTGGAACAATGTTGTGTTTACCGATGAAAAAGTTTTTCAGTCTTGTAATGACGGACATATTCGGGTGTACCTGGTATGCAAATACCAGGTTTCACGAACGCCACGTGTCTTCGCGGAACAGATCCGTTAATGTTTGGGCATGGATAAGCATGTATGACCCTCGTGTAGCGTGGCATATCATAAGTAAAATTATCACGGGCAGACACCTGCATAGTGATGCCGCCGAGACGAGACATTTCTCGGTCTTGTCTCGTCTCGTCTCGACTTTTCGAGACAAAGGCAAATTTTTTTCTCGTCTCGAAAAATCGAGACGAGACGAGATTTTTAAAGTCGAGATCTCGCCGAGACGAGACGAGATCGAGAATTTCTCGACTTTTTTTTATTGTAAAATTATTCTACATTTGACCTTCGAATGAATAATATAAACTTGAATTAAATTGAGAAATATAAATATTAATAATACAGATTAATCAATCACGTCTGTATCGTATTACGCCCTGCCATTTTTTATATAATTTAGGCAAGTGTAATGTTGCCGACTTCCGCATTTCTTAAGCTGAGTTCGGCTTGCACACACGGTACTAGAGTGGAGTGAGAGTGAATTTTCATCACGTGATCACAGAGTGAAAATTGCGAGTTGTATTTATTCGAACGCCAAATACTCCAACTACTGTCAAAAGGTATTTTCTCGCCAAACCTATCTATCTATGATTTAGATTTATTTGTAACTTATTGTGATCAGTTACATAAATAATTATGAATAATATAATTTTACCTGTGATTCATTTTGCATGGGAAATGTATTTCGAGAATGATTCTTCTTCAGAAGAAAATATTTTAGAAAAAGTGGATAATTATGCAGAGCTGACAGTTCCAGATATGGATGATTATCAGTTTAAAATGCATTTTCGGATTCTCCAAACACATTCGAAGATTTACTTCTTAAAGTTAATAACTTAAATATGCATCATAGTAATACGTATAATAATAAATAGGCCGACGTTAAATAAAGATAAAAAAAAGAAAGAAAAAAAATATAATAATAACGCCTCCATGAAATCAATCTAAACTCACTGGTATTATTTTGCAATAATATTAAATTGTTATGTTTGATAACAACACCTTTATCTGTGACTGGAGAATGGGTATTTAAATGTCAAATTCTACTTTATTTTTCGAACTTTGGCTTAGGTGGGACTTAAGGAGTGAACTCTTCACTACACTTCGTAATGCCCGAACGCTAAAATATTGCAAATTTCACTCCAAATGCCAAAAGCCGAACGGAAACAGTACTATTGGAGGGAAAAGCGTTAAAAGAGTGCGTAAGTCGAACTCAGCTTTAGAAATGGTTGTTCGAAATTTTTGGAATTAATCTTGTAGATTTACTTACTATAGAAACTAGCAACAACGTATATATTTTCAGTATAATACGAAATTGATTAATTTAAATGATTAAATCTCATATCTTCTTTGAGTATACGGTATAGAGGCAAAAAAAAATTTTTAAATATGGAGAAAATTAAAATTCACAATATTTCAAATAGGTCTTTTAGTTAAAGGTACATTTAAAAATAAACAAAAGTCAAATATTCATATAAATTGAAGTTTAACTTTATAAATTAAATAAATAGAGATTTCACTTGTGAAGAAAAAAAAGGAAAAAATGGGAAATTTCACATTTGTCGAGACGAGACGAGATCTCGACCTCGAGACGAGATTTTGGGCAGACGAGAACATGTCGAGACGAGATGGCTGAAAAATCTCGCCCCGACAATGTCGAAACGAGACGAGAAAAACCAATTTCTCGACGAGACGAGTCTCGCGGCAACACTACACGTGCATAACAGCCATACAGAAACCGCTTTTTAATGTTCTGAGTTTTCAGAATCTGGCCTTATCTCGGACACAATTTTTCAACGTCAATTTTTCCTTTGGTTATAAATCGAAATCATTAAATAATTAACATTTTTCCAAATACCTTACTTATGACATTTCACAATCAATGTCACTTTTTTATAACCTATATGATAATAAAAAATCTAAATTCCAAAAAGACTGATTCATATCACTTAATATTAGTAAAAACTGGATTACATGATTTTTCAAGTGTACGGGATTTTATTGTACAGAATTGCAATTGTAGATTTAGGACATAGCCTTCCGCTAAACTTCGCCTTTCAATATTGCCATTGTTTATTATCACTGATTTCTTCAAATTACATAATTTTATAACGGTGGGGAACGATTCCTCCGTAAATTAATAAATGTGAAATAAAAATATTGTTTGATAAAATATTAATCTTTTAACTACTAAAAATACTCTGTTATACGATACTACGTAAACAAAAAAATAAAGAGAAATAAAAATATCAAAATACATACCTACCTGTGGTCGTATTTTAAATTAAGTATAGAAAAGTGGGAAGTTTAATATATTATATTATGTTGGTGTTTTGATTGAATTCTATGGTAAGATTTTAACAGGATTAAATTTCATGGACGGATGTCGGATGTGAAATATGAACACTCTTTTCATCCTTAAAACTTCTAAATATAATAATTTCAGTATTGACGTAAAAACTGCCGGTTTAATTAAAATTCTTAGTAGATATTTTATTTTAAAACTGGAAGCGACATTTCGTATTTAGAAATTCTGTGAATAAACCATTTGCTATAGTAAAATGCCGGCGGCAGTGATTTGTCGCTATTACTCCACCCTGTGATTGCTACCCCATGCGGTGAGGGTAATATGCTCAAAATGTAATCATACTTTATTCATATTACAATTGCAGAGCCCGCTGCAAAATTGTTCTCTAAATATCTGATCTGGTCAAATACAACACATAATCGCCTTTTTTATTCCCTGTGTTGAGTAACTAGATACACTTTCATTATGCGGGTATTCAATTACTGGTTTAATGATAACTTTCTGTTATTTTGAGTGTATACAGAGCGATTCACTTCAACTGATTACACTAACTCAAAGGACCACGCACACTTTTATACAAGGTGTCTGCAATATTCGTACAAATACTTTGTATAATATATTCATCCAAAAGGGGTAAAAAAAATGTCTTAAATATTTTCTAAAAATACTATATTTTCAGGCAAGATAGTACCTATAATATTGCCTAGGTTAGTAACGCCGAAACCAAGTTCAAGGTCTTCTTACGTCTTTCATCTTCCTCTTTATTATGTACATTGCATCGATAATGAGAAATAAAATACGTAAAAAACGCTAGATAAGTGCCGCCAACCTATATTTGAGCATTCCGCCTTCTTTCATACAGGATGCTTCTGCTATCGACGCCAAGGCTCAAAGAGACATTTCATGTGTTTTTCGTCCTCGCGCTGGTTAGCCGTAGGCTAGGCCGCCGCTTACAAGTTTTACAGTATTGACAATATGTTTAATTTATCTAGTTTTAAGGTAAATTTATAGTAAAAATAATAAAACTGAATGTGATGAATTACGTATTGATTAAAATTAAATTAACCGTTATCAATTTAATTACTACGTGGTTACTAGTGGTTAAACAAATTTCCATTATAATACATGAAAATGTAGTTTTCATTTTCATCGTTAAAATAAATTTTTTCAGACATTAGTGAGATTTTTCAATTAAAATACAAAAAGCTTCAAAAACCGACCTATGCGGCCTACTTTTTCTAATAAAACCTATGTAATAATTTAAAAAATTGCTAAAATGTCAATGAGTAAATTAACACCAAGGCCCGGTACTTTCCTATGGACAGTGATATTTAATCTTAGAATAAAGTTTATCACGGAGATAAGCAAAAACATCGGTATTTTCACCTGCAAGTAGTGATATCCACTAGATAAATATGCCTTATCCCTAGGATAACCTATCCGGCACTACTATGCACACATCAGGCATTTTTTTCCAATTATAGCCAGTAATATTATCACGAAATAATTAAATAAGACACATTAAACAATTATTTACAAAAAACTTAAATTAAAAACCTTTAAAACGTAAAACTACATGAAAAAATGCTGCACTGGTCACAATTTAAACAATAAAAATAAACCCGTGTTTGACCGCCATATTGAAAAACAATATTGACAGGTCGTTGGATTGCCTAATAGACCATTTTAGGTCACGTGGTTTTGACAAGTTGCAGTTGTTTGAGGGACAACCAAACGCAATTTGCATGGTTTTATATATTCTTTTCTAGTTTTTCCTGAGAAACTGTGTGTGTTTTCGTAATAATGTCATGTAGTGAATATGAGTCATATAAAAAGTGTCGTTATGATGAGAAAATCAATATTGACCCATACACCCTTGGAGTGGAGACTGGAGACCTTTCTGCAGATTTGTATATTTTACCTTCTGTATCCGTAATTGTTATGGTAAATTACTTAGTGTTGACTCACAGCTTCTACACAGGCCAGCAGTTAAAGGCATACAAATCTTTACAAGCATATAAATATTATGAGGATAGATTTGTGCAAGAAAGATAAATTCAAATATATTCATTATTATGGACAAGGCAAGTTTACATTTAAATAACTAATGTGCTAGATTTCAGTGATAAACATGTTATATTATGCGTATGTAGTATTAAATAGACTCTGCCAGAAAGTGATTCCTTTACCTTTTTCCTAAGCTTTTTTTACATTTAAAATAAACCTTGTCTCACAATCGCACCTTATCGTACAAAAGGATGGCATTTTAAAACTGAGATTACCTCTTTGTTTATAATGGAATAAAAAGTTTGGTTGTCCCTCAGGCAATATGGCCGACTTATCGTGACGTCAGCCTAAAATAGTCTATTTCAAACAATATGATAAACAATCATGAAAATGACGCAGATGTCATAATCCGGCAACAAATATCTATTTGAAGCATAAAACTTCTTTACTTTAGAGTATCCTAAGCTGGCAATACTTATTTTGGGAAGTATCTATCATATCTATCAGATAGTTAACCGAGGGTATATTTTGAATGAAAGTACGCATGCAAGTTATCCTGCAGATAGCAAACTTC
The DNA here is from genome assembly GCA_936432065.2 of Rutpela maculata. Classification (NCBI taxonomy): domain Eukaryota; kingdom Metazoa; phylum Arthropoda; class Insecta; order Coleoptera; family Cerambycidae; genus Rutpela; species Rutpela maculata. Next base: position 89,616,424 of record OW386287.2, on the reverse strand, counting down.
AGTTATCTTATATGTCAGATAGTTACTCGCCGGATAAAGTCTATTTATATTTAAGTGAAAGAACCGGCCCTAAGTGCCAATTAGTGTTTTCAATTAAAATCTGATTAAACAAGGTAAAATTAAAATTGGTGCAACACTGTAAAACATAAAACCAAGATCAAATAAAGAATGTTATAGCGCAAGACAATGTGAAAAGCCATAGCCTCGTAGTTTGTAATTCCAAATATACAAATGTAGGTTGACAGACAATATACCTAAAAAATATAATAAAAACTTATTTTTAATGGCCTTGAAACCACCTCTGCAGGCCTAGGTATTTCTTACCCCTTTGAGTCACATATTTTTCTACTCAATGGTTTCGTCTAAATTTCGTTACCGCGGGTTTTTGGGATCGCTGATTGTGAATCTGAAGTCCGAATCCGAAAATTCCTGAATAAAAGATGGCGTATCCAATATGGCGGATGTAAAAATCGGAAAAGCATTCAAAATTTGAAGATTATGGCTGAAACTTGTTACTCGGGGGTATTATTATGGTATTATTTGGAGTCGCTAATCACGATTCTGGGGTCTTAATTCGCAAATTCTTAAATCCAAAATGGCGGACCCATTATGACGGATTAAAAAGTACCATAGAAATTGGTATTTACCAACCAAAGAAATTTATTATGAATGTTTAAAAAAATTGGGGCATTTGAGTAAAAATAGGCAAATAATGTCTAAAAATGAGAAACAAGGAATATAAATTCGATTTGCAGTGTGCAGTCTCGCTAAATGTGAAAGGAAGGACGAATAAAATAGGGACGATTTGGAGCCAAATAATATAAAACTGATCATCGTGGCAATATCGTGGGAAATTATAATTTAGAGCTTGAAAGTACCTCTTTCCTAACGAGTTACATGAGCTGGGTGGAAAATTTGAATGGCGAATAGTACATTATTATTATTAATCTTGTGACCACGTCGGGGTAGCTGTCAGTTTGACATATGTCAAAGTGACGTTTACTCCCTTTGACACCCGTCAGCTTGACGTATGTCAAAATGACGTTTATCCCGTTTGACATCTGTCAGTTTGACACCTGTCAATTTGACATCTGTCAGTTTAACATCTGTCAGTTTAACATCTGTCAAAATGACGTTTATCCCTTTTAATACCTGTCAGTTTAGCATTTGTCAGGTTTGACATCTGTCAGTGTGACATCTGCCAGTTTGACATTTGTAAGTTTGACAGACAATTTTTTTTATATAATTTTTAGCAAATAGGCGTCTACAGAGAATCGTGATCAGCGACTACAAAAACCCCCGAGTAACAAGTTTCAGGCATAATCTTCAAATTTTGAATGCTTTTCCGATTTTTTACATCCGCCATATTGGATCCGCCATCTTTTATTCAGGAATTTTCCGATTCGGACTTCAGATTCGTAATCAGCGACCACAAAAACCCGCGGTAACAAAATTTAGACCAAACCGTTGAATAGAAAAATATGTGACTCAAAGAGGTAAGAAATACCTAGGCCTGCAGAGGTAGTTTCAAGCCCTTTAAAAACAAGATTATATTATATTTTTTAGGTATATTGTCTGTCAACCTACATTTGTATATTTGGAATTACAAACTACGAGGCTATGGCTTTTCACATTGTTTTGCACTATAACATTCTTTATTTGATCTTAGAGGTGGAATTAACCCCCTCGTAGGGGTGGATATGGATTTAATTTGCATATATTTCTTTCTAATGCTCAAAATTTTATTTTAAAATGTTTTCTCAAAGTATTTACAAATTGTTGCATTTCATTAAGCTTTACCGTATCACTCTATTTTAGGGGATGTTTTTGCGTTTTACTAAAAAACTACCTGGGTAATCCATATTTTTGGCTGCAGATTCGGATTCAGCATAAAAAAATACACAAAAGCCATGTATTCACGTCTCTGGTACAGAACTTTTATTTTTTTTTGTGAGGCTGTGTTATCTTGAACTTGCATTTTAAAGTTTAACTTCGAAAGAATGCTTAGAAGTTGATGTGATCGAAGAAGATATTTAACTTTTAACTAGTATTACTTTCTTTAATCTTCTGATGACACTATGCGACGAATAGAGAAATGCGAAGAGTAGCTAATCATTCTGTGATTGAGCTACTGCACGAAGCACCTGATAAAAATACCTACGATACGAAGCGGAAACTATTGGTAATATTTTATCTAAATTTGACTTACCTGGACAATTTAGTTCATCAGTTCCATCCCTGCAATCTGGTATCCTGTTACATACTAGTTCTCGATCGATGCACTTCTCATCACACTGGTGCTGCCCTTCTGTACAAACTGTAACAAAAATAAATATACTGGTAGTTATACCACAGAGAGTTTTCATACACAGATAAATATAATGTATCGGATCGAGAACCTTATGTTTCATATAAGCTAAATAAATTCTTTATATAAAACAGATATGATTCTGGCAACAGATATTCGAAAAGCTTGGCGACAAAGCGGCCAAAAACTATACTTTTATCGTAAAAAAAAATTAAAAAAAACCGCTGCCCAAGGAATCACTACTTCCACATCCAGATTTTCTATCCAAGTCACGCCGCGGCAACATATCTCACAAGAAGACCCAGAATAGGCAGAAGCCCAGAACAAAAAAAATACAAAAAAGGGGGCTTAAACGCTCCCTCACGACATAATGCGGTAACGCATCTCACAAATACCTACACCTCCCATCCCATATTCCTTTACCATGCGCCATGTGGCTCTCGCTGCTGGCAACAAGCATGACCTTAGTCCAACCCAGCGTGGACGTAGCAGGCCCAGCTGTATAACTTGGGAGTGGCAGCAATGCCTACCGCACGCTGGTAAATCAATCAATCAATCAATCAATCAAGTCACGCACAACAAAAAATTTTGTATGTGGAATTAATTGTTTATGGAACTTTAATAACATAATATTTGAAATCCTCTACCTCAAAAACCCATACAACGACACCCCACATCGGTAGTGGGGTAGGGGTAGTGATAAGGGGTGGTAGTGGGGGTGGGTGAAGTAAAAAATATTTTGAGGTTTCTGGTTCTTGTACACACACTAAATCACAATTTTCTTTCATCCCCTTTAATAATGGAGTCGGGTCCCAACCCTTCAACGGAACAAGATGAAAATACAATCTAGTTCTAGATCTCGTTAAAGTACATACGTGTACCAAATTTCAAACGGTTCCAGAGTAAACGTGCGCAGAAAAAAAAAGTTACAGACAGACCGACAGACCGACAGAAATTTTTTCGCTCAAACTTAAAATCTCGACGTTTCATGACGCTCTAAGCTTATTTGAAGAATAAAAATTTTTAAAAATTCCACTGGATGTGGAAGTAATGGTCATAAAAATCGTAAGTAAATAAATTATTCACTACAGACTTATTATTTTCTCGACAAAATTATTTCTTTTATGTGGATAATGTATGTATTTATTTGTCTATGTATTAAACAATTACCTTCACATCCAGTGGAAGTATAGCTGTCGTAGTCGTTTTATGAAATACATCATTTCGTGAAATCATGTGGCGAGATGACCACGGCGTTTCACGAAATGCCTAGACAGATTGTGCAACCTCAAGAATTTACGTGATATGTCGGCAGTTCATGTACTGCCTAGGCTTTTCACGAAATGGCGTATTTTATCAAGACTACGACATAGTAACACCAAAAACTTTATGAAAAATTGTATTGTTCAAATAGGCTTAGAATGTCATGAAACGTCGTGATTTTAAGTTTGAAAGAAAAAATTTCCATCTGTCGGTCTGTCTAACTTTTTGTGCGCACGATTACTGTGGAACCATTTATGCAGGTTTGCTGAGGGTTTCTGAAATAATAATGCCATCACCATACTTAGCGATGAGTTGAGCGTTGATTGTTTTAATGTGAGGTTTATAGTCACATTTAATTTGATCTACAAATTGTTGAAACGACACAGAAAAAGTTGACACTCGTGCTCATTTTCTTCGAGAAAAGAAAATACGTCCTTCATGGCAGCTTGTACTTCAAATCCAAAAGCCCCACGCTTCACAGGTTATTCAGATTTGGGTTTTAGAATTAGAGTAAGCTTTTTCACGCAGGACAAATGATACCGAGCTTGTTCCGCCACTAAATCGCCTTCCACAGGAGTCAAGCGACGCACAATATTATCACCCCAATCTATTTTCCGATTTTTCGCAAAATCTATGGCTTTATTCCGTAACTTTAGCTGACGCACATTATACACAGGGTCCCGTCGCTCTGGAAGCAAACGACTTTGCTGTTCAAAATAATTTACCGATATTATTTCACCGCATAAAAAACAATTCTGTTTGAAAGAAAAACTCTGTGTCTCGGAGCGCCTTCGCGGAATCACGGAATATTCCGGCCATGGTCTGTTATTTACATACGATGCGATTAGCTTCTCGTTAACGTATAACCTTTGACACCTCCTATGCACCACAATCGTCGTACGTCCAGTTAAAAGATCATATTTACTATCAATTTTTGAGCAACTGGCAGGTATTGTGGGTCGGGGGGAAAAACTAAACTGGAAAAACCACCCCCATTTTCGATTTTCCGGTGCTAGGCATTTTTTTATCGGAAAATTTTATGAAAGTTATTCAGAATTGTCCAAAAACCCAAAATCCAAATTAAACAGATATTGAAATTTTGTTTAAAATATTCTCCGAAAGTCCGAAAGTCCGAAGTCCGAAAATATCATTTAAATGGGTTTTTTTGTTTAAAAAATTCATGACAATTTTGTCTGAAATTAAACACAAGCTGTCAGACAGTTGTCAAGTAATTAGTAGTCTTTTTTATATTTTTAGAATTCATCAATTTTTTTGAATTTTCCATTTTTTTTATTTTGATGAAATATTGGATATTGGGTTTTTGGACAATTCTGAACATTAATAAAATTTTCCGTTAAAAAAATGCCTAGCACCGAAAAATCGGATCGGGTGTTTATTTCGGTTTAGGTAGTTGGAGGGTAAGTCGGAAAATATTGTCACCATCGTGTTCCCCGCCCTCAAAAACGGTCTTGCGGTCCAGTCGCAGAACTTTTGGGGTAAAAGTTGTACCTCAAGGGACTATAGGGGACCGGATATAGAATGACAACTGCATTGAATTAACACAAATTAATTCATCCAACTAACTACCCTTCAACGTATTACTTTGTAGTTAATTTTGGTTTAGGTTTCAGTTTCGGTTATCTGAGAATATTAATTTCGGTTTGGGTTTCGGTTTCGGTTATCTGAGAATTATAATTTCAGTTTTCGGCTTCGGTTTATCAGAAATTCTCATTCCAGTTTTCGATTCCGTTAAAAAAAATGTAATACAGTGCGGTTTTCGGCTACGGTTTCGGTTCTGTTACAGTTACAATTCACGTTGTACACAAAATACATTTCTGGAATTGCAACCTGGGATACGAGCTCTGTTTATCAAGATTACAACTTGAACATTGTCTATTTATTTTTCTGCACATTTATGTGCTCGACTTACCTGGAATACAATTATGTTCGTCCGTACCATCGGTGCAGTCTGGAGTCCCGTCACACCTTTGTGCCACAGGAATACATCTGTTCACATCACAAGTGAATTCTCCCCTAGCACATTCTGTAAGGAATCTAAAATTAGTAGTGCACTTATACTCTCGATGCAGCACAAAGCAATGGTCTATGTACAATGTCGACGTAAGCATTGTAAGTACTGAAATTACACGAAACATCCACCCTGACAACATAAAAATTAATAATGAACAAAAAAAAATTAAAAAAAATTAATGTGCATCGAATAAATGGTCATGTAGTGTTTGAAGCTATGTAATTGTCAACAAAAATAAATTAGCTATGTATACAGTGTGTCCCCCAATGGAGCTGACAAGAGGAAAAACATCTCTATTATTGATTTTACGACGAAAAGTAATTTTTTATAAAAAATTTTGCTCATCGAGAAAATGAATTTACCATATAAAAATCTTAGATCAGATGTACCGGGTGTTAATAATTAAGAAAACATCAAAATGCCTCTTTTGGACAAAATGTTTATAAAACAAAGTTGTTTATAATCCAAAATAAAGCCTAAATACAACTTATGAAGTCTGTATTTTAACTTTTATGTTTTTATTGTGTTTATCTTTTTACGTTGAATTTATTAATATGAATAAGAATTCAAATTAAGAAACAGAGTGTGCTGTCGATAATATTGAACTGACAAACGTCATTGTAACATTGTGTCGAATATTACTATCTTACATCTGCATTTATTAGTGTTCTGTTGATCATTTAAAAAATGTTTACCAAACAAGAAAGAATTTATTTGATCAAATGTTATGGGATTGGAGACGTCTCTTATCGATATGCAATTAACCTTTTCCACCAAAAGTTCCCTAACACAGCGGTATCGCGCCAATCATTGCGCAAACTTGTAAAAAAATTCAATGAAACTGGATCTGTATTGGATGTCAAAAAACCCAAGAAAAAGTACAATGAAGACGATGCGGCAACACTTTTGGCAATAAATTCAGTAATAGAAAACCCGAAATTATCTTTAACGGAAACGCTCACAAAGACTGGAAGTAAGTAAAAGTCATTTACAGAGAATTTATATGGAAAACAAAGTTCGACCGTTTAAGCCATACACTTGAAAATGGAGATGAAGAGAAGCGATTGGATTTTTGTTTATGGGTCGGTGAGAATCACGGTCAATAAACGATACGGTTGCATCAATCAGCAGCTTTAGGACGAGAGAGACGCGGGAGGCGGGAAATCGAATGAAAGAGACAGACATATCTGATTTCCGTGCAGAAGACAGAGACAGAGATTCCGGTAGGGTCTACAGCCTACGTCACCTTTAGACACTACAAACATCTTTGTCTCTGTCTTTTGCACGGAAATCAGATATGTCTGTCTCTTTCATTCTATTTCCCGCCCCCCGCGTCTCTCTCGCCCTCAAGCTGCTGATGAGACAACCGTATGGTTTAATGACCGTGGGTGAGAATTACCTCGTAGATAGAAGTTTTCACAGAATGTTTTTTTTTTTTACTGACGAAGCAACATTTTGTACCAATGGCCACATTTCATCACAAAACAATCGTTATTGGGCTTTTGAAAATCCAAATGTCATTCACAACCGAAGTCAACGTTATAAAAAAGTGAATGTATGGTGTGGGATTTTTTATGATCGAATCGTTGGTCCATATTTCTTAGAAGAAAATTTAAATCAGCATGTTTATTTGGACCTTTTGGAAAACTTTGTATTGCCATTTATAAACACTCTGCAACCGGAAGTAAGGCGAAAATTTTTTGGCAGCAAGACGGTTGCCCAGCTCATTCCTCAGTTTTGGTACGGCAGTGGTTGACAGATCACTTCGGAGCCAGATGGATGGGAAGATATGCTCCAATTAATTTTTCTGCAAGATCACCAGACCTTACACCAATGGATTTTTCCTGTGGGGTGTTTTAAAAGAGAAAGTTTATGCAGATGACCTGCCGCATGATCGAGAAACACTAAAAGCATGAATACAAAACGCGGTGAATGAAGTGAATGTACCCTCAACCATTCGTAAGGTCTATGGTGAATTTATCAAAAGGATGAAGAAATGTGTTGATGTTGGAGGAAGCTATGTAGAATAAATTGTTTTTCCACAATCGTTGAAGTTAATGTTATTAGTTAATGTTTGAAAAAAATGTAAGTTGACATAAATGTAAAAGTCAAAATTTAGACTTCATAATTTGTATTTAGGCTTTATTTTGGATTATAAACAACTTTGTTTTATAAACATTTTGTCCAAATAATAAATAAAGGTACTTCTCTATCTTGAGGCATTTTGATGTTTTTTTAATTTATTAACACCCGGTACATCTGATCTAAGATTTTTATATGGTAAATTCATTTTTTCGACAAGCAGAATTTTTTATAAAGAATGACTTTTCGTCGTAAAATCAATAATAGAGATGTTTTTCCTCTTGTCAACTCCATCCGAGGACACACTGTATACTTTTACTTTTCACTGAAAAATAACTGTTAGAAAAATGACTGCTGCCATATACTGCTCAGTTGTAGAGTATATAACATATTATACTAAGTACAGAGCCGTAGCCAAATTTAGGCATGGCTCAGTTTCTTTTAGCCAGGGTTAATATCAACACTACGTTCGTAGAAAACATTTTGCACTTAAAAGACATTCGCCTAGATTTGTTTACAACGCCCTGGTCGGTCTATCTTTGGCTATGGCCCTGACTAAGTAATACTGGGTGTACTATCATATATTTCTCTTTTTTTAATACCTTGTATGTTTTAAACGAATTAAGATAAGAACGTGCGGCTTTCACTAGAATTTTTTTTGATCAAGTTTTTCCCTGTCTACTTTCAGTTTTTTTCGCAGTTCTGGACATCTTTACCATATAATGGTGTCTTTTCAAATTGCTTTTGTTAAGATTTTTTAAATCGAATACTCTATATATTTTCGAGTTTTTGAAAGCTATGTTCTTAAACTGTCTAATGACGTTTAGTTTTTAAAACTGACCAAAAACTGACTCAGCAATTAAATTTTGAATAAAACGCAGAAAAATCATATTTTTTTCAAATAACGCAATAACGATGTGAAGTTGGTTTAACATAAACATCAACGTTATTGTGTTCATATCGTTCCAGTTATAGTTATTTAATTAGTTGGGTAAAAATGGTTTTCTCAGATATAGAAAAAGCAAACCTTCTAATCTATTTTTCCGAAACAAAATCTGTTTCATTAACTAGAAGACGTTTTTTACGAGACTAACAAATTAAACTGTAAGAAAGATAATTTCAAAAACTATCTAACACTTAGAAAAAGAAACACAGAATAGATAACCATAACGTGTTCTTAATAAAACAGCATGAGTTTGTTACGAGATGCCCCAGGATCGTCGATTAGAAAAATGGCTTTCCATATAAACATGAGTAGATCTAAAAAGGTATTCAGGTACTTCAGATACTTCGCTTGAAACTATTTTAACTGATTTGTTTTGGATTACCCAAACATTTTTTAGAGTTTCTTTGGCGTTTATGTCTAAACATTATCAAAGCATACTAGTAAAATCAATAGGTATTGCAAAAACAGCGTAAGTCAATTTTTCTTTTTTGTTTTACGAGAACTTCTGTAGTATATTTCATTTTGTTTCGATGAAAATTGGATGAAAAAAGGGAAGGTCAAAGAAAATGCATTTTTGAAAATTGTAAAAATGCACTTTTTTTTAAATAAAAAAGCGCAGTTTTTTTTTAAATTAAAGAAATGAACTCTATCCCCTAAAAGTACATAAAATAACGTACAATCGAAAAAAAAGACTTACAATGCCTCCTTGATAATTGACGAAGAATTAAAAATTTTATTTCGTGCGCCATCTTCGACCGTCTTATTTGACATACGGTGTTCGGGGTTGGTGCATTATATTTGACCATAAATTAGTTTTTTTTGCTAACTCTGATGAAATTACTCCTTCTTATATAAAAGATATTGAATTTTAATTCTTTCGCCCATTTTTGGTGTTTTTAAAATTCCCATCCGATTACTAGTACAAGATATATTAAGCAGATAAGTTGAAAATGCATGAAGGCGCGTCAAAAAGTGTCTATATATATATATATATATATATATATATATATATATATATATATATATATATATATACATATATATACATATATATATATATATATATATATATATATATATATATATATATATATATATATATATATATTTATATATATATATATATATATAACTTTTGACGCACAAGGAATTTTTTTGGCACAAATATTTTTTTCGTAATCAGGAGATCATAATACATAAGAATCAACAATAAAATTTCAGGTGGAATGTCGCCGAAAAAAAAAATTAAATCAATTCGACTGTACTATTAGCACAACTATCAAGGAAGAAAAATATGAAGAATATACACGGTGGTCACCCTAAAAAAAATTATAAAAAAATGTGATGGAGGACGATATTTCGCATGTCGTTAACACAACTATCAGGAAAAAAAAATAGGAAAATATACAACAGACGGTCACTATAAAAATAATTTGGTGCAAATAACATTCGGGCTGTAGTTGATGCTATTATCGAGGAAGAAACCTGACATATTTTTAGTAAAAAGTATACAGGGTGGTCACTCTAAAAAATAACTAATTGAGAGATGACAGGAGAATAATATTGTTTCCACGAAGAGAACCTCATATACTTTTAGTTAAAAAAATGTATACAGTTTATACGCAGCCTACAGAAATGATAATGATTAAATGGAAGGCACTAAATAGAGAGGGAAGTTTTGCATAAATATTTTCACAAATTTTTTGACTTATTGATCGGATTATACTTGAAATCGTTAACGTGTTATTCAAATATGTATTATTTTGCCAAATTTTTTTTAAAAATTAATTAGTCAGTTTTTAACCGATTTTAAAAAACTAACCATCGTTGGACAGCTTAAGAACAAAGATTTCAAAAAAATCAAGAATATACAGGGTGTTGAATTTTGACAAAAGCATTTCAAAAGATGCCATATTGTTTTACAGATTTCCAGAATTGAAGGTAGGCAGTAAAAAACCTTGGATCATTTAAAACAGTCTAGTGAGAACCGCACATTTTTATTTCAGTCAACTTAAGAGATATAAGGCATAAAATAGGGGAAAATATAATGGGAAACGCCGTGTATTATATCATCTTGTCTTAAATAAAAAACAAAAGAGAAGTTTATATACAAACTAATTGTTTTATATTAGTTTTCATAACAGCAGCAAATACGTTTCTAATGGGTTAAAAATATTTTATGTACAGGACAACCGTTAACCGTACTTAAATGTCTTAAGTAAGCAGATTTGAAAATGATTAAATCATTAACTGATAATAAAAAGAGCGATATGAGGTTAATTGCTGGACCAACAGAAAAAAAATTACTCCAATAATATATAATAAATAAAATTAGTGAATTCGTTTTTATTGTACGACGAAATTATATAAATATTGCAGTTCTTGGGTAAAATCAAGAATTTGCAATATATCAAAACAAAATAATTAATGACACTTTAGAAAATGGTATTCTCCTATTCCGCACCAACTGGACAGTTAATTTGGCTAACCAAGCATTAATAAATTGGCCTTCAGAGGTAAATATATTAGTGTTTGATGATAATTACAGAATTTCATTTTATTTTCAATCAAGTCGTTTTTATCAGAGTCAGTCACGTATGAACATTTGGGTTTAATCTTAGGATAAAAATGTCAACAAATCGGCATAATATGTACAGGACTTCCACCATTACATAACAATATCTAACGTTTCTTTGCACAATAATAAAATTGGCTAAGAACATATTTGATATTATTATGTATTATGATATGGCACAACACACAAAATAGAAACTAGTTAGCGATGAACGTTGTTAAGTCGTCATATCCCAACACCAAAAAGCAGTTAGTACTTTTAAATCAATACGGTAATGGTACCCTGTGTTCCACCGCAGTTCAGTTCGTCTCCACCATCGTCGCAGTCTCTAATACTATCACATATTTGATCTGCACATATAACTCTTGAGCCGTCAGAGCAGCGGACTGCGTCATCTGCACGACAATCTTCACCACTACCTTCTATGGAAGGTTCTGTTGTCGTAGTAACCGGCCTAAATGGTGTGTAGCCATCAGGTGTGTACTGTCGATCGACACTTGGCAGCTGGACGGTTGGTATATCTGGTTCGATAGGTACCACTACAGTTGGCATTTCTGTTTTTATAAATGAAAATAAATCGATAAAATTTACATACGCAGAGGTAAGCAGTATACTGCTAAAGTATGAAAAAAATATTTCGTAAATAGACTATTTTTTTTAAACCTTCAGACAGGTGGATTTCCGTTTTTTTGCAGATCTCTTGATATATCGATTGTAAACATAACTTCATCACATTTATTGATGTTCTTTTGTTCTTTTTAAATGGCAATATGGTCATGTGATAAACTTTTCGAAAATTTATTTAATTCTCTATCGAATTATATTAATTTTCAATTTTTTGAAATTACAGGGTGGTTATAAAAAAATAAATATAATAAAATGTAACATTCTTCATTATTATTATAACCACAAAAATTGTGGAAGACTGCCCTGACTATAACAATATTTGCTTCTGGAAGAGGCTGGGATCTTGAAGAAGAGGACAATAATAATACACCAAGAGGAGGGGGAACTCATAACCAACAAGAAAACGAAAACATGCCAATTGAGATTGTGTACAGGAAGCAGGGAAACAACATAAATTATTACTACAGCGTAATCGCTACGCAGAAAAGAAGCGAACTAGAATGATTAGAAGAAACAACCACCCCCCCACCTCAAGGCTTCTTTTAGCTTTTCGTCTAAGTTCCCCTTCGGGTGTTATTTGCTTGTGGCGTTCATCTTTTCTGGCTGTTCGTACTTGTTATTTTTTTTCTGTTTCTTGTCGGGCTCATAGGTGACTTGTCCCTCTTTAACGTTTTTCTTGCTGCAACTTTTATTTTTGCTCCCATTGATATCCAATCTAATTCTTCGTCTGTCAGTTGGTTTTCTATTTCTTCACAGTATTTCTTCTGAAAGTCTTCGTGCTGTAGTAGATATCTATTCCAGGTACTGTGTGGTGTTTTGTTATCTCCTTGACGTCTTTTTTTCTTCTTTTATTTCCAGTTTTCCGTATAGGATTTTGTGGTCTGTATTGATTTCTGCTGCCCTTTTTGCTTTAACATTCTTGATCCTTTCTCTTATCTCTCTGCTTACCAGGATATGATCTATTTTTGAGATTGAGCTTCCATTACTCCAGGTGTCAATGCAGTTTTGACTTTTGCTCCATTGTTGTTTCTTATTGTTAAATCAAACATGTGTGCTAGATTTTTCAGCGTGATTCCATTCCCGTTAGACCATGTGCGGAGTAAAGGTTTTCCTATGATGCTTTTATCCTCCTCCATCTGATCGTATTTTCCTATATGTGTATTGAAATCTCCTACTAGTATAATGGGCATTTTTCTTCTGGTTTCTTGAGCTGCCTGAATACCCTTCCTGCTCTCTTGTCTGATGGTACGTGGACTCCTATCATGCAGATGTTGTCCTTTCCGTATCATTGCAGAAGAGCAACAAATTCTCAACTTCCTAGAAAACAGGAAACCGCATCTGGACACATCTGGGCCGAAAATAAACTTCAAGAAGAGTGTAGTAATGGAACGTCAAGAAGAGAGAGTCAGACCAATGGAGAAGAATACAAAGTTACAAAGGCAATTAAACCGTTCATCGAGAAAAACAAACTATCATGAGGCCTGACCAAACGGCTGTATATAGCCATCATACTGCCAAAGATGATGTGTGAAGTTAAAACGCTGCAACAACAAAAACCAACAGAAGAAGTTTGAGAAGAGCTGAAAGGGACATCATCCAACTACTCACAAATACTAGAAGCAGAGACAATCACAAATATACGCAATGAAGTACTGGGGACATGTTCAGAGAAGGGGACCCAACACATCTACGGAAGAAAGCACTAACACCGAACAGCAGCTAACTAAAAATAGGGAGACCATGTTACACTTGGGAAACACCAATCGAGAGGATCATGAACAAACTGGGAAAGGACCAAACATACTGGGGAAGAAAATCTAGGGGAAAAATGAATTCCACAAAGAAATCGCAGAATCAGAAACAGAGGAATCAGAAGACTCAGAAGAAGAATAATACATGTAGAGGTAGAAATACAAAAAGAGGAGCACAATCAGCAGAAACCCAAAAAAAGAGGAGCGTAAACATTAAATATCAAGGTCACATGCGGCAACGCAATTCACAAACACCTACGCTGCCCATCCCCCACTCCTGTATCATGCGTCATGTGGCTCTCGCTGCTGACCACAAGCATGATCCAAATCCAGCCCAGCATCGGAAACCGAGGAATCAGAAAACCCAGAAAAAGACTATTCGAAGAAGCAGAAACACAAAAAGAGGAGCACAAACATATATTTTACAAGAAGAATCAGAAGAGGCAGAAGTCCAGTACCAAAAACACAAAAAAGGGAGCTCAACGCCCCCTCACGACAGAATGCTGTAACGCATCTCACAAATACCTGCACCTCCCATACCACATTTGTTTACCAAGCGCCATGTGGCTCTCGCTGCTGGCACAAGCATGACCCTAATTCATCCCAGCGTGAACGTAGCAGGCCCAGCTGTATAACCCTGGGAGTGGCAGCAATGCCTACCGCAGGCTGGTAAATCAATCAATCAACTACGGAAATGTTAGACAGGATTCAAGAAGAATTTACATTTCGTCTCTTTCAGTATATTCTTTTCCTGGTGAAGGTATTGCGATAAACCTTTTTTTCATTGAATTGAGATACATTTCTTCTACTTAAATTGTCTTGCGGAAAAAAGTATTGGTTTTTTGTTTTATTACCATTACAACAAAGTTATTAGCGTTTATTTTCAATCTGCCAACCTATTTTTTTGTTTCGATACAGTATTAAAAGACCTTTCAAAAGAGATATCATATGACGTTAAAAAAACCGACGGCGACACAATTTTAATATAGATGACGTCATGTATTCGATAAATATGTTAAAAGATGTGCATGTAAGGGTAAAAATAGACCTACCTGTTCACGAAATAATTATTTTATCATACTTTAGCATATAAACATAAAGTAAACTTACATCTTAATTTAATTAAAAATTACATATGGTCAAGTAAACTTTAACTTGACGTGTGTATGAGTTGGTAACACAACGTACGATTTGATTTACAGAGCCATTGCAATGACGCAGAGAGAAACTAGTCGCGTATGTCTGATCCCGATTTCTGGACCCGCCAAGTTAAAAGTTACTCGACTTTATACAAATTTTCCACCCTTCAAAATACAAAACCAGTTAGAATTAAGGTACTAATAAATAAAATACATATAATACCGCATTTAAAGTACTAGAAACTATACATTAGTTACTGAAAGGAGTTTACTTAAATGAGAGTAATTAGATCATATTAAGAATTGTTTTTTTTTATACCAATGCAGTGTTTAAGGATCGAACTTTGAAGATTGTCGTGCCAACTAGTAAATGTGTAGCTCCTTTTCTTCTGGAATTCCAGAAATTGTCAAAGCATACCGACAATGTTTCTAGTAAGTTGGACAGTGCGTAGATCCCTTCAGTATTTACCATTTTTAATGTTTAATTAAATAAACTCTGTTCGTTTGATAATTGGAATATAGTTTAATAACATGGAAATTGGAAAGAATAATTTAAATTAAACTTCTCTACAAAAAGCGTTATTCCTGAGAGGCTTTACATTTACAGACAATGAACACATCTCCCTGAATATACAAGTAGAGTATGATTCATTTCTCTTTCTAAAAATATTACATCAACGGCAGGAGAATGAATTTTGTACTCCTAGTCGAAAATCAAGTGGCCCTGCCAAGCAGTCCTAACAGTATCAAATATTAAATTTGTCATTTGTAGTAATGTACTTAAAAAGTAAAGCACTCGAATGATAAAAACTTCAAGGAAATACTCTAATAAAGTTAAAATAAGTTTCAGAGTTCCACAAGGGCCTGTTCTTGGCCCAGGTCTCTTTTTGCTATATAATTAAATAAATAACTTGACAACTATCAATATATCGGGGAGCCTTTCGCTCTTTGTCGATGATACCACCATTTCTCTATGGTGGTGAAAAATTGGTGTAATTCTTCTCATATTTAATATCGCTAACACTAACGTAATAGCCTTCGGTTGCAACTTTATTTTGGAAATTACATTCTGTAAAACTCATACAAAATTTCTTGGAGTGTATCTTGATAACAAATTAAATTTTTAAGAACAGGGAAGGAAACAAAATAATAAAATAGCCTCGGGATATTACGCTATTCGCTATCGAATTGGGATACTCTACGATATATATAGATTACCTTTCTCTAATAGAGTTACACCTAAGAGGTACTGTTGTACAGTCAACAATTATTGAACGGTACCTTGCAAAAGCGAGCAATAAGATATATTATGTGTAAGCGCGTTTGAGAGAGATTTGCAAACCTCTAATTGTTGTTCACCAGATACCAGAACCAGAACAGTACTATCCATTTTTTCCCATGAAACGGTGTGCTTATCTAATAAAACTTTTTTTCAAAATATCATTTTCAAAAATTACACCGATTTCAAATTGATATGAGTTCCTTGAGTTCCATTGAGTTCCTTGCTACTTTCCGCTAACAGGTAGATTAGTAATATATATATTAGTAATTAGTAAACTGAAATTTTATTTCTTACTTTTTAGAGTTATTTTTTGAAAGCGGTTCGATTTTAAAAAAAATCAACCTTCTTAGTAGCTTCTACTATTTATTTAACTTCTACACAGTGAAGGAAATTATTGTGAAATTCTCTTTGTATTGGGCACCATCTGAATGCTAGCAAGAAAATAATACCCTGTTTGAGAATTAATTGAAATTACCGGCGAATCCGCCAAATCTTCGAATATTCTCGTATTATGAAGTCGGTTAAAAAAATTATTTCCAATTTTTGTTCAACTTACACTAGATGTAGCTTTATTTTAGTAGGGGACCACCGGCGGATCATAGCCTACAGTTTACAACATGTTTGACAGTCATCGCTTAAGCTACGTCAGAGTAATCATTGAACAGATATAAAAAAAAATCGGTTAGAAAAACAAAATAAATTTGAATATGTAGAAAATCGTCGCGTCACTTGCTAAGCAAATAATATTACTTTACCTACACAATCTTCCAGCTTTCAAAGAAATTTTGTAACTGATAATAGTAAAAAAATTACAACCATCTCCCATGGACATTTAAAAATATCTCTTCCAATGAACAATTTAGGAAGACCGTGAAAAATTCTATAATTTGCAGGAGTATTATGACGATACGTTCTAATGTGTTATTATTATATAGTTTCTAAAACACACAACTTTTGTCGTAAATGTCATAATTTGTTGTATTGTTTGTAACATTGACTAAACAAATATTGTTTTGTGATATACTAAACGTTGTCAGTGAGATAGATTTCCTCGTTTTTCTGGCAAGGAAGTATAGGTATCATCCAAAAAAAAAAAAAAAATGCCGGGATATTAATCAATTATCACGTAACTCTGAGGAATCGTTGAGCCCGATTTCTTATTGGCACCTAGAATGAGTGTGTGCGTATGTGTGTCAATATCGTAAAAACAAAACAAAAAGAACATGTGGTTATGGTGTGGTTATGCTGTTTCAAGTTGTAGATTTACTGAAGAAAGTAGTAGTCCAATCAATGAATGTCCAAAAGGGGATTGTAGAGGACATGGAGGGAGGAGAATTTTCCCCTTCAGGAATGTGTTGGGGGTAGTTAGGAGGTAAACATACTAAAAGTCCCCGCCCCTAGCCCTGCCGCTTCAGGGGAGGAAAGGTTCCTTTTTTCGATTCTTGGCTTATAATTCGGAATCGACGCGTCGCGTCGTACGGAAAAAAGTATTCTATGCACAATTAAACATAATTAAATTTACTACAAGAATGCTTATATTAATTTTCTTCCTATGTGTTATAGTTTACGAGATATTCGCCAGCCAAAATAGATAATAAAAAAAAGTATTAGGTACCTTGAATATTTCTATCAAAGCGGTTTACCGTGGTCTGCTAATAAATCACAGTCACAAAACAATATCTAATTTACAACACTCGACGTATTTACTAACGTAATATTTTATCGAAATCTGTACATGTCCTTAAATATACAGAGTGACTCACTTAAAATGAAGACACCCTTATAACTTCTTTATTTTGTTTCCGATTTGAATCAAGTTTTACTCAAGTATAGAACAAATTAGGATCTACTTATGACCAGAAAAACCTTCGCCTGCTACAAATGCAAAGCCACCTGTGGTACCACAATATGCGAAAAAAATAAAAACATTTTGAATGTTAAAAATTCTAAAAAACGCATCGGATCGGCGCCAAAAACGTACATACACCAAAATTTTATTTAGTTATTGATGGGGATTTCTCATACATAAGCTCATATGGCAAAGGATATCCTCAGTTTCCGCAATAAAGAAGTTATAAGGTTGTCTTCATTTTAAGTGAGTCACACTGTATATTTAAGGAAATGTATAGATTTCCACAAAATATTACGTTAGTAAATACATCGAGTTTTTTAAAACAAAAATGATTTTATATCTGTGATTTATTAACAAACTACGGTAACCGTTTTAACAGAGAAATATCAGATATCTAATTGATTTATTTATTTATTATAGATTTTCGCTGGCGAATATTTCGGAAACTATAACACAGAAAGACAATGAAGACATTCTTGTAGGAAATTTAATTATGTTTAATTTTGCATAGAATACTTTTTCTGTACGACACATCGTTTCCGAGTTATAAGCCAAGAATCGAAAAAAGGTACCTTCCCCCCTGAAGTGGCAGGGCTAGGGGCAGGGACTTTTAGTATGTTTACCCCTAACTACCCCCAACATATTCCTGAAGAAGAAAATTCTCCCCCCCCCCCCCCCCCCCACTCCATGTCGTCTAGCACTCCTTCGTTGACTGGACTATTAGGGAATTTATTTTCCATATGCATATACAATACAATTTGCAAAAATGGCGAAGGATCCGGTTCCATTCAAGCAACATGAACAATTCTTTGTCAATTTGTCCTGGAAATTGGATAGTTTAAAAACGACCAAACCGATTTTGACAAATATTTTTATGAAATGTTTGGTTTCATTCTATATGTTAAAGGGACAAAATTTGTTTATGTCAGGACATTCTAACCCACTTTCTGCAGTCAACACAATTGTAAATATTACTTTTGCCTTGCCTCCTGACGATGCATATAAACAGAGACGTTTAGAGTTTACTTAGCTTTAGAGGAAGACCACGACAAGATGATAGAAACATCAAGCATTTAAAACAATCAACGAGGACGAGAACCCGGAAAGCAGTTTAGAAATCATCATCAGCTCCGCGAAAGAAGTTAGAGTTAGTTAACACGGAATACGAAAACGAGTATATAGATTTTGTTCACGATATTTTTCTTCCACTATGCAGATATTAAATAAATAAGAAGCTACTAAAAAGGTTCAAATAATAAGAAAGCAGAGAATAAAACAGGTTTTCAAAAAGTATTAAATAAAATTTGACTTACTTTTACAATACTTATTTACTTATCCAAATACCTTGTGGGGAGCTCTGAGAGAAAGCATCACAAGTGTGGTAATGGGAACACAAAGCGAATACGTAGAAATGTGAAACAATCTTGGATAACTGTTCAAACTCTAAATGAAGTGGACGCAGCCTACGTAAACTAAAAACTGGCGAAGCAGCTGAGGTCGACAATATCACGGTAGAGGCACTTAAGTTAGTTGGTGAAGTTGGAGTGAAAATCTTTCACAGAATATGCCAAAAATATGGGAGAAAGGAAAGATGATTGGAAAACATCAATCTTCATACTACTGCATAAGAAGGGAGAGACAGATGTCTGTGATAATTAGACACACGCCAGTAAAATAATGCGGTATATTCTTCAGCTAAAACTTCAGTATTATCTGTCTTGGAAAATACCTTAAGCAAGTAGACTTTGTTAAAGGATGCGATGCTAAAAAGCAAATACTGAATTTGTGACAATTTATCGAGAAAGCAACATAATATTACGTGCCTATAAGAGCTTTGCTTTGTGGACTACCGCACGGCTTTTGACAATATGGAATGGAACAAACTATGGGATATATTACAACCAAACACCTAGTCTTTATTACACACCAACTGTATGACAAAAAGTCTGCTTTGGTGAAAGTAGACAACACCAACTCCGACAAATGAAAAATCAGCATTAATAGTGAATACGTGATGTGACGTGTGCTGGAGGACTGACAGGGTGGATCAGCTACATGCGGAACCAAGATTTCTAACTTGAGGTTTGCAGATGACACCAGCTTAGTTGTAGCGAGCACGGATGCGTTCATACACCTGCTGGACAGGTGTAGACTGAGCAAATGAAAACCAGGCACGTTAAGTGACTGTAGTAAATAACGCGGTATACTTTGGAGCCTTTGTGGGCAATACCAACAATTGTGAATATATTAGGTGAAGAATACGGATAGCAAGATCGGAAAATTGCCAGTTGTGCAAAAGTTGGTGCGACAAAATATCGGGAAACACACAAAGATCAGATTTGCTAACTCCCTAATTTTCTTCATCTTTCTTTACGCCTCTGAGACAAGGGAGGGAAGCAAACAGATGAGACGGCGTATTGATGCTTACAGGTCTAGAGACGTTTGCTACGAATTCCCTGGAAATCAATCGGAAAGACAACATAAACGGTTGATACTACAGGGAAAGTAGAAGGCAAGCGGCAAAGATGCCACCTTTCAAAACTGATCTCATCAAGGAGCTGATGGGAAAGGGCTTTGGTGAGGCCGTGTGCCCACCCTCCATGGATTACAAGAATAAGAAGAAAAAGGAACACAAATATTTGGAATAAAAAACCAAGTTACAAAATTACATAATTTAACATCCCCACTTCTTGTTTCTTTTTTCTTAGTTCTCGATTTGAGTCAGTCAAAAAATCAGCCCGTTTTCAACGATTATTTCTCCTGTAGCTATGTACTCCATATACTATCGGATACTGGGGAGATTAGAGAAGGAGATAGGCGATAAGGGCGGCTTATCTGAAAGCCATTTTGGTTTCCCAAAAAGACGATCAACGGTAAGAGCCATTAGACTACTAAAGGAGACGGCTGAGAAAGCCGTAGCCACGAAACAGATATGTGCTGTCGTGACCCTAGATGCCAAAAACGCGTTTATGGGAGATGATTGTCAGGAAGATGCAGAGCTTGGGGGTAGCTCCGTATCTCGTCAGGGTGATGATGAGCTACTTCCAAGACAGGATAATCGGATTCGAGACAGAGGGAGAGATAACCTTTAAAAGCATCACGTGAGGGGTTCCACAAGGGTCGGCTTGGTCCGACCTTGTGGAACGTGATGTTTGATGACGTCTTTCAACTGCCCTGGAAGGAGGGTATGACGGCGACTTGGCCATAACGGTGATTGGAAGGTGGACTGTCCAAATAATGAAAGCAGCTAACGATGCCATCAGAAAGATCGAGAGATGGCTAAATAAAATGCAGCTTGAGCTAGCTGCCCGGAAAACGGAGCTCCTGGTTATCACCAGGAAAAGAAATCTTCCACCCATGAAAGTTAGGGTGGGCCACGTGAAGATATCCCCAGGGAACCACCTGAAATACTTGGGGGTTTGGCTGGACTTCGGTGTCCATGTCACAAAGATGGCCGAGAAGGCGGGAAAGGCAGCCACAGCCATTGGGAGGCCTATGGCCAATACGCACGGACTCTTCTGCAGCGTCGTGCACTCTATTCTCTTGTATGCAGCTCCGGTCTGGGAAAGTGCGATGAAGGTGGATAAGACGAGGAGGAGAATGGCTAGGATCCAGCGATGTACCGCACTAAAGGTGTACAGTTCATATAAAACGATTTCGTACGAGGCGGTGTTGGTAATGGCGGGGATCCCCCCCTTTGGATCTGATGGCCAAAGAACGGCTGGAAATCTGTGAAGGAGCCGAAAGAGCAGAGGCCAGGGACAGGCTGTTTGAAAGATGGTAGAGGCGGTGGGATACTGCAGACAAGGGAAGGTGGACGAGACGCCTCATCCCGAACATCAGAGCGTGGATGGAACGGAGGTATAGTGAGATAGGTATTACCTTACCCAAGCCCTAAGCGGACATGGGTGCTTCATGGAGTATTTATATGATATTGGCAGGACCGACAGCAGATAGTGTGTATACTGTGGAGTGATCGATGACGTAGAGTTCACCGTGTTCGCATGCAACAAATGGAGGGTAGAGAGACGATACGATGGGGTGTCGTTATTGTCTCCGGAAGATATGGTAGAGAGGATGCTAGAAACGGAGAAGAACTGGGGAAGGGCGGAGGAGGGAATAACCTGTATTATCAAAAATAAGGAAGAGGAGGAAATAGAGATGGTTTGAACCCATGGAGAAACGTCAATTAACACCGACAAACATAAATGGCCTGTGTGTCCGATGAAAAGCGAAAGTAGTCCCAGGCCAACAGGAAACACCGAAGAGAAGGAGAGGTTTTAGCTGGTTGGAGTCCAGCACTACCCATCTGCGATAGACTCTAAGCGACGGGTGTCCATGATGATCTCCCCTCCCACAAAAAAAGCTATGTACTCTCAAATGTAGTAATATGTTATTCGAATATGCTTTATAACAAAACAGCTTCTTGCTATAAAGATGCAGCTACCTACTCACCTTCGGTAGTTGATCGAGCAATACTGTTGTAGCTTTGAAGTACGTGTGGATGGTCCCTGTGTCAGTAGTGGCATGTACGTATCCAGAATTTGATTTTCCTTCTGTTAGACTATTAGGAACACCTGCATTTAAGCAAAGCATAAGACTTTCTGATTTTCAACATACAATGCAAAAAACAATTCTTCCTTTCTAGACTATGCTTGAACTTGTCTAATATGAAGTCTACGAATTATATGATAAGACGAATGTGGAATGAAAAGGGCCATTATAAATTAGACTGTCGTGTGGGACTGGCTAAAACGAAGGAAAAATAAGGAAGAGAAGATTTCAACAAAAGTACCCAAGCTTGTTGTATAGAATACAAAAATATTTCTGACTCAGAGTGTAAAGAAACCCAGATTGCAGATAGTGGAGTTTCAAGACATGAGACTTTTCGTACGAGACGATGCTAAATAATAAGGGTCTGGTTCATTATTCTATCATTCTGTGTCATTCTGGGTCATTATTATTTCGTTGGCTGGTGAAAAATGTGAACACACTGTATTTCGAAAATGGGCCCGCTTTAGTCATTACTGTATGGGGATTTAAGATCACCTCAATGTTCTCTATTATTTGGTAAAGTACGACCCTCTCCTCACGAATTACTCTGCATCAGTACTATCCACCTTTGGCCCATTACGAAATATGATTCACGTTTTATACTCTTAGGAAAATACTAGCCATAATTATAAACATGTTAGCAGACAGTAACAGTGACATTGACGATTTTAATAACACATCAATCAACCTTACACATTCATTTGCATGGACTAGGTTGGTTGACGTCGATTTTTTTTAAGACAAGTATATTTTACTATGCTATTTATCACATAATGTACTCAGGAATTTCCTCTTGGATCAATCATTAACCAAATAATCTACCCCAACGTTGAAAATGTTTTAAATTTTCTTGATTCTGTTTCTGTATTAATATAGTAAGTAATGCAAATAAGTAGGTAAATTAGCACTTGTGATACTTTTATATTTGAATTAATATCAATTTCTCATTTTATATTAAACAACAGTAGGTTAGTAAGTTAATTTAGGCATGGTTCAAAATTACCTAACACTGTAGGGAAGAAGGGTTTAAATCTAATGGGGATGAGGGAGGGTCGCAAAATGCTACTAAGATTTACTCGGAGGAAGTCTAAAAATATGTAAAATTACTGTTACGTAATATGTGAACGATGCCTTATAACAGTGCTTACAATATTTCATCAAATATTAATATCTAAAATAATGTGTTTAATAACACAGCCACCCAAAAAAAGCTCTGTACCAGACCTTTCCTTATGTATTTTTCTATGCTAATGTCCAAATTGCCTGATTTCGTCTTATTTTTCTTAAATCTCGAAAAACATCGTTTTTTCGTCGGTTTATGATACCTAAAGCTTGAAGTTCCAAACTGAGATGAAATCAAGCTATTTAGACAACAGGATATGTTTAAAACATAGAGGCAAATGATGGTCTGACTTCTGGTACGTTTTTTGTGTGGCGTTGTAATTAATGCTGTTCGTAAAGTGAATACAATAGTGTCATTAATGTTGTTATATGCACTGTTTTCTGCGAGTAGCCAAATTTGCGAAATATTACGATCTATTTGGGAGTTTAGCATATAATATCACAATATTTTCTTTCACTATGTAGAATAGGGTGGTCAAAAAATGACTTTTTTTTTTTAATTGTTTCCAAATCCGAAAAAACTTAATACGTATTTTTTGGTTTTTCAAAATTTTGATTTTAAATGGTGCCTATAGAGACTTGAAGTTTCCCATTTAAACTGCATGGGGAAAAACCACTTTTTGCGATTTTTTTAATAATTGTTCAGGGTGAGGGAAAATCTCACATTAATCCTATAGGTCTTGGAGAAGACTATCCAACGAAGAATTTGATGTAAATACATATGGGTTTGTCGCCCATAACACACCTCCATGGTGCTCCGAAAATTACCCTTAAATCCAAAAATGTAAATTTTTTAGGAAATTGACCCTTTTGAGCACTTTATTCTCGCTTTTTCTCAAAAAATTATTACTATTGGTCTAGTGGAATATTCATCAACATTTTTTAGTCAATTCATTTATTTAAATAAATTCCATCTGTTTAAATAATTTTTTTTCGAAAATTCATCAAAAAATCCTGTTTTCTGAGATCGGATTGCTAGAGTCTATTATTTTTAAGTGACATCAATTTATTCTCAAATATTTTCCAATTGTTTACACAATCAATTATTATTTATTTTCAACTCTTTTTCAATTTACGCTAGAAAAGTCAACTTTTTTAGATATTTTACCTATATTATCTAATAAACCCTCATTTGTTTAAACAAATCACAAATTAAACAAATTTACTTTGTTTAAGTAAATTATGATTTGTTAAATTATAGACTTAAGATATGAAAAACATAAAATTGATTAATATACAAACATTATGACTCTATTACAAGAAAAGCTCCCTTTTCTAATTCTTCTAATTCTAATAATTTGAAAAAAGTTGAAAATAAATAATAATTGATTGTTTAAACAATTGGAAAATATTTGAAAATAAATTGATGTCATTTAAACATAATAGGCTGCCAGTTCGATTTCATAAAATAGGATTTTAGACGAATTTTCAAGAACAAAAATGATTTAAACAAAAGGAATTTGTTTAAATAAATGAAAATTGACTAATAAATGTTGATAACTATTCCACTAGACCAATAGTAATAATTTTTTAAGAAAAACGAGAATAAAGACTTCAAGAAGAATTTACATTTTTTGATTCAGGGTAGTTTTCAGGGCGGCGCACAGTGGAAAAAAAAGCCTTTTTTGGACAAAAATCTGCCTACAAGTCAAATCTTAAGCGATTTTGATCTACCTTGGCTTAAAATGTAGGTTATTGGCTACACTATCAGAGTATACTGCCTAAATTGCAAACCCCGATTTCCTAACCTCAAAAAATGTATTAAATCTGACTCCCTTTTTTCTATTTCTACAAGTCAAAGCTTGTTCGATTTTGACAATTCTGGGCTTAAAACGCAGGTTATTAGCTACCCTTTCAGTGTATACTGCCTGAATTGTGAACCCCGATTTCCTAACCTCAAAAAATGTATCAAATATGAGAGTAATCACTTTTTTCTATTTCTACAAGTCAAATCTTGATCAATTTTGACAATCCTGGGTTTAAAATGTAGGTTATTAGCCACCGTTTCAGCGTATACTGCCTAAATTATGAACCCCAGGATTGTCAAAATTGATCAAGATTTGACTTGTAGGAATAGAAAAAAGTGATTATTCTCATATTTGATACATTTTTTGAGGTTAGGAAATCGGGGTTTGCAATTTAGGCAACATACTCTGAAAGTGTAGCCAATAACCTACATTTTAAGCCAAGGTAGATCGAAATTGATTAAAATTTGACTTGTAGGCAGATTTTTGTCCAAAAAAGGCTTTTTCTTTCCACTGTGCGGCGTGGAGGTGTGTTAGGGGCGACAAACCCATATGTATACACATCAAATTCTTTGTTGAATAGTCCTCTCCAAATCCTATAAGTTTAATGCAAAATTTTCCCTAACCCTGAATAATTATTCAAAAAATCCCAAAAAGTGATTTTTCCTTATGCAATTTAAATGGAAAACTTCAGGTCTCCATAGACACCATTTAAAATCAAAATTCTGAAAAACCAAAAAATACGTACTTACTTTTTTTGGATTTGGAAACAAATTGGGGGAATCAAGACCCTCTATAAAAAATTAAGTCATTTTTGGACCACCCTAAAGTAGAAGCTAAATAAGATGCCACAGTTTTTGTTATAAAAGTTAACTTGTCTTCAAAAAGAGTTACTAATAATTATGAAACAAATTTTATCCACTCGTCTGTTTAATTGAACGAAATTGAGGTAGGCGTAAATAAATAACAAAATCAAACCAATTTTTAAACCACTTCGATATCGATATTAGGTACTAAGGTCCAGGCGACAAGACGGTGAAATTTTATCTTAACAAATTTTTTTACACAAAAATTTGTAGGAAATTGGATAACGGTTAAGTAATATCAGAAACAATATTTTTAATGCACGATCAGTTAACGTTTGTGTTTTTTTTAATAATTTCAGTGAATTGGCATTTTCTTTTGAGAAAACACCAGTTTATAAAAATAATGTTCTGTTCAGAAATGCTTATATTCTGATAATGTGCGGACTCCCTTAAAGTATAAGTGTACCAATTTTCAGCTTGATCATTTGTTTGATTTGTCAAATATATATATTTTTATAAATATTCGAAAAACCGTTTTTAGCTGTGATTTCTTTTATAATGGCATCCTAATAATTTTGTTTATTTCTTCGAGACAGAAACTGTTTTTATAAAAGTACGTATATTTTCAACATATCTTACTCCTAGAAAAATTACGATTATTAGGCATTAATTTCACATTATACTCACTTCACGATTTTACTGGAGAAAGTACAATAAAACAATTTGTGAAATATTAAATACATATAAAATCTGAAGTAATATCCTTTAAATAGTAACTATTCATAATAATGTTTATTTATTAAATATACAAATTCAGCTAGACTTAAGTTACACATTAAATTAAAATATTATCTTGTTTAAAAATGTTATATTTTTCTTATTATATGTCCAATAAACAAGATAAAATTTCTTACATTTTTCCTTCAATGAAAATAAACAAATAAAAAAAAAAAAAAAACATACCTTCTACACACCCTTCCTCATCAGTATTATCATTACAATCTCTTATCCCATCACAGCGTGTATCTACCGGTACACATTGGCCAGTTCGGCATTGCAATTCATCGGATTCACACTTTGGTTGGGATTCTATTTACAATGCAAATAAAACAAAAAAAAAATAAACAAAAAAAATAAAGGAAATTAAACTTTTATAAATATATTAGATGTAACAGAAAAATACTGAAAGAGTGGAGCAGGTGAGGCTCAAAATTACAACCGATATAGTTCGACAGCACCACCGAATCGCTTTTTTTTATTATTAAAATATGACCAATTTCCAATAAAAAAATTACACATCACAGCGTTTTTGTAGGGGGGCGAATACTCCTTTTGGTCCCCTAATTAGTATATTTAAAAACACATTTGTAAGTTTATTAGACCAGCTATTTAAATTTGGTTAACGCAGTGTTATTCCTTTTATTTAATCTTTTTTTTAACGATATGCCACATTATTAATTTCTGAAAAGAAATAATGCCTCCTGCCGGCTAAACAATATAGACTGGCGGTACATGACCAGTCAGGTGCAACGTTTTTAAAATGGATGCCAATCACATATATGAATGAAATGACCATGAATATGCCAGAAACGCAAATTTTAGGCAGTCGTCGCGTGCAGAAGGGTGTGCAAATCGTTTTTTTGTTTTTTTTGTTTTTTTTTTTATTTTAAAGTGGATGCCAATAGTGCCAAACGAAAAGCCGTGAAAAAGAATTCAGCGGAAATTCATTAGCATGCAGATTCCGCGCGCAAAACAACGTTTGATGCGCACATTAAATCGTAAAATTGTTTGGTGTTCTTGATTTTGGATGATTTTGATTTTTGATTTTTTTTCAAAGCTTTTCATTTGGCACTATTGGCATCCACTTTAAAATAATTTTAAAAAACACAAAAAAAACAAAAAAAATCGATTTGCACACCCTTCTGCACGCGACGACTGCCTAAAATTTACGTTTCTGGCATATTCATGGTAATTTCATTCATATATATGATTGGCATGTATTTTAAAAACGTTGCACCTGACTGGTCATGTACCACCAGTCTAATAGGAAAAAATTACCAAAATCACAACAAAGTGCGACTGAAGCTCAATATCTCGACTTTTTTAGGAATAACTTAAAAGGTGGTACCAAAAGGGGTACTCGCCCCCCTTTTAAAAAAAGTCGTGAAATGGAATTTTGATCACAAATTGGTCATATTTTAATAAAAAAAGTAGTTTGGTGGTGTTGTTCAACGATATCGGTTACCCCTCGAGATAAATGGACTTTTCGGTATTAAAAAGTAAAATTATTACTAATCTATTAGGTATTCAAGATGAGAGAGATATGTAAAAATATCTGTGAACTTATAGAAATGGTAATGTGACCTAATTGTATTCTAAAAGCGCATTGTAGACACGTGGTCTTAAAATTGTTTTGATTCATTCAATATTCAGATAAAAAAATATAATGAAAGAACAAGGGCAAATTTTCAAACAGCTTTATTTTTCACTTTCATGATCGCAGTTTAAGTTAGAGATTTTATTTAAAAAAGAAAATAATTATCGTCTCGTAAATTACCATAACAAGGTACCTATCACCACACTTGGTAATGAGACTAGGCAATTTCTTATTCCTTTACATTTTAATCAAAGCCGAATTTGTTTCAGGTATTCATTTAATTACGTTAAGACCATTCCACCAGCGATCGAAAATACGATACGAAACGAAAATAATTAAAAAAAAGTTCATAATTAACATAGGAGTGCAAATGCTTCGTTATCGAAATAGTAAAATTCAGTTAATAGAGATAGTTCAGCTATTCTGAGACGACTGCGAGTTTTGAAAATTACCCTGCACGTAATTCGTGAGTGTTGACAATGTCAATTCCGATAAATGCAAAGTTGGTAAAGGCGTCAGACAGGGCTGTGTTTTATCACGTTTTTAAGATCTATAGTGAACACGTAATGTGATGTATGCTGGAGGACTGGCAACCGCGACAGATGGAGTAATGATGTCATATGTGCCATAGAGATAAAGGAGACCAAAATGATAATTTATGGACCACAAAACCTGTGTCAAAATTGTGAATAAGAAGTTCGTGTAACATAAATGTGCCATAGCAGTCAGCTTGTCCCTCCACAGTACTCTCTATTTCCCCCTTAAATAATATACACCTGTAGTTCCACCACTACATTGAAAATCTGACTGATGTGGTTCACTTATATCACATTGACATACAATGCGATTTTCAAAACTTAATTCGCAATTATTTAATAGAAAAAAACAACATTATTTTTTACAAGTTTCAATACGTCTAAAAGCTAACATTTACGATCAAACAATTTTTCTTATTTTTTCATGAGAAGAATTATATGTGAAAAAAACTTTCTAAAAACAAGCTTTTAATATTATTTAGGTGTACTGAAACGAAAATAATACAATCAATTATTGTGTTAAAACCTTGTCGCGGGCGAGAAGTTCGTACATAACACAGTAGTGAGAGCATAAATCATGCGGGAGTTTTGAAACTTTGGGAACTTGTAGATTTCGATGCCCTGAATGAAGTAAGAAAAAAATGCAAAATGTTATCTCAGCCGCCAGCGCCGCCATATTGAAAAAATGACGCACAAAACAATTTCTTTTAAATATCTGGCTTCGAGTGCCTCGTACGGCAAAAAAATGTTCTTATGAAAATAAAAATTTTCTATAAAATATGTCCTATACATTTTTCAGTTAAACTGCAGCCGATCGAAGTCAAGCATTCTTGACAAAATTATGATTTTTTGTAATTTCTCGATTAGTCCGACTTTTATGAAGGAGTATTTTTGTGTTGAGACAAAATTTGTTTTCATACCTGAAAATCCTCAAATATAGTTGATTTCACTTGTCTGCTACGCAAAGCTCAATGTTCAATACTCGTTTCTACACCACCTTGAGGTAGAGTATATGGCGCATTCTTTTTTACGTGGTTGTTCTCTATAGGTCTAATCTGCTTCTTGAGGCGTTTTAGATGCTTGATGTCGAAGGTTCGTTGTAGTCTTCAACAATACTTTGTTCGGAAATTGCTTCCGTTACGCTGTCCACTGATTCTACTTATTGATTATTCTCCATGCTTGCGAGAAATGTTTCGACTGGAGAGTCGACTTCCTCGTCGTCATGAAGCTCGTCGACTGTTGCTGGTGCCTTGTCGCACCTTTGTCCGTTACAAAATTTGCAAATTACAGGACATTTAACACTCTCTTTCTACAACCATATGCTATACTGCACCCTTTCTTGCATTTACAGGAAATACATTTAAGTAGCTTTTCAGAAGCAGGATCTTTCAGCATTGTTATTGGTGTAAGTCCAGCTTTGCTCTGTTTCCAGCCCCAACATTTTTACAATCCCCCTGCCACTCCTGGATTTGATAATATGTCCTGAATGAATGTTGCCGTGGCGCTGGAGCTGTAGGTGGTAGAGACGCGATGTTAAACTTGCTTTTTGTGAGCGATCTTACAAAACATTGGTAACGATAAGCGTCCAGAGAGATATTGTATGTTTGGCTCCATACAGTGTCAGAAGAAAGCATTCTCCAGCATCAGCGATAGTGTCCAGTTGAGCATTACTATCTTGAAAAAGTTG
Source organism: Rutpela maculata (assembly GCA_936432065.2). Lineage (NCBI taxonomy): Eukaryota > Metazoa > Arthropoda > Insecta > Coleoptera > Cerambycidae > Rutpela > Rutpela maculata. Next base: position 89,585,740 of record OW386287.2, on the reverse strand, counting down.
AATGCTGTCCTGTAAATCCTGATGCTTTTGTAGGATGCTCAGGAACTTTAATTTGCCCTGATTAAAAAGTACACAAGTTGTGCCACACCCGCTAAAAACGTGAAGAAATAGAATATTATCAGTGATTATTTTACCGCTCGACAAACTATGGGAAGGGTACAATCGCAGCATGTGGTTGTAGAAAGGCAGGGTTAAAATATTCTGTAATTTGCAAATTTTGTAACGGACAAAGGTGCGACAATGCAATCGACGAGCTTCATGACGACAAGGAAGTCGACTTTCCAGTCGAAACATTTCTCGTAAGCATGGAGAACAATCAATATGTAGAATCAGTGGACAGTGCAACGGAAGCAATTTCCGAAGAAAGTATTGTTGAAGTCTACAACGAACCTGGACCTTCGACTCAAGCATCTAAAACGCCTCAAGAAGCAGGCTAGTCGTGGATTAGGCCAACAGGGGACAACTACGTAAAAAAAAACGCGCCATATACTCTTCCTCAAGGTGGTGTGAAAACGAGTATTGAACATTGAGCTATGCGTAGCAGACAAGTAAAACCAACTATATTTGAGGATTTTCAGGTGTGAAAACAAATTTTGTCTCAACACAAAAATACTCCTTCATAGAAGTCGGACTAATTGAGAAATTACAAAAAATCATAATTTTGTCAAGAATGCTTGAATTCGATCGGCTGCTGCACCGAAACTATTCAGTTTAACGAAAAAATATATGAGACATATTTTGTAGAAAATTCAATGCTCTTTTATTTACATAACAACATTTTTTGCCGTATGAGGCACCCGAAGCGATATATTTAAAAGAAACTGTTTTTGTGCGCCATTTTTTCAATATGGCGGCGCCGGTGGCTGGGATCACAATTTGCATTTTTTTTTATTTCATTCGGGGCATCGAAATATTTTTATTCAAATACTTACAATCGCGACGTTTCATCCATTCTTAAGCCTATTTAAACAAAAGAAATCATTTTTTTACCGTTACTACTGTTACTATACTTCCACTCCGCTACGTGGATACGAAAGTAATTTATAATTCAATGTGTCAATAATGATCTCACAATATCCCATCATTCATTTACCCCAAGAAAACCAAAAAGGGTAAATCTACTGACGAAATTAAAAAAATGTGATTTTCTTGAACACTGTACTATAACGATTTTATTCATATTTGATAAATCAATATCTCATTCATATATCTCAGAAAGTTTTTTTTAAATATCTAGTTTTATTAGAAATTTGATTGCTCACTGCACTTGTCATATCGAAATCAAATTATAACAATAAAATCTCTGCAGTAAGAGAATTTCTTATTCACCTTTTTTATGGTTACTTTAACTCCGCAAAATGAAATTATATCTTGAAAATATATTGTGTATTCATTATAGACGTTATATTTGTTTTGAAGATTTATATATTTTACTTCTATTTGCTTTTATGTCAATAACGCTTATCTTTTAATGAAATGTTTTATAAATGCATTCAAATTAAATTAACAATAATATTTTCCAATTAATTAACTAAAATAATTTAAAAAAGGACTACTAAGATACCTACATTCCTGATAAGATCTCTTGTAAAGAAAAAGATTTTATAGCAGATAGTTAATATGCGTGTCTAGAATACAATTAATAGATCCATATTTCTGCATCGAAAAAAGCACTTGTTAAATTACCTATGCAATCAGTATTTCCTGTTACACTGCAACATAAAGTAAAAAATAAATCAAAATGGGTATTCTTAAAAGTGCAGTAACAACATGTATGATGATAATATCTTACAAACAAATTAAGTAGGCGTAGTTATGCTTACACTGATTCAGTTTGAGAATTAGATGTACTAAATGTGTTGTCGCGCAAATTTTAATATAACTATGTACGTCAGAATTTAACGTAATGATTTTTATTTTCGTACTAATAAATTTCAAACTGAGCACTTCAGCATTACTACTACCTAAAGTATACCTTCGAATTCTCTAAAATAGAAGTTTTCCGGTGTTACTGTGAGATTCCCAATCCTGTGGTTGTTTTCAATTGGAGTGTAGATGGCGCGTTTGATATTTTCTGGATCGTTAGATGTATCAGAATCCACATCAACTGTAACTTTGACTTTAAAAGGATCACTCTCAATTTCTCTGCAAATAAAAATATCAGCATGATGTTTATTGCATTTGTATTTATAAAAAAAATCATAAAATTGTTCATAACTTATATTCAGAAATATTAGTATTTAGTTTTACAACCATTATAATACGTTATACGAATTATACAAGGTGTCTCGTCCCAAGAACACAGGGCGATCTCGAGAGCGTATACTATAATAACATCAACCTGTAAACTTTTTCCTAGGACACCCCCTTCACAGCTATTCATCTTTAAATGTTAACACATTCGCGGACAGTACTGAAATTATGGATGAACTCAAAAACTGATTACAAACGAGAGGACACTATCCGCTACACTTGCATAGATCACAATGGCAAAATTACTGCATACGCAGTAGCTGCTCTGCTATATATCCACGTAGTTCAAAAATGACTTGTTACCAATGAGACATTTACAAGACCTAAGAGGACAGTGCCCAAAATTTCATAGTGCTGCTGTGGGAGAGTAAATAGGCAACGTCACTTATTTTTACCTGTAAATCTACTGCTACTACAGTAGTGTGTTTTCTAGCCTCTCAAATATGTACTGTTATAGCAGTGGTGTCCTATAACATCATCTAAAAATTACTTCTATAGCAGTTACTGTCCGCGAATATGTTAAATCTTCAAGACATTTTTCTTGTGAATAGCTTTCAAATTACTGCATTGATTATAATAAAATTTGGACCATATATACACAATAACTAAGTATCTTTAGTTGGAAAACATGGCGCCATTCGTATCTTGTCTAGAAAGCCAGAGGTAGGATATATTTCTAATTGTTTTTACCCTCTAGACTTCCACATAAATACATTTTCAGAATTTGAGGTGACATTTTCAAATTTTTTAAAACATTTTCCAACGAAGTACACCAAATGATATTTAACGTTATAAAAAATTGAAAAAAAAACTATAAGGCACCACAAAGATGTGTCAATACAATTACAAAAAAAGTTTTAATGTGTTGGACAGGGGAGTATTAAGGATAGGATTTTGCGGAGGGAAATATGCGTTTATTTTTGGTTTGTTATAAATATTTAAAAAACCAAATATAGTTTAATCTTTAAAATTGTTTTAGATACTTGCTACTGTTCTAACGAATACAACTATATATATTTTTTATTGTAAATTTCTGTAGTACTTGAATATTGTAGTTTGTCGATGAAAATAGTTCCTAGTTTCATTATTGGGGCATGACATCTAATTATATACAAAGTTTATGATAAAAACAATATATGGTTGTATTCCTTAGAGCAATAGGAAGTACCTGAAACTATTTTAAAGATTATACCTTTTATGGTTTTTTAAATATTTATAATAAACCGAAAATAAAAGCGTATTTACCTCTCACTCTGCAAAATCTTATCCTTAAGGCACTTTCGCAAATGTATCATCTAATATATAGATAAATGCTTTAATATCATACGATTTTCTTGTCTTTAATTGTTTTTATCTGTCCCTGAGGATGGAAATAGAAACATTTTTTCGTGAATGAAATAAATACAAATAGTTTGCAAGCGCTTTAAGTATTTTAAAGAATGGCCGTAACAGTCATTTAATGTTATTTTGACTAGAACTATATACGCTCGAAATATTGCCCTTACTCTAAGGACACCCTGTATACAACTCGGTATGATGCTCTATTAAATATTATAGACCATTTAAAAAAAAAATTAACCAAACTGGGACATGGCCGAATATTTTTTTATTAATTTCATTTTATCGTTAAAAACAACATACCAAGTTTTGTACTGCAACTGTAGAGAGAACGTGCCGCCATTTTAGAAAAAAAAAAACGGTTGTTGGAAAATAACTCTTGTTCTAGTTAATCTCACATCAAAAATGATTTATTATCAAATGCAAATAATTTTAAATTCTCTACGAAATTAAAACAAAATCCTACGACCAATAGCCTCGAAGTTAGCGCTGCGAGAAGAGGGCGATAATAATATATTTTGCTATAATTTATTTTGTCCACAACCGTTTTATAATATACCAATTATACTTATATTTGTTCAATCATAATTATATACATTATACACTACTACCAGTGATTAATCATTAATCACTATCTAGGCAAATTAAAAGAAATAAATAACCTTTAGACGTTGATTGAAGAGTCTATAAGATACGCAACTATACGGCCAAAACCGTTCCTCGCTCATCACGCTTCCCCCACAAGTCCCTATCCACATATGTTCGTTGACTTGTGGTGCCACCGCGCGGTGTTATTTTGCGCGAACCGCGAATAGAAATACTGGACGTTGATTTCCAGCGAACGAGGGTACATAATATATTTATTAAGTTATAATTCTCCACGCAGGTTGTAGACCGGCGCAATCAGTGCCGGCGTCAGGGCATTTGGCACCTGTAGCAAACAGTTATTGCTTGCCGCCCTGATAAAAAACATTTACAAGTTACTACTGTTAGGACAAATTTATTAATAAAAACTTACAAACAAAAATCTCAGATAAATAATTCTTTCACTAGTTTCACTTAAAATTCAAAAACAAGAGAAACCTTTAACTATCAATTATTGTCGCATTTCATCTTTTAAGTCGCCACGCCACGTTGTGCGCTGTAACAATCGTGTTTTGTTCGAAATTGCAATTGTTCCTTGTCCTCGAGACCCATTTGGGGTTCAAAAAATGTTTTTTTGAGATTTTTGTTCAATTTTGAATTTCTGAAATTTATAAAAATGTGATAAATTAAAAATATTTTATTTTGCTATTCGGTTCAGCTTCATGGAATAGTATTTATGAGTACGTTTAAGACCTCCCAATTTTTTAAAATAATTAGAAAAAAGAGTATGCAAATGTCGAGGATGGTGTTTTTGATCTTTCAGCGCTTGCGTAGCGAGAACGGTAATAAATACGAAAATGCACCGCACTTTTTTTTGTACAACATGGAATTTTCTACAAACAAGTCCGCGAGGGCATATTCTTATCTACTATAGTTTTCGAGCTACAGGTGCTCACGTGTAAACATAAAAATGACTGTTTTTTACGCTACTCTGCAAGTGGCACTGGCGACTTAATTAACAAACAAAAAATTAAGAAAACGGCGATGCTAATAGTCAAATTTAAATTACACAAAACATAATGAGTAACTTCTGTTTAAAACTGTTTTTTATTCGATGCATAATATTAATAATGGAGTTACAAGTATTAAAAAAATGTTGAAATAAAATAAAAAAATAGTTAAATATTCTGTGTGTTATTGAAATGTATGTACAATTGTACAGAAAAAAACACTAATTAATAAAAATATGCGGCAAGTTCCAGTTATATAGAAATCGATGAAAATGAAAAATTACACTTTTCGGCCTAATATTAATTGTTTATATGTGATAAATAAAAACAAAATGATATGTCAATAATAGATACATTTTTTTAATACTTCCTACAAGGTGGAAAAGTTCAAATGTACGATTTTTTTAATGTTTTTTGCATTAAAAAACGCATATTTAAGAAAAATGAAGGACGCCATCGTGCAGAGCGATCAGAAATTCATAAATAAAAAAATCGACCACAAATTCTCATTGGACAAATAATATTTAACTGCTTTAACGGGCTGCTTGGAGAACAGCGCGAAAAACAGTTACTTTGAGGTTTGCGCGCGGGCGCCTTTGGCATGTGAGCCATAATAGATAAAAATATGCTCTCAGGGACTTTTTTGTACAAAATTCGATGCTTTATAAAAAGTGCATTGTGTACCATTTGTGCGATACTTTATCGCCTCGAAAACTATGCTCTCGAAAAAGTAATACCTACTTGTAATAAAAAAAAAAATTAACCAGTCTTTCCGCAGATATTCAAATTAAGTTAATTACTTCCACATCCAGTGGAAGTATAGTAACGACAAAAAAGTTTTAAAAAATTTTTATTGTTCAAATAAATTCTGTCTGTCGGTCTGTAACTTTTTTTTGTGCGCACGTTTACTCTGGAACCGTTTGAGATATTGACTTGAAATTTGGTACACGTATGTACTTTAACGAGATCTGGAACTAGATTATATTTTGATCTAGTTCTGTCGAAGGGTTGGGGGTAAATTGGGGTAAATTTGGGGTAAATAGGTTAATCAAGCAGTTAAGAGTCCATAAAATTGGTATTTAGTATATACAAGAGAAGCTAAGGTCTCAAAAAAATGTTTGGCATTAGCCACCCCCATTACCACCCTAACCCCCTTATTAAAGGGGATGAAAAAAAAATGTGATTTAGTGTTTGTACAGGAACCAGAAACCTCAAAATATTTTTTTACTTCATCCACCCCCCACTATCACCCCCCTATTCCCACCCCCCACCCCACTACCGATGTGGGGTATCGTTTTATGGGTTTTTGAGGTAGAGGATTTCAAATATTATATTATTAAAGTTCCATAAACAATTATTTTCACATACAAAGTTTTTTCGTTGTGAGTGACTTGGATAGAGAATCTGGATGTGGAAGTAGTGATTCCTTGGGCAGTGGTTTTTTTATTATGTTTACTAATTATTACTCTTTTTCTCAATAAAATCGCTTTTTCGTTTTAATTATTAAAAAAAGCAATTACAGAGAAAAGCCTATAAACAAATAAATAACTTTAAATGAACCCATCACTGCAGTAGCAGTATATTTGGGAGAGGATAAAAAATATTTTTGTACAAATTGGTTATTACAGTTCAGCAGAATTAAAGAAAGGAATGGTGTAAACCCGAAAAATATTGCAACATGTAATATTTTTGCGGCAGTAGTAAAGGAAAATGTCATCTAAAACATATTCAAAATTTACTAGGGTGAAGACGGTTAAGAAAGGTGCAAAATGGATAATTTTGTGATATCTTAAAAATAACAGTTTCATCATAAAATGTCAATATGCCTTTTACTTCCACATCCAGTGGAAGTACAACAACGACAAAAAATGGCATTTAGTAAATACAAGAGAAGTCAAGGTCTCAAAAAATTTAACCATGGGGGGGGGGAAATAAAATTGTGAGTTAGTGTGTGTACAAGAACCAAAGGCTTCAAACATTTTTTTTTACTTCATCCACCCCCACCCCCACTACCGATGTGGTATATCGCTTTATGAGTTTTTGGGGTAGGCGATTTCAAATATTATATAATTAAAGTTCTATAAACAATTATTCCCACATAGTAGAGTGCAAATATAGTATCAAAATATTTTTCGTTTTGAGCGACTTGGATAGAACATCAGGATGTGGAAGTAGTGATTCCTTGGGCAGCGGTTTAAACATTTTAAAATGAAAACCGCAGCCCAAGGAATCACTACTTCCACATCCAGATTTCCTATCCAAGCCTCTCAAAACGAAAACACTATATTTGCACTCCACCATGTGGAAATAATTGTTTATGAAATTTTCTAAATGAAAACCAAAAAACGATATGCCACATCGGGGTTGGGGTGGTGGTAGGAGGTGATACGCGGGTGGATGAAGTGGAAAATTTTTTGAGGCCTTTGGTTCCTGTACACACTAAATCACAATTTTTTTTTCACCCCCTTTAATAATCGCGTGGGGGGTGATAATGGGGGTAGTTAATGCCAAAAATTTTTCTAAGAATTTAACTTCTTTTATATAATAATAAACTAAATACCAAATTTTATGGACTCTTACTTGCTTAATTTACCTATTTACCCCCATTTATCCCAATTTACCACTCAACCCTTTAACAGAATAAGAACAAAATATAACATATATTCCAGATCTCGTTAAAATACATATGTGTACCAATTTTCAAGTCAATATCTTAAACGGTTCCAGAGTAATCGTGCACCCAAAACGTCAGAGACCGACGCGATAGAAATTATTTTTTGCTTCAACTTAAAATCTCGACATGTCATAACATTCTAAGCCTATTTAAATAAATGTTTTCAAAATTACTACACTTATACTGGAAGTGGGAGCAATACGTAGAAAATGGCATGACAAAAATATAAACAATTATAATGTGCCGTAGAGTACACGGTGGAAGTAATCTACTTCAAGCACTTTCTTTGAGGAAACGCATCTATACTGCTCGAGGTAACCCACTGCGCATCCGTTTTACTCGAAGAAGCCCACTGCGTATCCGTATAGGTAACCTACTGCGCATCAACAGTACCTACTCAAGGAAAGCATATGCGCATCCATTATACTCGAGGAAACCTACTACGCATCCATACCACCCGAGATAACCAACTTCGCATCCAAACTACTCGAGGTAACCCACTGCGCATCCATGTTACTCGAGGAAACCCAATGCGCATCCATACTACTTCAGGTAACCTACTGCGCAACTATTTTACACGTGAAAACCCACTGCGCATCCATACTACTCAAGGTAATCCATTGCGCATCCATTTTATTCGAAGAAATCTACTGCGCATCCATATTACTTGGAGTAACGTACTGCGCATCTATAGTACTCGAGGAAAGCCACCGCGCATCCATAGTACTCGAGGAAATCCACTGCGCATCTATATACTACTCGAGATAACCCACTTATTAAAGAAAAGAAAATAATAGAAACACCGAACAGGTTGCATGGTATTTTAATTGAAAATCGTAGAAGCTAGATACACACGCAAGGACGCGTTGCTATATCCTCATCTATCCTTGAACCATTGGTATCAATTTAGCAACATGTTTATAAACCTTAAAATTCCACATCCACGTTTTCTATCAAAGAAGAAAAAAATTGCACTCCACTATGTGAAAATTATTTATGAAACGTTAATAACATAATATTTGAAATCGCCTACTCCAAAAACCTATAAAACGATATGTCACATCGCTAGTGAGGGGTGGTGGAAGGGGGTGGTAGAGGGGGCAAATGAAGTAAAAAATATGTTGACGCTTTTCCACCCCCCTTTAATAGTGAGGTGGGGGTGGTAATGGGAGTAATTTTTTGAGCCCTTATCTTTTCTTATATATCCTAAATACCAATTTTATGGACTCTTACATGCTTGATTTACTTATTTACCCCCCCTTTATCCCAATTTACCCTTCAACGGAATAAAATGAAAATATAATCTAGTTCCAGTTCTCGTTAAAATACATACGTGTATCAAATTTCAAGTCAATATCTTTAACGGTTCCAGAGTAAACATGCGCACAAAAAAGTTACGGGCAAACAGAAATTTTTTTTGCTCAAATTTAAAATCTCGACGTCTCATGACATTCTAAGCCTATTTGAACAATGACAGTTTTTTTAAATTTTTTTGCCGTTACTATACTTCCACTGGATGTGATTGATGTGAAAGTAATAAAATTCACTTTATCACGTTGTGCGCATTTGTGATGCACATGGTACATGGAACTTTTACTTAATTTTCTTTGTTATGTATTATTTAATATTATATCAAAATGGTTTATTTTACTGGGAAAAAAAATGTTTTATGTTGCCAGCAGCTCATTGGGTTTTTATATTTAATTGTTATGAAAATTTCGCTCAAACTTAAAATCTCGATGTTTCGTGATATTCTAAGCCTATTTGAACAACACTGGATGTGAAAAATTATACTATGTTTGGTTTCTCAAATATTTGCGATAAATCGAAAATAAACGCATACTCCCCTCTCATTCTCCAAAATCCCATCATTAACAATAAAAATGTCGCGTCGGCCCCTTGTCAACAATGTATCGACTAGACTGATAATAAGGTGGCAAAGAAATATAAAGATAAATCACGTCTACAGAGAATTATCGTATACCATATTACGCCTTTCTTTCTCGATGTATTACATATTAAACACATTGTCCGAATATTTTTATTGCATCTTACCGAAGACGAAGATACATTTTCAATTTCACTGAATTGGGAAAGATTTTTAAGATTTTACAAACTAATATAGGTTTGTTTGCAGGCTATATGAAATTTCACTTTGACTTTTCCACTTAAAATATTTTCCTCTTGTTGCAAAATCTTTTCGACACAAATGTCTCGCCTTTTTACCGTGGCATATATAATTGTTTTTACTCCTTGCAATCTAGGATTTTGTCTCACTAATTTGTCATTATCTTTCAAAGTTTGTCCACAGAATAAACATTCCATTGTTAAGCACTAAATAATATGTAATAACTCAATAAAAATAACTAATACTCATTTGCATTCACATTATATAAAGAAAAGTTTGTTTCTAACTGGCATAATATAATATAAGATTACTTGTATTAAATAGTCCACACTTGCCGGACATCTAGGCCTCTAGGATCGAAAAACTCAGCTTTAAATAACAAAATTTCGAAAACTATAAGTCGTAGAGACCTGATTTTTGTTTTAAAAACTTCCTTGAGGTGTAGACTTTATTTCATACGCAGATGGTATGTCAAAATTCTTTAAAATAAAAAAGTTTTTCACTTACTGAAAAAAGCGCTGCAAGGGAAGTAAATGTTCAAGTTTTACCTCGTTTTACAGAAAAATTAGATTTTCCATAAACACAAAATTTAAGCAGTGACCTTCGCCCACATTTCCTCCATCAATTAAAAAAAAATACGTATAATTATCTCAATTGGTTCCGGAGATATCACGAGGGATGTGTGAAAATGTAAGAAAAATTAATTTTGACAGATTTATAACATTTTTCGTCATAAAAATAGTTTGACCTCCCAAAAAATATTGTAATTGGACATTACAGATGGCCAAGGACCTAATCTATCATGCTGTGAAGGTCCCATGTGGTTGTACCTTCAAAAATTTTTTTTCAAGAAGGAAGCTACTTTTTTTTCCTCGTTTTACGGTGCACTAATACAACAAATGACACGAACCATGCGAGTGCTATCAGCCGACTGAGGGACTGAGATTGACGAGATTGCTAGACCTCAATGTCGGTGGCGCCTAACTATACCACAGACCCTGCCCGCACTACGATATTAAGTACACGGCTGCATCTCTATAAGGACTCTTCACTCAACGCTTTAGACAACAATATTTTACCCAAGTAACATTAAATGCTCTATTACTGGTTTAAAGATATACATCTACGTCTAATTTAGACGTATAGACGTATAGACGTATACTGTAGATCAATTCTAGACAATACATATGGGTTATTCTTACAATAAGAGCAATTTCATGTCCCTAAGTTGCAATGCCAGACCACTTTTATTCGTTTTCTTTATTTGTGTGAGTTTAGAGGGGTTTTAATACTATTCATTCATACATAATTGAATCAAAAAAAAATTCTCATATTACAATTTTTTTTTTGTATGTAAATTGTCATTAGCGTGGATGTTCTCAACAGGTTTCCACCTGATGCATGACACTATTTTGCAGCTTATGGTCTTGATCTGGACAATCCAGTGATAGTCAATTTTTGAAAACACTTATTGTGACATGTTGTGACAGTTGTGACATTAAAATATTTAAAACAAACTAAAAAAAAAATATCAAATTTTTCCTGGGTTTAAAATCATTAGCGTGAAGTAAAATAAAATATTCAAAAATTCCCGCCTCCCTGAAATGTAGCAGTTGGTAATATTGACATTGGATAGTCTAAGTAAACCATTTTAAAGAAGTTACCAGTTTTAGCGTGGCCAGTTGTTCTGTAAAGTTTGAAGGGTAAAGATATTAGGCGATATGTGCGCGTATGTTTATTCAGCATCATTAGCGTGTTAGTGAGAATTTTTTCTTTATAAAATATAAAAGGATAATATTAAACTTATTTGATAACCAGTACTGACTACATAAACTATGCATAGTTTAATTTACTTACGTAAATCCATTTAATACCAAAAAAATTTGAAGGTTACGTCATTAGCGTGGGCGGTTTTTTTTATCGTCATTAGCGTGGATTCTTATGTCCACATTAATGACACAAGGTCCACACAAATGATATTTTCCAATATTTAACATTTATTTTAGAATTATACATTTTCTATATACCCAAGCAACAGCCAAATTTTGAAGAAGTTGACAAAATATGTTTACTGTATTGAAATGATATGTTGTCTAATTTTGTATTAGTACTTGAATACGTTTTTACTTTGAATATAAATACTTAAAATAATACACTTCTCAGTTAATCATTAGCATGTCATTTTAGTCATTGGCGTGGATATGAATTTCTGAGAAACTCAAAAATAAAATACTGAGATTTACAAATCATCACATCCTACTCTACGACCTATAAGTAACCTTTTTTTTTTCTTTTAAATTATGTTACCCCAAATCCCTCCTATTGTAAGAGTAACCCTCGGAATAACCCGTATAGACTATTTGCGATGTCTATTAGCGGTCTAATTTACATTTACTCTAAATTAGATTAATTATAGGCATTTATCTGGCAGACACGTAAACGTATATATTAAATCAAGATATATAATCTAGATGAAAAATAAACGTATATTGTACATTGTGTATTACTTGGTACTTTTAATTAAATTGAATGCAACAAAATACCGTAGGTTGCAAACTTATCATTGTGCAATTAATGTGCTTCCTGTGAAATTCGTAGAGCGCTTAATATTTATGGCATGGGATTCATTCAATATAAATGAGAGTGTCATATTAGGAAGACTCTATTATTACAGGGCAATGCATTGCAAATTAGAGTTTACGAACAGTAGCATCGCCAATCTAAAAGGTATGAGCTCTTATGTTCAAGAAAATTATTCAACTACTGTTGATTTTATATGTCATGGGGAAAATGTTAAGTTCTTAATTGTTAAAACTTTCAATTAATGATACGTTGATTCGCAATAAACGTCATATATAAATAATATAATATTTTAAATTTAAATCAAATGTATTGCCAAATTATACCAGAAACGGGAATACGCGAATGATTCCAAATTTGTAAACACAAAAAATATTAAAATACATAATTTAAGCTTTTAGTGAACTAATACTAACAGACTACCGCTTAAATTTTAGAAAATTGATAAAAAATAAATTTAAAAACTTTCATGCAATAATTAAATATAGAGTTAGTATTCGCATCTATCATTGAAGTCTCCACTTTACCTAAGTAAATATTTTAAGAACATCAAATCTTTCACAACATATACTTACTGTATGCTAATTACGGTAGCATATTGGTCCCCTGGTACATCTTGATAAAGATCCTCAACTGATCTCTTAACTCGGCCGGCCAAATTCTGAAACGCATTGCTGTTGCGATCGTTGAAGTCTCTCACGTATGGTTCCAAAACGGTGAATGCAAATCGATATACTCCTGCAAGTAGTAAAAATGCAATTATTGTGTGCATAAAAATAGGAAATTCGATTCAGTATGTATATAGGTTTAACCGCCATTGCTTAATTTATTAAAATCTACTACACAAGGGAAAAAATGTTTACTTCCTGAAATGACTAGGTTGTTAGGAAAGACTGATTTTCAATAAATATTGTTGTTATGAAAAATTATAAGTGAACAGTATTTAACAAAATTTTGCAAAGTGAACAAATAGAAATGATGAGTAAAATAATACATGCTGCACGGTTGAAAAGTGAAAATGACCAGAAAACTCATGAGCATTATTTTATTCTAATTCGCGAAATAAAAATAATGAACGTTCATTAAAAAATTACTCCGACCCCAGGTTCATAAGCCCGTGATGCAGTCTCTAACCGAGAATTATTTTTGTTACTTTGTTATACAAAAAAAGCTTTGTGTTACATCTGACTTTTTTCTCTCCAATTTCTCGTATCTTTTTATAATTTTATACGTACGACACAAATCAGGTTTACTGCATCACCATTTGGAGTTTTACTAACAATTTACTAATGTAACCGAACTCACCGAACTAGTGAGAAATATTCCGATCTTTATTACTGATAGTTAAAAACCGTGATTGTCATTCTTTTATAATATAATTTTATATCTATATTGACTGAAACAAAACTAATTTCAGTTACTGGAGTGCATTTTTGTGAAGAAAAAAAAAGGATCGATTTTTAGAGAAATCATATTTTCCATTTTTTTTTTTATTGAAAAACGAATGCAATATTACTGATCAGCACGGCTCAGAACCCCCATATCCAAAATGTAAGGACATTTTGATTTATGGTTTTCGAATTACGGCCCCCATTAAGGTTAAATTTTTAAATATAATTAACGAAATAACACAGCCCCACAAAATAAAAAAGTATGCAATCCAACGTCAATATTAACTTATATCTTGTCATTTTTTTGTAAATCTCGTGTTTTTTTCGCATTTTATTTGTGGTGGTATCGAAAAATAGCTCAAATTGACAAGATATCGAAAAATTTTATTAAGAAAAAGTACTTGGAATCCAACGAGGATTCCATATGTTTTGAAAAAGATCTGAGAAAAAATAAAGAGAAATAAAAAGATACGTAATGGTCGGGATAAAAATGTGTACACATATTATTTCTCAGATTTGGTTCAAAATTGAAATATGGAGTCCTGTTAGATTCTAAGCACTTTTTCTTAATACAAATTTTCGATATCTTGTCAATTTGACCCATTTATCAGTACCACCACAGAAAAATGTGAAAAAAAAAACGCGAATTTACGAAAAAATGAAAAGGTAGAAGTTAATTTGGACCTCTGATTCGGATTCAGCGCACCAAAATACGGGGGTTTGATGGTCCCTTTTGTGGTACAACATACTTTTTTTTTTTGTGGGGCTGTGTAATTAATAACCTGGAAACGAATTGTTTTTCAAAAAAGTAATTTCTAATTTTCTATTTAAAATCACCGTTCCTACCAACCACTGTCATCGATATTTTCATATTCAGCAATCCTTAATGCCAGAATAATTTACAGGATTGGTGGTTTAAAATTTTTGGTAGTTTTTCAAATAAATTCTTGACCCACGAAATTTGAAAACATCGATAGACACCCCAAGCAGCATTCAAAGTGATGGGAACTGGCATCTGAGGCATCGGAACTTTAATATAGTAGGCACGACATAACGGTTATCAAATTTGTGATCTTAGTGTAAAATTCACTTTGTGGTAGGCCTTTGTAGTAACAATTATGTAGATTCTATAGTTATAACACTCTCAAGTAACTGTTGCAGTATGTGCAACGTCGCGGATACTACTCTGCATTACTTTGAAGCATCCTCAACTGTAAAGTGAAAATTGGTAGTAATGCTGACCGCACAGCATTACCAAAGGACCAATTCAAAGTAATGATAACTGCAATTGTTCAATTTGAAGTACCTGGTACGTAGTTGGGTTTCTTGGAAATTCAAAGTTGTGTAACTTAATAGTGACATCTTAAGTGAAAATTAGGTTATTTCTACGAACAAAGGGGCTTTACAGTGATTTTTACTATAAAGTGACTCCAATTAGAATCGCCATTTTTATGGTATTGAATGAAGACTGCCATATTGACAGAGTTAAAAATATAATTCTATAAAAAACATTTTTCATTATGGTCATTTGCAAACATGTTTTATTAAATTAGTATTATTACTTTATAGTATATAAAATAAAAAAATGTAAATGTTTTCCATAACAAATTTTGCAGTTTCACTTGTACATATAATTTTTGCAAAACAATTTTTTTACGAAAAAACAATTTTCCGGATGGCGCATCTTTTTTATCAAAGTATCATAATAACATTTAAGAGAAAACAAGTGGTGGTTTTATATCCACACCTAGGGTAAATGCAAAACAATTATTATTTATAATATATACTTATGTTGTACCTAGATAATCACCTTAACTTGGACCTTGAACATATTATGTGCTCAAACTCAACAAGTCACTAATTTCCTATTCAAATGAGAGAGAGCCTTTCACTTCTGTCAGCTGATCTGATGTTCCAAAAGTTAGTCATTTCTACTACTTAGTTACATCCCGTTTACGTAATAACCTAGTAGTAAACACGCTAACGAAGTACCAGAATAGTAATTTGCTACGTAATTGCTATTCCTCATGTTGGTGAATGCTTGGTAGAAGGATGGTTCTCATTACGTAACGGTCCTTAGTTGCGAAAAGTTCCACTAATGGACACGCCGTAAATTCTTTTTCTAGTATGCCCTAATAATAAATGTTAAAACTATTACAGTTTAAGGAAAAACTGAGCTCGTAAACGACCCTAATGCTCTCAGAAATCTGTTAAAAACTGGACCGATTTGACAGGCAGGCAGGTGTTTTATAGTTAATGTTTTCTAAACACGTACTGTTTGTAACCAAGATTAAGACCTGTTTCTAACCGACCTCACAAAATTTAAAAAAAGCAGGAGGTTCTCCTATGTGTTTTTTTCTTTTCTTTATGTTTATTCAATCATTATTTATAGATTTGCTTAGGCTATGTCTATTAAATCTTCTCAAACTGCAAGGTATGATTCAGCGATGGTCCCTAATATTTTCGTCAAGCTACGTTTAATGTAAGACCAGTAAAATAAGGAAAATACAAATTTTTTTAGCCGAGAAACTTGAGAATATGCCGAATGCGCCAGTAATAAGAAAATAGTTATTGTGTATTTAGGTGTGAAAGCAATACATTCCCGAACGACGATGCAACAAGCATCGAAGTCCGGGAATGTGCTTTTACACCGAAGTACACAATCATAATTATTATAAATTAAGGAATTTGTATTAATGCATAACATTTCTTCATTACCATCTAACTGCTTACTAATAAATGCAATTTTAATGTGAGTTGGTTTGTCTGCGTGTATTGATTTGCTGTCTAAAATATACATAAAAGACCGTACGGGAATGTTACTTTCCCGGCCTAGGTCGGGAAAGTAACATTCCCGTACGGTTTTGTTGATCGTTGCTTAGCAACGGACTTGGAATTGTTCATTTTTCGATCTGAAATCGCGCCGAAAATGTAGACATTGCTGATCGATTTCAGAAAAATGCAATAGTGCGATAAAAAATTCAAATTTCATGTGAATTGCATTAAAATTGGTACTAAGGTATTTTAGGAGTAGCTGATACCGAGTCCGACGTCAAAAGTTAAAAATTCAAAATTGCGAATCTAATGTGGTTGCAATAATTGCATTATTTTTGCATATTTTCATGAAAGGGCCTTGCATAAAAGTATAGGAAAAGGCCGTTTGGTCAACATTTTTGTTTTGGGGAAAACTTCGCCTGGTTTTCCTGAACAAAAGTTCTTATGGGCACAATAATCAGTTCGGCCGCCAGTAGCCTTTGGAGTCTAAAAGTGTAGAGTTCTTATAGATCAATTAGATTCTCTATTTTTTTTAAATTATTTTAGCCCCTTTTTATTTATTAATATTATTAATATTTTAATTCATTAATATTATCAATAATTCTCTAGTTATACTTTTCCGTAAAGAAGTTAGAACATTTTCTCGGTTCATATATACACACTGAGCAATATTTTACTTGCTAGAGACTTCTATACGGAAGAGTATAACTAGAGAATTATTAATAATATTAATCAATTAAAAAATTTAAAATACTAATAAATAAAAGGGGTTAAAATAATTTAAAAAAATAGAGAATAAAAGAATCTAATTGGTCTATAAGAGCTCTATATTTTTTGACTGCCACTGACGACCGAACTATTAAATTTTGAGCATTGTGCCCATGAGAACTTTATTCAGTATAACCAGGAGAACTTTTTCCCAAAATATCAAATGGCCGAACGGCCTTATCCTATACTTTTGTGCGGAGTTCTTTGTCATATATGGTAATTTCAATATTTTTTGATATCGAGCATGAAGTTGAATTTTGAAAATTCAAAATGACGAATATTTTATTTTACTGTGTAGGAGCTAAACAATGAGGCCAAGAAAAAGTGTTTTTTTAGATTGAAACGCCTTCAAAAATTATCGCCAAAAATGTTCGCTAAAAATTATTAAATAAAATGTTACCGTCCCCAGTTAACTGGATTTTATTACATAATATCGATATTGAAGTCGGTGTAAAAATAAACAAAAACCAAATTCAAACGATGTTAGCTAATAAAGTTCAATTAACTGGGCGACGAGAAGGGTAAAATTTTATTTTAGCAACCCTTTTTGAAAGTAGTTCAATTTTTTTTTTAACTACAAATACGTTGCAAGTTGCTATGTCCAGGAGATGACTGCTCACAGATTATATTAATATATGGCTACATATACACAGAGACATTAAATTACAGAAATATAGACGTGGAGATATATACCGAGTGACCACGAGCCAATGTACGCCCCCAGTTTTTTGGTTGTTTTTTAATTTAAAAATTTCGTTTTCGGTGCACATAAATTGGACAAAAGTGGGCTACTTTTAGACTAGGAGGAACAAAAATATCACTTCCGGTTGAACCGGAAGTGATATTTTTCTTTTTTTTTTCATAAATAGAATGATTCTTTTGACGGTTTCTTATTAAGCATAACATTCAAAGTACAACAGTTTTTCCCGGTTTAAAAAATCCCAAAAAATAAGTGAGATACGAACTATTTTTTATTTTTTTTTTTTAAATGGCCGCATCAGATAAACAGTGCGGCGACCTGTGGACAAAAAGGTAAAAACCAAATCTTTATTTTGGGTTTAATTACCTACCCTATAGGTATAATTAACCAAACGAGCTATTCCAAGAAACATTAAATTTCTTGGAATTTCTCGGTATCAGGGAAGGTTTATTGGACCGAATCGAAGGTAATTTGAACATAGTGTATTACCTACTTGGTCAGTTCAAATTTTGCTTCAATTGTGAATAGTTGTGTGCTGAACAGTATATAATTTCTGCTATTTTGGTAAAAATAATTTTTCACCCTCTTACGTATGGTGAATGTTTTGAAGTTTGAGTGTTAGCAGTAGATAAAGACAAAGGACAATGTTAAAAATAGCTGATTTTTGCCCCCATATCGCGGAACGCATAAGACCCAGAGAAAATGGTTGGAAAATGCTCAAGATTAATAAAACACGTCTTCGTGGTATCAAAAGACTGGGGAAAACATAAAAACAACCCCTAAAATTGCTTTGAATAAAAGAATGCTACTGAATGTCTAAATTATTTTATTTTATGGTAACTATTAGGTGTCGATTCAATAGAGGTAACAAAAGGGTAAAAACTACCCCCATTCATATTCTATCCAGGGGGTGGAATGCCATACCTAATATTAAAAAAATAGGCACCAAGGTGATTAAAAATGTACACAAGTAAAATTGAAAATTTTTTAAAACCCCCGATCAATGTATATAATCGTACCAGTTTCATATGACCGAATCAAAATGAGGCTTAGATCATGTTCGGCTACCTTAATTGTCTGTACATTTTCAATTTTACTTCAATCGGACAATTTCTAGAGAAGCGCAACATGGCGAATTCAAGATGGTGACCAAACATCAAAATCTAATATGGCCTATAACCTTCTCGACAGAATACTATTTCAAATAAAAAAAACTATATCAAATCGGATCACCCGCTGAAGAGATATGAAGCCACAGACAGACAAACAAACATACAAACATACGCGTCAAACTCGGAGGTTAATAATAGTTGAACCAGACCTTCAACTGACCTGAGCTCAGCATCCTTATTTTCAAAAACAACCCCTATATGGGTATGAAATAATATTCGCAGCAAGTATTATTACAAAAAAGCGCTTTAGTTAGCGACCCTGGAAAACACCAAACTACCCTATTCCTAATCACAGTCTCGAATACTAAGAAAAATGTCACGGCACTTAGTAAAATGCTAAGAATCCTATCATGTAATTCAATACTTCGTCAGTATTAGCTAGAAGAGTAGTTGTTTTGATTGGTTCTCCAATAATGAGTGTTTTAAAGTAGTAGTAGTACTGTTGTTTTACTAGGCAATCAGGCCGGGATGGCCCATTTTGCTCTAGGGATCTACAGTTTAGCGTGGTCTCCAAACCACGGTCCTCGACCACCAACTTTGACCCACCCTGGTCCCGTTACACCACCCTTCAAGGCGGCGCATTAGCCCGAGGTTCCCGGGTTTCCTGGACCAGCTACCGCCTTTCAAGGTGGTTCACTAGCCTTAGGATTGCCTCTGTTGGCAGCCTACCGACTATTAGATAAGATCGTGGGTCACCCATCCAAGTGCCGGACGCGCACAGCGTTGCTGCATCCCCCAGTGTTTTAAAGTACTTACCTAACTAATATTAGCGTGCCCAGATTAGGGCAACAATATACAGAAAGTAGGTATTTTCATAATAAATAAAAAAGTGTGTTAGTTGTGATTTGCATAATACCTAAATAATATTCTCTACTTAGTAATGCACCAAATTATTTTCTACTAGTAAAAGGGACGGACATCCACTTTGTCTTGACGTGAGTATCCTTATTACGAAAAATTACTTCAATATAAATATGAAAAATATTTACAGCACGTAATATTATAATAGATCTGTATGGTTTTAGCCAACACGTTTTTTTAATAAAGAACAAATAGCGAGTTATTTAGCAACCTCGAAAACAACCCAGCTACCCTATTCAGGTGGTAGAATCGTATTCACCGCTTAAAATACTAAAAAAATGGGAAACAAGGTGGCTAAAATGAATCAAAATCTACTCCAGTTTAGGAATGACAGGCACTTTAGATAATGTAATATTAGAAAAAAAGATTTTTATTTTATAAAATATATAATCATAATAAAATATTATATCAACACTTACTTATACTGATTACTTAATGGTATCCTCCTATAAAGAAAAACTGCCGTTAGTTAGAGATATTAGAACAGCATCTAGTACAGTATATTTACAGAGCAAATTAAAATAAAATGGAAGGTTTCTATTGGTTCTTATGTCTGCATTTAATAGATAGATATTAGAGATATTAGAGATGACTGTAATCACTATAGGGGGTTGAAAATGATATCAGTTTATTTTCTGTTATTCCATGTAAAGGTACTTCTGGGTAAGCTATAAAACTTTATTTGTTGGAGAAAAGGGTACAGTAAATAAGCAAATGGGTACTTGCAAAGAAGAATGATTTGGCCACTTATTGTGTTTTCCAGAATGCACCACCACGAGGAGGCGATTCTTTTTACAATCCGAGTTTTTTTAATCACCTTGGTACCTATTCTTTTTTAATATTAGGTGCTATGTATGGCGTTCCACCCCCTGGATAGGATCTGAATGGGGGTAGTTTTTACCCTTTTGTTACGTCTATTAAATCGACAGTTATCATAAAATAAATATAATTTTCTCATTCAGTAGCATTCAGTAAGCTTTTATTCAAAGCAATTTTAGGGGTTGTTTTTATGTATTTAGGGGTGAAATAGAATAGGGTGTGAGGGGGATAGTTTTTACCCTTTTGTTATCTCTATTGAATCGATGCCTAATAGTTATCATAAAATAAATATAATTTTCACATTCAATATAAGCTATTATTCAAAGCAATTTTAGGGTTTCCTTTAATGTCCTTAGGAGTGAAATAGAATTTTCCCCAGCCTTTTGATCCCACGAAGACGTATTTATATTAATTTTGAGCCCTTTTCAACCATTTTCTCTGGGTCTTATGCGTTCCCCGATGGGGGTCAAAAATCAGCTATTTTACATCCACATTCAGTGGAAGTATAGTAACGACAAAAAATTTTTAAAAATTTTTATTGTTCAAATAGGCTTAGAATGTCACGAAACGTCGAGATTTTAAGTTAGAACGAAAAAAAAATTCCTGTCTGTCGGTCTGTCTGTAACTTTTTTTGTGCGCACGTTTACTCTGGAACCGTTTGAGATATTGACTCGAAATCTGGTACACATATGTGCTTTAACGAGATCTAGAACTAAATTATATTTTCATCTTGTTCCATCGAAATTGAGGTAAATTTGGGGAAAATAGGTAAATCAAGCAGGTAAGAGTCCATAAAATTGGTATTTAGTATATACAAGAGAAGCTAAGGTCCCAAAAAAAGTTTTGACATTAGCCACCCCCATTACCACCCCCACCCCGTTATTAAAGGGGATGAAAAAAAATTGTGATTTAGTGTGTGTACAAGAACCAGAAACCTCAAAATGTTTTTTTACTCCATCCACCCCCACTACCACCCCTCATCACCACCCCCACCCCGCTACCGATGTGGGGTATCGTTTTATGGGTTTTTGGGGTAGAGGATTTCAAATATTATATTATTAAAGTTCCATAAACAATTATTTCCACATACAAATTTTTTTAGTTGTGAGTGACTTGGATAAAAAATTTGGATGTGGAAGTAGTGATTCCTTGGGCAGCGGTTTTTAACATTGTCCTTTACTGCAATAAATCAGTGTATTATGGACACGTATAACATTACAAACCCTGTCGCTCCAGAACTACTGAATGTTGCAAAATAAATATGTGCTAACTTAAAATCAAGGTGGGCAAAGTGCTCACGTTCAAGATCCTATTTTTTAAAAAAAGAAAGTAGTTTTCTCGCCTCGAAAATTTCAATCCCTGAAAGTTTCATAAAATCCATCAATATCAGTTAGACTATCTCAATTAGGGGCCGCGGCCGTCCACAAAAGCAGTTTGAAGAGTGTTTCGTCAAAACAAAAAAAAAAAAACGTAAAGTGGAAACACTGGTATTTTGGAGGGGGGGAAATTTCGGCGGTAAAATCTTGGAGAAAATACAAAATATAGTAGTAGTATAGTAACGCAAAAACTAGATATTTTGATCGTAATTCGTTGAAGGATGGGGGGTAAATAGGTAAATCAAGCAAGTAAGAGTCAATAAAATTGGTATTTATAAAAGAAGCTAAAGTCTCAAAAATTTACCACCCCCACCTCACTATTAAAGGGGATGGAAAACATAAAACTCTAATTTAGTGAGTGTACAAGAACCGACGGTTTCAATTTTTTTTTTACTTCATCTACCCCACTACCACCCCCTTTCACTAACGCCACTCCAACTGTCATATCCTTTTGTGGGTTTTTGGGGTAGGTGATTTCAAATATTATATTATTGAACTTTAATAATATAATAAACAATTATTTCCACACACAATTTTTTTTTCGTTGTCGAGACTTGGATAAAAAATCTGGATGTGGAAGTAGTGATTCCTTGGGCAGCCGTATCCTTTACTAATCTTATATGGTAAAATAAATATTTATGAATGTAAATGTAGACTAATGTTAGACAATTTTATGGTAAAAAGATCATATGATACTACTGATTTTTTTTGGAGTTCTGATTTTTGTTCATTGGCGCCATAAGATCGCTGCACTGTGCGACGTAAGAAAGTTACTAAGTAGGCTATGGAAGTTATTAGTAAGGTTGAAGACTTGTCAATAGAGAACAAAATAGTTATTTGAATTAAAGGTACGACTATTTTTTAGGTCTTTGTCAAAAGACTGAATTTAATTTTCATTTTAATTTCCGTGCTATTTTCTTTTATTAATTAGAAATAATGATTCATAAACTTTAATTTTTTTTTGCTACTAATCATTTCTTAACGATATCCTTCGTAATAATAAAAGTATTTTTAAAAGGTAAACGCCAACAGATAATTTTAATAAGGTACCTACCTATCTACATTTAAATAAAAAATTGCAGATAGTAATGAAAATGACAGATATTCGCAACAATTGAATTATTCTTGACATTACTCACTGATTATTTGAAGCAAGTGTATTGAATTTGTTATAGACAAGTAAATTAAATAGCTGGAAAAGCTGACTCGTTGATTACTTATAGAGAGATAACGTAATGCAACTAGGGCACAAACTCGCATGGACAGAGATATCCAGAAAGAAGACAACCTTCGAGAAACTATTTGGCCCGGTTGGAGCATCAATTTAGAACTTAACCTGATATAGAAATTGAAGAAAGATTTATTGTAGATGAAGAAAGGGAATTAATGTATTAGCTTCAGGACATGTTGACCCAACTATTTTGATAAAACCAATTGAACATGAATTACCAGTTTCCAAAGAATCAGCCAGGAAATTATTTAATGAAACACGGCTATCGTTCTTATAAATATCAATTGCGTCAATTAGGGATTACCTAAGTGAATTGTTTCCAGATCGTTGGATTGGGATTCATGGTCCAGTCAGATGGCCTGCAAGGTCTCCTGGCTTGAGTCGATTTTTTTTGGGCGCATCTGAAAAATAGAGTCTACGCGACTGCTCCAACCACAAGGCAAGCCCTGGAAGAGACAGTTAGATACAAAATTGCAAGAAAATAACACCTCAACAACTACAGAATGTTAGAAGTGCAACAATAAGTTGCCCTACTTTGTATATTAATCAAAACGGTGAACAGTTTGAACAATTTTTATCATGGTTTATTATAATTTAGGTGTTAAATAATTTTGTTATTTTATTTATTCATGAATGTTACGTTTTATTAAAATTATTTATTGTTTAATTTGTGTTTACGTTTTAAAAACACTTTTATTATTACGAAGGATATCGTTAAGAAATCATTAATGACCAAAAAATTCAAATTCAACCGGAAGTGATATTTTTGTTCCTGTTAGTCTGAAAGTAGCTCTCGCATTAGTCTAATTTATGTGTACCGAAAAAGAAATTTTTATATTCAAAAACAATAAAAAAATTGGATCGTGGTCACCCGGTATAAAACAAATTACTTATAATTTAAAGTTTAACAAAAATTGGCTGTTTGTCCTAGGACTAGGTACTTTCAAATTAGTAGGTAATTCAAAGGATTCATTCCAGAATTGAGAATATAGTTTACTACAATTTAGAGTGTGAGTTGTTAAAAAATCGTGGTTAGTGTATTATCTTAAAAAACCAATGCGGAGGGAATCACTACTTCCACATTCAGATTTTTATTCAACTCACTCACAACGAAAACATTTTGTATGTCTAAATAATAGTTTATGGAACTTTAATAATATAATATTTGAAATCCTCTACCCCAAAAACGTATAAAACGATACCCCACATCGGTAGCGGGGTGGGGGTGGTGACAGGGGATGGTAGTGGGGGTGAATGAAGAAAAAAAAACATTTTGAGGTTTCTGGTTCTTGTACACACACTAAATCACAATTTTTTTTCATCCCCTTTAATAATGGGGTGGGGGTGGTAATGGGGGTGGCTAATGCCACAATTTTTTTTGAGACCTTAGCTTCGCTTGTATATACTAAGTACCAATTTCATGGACTCTTACCTGCTTGATTTACCTATTTTCCCCAAATTTACCCCAATTTACCCCCCCACCCTTCGACGGAACAAGATGAAAATATAATCTAGTTCTAGATCCCGTTAAAGTACATACGTGTACCAAATTTCAAGTCAATATCTCAAACGGTTCCAGAGTAAACGTGCGCACAAAAAAAGTTACAGACCGACAGACACAGAAATTTTTTTTCGCTCAAACTTAAAATCTCGACGTTTCGTGACATTCTAAGCCTATTTGAACAATAAAAATTTTTAAAAATTTTTTTTTCGTTACTATACTTCCACTGGATGTGGAAGTAAAACAAATTCTCTTTCAAATATGGCAAACATCTAGAAAGTTTCATATTTTTACAAATAAAGCAATTTGAGAGATATTCTTATTTAAAAAAATGTTCACAATTTAATCATAGTTAAATAACATTACAGTCAAATCATTTAGAGAAAAAATATACAATCTTCTTGATATTTTGTGACAATGTATGAATGTATGTTATGTTCATTTGTGAGCTAACGTTTCCAAGAAAAATAGCAACATTTAACATGTTTAAGTGCTTTTAGTTGACCATAAGTTATTCTTGACTACAGTCATTTATTTGTGGGCAGTACTTTACAAAGATATAATACTTACGACACTGAAATTACAGTAATTAGTTGCGTAATTGACTTGTCAACGACCATATATTATAAGTTTGATGTTTGTATAATAGTGTCCTGTATAAAAAATAACTTCATGGGACATTCTCTGCTAAGAAATTTTTTTAATATTACGCGGCCAAATCTTTGGTATATTTTTCAATAATTTAGTCTTTCAATAGTTTTTGCTGAGGGGGGTTAGGGGGGTTGAATTCAGTATATTTAATCATCTATGGACTCGCGGAGGACTTCGTAATATATCGAGTAAAGCATTTAAGTTGGCAAACGCGAATAACTTGAAAATAAATCATTTTAGAGAAAAATGTTTCAGAAAAAAACATTCATAATTTGGTTTTGATACAATTTGATATAATTATAATTTTTTTTAGTTTGGTGGAGGACTTCACGATTATTTGAAGGTGAACGTTTTTTTCTTACAGATTCTTATTCTGCGTGAAAAAATAAAGAACTGTTGTTTTAACTATCATTTTTGGTCACCATTATTTGCGAGTAATTAAACATTGAACGTGGAAACGTAGAAGCAGCACATGTCTGTATTAGAATATAAGAAAGATGGAAAAGTGTTCAAATATTTGCAAACATTTTTTTGAAGATATCTCCACAAAAAAAATCTAACGAACTCAAGTCAGGTGACCGTGAGGGCCAGTGTATTGTATCACCTCATCCAATCCCGATCCAATACAGCACGTGCATTCATTGTATAACTTCTTGAAGATTTACCATCACAAGAGACGATGAACATGGTTTCAACACGATGATTGTCCAGCATATTATGCAAACATTTTTCATAAAATTTCATACATTCTAGTTACAGAGATGTGCTATTACTACATCCAGTGCTTAATAACTCGCCAACAGTGAGGTTCAACAAAAAAAACGATTCAATTGGGACAAAAGTTTTTATTTTTTCACGTAAAATATGAATCTGTGAAAAATAGTGGAGATTTCCGATTAAAAAAAACAAAGTTGACCTTCAAACCGTGAAGCTCTTCATCAAACTAAAAAGAATTATAGCGATTAGATCCAGTCTTTGAAATTATGAAATTTTTGTTTGAAACATCTTTCTGAAAAGGTTTTTTATTTTCAAGATACTCGTGTTTGCCAACTTAAATGCCCCATCAGGTATACTGTACATGGTTACTAGAAATTGTATATTAAAATTAGTTTAGGGAGGGCGATCATCCCTGTCGCCCCATCTAACAATATTTTTTCATATTCTTTGGTCAAATTTCAACAGAAAGTGTACTTTTTGTTTTAAATTCAAAAGTTGAAAATATGTGAATTTGATTATTTTCGACCTTTCAATAGTATATTATTTTTTTCAATGAACTGTCTTCAAAACGGTATCACTAAATATTGTAAAATAAAATGTCACACAGCAACCTGGTTAATTGGATACTATCTGATATTGAGTCGGTTAAAAATACGTTTGGTTAGCTACATTATTTCCTCATGGTTATTTTGACAGCGACTTCAGTATCAATGTTAGGTAATAAGGGGAAATTAACAAGGGACTTGGTGACATTTTATTTTATTATTTTTGTGATCTACTTTTTTGAAAATGCAAATATGTAATTATTTATTATTATTTATATAAGTCGAACATATTTTTTAAATCAATAATACAAGTAAATAACTTGTATTATTGAATATAAGTAAAAACATAGTTTTATTTGCAATTTATTATTATTCATAGATTCCTTCTCAATTTGTACCAAATCATGCATTATTTTCGAGGCTGAAACAAGAAGATATCTGAGGCCCGGTATGATCTAGATCTAGTACAGAAAAATAATTGATATATCTGGAATTTTTAAAATACTTACACAAAAAGAATACATTATAGGCCATTGATGGAAATATATTTTAAAATTCATGTAAGATATGTGTACAGAGAGAAAATTGTAACAAGCTGACATACATACTTTATATCTACCCTCTAAAGAGATGTCGGATGAATGTAACATTTCAAAATAATATTAAGTGGAATCAACCTGTCAGCATTTTACTCCAAATCCAGAGAGAAAGGGTTTAAAACGAAGTGATAAATATGTTGTTCGTGCGGCATGACTCCTTTTGGTAAAAAATGTGCATTGTAAGTTAAAGTAGATGGAGTTACATAAAATGAAGAAACGTGTTAGCTATCCTTAGTCCTTGCATAAATAAATTGAGATAAAGCTCATATATGTTGTAGCTATTATAAGCTGTATAAAATTATTAATATTAATACAAAACTATTTAGGAAATTTCACTAAAATAAGTCAAGTAAATTCGAAAAAAGTCCCTCTTAGATAGCTTAAACGGGGTAATATTTGGAAATTAAGTTTATTGTTAACATTTTCACATCGTATATTGTCGCATAATAGTCTATTCAAAGAAAGGTTTTTAGACAGACTTTTTGATCCTAAAGATTTTATTTATGGGACGTGTTTGGAGGTGTTTGGTGTAGTGGGGTCAGTTAGAGCTGTATTTCAAGATTACCGTTACTTGGCGGATAAAAGCTCCAAATTTGGTGTTTACTAATAAATGTTAGCCTAGAAGCCCTCCGGAATTTCTAAAAATTTTCATATAAAACACTAAAATTTAAAATATTAAAAAAATATATCAAAACATTTTCTTCTTTTGATTATAAAGGGTATAGCAGAATAAGCATGATAAAATGGCCCCAGAAGCGCTTGGGCCTCATCCGGTGTCAGTAGATCGACAATAGAAAAATAAATATTTTCCTCGAGTTTTGGCCCCCCATAGCCACGGGTAACCTAATAAACATGACATTTCGTTTTCATTTTTTATCTCTGCAAGTTGGGCGTTAATTATTATGAAAAAAATAGACGACGTACGTGTAATTTCAATGCATATTAGGAAAAACAATCAGCTGATTTTGCAGCCTCCTTCGAATAAAAAACAATATTTAAATATTGGAATATTTATTTTTTCATGAAAATAATGATTCGCATACACAAAACTTTTGCCAAAAATGCATTGTTATGAGTAGTTTGTTGTAGATTTTTTTCAAATTTTTTGGAGCGCTATAGTTAAAAAAATAGAAACTGTTACGACGCATTGTTTAGTGGTGCTTAACTATTGAAACTTTAATTCACACACAAAAAAGTGGTCTATCCGGCGGACCAGACCAGTGTATTCGTATGTATTTGGATTCGCTGAAACCGAATTCGAAGTCAGAATTGTCAGATTGGCTCGTTTTTCACCCCTAACCCCAAAAAACACCCCCCTTCCAGAAAAAATGGTCTGTCCGGCGGACCAGACCATTATATTCCTATGTATTTGGACCTGCTGAAACTGAATCCGAAGTCAGAATTGTCAGATTGGCTCGTTTTTCACCCCCAATAAACATCCCCAAAACAAAAACAAATTGGTCTGTCAGATGTAGTTCTAGATCTTGTTACAGTACATACGTGTACCAAATTTCAAGTCAATATTTCAAACGGTTCCAGAGTAAACGTGCGCACAAAAAAGTTACAAACAGACCGACAGACAGATCGACAGACCGACAGACAGAAATTTTTTTTTTTTTCGCTCAAACTTAGAATCTCGACGTATCATGACATTCTAAGCCCATTTGAACTATAAAAATTTTTTTAAATTTTTTTGTCGTTACTATACTTCCACTGGATGTGGAAGTAATAAATATTCTAATTTTTAAATATTTTTTTTTATTCGAAGGAGGCACCAAAATCAGCTGATTATTTTTTCTAAGATGCATTTAAATTACATGTACATCGTCTATTTTTTTCATAGTAATTAACGCACAACTTGCAGAGATAAAAAATGAAAACCAAATGTCATGTTTATTAGTTTACAGGGGTTACCCGTGGCGACGGGGGGGCTAAAATTCGAGGAAAACATTTCTTTTCCTATTGTCGATTTACTGACACCGAATTAGGCTCAAACTAGGGTTTGGGAAGTCTCGACATTCTTAAAGTCCCGGGACACGAGACATCGCAGGATCAAAGTTCCGGGACGTCCCGGGACTTCGAGACTTTTCAAAATAAAATTAGAATTCGAGTTCATTTTTGGCGAAATGTATCACTAAAACCACCATTTTAGTAAAAATCAACATTTATTGAACATAAAATCAAATTCTAACATTTCTAACGTTAATTAAAGTTTAAACAATTCGTATGTTTAATTCTCATACGCAGATTCATTTTTTGGTAATAAAATCTTATAATTATAAAACATAAAATATAAAACAGACTCAGTAAAGTAATCATACTAATCATCAATAATCCTCATTTAATATCTAGCCACTGGTCATAATAATAACTAATAGGGAACGTGAGCTGGGTTTAGACCGTCGCGCGTCGTGAGACAGGTTAATTTTACCGTACTGATTACTCGTTGGATAGTAATCCTACTCAGCACGACAGGAACAGCTTCATACCACCGCCCCTCACTCGAGGGGTGGTGGTATGAAGCTACTAGCCCGTTGCGGTTCACCGCGATCGTCATACTAGCCCTATCAATCAGTATGTTTTCCTAGTTTAATAATATTCTTTTAAAAAAATTAGTGGATTAACAACTTTGTCCGACAAACTGTTCCTGATTTTTGTAATATGCCTCCGGAGAACACTCTTTTGTTTTCAACAGATATCGGTTCTATTGTGTATAGTAAGTTATATACATACGAGTATCAAGTAATTACTCGTAGAACTAACAGACAGTAACAGTGCGGGAACCTGAGCTGATGAAGCTTATTATGTATGACCTTTTGTTAATAAAATTATTACAAGCGTGTCTCGAGTCTCGACCCGAAAGTCCCGGGACACGAGACGGTTAAATTTGGGACAATTCGAGACACGAGACGTCCCGGGACCCAAACCTTAGTCCAAACGCTTCTGGGGCCATTTTACCATGCTTATTTTGCTATACCCTTTAGTACAAAGAGAAGGTATACATTATGCATTTTCTTCGCAATTTAAAGATCTAATTAAATAACAGGTTGTCCCATATTGATTCCACTTAAAAAAAAAACAGTTTTCGTTGAAAAACCCATATCGTTGAACTTAATGAAGAATAAATCGTGTTTAATGTTAGTATCTCAAGACTCAAGAGGCAATATTTTAAAGGTGCTTACAGACCAATGTTTAACAATGTTGGTAAAATTATTAAAACTAAAAATAAAATCCTATTTTTTGAAAATCAAAATAATATTTGAGGGTCAGATCATATGCATTTTAGCCAGCAGGATCCAAATATGCAAAAAAATAAAGGTTGTCTCATTTAAAAATTTGATTTTCATGTCAATTGCATCGAAACCGGAAGTCAGCCATTTTGGTTCTTTACGTCATATAATTGAAAATTACATTCCATATCAATACACCAAATCTGAAAAAAGTTAGATGTACTAGGGACATAATTACTTTTTTAGATTAAAATCGGTCCGAAAAGGGTCAGGTTAATAGTTCTCATTTTATTTTAGTGTACTTATCTTAAAAACTGTGCTAGCGGCGAAAACGGTGTGAACGTCTTATTTCGCGATTATCTTCTATGTTAGATGTACTGGGGACTTAATTTTTTCTTTAAATTAAAGCTAAAGAATCCACCTGTTGATTAAAAGTGGCCTGAAATGGGCCAGGCTATTCAATTTTTGTTTTTTATATATATTACTTGAGAAATTACGCTCTAGCAGCGAGAACGCTGTCGTACGGTAATTTCAGTAAGTCACTGGTGATGATTATACTAAAACTCCCCGGCCCTACGCACAGTGGTCCCAAATTGAGTTTTCTGGTTAAAAAATGGCTAGAGAGCACAAATATTGTCGGAAAAGAACGGTTTTTTTTTAAATTAAAGTTTACCGAGTTTCTAACAAATTTTCGGAGTCCAAATTTTGAAAAAAAAATTCCTTTCTTATTGTATTAAGTTGAAGACCAAAAAAAAATGGCTAGAGAGCGCAAATCTTGTCGGAAATGAACAATTTTTTTTTTTAAATTAAAGCTTACCGAAATTCCAACAAATTCTCGGAGCTCGAATTTTGAAAAAAAATGTTCCTTTTTTATTATATTAAGTTAAGTTTATTATGTTAAGTTAAAGGTCAAAACGTTCTTTTTTGAGTTTTGAGTGTTCGTTGACTAAACTATAAAGTAAATTTAAGACACGATTAATTATTTACTTCAAAACATACCGCAGCGCACAGCCAGGTTTCGAATATTATTTACTTAGAATTCGATTCGAGAATACAATTAATTTAGTTAAATCAAACTAAATTTTGTTTGAATAAAAATTTGCACCCAGCTGATTTTTGAATGAGACAGGTTTTCAACATTTTAAATAAAATGTCAAAAGTCCTTATACATACCATTTGAGTTTTAAATGTTACAAAAGTAAAAAAGTAGTTTTTTGCAAATATTTCAAGCAATTGCAAAAAATGCAGTTAATGAAACTTCCAGAGCAGGTAGCAACAACGTTTGAATGGGATCCAAAACGACATTTACCATCATCCAACCTTAATTTTTTTGGATGAAGTGTATACGAGTCATGTTTGTACATGATAGTACATCCAATATAAATGTTGCTGAACTGCACTGGATGTTGGATGTGCAGCTAAGTTCACAGTTTTTTGAAAAACCTGTATATGCGAAATGATAAATATGAATATTAGTATGCGGTTTGTAACAAAATAAACTTACTTGGATGACCTATTAGCGTAGGTGTTGTAAAATCTGTTGGCGTCACAGCTCCCCCTGAACCACCTTCTCCAGAAATTTCTAAGTCATCCTCGTCATCTGACCACCTAGGCAATAATTCATTTATAAAATATTTACATTACACCAAGTTTTCTAATCTTTATTGCCACAATAATAAAGTGATGTTTTAATAATTTCTTTAAGAAGTTGCAGAAATCCTAATCAAAGAAAATGTAGATATTGTTTTCAACCTCTCACTATTTCTGGGCGCCAGAGAGAGATATGCCAAGTACAAAAAGGTACTTAGGTACAATAATTTACAAATACTTTAAGAAAAATTTGTTTAGGTACAGCTATAATTACTCCCTATTTTAAAAAGTATTTAAATACAAGTGCAATTACTTTCCGAAAAATGCATTTAAATGCAAATACAGTTACATTTAAATCTAATCTAGATCATTTCTTAAATGTTTCTCTAAAAAAGATAAAGGAAATTGTTGTCTAATGAAAAATAAAAAAGTCACTATACTGTGTTGTACTAATAGCCTCATATAGTATAGTATATTAAAGTATAAGTGGATATTAAGGTCTTTAAAACACGCGCGATTTTTCGAGCACGACGGCGCAGCCGGAGTGCTCGAAATAGAGCAAGTGTTTTAAAGACCAGTTATCCACGAATACTTTACGCTATTTTTTTTTATTGGTACACTTTGAAATCAAAATTATTACTACAAAAAATGGAAATAAGAATTAAGAATGTAAAATGGTTGAATTCGTGATGTGACATCAGGATACCTGTCAGTGTCATGAAAATGAGAAAACAAAAATTAATTTGCAATCTGTCACATAGGATTAATTATTGTCACTACAGTTGTCACTGACTGTATATTGGTTTAAAATGAGTTCTAACACTGATTACTTAAATAGAAAAGCAGAATCGCGGTTAACACCGCAAAAATCGGAAGACACTTATAAAAAAGAATACGACAAGTTCATCAAATGGATGGAAGAGCAAAAGGTAACAGATACAGATGAATGAGTTGTACTTGCTTATCTTTGATGTTGCTATGGTAACTTTAAAACACGCGCG
Source organism: Rutpela maculata (assembly GCA_936432065.2). Classification (NCBI taxonomy): domain Eukaryota; kingdom Metazoa; phylum Arthropoda; class Insecta; order Coleoptera; family Cerambycidae; genus Rutpela; species Rutpela maculata. The sequence continues at coordinate 89,552,245 of OW386287.2, read as the reverse complement.
TTTTTAAAACTTGGTTTTAAACACTCTGAGGCGTACTTTAAATAAGCAAAATAGGGTACCAATAAAAAAAAATAATTTTATGGTCACAAAAATGTGATAATATCCTCGTATTGTCGCAATGTTTTCTTTCATTGCAAGATATTAAATACTATGACATCTACTACTGATGTTTATAGTAAATAATTTATTATTCAAGTTTTACATAAAACTGAGGTAACAATGCATTATTAATATATTTCGATTCTGCAGAAAGTGCTATTACTAACTACATGTAAGTAAATAAAACAATGGTAACAAATAACACATGGGGAAGTAATTGTAATTATTAAAATACTTATGACTGAAAAAATAAAGATAAGTAAACACAAAAATTCTACTTTACAATTACAGTGACATGTATTAATAAGTACAATTACAAGTGCAACAAAAGTATTTAATTACTCTGTATAAGCAGAGGGAGGACCAAATTAGATGGATTTTCTCTAAAACTATGGCAGATAGACAAAAACCAGTATAAGTGTCCTGAACGAGAAACAAACAATGACGCAAACCGCGATCGTCTTATCTTTTTCAACTACCGAGCTACAGAGCGTTTTTGGAAAATTGGCATTTTTGGATGACCTCTATATCTCAATTACCAAGTGTCGAATTGAAAATCGAGTAACACATTCTTGAGAGACTTTTTTGAGTAGAATCCGCTGCAGATAAGAAGAAAATTATGCATGCCTCAGTTTTCGAGATATAGACATAACCTCTGTTTTTTTAAATGGAACACCCTATAAATTATTTCATTATTCGATCACAACTTAAATTAGCTATCCAACAATATATCATATGTCATATTTATCTATAGAAAAAGTGGTTAATTTTCGAAAAATTTAATATAGGCCATATAGGTTATTGTCTATGTACAAAAAAAGAGGGTTGAAAGGAACTAAAACGTTAAAGGGTTTTTATTGTTTATTATGTTCAATTGACCCCAAGATATGAAAAAAACGCGGAGTGCTACCATTTAAAGTGGTGCGTTTTTGAGATCGAAGTAAAAAGGTCCACTTTTCATATTTTTTTTTGCTCGAAAACTATGAATTTTTTCTATAAACACGTCAATAGAAAAGTGTGTAGAGAATTAAATTTCCAATCGAAATGGCACCTTCAGAAGTCAAAAAAAATTTTTTTTTACAAAAATACGTCCAAAAAACAAAACAAAAAAAAACGAAAAAATGCGATTTTTAAATTTTTTTTTTATTTTAGCCTGTAACTATTTTTCGGGTACATTTAGGCATAGACATTGCTGCATAACAAAAAAAGCTGGCGTTTTACCGGTTAAAATGAGATATTGTAAACAGTTTTACGATTAATAGTGACCGAGATATAGCGTTTCAAAGTTTGCAACTTTTAACTTTTTTTGCTAATTTTTACTATTTTTTTTCAAATTTCGTCCTGTAACTTTTTTCTGAGTGAATTTAGGTGTAGACATTATTATATTAAAGTGAAAGCTGACTTTACGCCCGTTGAAATGGTGGCTGGTAAAAGTCTCTATGACAAGTAGAAACCTAGATACAGCGTTTCGAAGAGTGTTACTTTTATTAACTTTCTTCCAAGAGGATGCAGACGTACTAATTGTAAGTACTGCAAAAGGTAAGGCATCCCAATCAGAAAATGTTGTTATAGTTGGTCAAGGTGTCGATCTTCTTATTATCAGAAGAAAATGAAAATATATATTTTTTTAAACGTAGTATAGGAAATGTAACTGCCAAATTATATAACCATAATAGTTTCAAATTTAATCATCTACAAAAATACCTTGGCTTCGTCCATGCATTCAGTGGCTGTGATACAACCTCTTCCTTTTTTGGTATTGGTAAAAAGACATTCTTGAGTTTCATTAATAAGAATATTTTGCTTTTGGAAAAGTATTTAAATGAATTTTTGTGTGAAAATGCAAGTCCAGCAGCTATCGGTTCTGCTTCTGAATGTATTGTAACATTATTATACGATATGAAAATTGATGGCCAAAGCACCTGTTGCTATAAGTTATTTCAGAAGTACTCAACAGGTGCGAAATTCTCATTGTCCCGATTGCCTCCAACAACTGATGCTGCTAAACATCATGGTTTAAGAACTTACTTGCAAATGCAACATTAGAAAGGAAATATTGTAAATCCTCTCATCTGGGGTTGGAAAACTTCAGAAAATGGACTAGTATCAATTTTGACAAATAAACCACCCGCACCACAAGTCTTGCTGGAAAAAATAGCCTGTAAATGCACCAAAGGATGCAGAGGAAACTGTGGTTGCAGGAAATTGGGAATGAATTGCTCCATTTTTGCAAAGAATGTATGGGAATGAACTGTGAAAACGCTGATGTACCTCAAATAACGGAAGACGATTTTTACATAGATGCCGATGAAGAAATCGACTTTGATTTTGACAATATGTTAAATCCAGCACTTGAATAATTTCATGATGTAAGTTATTAATCTAAGTTATTTGAACAAGAAAAACAGAAGTGGAAAAATGTAAAAAGTTATTTTTTAAGTACAAATAATCTACTATATCTAGACCGTATCTTGGTTACTATTGATCACATAAACTTCTATTGCAGACCATTTAAACAAGAATGCTGCGAGTACATTCCATGTAGCAATATCTGTATTTGACAAATAAGTTATAGGCCGAAATTTAAAAAAGAACGTAAAAATTGGAAGAAAGTTAATAAAAGTAACACTTTTCGAAACGTTGTATCCAGGTTTCTATTTGTCGTAGAGACTTTTACCAGCCACCATTTCAACGGGTGTAAAGTCAGCTTTCACTTTAGTATAATAATGTCTACACCTAAATTCACTCAGAAAAAAGTTACAGGACGAAATTTGAAAAAAAATAGTAAAAACTAGCAAAAAAAGTTAAAAGTTGCAAACTTTGAAACGCTATATCTCGGTCACTATTAATCGTAAAACTGTTTACAAAATCTCATTTTAACGGGTAAAACGCCAGCTTTTTTTGTTATGCAGCAATGTCTATGCCTAAATGTACCCGAAAAATAGTTACAGGCTGAAATTAAAAAAAAAATAAAAAATTGCATTTTTTCGTTTTTTTTTTGTTTTGTTTTTTGGACGTATTTTTGTAAAAAAAAAAAATTTTTTGACTTCTGAAGGTGCCATTTCGATTGGAAATTTAAATCTCTACACACTTTTCTATTGACGTGTTTATAGAAAAAATTCATAGTTTTCGAGCAAAAAAAAATATGAAAAGTGGACCTTTTTACTTCGATCTCAAAAACGCACCACTTTAAACGGTAGCACTCCGCGGTTTTTTCATATCGTGGGGTCAATTGAACATAAGAAAGAATAAAAACCCTTTAACGTTTTAGTTCCTTTCTACAGTACATGGGCAATAGACTAATAGAAAACTATTAACAACAACACTTCTAATATAAAATTTTGCCAAAAATAGGAAAAACTAAACTATAATAAATGTTCGAATTGTCTTCCATTGACATCTATGCATTTTTTGACACCTTTTCTTTACAGCATTTGTTGCATTTCCAATCATGACAGGAGTTATTGTCCGAAAGCCAGCTAATGTTTTGTTTTCCAATTCCTCTATGTTATTAGAACGTTCTCAATTTATATTTAAATAACCCCAAAGCCAAAAGTCGGCAGATCGGGAGATCTAGCTGGCCACAAAATAGGACCATTATTTGCTAAAAATTAAATAATGTCTAAACTACCTTGTTGTTTATTAATGTCCAGTTAGCTAAATTAATTGTTAGTTATCAATTTAGTTAACTTAGCTAACTAGACTTTGATAAACTAATCCTGAGTGAGATATAGATACCTATCCATTCCTCCAAAATTGGGCATTTAAATAATTTCGTGTTTCATTTGACGTATGACCTAGGGCGCCATCGTGTTGGTAAATTAATCTTTGAAATTGTCTTACAGGCATATTGTCTAAAAAGGATTCTATTTCTTGTAGAATGTTAATAAAATTTTCGATATTCAAATTACTGTGAAAAAATGAAGACCTATTATTTGGTATCCAATAAAACCACACCATACACAATATCCAAATCGTCCTTCACAATTAACTGTAGCGGTTACGTGCGGATTTTCATGAGCCCAATGGTGGCTATTATGCCGGTTAAAAATTCCGACACTGCTTATATGGGTCTCGTCTGTCCATATAATTGTTCCTTCAAATCCTGGCACTTCATTGCACTGACGCAAAAATCACTGGCAAAAATCGAGACGCCTTTGAAAGTGGTTTCGGTGACTAATTCTGATTTTGTAGTTTATTTTTTTAAGCCACGCAACGTAGTTGTTTTTGGGATTCCTAAATTTTCCTGCGCGGGACGATATATTAGGATTTTCCCTTACAGTATCTAAAACAATATTTTCTACAGCTTCTTAATTTTTTTTTTTCGAGGTTTTACAAATGATCCAGATTCTTTTAAATTTTGTAGCCTTTTGAATATTTTTGTCTGGCTGTCTCTTTTCTGGATATCTAAAAATATTGTTTAGGTGGCACTTACCTATTAAAATAAAGCTAGGAAGCTAGATTTGAATCTTCTCCGCATTCTATAAAACACTTAATCATATCATATTTTTCACCATTACTAAATTGAACCATTTTTAACAATGCTCATTCACAATTAACTCACAAATTAGTTTTTGACATTTTCGATTTTTTCGATATTCTTTTTTTACCATAGCCTTCTCAATAAATATTAGAAATGCGATAAATATGAATAGATGTCAATGGAAGACAATTCGAGCATTTATTGTAGTTTAGTTTTTCCTATTTTTGGCAAAATTATTTTATATTATAAGAAGTGTTATTGTTTTTAATAGTTTTTCATGGCCTCCCCACAAATATATTAAATTTTTCGAAAATTAACCACTTTTTCTAGACATAAATATGACATATGATATATCGTTGCATCGCTAATTTAAGCTGTGATCGAATAATGAAATAATTTACAGGGTGTTTATTTAAAAAAAACACAAGTTATGTTATATCTCGAAAATTGATGCATGCATAATTTTCTTCTTATCAGCAACGGATTCTACTAAAAAAAGTGCCTTAAGAATGTGTTACTCGATTTTCGATTCGACACTTGGTAATTGAGATATAGAGATGATGCAAATATGCCAATTTTCTAAAAACGCTCTGTAGCTCGGTAGTCGAAAAAGATAGATGATCGCGGTTTGCACCATTGTTTGTTTCTCAAAAATCGAGCTTAGGACACCTATATTGTTTTTTGTCTATCTGTCATCTAACTTGGTCCACCCTGTACACGCACAACTCTGGTGTAGATGAGTCATTAAGAATTTTATAAGATGACAAATATTTTAATATAACTTTTTTTCTTTTCGATTTTATATAAAATGTTTTCTAATTTTATAATGAATACCAGCCCAGTCGAAATGTAGGATTAATATTTTTCAAATATGGTTAACTAAAATTTATTCTAATCGAACAAATAGAGACTACGTAAAATACTTACCCTCCAATTTGAATTCCACCCTGTAAAAGAGAAACATTTATATTAAAAGGTGTTTAGTTCACTCTAGTAACAAATCATTTTCCAATCAGGATATAACATTTATTGTCACAGATTAATATTTTAAAATTTCAGTAAATTAATTAGAGAAAAAACTAGTGGAAGCATTATACTCTTCGCCGATTTACTGAGCTTTTTATATAATTGTTACACATTCTATAGGATACTCTTCGCAGTTTTCTTGTAAATAGAGTTAGTTTTGGACATTCTAAATTTTGTGATACCAACTTTGTTGTAAAAAAGAAATATATGTAAAAAAATGAAAAAAAACACTCTCTCAGGAATTCGAACACAAGACCTCTGGATTGCCAACAACAACAACAACAAAAACAACAAGCATATTAAGCATATTAATATTCACATGATACAATATGCGCCATTCCGGAGTTCGGCCGGAGCCAGCCATACAACCACGGCGTACATCGCCGAGATGGGTGTGAGGCTGGGCGGGGAGGGTTCGGTTTGGCGGTGACGAAAATTATTTCGTGAGTTAAAACTCCTGCCTAATGGAGAAAGGCTTAAATTTAACAATATCGTGCAACGTAGTACACGAGGGTACTTAAGAATAATTAAAAATTAAAACTGAAAAAACTATCGATTTCGCGCAAACGCGAGCACTTAAAACCCTGGTAGTCTTCCTGACGCCAGGAAAGTGTCGTGGATAGTTAAAAGTGTGTAATGTTATGTGAAATTTTGGTTTATTAAGAATTTATTGGTCGAGACTGAATTTAGAGACAAAAATGTACAAGGAACAAAAAAAGTAAAAACAAATAGAGGGACTAGAGAGAGGTTGGTTGTAGGTTTTGGTGAAGTCTGGATTGTCAGACAAAGCTTAAGTCATTCGACGATCAGACATCACTACGAAAATTGAATGTCTGTAGAATATACCATTCGAATATTATATTTCAACGAATTAGATATATTATTATAAAATATATACATTAGTAAAATGTATAAACAAAAAAAATATATAAAGAATAAAATTTCGCAAGATTTCTATTTAAGTACAAATGATAAAAATTAAGGAAATATATTTTTTTAAATTTAAATGATAAATAACACCCAAGAAACTGAAGCTGAAGTATAACAGTTAAAACTCAAAAATAGAAAAAAGCTTCGATCTTGGGTGACAAATATTCGGTCTTTGCTACGTAGAAATGTAGTAATTTCTTCATCGTTTCCTATAGCGAAAAGGCATTCTCTTCTATTAAATACACGAGAAAATAATTTATTAATATATACGAAATATAAAAAATTCTAATTTTTGACAATAATATAAAGTTCCTTTAAAAAGTATTAAGGAGAAAAGCCACATTTTGGTAGCTTTTCTTCTATATAAGAAGAAAGACAAAAGATACATCAAAAGTTTTTATATACTTTTTTTTTGAGTCGTATGAAATTCTGTCTGATTTCAATGATATATTATCACATTTTTCCATTGACTTTCCGGTTCCAATATACCAGTGGGAAAGGTTCAGCTGCTTCCAATAGCTGCCCATTCTTTTACTACAAGATTATAAGAAAATAGTTGAAAATTTGTGGAGGAAACTGGTCTACAACATATGTCAGGGTACTGTTCCATGAGAATTTTCACTCCTACTACGTACATTTTTCAGAAAATTTAGTAAAATCAATGGGAAAGCTGTCACCAGAACATCAATGATACGGAATAGAACAACGAAATAAAACAGATCGTTTTATATTCTCAAATCACCGTTTTAAACACAAAATGAGTGGTCGAAGCCGCTTTTGTCTTTTTGAAAAGCTTTTATTTAACTTGCAATGTTTGTATGTTTGTTTGTTTGGATCAAATCTTGCAAACAAAATTTAGACTATTTCTAATTAAGCTCGAGCTTTGAAATTTGGCACACGTGTCCCGTGACAATGTAATATAGTGTATCTATTATCGTTCTAAATTCAATAAGGCGGACGTCCCAAGATGGCGGATCACCTTTTTCTTCACAACCCCCTTGATATGAGTTTGATGAATAAAATACGAAAAACAATGTGACGTCATTTTAAATCCAATATGGCGGACGTGCAGTCAAAATTTCGACTTGTTCTAATTGAGCTAGAGCTTTGAAATCTTGCATACGTGTATAAAACCGGTGATAATTCAATATGATATACCTAATATCGTTCCAAATCCAAAATGGTCGACGTCCCAAGATGGCGGATTACCTTTTTCTTCACAACAACAAAGGATTTAACGAGTAAAATACGATAAACTATGTGACGTCATTCTAAACCCAATATGGCGGACGCCCCAAGGTGACGGATTATCTTTTTCTTCGTAACCACCTAGATATGAGTATCAAATGAAACGGTCTGAAGAGTAAAGTACGATAAACTATGTAACGTCGTTCTAAATTAAATATGGCGACGCCCTACGATGGCGGATTACCTTTTTCTTCTTCACAATTCCCTTGCCATGGGTATCAAATGAAAGGGTTTTGTCTGTCTGTTTGTCTGTAAAATAAGTAGACTAAAAAGTAAAAAATAAAATTGTATAAACAAAATATTTTTAAGAAAAAGCTTTTATTTTAAAAAACTACTAAAAAGTAAAAAATAATTTTTCAAAATTCATACACCTGGAAACCAAAAGCTTTGGGGACGGTCAATTGAGCAAAGTAACTATGCAACAGTTCTATACGACCGACCCCAAAGCTTTTGGTTTCCATTTTAAAAAATCATTTTTTACCTTTTAGGACAGTTTTTTAAAAGCTTTTTTTTTTAAATATTTTTTTTATATAATTTTATTAAGTTGAGACATGAGTCTATCAAAATTACCAGTAAAATACTTTTCCAATAATTTATAACCAAGAAAAAGTCTAACTTTCTTTAATGTCAAAAAAACAGATGTGTTTTAAAGAAATGGGATTAGACAATAATTTAAATTAAGATTATTATAGCCTCAATCTTAAAACAAATTTTAGATTAATTCTCTCAAAGGATATCATTTAACTTAGTTATTTTTGGAGTTAGGTAAAAAGTTATAAAATAAAAGTTATAGACCATTACATGTATTTTCCAAAAGTCATGTCAGAAAAACAACTGAAAGTCACAATCCGGAGATATGAACTTTACTTGGGTTTTTTCTAAAAAAAAAAAAGTTCAGTTCAAGTAAGTAAATTCATATCTCCGGAATGTGGTTTAGTTTGTTTATAATAAAACATGTGTGTATAAATACACAGGATATACGTAAAAAAGTTGAAAAATAAAAGTTATGGACAAATACATGTATTTTCCAAAAATCATGCCAGAAAAAGAAATAAAAGTCACATTCCGGAGATATGCACTTTACTTGGGTTTAAAACAAAACAAGTAAAGTTCAGTTCAAGTAAAGTTCATGTCTCCAAAATGCGAAATTGTTTTTCTGACATGATTTTTGGAAAATATATGTTAGTGTCTATAACTTTTATTTTTTAACTTTTTACGTAACTCCGAAAAAAACGAAGTTAAAAGGGATTCGTGTGTGACCACCATGTACAGGGTTGTTATATTTAGGCCACCCTTTATTATCGTTATTATTGGAGATGAAATAAAAAGTTGCGGACAAAAGTTGTAGGGCTGTAACTGAACCTCTTTAATAAATTAATGGAAGCACAGTGGCATGCAGACATTGAGGGGTACAAGGAGCAATAATATTTTTTTAATGGAACGCCCTGTGTATTGTTGATTTTTTTAATTATTCTTTCTTTCTGATTTCAAAAATATGACATATAGTAGTCTTATCTTTAATCGTTTTTGAGTTATTAAACATTGAAAATCGTATTTAAGCTATTTGTTCTACGAACGTAAATTACAATTATTAAAGTAGTCTATGAAAATGACAAGTATTCTGTCATTATATGAAACGCTGACAGATTTAATAACAGAATATTTTTTGTTATTTTCATAGACTACCTTAATAATTGTAATTTTCGTTCGTATAATAAATAGCTTACATACGATTTTCAATGTTCAACAACTCGAAAACGATTAAAGATAGAACTATCATATTTGATATTTTTGAAATCACAAAAAAAAAGAATAATTAAAAAATTCAACAATACACAGAGCGTTCCATTAAAAAATATAATATTGCTTCTTGTACCTCTCAATTTCTGCATGCCACTGTGCTTCCATTAACTTATTAAAGGGGTTCAGTTACAGCCCTACAACATTCGTCCGAAACTTTTTGTTCTTCCTCCAATAATAAGGATAATAAAAGATGACCTAAATATAATGAATAACCCTGTATATACACTTTCTCTCAATGTTACAATTTTACATTTTTGGAGGTTAAAAATTACAGTAAGGGATAATATCCTGATTGAAAACTTTTTAAATTGTGTAGCTGCACAAGTCACAGTATACTTACATTGTTGTCGAGGCTTCCGTTGTTCTGGAAAAAAAAAGACAATATTACATTTTGTATCAAAGTAAAAGTAGACAGTGCACATTAAATTTTAATTTATGCAATGATATCTTAATTTAACATTCCACAGAAAACTGGTCACCCTTAGTACTCCGTGTTATTATTGTTGCAATGAAAATGAAATTGTTAATAAACTTGTTAATATTTTTACGATATACTAAATTGTTAATAAACAGGTTAACATGGTTAATATTTTTACGATATACTGCAACCATCTATAAAATTGGTAAACACAAATTGTAAAATAAACTGATCTACATAAAACATATATTTACAGATGTGTGTCGATGGCCCAATTATAATAGCTTTTATCTACGAAATGCTAAATTTTATAGAACATAAAAACGTCTAGCTGTAAGTGAAATTTATTAGACATTCTAATAACCCGTATTTTTGATGCACAAACATAAAGTTGAACTTTAATAAATAAATATTGCTAACAAACTTAATTTTATCGTACATAACTTACTAGTTTGTCTAGACGTTTTTTCATGTTATTTTCACATAAAAGCGTCCAATATTGATTAACGAGATACGCAGCTATTAGAATAATGTTAACAGTATCCCAAGCAGCATTCAAAGTGATGGAAACTATTAACTGGGGCATCGGAACTTTAAAATAGTAGGCGTGACATAACTGTTACTAAATTTACGATTTTCGTGTAAAATTCACTTTGTGGTATGCCTTTATACAATTATGTAGATTCTACCGAATTCTGGCTTTGTATATTTATAATACTTTCAAGTAACTGCTGCAGAATGTGCAACGTCACGGATACTACTCTGCATTACTTTGAAGCATCCTCAACTGTAAAGTGAAAATTGGTAGTAATGTCGATCGCACAGCGTTACCAAAGGACCACTACAAAGTAATGATAACAGCAAGTGTTCAATTTGAAGTCCCTGGTACGTTATCGGGAAATTTTCTGGAAATTCACTGTTTTGTAATTTATTAGCGTCATCTTGTGTAAAAATGAGGTTATTTTTCCGAAAAAGGGGACTTTAAAGTGAATTTTACTACAAAGTGACTCCAGTTAAAATCGCCGTCTTTCTTTCTGTTATGGAATTAAGACGCCATTTTGACACGGATAAAAATACAATTCTATAAAAAAAAATTATTATGGTCATTTGCAAACATGTTTTATAAGTAGATTATGATTACTTTATAACATATAAAATAAAAAAACGATTTCCCAAAAAATTTGGCAGTTTCACTTGTACACAAAATTTTTGCAAAAATTTTTTTTCCAAAAAACTATTTTCTAGAGGGTCCGTCTTTTTTATCGAAGTATCATGATAACATTTTACAGAAAACTAGTGGTGGTATAATATATACTTATTTGGTATATAATCACTTAACTTGAACCTTGGACATATTATGTGCTCAAACTCATTAATTTGCTATTCGAATAACAGAGAGCCAAATATATAGTTTGCGCTCTCATTTCTGTCAGCTGAGCTGTTCCAAAAGTTAGTCGTTTCTACTACTTGCCTACATCCCGTTTTGGTGACTGCTTAGCAGGGTCCGCGCCATACTGGCCAGGCCGGGGGGGCACAATTTTTTTTTTAGGTTTGTAGGGGGGCACAGAAATTAAACTTTTACTTAATAACATAATAACAAAGAACGAAAATATGATGATTGGTTCCCCAGTCTGAAAATCCAGGGGGGCACGGGGGGGGGCGGCATAGTTCGTTTGGGGGGGGGCACGTGTCCCTACAGGCCCTCACTTGGCGCCGTCCCTGCTGCTTGGTATAAAGATGGTTCTTATTAAGTAACAGTGCTTAGTTGCGGAAACCCTTAAAGTTCCACTAATAGTAACTACCACGTAGAAACTACTAAAATTGCTGCTTGGGATATGGGTATATATTTCTTGTTTGTAAAATATTACAAAAAAGATCTTCACTGAAACTAGCGTTACATTGCAAAATTCGTCAGAATAGGGTTATTGGGATTAGATCATTATGTATTCTACAGGGTGTTAGGGAAACAACTCCCATCCGTTTAAGAGCTGATTCTACACGTAAAATTAGTTCCTATAAACATAATGCCAGAAATATTTCCTAAAAGAGTTACAGTCTTCTTAGTCCATTGATATGAGGAAAAATAGGGGAAATAAATTATAATCTTTTGCCTTTGGGGATTATATGCCCTATAGGGTCACCTTTAAGAATTAAAAGGCATACAAACAAGGCACAACTGCGAGCTTCAGCCTTAAAAACTGATGTGCTTCGCTGCGGTTTTTCGCATTTTCCCGCGAAATAGTCAGTCCCACAGAAAATTTTATACTTATTGATAATCTACATAAAATTTGCTACAAATAAGATTTTATACGCATTTTCGATAGGCGCAATGGTTTTTGAGCAATAAGCGAACAAACTAGGGGCTTGGTCCCCGATCGGAGCATGCTTTGCATCTTCTTATTGACAATGCCTTGGTAGACGTCTTGTGATCCATGAATTATTCTAATTGGCCTTTATATGCTAAATGACTCATCAGACAGCATCCCGCCATCTTTCGCGGTTACCTGTTAGGCGCACAGCATCGCCAGAACTTTTTCCCGTCAGCTCCTTGGTGATCTCAGCTTAACGTTTAGGAGACGTCCTCTCTGCGCTTCGCATAGCCTTATCAAATTGTGGCCTAGACTTATAGTGTATAGAACTGAAATTATGCAGCAAGCTTTTTTCTTCATCTGCGTTTGCAAATTCAACATTACAGCATCTTTCGCGGCATGAGTTCATTTCCACACCCCCTTTGAGGTAGAACTCTTGGCATGTTTTTTTTTAAAGTGGGCTTCCCAATAGGCCTAATTCACTGAAGTTGTTTGATATCACTATTCAATATCAATGCCCGCGCAGTGTCTATGTTCGAATTTCTCCGACAATTTCTGCACATGGCCATAGGTATACTATGAGTGCAACCACTCAGTAATCTAACAAAAGACAAAGATTTGTTTTTTGTTTGTTTCAGCGAGAATGTGAAAAAGGCACGCGTTAGTCAAACAGGACTGGCTAATGATACGCAGTATCAAAATGTACTGGAAATAGTAGAATTGTACCTAAAGCGGCATTCCTGCAGACTACCTGAGATGGGACGCGAATTCATTCCCTCCAATGTAATGATAATAATCATAATAATATTAATAGATGTTAAGAAAATGCATAAACTCACACACATTGTACTTTAAATACGTAGAAAGGGTATAAGGGTCTACTTAAATGTATACCTGGCCAGACTATATTGAGAATACGCGAAAGGTGCAAGACCAACCCCCTAGTTTGTTCGCTTATTGCTCGAAAACCATTGCGCCTATGGGAAATATGTATATGGGCTTATTTATAGCAAATTTTATAAATAAGTATGAAACTTTCTGTGGGACCAACTATTTCGAGGGAAAATGCGAGAAACCGCAGCGGGCGTATTAGGGGTGGTTTTTAAGTATGAAGCTCACACTTTTGCCTTGGGAACTATTTTGTTTTTTAAAGCTATGGAGCATATAATCCCCAAAGGTTTAATATATATGTAGGTCTAATATCAATGGACTATCTGAGGACAGCGACTAAATAGTGGTTTTTGCTGGTTATACAGGAAATACATTGGGACAACATTGTGAGACTTCTTATTCCCAACGTCTTGACAGGATTTATTTAATCAACGCATTTTTCTAGTTGGACATCCTTTTCTGTATGGCATGTCTACCAGCCACACACCCTCGGTCGTGGTTGCCTGCTAGACGCACGGCCACACCAAAGGTTTTTTCCATTAGCTCCTAGGTGACATCAACCCAACGTATTAGATGAAGTCTTCTTCGCCTCGTGCTATCTGCATGAAATTTCGAAGTAGACTTGTTATGCATAAATAAAAATGGCAGCATACACATCGCAGGAGTATCTTGACATAATTATCTGTTAGTGTCTCCGATATAATCAGTAAAATTCATTATTTAGGCACTATTTTCAGGAGGTCATAATTCCTTTACGGAATATTTTCGGACATGTTTATAGGATCACCTTATTTGAGTGTGAAATAAGCCCCTAAATGGAGCAGTTATTTTCCTAACATACTGCATATTATAATTTTGCTAAATTGATAGGTGTAATTTACAGGAAAGCTGAAGGATTAGTAATGATTTTTGTGTAACTTGCATGCTATGGTGGATGAAACATGACGTTTTTTAACGAAGATGTCAGAACAAAAATTTTTTCCCCTTTAGGGATTAGGCCAGTTGGCAGAGGCGAAAAAAGGCCCCAATTAGAAAAAAAATAGGAAAAAGCTGGAAACAGTTTCAATCGCTTTATTTAGCCATAAAATATAATACATCAAGTTGTCTACAATGAGAGGGGATCGGAACATTTCGAAATTTTCCAAAATAGGTACAAACAATCAGTTTCTTGCAAATTTCTCGTTTTCAGCTGGTTTCAGAGTAAATAAGGTTATATACAATAATGAAGCAGACAAAATAGGGTTTTCCCAGAAAAAAAAATTATTGCTGAAATACTTAATTTACGACAAAAGATGATTTATGGCATATTTATTATCTTTTTAATTTTACTAATAGTAACGAAAAAAGAAACTTAATGTCTGAAAAATATTGAGTTCATTTTAAACAGCCATAAATTAGCGCGTTGTGACGTCAACGCCCTGAAATCCAATAAAAAGTCGGCATAAGATAGCCGTGAAAAATATAAAACAACCTCTATTTATTGACAGCACTTTTTAATTATTATGGATTATCAAAATGCCTAAAATAGCTTGTTTTGTACCTTTGTGTAATAATACTAGTGAAAATGCTCCCTCAATATTATTTTTGACAGTACCACTCAATATTGAAAGACGAAAAAGTGGTTTTCTGTTGTAAAATCTAAACAAATATTTCATCTGGGAAAAGATTTAAATTATTCACCATTTCAAAGTCTACTTTAGGTAAATTATCAGCAGCACCTTTAACATATCCCTCTTCCACTTTACTCATTTTGATCGTAGAATTAATAAAACATAAACCAGAAACTGATAAAATATTTTCACTCCAAACAATCCAAACATCAAAATATAAATAAAGCTTTAGGTTAATCATCTGATTTGAACTGTCAATGCAGAAGCGGGTGAAGGTTAAGCCTAAACTACAAAATATCAACGTCCGATGCTTTTACGAATAACTTGTGTGGTATTTATCTGGATTCTGATTGGCCAATATTTACAAGTCCACTGCTTTATACCAATCACAGTACAAACAATAAAAGAGGAAATTCTGAGGAGTTTTAGAGGAAAGCTTCCTTTAACACACAGTTAGAACCTATTATTAACTAATTATATCCATAATCTCATTGGTTTTCCGGGCAGATACGTCATTCTGGCGCGTTCAAATGCCCGTTTTAAAAAGCTCTAAAATTATCAGCAAGTTGTTTCAACGATATTTTCTTAGAAGTAATTCTTATTAGAAAAGTAAATTGTTATAAATTAATAGAATGTTTTATTATATCATTTTCACGACATAAAATGGTAAAATAAAATTAGTGGGAAAACCCTATTATCTGCAAAAAAGGTTATGAGATGTTATATTATAGGAGCAATAGTTTCGAAGCTACAAGCGTGAGAATTCATGAAACTCATTGGAAGTATCGAAGAAACTGATATTACCGCTCCGTATAACAATCTTCAATACTTCTGTTGGCTTATTATTACACTTTTAACATCATTCACCATACTTCCTATGCGTGTGTGTGTGTGTGTGTAAGAGACAGAGATCGGATAGTATCCCGCGTCGACCCTTTATACCTGTTCGGGTCTCATTGTTCACCACTCCTGGGCCGTGCAGAAATAGATGAATAGAGTAAAATTACTTACAGAAGATAACAAACATAAGTCGGCTATGTTTACTCCCGTCAATCATGATATAGAATCAGGAATTGATATCTACGTCTTTAATAGCGGTTTTCTATTGCATCGAGTTGTTTGGCGTGAACAAGAAACGTTTTCAAAGATTCTGAAGAAGTACGTAGACTACGTTACTAAATACTATTCACCCAACGGCATCATTGTGTTTGATGAACAAATTAATGACACATCTATGAAAGGTACGGATTCTACTGAGCACCTTCGACGAACGAAAAAAAAGTATTTTAACCGACGTCCTCTTTAATAAGGTAATGCCAGCCACTATCTCGCAAGACAAGAATAAGTCTAGGCTCACCGAAACATTGCACGCGAAACTTGCGATCGCTGGATTCGTTGCGAAGCAAGCCGTCGAAGATGCTGACGTTCTTATTGTGAAAACAGCGATTGAAGCAGCAAGTAGTAAGAACTCGGTATTCATCATCGGTGAAGACGCTGATCTGCTTGTGCTGATGGCGGCCTTAGCTTCGGATATTATGAACATTTATTTTTTGAAACCGAGCAAGGGGAAAGTTCAGCAAGTAGTTTACACTTCGTCGTCGTTAGTCGTTAGTCCAGTCAAATTGTGGAAAACCTTTTGTTCGTTCATGTGTTCAGTGGCTGTGATACTATCTCGGCCTTCTTCAGGCAGGGAAAAATAAAATTTGCCAAAATCGTCTCAAACAGTACGAATCTGCAGACGATCAGCAAAGTCTTCAAAGACGGACTACGTCGATATTGCAGAGCAGGAATGCATTCTGGCTCTGTATGGAGGAAAGGGCGCCATTCACGAGTAGCTCGACGAGTTCCGTTTCCAATGTTTCGCGAAATCCGCTGCGCGAAACAAGACAAATTTGGCGTCCTTGCCGCCAACAGAAGCAGCAACTCGCGAACATTCCCTTCGCATATATCATCAAGTACAAACATGGTATGGGAACGCTAAAATACCGTAGATCTGAGGCTGGACCAATTCGCAGAATGGCTTGATTCCACTCACGACTACAAAAGATCCGACTTCGGATTTCCTGTTAGAAACGATTTCGTGAAAAGGTACGAAAGGCGCTTGTAGCTGTCGAAAAGCAGGTCTCCGATGCTCGGTTATATGTTCGGATTGCCCGTGCCACGCCTGTATTAATGTCGAGGCCTGCAACTCAAAAAGTTCTTCGACAATGACCCGATAGATTCCGAGACAAGTGACTCGGAATATGAAAGCGACACAGAGACATGAAACTTGGAAGGGAGTCTTATACATTCAGCCCCAAAACGGCAAAAAATAAATTGACGTGTACGTTTAGTTAATAATAAATGGACAATATAACGTTTACACAGTAAATGGAATGGCACAGACCCATGTCACTATTATCAATACTTGTAATGAGGTTCTCGACTTCTCGCGGTGTTAGCTCCGAAACTATTGCTCCTGGATTAAAATGTTATATAACTGTCTTTGTAGAGAATTTAGTCTTCTGTATCTTTACATATAACCTTTTTTATTGTAAAACCTACTAAAAACGAGAAAAATTGCGAAAAACTGATAATTTGCACCTGTTTTAGAATCGTGTTCCCCGCCCTTGAAAACGTGTAGAAAACAATTTTCCGCGCGTTTGGATGTTTTTTGCATGCTCCGGTATTGAGGGAGGGAGTGGTTTCAACCCCCGGGGATCGTTAGGATGTCAGGTTGCGAAATCTGGCAGGACACATTGAGTTTTCTCAAAAAAAAAACCAATTCAACAAGTCCTCGCATGCCTAACAACGAAAAATGGAAGAAAAGGGGTGGTTTTTTGCGTTTAGAGGTAGTTCGAGAGGGGTAGGGACCGCGCGAATATCACCTTCGTGTTGGTCGTCCTCACAAACGAGGGTGTGGACATGTTTTGTCGCTACCCTTGCACTTTTGGGTTTTAGACTTTTTTGCAAGTTTCGTATGGACTATAATGTGCTATATCGTTTGACTTCTTATATGCAAAACTTAGTGTAAAATTGAAGTGTAATTCGACAGTCAGGTATTCCTCCAAGATCGAGCTTAGGTCCCTTAATGTTTTTAATAATTTATTAACGATCTTCCCAAATTTATCAAAAATGGATATACATCATCATCTATGTGGACGGCACTACGCTAGCGGCAACAACTAGTAAAACTGAGGAATTGCCAGGGATGAAATGAGCATGTGATCATAATAGGCCAATGTTGAATTAAAATAAGATCTTGCATAGCATAATATTAGATTACCAAGTAATTACAGAATATGACAATATCGCGATAGAAAAATACTGCAAAAAATACACTCTTGCAAAATGGTCACTACATTATAGATGAATAGCTAAATCAGCAATTTTAAGTTGAATTAGGGAAAAAACGTAGAGGCGTCTTGACTGTGTACGTATTTCGATACATACAGTTAAACAACGTTCATCGTGATTAGTACTTAGACGAGTGACCCTCCGAGAAACCTCAACGATCTTATCCCACATTCTACAAGCTTGTATATCAGCGTATACGCAGAAGTTAGGTAATTTAAGCAGAGGATTACGTACTGGATATACCTTTGTTCGGAGGTGATGTAAATCAGTTGGTTCCTTGTCTATTAAATGAGTCGTATAGATACAAAAACCTACAAATGACAAAATCGAAATTGGAGTTAAATGTGTCATTGGATTCCTTTTTGTAATGGGCATGTAATGGTACAACCAGGTTAGTGACAAAAAAATGCCTTTACATAGTAAATTGCATTCAAATATTGGCCTTAGGTGCAAATGCATGCGTTTGCAATGACAGCTCAGTTGCAAAAGTAGGTGAATGTAATTCGGCCAATGGGAGTACCGCATTTGGATCACATGCAATGTTCAGTTGTTATACCACGTGGAAATAGAAATGGCATTGTGTTTCAAGTGCGAAATTGCGAAGTTGATAAATTATCATTGAACCAACAACCAAGAACATGAATGGTTATGGATCTTAACAAATCAATAAAATATCCTTTAAGTTGAGTTCCATTAATAATAACATTAATTTTGAACGTAAAGTATAAGACTTAGTTGCAAAACCATGCGAATTGCATGTGTTAGATCCATAACCATTCGTTTGCTAGTTTACACTCCAATATCTGCCAATATCTTTAGAATTTGGTCACCCTGAACAGACATTAGTAAAGATTTCATTGCAAATGATTATCGCCATCTAGCGAAACGTAAGCAAGGTCATTATTACACCTCCAACTCGTACAGTTTTCTGTACTTATCTCAGAATGCCAATTCAAGCTAATGCAGTTTTCTGCATTTATACGACTCAAATATTAGGCAAGGCAAGTAAAAAATACCTACTCTTTTAAAAGATAAGAGGCTCGGCAAAATTTCCAGGTTGGAGATAGCTCGTCTCCTGGCATCGGTGTAAGCCTTAGTAGCGAAAACAGGCCGACGTTAAATAAATAAATAAAAAAATAATCATAAAAAAGTTGAATTATTCTACATTTATATTAAATGTTGCTTGTCTAAATTTTGATTACATTCCTAATTTGTTAATGGATGAAGTGATGAAAATGAAAATGCTATGCAACACCTAATTAAACTTACTACATTGGTGTCATATTCTCCTTCCTCCTACAAAACAATGAAAATATTTGTTAACAAAATTCCCAAAACCTTCGGTGTTAGTTTCTGTGCAAAGAAGTAGAAGGGATGAATAAAAGTTAACGAAGCAATAAGCAAATTTAAGAAGGTTGTGGGACAAGTTGCAATTATGCATTTAAAGTATAACGAAAATAAAGCAATTAAAATAATATCCACGAAAACGATATGACTTCCAATAAACAATATTTGCCAGGAGACAAGTTCTTAGTGTTCCTCCACAAGAATTTTTGGGGTAACTAGCGAAAACAAATTAATAATACTACTAGATTTGTTATCTGTAAAAATAAGCCCGTAAAAACATGAAAGTCACAATAAATCAACATGGTAAATCATTCATTCAAGTCCAGACAACATTTTGAATTTCGGAAATTTTAATAAACGCTCTTTAACAAAAACATAGCGGAACGAACATTTGCAATGTGCATGTTCTGGGTAATTCTCTACAATTTTTTTTTTTCAATTTTCAGGTCAGGGTAGCAATCCACAAAATAATAAAATATTAATTTCCAATTCTTTTAATTACCCGTTTAGGTCAGTTCCTAGATATCAATAATGTTAAATTAAATTAATCCAGTCAATGAGTGCTCAAAAGAGAGGTGTAGAGTATATGGAATATGCGAGACTTTTTGACTTCAGGACTTTGTTAGGAGTAGTTAGCAGGTAAACATACTAAAAGTCCCCACCCCTGGGAGGTAAGCTTACGGTGGGAGGAGGAGGAGAAGGTCCCATTTTTGGGTTTTTCGATTATATCTCGAAAACGGTGGACTCTAAAAAAAATTTGTTTAAAATAAAAATGAAAGCTAATTAAATTCCCTATAAAATTGTTTCCATACATATTTGTCGAATTTCCAACGGTTTTCGAGATATACGTTATTGAAAATCGATACTTTTCGAAAAAAATCATTTCTACCTAACTCTTTTTGTCAAACATTTGCTTCTAGTGCCTCCCACGATCGTTTCTCAGAAAAATTGTCAGAAACGAAGTTGTAGAGCATTAAATTTTCTTCAATTTGATATACACTCAAAAAATATTTTGTTTGAAAATTATCGATTTTCAATAACGTATATCTCGAAAACCGTTGGAAATTCGATAAATATGTATGAAAATAATTTTATAGGAAATTTAATTAGCTTCCATTTTTATTCAGAACATATTTTTCTAGAGTCCACCGTTTCCGAGATATAATCGAAAAATACAAAAATGGTACCTTCCCCCTCCCTCCCACCGTAAGCTCACCTCCCTGGGGCGGGGACTTTTAGTATGTTTACCTACTAACTACTTCTAACAAAGTTCTGAAATCAAAAAAGTCTCGCATATTCCATGCATTCTACAATATATTTGCTGACTGGACTAAATCCTTTTTTTCTCGAAAACGAATCGATTGATCAAACAAAGCCACCTTTTTAAATTTTTTAAAGGAATTTAAAAATGCTATCTCAAATAGCAAAAATTTATGACAAAGTTATCACGGCCGAGGCGCTTAAGTTAGCTGGCAAAGATGGAATGATAACACAGGCCCACGAAAAAAAGTGGTCCGCCGGGGTACTGACAATACCCATCCCTTGTATTTTGAGCCGCTGAACACGAATCTGACCTTCCGAGAACACAATCTCATGAATTCTCCTGTGCAGAATCTTCACATTCTTCTATTATATTCCCAGAGTTATGCAGTTATGGGTTTAATTGGTTACTGGGTTATGTAGTAGAAGGGTTTGCCGCTGGAATAGGCTTACTTGGTAACAAGGTAACAAGGTTCCGAGGCACAATCTAATTGATTCCCCAATCGACAGCCTCCTATTTTTTCACTAAATCTTCAGAGTTATGGGGTTATGAGGATAGAGGGATTTCCTTTCAAGAGCTATGGCACCATAGGATGCTTGTTGATTGTTTCCAAGATTCTAATGTCACAATGGCAGGAATTTCCCTACTTAGAATCTCCATTTTTTCCGTTGGATCTTCAGAGTTAAGAGGTTACGAGGTTATGGGATGCTGAGGTTATGGGGTCATGAAGTTGTGGATGTATGACACTCAAGCACAAGTATCAGAGTCACAACTCATTAACTCCCCAATCAAGATTCCCCACTATTTTCATCAGATTTACAAGGTTTTGGTATTGAGGAGTTATGGAGTCAAGAAGTCATGGGATTTTACGGTTTCTTTGAGTTATGTGGTTAATACTGAAGTACTACACTGTTATTATGTTGAAGTTTTAAAGTTGAGTCACTTTTGGCGTCTGATTTAAATGAGCTGGGTAAGCAATATTACGATCTAACAAACTTTATTGCTGTTAAAAAAAACCTGACGTGCTGGAGAAAAACTAAGGTCAGATTCGTGTTCAGCGGCTCAGAATACCCCGCGTAATAATTTTTTTTTTCGTGGGCCTGTGATCCTTCATAGAATATACCAAAAAAATATGGGAAATAGGAATCTGCTCGGAGGCCAACTAGAATAGCTTTCAAGAATCACAAAAGTCTGGCAAGACGTTCTGAATAAGAAGAAGAAGATATGACAAAGTGTAGGGGCAGAATACATTAAAGGCATTCAACCATGGGTTTTGAAGAAACTGGTTTTATGTCAATACTGAGTACTCAAGAGTACCAACATTCAAGAGTGAATCCACATGTTAACCTACATACTTCCTTGTTAGGATTCATTGTGACTTCTAGTTTATTTTAAGACATTAACTTGTTTTTACTAACGGACTCCGGAACAAAACCGATGAAAATAGTGTTTCGGTGAAATCGGCTGAAACTTTGCTATTTTGTAGTTCAAGTCATCCTGATCAAAAGTTCTCATCACATCGAGCCGATCCTATGGACATTTTTGAGATACAGCTTGTCAAAGTTAGTTAATTTGCGTCATTTTAGGAATTTTGAGAATTTTTTATCAACCTTTAGGTTAAGTGAAATATATATATGTCATATTTCGGCATACTTCGGTGGGATTGGCTGAAACTTTTGTAATTGATGTGGTGTATTAAATAGGTGATGCGACGACAACCCTCACAGTGGCTTCATAAGTGCTTACTTTGTACATAATGTAATAGATGGCAGGACCAATAGTTCTCTCATTACTTACGCATAAATAGATAATTTTACAGGTTCTGTGCATACGTGCATACAGTGTTGCATACATTCCAGGCCTTTCGTTTTTTGTTTAGTGAAACAAGAGTCCAATGACATCTGACATTAAGTAGCTAAATTAAAACATTGAAAGAATATATGCAACACTACATGCAGCATTGCACGTGTCGCCACAGCTAACTTCAAAAATATATATTTTTTAAGATTTACAAGTATTACGTAGCCATTATTAAAATTTCTGCCTGGTTCCTGTACTTTCAACCAAAATCAAGTTCAACGTAATGTTTATGAAATTTTAAATAGTTCGTCACAATAAAATAAGACACTTTTTGCAGATTAGGAATCTAACCTATAATTAGCAGTCTATTTTTAACAATCAACAATATTGAAAAATTATTTGCGTGAATTTTTAAATATTTGCTTGGAGCCAGTATGGTTCCAAGCTAAAAATGCCTATACAAACATTAAGAATGAGAATAGACGAAAAAACCTTAAAATTTGAGGTTATGTTAGTTATACGATGCACATGCCCAGGTAATTGTAGACCTTATTGCTCGCGCCATCTACTAAAGTAAATAGAAACCATGCACTTATGAAGCCATTATTACAATAGGAAAGTGCCGTACGTCGGACCACCTATTTAATACACCGTGGTTGATGCTGATCAAAAATTCCTATCACACTGAGTCAATCCTATGAGTGGTTTTCGCTCCAGGAGTGCTTGAAAGTCCTAACGAGGTAACGGGTAATCTATGTACGTGTTTTTGAATGACTTCCAGAGTGTTTGTTTACGTGCTTGCGTGTGAGTGTGATTATTTTTATTAGGTTAACAATGAGATTACTTTGACTGTATATGAATTAATTGTTACTTGAAACAAGCCTACTACGAGATGTGTTTGATTCAAATTGCGTTTTCAACGTTTCCACATCAAACTGATTAGAACGATTTTTCTCACAAACGGTCGTTCCTACGACTAAAATGAAAGAGGATCTTTTTTGTGTATTTTTAATCAGTGAATGGCCAATTTTGTACCAAAGTGAAAAAAAATTAAAGACATAAGAAATTAATAGAAAATATCGACAGCCCCCCTCAATACCACCCACTTACGGTAAAAAATATTTTTAAAAAATAATGTAAAAATAAGCGTATACAGTCGCATCCCTGTAAATCAAAGTGTTTCTGAAATATAAAATAATAATCAGTTTTTGGGTGTCATTTTCAAAAGGCCGTAGCTCAAGGTATTTGCGGACATATTTTTGCATGTAGAATCTGCACCAGAAGTTTGTCATCGATATTTCCGAAAAACCCTTGCATTGGTACGTACATACACACAAAAGCACACACGCACGTGCACAAACACGCTGGAAGCCATTCATAAACACGTACATATAGTTACCCGTTACCTCGTTGTTAGGACCTTCAAGAACTCCTGGAGCGAAAACCACTCATAGGATCGACTCAGTGCAATAGGACTTTTTGATCAGCATGACTTTAGCTATAAAATAGCAAAGTTTCAGCTAATCCCACCGAAGCATACCGAAATATGACATAAGTTGATAAAAAAAACTGAAAAAAATTCCTGAGCTTTAATGGACTTGAACAAAAATATTTCGGCCTTTGCAATTTTCTGCTAAAGTTAATAGTTTAGGAGTAAAACATTTTTCGAATGTCTAAAATGACGCAAATTACCTAACTTTAACAAACTGTTCATAGGATCGGCTCGATGTGATGAGAACTTTTTATCAGCATGACTTGAACTACAAAATAGCAAAGTTTGAGCCAATTCTACCGAAACACCATTTTCATAGGTTTTGTTCAATATATTTAAGGAGTTATCTTGAGAAAAAATATTCAACTACAGAAAATGTTATTATGAAAATTTACCTGGTTAAAGTTCAATACATTTGAAATTAATAATTAAAATTTACTAGACACAAGACGAGTAATACTAGTCCTGCTTAACATCATAACCCAAATAGACAAAATGTAATATCTTATATTTCACATTTAATAATTTATATTATACCACTCGTTAGTTAAACAAAAGCCAAACAAAAAAACAAACAAATTATTAAATAAAACAAAAGCATATGTACGTGAAAAGCAGAAACTAATTTGAGAAAATGCCCACCAGTAAGTATTCTGATCTTGATGCAAAAGTTTAAAGGGATCAAGTTGGATAAATTATATTTGGTTCATCAGGAGTTTTCAAAAAGTACATCTCTCGAAGTGCAGCCACCAATTAATTAACGGGAAAGATTAAATTATGTACGCCTGAGAAAGTATATTAGAACATGTAATATACGAGTACTTAGTATAATAGTCTTTTTTGTATCTATTAACCGACCGACCGACGCCAGGAGACTAGTAGCTACCCCCAACCTGGAAATTTTGCAGAACCTATTCTCGTAATAAGAAGATCTTTTACTTGCCTAACATTTAATAGACAAGGGACCGCCTGCTTTATATCCCCTCCGAAGGATGGTATATCTACTACGTAATTCTCGTCTTGAAATTACATAGCTTCCACGTATACACTGATATACAAGCCGCTAGAAGGTGGGACGAGATCGCTGTGTTTCCCAGGATGGGTCACCCATCCAAGTACTAACCGCGCTGCGCGTTGCTTCACTGAAGTATCGAGGATACATACACAGGGAAGACGCATCTACGCTCGCCCCTTGTATAATAGTCATTAAAGTACGCTCTTATTATATAAACAAACAGTCAGCTCTACTTATTTATGGAAATATTTCATATTTTATTTCTCTTTAAATATTTATTATTCGTTCTTGTTTCTTGATATGCCTAGGAGTATGGCAATAATTGTACTTATTTTTGATAAATACTTAATTTGCAGAAAGCTAGACTCAGGATTGTTTTTCCTTATGAATTGCGGTGCTAGATACCCCGCCGTATTGAAGCTTAAGCTTATTGTACCTCATAGTCCCGTTATCCCATTAATCCCGTTCCTCTCCAAAAGGAGAGTGTCCGGTCAATGGGTGCTCTGGCTATATCTTCCGGGGTCACTATTGGTCCCCCGAAGTATGAAACCTCCCAACCACCAAGGCTGGGCATTCACATAGTGTAGTTAGGAGTTTCCTCATCCTCACCACACATCCTGCATTCTGGGTTATCCTTCACACCTATGTTGGTGAGGTGTCTATTCAGTGTGCAGTGTCCTGTTAGCATTCCCACTGCACATCTCAGCTGTTTTCTGCTCAGCTTTAGCAATTCGTTGGTCTTTGTCTTGGATAGCCCGCCAGTGATGAACATACGTGACTGTCTCTTCCCCGGCGCCTCGGTCCAATACAAGTTATGTTTCTGACTCAATAGTTCCTTTACCATTCCTCTTGCGGTATTGTATGATGGCTCGGGTCCCATCAAGGCTGTTTTTGCGCCTTCTTTGGCCAGCTTATCTGCTTTTTCGTTGCCTTCATTGCCCTGGTGTCCTCGCGTCAACTCCAGTTGAATATTGTTGTGTTCCGGTAGTCCTTTACCGTTTTGGAGCGTATCTCTACTGCATTCAGAGCCTTGAGAGCTGCTTGACTGTCGGCGATGATGCGGATTCTTTTGTCAGTATATGACCTCCGTATCTGGGTAAATACGTTAACAAAAATGAACTACTTTTAACCCTCTCCCTTCCCTCTGTAACAACTTGTAACATCTGTGAAACCCTCATTAGACGAATGTTCGTTAGCAAACTAATCCCCCCCCCCCTATTATACTTTTTAAAAATATATTCTGTTGATATATTTACCATAAGAACGATCTTAAAATGTTTATACCCCCCGCCCTTCCTTATCGTTAATTTTGTCACATTTTCAAAACAATACTGTTAAAATAATATGGCTAAGATTAGATGAGTTTCTAATTAATCGAAAACATTTAGGAACCTCTCTCTATAGATGCTCTTGTCCCAATTTAATATACTTGATTTGAAAATACTGATGAACCAAATATAGGCATGGAAAAAGATGACAAAGTGAGACCTCCAAGAATTACAAACACTTACGTATTCATTTGCATACTCATCATCATCATCCTCATCAACTTGAAATTCCTATAAATATTTAGTAGTGTTGTGTTAAATGGTTCTATACAAGTCAGGTGTGAGATATACATATACAACTATTAAATTCAACTATTACGAAATTTAAACGGTACTATTAGGTATCTAAAAATACTAAATTCATATCTAAATGTACCTAATATATTATATAATTATAACTTGCATTACATAAAGATGGTTAGTGTTTTAAAATGTCTGTAAAAATACATTATTTTAAGAATCTACAATGTAACGAGGAATTTGGGTTAATGTTCCTTTTACCTATTAACTTACACTGTTTGGGAGAATTCATGACTGTTAGGTCTCAGAATTGGTATTTTTTGAAACCATGAAAATTGAAATAATTACAGCAAACACGTACTGACCGCGGACTATATAAAATAACATATCCCTTTTTGAAAACAACATTTACACAGTGCCTTGGAAAATGCAACACGCAGTATTATTCAAAATATTTAATCAAAATATGACTAATCTATTAAGTGAGGTGAACATGATTACAATATCATTGATTTAAAAACACAATAGTATTTGAACACTTTACTTATACAGAAATTGCCTAAACATTCATATGTGGTGTATTGTGAATTTTCTATTTTTTTTAAATAATACTATCTGTTCCATGCAAGGTATTTTCCGAAAGTTCTGAAGCCAGCTGAAATTCTCAGCGACATTTTACCCGGAATAATGTTATTCCTGTAACTGTGGATGATAGCGAATAAGACTAAGAGAAGTCTCATCAATATAAAGTAACATGATTTGTGAGAGGTAAGAGGACTCACGCAAAAAAGTCACCCCGAATTGTAAGAGGCAAGGGGACTCATAATAAACAAGCACCCCGACTCGTGAGAGGCATAGAGATTCACGATAAACAAACATCTCATAATAAGAAGTCCAAAATCGTTCTGCAACCTCCACGTGGTACACCTTGGAAACTACAGTTCTTTCGTAGGCTATCATAGCAAAATGTTCAGATTGTCAAACTAAAATCTAATTTGACAATTTGAACATTTTGCAATGATAACGTCTAAAAATGAATATTTTTCCCGTGATCAGCGATCCCGAAAACGGGGGGATACGCGTTTGAATCGAATCATTTGGAAAAAAAATGATTTTTCATCCCTCGGGAGGGTTTAATCAACCCCCTAGGCCTGTAGTTTGGATTCTACTTATTCTATAACCTCCTTCCATGTTATTTCAAGTATAACCCGTCAATAAATCACTCCCCAGACCCGTCTATATATGAAAACATAAAATGGGTGGCCGTTTCAGGGGGTTGCGGCGGTCAAAAACTTCTCCCACCACTTGCATCTCAAAAACGGGGAGTGGGGGGGGGGAATCTCGTCTTTGCACGAAATATTTACACTATTTCTGCTCTCATTATGATACAAAAATAGTACAAATGATTTTTAAAGCAAGCCATGAAAAACAAAAATTGTTTGACAATTATAAGAAACTTTATTAACAAACAATCCGATTGTGTTAATGCATAATGCAATAAGTGCTGCTCTCTCGTGGTTTTCAACGTTACCATGTATTTAAGAACGCAACAGAAGCTAATATAGTCTATATTATAAGCAACGGTATCCAAAACTATTTATTCGTTTCTGACACTTTCTTAATACCACTTTGGGGTTTAATTTTTTACAATTTATATAAATACTCCAGTCGGTAAAGTAAAAAATACACCAGAAGCTCGCAAAAAATGTTATCTGAGATTTTCCTAGTGGAGGGGTTATATATCATAAAACCACAAAAATCCGTTCTGAGGGTTTCCCCCCAAAAAAACCACCCCTTCGGTGAAAATAGCCTTATTTTACTGATAATTCGTTAACCGTTGAAGATACAAAAAAATTGGTCATTATAAAAAAGAAAGCATGACTAATTTCATAAAAAAAAGTCCTATTGTAATTTTGTTGCATATGCGAGAAAATCGATATTGAAAGAAATTTCAAAATTTGTATTTTTAGTGCTCGCGAATTTTCGTTTATTTGAAATTTATTGCGCGCGGCCTATAGAAAAAGTGAATTGCTCGAAAACCATACAAGCTAGGAAGAAAAATCAAAATGGGTTTTAAAAGGGATATAAAATACTCTCTTGTGTTGCCATTTTTGATGGCTATTGATATTTATTAGTATATAAAAATAACAATATAATATAGCTATCTCTTAATTTTTTGCGTCTCTAACTATTCACAGGCCCATAAAAAATAACTGACTTTAATATAAGTTATAAATGCATTATCTTTTAGTTCAAGGTAGTACTTCAATGCAGAAAAAGTTAGGAATAAAAATATTCACATTTACAAATTTTTTATTTTTTTTATTTTGATTTTGCCAATGTAACCATTTTCATATAGGTAATCCAAAGTTTGTCCGTTTTTCCTCTCTTTTCAATTTCCTCTATTTTACTGAATAATTTTTTGAGCTAAATTTTCAAGATGTTTGGGTCTTTTTTTTTATTTTTAGGAAGCAATAAAAAATTGGCCAAAACTTGGCTAACTTCAACATGCTGGTAAATTTGTAAATGTGAATATTTTTATTCCTAACTTTTTATGTATTGAAGTACTATCTCGAACTAAAAAATAATGCATTTATAACTTATATTAAAGTCAGTTATTTTTTATGGGCCTGTGAATAGTTAGAGGCGCAAAAAATTAAGTGAAAATTATATTATTTGTTATTTTTATATACTAATAAATATCAACAGCCATCAAAAATAGCAACACAAGAAAGTATTTTATATCTCCTTTAAAACCCATTTTGATTTTTATTCCTAGCTTGTATAGCTTTCGAGCAATTCAATTTTTTTCTATAGGCCGCGCGAAAAACATTTCAAATAAACGAAAATTCGAGTGCATTAAAAATGCAAATTTTGGAATTTTTTCAATATAGAATTTCTCGAAAACCATGGCATATACAACAAAATTACGATAGGACTTTTTTTTAGGAAATTAGTCAAGCTTTCTTTTTATGATGAGCAATTTTTTATATCTTCAACGGTTAACGAGTTATCAGTAAAATAAGGCTTATTTCACCGAAGGGTGGTTTTTTGGAGGGGTTGTGGCACTTCCCCAGAACGGATTTTTGTGTTTTTGAAGGGAAATCTCCGATAACATTTTTTGTGATGGAAATTTTTATAATTATTGGACTAAAAATGTAACACACGTTTCTCTGTGCAGCTGTTCAAGGTAAATGAATTTGGCAAGGTTATAAACATTAGACTTTTTTATACGTTGCCGAAATTAAAGGGAAAAAAGTCTCTCTTACTCCCTCTTGTAAAAATCTACTTTACTGAATGTCATGCATTCAGAATATAAGCTGGGCAAAAATATGACACGTATCACTTTTATTCTACATGTACATGGTATTTGAAGATTTAGAAAAAGCTGAAGGAGTTTTCGATGATATCCTAACAAACTTTCAGCAACGTTGGTAATTCTTTGGAGGATGAATTAGATAACTTATCATAGTCCTGGATGGTAAAGTTCTGATAGCCAAGTTCAGGTAGGGGGATATCTCATATAGAAATTAAATTAATTAAATTATTTTGACGGAACGGAGAAAAAAAGACGAATTGATAAAGTCTGACCTGCATTTGTGGTTTGGTGTTAATGTTAATCGATTCTGTAAAGTAAGTAAAATATACCTTCTAGATGTCGATTTTTTATATATAAAATGGTTTGTATCCTCTGACACAAAAAAAAATAGGCAAAACCGAGAAAATTAATTACCAACGGGTTTATTTAGAACCATCATGCTGCCCTACATCCACAATTAACGTGTACATATTTTCCATACCCTGTATATAAACACGATAATCGCAATATTTGTTTTATTAGAAATACCCTAGTTAGATGTGATCTCTTTAAAACTTTAATCATTTTGCAATATTTAAAGGTACAACAAAATTCCAAATTATTAGTAAAGTTTTCAATGACTACTGGGTGTTGCAATTTTCCTCACACGAGCAATAGCGAAGAATAAACAGACAGGAAATACATTTTTTACATTTTAATATTTTGCTGCGGATAAGATACTTACATCTTCTTCCTCGTCATAATCTTCCTGTGCCTCTTGCTGGCCAAGTTCTTGTGTTTGCCGATGTTTTCTTTTATGGTATATTTGGGTCTTGCTTTGATTTTCATTGACTTTCTTAATATGATGTTCAGTGATTTTTGTATGATGCGAATTCGCTTTACCACCATGTCCTTCATTTTTATTAAATAAATTACTAATACTTCTTTTTAATCTATTTACAGTACTTGTTAACCAGTGTTCTTCGCCCACTGGGTGATCAAAATTTGTTTCATCCTCTATTGAAGATAATTCTCGTTCTATTCTTGGATGATTTTCATGATTTTTTAAATTTGTTTGTTCTAATCCATCAAATACTAAATCTGTGTCCAGCTGAAAAGAATAAAAAATATATTAGAATTTTTAATACTTAAAGAAAAATGGAAAACAATATATATTTTCATAACACAGGCACACAAAACAAAAAAAGTGGTCCTTTTCTGGTACTCCATTGGATGACCCATATGTATTTCGATGTGCTGAACACTGTTTAGCTCCAATGGCCACCATTTTTTGTAAATCGCGAAAATAACCTAAAAAAACTCGGTTATTTTCGCGATTTACTAAAAATTGGTGGGTAACAGAGCGGATAGATTCATATTCAGCATGTCGAAATACATACGGAGGAGTTCAAGAAATTAATACAATTTACAAAGGAAAAACATTGGTTGCAGTCGAAAAAGGAAGGTCGGAAGACTTCATCGTCTGTTCGGCATGTCTACCATACGACTCACCTACCCCACCTCCCATCGGAGGAGTTCAAGAAATTAATACAATTTGCAAAGGAAAAACAGTTGTCGTTGGTTCTCGGATGTGATGCAAATGTCCATCACATAGTGTGAAGCAGTTCGAAAGTCAACCCGAGAGGCACGGCGCTACTGGAATTTCTATACACTTCTGACCTGGAGATTGTAAACAGTAAAATATACCCCTACGTTTGTAATCGAAGGAAGACCAGAAGTGATTGACTTAACCCTGATGTCCACAACAGTGGGGAATAGAGTTAAGGACTGGAGGGTTCTGTCGGAACCCTCCCTAAAGAACTATCGATATATAAGATTCGTCCTCGAAGGGAACCGACCGAAACCCTTCACGTACAGGAATATCAGGATCTCTTACACAAGGGACCTACAGGAGAACCTGAAGAATATGCCCTGTAGACCAAGAAACTCGTGAAAAGTGGAAGAAGTAGCTCTACAGCTGCAGACTGCCAATAACTCCGCGTTTGAAAATAACTGTCCCTTGCAAATAAGGCGTCCCATGGTGGAACCAAGAATTACGTGGTTTGCTTAAAGAAACGAGTAAGCTGCTCAATAGAGCAACACGCTCTATTGTACCAGCTGACTGGGTGGTCTACAAATTTGCCCAGCGAAGGTATAAAAGCTTGATAAACAAGCAGAAAAGAGAGAGCTGGAGGGCCTTCTGTGGAACAATTGAAGACCCACCAGCAGCAGCTAGTCTACGCAAAATGCTCTCAAGAAGCACATCATCACGGCTTGACTATATCAGGCTCCCAGATGGGTCTTACATAAATAATGACCATGAGACAATCGAATGTCTTCTCGACGCTCATTTTCCAGGGTCAGATATTTGTGAACCAAAGCCCTCGGCGACGGAATTCACATCAGAGGCAACTGCCGCAGACTGGAAGAAGGCGCCGGATGTGATAACACACGAAAAATTGAGATGGGCTATTTCGACATTTGACCTATTCAGATCGCTGTGATCTGATGGTATCTATCCGGATCTATTCAAAAGGGTACGGAGGTACTATTGGGTCACCTGTATCATCTACTTAGATCCTGCCTAGCTCTAGGATACATACCGGTGTCCTGGAGAGAGGTAAAAGTGGTCTTTATATCAAATACAGATCGTACCGTATATGACCAGACTCAAGCATTTAGACCCAATACCCCTGGAGTCCTTTCCTTTGAAGATATTGGAAAGGTTAATAGAAAGGTATATAAAGGATGGGGTATTGGTGTTATCATAAATTCACCCGAATCAACATGCATACCAAGCCGGTAAATCATCAGAGTTAGAGGTGAGAAGGCGCTAGAACAGAAAGAACTGGCATCGGTAGCATTCTTGGACATCAAATTCAGTGACCCAACCTTCTATTCTCTCTGTTAAGCGAAGTTGCGAACCGCGGCGTGGACGGCACCAAAATTAAGTGGATTTCGCCCATGCTGAGCGCCCGCAATATTGAAATCACGCTTCGCAACGATACGGTTAGGGCCAAGGCGAGCCTAGGATGTCCGTAGAGCGTGGTACTGTCCCCACTATTGTGGAACCTCATGCTCGACGGACTACTGGACGAATTGAGCGAAGCAGGCTTCTATGCGCAAGCATATGCAGATGATTTGGCTATCATGATAAGAGGCCGATTTGTGTGACTTTTGCAGGTCTCTTACAAAGGTCTCTTGACATAGTTCAGTTATGGCGTAACAGACACGGGCTCTCGGTCAATTCTGGCAAAACAAAACTAATGCTGTTCACTAAAAGGAGAAAAATGAGCGATTTTAAGCTTTCTTCTCTTATGGCCACGCGTCTGCATCTCTCCCGTACAGTGAGGTACCTGGGAGTAACTCTAGACTCCTACAGGCGGAGGAATTATGGAATCTACCCTGAAAAGGACAGCTCTTCTTCGTGGAGAGCACTGGTATTTTCTAGGGGATCCTATATGTCGCGAACGTACAATGGGCCGATAGGTCTGAGTTCTGCGGATTTTCAAATCTGCTCGCGTTTCTAATAATATGCACATTGGACTCTTTTCCTTACCTACCTTGACGTGGAGCATTAGACGCATTTTTTACGTAGTATACGTGGTAGACCTAATCTACCAGTCATACTTATAGCATTACATACATTTTCTCTTTTTTGAGGGACCAGGTTAAATGACGCCTTCTGTCGCCTGAAGGTATGCCGTTGATGAAAATCTCGGGGTTTCGTCGATAGGAATCTCCGTGTCGACCTCTACGTCGTTTGTAAATTTCTCGGTTGCACATTCGTCCTCGATTTCCTCTTCGCAAGCAGGCTTAAAACACCACTACGTTCTCACACGCTTCATCACTGCAATTTTGGTAAATGACAGAACACCTTAGTCGGCCTTCCGCCATCCACAGGCTGCGCAGTACTTGGTTTTACGTCTGCAAAAGGTCAATCTGAGAAGGTAGGGAAGTGCAGGCTCCTTGGTGCACTTTACTGATGAACATGCGTGATATTTTTTCCATCCCCAAGATGCTGTGGCTTTGTATATTCCCATCCAAGTTTGTACCCGATGATACACTCCGAATATGTTCATCCGAGCCGCATCGTGTCTAGGTAGAAGCGACGAAAGATTGAATTTGGTTTTAGTAACTGATTTCGTGAATCGTGTATAACGCAGCATGTCAGTTGAAGCGATAGACAGATAAACATTTTTAAAAACCCGATTTTTGGGTTCAGGGGAATTAAAAATGTGTAAAATCGCCAAAAACTCCAACTCTATTTTTTGCATAAATTAGAGTAAGTATAATACTTCCTCATACTACTCCGTAATATAATAGAGGACAATAAGAGTATATTGGAAAAATCTTGTGTGTCATATTCAGAGGATATAAATGTATTTACTTTATATAAAAACTCTTTTCCTAAATACTGTAAATACACCCTGTAATTGATATAGTTTATTAATTGCTCGTTCTTGATTCAACATATCGTGTGACTAAATCAATAGACATGCAAAACTCATACAAATAAATATATTGCTGAGCTGATAAATAAAAAAATAAAAACAAATAAACAATATTTTATATTTTAGTAACAAAGTAGGTATGTATAACTTTCGTCAAATCGTTAAAATCTAATTTAAACCAGCAATCTCTAGATAAGTATAAATTTAAAATTACTTTGCCATGAATAACATATCTGAATTCAGCACGCACGGATGTCTCTCAGCCGTCTGGAGCAGGCCAGTAGTCAATCAAGTGTGGAAACCGCCAATATAATTTAATTCTGTGTCCAGTAGCTCGTGCAATTACAATCTAATACATGACCACGGGTGTTTAAAATTTTACAGATTAATATTTAGTTTAGCTTTTTAAAAGGAAAGCGATGCCTACCAATAAAAATATTTTAAAAAGTAGTACGTATGATATAAACAACATAAATTAGATAATAGCTTTTTGAAAAATAAATATAGAAAGCAGCGGTGTTTACAAAAAACACCAGAAAAAAAAAGACCTTGATTTAATTAAACTGGTGTGTCGCTGGAAAAAATGTTTGAAGCGTAGCGACTGTCATATATTTTCTACCCTAATTTTGAGTGGCAGGCAGTAGGAATATCACAATTTACACAGAACATAATTTCTTTCATAGGCCTGGCAACGAATGCTCAAAAAAGGGTGTAGTTTTTAACGGAACTTTGTTTGGACTAGTCTGGAAATGAACATATCAAAAGTTCCCACTTCTAGGTGGTGAGCGGGGAGGAGGGGGCATTTTAAAGGTCCCATTTTTTGGTTTTTCGCTTATATCTCGGAAACTATGCGTCGTATGGAAAAAGATAATCTAAATTTCCTACAAAAATGTCTATATTCATTTTCTTCCTATGTGTTATAGTTTACGAGATATTCGCCAGCCAAAATAGATAATAAAAAAAAAGTATTAGGTACCTTGAATATTTCTATCAACGCGGTTTACCGTGGTCTGCTAATAAATCACAGTCACAAAGCAATCTCTATTTTACAACACTCGACGTATTTACTAACGTAATATTTTGTCGAAATCTATGCATTTCCTTAAATATACAGTGTGATTCACTTAAAATGAAGACACCCTTATAACTTTTTAGTTTTGTTTCCGATTTGAATCAAATTTTACTCAAGTATAGAACAAATTAGGATTTACTTATAACCAAAAAAACATTCGCCTGCTACAAAGGCATAGCCTTCTGTAGTACCAAAATAAGCTGAAAAAAATAAAAACATTTTGAATGTTAAAAATTCTAAAAACCCATAAATACCCCAAAATTTGATTTGGTTATGGATGAGGGATTTTTCATACATAAGCTCATCAGGCAAAGGGGGCCCTCAGTTTCCGCAATTTGTGGTGGATACGTGAAATTCGTCAAGACCCATTAATATGATTTTTAATATTTTTCAGCATATTTTGGTACCACAGGTGGCTTTGCCTTTTTAGCAGGCGAATGTTTTTCTGGATCCTAATTTGTTCTATATTGAGTAAAATTTGATTCAAATCGGAAACAAAATAAAAAAGTTATAAGGGCGTCTTCATTTTAAGTGAGTCACACTGTATATTTAATGAAATGTATAGATTTCGACAAAATATTACGTTAGTAAATACGTCGAGTGTTGTAAAATAAAGATTGTTTTGTGACTGTGATTTATTAGCAGACCACGGTAAACCGCCAAAAAATGAGACCTTTAAAGTGCCCCCCCGCTCACCACCTAGGAGTGGGGACTTTTGATATGTTCATCTCCAGACTAGTCCAAACAAAGTTCCGAAGTCAAATTTTCTGTCCCTAAAATTTCCACCTATAATCATTCGTTGCTTGGTCTATCAGTAGTTCATAAGAAAAACGCATTTTCCTTGATAAAAAGATCACCCTGTACATACTCGGTCAAATGCCATCGTGAGGTCGAAAAATAGCGAAACGACTTTGATTTGCCTTAAATCCGTGTTGTAACATGTTCAGCATGTTACTGTCACTATCTATCATGTATTAGGTTCGATACCCAGCTCAGACACTGGCAATGTCGGTGGGTAATGAACGTTGCTTGCGTTTTTCAAATGTACAAGACCTTTCCGGGCATACTCTGCTTTAAATTTGGAGGTTCTAATACAGTGCATGTAATTGCGGACTGGGCATGTACTTCCACGTAACGCGAGAGATATGGCAACCCAGGTAACAGCAAACTCGCCCGTCAGAGGCATAGATTAAAGAGTCGGCGCTAGACCACAAAAGCATCCCCGTTCTCAGTTATTTCATTTCAGCCAGCTGGCACACGCGATGTTGCAATTCTTACTCCCTATGCCCAGCCCGCCACTACACACACTGTATATGCGGTGTGTTATGTTATATAGTTTATTAGTTGAATAATACAATTTCTCTCAAATTTTTGAGTCGAACTAATCAATTTTTAATTGTGGCGCCCATGATAAATATTTAAAATTTTTACATGTTTATCAACTTTTATTTCTTGCTGATAGTGTCACCTATTTGCCAAATAAGAGCTTCGTACGCATACAAAAAGTGAGACTTGTAATGATGACATAATTTCTTTATTTTTATATTTTGAATTGTAGTCAACTGACGGGCTGTCATATGCTGAAACTGTATTTTGTCGTGACTTAAGTTCGATATAGTTAATCAAGAAAATACTTGTAAACGATGAGTTTTCAATTAAGTCACCCAGCTCCCGCGCTATTAGTCATCTATGTGAAACAAATTATACATAGGAGAAACGAATAATACAGTGGTGAGAGCAAAGTCATGGGGTTTAGCCCGAATAAGTGCGGGCGTTTTGAAACTTTGGGAATTTGTAGATTTCGATGCCCTGAATGAAATAAGAAAAAATGCAAAATGTGATCTCAGCCGCCGGCGCCGCCATATTGAAAAAATGGCGCACAAAAACAGTTTCTTTTAAATATCTCGCTTCGGGTGCCTCATACGGCAAAAAATGTTCTTATGAAAATAAAATAGCATTAAATTTTCTACAAAATATGTTATACATTTTTTCGTTAAACTGAATAGTTTCGGTGCAGCAGCGAATCAAGTCAAGCAGTCTTGACGAAATTATGATTTTTGTAATTTCTCAATTTAGTGTGACCTTTATAAAGGAGTATTTTTGTGTTAAGACAAAATTTGTTTTCATACTTGAAAATCCTCAAATAGAGTTGATTTTACTTGTCTGCTACGTATAGCTCAATGTTCAATACTACCTTGAGGTAGAGTTTTTTTTACGATGTAGACCTTTTAGTTGTCCTTACAGCTTTGGGTACTGCTTGTTTTTTGAAGCCAGGACCAAGGGTAAAACCTTGCAGCGATTATATTCTTCCCATAGTTTGTCGAGCGGTAAAATCATCACTGATAATATTCCATTTCTTCACCCTTTTAGTGGGTGTGACAGAACTTGTGCACTTTTTAATCAGGGCAAACTGAAGTTCCTCAGCATGCTACAAAAGCATCAGGATTTACAGGACACTATTAAACCTTTTCAAGATAGTAATGCTAAACCGGACGTTATCGCTGATGCTGGAGAACGCTTTATTATGGCACTGTATGGAGCCAGACAATATCTCTCTGGACGCTTATCATTACCAATGTTTCGTAAGATCGCTCACAAAAATCAAGTGTACAGCTGCAGGCAGCATTCATTCAGGACATATCATAAGTCCAGAAGTGGCAGGAGGTTTGTAAAAATGTTGAAAAATGGGGCTGAAAACAGAGCAAAGCTGAGCTTACACCAGTAACAATGCTGAAAGATCCTGCTTCTGAAAAGCTACTTTTTTTTCCTGTAAACGCAAGAAAGGGTGTAGTGCAGCATGTGGTTGTAGAAAGGCGGGGTTAAAATGTTATGTAATTTGCAAATTTTGTAACGGACAAAGCTGCGACTGTGCATCAGCAACAGACGACGAGCTTCATGAGGACGAGGAAGTCGACTCTTCAGTCGAAACAGTTCTCGTAAGCATGGAGAACAATCACTACGTAGAATCAGTGGAAAGCGCAACGCAAGCAATTTCCGAAGAAAATATTGTTGAAGACTACAACGAACCTGGACCTTCGACATCAAGCACCGAAAACGCCTCAAGAAGCAGCCATTGCTAGTCGTGGATTAGGCCTATAGGAGACAACCAAGAACGCGCCCCATACTCCACTGCAAGGTGGTATGGAAACTAGTATAGAACATTAAGCTATGCGTAGCAGACAAGTAAAATCAACTATATTTGAGGATTTTCAGGTATGAAAACAAATTTTGTCTCAACACAAAAAAACCGCTGCCCAAGGAATCACTACTTCCACATCCAGATTTTCTATCCAAGTTACTCACAACGAAAAAAAAATGTATGTGGAAATAATTGTTTATGGAACTTTAATAATATAATATTTGAAATCCTCTACCCCAAAAACCCATAAAACGATACCCCACATCGGTAGTGGGGTGGGAGTGGTGATAGGGGGTGGTAGTGGGGGTGGATGAAGTAAAAAAATATTTTGAGGTTTCTGGTTATTGTACACACACTAAATCACATTTTTTTTTCATCCCCTTTAGTAATGGGGGTGGCTCAGCTTCTCTTGTATATACTAAATACCAATTTTATGGACTCTTACCTGCTTGATTTACCTATTTACCCCAAATTTACCCTAATTTACCCCCTTCGACGGAACAAGATGAATGAAAATCTAGTTCAAGTCAATATCTTAAACGGTTCTAGAGTAAACGTGCACACAAAAAAAAGTTACAGATAGACCGACAGACAATTTTTTTTCGCTCAAACTTAAAATCTCGACGTTTCATGACATTCTAAGCCTATTTGAACAATAAAAATTTTGAAACATTTTTTTGTCGTTATTATACTTCCACTGGATGTAGAAGTAATACTCCTTCATAAATGTCGCACTAAATTGAGAAATTACAAAAAAATCATAATTTTGTCAAGAATGCTTGAATTCGATTGGCTGCTGCACCTAAACTATTCAGTTTAACGAAAAAATGTATAGGACATATTTTGTAGAAAATTTAATGCTCTTCTGTTTTCATAGTAACATTTTTTGCCGTATGAGGCACTCGAAGCGAAATATAGAAAATGTTTTTGTGCGCCATTCTTTCAATATGGCGGCGCCGGCTGAGATCACATTTTGCATTTTTTCTTATTTCATTCAGGGCATCGAAATCTACAAATTCCCAAAGCTTCAAAACTCCCGCACTTATTCGGACTAAGAATCTACCTATCGACTGTACTTGAAATATGAATTTAATTTTGTCTTTAAAAATATAATAATGGTCAGTTTAGATAATATGACTTGGCACAAGAAAGCATCGAAATATTAAAAAACATTTGAATAACGAAACTTATCCTCCATTTTAACAGTCAATCAAGATACATTTTTATGAGAGTATTGCTTTTACATGATGTGTAGTAAATCTATTAATATATTTCAATCGAAATTCAACTGCATCCATCAAATACGTTATTTTTACAGCGCTAATAAAAACAGTTGTCTTTAATAAAATATTTATGAGCTTAATTAGAAAGTGTAATTGCTGTTATAGCAGATGTATATTGTTTAGACCATTTCTCCAAATATTTCAATTGAATCAAATGAGTAATTGTAAACTTTATGGTGTTCTCAATTACACTTTAATATATTTGCACGATTACATGTTTTATTGTTCTTTTATTGGCAATAGGCCCAGTAAGTAAGATTTACTAAATAATGACCATATGAATCTACACCACTGATTCTCATTAATTTGAAAAATAACTAAAAAATTAAATAATACTTTTCTTAAAAGGAATATTCTAATTGTCACTAAAAAACTAGCAATGTTATCGTAGATACTTAAAAAAAAATCAAATGCAAGTAGGACCTTTTGAGGAATTAATTAACATACCGGGTGCCACAGGCTAGTGGCTCCCCCCCCCTCATATTTTCTTTATTTTTTAACTTATCCATTTGAAATTTGGGGTGCATAAACTACCTGTAAAAATGGATTTTTGGACCTAAAAAACGGTATTAGACCATTTCGATAAATATTATGAAAATATTTTTTGTTCAGAAACACGTGGTCTATCCACCTGTATTTTTTATTTTTCCTACCCTGACTTAATTTCAAAATTTTGAAAAAATGGATAAAAATTTTTTTTTCACTTTTTTTATGTTCTGCATCCGAGCGAAATGTAAACTTTTCAGGATATTATTCTATACACTTTCACGAACTCATTGAAAAAAAGATTATTTAGTTTGCAAATTTTTGTGGGTTTCACTATAAAATGCTCTCTATCGTTTGGGCTAGTGACTGAATTCGAACCTTTCAACGCTAAATAACGGAATAACGGAAAAACGGAAAAACGGAAAATTTTTGGAGGAAAACAGAAGACATTTTTAAAAGTACTTGAAAAGACCTTTAAAATGAGCTTTGGTAAAAGTCGTTAGCATAAAAACTAACGGAGTTATGATGAAACTAAAATGGTTGTCTCTTTTTTTTCCGGAGAAAAAATCAGCAATAAAATAAAAAAATAAAATGGCATTGGCTTCACCGCAAGGATTGAAATTGAACGTAATCCATTTACAATTTACTTTATTTAAGTACTAACAATATGTTCTAGAAGTTTGACAGGTTTGGGATGCCTAGATTTGAAAAAAAGTTTGATTCAAACGATTTTTGAAATTTCTTTAAAAAATGTCATTTTTTTACAATAATTAAAAAAAAAGATAAACGTAAAAAATGCTAGAGTACATTGGTTTTTTTTTACTGAAAGTTTAGTTTTTTTTTTTGATTTCTTTAGGATAAAAATTAATTGAGATATCTTTGTTATAAGTTTGCATCTGAATGCGAGGACCACCTTCCCCGAGCTCTTAAAACTCAATAATCTCAAAAACGAAGGGTTCAAGGAAGTTTAACTTTACAAGCCTTGTAGCCCTTAACATTCCATGTAAAATGATTTTTGAAGCGATTGGATAGCTTAAAAATTAAAGAAGTTATCGTTGAAAAACCAATCGCATTTTTTCGGTGAAATTTTTGGAGCATGTAAATTGTTTTGAAGTGGATCCATCCAAACAGTGCGCGTTCTATAATAAAGGCAAAAAAATGTTCTCAATCATAGAAAATCGATTTAACAGATCAGGTGAAAATATTTAATAATAGTACTTCAGAGCTGGAAAAAATTTTAGAAGCCGGTAGGTACTGCACAATATTACTGTACTATTCCAAAAAAACAACTCCATGTTTTATAAATATCGCAAAAAAAAATTTTTAGTATTATTTCCTGCAAATATTGTTAACATTGTTTAAAGAATATAAATAATTATTTGCACCACTTGGGATATTTCTGATTTTGAATAATATTTAAAAACACACATTTAAAAAAAAATGATCAAAATGAGAATTAAGAGATTTTGACGATTTTTAGGCTTCATTGACTCGTCTAATTTCAGTATTGAATTTCAAAATAACCAGTTTATGTTTATATTTCATATAAGAAACAAATTCTTGTGTATCAACTCTTACGAAGTTGACTTTATAAGAATGATAAAATACTATTAATTACTGTGTCTCTTTGGAGCGCCGCTGACCCTCATCGTTATAGTTGTAAGCCTGTGTAAGACGGTAGATTAACGCAAGAAGGGCAAAGACGCGGCCTCCGCCACCAACTTTTACTCTATTTTGCAAATTTGTTTTCCAGCAAAATGTTCAGTACACTTTCTGAATTTTAAGTTCGTGTCATAGGTCATCCCTATTACAAGATGTCGACAACTTGGCCGTGTTTTAAAACCTCGCTCGTGCATCGAATCATATCAAATTGGCGTGAAAATTTGTAGCTAAATGGGTTTCTAATGGCAGTTTGTTTCTGTCGATAAGAACGGCAGCAATGCAAAGTTTTTTGTTATATATACATATTTATTTTAAAGATAGAATTGTTACAAAAATAAATCAATATATTTAGGGTTCAATATTTGTATTTGCAATTGTTTTAACTAACATACCTATTTAATTGAAAAAATATTCAGTCACCCATTTTGATTTCTTGAAATTGATAATAAACTTAACACCTTACCGCACACTGTGCCATGTATGGGCAGTTTTACCATACTCATAATAATTACTTCCACATCCAGTGGAAGTATAGTAACGACAAAAAAATTTTTGAAAATTTGTATTGTTCAAATAGGCTTAGAATGTCATGAAACGTCGAGATCTTAAGTTTGAGCGAAAAAAATTTCTGTTTGTCTGTCGGTCTGTAATTTTTTTTGTGAGCACGTTTACTCTGAAATTTGGTATACATATGTAGGTACTTTAACGGGATCTGGAACTAGATTATATTTTCATCTTATTCCGTCGAAGGGTTGGGGCGTAAAAAGAGGTAAACGGGGGGTAAACAGGTAAATCAAGCAGGTAAGAGTCCATAAAATTGGTATTTAGTGTATACAAGAGGAGCTAAGGTTTAAAAAATTTTTGGCATTAGCCACCCCCCTTACCACCCCTACCTCATTATTAAAGGGGATGAAAAAATATTGTGATTTAGTGTGTGTACAAGAACCAAAAGTCTCAAAATATTTTTTTTACTTCATCCACCCACACTACCAACCCTCTATCACCACCACCACCACCCCCCACTACCGATGTGGCATATCGTTTTATAGGTTTTTGGAGTAGACGATTTCAAATATTAAGTTGTTAAAGTTACCTTGAGTAGTATAGATGCGCAGTGGCTTTCCTAGACTACTATGGATGCGCAGTAAGGTTTCCTCGAGTATTTTGGATGCGCAGTGACTTTCTTCGAGTATTATAGATCGCAGTAGGTTACCTCAAGTAGTATGGCTGCGCAGTGGGTTACTTTAAGTAGTATGGATGCGCAGTGGATTTCCTCGAGTACAATGGATGCGCAGTAGATTGCCACGAGTAGTATGGATGCGCAGTGGCTTTTCTCGAGTAAAATGGATGCGTAGTGGGTTACTTCAAGAAGTATGAATGCGCAGTGGCTTTCCTCGAGTAAATTGGATGCACAGTGGGTTACCTTGAGTAGCATGGATACGTAGTAGGTTTCCTCGAAGAAAATGCTTGAAGTAGAGGCTTTACTTCTATCGTGTAGTTTATGGCAGACAACGAATTTTTTATATCTTTCATGCCATTTTCTGCGTATTACTTCCACATTCAGTTGAAGTATATTAACGCAAAAAAAATTTTTGGAAATTTTCATTGTTTAAATAGGCTTAGAATATCATGAAACGTCAATATTTTAAGTCTGAGCAAAATAAATTTGCCTGTCGCGTCGGTCTGTCTGTTAGTCTTGTACCTATCTGTTTGGTGCTCACGATTACTCTGGAACCGTTTAAGATATTCACTGAAAATATAGCACACGTATGTATTTTAACGAGATCTGGAACTAGATTATATTTTGATCTTATTCCGTTGCAGAGTTGAAGGGTAAATTGGGGTAAATGGGGGTAAATGAAATTAGTATTTAGTAAATATAAGAGGAGCTAAGGTCTCAAAAAAAAAATGGCATTAGCCACCCCCATTACCACCCACGCCCCATTATTAAAGGTGGTGAAAAAATAGTGTGATTTAGTGTCTGTACGAGAGCCAAAGTCATCAAAGTCATCAAGAATTTTTTTCACTTCATTCACCAAGTCATCTCGACTACTATATATGGATTGTTGAACTTATGTCGGGGAGACACCGGTCATCCTCTGACTTACAATTCCTCTTCAATATGCAAGGGAGTGAGTCCAACAATGGACTCCATTGCAGTTGTTGGAGTGGTCCTGATTGCTCTTGATTTTCCTAGAGAGGCTAGCTTTTGAAGTTGGCATAGGCGAGCCATAATTGTGGAACGCTCCTAGGTTCTTATTCTTGAATCAGGGAGTAAAGAATTCAAGTATTATCTATTTTCATCTCATTACGTTTCCTATTTCTTTCTCTTTCTTTTCACATACTAGTTCTACGCCCTCAAGTCAAGAATAAGGCCCCTGGGAGCGCTATTACACCAGTGCTGCGTGTCCACGACAATCTGGAGTCTAGGTATAGCAGCTCAATTGCCTTAAAATTAAATTTACTTTAGTTACCTATCACTGATGTAACCAACGATATTTAACAAAAAACAATGAATAATATTTTTTTAAATAATATTGTAATACATTTAAATGTAAAGCAATATTTGATATTATTTAATATATACTTATAAATTTGAAAATAAATATTTATTTATTATGGATAATATCGTTAAATATATATCTATAAATTGGTGACCCCGGCGTAATGAATTGATAAATGAATAATTGGTGTAATTT
Source organism: Rutpela maculata (assembly GCA_936432065.2). NCBI lineage: Eukaryota > Metazoa > Arthropoda > Insecta > Coleoptera > Cerambycidae > Rutpela > Rutpela maculata. The sequence continues at coordinate 89,507,516 of OW386287.2, read as the reverse complement.
CATATATAAATTGGACTATAAATTGCTACATTGGAATTTGTGTAAATTGATATATCTATAAATTATAATTACTATAAATTGATGATCCTGATTTTCAACATCATGTCCATATAGTCATCAATAGATTTAAGCTATATAGAACCTGAATATAACTTTGGATTTGTTTGGTTAAATATTGTACACCTGATGATGCAACAAAATTATTGGAATATTAAACGAATTTAAAGCAGCGGTTTCTTGAATTGTAAACCTAACGATTTGTTGGTTGGGAATATCAAATTTTTTAAAGAAAATGATTACGAGTATCTAATTTTGGAAGCAAAAGGTTAAGAGTTTCAAATTCCTCAACATAACCAAGTTTGAAGAATCCCAAGAGAATTTTCTACCACATCTGTACCTTTCAGAATATCTTTTGAATTTCATCCCCAAAGTCGAGGATAATCCAAATTAATCCCAGAATCTCATATTAAAACCTTTTTTTATTGTACAGTAAGTGAGTTGTTAGTAGAAAGAACAATCAATTAATTAAAGATGACACAACCAACAAACGATATTCTACTTGATAATCCAGTGGTGATGCCTCATAAACAATATGTCACAACTGTCAAACTTCCGCCTTTTTGGGTTTCAAAACCAGAAATTTGGTTCGCGCAAGTAGAATTACAATTTGCAGTAGCTCGAATTGTTAACGATAGGAGGAAATATGACCAGGTAATCGCTAGCTTACCATTAGAAATAATTAATAATGTTTATGACATAATTGCTAATCCCCCTGAAAACGATTTATATTTACATTTAAGGACTGAGCTGATTTCTGGCCCAACTTCTAGTGAGGAGAAGCGTCTCGATGATTTGCTCTCTGGTTCAACAATGAATAATATTTTTTAAAATATAAATGTAATACATTTAAATGTAAAACAATATTTGATGTATTTAATATAAACTTATAAATTTGAAGATACATATTTATTTATCCCAGATACCCTCACTATACGGGAAAGGCATAAAGGCTATAAAAGACGGAAGCTCCAATTATTTACCGGGTATGTTACATAACTGAGCTATGTTGAAACCTCTTTGCATGAGCCCTGCAATAGTCACTTCAAACTGGCTTTTTATCACGTGCATAGAAGCCTGCTTCGATCAATTTGGCCAATATAACATGTTACAATAATAATTAGATGGATATCGTCCATGTTGAGTACCCGCGACATTCAAATCAAGCTTCGCAACAAAACGGTTATGATCAAGATGGACCGAGGGTGTCCGCAAGGAGGGGTACGGTTCGACTCAAAGTTGTAGCAACCTAAGGGCCGGTTTTTTAATGCAAGGGTTAAGCACTTTATCATACAGATAAACTAAATAGAAGTTTAGAATGTCAAGTTGCGATATTAAAATGTTTAATAGAAGCACAATCTAAACTTCTAGTTAGTTTATCTGTATGATAAAGTGCTTAACCTTGCATTGAAAAACCGGCCCTTAGATTGCTATAACTTTGAGACGAACTGTACCTCTCCTTGCGGACACCCTCGGCCCATCTTGATCATAACCGTTTTGTTGCGAAGCATGATTTCAATGTTGCGGGTACTCAACATGGACGATATCCACCTAATTATGGTGTGGTTCACGTTGCGATCCACAATTTCTTGACAAGTTTACTGGCTGGTATGCATGCTGATTGGGATTAATTTGTTATAGCGCCAGTGTCCTCTCCGTTTTATTATCCCTAATATCTCTAGAAGAAAGGATGTTAGGCTCATCGGTCTAAATGCCTTGTCTTGGTCACACGACGTGTCTTTAGGACAAAGACTGCTTTCACCGCTCTCCAGGACATTGGTATGTATCCCACAGCTAAGCAAGATCTAAGTAGATAATACAAGTGCCCAATAGTACATCCGCATCCTTTTGTATTAGAGCCGGATATAGACACCATCAGGTCCCGGTGATTTGGATCGATCAAATGTCGATATGGCCCATTTCAATTTTTCAAACTTTTAACCTCTGATGTCTTCTTCCAGTCTGCGGCAGTTGCCTCTGATATTCTATCGCTGAAGGCTTTGTTTCAAGATTTCTGACCGTTGAAAGAGATCATACAAAAAACTCTCAATCGTCTCTCGGTTATTGTTTATGTAGGCCTGATATAATCAGGCCATAATGACGTACTTTTTGAGAGAGTTTGCGAAGTCTAACTAGTGCCGGTAGGTCTTCAATAACTGCACAGCAGCTCTCTTTTCTCTGCTTGTTTATCAAAGCTCCCAGTCGGTTGGTACTTTATGGATTTAGTATAGCACTAAATTTCGAAGGTTAGAACATCATTTTGCAGTGGCCGGCAGCAGTTGGTGTAAGTTATACAAGTTAACATTATTCTTTACAATATTTTCGACATTTTCGCACTACTTTACGATTTTATTGGATGAAAAAATACTGGTGATTGAAATAATTGATATAATTGGTGACTGAGGTAAGTAAAAATTTTTTTTATATATTAAATACTTTTCACTGGGAAAAATGACGTGCCTTTTATAATATATAGCACATTTACGATATAGTTTTCTCTTGAATTTTCATTATCAAGGAATTTTGAGGCCTTTTTAGCCTATTACTCTTCAGGTATTATCCATCCGAAAGTGTCAGTAAGTGAAATATAGCAGCTACTTTTAAAAAGCTTATTTAAGTTTCATAAGAGAATTTTGAGGTAATGAGTAATAGTCCCATTTCTACATTCTCTCGGGGGTTCCTATATCCAGAATGAAAAATTTTCAGATATGTATACATGGAATTATTGTCTTATATTTCAACCCCGATTTCAACAGAATATCAACACCAGATTTTACATATCGTCATTTTGATAGCACTCATCACCACTTCTCTCTAATATTATATATTTTGTTCATCGATGACTTGTACAAACAAATGAATACTACCAAAAGAAGCACTTTTTTTTAAATTAGTTAAATTTCAAGTTACCTAATATATCAATCAAATAATTTTTTTTCCACACTATATGCGATAGAATATATTCGCTCGCATAATGACAGTTTTTTTATTTCTCTAGATGAAAAGAATACTAAAAAAAATACATATAATATACTTATTGTCTAGGAATCTAACCTAAAAATATAGTAAATTTAATCTGATTTATAGTACTATTTGTTATATTTCCCGATAACGTTTATTAAGTATACATTAAGCCGAGAAACCAAACTCGTAGTTAGGGTATTTGAAAAGCGCTAACATCAAGATATGATATCAACTTTGATATAAAGTTATAGCCGGGATGCGCATGGATTCCCTGATGCGATGCTATCTACCGAAAACATACACATTTATATTTTTAAAAAGATTTAGGCCAGATATGAGTTTATATCCGATTTCAAAGCAAAATACGGCCAAGACGAAATATGAATTAAATAATTTAACATGTTTTGGTTTGGGATAAAGCTGAATAATATATAGCTAGTATAAAAGAAAAATATTGAATGCTAATATTTCTATATTTAACGACTGACAATAAAAAATATATTATTCATACAATTAAAATGATAAAACTAAAATAAAAATGGCCAAATCCATTTTCCATGCTGTTACTTATTTGAAACATTAGCAGATTTAAAGAATTATTTCATTAAAAATTGCTAAGTATTTATTAGAAAATATGTATTTAATTTATTTTCTATTTTCAGGAATTGCGATCTTTCAGCATCGAAAACGACAGGATGCGTAAGATTCTATTATTTTACGCCCACAACATACTGCGGTTAAAATGGTTCAGGGAAAACCAGACAGTAAACGGTTAAGAGGACACTGTGCCAAATGCTAATAGGGATGAGCTTTAGTGAGGATGAACACCTAAGAAGCAATCGACAGATGGCGTGTTGCTGTCAGGTGTGCTGTACAACGAAAGGACGTCGATAAGAACAATGCACGTCAACGACTCTCAGGATGTTGTAAAAAGATTTAATTTATATCATTGTTGTACAATTACTTATCATAAGTTTAAAAGTATGAAAAAAAATTAATTAAAATTTTAAACAGGATTTTCCTTTTTTATACGTCTTTTGTTTATCTAACTCACTTCTATGTTTATTTGTTTGGGGCAAACTTTATAAAAATGTTTTTTTTCATTTAAAATAAGAATAGCTTATTATATTATTTGGATCGATAACCCACTAAACCGAAGTTTCTGCACGTAATCGACTTTAACTATAGCTTTCTGAAAAGGAAAGATTCTACTATAAATATGGTACCATTCTCATCCACTGGGATGTTACGACCCCCTAAATGGGGTGAATAAAATTCACTTTATGTTTATTATCTTCGGAATGCTCTATCATAATACAATAAAATTTGGTAATTGAATGTACGTAAGTAAGATTCATTATATAGTCTAGTCGTATTATAATCATCATCGTCATCATGGGCGTGCTTAAATGGCGGTAATAGGGTAAGTTTAAATGTAACTTTTTTAAATCTTGATTTTCTGCTATTCTGATCCTGTAGGTACCATGTCTATACTATTAAAAATAAATAAAAAAGTATTATTCATATTTTCTACGGAACCAGCCGTTTTTTAAATGAAAGCTATCGACGACGTAATTTCTACAATTAAGTTAATGGGCGTCATTTTGAGCATCTACTTTAATATGGATCATGGCTACTATCTGTATATTATAAGCTGAATAATAGTTCTTATAACTCATTTAATTTTCCTAAGTATTATAATTTCAATGTTCATTTCAATGTTCAAACAGGTGGTTCTGTACTTGCATAATTACTAAATTTTATAACAGGACAGAGTTGCATTTTATAAATTTTGTATACACATACACAGACACTCTGCAATAGTCAAGAGATAGCTTTCATTTCAAGAATAGCTGGTGGCACAGAAAATCTGAATAATACCTTTTTTATGTATTTTAAAAAATACAATCATCACAGTACGTCAGCAGAATAACAGGAAATCAAAATTAAAAAAGTTACATTTAAATTTACCCTCTTACCCTCTTTAAGCAAGTCCATGATGATGATTACAATGCGACTACATGATATGATGACTTACATTCAGTTAGTAAATTTTATTGTATTACGATAGAGCATTCATAAGATAATAATCATAAAGTGAATTTTAGGGGATCGTAACACCCCAGGGGGTGATTATGTGACACGTGTTCATATATACTTTTTACCTAAAAATATCGTCAGGAATCAGCTCTCGAAGTTTGTAAGATTGATTTATTACCCTGTATATTATTTTTTCTGTTCGATGACCAAAATAAATGTATATACTAGCTGTTCTTCCAGAGAATAATGACAACTATTTTCCAAATATAATTTTCCACCATCGTTCCTTAATTAATTTTCAGAGTGGTCACTGCATATTTTTCACTAAAAATATAGGATATGTGTTAGCTACATAATATATGTCAAGTATTATAATATTCCGTCACATTTATTTCATTAATAATTTTTTTTAGAATGTATACTTTTCACTAAAAGTATATTTCATTTCTTCTTCAGCAACCTACCTACCAAATATTATTTTCCTCCGTCAAACGATTTCCAACAGATAGACATACTCCAGACCAACGGACAGAGAGACCGTTACTGATCGAATAAACAAATTTGAAATAAAAATATTAGTCTAACAGAAGCTATTGTGTTTAATAGGTATTCGCGTTCGGTAGCGATCAACTGTAACTTTCATTCGTTTCGTAATAGTGTTATTTAATACATTAAAAACATTTCAAAGTAATATTAATATGTCTCTTATTCTACTTGAAATTCTTTCAAACCTGAGAAACTCACTGTATATTATATTTTTTATATTATATTTTTGAAACATTGTACATCTCTGTATTTTTTTGCGCTTAATCAATTACAATTTACTCTAAAATTATTATACAACATATTTGTTTAGAAAACATGATAGTTTACACGTTTCTGGCGATCACCCTGTATGACGGATACGATCCAATTTCAATTGGAAGTATTCTACCATGCTATATTACGCACGTGTCAAATTTGAAACGAAAAGTCCAAAAGAAGTTATATTTAGAAGAATCGGTCTACACACATACATACACACAATTACACACATTCAGAATTTTTTTTTTCATTACTTGATTTCAGCCTGTTATGAAACGGATTTTTGTAAAATAAATTTTGTTCTGTTATTATACTCTTCGCCAAACGAAGAGAATGTTACATTTGATCGGCACATTTCTAAAACTGGAAATATCGCTCGTAGAGAAAAAAATTTCATATCATTATGTTAGTGAACCAATTCTGAACAACTTTCAAAATGTCCGTCCGTCACATTTCTTGTAAGCACGATAACTTAAGAAGGAAAAGTCCGATTGTATTGAAATTTGAAAAGTAAGTTAGTGTTAGCTAGAAGAAGAACCCTATTGTTTTTGAAGAAAATAAATCAGTAAATAAGAAAGCTATTAATCGTTTAATTAAAAAAAAATTATTTTCTTAATTTTTGTCGCTTCTACTTAAATAGAAACATTGCGAAATGTTAACTCTATAATATATATATATTTTTTGTTTATATATTTTACTAATATATATTTTATAATAATATATCTAACGCATTGAAATACGATTATCGAAAGATATATATTACAGACATTCAATTTTTGTAGTAATGTGTGATGGTCCAGTGACTAAAATTTTGCCTTGCCCGCTCCTGGCCAGGAGTAGCGGACTTAACCAACAAAATAAAAAAACTGTTGTACACAATGGTGATCAGGCCGGCTACCACATACGCGGCGCCGCGCCGGTATGGTGCAGCATCCCGGCCACGACAATGCGGAAACTACGGGTTCTTTTTTTTTTTTAACTATTTAACGTCGGCGTATTTCCGCTACCAGGGCCTATCACCGACGCCAGGAGACGAGCTAGCCCCAACCTGCAAATTTTGCCGAACCTCTTCCCTTAAGAAGAGTAGGGATCTTTTACTTGCCTAACATTTAATAGACAAGGGACCGCCTGCTTTACATCCCCTCCGAAGGATGGTATATCCACTACGTAATCCTCGTCTGAAATTACGTAACTTCCGAGTATACACTGATATACAAGCCTCTAGAAGGTGGGGCGAGAACGCTGTATTTCCCAAGATAGGTGGGTCACCCATCCAAGTACTAATCGCGCTCGACGTTGCTTCAACGGAATATCGACTGATATTCACATTGAAGTCGCCTCTACGCTCGCCCCAACTACGGGTTCTAGAACACAAATTTATGTGCCTCATTTCTGATTGTAGGTACACCTCCCTCAGAGATTTATACGCACGTTGCCACGACATAACCCCACTAGCGGACTACATCCAAGAAATATCTCAGAAGTTTTATTCATTCAAACTGGGTGATAGTCCGTTAACCCGCAACATAACCCAAATCAGAATGCATAATGCACCATTCCAGATAATACACCCCCTACCATACCAGGCGTTGCCTATTTTTCGGCAACCTCTTTAGCCACACTTCCCCCTACAATAACTTACTTAAACCCTACATTTCACCTTTTCTTTTTGTTGCGTTTGTTCCTGTTTTTATTATTTTTGTCCTTTTTGTCCTTTTTTTATCTATAAATTTCTTTTAGACCGATAAATTCTTTAAAAATTCAAACATTTTTAATCTTAACTTTAATCCACCACACTTTCCTGGCGACACACAGTGTGGAATTTTCGTAATCTAGGCGGACAAAATACTATTTTGGCAAGTGTATAATATTTTAATAAACATCTTATTTTCTGAAAGTAGCATTATCAAATTTCATAAGCATATATATATTTTTCTATCAGCAATATTCAAAACATCCAAATAAGTGTCGTAAACTGTCATGTTTCCTTGTTCATGCTATACCAAGTAGGGATAAACTGAATGGACACGCTTCTACTTTTTAGTTAAGTACAAGTGTTCCTGCGGTTTACATGTGTTTTAGTGACAATATTATTTTAATGGTATTTGAAGGTAAGTGGCCATATAATTTTTTTTTTTGAAAAATTATTCTATAAGACTAAAAAAGAAGATAAAAATTTAAGCTTGAGATAACATGGAAAAATTATATTTTATAAATAAATAACTAAACTTTTAACTCATACCTCTGCAGACTACCCTCAACTTCTTATATTCAAAAAAAAAAAAAAAGGTTAGTTTGTGTACTTCTAATATCAGAAAGAAAAAGTTGCGCGAACTTGCGCTCTGACTAGTTTTTTCTTAATTTCAGAATGAGTGTTGAAATTTATCGAAGGCCAGTTTTTGAAATGTGGGTCTCCAGTCCCAGGCAAAGCAAGTCAGATGCCATAATGTCTTATATTTTACAAAAGTTAGGTAACCACTCATTTCCAAATAGTATTCTGAGCAGCATTCGTAAGTCAGTAGACCTTGTTTGCAGCAAGATGAGGCAAAGATGGGCTAAGTCGGATAGACATCAGGAGCAATTTTTAAAATGTAATGGTTCTTGGCTTGATGGTAGTTTGTTGCTGTCTGGCATTGCTTTCTTGGCCTTTTTTTATTAATGTGCCCAGCTTTGCTGGGGCAACAGAGAATTCGTTAACTATCGATGCTGAATCCCTTTTACCTACTACTCTATGCAACTTTATTGCACTTAGAAGCGATAGTTCTTCGTGAGAAGTAAAATTAACGAGATGAAGAATTTTACGATTCTTACTTTTGTATGTGGATTCTTCAAATCTTTTTTTGGGCCCTGCCGCATATAACAGGGGAATATTTTCCTCTGAAGTAAAGAGTATAGCTTGGTAAACAATATCAGGCAGCAACAAGTTATCATCAAGCCAAGAACCATTATGTTTTAAAGATCGCTCCTGATGTCTATCTGACTTAGCCATCTTTGCCCTATCCTGCTGTAAATAAGGTCTGACTTGCGAATGCTGCTCAGAATACTATTTGGGAATGAGTGGTTACCTAACTTTTGTAAAATATAAGACATTATGGCATCTGACTTGCTTTGCCTGGGATTGGAAATCCATATTACAAAAATTGACCTCAGAGAAATTTCGACACTCATTCTGAAATTAAGAAAAAACTAGTGAGAGCGCAAGCTCGCGCAACTTTTTCTTACTGATATTAGACGTACACAAACTAAATTTTTCTTTGAATATAAGAAGTTGAGGGTAGTCTGCGGAGGTATGAATTAAAAGTTTAGTTGTTTATTTATAAGATATAATTTTTCCATATGACCTCAAGCTTAAACTTCTAACTTCTTTTTTAGTCTTACAGAATAATTTTTCAAAAAAAAATTATATGGCCACTTACCTTCAAATACCATTAAAATAATATTGTCACTAAAACACATGTAAACCGCAGGAACACTTGTACTTAACTAAAGAGTTGAAGCGTCTTCATTCAGTTTATCCCTACTTGGTATAGCGTGAACAAGGAAACACGACAGTTTACGACACTTGTTTGGATGTTGCTGATAAAAAAATATATATATGCTTATGAAGTTTGATCATTTTACTTTCAGGAATTAAGATGTTTATTAAAATATCATACACTTGCCAAAATGGTATTTTGTCCGACTAGATTACGAAAATTCCACACTATGCGGCAGGGAGACCACCAGGGCGGCAGTTGTCTCGAACGGGTTTTTTCGTTCAGCTTTTTCCCGTGTCAATAGCTCAAGTGTTTTGCCAAGTGTTGTTCAGTGCTACTTTTATTAATTTTTTAAGTCTTTTTGTAGCTTGTTTTTAAATCGTATTGTTAATTTTAAACCTGTCTTGTTTAGGTAGGAGAATTTAACTATTTCTGTTATTATTGTTAAGCCAAACTGGACCTGCCCCGTCCAGTCCTACAATCACCAAGGCGCTACGCGCCGTATTTGTCTGACTGGCTCCGGACCAGGATCCGGTGAGGCACTGTATAGGATTATTCATTATATTTAGGCCACCCTTTATTATCATTATTATTGGAGATATAATAAAAGGTTTTAGACAAAAGTTGTAGGACTTTAATGAGTTAATGGAAGCACAGTGGCGTGCAGAAGCAATAATATTTGTTTTAATGGAACGCTCTGTATTTTTGAATTGCTCTTTTTTCTGATTTCAAAAATATGGCATATGATACTCCTATATTTAACCATTTTCAAGTTGTTGAACATTGAAAATCGTATTTAAGCTATTTATTATATGAAGGGAAATTACGATTATTGAAGTAGTTGATAATGGTTAGGATAGGATAGGACTATCATGTCATATTTTTGAAATCAGAAAAAAAAGAACAATTCAAAATTTCAACAATATACAGGGCGTTCCATTGAAAAAAATATTATTGCTTCTTGTATCCTCTCAATTTCTGCACGCCACTGTGCTTCCATTAACTTATTAAAGAGGTTCAGTTACAGCCCTACAACTTTCGTCCGAAACTTTTTTTTTCTATCTCCAATAATAACAATAATAAAGGTGGCCTAAATATAATGAATAACCCTGTACATGCCATTTTAAATAAATATGTTTGCTTTGCTTTTGCTCGCCTTGCAATCCAAAGATCGAATACCAGGCAGGTTGAATGTTTTTTTTTCATTTTCTTTCATATATTTATTTTCGCAACAAAGTTGGTATCACAAAATTTAGAATGTCCAAAAACTAACATTATTTACAAGAAAACTGCGAAGAGTATCTTATAGAATGTGCAACAATTATATAAAAAGCTCAGTAAATTGGCGAAGAGTATGTTTTTAGCTTGTTATAATATACCTATTTGATTAAATCAAATAGGAACATGGAAGTAAAAATCAAGGTACTTATAAAAATTTTCCAAACAAAAAAATTAACAGAAATAACGTATTACTAGGCTTCAAAGAAAATAGGACGCAAAGTTATTTCACTAACAACTTGACGTTTCCGTTGGTAAGTTTATGAAAATGCATGAAAGTAAATGAACCTCCATTACACCGCCATTTAAAATTAAACGGGCACATTAATACTTATTTGCCAACACAAATACAAAAAAATATTTATATGAAATACTTAAAAACCACTCTAAACATTTCTGTGACTGTTACAAGTTATTACGATAAATATAAAGTTATTTTTACTCTCGCGGATAACTAATGGCGGATGATTAACTAAGAGAAAATTACACAGATCATTCATGTGAAAACATTTGTGAAAACAAGGAACACATGGCACGTAAAAATAATATATGATACATTTTATTGGTAATTTCTGACACAAATATATTTATTCTTAATGCATCATTTTGTAAGTAATGCCCATCACATTTTTGCCAGATTTTTTATTTCGTTCGGCTATAAAATTTAGATTCCTGGAGAAAATAATATAAAAAATGTAAACGTTAACAACTGTTCCTCAAATTTATCTTTCTTTTGGCTGGAGTCCAGAATTTGATATGTTTTGCTTACAGTCTACGTTAAAATATGAGCTAATAAATAAACAATTTTAAACCTATTTTATTTTCATTCGAAATATGAAGTTTCTGCATACCTTACGGAAAGACATCCCATTAAGAAATGTATACAATGCTAATTAAACTGTAAAGACATCACCAAAGAAAAACTAGAAATCAATTGAAAATGATAATAAACAAACAAATTCTTTCTTCACTAAACAGACTCCTGGAAGAAAATTGGGGAGAAGGAACAAAACTACACATAATTTATTTTTTATTTTATTTTATAATCGCAATTTATTCCCATAAAGTATTTGGTACTGCCAGTGACGAGGCAATAGTCAACACCCTACGCACCAAAGGAATACCGCAGTACCTAATAAACATAATAATAAAAGTCTGCTTTCACTAAAGCACTGCAATTCAATGGTTCGAACAGACAACGGAAACCAAAGACAAGAATATAGGAGTCAAGTAAGAATGTCTCCTATTCCCCGACTAGTCACCACAATCCTAGATCAAGTGACGAAAAGCACAATAAAGGAAACACCAATATTTCTTTGAAAACAGAAACATCGAGAACAACAATCGTTCTAGCGTATGCCGATGAAGAAGAGTAGGATATTTTCATGAAACATGAACCCGCATCTGGGCGCACTAGACTGAAAATAAAACTTCAAGAAGAGTCAAGTGGTACCAAGATCCCTCAACAAAAGAAAGTCCGGAAAAGAATACAAAAATAGGAATACAAAGTTACAAGGACAATTCTACTTTTCATTAAAAAAAATAAACCAACATGATATATGTATATTATATTGAAAATGATGGAATATGAGCAAAGCATAATTCAGCTACTTACAAAAACAATAAGACCAAATCCATGCATTAAACGTCAATATTAATAGGAGAAAGCAGTTACAAATAGGATAGAAATGTGCGCAACGAAGTACTGTGGACATATCCAAAGAAAGAATCCTACATACATATACTGAAGAAAGTGCTAATCCTGAATAGCAACAAACTAAATATAGGGAGGGTATGCTACACATGGATAGCAACAATCGAGAGGATCATAAAAAAAACTAGGAAAACACCAGGCACACCGGGAAAAAACAGCAAGGAAGAAAAATGAATACCATGAAAAAATCACATATATGTTCTACACAAATCAGATACGGAGAAAACAGAAGAAGAACTCTAGAGACAAAAACACAAAAAGAGGAGAATCCTACACTCCTGTATCATGCGTCGCACACTGGGCAATTTTCGACTTCTAGGTGGACAAAAATCTGTAAATTTCTAAATGAGCTCAAAATAAGCGTTACAAAACTTAAAAAATAGTAAAAAAAATCTAAGCCCAAAGGGGATGATTTTTGAAGGGGTTGAAAAATAAATTTCGCGTTAAAACTTCTGAAAGAGGTAACATTATACATGTGAATAGACTAAAAATAGTAAAAAAATCTAAACACTAAGGGGGTGGTTTTTTATGGAGTTGAAAAATAAATTTTGGGACAAAATTTTGAACTTTTTGAGGGAGTTGGAAAATTTATTTCGATATAAAATTCTGAGGGAATATGATAACATCGTACATGGGAATACATAAGAAATAGTAAACAAATTTTAAGTACTAAGGGGGTGGTTTTTTATGGAGATGAAAAATAAATTTTGGGATAAAATTTTGAACTTTTTGAGGGAGTTGGAAAATTTATTTCGATATAAAATTCTGAGGGAATATGATAACATCGTACATGGGAATACATAAGAAATAGTAAACAAATTTTAAGTACTAAGGGGGTGGTTTTTTATGGAGATGAAAAATAAATTTTGGGATAAAATTTTGAACTTTTTGAGGGAGTTGGAGAATTTATTTCGATATAAAATTCTGAGGGAATATGATAACATCGTACATGGGAATACATAAGAAATAGTAAACAAATTTTAAGTATTAAGGGGGAATTTTTGAGGGGTTGAGAAAAAATTAATTTCATTTAAAAATTGTACAATTGGATCTAATTATAACGAGTAACGAAAATCTTTTCCCTAACAAAATTAATAATATGGCTTATATCGGGCTAAGGTGGACAAGGTGGAGTAGGTACGAAAAATTCGGAATTCCACTTAAAGGGAGGCAATTTTAACAGACACGGCATAGTTATGAAATATTAAAAGAAAATTATTTTGATATCGTCATTTATTAACACTGAAATTATTACAATGAATTGAATTTGAATTACACTGAAATTATAGGGTCTGAAGATATGAGCATCCTGTTCAAAATATCCCGAATTAGTATTCATCCTTGAACATTTTCTTCAGTGAAACAATCTTGTGTACTTATAATCTTTATGGCTGGCCTCCAAGACATCTTTAGATAGCTGTCCCATGGGTAAAGGTAGTTCTTCCCTATGGACAGTAAGGGGTGATGTGGTGAGAGCGGTTTTGTCGCGACTACCTGTATACAAAGGGCTCTATATAAAAAAAGGATCCTTTGGGATAGCTGTATTTTTCTGTGCTTGACCTTCAAGTTCCAAACTAACTTACAAAAAAAGAACGTAGCGGTACTCGGTGGAACTTTTTTTGTAACCTCTAAACAATATCATTAGTTATTAAAATTATTTACTTAAATTGCGTCTTACAAATTCAACGATTTCTCTATAATAGCTTTCACAGTAATCGATATAATAATACAAATAGGACATACATACCTCCAGTTGCACAATCCATGTCGAAATATTGTTGATATTTTAATCAAACAGATAGAAATATACAAATTACTGCAACGATGTTTTGGGCACAACTGATTCAAGCGCAGTCAACAGGAGGAACGATCACTTTATGACCACCATTGCGCATTTATTATTACAAATAGAAATAAAACATAGGCAACATTAGGAGCACAAGTTGTTAAAAAAACCATTTTAGTATATATTAGCCATATTTTTACTCTGAGAAAAATTGACTTTTGTCCTCCTAATCTAAGCAAATTGCCCAGTGTGCGTCGTGTGGTTCTTGCTGCTGACAACAAGCATGATGCAAATCCAACCTAGCATAGACGTAACCAGACCGGTAGTAATGTTTTCTGGAAAAAGTAGCTATATCTACCGAACGCTGGTAAATAAAGACAAGTCACGCCAAATTCTTCGCTAAACAGTAGTGTAGTCATAAATATCTCGATTACGATAAAGATTAAAATTATTTCTTAATTTGATTTGCTCGCAAAACAGTTTTATATATGCATATAGAACACCATCCTCAATCATTCCTCTTTCAGGTAACTACAGATAACAAAACAAGACTTGAATGGGCCGTCAATTCCTTTGAACAAGTCACCAAGAGTGGATGGAATATTTCCGGTACTATTAAAATAGGGAATGGATATACTTGCAATACCCCTGTGCATAAATAGTTTGGCACTGGTATATGTGCCAAGTGGTTGGCAGAAGATAAAAATGGTATTCATACCAAAGCCAGTGTGTAATGCATCCAGGCCAAATCTTATGGACCCATCAGCTTAACATCGCTTTTCCTGAAAATTGTGGAGAATTGGTTGACAAACATAAATAATATCAGCCTTTACATGGAAACCATTACGTCTGTCAAACAGGTAAATCCTGTCAGTTAGCAATATTCGAGCTTACTCACAAAATAGAAAGTGCTCTGGACAGTAAAGAAACTGCTATAGAAATCTTTTAGATATAGAAGGAGTTTTGCACAATACTTCATTTGACTTTCTTCAAGCAAAGTAGTGAATAGAGAATCCACATCAAAGAAGGAATCCGAGAGGATGCCCATGTCAGAAGGACCGCTTCCAATGTGGTTGAACCCTTAGCTCAATTGGAACAGCAAGAAGTATATGCAGACGACGTCACCATTCTAGTAATAGAAAATCTTGAGGGCGTTGCATAGGAAAAGATGCAGAGAGCTCCTACATGGTAGAAGAAATTCCCCCATTCAGGCCGGATTCTAACCCAAAAGCTAAAATCCTTCCTATGGGGCATTCCTTATTTCCTCCAGCACCGGAAGACCAATGCCGAAGTGTTTGTGCCTCAAGTTCATAAGACTAGGGCAAGAAGTTAGAACGTGGATGGAGTTTCTTCCTCATCCCCACAGAACCTGCAGTCGGGGTTGTCTACTACCTGGTGTGCTGGTGTTTTCTGAAAGAGCCGTGTCCAGTCAAAAGACCTACCACGATCCTGACATGTTTCCTGCTTAATCGCAGGATCTATTGTGCTCGCTTTGGCAAGGGCCCTGAGATAAGGAGCTTCGCTTGCCGGAGTCCTGGGTAGGCAGCCCAGAAGTCAAAGAACTGGGAACAAGTCCAATTCTCTATTGACTTCTTGGCATTTGATTTAGGGTAGCCGAGAGCCGGCTCCGGACCCAGAAGGAGCCGCTGAGAGCCCCCCCTGGCCAGAGCGTCTACCCGTTCGTTACCCTTAATGTTGCTGCGTCCAGGCACCCAGATAAGTTTGGATGAGCCAAGTTCAGAGAGAGCCTATTTACAGTTTTGAACCAGTACTGACTTGGTTCTGACAAATGTGAAAATATGTCACAACAGAGCAGAAATAAAATGAAGTAAAAAACCGCTGCCCAAGGAATCACTACTTCCACATCCAGATTTGCTACCCAAGTCTCTCACAACGAAAAAAATTTGTATGTGGAAATAATTGTTTATGGAACTTTAATAATCTAATATTTGAAATCGTCTACCCCAAAAACCCATAAAACGATATTCCACATCGGTAGTGATAGGTGGGGATGGATGAAGTAAAAAAAATATTTTTAGGCCATTGGTTCTTGTACACACACTAAATCACTTTTTTTTCACCCCCTTTTATAATGGGGTGGGGGTAGTTAATGGGGATGGATAATGCCAAAAATTTTTTTGAGACATTAGCTTCTCTTGCATATTCTAAATACCAATTTTATGGATTCTTACCTGCTTGATTTACCCTCCATTTACCCCAATTTACCCCCCAACCCTTCAACGAAATAAGATCAAAATATAATCTAGAATTAGATCTCATTAAAATACATACGTGTACCAAATTTCAAGACAATGTCTTAAACGGTTCCAGAGTAATGGTGCGCGCAAAAAAAGTTACAGACAGACCGACAGACTAGGGTTTTCAATCTCGGGATCACCAATCTCGGTATCCTGGGATCCCGGACGAATTTGTGGTCCCGAAAATCTCGGGATTTCAAAAATCAATCCCGCGCATTCTTCAGGACTGGAGTATGCTCAGAATTCTCGGAGATGTTTTCAATTTTGATATAAGCTGCTTTACTGATTTGTTTGCTTCGTGTTATTGTATAATACAATATAATACAATATGTAAGCAACTTAGCAAATATAAAAAGTCACATAGATTCGTATAATACTAATAAATGTAAAAAAGTAATTTCACAAAAAAGTACAAACAGAAACTCATAAAATAAATGAATCATGTAAACTACTTGGGACTTCGGGAACAATATTTAATAGACAATAGAGTAATAGACTAATAGACTGCCTATTGCCAGTTGTGTTACGATTAAATTATTAGATTTCAAAAGTTTTAAATATAAAGTGTAAAAATTGCATATCAGAATTTAACAATTATACTTCCCATAAGTGTAGAGTGCCTTTTCTAATGCTGGTAGGCTCTGTACAAAGATCTTTTTTAAAAAATAAATTTTAAACTGTTTGTTTTTGTTATCTCTTACTATTTAATTCAAATAAACAAACCACATTCAAAAATTGTTAGTTTTAGTTTTATGTTAATATTTGACAATGTATTTTGAACCTGGGAATTTGTAATCCCGGGATTGGGAACTTGTAATCCCGATAATCCCGAAAGCCTAATCCCGTCCCGGGATCCCGGGATTGAAAACACTACGACAGACAGATAGACAATTTTTTTTTGCTCAAATTTAAAATATCGACGTTTCATGACATTCTATTTGAATAAAAAAAAATTTCAAAAATGTTGTCGTTACTATACTTCCACTGGATGTGGAAGTAATTTAAAACCCGTTTTACTGGCGCATTCGCCATAACTTCAAATCGATGAATTGGAAATAAGTTCGTAAAGAAACATTTTAACTGTCAGTAATAGATTCTTGTCGATACAATGTTTAAAGGTTTATAAAGCCCGGGTTGTCTTCCTCCTATTGAAGCGGCTTGAAATTTTACACAAATTTTATGCATAAACTGAGATAACTCAAAGTTAGGAAATCAGAACAACCCCCAATGAACAACTTGTATATTAATTTACGAGTTAATTTATATGAATATGATGCCGTTTAAAATAAATATTATGTAATTAGTAGACTGCGGCATAACGCGGAAACTAGTAATTTGATCACTCTCAAAGTGACTTTCTTTAATTGAGAACTAATACAACAGCGACTTTTTTTATACGAAGCGAATCCCATCTTAGATATAGTTATAGAGTCTGGGACCGAACCAACGAGGTACGTGTGGTCTTTAGAAGGATATAATGTCGATTCTTATACATGAAGGCTTGTCGCGTTTATACTCGTTTACTATTTCCTATCCTTAAAAACATTTTCAGACCAACATTTTTATAATTTGGTGTTGGGTTTATTTATGATAAGACGAAATAAATATATTACAATTCTTGGCGTATATCTGTTGAAAAATTCATAGTTAATTGACCAATTTAAGGTATTAGTAACAGATTGAAAATATCTACAGAATATAACAAATTTACATATTTATAAAAATAAAAATTAACACAAAAAAATGTTTTGGCCTGGCATATCCCATGTATTTTCGTATTTTCGCGCGCTGAATACGAAGGGTCAGAATTGGCCAGTTGGCTCATATATTCAAGATAGCCTCAAAAAATAGCTAAAAATGACTAAGGCATATTTCAAAAAAAAATCCAAGGAAAATATTTTTTTATCAACTGAATTCACATTGGACTACAGATTTGATTATGTATATTTCAACTCATACATAACCTCAAAATAAAGCTGGATATAACTCAAAAAGAAAATTTTCATATTTCATAAATAAATCTGCGAAGTAAGGGAATCAAAACAGTTTTGTATTTGATATGAGTCACATTTTTTCCATTATCTTCTTAGAGTGTTCACTTTATAAATTTTCCACCAAAGGTATATCCTATTTCTTCTTCGACCTCTCTACCTCCAAAATATTGTTCTTCATGAAATAGTTTTATAGATATAGCGCTAACAGAAAACAAATCGACAGACAGATAGACAGACAGGCAGATTGATGGAATTGAAAGACCTTAATTTTCATCTACATAATCTACTTTTTTCATTGATTATAATATCACTACTCGACTAGAAAGGATACGGCCTTAGCGGCGTTCAGGCATAATCCCACGGATGGTAGGTTTGCACCACCGCCCGCTCGAGCGAGTGCGTGAACCAATGTCCATACCTGCTGAGCAGGATTAATATCACAACGACGAGTCTTCAGTAGGGTAAAACTAACCTGTCTCACGACGGTCTAAACCCAGCTCACGTTTCCTATTAGCGACGGAAGTTAAACTTTTGCTTTAAAATTATAGTAAAATATAATATAAAAACCTGACTCTGCACGCCTCTGACGATCACCCTGCATTATAATGGCCCCATTTCAATAAGTACTATTTTACCATGCTCTTTTAGAAATGTTCCAAATTTGAAATAAAAATTTTAATTTACCGTGCTTAATAGATATTCGCATTCGGTAGCACCCGACTGCAACTTTCATTTGTTTCATAATAGTCTTACTAAAAACATCTCAATAATATTTTAAAATAAAATTTATATATCTCTTAATCTACGTAAATTTCTTGCGAATCTGAGAGACACACTGTATATTATACATTTTCGATGTTTTGCACATCTCATTTCATTTTGTGTGCTTAATCAAAAACTTTAGGAACATTTTGCTTTAAAATTATTATATAATACAGTTTATATCAAACATGATAGTTCACACGTCTCTGGCGATCGCTTTGTATGACGGATATGGCCCAATTTGAATAGCGAGTATTCTGCTATATAATTTACAAAAATTACAAGTCTAAAGCCAATGTGGGTTTCGAACCCGGGACCCTTGGATTCCGGCTCAAAAGCGTAAGAACTACACCACCACCTGCCACGTAGAAAAATGTAAATTTTTACATTATAATATTTTTGTCAAATTTAAATAATTAATCTTTTTTATTTAATGATCAATTTTATCAAAAACAATAGGGTTCTTCCTCTAGCTAGCACTAACTTATTGTCCAAATTTCAGTACAATCAGACTTTTTTTCTTAAGTTATCGTTCTTACAAAAAACGTGACGGGCGGACGGACAAATTAAGTTACTCAGAATTCGTACACTAACGCAACGATATGAAATTTTTTTTTCGCCCACTATAAAAAGGCTGGGCGAACTCGTTTTGAGCTCACCCTCCTAGAGGACTGGTGCAACCGATGGAAGGTAGCCGTCAACGCCGAGAAGAGCAAGGCGGTCCTCTTCAAGAAAAGGAAGCAGAACCCCATAGGCCACGTTTCCATGTTTGGCGAAGACATCCAATGGCATGATTCCGTCAACTACCTTGACGTGATCATGGATAAAGGCCTAACATGGAGACAGAACACGGAGGCCATCGTCAAGAAGGCCAGGAGGACGAGAGCCCTAATCTACCCGATGACGGGTAGACAGAGCAGACTCAACCTGAGGAATAAGCTCACGCTTATCAGGTCCCTCATCCGGCCTCAGCTGACGTACGCTTCGGTAGCCTGGGGCTACCAGGCACAGAGCTACCTCCAACAGATCCAGAGAGTGGAGAACGTCGCCCTCCGGACAGCAGTCAACGCACCCTGGTTCGTGGGCAACGAGGACATCTTCAGGGACCTGGACTACACCCCG
This sequence comes from Rutpela maculata, assembly GCA_936432065.2. NCBI lineage: Eukaryota > Metazoa > Arthropoda > Insecta > Coleoptera > Cerambycidae > Rutpela > Rutpela maculata. The sequence goes on along the minus strand of OW386287.2, from coordinate 89,487,261 downwards.
GTCACTGATATCATCAAGGAGAGAGCCAGGAAGATGTACGCCCTTGCTGAGGAGCATGGGAACCCACTGGTCAGGGAGGCTACTGACTATGACCCAGCAGACGCTCCGAGGCACAAGCGGCCGAAGGTGCAGCTATTGGATAATAATAATAATAATAATAATAAATGTGTCTTTATTTGAATTAAATACAAAATAACAAAGCAATAAGTAGAACTTGATGGCGACGTTCATATACATGCTCTTCCACGTAACCATCAATAATCATAAGTCACTATCAAGAAATACTATCATGAGTCGTGCGTAATAAATAATCATAAATGACACGAATAAAATACAAAAATATGAATATATATAGGGGGAAAAAAGAAAGAAAAAAGAAACAGTAAAAGTACATTTTTGCACTAGTAGTAAAAAACAGAAACAAAATTAAACGGACAAACAAATTAAACTACCAGTAAATTTTCCCTGTTGTCCAAAGTTAGGGTTTTGACATCTCTTCTAAAAGTGGTAATATGTTGGCAGTCCCTGACATCTTGGGGTATCTTATTATATATGCAAACAGCATTGTAGGAAAAACTTCTTTCAAATAGGGCAGTTCTATGTTTGGGCACTCTGAATAAATTACAGAAGCGAGTGGAGCGTTGGTGGGTATCATCACCAGTCACGAGTTTTGTAAATAAATATTCGGGACATTGTGTTTTAACGGGTGAGTATAAAAACATACCACCGTCCGACGAAGACACCCCATGGAAGAGACAGGACGATCACCCAACCACCCACCCAAGACCCTGCTGGTATCGGACAAACAACCGCCCAGTACCTGTAGTCCCCCTAGCTCCGGGCAGACCCAAAATGCTACCAAAGCAGTTAGGTCTGCCCTTCCCCGAGCTACACAGCTCATCCTTACCCTACCGACGATCCGGATGACAGGATGTCAATTGGCATTCTGTGTACCGACAGTCACTCCTGCCAAAAACCCAAAACCACCCAACTGACAGATGACACCCCCGGGGGGACAAGCTGGCGAAGATAGAAGATCAAAACAGAAGAGCGCCAGCCAGCAAAGTCCAACGAGCCAGGACCCAGGGAGGTAGGCCGAAATCGTCTGCACCGCTCAAATTTGTGAGTGGGGCCGACGTAAAGTAAGTTCGCCCGCTCTGCACGAGGCTGGCCGGTCTACAGCAATGTATTGGGGTAAAGGGCAATAGTCCTGCCCGACCCCAGTCATCCGAGACCGACATCTACAGCCAAGAATATTGGCGTTTTGAGCATCAGTTGAGGTGATCATCTAATTGGTAACTCGCTGATCTATAACGACTTAGGTACGAGAAGTGATGCCTGTATAGGCAACTGCTCAAATTTTATCAAAATTTAACTTGGAGATTTTAATTATTTTAAATTAAAAATAACAGTTCATTTTATTCTAATTCATAATTATATTTTCTGGACGAGAAGTGGTGTCTGTACAGGCAAATGCTCGGTTCTTCTGTTCAATTTCATTTTAAGATTTGCATTATTTTAAAGTCAAGATTTGATGCCTACAAAGACAACTGTGCATTTTTTATCCAAATTTCATTTTGAAATTGCAATTATTATCAAGTCTGTAGAGCCACTTGTACACTCTTCCAGTCAAATGTTTCTAATTATCATTCAAAGTCAATTTTCTGAGATTTTCTTAAATTAACTGTTTGAGCAGAACCTTCAGGTTTCTCTTTACACAAACCGTTAAATATGGAGACAAACTACGAGATTATTCTGGATACTGGGGGAGAGGAAATACTGGTAGTATAACAATGTATAGTACAGTAACTAGAGGTTTTAACTTCGGAATAATGTCATATTGAACGATTTTAGCTTAAAAGAAAAGGTATTTCCAAACGGCTTTCGTCAAGTATCTCGAAAAGTATTACTTTATCGAAAAAATGTTACAGGCCAATTACAGAAAGTACAAACTGGGAATAAATTATATTGTTTGTTTATTGATGTAGGATTAATAATTTCGGAGATATTTAAGTTTATATTTGGAATCCAAGTGTTTCGAAATTACCTTTAAAGTTTAAAATGTATGATTTTTCTAAAGCAAGTGCTTTAAATGAGCAAAAAAATTTCAACATCTAGGTAATGCTAGATCTTAACGAAAAACTGTATTTGAGATAATTTTTTTAAATTACTGGGTAATTATAGTAAGAAAATGGTGACCTTTTTATATAAACAAATACAAATACGCATATTTTTCCGTCATAACTTCGAGTAAAAAATAATTTGAAAGCCCAATTAATTGTCTTTAATTTCATTTCTTAGCATGCGTGACGTATGTATCACAATTTCTGAGATATTTAACATTTAAACTGGATTTTTCGTCTTATAAACGTTCAGACGCCATTTGTAAACTTTCATATCTCCGAAACTATTAAATCTATGTAAACAAATAAACAATCGAAATTCATTATCAGTTTATGAACTTTATTTTTGGTCTCTACCCATTTTTCAATAAAACTAATATTTATTGAGATATTTGGAAGAGGAAAAAAAACTACGTTTTATCGATAATACCTTTATAGTTTAAGCCGTATTTTTTTCTAAAGCAAGTGCTGTATACAAACCAAAAAATTTGAGTATCTACGTCATGCTATATATTAATGAGAAACAGTGTTGAAATTCCTTTTTTTTTAATTACTAAGTACAGTAACAAAATGGCGACGTTGTTATTAAATAAACGTGTGGACGTACATTTCTTCGGTCATAACTTCTTTGTTTTTTATGCTACAGAAACAAGTAAAAAAACAGTTGAAAGCTTAATTATTATTCTACCTAGCATCCTTGACGTAGGTATCACAGTTTCTGAGATATTTAACTCTCACTCTAAATAATTACCTTATGAACACTTGGATGCCAAATGTAAACTTAAATATCTCCGAACTTATTAATCCTACATCAATAAACAAAAAATATAATTAATTCTCAATTTGTACTTTCTGTAATTGGTCTGTAACATTTTTTCGATAAAGTAATACTTTTCGAGATACTTGACGAAAGCCGTTTGGAAATACCTTTTTTTAAGCTAAAATCGCAATTTTAAAGTCATTATAACTTAAGAACTATCACTTTATGTGCAAAATTGCATAGAACCTTGTCTTCTTAAAATTTGATTCTACCTCAGCTCCAATAAATATATATATTTTTTAAGTGCCATCCCCTGAGAGGAGGTAGCCTCCACCCTCCATAAATTAGCCAGCCCCTGCACAATATAGAAAATTTTCTGTGAAGCATTTATTATTATACTGCCGAAAACCGCTGCCCAAGGAATCACTACTTCCACATCCAGATTCTCTATCCAAGTCACTCAGAACGAAAAAACTTTGTATGTGAAAATAATTGTTTATGGAACGTTAATAATATAATATTTGAAATCCTCTACCCCAAAAACCCATAAAACGATACCCCACATCGGTAGTGGGGTGGGGGGTGGCGATAGGGGGTGATAGTGGGGGGTGGATGAAGTAAAAAAATATTTTGATGTTTCTGGTTCCTGTACACACATTAAATCACATTTTTTTTTCATCCCCTTTAATAAGGGGGTGGGGGTGGTAATGGGAGTGGCTAATGCCAAAAATTTTTTTGAGACCTTAACTTCTCTTGTATATACTAAATACCAATTTTATGGACTCTTACCTGCTTGATTGACCTATTTACCCCAAATTTACCCTAATTTACTCCCCAACCCTTCGACGGAACAAGATGAAAATATAATCTAGTTCTAGATCTCGTTAAAGTACATATGTGTACCAAATTTCAAGTCAATATCTTAAACGGTTCCAGAGTAAACGTGCGCACAAAAAAAAGTTACAGACAGACAGACAAATTTTTTTTTCGCTCAAACTTAAAATCTCGACGTTTCATGACATTTTAAGCCTATTTGGACAATAAAAAATTTTAAATTTTTTTTTGTCGTTACTATACTTCCACTGGACGTGGAAGTAAAATGAACGAAATCCGTACAATATGACATTATTCCGAAGTTTTGCATATTTTTTACCTCTAGGTACTGTACTAGTATCAAATAACATTTATTTCAATATCAGTAAAGCAAACGACTTTATATTTTCGGCGGCACGATTGCGACAATACTGTGGTACCTTTTTGACTAGCTAATTTATTTGGAATTACTGTACTATATTGGTTAATTTCACCATTAGAGCTAATTATATTCAGAATTAACTTATTATTTTATTTGATTAATGAATGGAAAATTTTCTTTGGGTTTTAAAATATGATTACGATTGTTGTTATAGTCCGGGCAATGTTCCACTTAGCTATGCAAACGCTATTTGCACACCCGCGATGGTTTTAACTTTAGACTTGGTAATTATTGCCATCTCTTTGGCTACAACTGATAAATATATATTTGTTATTTACATATGATAAGATCTGAATATAGCTCTTTGTTATCAATTATATCTTCGAATATTTTCGAAATGCAATCACAAGATTTTGTTGTTTGCCACCTCATCTAGAAATACATCAGGTGTTAAATTTGAGATCCATTGATCTCGGCCAAGTACAATTCTAACTAGCCATACTACGAATCTTCGAGACACCGAAACCAAACCTACGACAGTTGTTGTGACAATTATACAAGATTTTGTTGATTGCCTTTTTTATCATAATATCACTACTTGATTTCCCGAGTTTTGTGTCAGATTTTACGTATGCTGACTTCAACTATAAATATTTCAGAGTAATGACTATTGTCGTTGTAAGCAATTTATTTTATTGTTTGTATAGCTGACCTGACTATTCTATGGGAGTAATTGTGATGATTTTTCACAAAGAATACTTTCCACTATTTTTCTATGTGGCTATTGCCCCAACGAATATTTAATTTATAGTAAATTATTGTGACCATTGTCCCAACTTATATTTGTATTATTTTCATATAAAATATGGCAGTTGCCCAACAAATGTGTAATCTATACTAATGAATATGACGATTGTCTTTAAATAAATGTATTAAAACATTTTCTGTATTTTCTTTCAATATTATACTTTTCAGTAATAAGAGCTTAAATAAAATTATAATCCTTTAGATAGATAAATCGATTACAAATAAAATTAATCGCAATGAAATCTTTATTAAGTAAAATACAAACAAATAAAAAGGTACCAAAAGTAAAGAGAATTAGTAAATTAACGTTTCCAAAATTAAGGTAAATAAATTAAATCAGTAAACAGAAACAAGTAATATCAAACTTTAAAAAGAATCTGTTTAATAAAATTACTATCACAACGTAAATTTGGGTCCTACTTGTAAAAATCTAGACGATCACGTAAACTGCCAAATTCGTGTATTTTTCTGTCTCTAGCGAAAGAGAGAGATAAATATACGACTAGGGTTGGTGTCGTTTCAGTTTTTGAACATCCTAAATTTTGTGCTACCATCTTTGTTGTGAAAAAAAATGTTAGAAAAAAAAATAAAAAAAAATCCAACCTGTGTGGGATTCGGACACATGATCTTTGGATTGCAAGGCAAAACTTTAGCCACTACACCATCACATATTGCTACTAAAATTGATTGTCTGTGATATATATCTTTCGACAATCATACATATTTCAACTCATTAAATATATTTTTATGAAATATATACTAATAAAATGCATAAACAAAAAAAATATATTACGGATATAACATTTCCCAAGATTTCTATTTAAGTACAGGCGACAAAAATTAAGAGATTATTTTTTTTAATTAAATAATTAATAACTTTTTTATTTACTGATCGATTTTCTTCAAAAACAATAGGGTTCTTCCTCTAGCTAACACTAACCTACTTTCCAAATTTCAGTACAATTGGACTTTTCTTTCTTAAGTTATCGTACTTACAAAAAACGTGACGAACGGACGAACAGGCGGACGGGCGGACGGACGGACGGACGGACGGACGGACGGACGGACGGGCGGACAGACGGACATTTTGAAAGTTGTCCAGAATTCGTTCACTAACACAATGATATGAAATTTTTTTCTCTACGAGCGATATTTAGGATTTTAGAAATGTGCCGATCAAATACAATATACTCTTCGTTTTTGCGAAGTTTATAACAAGTAAATAAATATCATGTTATACTTCCTTGATAATACTGTCAAGTAAATTCTACATATTATTTTCATTCATTGTTTCTTAATATTTCCTCAGAAAGACGAACCTCTATATTTTTTTACTAAAAATATGTTATGCTTTTCCTTAACAACTGTTTTAACCGCTTACCAAATATTATTGGCCTCTGTCAAATGTTTCCATTAATTTTTTTAGGGTGCCCACCCTATATATTTTTCGATATATATCTATCTACATCAGAATTATTTCTTGGCTATAGCGTCAGCTAGGTGCCAATTATTACTTTGCTCTGTCAAATAGTCTATTAAATATAATGCCAGCAGACAGACAGACGATAGACAAACGGATAGGCGGATGAACGGCCAGACTGACAGAATTGAAAGACCTTCATTTTCACATCATAATCTGAAACTTGAAAATCCAAAGAAACCTTGGAGGGAGATTTTTACACGATTATAATATTTTTTATCGGTAAGCGAGGGAAGTAAAAACTTTTGACATATCAAAATTTCTGAGATAATGTTGATAAATGTTCCACGGAGTAGGAATTATTATTGGCCGAGGTTATCGATAATGACAAATTCTATAGAGGCTCACAAGAAAACATTCTCTTAATATCAAGAATACCAGAGCCGAAATATTTTTTAAACCTCAGTTTGTTATCTGGAGACTACCACCCTTTATGAATACATCTGTATATATTCGTATTTCTACATCATGCATTTTTAGATCGTTTTATTAAACTAATAACTAAAAATGGCCGTTAAATCCAGGACGATATTTCATAATTATGTTGAGGATTCAGTTCATTGATAGGCATCAAGATTTTGTGGCGAAGCGGCGATACTTTGCCCGTCAATTGGCACCCCATCTACAAACTCCATCTGACAACGAAGTGTGAAGTTGTTGGAGAATAGCAGGCGCGTGTCTGGCATGCCAATTATATTCGTAGGGGTGTTAGATACGCTCGGACTTACAGTTGCGATGGGATTCATCATATTATACTTAAATTAAGTTTTTTATACATGTAACATCCTATAATGCCTTTTTCGTATGGCTGGTTGGACAAGATATTATTTAATTTAGTATACTCAATACAAGGGGTTTTCTTACTTAGTATCGAGAAGAAATAAGAAAATTTTTTAATGTAATATTAAACCGTTGACAATTAGAAATTATATAAAGAACTATTAGTAGAAGTATTTGTTTTTATGAGTAGTGAAGTTCACTTAGACTACGACTAGGAAATCGATGCGACCTGAAATTTTATTGCAGAAAACTGTTTTTTGAGTGTGAGTTTCATTAATATGCGAAAAAAAAGTCGACAAAAATCGGCCGCCGGCTAAATTTTCGGGACAGGGTTAAAAAACGGTTTTTGCAGATATCTTCACAATTATAAATATTTATTTTATCCGAATTTGTTATAAACAATGATCTTTAAACGAACAAAAATATTACAAATTAAAGTTTATTCAATTACACAGGCCCGCAAAAAAAAAGTGGTCTGCTGTGGTACTGAAAATACATATCCCTTGTGTTTTGAGCCACTGAATATGAATCTGACCTCAGTTTTTCCCCAGCACGTCAGATTTTTTTTAACAATAAAAAGAGTCTGTTGGATCGTAATATTGCTTATACAGCTCTTTTAAATCAGACTGCAAAAGTGATTCAACTTTAAAACTTTAACCTAATAACTTTGTGGTACTTCAATATTAACCACATAATTCAAAGAAAACCGTAAAACCCAATAATCCCTCAACCCCACAACCCTTGGAATCCAATAAAAACAGTGGGTAATTTGGTTGGAGAGTTAATAAGATTGTGACCTCGGATCCTTGTGCTTGAGATCATAACCTCATGATCCCATAACCTCAGCATCCCATAACCCCGTAACCCCGTAACTCCAACGGAAAAATGGAGATTCTAAGTAGGGGATTCCTGCCATTGTGACATTATAATCTTGGAAACAAACACCCCATGGCGCCATAACTCTTCAACGGCAATTCTCATAACCCCATAACTATGAGGATTCAATGAAAAAATAGGAGGCTCTCGATTAGGGAATCAATTAGATTGTTCCCTCGGAACCTTGTTACAAAGTAAGCCTATTCCAACAGCAAACCCTTCTACTAGATAACCCAGTTACCCCGTAAACCCATAACTGCATAATTCTGGGAATATAATAGAAGAATGTGAAGAATCTGAACAGGGGAATTCATGAGATTGTGTTCTCGAAATCTTGAAATCGAGTAGCCCGTGACAGCAAGAAGAATATTCTCCCAACATGTGGTTTTTGTTACTTACACTTATTACTTCCACATCCAGTGGAAGTACCTATAGTAACGACAAAGAAAAATTTTGAAAATTTTTATTGTTCAAATAGGTTTAGAATGTCATGAAACGTTGAGATTTTAAGTTTGAGCGAAAAAAAATTCTGTCTGTCTGCCTGTCCGTCTATCTGTCTGTCGGTCTGTCTGTAACTTTTTTGTGCGCACGATTACTCTGGAACCGTTTAAGAGATTGACTTGAAATTTGGTACACATATGTACTTTAACGGGATCTGGAAATAGATTATATTTTCATCTTATACCGTTAAAGGGTTGGGGGGTAAATTGGGGCAAATGGGGGGGTAAATAGGTAAATCAAGAAGGTAAGAGTCCATAAAATTGGCATTTGGTATATACAAGAGAAGATAAGGTTTCAAAAAATTTTTTGGCCTCAGCCACCCCCGTTACCACCCCCACACTATTATTAAAGGAGATGAAAAACAAATGTGATTTAGTGTGTGTATAAGAACCAAAAACCTCAAAATATTTTCTTATTTCACCACCCCCTGTCACCATCCCCACCCCACTACCGATGTGGGATATCATTTTATGGCTTTTTGAGGTAGACGATTTCAAATATTATACTATTAAAGTTCCATAAACAATTATTTCCACATACAAAATTTTTTCGTTGTGAGAGACTTGGATAGAAAATCTGGATGTGGAAGTAGTGATTCCTTGGGCAGCGATTTTTTTTTCTGTTTGTGTTACATCAGTGTACATTATGATATATTAATTTGGCCGCAAAATTCGTAAGTAAAAAACTGCTGCCCAAGGAATCACTACTTTCACATCCAGATTATCTATCCAAGGCTCTCACAATGAAAAAAAATCATAAAAACAAATCATTTAAGGATTTTATGAATACTGGCGTGGCAGCTTAGCCCGCAAGACCAAGTGAATGTTGCATTACAAACATTACATGTCATCCCCTGTCCCACCTTGTCTCATCTTCTCCTAATTACCTTTAATTACCCGCTAATTACTTTTAATTATCCTTAATTACCCGATAATTAATTAGGGCTTTTTGAAGCGTAAAATCAACACAAAAACGTAAACAGACGCCGCCATTACAATTTTTAATCTCGGTTCCAATGCGAATGCAATTTCCGCCGTTTGCTGTTTCCGGTTTATCAGACCTCGTGATGTCACAACCTCTTGCCTGGTTAGAAATTAATAGCTAGCAATTACAATTTTAATTATTCGTTACAAATTTAATACGGCGATTAAGGGCTGACATTTGGCATAGCCTATTTTTCCAAATCAATAAGCAATTAACTAATTGGTTGCTATGTAGGGATAAATTAGTAGGATTTTCAACAAAATCTAACTAGCAGGATAGTTTTAATATTAAGACGATTTTCGTCGTACATATTACCTAATTATTTTACTTACTCCGACTTTAACAGAAATCTACACTTGAGGTAATTTTTGGTAGATTTCTAAATTATTTCTCCCTCGCAGTTTTGATTAAAATTACTTTTAAACAAAATGGTGCATTAGGCAAATTGATAGATGTCGTAGTCTTTTGATGAAATACGTCATTTCGTGAAAAGAATAGGCAGTACATGAACTGCCGGCATATCATGTGAATTCTTGAGGTTGTACAATCTGCCTAGGCATTTTGTGAAACGCCGTGGTCGTCTTGGCACATGATGTTTAAAGCCGTTCTACACTATCTGCCGCAAATTGAATGTTGACTGTTCATGAAGTGACTGATACCCGGCAGCCTGTTTTGTGTTGTGTGTTTGAGGATAGGTTAGTTGCCGTTTCAGTCGATTTATTTGCCCGGTAGCCCTGTTGAGCAGTTTTGTTTATTATGGAAATTAAGAGTGAAAAAGACTTGTTTAGTGATCTTTACAGAGAGAGAAAAATGGAAAATTAATTGAGCTTGAGGTTATGTTCAGATTTCCTTGGTACGTTTCGGGTTTTAGATTGTTAACAAAATTACGAATATAACATCTTAACCTAACTTAACCTCAAAAGTAATTAAATATTTTTCGCACTTCGTTTACTTTTCTGATGGTATACAGTCATTTATTCGGCTCTGCTTCATAGTACTCTTTGTAATGATCACTGACAAGTCTTTTTTACTCCTTTCCACAATAAACAAAACAAATAGTCAGCAAGTAACAGAACATAATCTGCCGGTCTAATTTGCGGCAGATCGTGTAGAATGATTTTAAACGTCAAGTGCCGAAATGACCACAGCGTTTTACGAAATTCCTAGACAGATTGTGCAACCTTAAGAATGTGCACGATATGCCGGCAGTTCATGTACTGCCTAGGTTTTTCACGAAATGACTTATTTCATCAAACGATTACGACATGGATATTATTTACATAGCTTGAAATATAATTTAGATTCAGTAATTGGCAAATTTCTATCGGCAGTGTATTTATCCAGTCAATTTTATGCCACTTACCTTAATAAGTAAAAGTTAAAGCTAATTTTTAACAATATCTTCGTTAGAAAGAGCTTTCGATGATAAACGCTGTAATTAGTATTAAATAATACATAAAAACGAGGGCCGACTCCTGCTAGTTTATTTAGGGCCACCTTGTAATTTAATTTTCCTTATTACGTTAATTTTCAGTAATGTTAAATTATAGACAACTAAGTAAATTTGCATCTTGAAAATACTCTAAGAATTTTTGGTACCAATCAAAGAAAACGTCAAGCTAAAATGAATCAAGCTAGCTAATCTTACGTACTTAAATTTTAAAACGGAAAGGGTCGAAAATAAGAATTTCCATAATATCAAACAGGGAACTACCCTTCATGTCATTCAATATTAATTCGAAAAGGTATATCAATACACATTTCGCTGATCGTTTTTCAAAAAATAAATAGTCACGTACAGGAACTATATATGAAAGCCGAAATCCCCTACATCTGCAATAGCGTCTGTTGCGAACGAGATATCATAACACCCTAAATATTCACGAGTGGCTTGCTGTTATGTGTATGTATGTGATGTTGCTGGCTTCTATTCAGCCTCTTTATCTTTCTTATATCATCATCTTACTGTATTTTGACACATGTGGATTTCAAAACATTGTTCTTACGTGGAATAGCAAATAAGTTACCAATTTCACAAAGATTTTAAGAATATCCCAGACATAAAATTTATTGCGGAATGGAAATGTGCATTAATGTTTATGGAGTAGTAAAGTGATTTATTCTTGTTGAAAAATAATAATGTGATAAATTTATTGACGGTTACTTTAAAATTATATACAAAACGACCGTAAATTGTGGGTGATAACATTTAAAAAGAAAGCGTTGCCGGAAACACTCTAAAAGAACAACGAATATATTGTATAAATGTATTTTGAAGGCATGCCTCCTCAGTGTCCGTAGAGCTATTACTAAAGCTGCAATTAAAATATAAATAACTGGACAGTGGCGTAGTTAGAGCCCTCCCAACATTGTCAGCATAGGTACTAATTCTAAGTTAAAAATTGATTGAGATGTCGTTCTCAACATGATAGCAATACAAAGTAAGAGGTGACTGACATTTAACAGTGTATATCATCTATAGTTCGATTATTTTTATTAAGTCTTACAATTTTTTGCTTGACCCCCCTCCCCCCAAACCAAAATTCTGGCTATGCCACTGGTACTCAAAAATCATAAAATTAAAGTGTTCACTGTACTTTTCACTACAATCCTTGTAATTTAAAGTATATTAGACAACAAACAATAATTCAATTATAACTAAATTTATAGAGCCTATGGATCATCTTAAACATGGAAGGGTCTAAAAATCTAGTGTTGCTATTATAAAATCTAGCAAAACTCCAGAAGTCAGATACTACCAGAATTAGTGTAATACAAACATCTAGCCCCCAGCGAGGATGAATAAGTCCTTTGAGATGGAAGTACGAAAATGAAAAAAAAAAATCACACTTAAGAAATCACCTTTTCCTTTTCTTTTGCGTTAAAATTTAGAAAGTGCAACGAAAAGTTCCTTATAAAATTTCGTGAAATGAAATGAAGTCTGAAAAGTTTTTAATCCCAGAATTCTCTCCCATCGACTTAAATTTTTAAGAATGCACTAAATTTTTAATTCTCCATAAGGACGTTTTCTGGCCGTCGAATAAAAATGAAGATATCTTGTAATGTACAAGAAAATCTGAAGTTTTTAATATTGAAGAACGTTTTCAGTCGACACAATTTTTGAGAAAGTACGCCAAAATCTGAATGTTGGCTAACAAAAATCTAATTTTAACTTGGGACGTTCTTAAACATCCTGAACAGAATGTTTAAACCAACACCAACACCAACAAGAGTTTCGTGCAACAAAATCTCCTAAAAATGAAAAATGATAGGGCCAGACATCCCAATAGAGTCGGTTAACAGCTATTCAAAGTCACACACAGCCCTTATTAGGTCATATAATTGTTCTTTTGTCCTCTTTTTGTCCCAAATTTACCTCTTGGCCAAATTATAACCTTGAAAACCATAACTTTTATTTTTCCCCTATTTTCCCGAAGGCAGGAACACCACCAGGGTGGAGATTACTTCGAACGGGTTTTTTCGTTGTGTTCTGTTTTCCCGTGAGAGTAATCAAAATTTTTTCAGTGACCTGTGCGCGCACAGGGCGACAACTTCGAGTGCAGTTTTAATTAGTTTTAGGCCTTGTGGGTAGCATAGTTAAGGCTATTGTTTTTTGAATTTGCTACAGGCGAATGGGAGTAAAACTGACCAACCAATTGCCGTTCTTAGCCGAACCGGACCTGCCCCGTCCAACCTTACATTAACCACGGCGCTGCACTCCGTGGTTGTTTGGTTGGCTCCGGGCCAGGTTCCGATTAGGCGCATGTATTTCTGTTTAATATTTAATAGTCTTTTTGAATTGAATTGGTCTTGACGAATCGTTCATGGATCTCATAAAGCGAACCAAAATTTCATTAATTACACAGGCACACAAAAAAGGAGTGATCTGTTTAAGGGACCCCTCTACTATGTATTTCGACGTGCTGAACACGAATCAGGTGTCCGTTTAGCTCCATCCCCCACCAATTTTAAGTAAATAATAATATAATAATCTCTTTATTTAGCATATAAGCTATTAACATACAAAGGTTGAGTATAAATTTAGTAAATTAAATAATACAACTTACATTTTACATTACTAGGTAATTTTCTTACAAATGATAAATATATGAAAGCTACATATTACATAATAGATATATTTAGTCGAATTGTGTTAGACGATAAAGTATTGAGTAGTTTTAATTATGTCCATTTTCGAAAATATATGCAGTTAATAGTTTTTTAAATTTTAAGTAATTATTACATTGTTTGATATTGTTTGGAAGTACATTAAATATAGAAAAACCTTTATAAAATAACGTTTTGGCTAATCTATTTGACTGAGGAGTGTCTATGAAAAAGTCATTTACATTTCTAGTATTATAAGAGTGTACATCTCTCACATATTTAATTTTATTACTTAAATAATCTGGAGTCAATTTGTTTTTTATTTTGAAAACCATATCTATTGTTCTGAAAAGAATTCGCTGTTTAACATTCATAAAATGAAGTATTTCAAGCATTGTACTTATCGGTGTGTATTTATTACATTTCAGAATTATTCTCATAGCTTTGTTCTGTATCAGTTGGAGTTTGTGTATTTCATTTTGGTTTAAGTTAAATAGTAATGTGGAACAAAATTCAATATGTGGACCAATTAAGCTTTTATAAAGTAAAATTTTTGTAGACATGTTTAAACAGCTGCTGATTCTTCTCAGAAAATATACTTTTTTTGACATTTTATTCATTATATAATTAAAATGATTTTTGAAATTAAGATGTTCATCAATAATTATTCCTAAATATTTGATTTCATTTACTTTATCTAGTTTGTTTCCCATAATTTCAATAGTTAAATTTGGATATGAGAGATTGTAATGAGATAATTTAAATTTGTTACCTATTAACATATATTTAGACTTACTTACATTTAAACTTAAACTATTATCGCGTAGCCATTTACTTATTAGAGATAAATCATAATTCATCGAATTATACATTGCTGGTATGTCATTGCCCGTAATATAAATCATTGTATCGTCCGCAAACATAGATATGTTACAATATTTCACATATTTTACAATATCGTTAATGTATAAATTAAAAAGGATTGGTCCAAGAACTGTTCCTTGCGGAACACCATGCTTGGTTTGTAATTTATCTGATAAACTATTTCTAAATTTTACACTTTGTGTTCTAGAATTAAGATATGATTTAAACCAATTTAGTACATCACCTGTAAGGCCAATTTTTTCCAATTTACACACTAACAATTCTCTGTTTATAGTTTCAAATGCCCGTCGGAAATCTAAAAATACTGCTAATATTACATGATTGTTTTCTAAAGACTTGTACCACTCATCACATATATTTAAAATCACGGATTCACAAGAATGAAGTTTTCGGAAGCCTGATAGGTTGGACACTAAAACACGGTTTTCATCACAGAATTTCAATAATTGATCTTTAACTTCAATTTCTAAAATTTTCTCGTACACTGGAACTGTATTTATAGGTCTATGTTCTTCGCACAATATTGAGTTTGTAACTTTAGGCACTGGTATGATGCATGATGGTTTCCACCCCTCTGGAAATTCACCGTATTGTAATGATGAATTTATAACATCGAGAAATTGATTTCCTATTACCTTGAATGCATCTTGTACTATCTTGGTTGTTAACATATCCTCACAGTCTACTGTATTCTTTAAATTCATAACTATTTCACGTAGTTTCGCCATAGTTATTGCTTGAAATGAGTGGAAGTTCCCTTTCAGTTCGATATTTTTTAGAATTTGTTCATAATTATTGCCAAAGTTAATATTGGCAATAATTTCATCTATACTTGTGAGAAAGAATGTATTAAATTTATCAGCAATTATCTCCTCATTTGTCTCTTGTATATTCGAAAATCGAATACTTTCACTAGCAGCAGAACTTTTATCTGGTAATAGTTTCTTTAACTGTTTCCATAGTTCTCGTCCATTATGAGAGTTTGCGGTAATTACATCATTATAATATTTTTCTTTACCTGTTCTTATCATTTTACTAACTACATTTCTTTTTTGTCGATATGCTTCCCAATCTTCATGTTCATCTGTGAACGCTGCTTTTTTATACTTTAAGTCCCTTTCCCTCAAGTTTTCTATAATTTCTTCATTAATCCATTTATTATCAAAATGTTTAGCTTGTATACTAGTTTCCTTTATTGGGCATATTTCATCTAACGATTTGATTATGTTGCTTCGTAGTGTAGAAGCTACTGTGTTAGTGTCTGATATATTATTGTTCCATGGTTTGTCTAGTAATAAATTTTGAAATAAATCCAAATCATAATTCTTTAATAATCGTTTTTTTATTACTACATATTGGTGTTTATTTTTTGTTTGTGTTTCATTTGTATCTACCGTTATTATATTATGATCACTAATTTTTGGAGTTAAGTGCACTTCGTGCGAAATGTCTTTTCTATTCGTTATCACGTAATCAATTATTGTTGAACTATACTGGGTTATTCTTGTCGGTGTTCTAATAACTTGATACAGTCCATTTTGGTATAATATACTTTTTATTTTCTTGCTATAGTGTGTTTCTCTTTGTAGATCAAAGTTGAAGTCCCCGTTTATAATTAAGTTTCCATTAAATTCAATATTTTCAATCAGGTTTTCAAAGTATTCTATAAATAAATTGTCTTTCGTTTGTGGTGGGTGGTATATTGTTATTATTTGAAAATTTTCTGTTCCTATTTTAATTTCTATACCTAAAATCCAGATAAAGTTTTCAACTAATTGATTCAATATTGTTTTGTATGTATATTCCTTCCTAATATATATCAGCACTCCTCCAGTTCTTCTGTTTCCTGTAACACAGTTTTCCATTTTGTAGTTTTCTATGTGTAGTTCTTTCATATTCACACTGTCATCTACATGGGTTTCTGACATACATAATACTATTGGTTTCCAGTTTTTTGCTAAAAGGCAGATTTCGTCTTTATTATTTAAAAAACCCTGACAATTAAAATAAACGATTTTATTTGTAAAATTATTTGGTTGCTATGCGGTATATTTTGTTTCATTACTTTGTCTTGCAACATGTCTTTTGTAGCAAGGGCAATTTAAATCATTTGCAGCATGATCAGGATTCAAATTGATTTTTAATTTCTGAGTTATTGATATACAGTTAATACATTTAAAGGTATTCGATTTGCAGTCGTTAGTTTTATGATTTTCTCCGCATTTATAGCACGCCATTCTATTTGTACACTTACTGGTGAAAATAACCTAAAGAACCTCATAAAAACCTCAGTGATGGAGGTTAGCTCCATCACTCACCAACCCCAAACCAAACTTCTCAAACATTCCTCACTCTAACACTTGCATGCAGTTGAGATTAAACATCCTAAGGACATGTTCCAAACTTGCCATGTGTGTTATGCAGATCTTACCTGTTTTATATATACTTATTTAGTTAGATCTAATTTATTTGCTAAGGCATTGTTTTTATCTCAAATAAATTGAATTTATAATTAATATACAGGGTGATTCTTTTAAGGCGGCCATTAGAATATTTCCCACTTGCAGATGAGATAGACATTTGAGATTTGGTACCCTACTATAGTCGACCATTGCGAGTCCAAAAATAATAATTTCAAAATGGCGGCACTCCCGGAAATACCAGAAGTCGATATCAACTTGCTTATTTTAAATGGAACACCCTATATATTTTCGACTTTTCGAAATGAACATATTCTGAGTCAAAATATGTAGCACACCCTATACTTAAACCGAACAGTTTCGGAGGTATTTGACATTTTATACAAATTTGGCAGGTAGAACCGTTTGCAAAAATCGTTATAAATTTCTTCGTGTAGGAGATTCTTATTTGCTCTTTGGCACGTAGAGAGAACGCAAGATGAGCTACTCTCTACAACAAAAATAAATTCCATAATAATATACCATGTGTTTTATTTTTCACGTTACATTTTGTCAAATTCAAACCTCAAAAACTTTTTTATTTCAAATGGAACACCCTGTATTTTTTTTACATCAAATTATGTTAAATTTAATTCCCTTTTATCTAATATAAGCATTGCAGGGCCTAAAGTTACAACTTTTTGAAATATTGGCGATTTTCTTAAATGTCCAAGAGTTTTTAGTAAAAATTGCCATCAACTTATCCATGATTAGAAACAATCATTAATGTTAGTCATTCTCTTATGTTAAAAAATGCCAGCACGTTCAAATTACACCCATGAAGACTTTTATATTTGCTTATTATTTATGGAGAATGTGATAAAGTAATACCAAGAACATGTAACACATTAAATGACAATTGACATTAAATTCGCGACAGGTTCTAGCAACGATTTTCTGGCAGTTGCCGTAATAAACCAAAAATCACTTCATTGGAAGAGCCATTTTCGTTTATGAAAGACCAGCAAAACGTAGTTAATTACAACTAAAAATTGACAGTTTAAAAGTTCATTTGTCTTTTCTCTTTATTGTTTCAACCTGCGAATAATTCAAAAAGTACATGTGTCAGGTACAAGTCCACCTCAAATTTAATTCTGCATCGATTGCCATAATAAAATTTGGCACGTGCCATTTGACACAACCAAATATTCCAAAAATTATCCAATATGCGTTTTACAGTGTATGGTGGATGGCTTCTGTTCTTGTGGGTATCGAGTAGCAAATGTGTTACATGTTCTTGGTATTACTTTATCACATTCTCCATAAATAATAAACAAATCTAAAAGTCTTCATGGATGTAATTTAAACGTGCTGGCATTTTTTAACATAAGAGAATGACTGACATTAATGATTGTTTCAAATCATGGGTAACTTGATGGCAATTTTTACTAAAAATTCTTGGACATTTTAGAAAATCGCCAATATTTCAAAAAGTTGTAACTTTAGCCCCTACAATGCTTATACTAGGAAAAGGTGAATTTAATTTAACATAATTTGATGTAAACAAATACGGGGTAATCCATTTGAAATAAAAAAGTTTTTGAGGTTTGAATTTGACAAAATGTAACGTGAGAAATAAAACACTTGATATATATTATGGAATTTATTTTTATTGTAAAGAGTAGCTCATCTTGTGTTCTCTTTACGTACCAAAGAGCAAATAAGGATCTCCTACACGAAGAAAGTTATAACGGTTTTTGCAAACGTCAAATTTTTTATAAAATGTCAAATATCTCCGAAACTGCTCGGTTTAGGTATAGGGTGTACTACATGTTTTGACACAGAATTTTATTACCATTTCGAAAAGTCGAAAATATATAGGGTGTCCTATTTAAAATAAGCAAGTTGATATCGACTTCCGGTATTTCCGGAAGTGCCGCCATTTTGAAACTATTATTTTCGGACTCGCAATGGTCGACTACGGTAGAGTACCAAATCTCAAATGCCTATTTCATCTGCAATTGGGATATATTCTAATGGCCACCTTAAAAGAAACACCCTGTATGCATGCATTAATTCATTTCTATTTATTTATTTTTTTATTTTATATTAATCTATGATAAGCTTATTCTTTCAGGTGATTCTATGGTTTGGGTATGTTACTTACTTTTAAGGTCCTCCTCAAGTCTTAGTACGGGAGCCAGTGACACTCTTTTTTAAAAGATCTGCTTAAAATTAATTCCTTATTTTTTGTATTCGCCTGGTCCGTTTCACTTGTCCAGCAGTTTATTCCTGGATTAAGTCGTAATCTAAGAGTTGCAACCAACCGCCCCATAGTGGGTCAGATTGTAATATTAGCGGCGCAAGAATAAAGGATTCAATCTAAAAGCTTGAAATCCAACATATACATATATATACTGAGAGGTAGGTAACTCATTCAATAAGTAATTATTTATATAAAAAAAAAATAGGAAAAAGTAAGGGGCTGAAGGGGGGGGGGGGTTAAAATATAAATAAATACTTTTATATATTTACAGCTTAGGTATTCGATAAAAAGCAAGTATGATTTATTAAATACATAAAAAATATTCTATAATATTTGTACAGTGTGGGCAGTAAATACAGTTTACTCGTTATCACTACTATCATTAACAATATTTGAAGGATTCGATGGTAAAAGCAATGAGATTACTTCCAAAGGAATACACTTGTACGTGTCATTGGTGACAGGCTAGAAATCAGTTGATCTGATTAGCTTTAACACTTCTTGATTTTTCTAAAGATTTAGATATGTGCTAAATTGACACATTATGGCTTTGATACTGCTGTAAACTTTGTATCTTATTTTAGCAATCGCTTTCAATCAGTAGTCATCGAAAATAATTATTCTAACAGTTGTCCCATTACTTCAGGTGTCCCACAAGCAGATATATTTAACTCCGTAAGATACGCATACAATGCTATGCTAACGATTCGCAGCTGAAATACTTGTTCGAACCTAAAGATGTAAGAATTGCTTGTGAAGATATCAACTCTGATTTAATCTTATCAGTTTACTCAAAATACAATAACTGAAAGTTAAATTCTGACAAATGCGCTCTTATGTTTTTTTGTTCAGATAGAATTAAATGTATCCCTACTGCGGAGCTCAAACTTAAAATAATTATTATAATCAATTATTACAAATTGAGAAAAAATTGTGTGAATCACTAGTTCTACCATTACTTAATAGAGTTTTCCTACTAATTTTATTTTAACATTTTATGTTGTGAAAATAATATAATAAAACATTCTATTAATTTACAACAATTTATTTTTCTAATAAGAATTACTTCTAAGAAAATATCGGTCAAACAACTTGCTGATAATCTGAGGGCTTTTTAAAACGGGCATTTTTACGCGCCAGAATTACGTATCTACTTGGAAAACCAATGAGAGCATGGATATAATTAGTTGGTAATAGGTTTTAACTATGTGTTAAAGGAAGCTTTCCTCTAAAACTCCTCAGAATTTCCTCGTTTATTGCTTGTACTGTGATTGGTCTAAAGCAGTGAACTTGTAAATATTGGCCAATCAGAATCCAGATAAAAAAGGCCACACAAGTTATTCGGAAAAGCGTCGGACGTTGATATTCTGTAGTTTAGGTTTAATCTTCACCAGCTTCTGCACTGACGGTACACATCAGATGACAGATGACTAACCTAAAACTTTATTTATATTTTGATGTTTGGATTGTTTGGAGTGAAAATATTATCATTTTATCAGTTTTTGGTTTATGTTTTATTAATTCTACGATCAAAATGAGTAAAGTGGAAGAGGGATATGTTAAAGGTGCCACTGATAATTTATCTAAAGTAGACTTTCAATGATGAATAATTTTTTGATAACAAATCTTTTCCCAGATGAGATATTTGTTTAGATTTTAGAGCAGAAAACCACTTTTTTCGTCTTTCAATATTAAGTGGTACACTTCTGTGCAATAAAATCCCGTACACTTATTTTTCGCTATATTAAATCATTCTTTATTTATTTGTCAGTGTCAGTGTCATATTTTCTGGATTAAAACTATTCATATACCTTACTTTTTAAAACGGGCATTTTTACGCGCCAGAATTACGTAACTACCCGGAAAACCAATTAGAGAGTAAGTATGGATATAATTAGTTGGTAATAGGTTTTAACTGTGTGTTAAAGGAAGCTTTCCTCCAAAACTCCTCAGAATTTCCTCTTTTATTACTTGTACTGTGATTGGTCTAAAGCAGCGAACTTGTAAATATTGGCCAAACAGAATCCAGATAAAAAAGGCCACACAAGTTATTGGTAAACCCATCGGACGTTGATATATTGTAGTTTAGTTTTAACCTTCACCAGCTTCTGCACTGACGGTACACATCAGATGACAGATGACTCACCTAAAACTTTATTTATATTTTGATGTTTGGAATCGTTTGGAGTGAAAATATTTCATTTTATCAGTTTCTGGTTTATGCTTTATTAATTCTATGATGAAAATGAGTAAAGATATGTACGTTTAACGGTTAATGTCAGTTTTTTTTATAACCTAAATTGCAAAAACCACCACTCGATATTAGTAAAAACTGGATTACTTGATTTTTCAAGTGTACGGGATTTCATTGCACAGAAATGTACTGTCAAAAATAATATTGAGGGAGGATTTTCACTAGTATTATTACACAAAGGTACAAAACAAACTTTATTAGGCACTTTGATAATCCATTACAATCCATTATAATAATTAAAAAGTGCTGTCAATAAATAGAGGTTATGTTTTATATTTTTCACGGCTATCTTATGCAACAATGTAACCGACTTTTTATTAGATTTCAGGGCATTGACGTCACGTTGACGTCACGCGCTAATTTAAGGCTGTTTAAAATGAACTCAACATTTTTCAAACTTGAGGTTTTTGTTTTGATACTATTAGTAAAATTAAAAAGATAATAAATATGCTATAAATCATTTTTTTATGTGAATTAAGTACGTCAGCAATAATTTTTTTTTTGGGAAAACCCTATTAGTACAGTACCTAGAGGTAAAAAATATGCAAAACTTCGGAATAATGTCATATTGAACGGATTTCGTTCATTTTTGGCAGTATAATAGTAAATGCTTCACAGAAAAGTTTCTATATTGTGCGGGGGCTTGCTAATTTATAGGGGGTGCATGCACTTAAAATATATATTTTATATCACTTAGAACTTGATTTGCTTTTTAAAAACTTTTATTTTAACTTTTACAAATTATTTATATGATTTTATATGGTTGAAAATATGTAGATATAATTAGTACAGAGATTAAATGAATACTGAACGCAAATGCGTCTGTTGGTCATATTTATAAGGTTTGATATCAACGTAGGCACAGCATTCTGGGAATTGTTGCCGTGCCAGCGTTTCACATGAGAAGTCTAGGAAGTTGTTATCGCTTAGGTGATAAATGTATTAAATTATATCACGTACCATGATAAGAATATAAAGTTACTTATTTAGATAAGATACTTAGATATTTGAATACATTGATGTGGTTTGTTTAGCATATAACAACTCCCTTTCTTTTTGAAAAGTCGGTGTTATTCACCGACTTTTTGGGAAAAATCGGTCATTTCTTCCTCTTCTGTAGGTAGATGAGGTCTTCTTCTCAGGAGGGTGCCAATTCTTTTCAGCATCTCATTAGGGGTGGCGTCCTTGGATTCCTTACAACCACAGCATCTTTTCCTGCATTTCCAGGCGATGAAGGCGGCTAGGAGACAGATGGACAGACCAATAACTGTATACATGCTTAAAGAAAAATGTTTAGTTATAAATGGCTCGTTTATTAGTTTGTCTAAGTCTCTAGAGTATTGCTCGAGTTTGTGGTTGGCTATGTCTAGATTTTCGACATTTAGATGATCGAACTGGAGAGGTTCCAACTTGGGTAGCTGGAGTTTTTCGGGAATGTCACTACAACAGTCATAGGGTATAACCACTGGATGTGAATTGTCCGTAATGTTGATGGTATTGCGGCTTTCCGCTTGCACTTTTGTTATACCGACAAACGCGTAACAGTCCGGGTGGAGTTTTAATATAGAGTTCTTATTAACACTGGTGATTTTTGTGTCCATTTTATTACAGTTTATGGTGATGTGAATGGGTTCAGAGACAATTATTAACCACACATTGCCTTGTAGTTTCTGAACGTTATAACCTTGTCCATAGACGAGGGAACTTACACAGTTTTCTGGGATTTTTCTGAAGTTTTTCAGTAGCTGGGCTTCGCATGCTGCACTGCTGTCGATCGGGTAGGCGTAGAGGTCTGAGCATAGTTTCTTATGGGAATCTAGTTGTTTGCATGTACTCAGGTCCTTGACGGGGATGTACATTAGTGAATCATCGTTACGCGCAATGAATTTTTGTGAGAATGACAAGACATGGTGAAGGCCAGTTCTGTTGTCTAGGATAGGGATAGGATACAAATGATACAGGGTATAGAGTTGTTGTTCTACTAGTGGTATTCTTAGAACGAAAACAAGATCTGATTTTGATTGAAAGGCTTCTAGTTCGATAATTTCTAGGTATTGAGGAATTTCTGAATATTTTACCGGTAGGGGTAGATTATTTTTTACTAAGTTTTGAGAGATTTCCTGAAGTGCAGTAATCAAACTTTCTGGTGAAATAATTGAAGAGTGTATTATTTTCAGACGAGCAAATGTGATCGCGTTCAAAATGTCATCAAGGTTGCTCTGGAGGTACAAGTAACTTTCAGTCAATTTTTCACATGTTTCGATAAATTTTAGTTCGGCTTGAACCAGTGCAACTCTATCATTTACTTTATGCAGTCCGATTTGAATCTTTTTCATATCCTCGTTAAACGTTACGATATTAATTTGCATATTTTGGATCGTTTCGTTAAAGGTTTTTACGACGGTAGAGGTAACGGATATTTGATTTTTCAGGAGGTTTTCTATTTGATGTTGATCTTTGTTTAATTTGTTAATACTGTCTGTGAAGAATTGTCCATCTTCCGCATCTAGATTGCCGGTAATTGCTTTAAATATACTACCTGCTCCATTTAATATACCGCGCTTGAATCGTTTGGTGTTAACAAAGATTTCTTCAAATTTTACCTTAAGGGAATTTGATACTTGGTTTAGGAGTGTTATGTGTGTTTTGACTTTGACTAGGAATTCTTTCGTTTCGCGTGTATCGGGTGTGAATATATTTACAATTGATTCTAAAATTTTGTTGTTGTTGATAAAGGCTTCTTCGAGGCTTGATAGATTTTTATGGACTAGCAGAGTCCATTTATTATTGGAAATTATTATCCTCGTTTCGTCGTGGTAATAGACTCCGACGGTGTTATTGATGGGTGTTATTTGGTACTGGGACATGGCTGCTCCGATCAGCAAGGTGAACCTGTAAGGCAATTTAGGCTTCAATATATGGTTTTAACCTGTCAAAGTTAGCTTTAGTTTTTTGTTTTGTTTTTTTATTAAGGAGGGTGGCTGAGTTTTTGTGAAGTTCTAAAATCTCAAATGGCCCGTTATATTTATTACGTAACTTATCGGTGATTTGGGATTCTTTTAAATACACCTTTTGACCAATCTGATATTCGGGGGTTTCCTTTGAAACGTGGGCGTCGAACCGAACTTTCGCTTTTTGTTTTTGTGTTTCAGTTCTGGCGCGCGCGACTTTATAATAATAAGAGAGGCGATTATTTAAGTCTCTGACGTATTTCGTGACTAGTTCTTCCTGATTATATAGCGTTTCAGGTGGTCTACTAGATGTGTGTCCGAAAACTAACTCGTAGGGTGTAAATCCGTGAGTTTTATTAGTAGAGGTATTATAGCATATTATCGCGTAAGGTAATATGTTGAAGGGGTGTTCGTCAGGGTGTTCTGCCACGTGTGCTCGGATCATTTCCAACAAGGTAGCGTGGAACCTTTCTAAGGAACCATTAGATTGGGGGTGTCCGACACTAGACTGCGTTACTTTGATGTCATAGAGGAGACATAAATCTTTTAGGATGGCGTTATCGAATTCTCGGCCATAATCGCAATGGATTCGAAGGGGTGTTCCGAAGTGCTGGAAGTAAACGAGTAGAGTGTTTGCGATTGATTTTGCTGATTTATCTTTGATAGGATACGCTTGAGTGAATTTTGTAAGTTCGTCGCGTATAGTAAGTGCGTAATTTTTCGTTGGGACTTCTAGGACGTCTATGTTTATACGTTCGAAAGGGGATTTAGGCGTCTCCGTAATTACGAGAGGGTTATCTAAATTTTTGCGACAGATTTTTGTTTCTTGGCAGATTTTGCAGGTTTTTATGAAATTTTCGACGTCTTTTGTCAATCCTTTCCAATTGTATTTCTCTCGAATACGACGAATAGTCTCATTTATTCCGCGGTGGAGATGGGCTTTGCCAGTATGATGCTGGTCGATAATAATTGGGATTTCGTCGTCACTAGGTGTTCTAGTAACGTTTTGACATATTTTGAGTTTCACGTCTTTTTCCGATAAAAGAAATGACAAAATTTCAAGAATAGGGAGTTCGACATTGTTTTCGATACAATACGTTTTGGAGTCGTCGAACTCTTCACGACCTTTGTATAGGGAGATAAATAGATTTTGGATTACGGTTTCGGGGTCGTATGGTAGAGCCACGATAAAGTAATTTCTATGTCGCACCGACTTACTCGATAATTTATTTAATTCTAAATCTCGGAAGTCTGCGTTTTCTTCGAACAAATCTTCAAGGATTTTATAATGAAAATCTTTGAGATTGTTTTGTTGGAAAAAGGTCACTATATTTTTATTGGTTTTGTCCAGGAGTTGCCCGTTCGAAAATTCAATTTTAGAATAATCGATAAGTGACTTTGTTTTATACAATTTTACGAAAGTTTCGAATTCGTTCAGGACATCTTCTTGTTCGTTTGTTTCCGTCGTGTCGCTTGTCGTGTCCTGACTATCAGGATCGGGTTCTATTGGAGTTGAGGGACTTTGAACGGGGTACGTTACTAGTTTTGATTCTGCTTGAAAGTTAGAGGAATCTTGGATGTGATTTATCTTTATGCGGGAAAGAGCGTCTGCATTTTTATTAATGCGGCCGGGTTTATATTCGATTTCGTATTCGTATTCTTCAAGCTTCAGTCGCCAACGTGCTAGGCGGCTACCGGGGTCTTTTATCGAAAAGAGCCACGTTAAAGGTCTATGGTCAGTTATTAGTTTGAACTTTCGACCAAATATGTACGGACGGAAGTGTTTCACGGCCCATACTATAGCTAAAAGTTCACGCTCTATGGTTGAGTATTTGGTTTCGGCTTTACAGAGGGTCCTTGAGGCGAAAGCTATTGGTAAGTCTTTGCCAATGGGGCCTTGTGAGAGCACGGCGCCGATGGCGAACGCGCTTGCATCAGTGGTAAGTAGAAACGTTTCGTCGAAGTTTGAGTAGATAAGTACTGGGGTCGAAGTGAGGGCTTGTTTTAATTCCTCGAAAGATTTGTGACATTCTGAGTCGAAAGCAAAAGGGACATCCTTTTGTAACAATTTGGTGAGGGGCTTGGATAGTTTCGCGAAATTACTTATAAATCTGCGATAATAACCTGCCAACCCGAGGAAGGATTTAATTTCTTTCTGGTTAGTGGGTTGCGGGAAGTTTTGGATGCACTGTACCTTATCGGGATTTGGTTTAACTCCTTCTTTAGTTATGAGGTGACCCAGGTATGCGACTTCTTTACGAAGAAACTCGCATTTATCAGGTTGGATTTTTAAGTTAGCGTTTCGAAGGCGTTTGAACACTTCTGTGAGACGAGAAATGTGTTCGTGAACTGTCGGGGAATATATGATAATATCATCCATATATACCAGACATCTCTCGTTCTGAATGCCCATGAGGATGTTGTCCATAACCCTTTGGAAGGTGGAAGGGGCGTTTTTAAGGCCGAAGGGCATACGAACGAATTCATAGTGCCCGTTGTCTACGCTAAATGCACTTTTCGGGATGTCTTTCGGGTCTATCTCGATCTGGTGGAACCCAGAGGCCAAGTCCAATGTTGTGAAGTACTGGCACTTGCCTAATTGATCCAGGAGATCTGAGATGTTGGGTAGAGGGTATTTATCTCCTACAGTTAACTCATTGAGTTTTCTGTAGTCTACAACCACACGCCATTTTGGCTTACCCGAAGCATCAAGTTTCTTAGGGACAACCCACACTGGAGATGACCAGGGGGAGTTAGAGTGACGAATAATATTTTGTTCTAACATTTTGGATACCTGCGTTTTGACTTCTTCTTTGTGTATCTGGGGGTATCGATACGATTTTGTAAATACCGGTTTCGCGTCATTGGTATCTATCGCGTGTTTAATTTCATTGGTGAAGGTTAGTTGGTCACCTTCAAGATAAAAAATATCCGCGTATTCTAGACAAAGTTGAGTTATTAATTCGTTTTCTTCCATGTTTAGGTGGTCTAGACGGAGTTGGTTTTTTATTTCATAATGTCTGTCTACGCAAGTTTGGGAGGTTTCTTCGTCTATATAATTCAGTGAGAAATTTTGGATCGGCTCTAGTTTTAAATTTGAAAAATTAACGGTTTTGGGTACCGCGTTTACGTTTAATATAGAGGTAATAAATTCACCTTTATCGTCTATCTGAACTATCGCGTTAGGAAGTCTTACCTTGTCTACTTCGGTAGCTAGCAGTATAGCTTCCGTATTGGACAAGTGACATTTAAGTTTAGTAATTTGTTCTATACGTGGTTCAACTGAAATTATATTTGATATATTACGGGTGGTATCACGATTATCTGGATTTGGGTAATTTTGTATGTTTGGCAGACCCTGGTCCGTGACTTTGTGGATCGGGATTGTTTTGAAATTTGTTACAAGTTTTTTGTTTTTTATATCCACTATACAATTGTAATGTTCTAAGAAATCAGACCCTAGGAGTCCATCGAATTCTATGTCAAGATCGCATACATAAATTTTAAATGGTTCATTGTTGTCAAACGGGATAAAGACGGCTTCGTTAATATTTATTTTTTGGTCAGTTATGCCTTGGATCGTAATGTTTTCCGGACATCTCCTACTATAATTTTCACAAATTTTGGGTTTGAATATGGATAGTCCTGCGCCCGTGTCGATTAATAATCTATGCGTGTTAGTAATGTCATAGATATAATACAAATTTTTGGATTTGACAGACAATAAGGGGCTTATAGGAACTGTTGTTCCGGGAAGTTGAGATTTGGGTTGAAATTGTCCAAGTTCATTTTGCCAAATTGGGTTTGTAGTACTGTCATCTCGGAGTCTCCGGTTTTGTGATAAGGCGGGTCCGACTGGGCATGTGGGCCTGATCGAAAATCCCGATTATATACAGGTGTTGTATCGAAAGTCGATTCGTCCGTGTAATAATTTTCGGAGGGACTATTAGCAGTATAATAGTCTTCGTTGCTGTTGTCGTATTCCGAAGTATTAGCTGTATAATAGTTCGGACTTGCGTAGGGGTTATTATCAGTATAATATCCCTCGTTAATATTTTCGTAAGGGTTATCGTGAACGTAATAACTTTGATTTTGTTGCTCTAGGTTTTCGGGTTCAGTATTTTGATTGAGATGAAGCGTTTTTCTATTTGAATTTGGTCTATAATAATTAGGGTTAGGTTGAATCGCAGGTGGTCTTGCATTATTGAAATTTGGGTTTGGTGCAATGACGGGTGGTCTTTGTTGCTGGAAGTTTTGTGAGCTTCCAGGATTTTGGTTATAATAGTTAGGTCTTTGTTGTTGGAAATTTTGCGAATTTCCAGGATTTTGATTATAGTAATTAGGCCTAGGATAAATTTGGGGAGTACCAAAATTTGGGGGTCGAGAACTTTGTTGTCTCTGACGACATTCATTAGCGACGTGTCCCGTACGTTTGCAAAATGAACAATGTCTTGCAGGTAAGGGGAAGTTTTGGTTACGCGTGGGAGTGATTGCACTATTGTTGCGATTGGTTTTTTGAGTTTCAAAATAGTTTAATTGGAGTTCTTTTCGAACTCTCGTTATTGCTTTTAGCATATTCTCGGGGTCGCTTGCCCTAACAACATGCGCGAGTTTGGGTTCTAGTCCCGTGAGTAGGGTGTTCAAAACCATACCCTCGGTTAATTGCGTTTGAGCTTGTTTTTGCGCCGCCGTTAACCGCTGTTTATGAACAGAAGCATGCATTTTTGCTTCGTGGGTTTGTAAGCGCGCAATAAACGTAAGCGGAGATTCACCGGGAAGCTGCCGCATTCTTTGTAAGTCCTGTATTAAGGAGGTTAGGTCTCTACTATCTCCGAAATGATTTTCTAAAAGAGTCTTAATTTCTTCCCAATGAGTGGGATTTCTAGAGTTCACTAGTTCAGCTGCACGACCTTTTAATTTGTTTTTTATGTGAACAGTTAAGAGTACCACCTGATTACCAATTGACATGCCAAAAGCAGTTCTGCATGAATTTAAAAACGTATTTAAATTTATTTGATTACCGTCATATTCAGGAATAATTGAAAATATTTCGCTCAATTTATACGGTTCAACAACGTCTGGTTGAGGTTGAGGTTGAGGTTGTGGCTCGTGCTGTTGTTGGTTTTGTTGTTGTTGGTGAGCCATATTTCGAGTAGTTACTGGCATAAACTAATTTGAATTTGAAAACTTAGATTTATTTTACTTATAATAGCAATGGACAACAGAACTGTTCTTTTCCACGGACAATACGCAAGAAATGATGCGATTATTATTTTAATTAAATTTGCACTAAAAACGAGATGATTCAATAAGTACTTACATGTAATAAATCTTCATATGTAGGTTCTTTCTTGATTTAGGGATTGGAATCCGCCGCCCGTCGTCAAAGGTCTCCTTGTTCCGGCGATCCTTTCCTGAAGTTAGGCCCTTTTTGGGGTGTTCCTTATTCTTCGGGGAGGTTTTCGTTGGTTAGGCTCTTCTTCCAGGCGTTATTACCAATCCTACCGACTGCGCCACTTTTATATCACTTAGAACTTGATTTGCTTTTTAAAAACTTTTATTTTAACTTTTACAAATTATTTATATGATTTTATATGGTTGAAAATATGTAGATATAATTAGTACAGAGATTAAATGAATACTGAACGCAAATGCGTCTGTTGGTCATATTTATAAGGTTTGATATCAACGTAGGCACAGCATTCTGGGAATTGTTGCCGTGCCAGCGTTTCACATGAGAAGTCTAGGAAGTTGTTATCGCTTAGGTGATAAATGTATTAAATTATATCACGTACCATGATAAGAATATAAAGTTACTTATTTAGATAAGATACTTAGATATTTGAATACATTGATGTGGTTTGTTTAGCATATAACATATATATATATATATATATATATATATATATATATATATATATATATATATATATATATATATATATATATATATATATATATATATATATATATATATTTATTGGAGCTGAAGTAGAATCAAATTTTAAGGAGAAAAGATTCTATACAATTTTTCACATAAATTGATAGTTTTTAAGTTATAACGACTTCAAAATTGCGATTTTAGCTTAAAAAAAAAGGTATTTCCAAACGGCTTTCGTCAAGTATCACTTTATCGAAAAAATGTTACAGACCAATTACAGAAAGTACAAACTGGGAATTAATCATATTTTTTGTTTATTGATGTAGAATTAATAATTTCGGAGATATTTAAGTTTACATTTGGCATCCAAGTGTTCATAAGATAATTATTTAGAGTGCGAGTTAAATATCTCAGAAACTGTGACACCTCAAGGATGCTAATAAGTAGAATAATAGGTTATTAATTAAGCTTTCAATTTTTTTTTTTATTTGTTTCTGTAGCAAAAAAAAACAAAGAAGTTATGACCGAAGCAATGTGCGTTTACACATTTTTTTAATAACAACGTCGCCATTTTGTTACTGTAATTAGCCAGTAATTAAAAAAAAGGAATTTCAAACACTGCTTCTCATTAGTATATAGCATGACGTAGATGCTCAAATTTTTTGGTTTGTATTCGGCACTTGTTTTAGAAAAAATACAGTTTAAACTATAAAGGTATTTTTGATAAAACGTAATTTTTTTTTCTTTTCCAAATATCTCAATTAAATTATTTTTATTGAAAAATGGATAGAAACCTAAAATAAAGCTCATAAACTGACAATGAATTTCGCTTATTTATTTATTTACATAGATTTAATAGGTTAGGAGATATGGAAGTTTACAAATGGCGTCCGAACATTTATAAGACGAAAAATGCAGTTTAAATGTTAAATATCTCAGAAATTGTGACACCTACGTCAAGCATGCTAAGAAATAAAATTAAAGACAATTAATTGCGCTTTCAAATTATTTTTGCTCGTTCCTGTAGCATAAGAAATAAAGAAGTTATGACGGAAAAATGTGCGTATTTATATTTTTTTATATAAAAAGGTTGCCATTTTGTTACTCTAATTAACCAGTAATTTAAAAAATTTATCTCAAATACAGTTTTTCGTTAAGATGTAGCATCACGTAGATGCTCAAATTTTTTTGCTCATTTAAAGCACTTGCTTTAGAAAAAAATGCATTTTATACTTTACAGGTAATTTTGAAACACTTGGATCCAAAATATAAACTTAAATATCTCCGAAATTATTAATCCTACATCAATAAACAAAAAATATAATTATATCCCAGTTTGTACTTTCTCTAATTTGTCTGTAACATTTTTTCGATAAAGTGATACTTTTCGAGATACTTGATGAAAGCCGTTTGGAAATACCTTTTTTTAAGCTAAACTCGCAATTTTGAAGTTGTTATAACTTAAAAAACTATCAATTTATGTGAAGAATTGCATAGAACCTTTTCTTCTTAAAAATTGATTCTATTTCAGCTCCAATAAATATATATTTTTTAAGTGCCACCCCCTGAGAGGGGGTGGCATCCACCCCCTATAAAATAGCAAGCCCCCGTAAAATATAGAAACTTTTCTGTGAAGCATTTACTATTATTCTGCCAAAAATGAACGAAATCCGTCCAATATGACATTATTCCGAAGTTAAATCCTCTAGTTACTCTACTATATTGCGGCTTTATAGTTTATTATCCCAGTTTGGATAAATTGACTTAGTGCCGGCTCCAAAGAATACAAAGTTATCTGTGTAGATTTGTATATAGAATCAGAAAGTACGACAGAGTGCCATCGAAAATACATCAATTCATTTTTCAATTTTGGTCCATAATCTCTTATTGATTTCATCCCCAAGACCAAGGAAATAGAGAAAAGACAGAAATCTCAAGATTAGTTCCAGTGCTGTATCTCGGTCAAAGTAGACTAAATATAGAAGGCAGTCATTCTTTCCTTTATATAAGGCACACAATTCTAGAAACTACAGTCACTATCCTACGAGATAGGTAAAAATGAAACAAGTATTCTCAATTTCACTCTGTGCAGAGCCTGAGAAGGTTGGAAAATACTGAGTTTGGTTTTACTTCCACATTGTGGAAGTATAGCAATGGTAAAAAAATGTTAAACATTTTTTGTTCAAATAGGCTCAAAATTTTTATTAATTTTAATTTAAATTTTAATCCACTACGTGGATGTGGGAGTAATTCGTGAAAATAGAAATTAGATTAGATTAGATTTGAAAAACGATCTGGCTGATTGGCCTTGACAACCGCGACCCCTGTGGATCTATTGTGGCACTCCTTGTCTAATTTTACTTAGAGCTCCTTATCCAGCTTTGTCTTTTGTATCAGACTCTATAGCCTTGATAAGGGCTCCTTGGTGTAGCTATCTGCAATTGGTTTCTCTTCGCCAAGTAGTTGGAAGTCTGCCTAGGCCTTCACAATGGTACAGCACATGTACTGAGGTTTCCTCTTCCTCTTGACAGAATCTGCATCCTCTGCCAGGCCCATTAGAGTCATATGTCTATTAAGCCTACAGTGTCCAGTTAGAAGGCCTACCATTATCCTAATAGCCTTTCTATTTTGGAGTAGTAGGTCTTCCATGAATTTGGCCGATCGTTCTTTAATGAACTTTTTGGCCTGTCTCTGTTGTGGGAAATTCGTCCACCACTCTAGAGATTTATTTTGTACCCATTCATACAAATACCCATAGTCAACATACAATATATTTTTGATTCAGTGGACGTTTTCAAGGATATTTCAAGGTCAGCCAGTTTTTTCAAATGGAACCTATATTTTATTCAGAATTCTATTGTACGAAAAAATCAAGCACTTTCTGAGACAATATCTAAATATGAACATCTTTGTTGACCTCAAATTTGTGGGAGATAATTGAGGTAAAGAGGTGAAGCAGCAAGTAAGAGTCCATAAAATTGATATGTAGGAGAAGCCAACATTTCAACATTTTTTTTGTTTGCATCATTAATAAAGAGGGTAAAAAAATTATATTGTGATTTAGTGCGTATACAAGAAGCAAAGGCCTTGTTATACTCTTCGCAAAAAACGAAGAGTATATTGCATTTGATCGGCACATTTCTAAAACCGGAAATATCGCTCGTAGAGAAAATTTCATATCATTGTATTAGTGAACGAATTCTGAACAACTTTCAAAATGTCCGTCCGTCTGTCCGTCCGTCACATTTCTTGTAAGCACGATAACTTAAGAAAGAAGTATTTTTACAATCAATTATTTTTTATTTATTTGCTTTTATCATGATTAGAGAATATTATTTAGGTATTATGCAAATCACAACTTACACACTTTTTATTATGAAAATACCTACTTTCTGTATA
This sequence comes from Rutpela maculata, assembly GCA_936432065.2. Taxonomy (NCBI): domain Eukaryota; kingdom Metazoa; phylum Arthropoda; class Insecta; order Coleoptera; family Cerambycidae; genus Rutpela; species Rutpela maculata. Next base: position 89,453,613 of record OW386287.2, on the reverse strand, counting down.
TTGTTGCCCTAATCTGGGCACGCTAATATACTAGTCAGGTAAATACTTTAAAACACTCATTATTGGAGAATCAATCAAAACAACTACTCTTCTAGCTAATACTGACGAAGTATTGAATTACATGATAGGATTCTTAGCATTTTAAAGGAAAAAAATATATTGAAAATACTTAAATCGTTTATTCAAATTTAATCATTCACACTTTTTTATTTAATATGAAATTATCTACTTTCTGTATATTGGTGCCTCAATCGGTTCACGCTAATATACTACTTAGGAAAACACTTTAAAACACTCATTATTGGAAAACTAATCAAAACAACTACTCTTCTAGCTAATACTGACGAAGTATTGAATTACATGATAGGATTTCTGGCATTTTAAGGCAAAAAAATGTAATGAAAATACTTAAACTATTTATTGAAATTCAGTCATTCACAACAATTATTGAAACAAACATTCTATTTCAACTCTAGAAAAGTTGTACAAGTTTTTTCGAACTCGTTAGTTCTCATCAGTAGAGTATAGTAGTATATTGTTTTGATTGATTCTCCAATAATGAGTGTTTTAAAGTATTTACCTGACTAGTATATTAGCGTGCCCAGATTAGGGCAACAATATACAGAAAGTAGGTATTTTCATAATAAAAAGTGTGTAAGTTGTGATTTGCATAATACCTAAATAATATTCTCTAATAAAGAAGTATTGTATTGAAATTTGGAATGCAAGTTAGTATTAGCTAGAGGAAGAACCCTATTGTTCTTGAAGAAAATCAATCAGTAAATAAGAAAATTATTAATAATTTAATTTAAAAAAAATTATTTTCTTCATTATTGTAGCTTATACTTAAATAGAAATCTTGCGAAATGTTATCTCTATAAATTTTTTTTTGTTTATACATTTTTTTAATATATATTTCATAATAATATATTTAATGCATTGAAATATGATTTTCGTAAGATATACAATGTGTCCCACTTTTCATGGAGCCACCCTCATATCTCGCTCACCTGATATCCGAATATTTTGAAATTTTGGTGGTGAATGTATACCTATAAAGTGAGCCTTTAAACGTAACCACATTCGACTGAAGTCAGAGGCGTTCGATTCTATGATGGAAAAAGGGGGTCGATTTTTGAAAAAAAAGTATTAGCGATTTTTTTAGAGAAAAATTAATAAGATATTCTTAATCAGCACCTTTAGATACCCCTTTGTACAAAATTGTGGGTTCAAAGGTGTTTGAGATATGAGCCGTCAAAAAAAAATTTTTTTCAACTTAAAATAATTTGTATCTGTAAAACGGATTCTCATATGAAAAAAATGTATTCTTTATTTTTTGTTCAGAATAATGTATTGTACTAGTATGAAATGATTCTATAATAAAATTACTATTTATTTAATAAGACAAAAATTCTAATTTGTACATACCTACCATGTTTCTAACAAATAATCTTCAATAAAGACCTCAGTAAGCCATGAACACAAAAGTTATTGCAAGTGTCAATGTATTATTGAACGTCAATAAGTTAATACGTTAAAAATTTAATGAATGCTGGTTTAATGTTACATGATAGGTGAACTGAAATTTTTTATGATAATGGCTCGCCGTTTAACAATGCAAGAAAAAGTGCAATTGGTTCGTTTAGTCGGAGATAATGCCAGATCATATAGCAAAGCTGCTGATGAATTTAATTTACTGCATCCTGGCCATCAGCATCTTATTCGCCATAAATTGGTAGCAACCATCAATAAAAATTTTGACAATACAGGAAATGTATGTAAGTTAAGACCAAAGAATTATAATTTACAAAATCGGCAAAATCAAAACGAGGAACGCATTTTACAATATTTTAGAGAACATCCAAGATATAGTATAAGGCAAGTAGCATTAAATCTAAATATTAGTAAGAACATCGTTTGGCGTCGCTTGAAAAAACATAGAAAAAGAGCATTCAAGCCAAAATTTCTACATACCCTAGAAGAAGGTGATACTGACAGAAGATTGGATTTCTGTTTTTAGGCCCAGGGTGAATTTTTAAACAATGTAAATTTTCTGAAAAACGTCATATTTACTGATGAAGCAACATTCACTACCAATGGGGTAGTATGCTCTCAGAATTGCCATTTTTGGGCTGACGAAAATTCCCACTGGTTTATCAGTACTAAAAGGCAATACGTGTCAAAAGTTAACGTTTGGTGTGGTTTATGGAAAGACCAGATTATTGGGCCTTTTTTCATTCCGAGATTGAATGGAGAAGCGTATTTAAATTTGTTGCAAAGAGAAATTCAACCCTTTCTCAATAATCTGCCTCAAGATGTCAGAAGGGACTTGTATTATCAACTTGATGGTGCCTCGGCTCATAACGTTGCACGGGGTTGGCTAGAAGATAATTTTCCAGGTAGATGATAGGTTTAAGAAGTCAAGTGCATGAGTTTCCCCCGAGGTCTCCGGACCTAACACCACTTGATTTCTATTTGTGGGGTCGTCTAAAAAATATAGTGTATAAGGACAGACCACGTAGCCAAGATGAGTTAATGATCAAAATTAGACAGGCATGTGTTGAAATCACTCCAGCCGAGATTAGGAAAGTTGTACTCCATGTAAGAAAACGGATTGAGCAATGTATTCGGAATGATGGTGGTTACATAGAAACGCAAAGAATTATATAATAAAATTATTTGTGTAGATTATTTGTTAGAAACATGGTAGGTATGTACAAATTAGAATTTTTGCCTTATTAAATAAATAGTAATTTTGTTATAGAATCATTTCATACTAGTACAATACATTCTTCTGAACAAAAAATAAAGAATACATTTTTTTCATATGAGAATCCGTTTTACAGATACAAATTATTTTAAGTTGACAATTTTTTTTTTTTGACGGCTCATATGTCAAACACCTTTGAACCCACAACGATGTAATTTTGTACAAAGGGGTATCTAAAGGTGCTGATTAAGAATATCTTACTAATTTTTCTCTAAAAAAATCGCTAATACTTTTTTTCAAAAATCGTCAAAATTTCAATTTCAATTTCAATCAAAATTTTTTCAAAAAAAATCCTTTTTCCATCATAGAATCGAACGCCTCTGACTTCAGTCGAATGCGGTTACGTTTAAAGACTCACTTTAAAGGTATATATTCACCACCAAAATTTCAAAATATTCGGATATCAGGTAAGCGAGATATGAGGGTGGCTCCATGAAAAGTGGGACACATTGTATGTTAAAGACATTCAATTTTGTTAGTAATCTGTGGTGGTCCAGTGGCTAAGCTTTTGGCTTGCAATCCAGCTCTGCTAGCCACACTTCCTTCTACGACAACTTACCTCTACCCTTACTCTTATCTTTCCTCAACTTTACATCTTTCCAATCCCTCTTTCTCCCCATTTATGTTTGTACAATTTTGTTCTATTATTCTTCTTTGTTATTTTTGTTCCTTTTTTGTTTCTCTAAATCCCTTCTAGGACGAAAACTTACCTAAATCCTAATTTTTGAAACCACAATTTTATTTCCACCCTACCTTCCTTGTCGGCGATCAGACCACAAAGTCGTCATTTGTTCGAACGGGTTTTTTCGTTTAGTTGTGTTCCCCGTATCAACAATCAAAATTACGAAGTGCGCTAGCCTACGATTTTGGTGTTCTCAGTGTTGTGTTTATTTTTAAGTTACTTTTAGGTTCATGTGGACAGATCAAAAATCTAGTTTTTAAGCCCGCCCGTGGCAGAGAGAGGCTTCTAGCAAACCCCCCTCGAATTTATTTCCAAGCCGAACCGGACCTACCCCACCCAGCCTCACACCCACCTCGGCGATGTTCGCGGTGGTTGTCTGGCTGGCTCCCGGTAGGATCCGGTGAGGCACATATATTGTACTTAAACTGTAAATAAAATTCTATTGTTGTTGTTTGTTTGGCTTGTGTTCGAATCCCACACAGGTTGGATGTTTTTTTTTCAGTTTCTTTTTTCATATATTTTTTTTTTCACAACAAAGTTGGTATCACAAAATTTAGGATGTCCAAAAACTAACATTATTTACAAGAAAACTGCGAAGAGTATCCTATAGAATGCGTATAGTACAGTAAGTGAAGCTTTTAAATCCCAGCCCGAAAACGATGCCATGAATTTCCAATTTTTTTGCTTCAACATGCTTCATAAAATATGTACATAAGAATCTATATTGTCGTTTGTTCTGCTTTTTGGTTAGGGGTGGTTCCCATTCCCTCCTGGGGGTTGTCGCAAAAAAAAACACATAATCTGGTAGAAAGGTCTAATACATTTTTTTCCTAAAATGCATATTTTTCGAGATATTGCGAATTGAAAATTGCAATTTTCACCCCCTAAAATCAGTAATCCTAGACGTTTTTTTTTAATTACTCGAAAAATATGGACTTTAATAAAAAAATGCGAGGTACAAAATTAAAGCTTTTACGAAAACAAATTGAACAGTTTTTTCCTTTTTTCTTCGATGTTTAATTTTGGAAATATGGCATTTTCAAAATGGTGCCGAAACGTTCAGAAAAAATATATACGACGTTAAAATCTAAAATTACTCAAAATCTACAACTACGAGAAAAATTTGTATTCTTATAAAAACTAAAGATATTAAAAGTTTCTTTCGATTGAGACAACCTTTTATAATGAAATCTAAAAAAGTTACAAAAGTAGCGTATTTAAAATTTAAGGCGCCATTTTTTTAGTTTTATTGCTCTAATTTCTTATTAATTCAAATTTTTTAAAAGTCCTTCTAGATATTATTATTGCATATTATTACTAACGTGCTCAAATTTTTTAAGATTTTTAAAATAATTATTTTTTATTCTGTACCCATTTTTAATGATGAAAATTTTCATAAATTTTTTGAAAAAATTGGGTTTTTGAAAATAATTACTCTAAAAATATTTTTTTCTAAAAAATGGTAAGAGACCAAAAACGAAGCTTATAAAAACGAATAGTTTGGCTTTTTTTTAATTTTCCTACGACAATCTGTTCCAGAGATATAAAGATTTAAAGATGGCGCTTGAGCGCTTACGCAAAAGAATTATGTATTTAAAATTGAAATATCTCAAGAACTATAAGATCGATAAAAACATGATATAAGAATAAAATGAAGCTTATAAAAAAACGAAGAGTTTGGGTTTTTATTCTTTTCCTACGACAAACTGTTCCAGAGATATGACAGTTTGAAATACCGTTGAAACTTTTCAGTTTGTACGAGCATTCTAAATGTCTATAGTATGTACAGAAACGAGCAATCAATAGCCCTCTATTTTTCGAATAGGCAGAAAAAGCTGGTTGCATTGAATTTTAGCATGTTTTAGAGTGCAGATTAAAAATGTTATTTAATTAGTTTACTTAATTGTATTAATTTGATTTATTTATAACAATCTGTATTTTTAATAAAATTAGACATATTACTATATTCTTCATTTTTTAAAATAAATTTAAACCTCATAATTATATTCAGCGACCTAAAAAACATAAATATATGAATTTTCATGAATTTCTTTTTAACATTAGAAGAATTATTAATTTTTTAGTATTTAAGGATGGTGTCTCCGATTAAAGAACTTATATCTAGATACATAATGGCATTGATTTATTTGTTGCTGAAAAACTCACAATCTAAGGCAGTTCTTCCCATAAGTTTCTGATTGGCCCATCGGCCTATTCGCGGCTGTTTTCTACACGATCGGTTCAGTTTGATTATCATAATCTCAGTTTGACAGTGTCCGCCATTAATGTCAATAAATGTTTTTCGTGTTCTCCGACCAAAAAGTGATGAAAAAGTAATTTTATTTTAAGTTGTGATTTGCTTAATACCTAAGTAATATTCTCTATTCATATTACATTCAGTTTAGTGAAAATTTAATGTTACATGTTGAAGTGCCGTGCCGTTTGCAGAAGGCAGTTTAGAAAAGAAGAAAATCGGTCGTTTCATAAGTAAGTAGGTCATAGTCGTAATATTATGGCGTTCAGTTTACAATTGTGATAATAGTATTAAAATTAAAAATCCTTTCAATACATATTTCCCTTGAATAAAACATCTATGCCTATTATATTTTTTAAATCCGCGATTATGTTCATAGAGGTTAACCAACAATTATTACATAAAATATGTACAATATTGTACATTTTCCCTTCTACACATACCCGCCACTGTTGCCTATGGGATGTGATGTTCATCTATCCATTTTAATGGACATATAATGTGACTATGTAGGAGCAAATAAGGTATATGAAGAAAAGATAGCCATTATGTATCTAGATAAAAGTTCTTTAATCGGAGGATGGTGTCAACCCTCAATATTTTCGTCTTTCCTATGTTTTGACCACATAATCATATTCAGCGACCTCAAAAACATAAATATATGGATTTTCGTGATTTTATTCGTCAAATTAGAAGACATTAATTTTTCATTATTTAAAGGTGATTTCAGCCCTTAATATTTTCGTCTCGTTAGTTTTAACCTCATAATCATATTCAGTAACCTCAAAAACATAAGTATATGGTTTTCGTTAATTTATTCGTAAAATTAGAAGTTATTAATTTTTCAGCTTTTAGGGGTGGTTTCCATCCTTAAAAATAAAAAGCAGGTAATGCGACAATATAGATTTTGATGTATGTATTTTATAAAGCATTTTGCAAAAAAAAATTAAGGAAATTCCTTTCATCGTTTTCGGGCCGGGAATTTTACCATTTTTACTGCTTCGCTTATTGTACTAGTAAAACAATTTATATAAAAAGCTCAGTAAATTGGCAAAGAGTACCTAAGTTTTTAGCTTTTTTTTTTGCATCAGTCACTACCGATGTGGCATATCGTTTTATGGGTTTTTGAGGTAGACGATTTCAAATATTATATTATTAAGGAAAGTTCTATGAACAACTATTTCCACACAGTGGAGTGCAAATATAGAATCAACATTCCCGAATAGGAAATCTGGATATGGAAGTAATGCTTTCTTAGGCCACGGTTTTTGCTTTACTTAAAGCAAAAACATAAATATGGTAATGGCCAAAAGTATAAGGAACACTTTTTCATGCCACGATTACTATACAAAAGTTTTACTATATTATGAAAGAAGTGAAAAGTTGTTTCTTTAATACTTGTCTCTAAATCGACTTTTAATTGCTTAACGCTTATTGTCTCCTTCCTATGTGTAAAATAGTGCGTTATTAGTTCCTTTTATGAAGTCTTTGTAATATTATAATTAATAGAAATAAAGAATAACAGATAAAAAAATTTCTTTATTACAAATTGTGCATATGCGGGTATGGGATGGGGTAGGCATGGGGTATAAAATTTAAAACGATCTAATGTTTCCAAATTAGCATTGGAACATGCAGGCTGTTTTAATAACTAATTGTTTCAATCACGTGTTCGCCTTCTAAACGCAGTCAAAGCTTGTTTATCGATTTAATGGTTTAATTAGTCCGAATTTAAATCAGTTTAAAATATATTAATGATTTAGACAACTAAATAGCTGTAAACTAAAGGAACTGAATAACTAAGTTGCAAATCTATTTAAATGTGAAAATAAAAGAAATAAGCAAAATATTAAATTTTCTTTACCTGAAGTATACTGCCCTTTTTAGTAAAAGAGTCCTATCTGACATTCAAGGATAATGCAACTAGGACACTATCAGTTGTATGTGTACTGTTAGGTGCAATAATAAAGAGTGTTCGTTAATGACGTGTTAAAATTTCAGGGTGTGATTCCTTAGGTCATTTTATGAAGGAAAGTTCATATGAATATATGTGTCTGCAACGGCTTAAATTTTTTGCTACAAGGTGTTGAATTTTTTTTAAATCGTTATTTTGTAAAATCTCAGAAAGTATTTTACATATTATTTTCAATTTTGGTATGTGTCAATAGGATATACAGTGTGTTCCAGGATAGATGTAACAAGTAATGCACCAAAAATTTTGGAATTTTGGAATGGTATTTGGGGATTGAGTCCTGCTTGTAAAACTAAAGTATACCGAAAATGACTTGTTCTACAGGGTGTTTTATAAGCAAAGTTGTAAAAATCACCACTAATAAAGTACCTTTATTTTTCAAAATATGAAAAAATTCCACTAAGAAGTTATTTAGAATGCAATTTTATACCTCTATACCAAATTTCAAGAATATAAAATTATTTTTTTGAAACTTCCCATTTTCTTCAATAAATTAGTATTTTATTTTGAACCATTCAATTAAAACTGCATAGAAATTATTTTTTGTGAATTAATATTTAAAGTTGTGTACAACTAAAAGTAGGCTATGAGAAAAGCAGTGAATGATTAACATTTGCTCCTACACAACTTTAAATATGAATTCAACTCTTAATTCGCAAAAAAATGGGAAGTTTCAAAAAAATAATTTTATATTCCTGAAATTTGGTATAGACGTATAAAATTGCATTCTAAATAACTTTTCTTAGTGGAATTTTTTCATATTTTGAAAAATAAAGGTACTTTATTAGTGGTGATTTTTACAACTTTGCTTATAAAACACCCTGTAGAACACCAAATCAAGTCATGTTTGGTATACTTTAGTTTTACAACAAGCAGGACTCAATCCCCAAATACCATTCCAAAATTTTTGGTCCATTACACCTCTTGTTACATCTATCCTGGGACACACTGTATAACGACATATTTTAGTTAGAAAAATTATTTTATCGCTCCACCAGTGGCGTTCCTGCAAATATGTCCTCTGATATTTTTTACCAAAAAAGTGTTACATTTTTCCATGCAGATATTTTATCTGATTAGTCTGGTCAATTCTACATGAAAATGGTCTCTTGTGTGTTTGTCGTCAGACAGTTCTTGATTAAAACAATTAAATTCAAACTGCTTCATTTAGCAGCATTGACTAATAATTTTTTAACATATAAATCTAGTTATCCTGGAATAAATGACGTCTTTACAAACATCATTTTCAAAACCATATTTGTTGACATAAATTAAGTTGCTGGTGTTCAACAACGGTGTTTATCTTATCGTATTATTTCTTCGATCTTTAGTGTTTCATTGAATTTATTTTATTTTTTCGCTATTTTATTCGCAATTTTCGGTTAATGTAGGAATTATTGGCAATAATCTTATAGGCCCTGTTTTTCTGCCAAGACACCTTAATGGACAATCTTATCTGCATTTTCTCCAACAAGAACTAGCCGTGTTGCTTGAAGATGTACCAATTGCATTAAGGAATCAAAATCATGCACGATGGAGCTCCTCTTCATTTCAGTGCAGTTGTTCGCGACCATTTATTTACATGTGGTTTATCCTTATCGTTGGATAGGTCTCGGATGACCTCAACAGTGGCCAACAAGACCCCCCGATCTCAATAGTTTGGATTTCTTTTCGTGGGGTCATCTTAAAACCTTGGTGTATAAAACTCCTATTAACACTTTAAAAGATTTAAAAAACGAATAGTTGCCTCGTGTGAAACAATATGGAATACTCCGGGAATATTTGAACCAGTGCGCAATTCGATGCGTAGATGAGAGGAAGCATGCCTATTAACTAAAGGTGGGCATTTCCAACAATTTTTATAAAACAAAATTTATTAATATTAATGTTAATAATAATTAGCTTCAATTTGAATGTAATTATTTCAATCAAGAACTGTGCATCTGACGAGAAAAACGCAAGGGACCGTTCTCATGTAGAATTGACCAGGCTAATCAGAAAAAATGTTCACATGGAAAAATGTCAGTGGCGTACCACCTTTTTAATAAGAAATACCACAGCACATGTTTGCAGTAACGCCACTGGTGGAGCAATAAAATAATTTTCTAACTAAAATATGTGGTTTTATATCCTACTAACACATACCAAAATTGAAAATAATATCTAAAGTACTTTCTAAGATATTAAAAAATAATGATTTAAAAAAAAAATCAACACATTGTAGCAAAAAATTTAAGCCGTTGTACAGTGGGTCAGAATCCGAAAAAGCTGGCCAAAAAGCCAAAATTCGAAAGAGGTTTAATGTATTCAAAGTAATATTTTTGTAGTCAGAAATGTTCAGTTCATTACGTACCGCAAATTCCAACCGTATTGTTGCCCATTTTTACCTGATACACCCTAAGAAACACAACGTTCTGTTAGCGTACAGTTGTGAATAGTTGCTTGCCACATTCGAACGTACTATTCGATATTCCTGTAATTTGTATAATTTCCACAAAAACTTAGTGAAATTTTACCAAGGTAATCTATAAAGTAAGTATTTTATTTTGCATACATTTATTGCTTGTGAAATGTGATACATTCGATCATAAAATTGTGTTAAAATGGGGTTCTACAAAGATAAAGAAATAAAAATTAATGGTACCTTTTGTTTGAGTTACAAAAAAAGCGCAACGTGTTCCAAGCATGATTTTTTTACTGGTCGATTTCTTATAGTTTTTTCAAATTATAGTATAAAATTTAGAAGCCGATTCAACCCGGTTTGGAAGTAATGAGTAATAATTTGTTCAAGTACGAGGTCTTAAATTGAAAATATACATACGACGCGACGACGAGCCCTCGCTGGGTAACTGCTTCGAATGACTATTTTAATTTTTTCCACGGAAATTTCTACAAATAAACTAGAAAAATGAATTGAAAGCAAGGGCGTAGCCACGGTGGGGCAGGGTGGGGCGCTTGCCTCCCTCTAGCTAGCACCGAATGCGACTTTATTTACTCACATTAATAAAACGTAGTTTGCTTTTAATGAAGAAATATTTGACTATTTGACAGTGTTGCCTTGCCCTACCCTGGATTGAAAGTGAAAATTAAAAATTTATTTCATTAAAAAATCAAGTTACTCGCATTATGACTTCTACATCCAGTGGAAATATAGTAACGTAAAAAAAATTTTTGAAAATTTTTATTGTTCAAATAGGCTCAGAATGTCATGAAACGTAGAGATTTTAAGTTTGAGCAAACAAAAAATTTCGGTCTGTCGTTCTGTCTGTAACTTTTTTTTGTGCGCACGATTACTCTGGAACCGTGAAATGTATAATTAAATGAAATGAAATTTCGTAATTATAATTTATAAAAAAATATTAACATTCAATAGGAGGTAGTTTTTTCATAGAATAATGAAAACATTTTTTTCTTTATCAAGAAAAAAGTTTATGATTCGTTCACACTCGTTCAATGGGTTTTTTTAAGTTGTTCCTTGAACATTCTTGTAAAAAATATGTAAAAATTGGCTGCCTCTAAGTACCTACCACTTTTGTTTTTGTGATCATTTCTTTGACACGGTGCAAAATACAGCGACGCGTTAACTTTGGTTTATAGTGTTGTTTTAGCATAAAAATTCCATTTAAACGTAAAAATTTATATTTATTTATGTGTTATAAACAATTTTCGAAAAAATTAAAGCATTTTGTTATGTCAAAAATAATTATTGAAAAATTATTTACTTTTTGGTTGGAATTTATAAAATACCTAAAAGTATGTAAAATTAAATTTAAATTAATTAATTAATTTAATTTTTTGAATTTGAATTGAAATTTGTAATCAGCGACCTCGAAACCCCTCGATTACCAATTTTCAATTGAAATGATTAACTTTTCTCAAGGGCGAGCGTAGAGGCGACTTCATTGTGAATGTCAGTCGATATTCCGTTGAAGCAAGGTCGAGCGCGGTTAGTACTTGGATGGGTGACCCATCTGGGGAAATACAACGTTCTCGCTCCACCTTCTAGCGGCTTGTATATCAGTGTATACGCGAAAGTTACGTAATTTCAGACGAGGATTACGTAGTGGATGTACGATCCTTCGGAAGGGATGTAAAGCAAGCGGTCCCTTGTCTATTAAATGTTAGGCAAGTAAAATATCCCTACTCTTCTTAAGGTAAAATTTCCAGGTTGGGGGTAGCTCGTCTCCTGGCGTCGGTAATAGGCCCTGGTAGCGGAAATAAGCCGACGTTACATAAATAGATAAAAAAAACTTTTCTCAAATGTTTGTCGCCATATTGGAGCCGCCATTTTGCATTTGAAAAAACTATTACCAAATTCGTAATCAGCGACCTCGAAAACCCCCGAATACCAATTTCCAATTGAAATAACTAACTTTCCTTAAACGTTTGTCGTCATATTGGAGCCGCCATTTTGTTCTTGAAAAAACTATTACCAAATTCGCAATCAGCGACCTCAAAAACTCTTGAGTGAAAATTTTCAAAACCATTACTCGATTTTTCGACTTTTGGCCAGTTTTTTCGGATTCTGGCCCACTGTGCGTTGCGGACATATGTTCATATGAATTTTTATTCATAAAATGACCTAAAGAATTGCACCCTGAAATATTAGCACGTCATTAAGGAACACCCTGTATATCACTAGTTAAATGTGTTCTTAAAAGACTACTACAGGAAAGAAGGATAGTAATAAACGCACGAGATCAGTGTGTGCAACATATCCTATTGGTATTTAACTTTGGAGGGGGTGTAATCTAAAATAATATTTACAGACTTATCAAATCAACGTCGCTTAAAGAGTGCCACTTGACACTATTGACAGTTCAATTCATCACTAGCCCGGATAAGGTATAGCAATAGTTAGTTATACATGGTAGGATAGAAAGGAATGACTTTAGTTAATACATGCAACCCTCAAAAAACGTTTCAGCAGTTGTGTGTTGACTACAGGTATTCTTATGTAGTTATACACTATGTAAGATATGATGAGTTACTAACTGCAAGATATTTATGATGAAAAAATAGTTTGACAATTTGAAACATAAGTATATTGTAATGGTCACCTTCACTGCTTTAAGTGATAACCTACACTCTAAACACTTTAAAAATGAGATTACAAGAATACAAAATGCTGATAAAACAATATCCTTTGCATACAGGCATCGTTGTGGTATGTCGTTCAGCCACTTGGAATGTCGACAAGAATAAAACAAGGGAAGTACTCGAAACGATAGTGATAATTGGAAAAGTAAATTCAAACCGCTTCGTCGTGGTCTAGAGCTGTTGAACAACTTACTAATAATAAATATCAACAAACTACAAATATAAATTACTTATATTTCTTCTTGTTTAATCTTATAATCCTGAGCGACAAATTGAAATAAATATATGTTTGTTAGAGTAATTATAATAAAATTTAATGGGGTTTGATATTTTATTAAAAATAAATAATATAGGTAATAATGTAGGTTCTTCTAACTGAATGAATACACCATTTGTATTTTAAACTTTAGCCGGTTTTTAGGTCAATTGATAGGTTAGTTTTTTATTGTGGAAATATTTGAGAACAAGCTGGAATAAATTTAATTTTTATTTGAAGCTTTTAAAAGGCCAGGTTTACACGGTGCAGCGACGCCGAATTTGCAATCCATATTAAAGAAACCACGCGAAGAAATGCATTTTTATGAATATATGGGAATAATAGAGTTATGTAATAAATATAAAAAAGAAAATTGCGCTATACGTTTAAAGATGAATTAAGTAGCTGCGGGTACGTGTTTCGAAATTACTGTTCCTCATCAGCTTAGAGCAGTTTAAAGAACAGAATTTGGGAAGAACAGATCAGGGACAACAATTAAATAAGTAGAAATAACAACACACAGTAATCTATTTGTTCCTTCATGTCTGTTGGGTCCAATTTTTCAACCTGGCGAATTAAACAAATAAATAGGAGATAGTATAGGAGATAGGAGATAAATTGCTATTTTTTTATAGCTCCTCTCTAAAAGTGGTAAAATTTTACAATTCTATAATTATTAAATTATCATTTTAATAAAGTTACACCTATTATAAAATTCTATACGTCTATGCGTATTAACATCTTAGTGAAATATTAAAAGAAATTGAAAATACAATTTGTACAAGTCGCATAAGATATTAATATTTTATGAATTTTTTATGATTTTTTTTTTTCAAAAAATTATCCCTCGAATATCATTCATGTAACAATTTATTGCAAACAATTTTTGTTACAGTTCGCTCATGTTTATTTTGGTTGGAAATAGGCATGAGCATTCGTGACACTGACGCAAAAATTGTCGACGTAAATTTGAACTCTTGTATATTACCAAATGATGAATGAAAATAAAGTTGATTAAATTGTCAACAAAAAAAAACGCCGCCTAAGGAATCACTACTTCCACATCCAAATATCCGGTGGGGGTAGCTGATGCCAAAAAATTTTTTGGAACCTTTGGCTGCTGTTGAACATAAATTGGATCACAATTTTAGTTATTTTATCCCCTTTAATAATGGAATGTGGGTGGTAGCGGGAGGAGGCTATCACAACAAATTTTGAGGCCTCTGGTTCTTGTGTTCTTGTATACACACACACACACACACACACACACACACACACACACACACACACACACACACACACACACACACACTAAATCACATTTTTTTTACCTGTTTTAATAATGGGATGATGGTGCTAATGGGGGTGATAGAGGAGATGGCTAATGCCAAAAAAATTTCGAGACTGACCTGTCGAACATACCCTAAACCCCAATTTTATGGCTTGCTTTACCTATGTATCCCCATTTACCCCCAACCCTTGAACAAAAATAAATCAAAATATAATATAGTTCCAGATCTTGTTATAATGCATAGGCGTACCAAATGTCATAACATCGATACTTTGAATATCCTGGTCTTCTAATTGGGTATCAAAATCCACTAGACTATATTCTTTAGATAGAAGTTACTTGATCTGTACGTCGATTTCTTCGTCTTCGCCCAGTTCTTCGATCACCTTTTCAGCAATCGAGCAAGCATTTCCTACCAATTCTGCCTTCCTCTAGCTACAAGCTGCATTGTAATCTTACGAAGTCAGTTTTAACAACTTTTGAGCAGTTGTGTACAGCTTTTTTGTAGTTTATATAATCAGTCTGTTTGTGTAGTACCAAACGTAAAACTCTTGTGATAAGAAAACTGTCCTATCTAATAGGTCTTCTAATGTTTTTACTTATATAACATCATATGTGCTAATAGGAAACACAAAATAAAAAATAAATATTTTGTACATTCTACTTACATTACTGTTAAAAAATATTATTTTGGGTATTCAGCAGATAACTTTCAAAGAAATAATTCGTTCCTTTTATATATCATTCTTATTTTTCATACTAAATGTAAGATATAGTAAGTGTATGAAAGAAGTTGACAAGTCGTTTCGTAGGGTAACTTCTTGTTGATATACTAGCATGGTCAGACTTAGATCAATGGCATATGAAAGGAACGAATGATTTCTTTGAAAGTTATCTTCAAAATTGTTCTCTCTCCGATTCATATGGCAAAAAAATAAGAGGGTTCGTTGTTGCAAGATAGTCCAGTCAATGAATGGTTCCTAGAGGGAAATTCCGAGATCACAATTTTGGACTATTTAGGAGGTAAACATACGAAAAGTCCCCGAACGTGGGAGGTGAAGGGGGGGGGTGCAGGGGGCATGAAGAAGGTCCCGGTTTTTGGTTTTTCGCTCATATCTCGAAAACGGTTAGCCCCAATCAAAAAGTGGCTATATGCAAAATTAGAGCTGACTAAATTTTCTACAATAATGTTTCTATTATTTTTTTCGTATCTGTTATGGTTCAGTAATGAATTGTAAATCTTTTGACTGTCTTCTAACTTAATTATAAATTTATTATAAACTGAATATAAATTTTAATAATCATCGTAGAAAAAAATTTCTTGTACAGATATCCACTTCACAGCAGACTGAACTCAAGTATCGAATAAAAAATGTCTTTGCGTCTGTAAGAGTGTGAGTGCGTGTATATGTATGTGTGCGTGTATACCGTTTCTTGTAAATACGATAACTTCTGTTAAACTTAAAATATTTAATTACAATTTGGAGCATATGTAAAACAGCATATTACAATAATCAGCGATATCTGTAATACATGGTGATAACCAGAGGCCTACAAACTCTCACTTCATAATAATCTTATTAAAAATACCATGTTCCATATTTTAGGATGTATCATCTAATTTAAATAAAGTTGATTTGCCTAACATACACCCGGTATATTGCGGTTTATAAATCTTATACATCTTCTTATTTTTGTATGCTTGGTAATATTTTGCTCTGAAATTATAATAAAACATATTTTACGTATGAGAGTTTGTAGGTCTCTAGTTATCACCATGTATTACAGATATGGCTCAATTTCAATAGAGATTATTGTAATATGCTGTTTTACATATACTCCAAATTGCAATTAAATGTTTTAAGTTTAACAGAAGTTATCGTATTTACAAGAAACGGTGTACACGCATACATACATATACACGGACTGACACACTTACAGACGCAAAGACATTTTTTATTCGATATTTGAGTTCAGTCTGCTGTGAAGCGGATATTTGTACAAGAAATTTTTTTCTATGATGATTATTAAGATTTTTATTCAATTTATAATAAATTTATAATAAAGTTAAAAAACAGTCAAAAGATTTACAATTAATTACGGAACCACAACAGATACGAAAAAAATTAATAGAAACATTATTGTAGAAAATTTAGTCAGCTTTATTATATATATTTTGCATATAGCTAGATCAGGGCTAACCGTTTTCGAGATATGAGCGAAAAACCAAAAACCAGGACCTTCTTCGTGTCCCCCTGCATCCCCCCCACCTCCTACGTTCGGGGACTTTTGGTATGTTTACCTCCTAAATAGTCCAAACACAGCCCTCAAGTAAAAAATTGTGATCTCGGCATTTCCCTCTAGACCCCCTTACTGAACGTTCATTGAAAGGGCTAAGAGTCGTTTTGGGGGATGCATTTCTTGGAGAATCGAGCTCTTAGTGCGATAGTCTGCCCGGGAATTTCGTAGCAATCGTCTTCAGACCCACATCTCGAAAGCATCAATATGTCGTCTGTCTGTCTCCCTAATGGATGTGATATTATCCAGTTATTTATATTGCCTCGTATATCAAGTTTTTTTTAATCTTTCACCAATAAATGAAATATGTAACATACTGATTGCTCTGGAGATATTGAAAAATACCCCCCGATCAGTTGAATCTAAACTATCATTGATGAATTCCATGTTCAGTAATTGCAGTTTCCATAGAATGTCTAGTTCGAGATTCATGTTGACTGGCGTGCCATTAGGTTTGTCTAAAAAGTATATGATTCGACTTATCATGATTTTTTAAATTATTTTAGAAAACAGACTAAGGCAATTTTGTATGTTGTTCATTTCCCTTTTTTTTTTTAATACTGGTATAATAATTACGGTTTTTAATTTTTTTTAAAACTCCTAGTTCGACTGATTTGCTAATGCAAAGAACACTGCAAATTCATCAATGCATTATTTTATCAACCTTATTGGTACTTCGTCAATTCCAATTGACCGCTTGTTTGATAGCCACAAAGTTGTTTGTTATTTACTTTATTACAAGTTACAGAAATTCATTTATTATCATACTTATACAATTATACAAAAAGAGAGGAAAAATGTTCATCGAAAATATTTGTCAACTCTTTTGTATCACTAATTTTACAATCATTATGAAACGAAACAAATTATTATTAAACTTATCTTATCTTTTTCCTACCAAAAGTTTTATTATCTGTTGGCTCAGAATACCTTTGTTTTGTTCTGTTCTGTTTGTTTTGTTTTGCACTGTATTTATTATTATTATATATTTGTTAAACAATTGTTTTTCTTTGGCTATTTTGTCCATGCAGTTTTTGTGTTAATTTAGTTCTGATTGTTTGAATTCCCATTATGGTACAGTATCTAGAGTTAAAAAATATGTAAAATTTGGGAATAATTTCATGGACAATGATAATATTTTTTATGGGAAACTATTGCAGTAAAAGGTAACATTTTCAGTTTCTATATGATCTCAGCACTTGCTATTACGCACACGGGGTGAAAACCATCCCCAAATTTAGGTATTTAATACTTGGAGAAGCATTGCTGATTTAGTTTTGGAAAGCAGAATATTTATGTTTTTGGGTTTGTTGATTATGAATCTGAAGTCAAAATAAAAAAATTTAAAATGGCGGCTCCAATATGGCGGATGGACATTTTTTCTAAAGTTAGTGTTTTAGCGGACAAAAAAATTGAGCATCTAAGTGATGCTATAGATTAACAAAAAACAGTATTTTTGAGATTTTTTTTATAATTACTGGACAATTACAGTAACAAAATTGCGACATTTTGTTAAAACAAATTTATGAAGACACTCATTGTTTCGACCATAATTTCTTTGTTTTTTACGATACAGAAACAAGTAAAGAATCATTTTAAAGTTTAATTAAGTATCTTGAATTCTGGTCCTTAGAATTTTTGACGCCTGTCACGGTTTCTAAGATACTCGACATCCCATAAACGTTCGGACGCCATCTTTAAATTTAAATTTCTAACTGTTAATCCCACATAAATAAGTAAAAATTCAAATTCATTCTTAGTTTATAAGCTTTGTTTTTGATTTCCACAATTTTTTCGTTAAAACTAATATTTTTATTGAAATATTTGTAAAGAAACAAAAAATACGTTTTTTGAGAACTCCTTTTACAATTTAAAATCTATTTTTTTTCTAAAGCGAGCGCTGTAAACGAACGAAAATATTTGAGCATCTAGCTATATGTAAACGAAAAATATTATTTAAGAATTACATTTTTTAATTACTGACTACTTACAGTAACAAAATGATGAATTTTTTTTATTAAATGAATGTGAAATAGCTATTTGTATGACAAGGGAGAAAAGTGCATAATTTCCTCCCGCGGATAGTTTGATGCCCGACGCGAAGCGGAGGGCATCAATATCCAAGGGAGGAAATGGCACTTTGCTCCTGTGTAATACATATGATTTTTTCTACGACCATTTACAGTGTTTTTTACATTGGTTTTACATATATTTTATTATATTTTCTTATGCATGACAATCAAAAAACCAAATATGTCAAAATGTCATAATAGGTATTTAGATAAGTAAATATTTTAAAAAATCAAAGTACATGGAACGTTGCTAAGGTTGCTTCTTGTTTTCAAAATAAACAAACTTCCAAAAAGTTTATAATAATATTTATTGTTTGTCACTGAATAAGCTAGTCTTATATTTTAAATGCAATATCTTGACCTGCCATATGTACTTAAGTATCGAAATGGTTAATAAAGTATTATTATTATTATTATTATTATTAATAATGTATTCCGAATGTGAAGATGAAGTTCCTCAAGATATTCTGGAAGAAGCAAACCTTGTTTCGTTAAATCTATTACCGTTAAAGTCTCGTGAAAAATATGAAAAAGTGTACCAGCTATTTAAATGTTGGATGGAGACTAGGCAAATAAGAAAAATATTACATTATGGAGCAAATACAGCATGTTGCGATCTACACTCCAAATTAAAGACAATATCGACATTAAGTTTCCTAAATTAGTAGCTTTTTTAAAAAGGAAATCTGCTGGATATAAAGCCAAGAAAGCCAATACTTTTTCAAGGGAGGATATCAACAAGTTTATTGCAGAAGCTACAGATGAAACTTATTTACATATGAAGGTAAGATTGATCGTTATTGTTGAATAATAAATAGAAACGTAACGCAGTATTTGTTATTAGAAAGTATATATAAACTGACAATTAAGTGACATTTTAGGCAGTTGTCCTAAGTGAATTTTCCTTTTTAAGGTCGTGCTTATATTTGGAATTGCTGGGGCATGCCGTAGCGATGAATTAGTTAATATGGTACTTGAGGATATCAGTGATAAAGGCGATATTTTGGTGGTGAAAATACCTGACTCAAAAACTAATATCAAAATGACATTTACAATAACAAATGAGATTTTAAACGGAGTATCTGTCTTGGATATGTATAGAAAATATCTGAACTGTAGGTCCCCTAAAACATGTCATTCTAGATTTTTTGTAACTTATGCTAAAGGGAAATGTACAAACCAGGTAATTGGCAAAAACCCAATTGCCAAAATTCCATACAGAATAGCAATATTTTTAAATTTGGATGATTTGAAAGGCTATACTGGACACAGTTTCCGCCGTACTTCAGCTACGTTATTAGTCAATGCTGACATTCTCACTCTAAAAAGACATGGGGGATGGCGAACAAACGTAGTAGCAGAAGGGTACTTAGATGATTGTATTTCTAAAAAATGTGAGGTAGCCAGCCAAATAATTACGGGAGAAAGTACTACTTCAAGTACCGAAAAACGTTGTCTTGTTTTTGAAAATTTTACTCCTACAAGTACTTCATCAGCGACCAAGACTTTGGAAAACAACAAACAGGAACTGATCTCCACCAGCAGAGCCAATATTTCTTCAGGGTGAATCTCCATTAGTAATTTAACTAATTGTACCATAAATTTTAACAATATTTAGTTACTGATGCTAATTTAAACCTTGATTTAAACTGTTTTCAATTTTTATAAATAAAAATAAGTAATAAAAAATCTGTTTCAAAGAAAAGCATAATTATACATTTTCAGGAAGTTTATGTATCAATAAAAGAAGTCTATACACTACTATTACAGTTATTTGAAGTTTTTACTTGTTTGCTTCCAGAGGGAGCCAAAGTATTTTCCTCCCTAGGGAGGCAAAGTATTTTCCTCCCGAGGGAGGAAAAGTACTACTTTGCTCCCTGAAATGAGGGAGCAAAATAGTATTTTCTATGTAGGGAGTAGAAAAAAGCACATTTTTTCTGTAATAACTTCATCAAAAAATCATTTGAAAGCCTAATATTCCTTTATTTTGGTCGTTAGCATAGCCATATTTTCTAAGATATTTAATATTTAAAGTAAATACTTCGTCTTATAGAGGTTCGGACGCCATCTTTATACTTTCCGAAACCATTAATTCTACAGGAAAAATTAGGAAAAACGAAATTCAGCCTCAATGTAATACTTTTCGAGGTATTTGACGAAAAACGTTTTGAAAAACCTCTTTGTCGACCTAAAATAGCAATTTTCAAGTCGCTATGTCTTAAAGACTATCAATTTATTGTAGCAGGCATATTGCCGCCCCATAAATCATATAATATTTTAACTTAAGCGTGAATGTCCGTGGTAGATTTAAATATATTTCTTAAAATTGCTTTTTAATTAAACACAACGGTATGCAACCAGAGTTACGCCTAAAATCAGCTTATCTTTATGAGTGGAGAGGGTAACGAAACGATGCGATTTATACGCACCGAAAAAGAAAGCAGAACGATTTCGTTTTCCGTTACTCGAGGTTAGAACTTCGATTGCTCGATGAACTTTTAAATAGTGATGTATTTTCATTAAATTTTTTCTTGAAGACTTCAATACCAAAAGGGTTGATAGTCCCTCTTCTTAATTATGAAGCAGGCCTAATTATCTTCACCGGTTTAATCCGTAAGTAATTTATAAAGAAATAATTTTTTTTTGGCAGCGGCCATTTTACAACTCACGCTTACACTTCATTTCTTTCCAGGGTTTTACTATGGGGTAAAAAAATATTTTACTATTGGATAAAAAAATTTCACTATTGGATAAACAATTTTATTATTGAATCCAAATAATATAGTTTTGGACGAAAAATGTTAGTATTGGACAAAGAATTTTTGTATTAGATGCAAGTTTTTTTATAAAAATGCAAATCTTCTAAAATTGGAAGCAAGTTTTATCAATCTTGGGATGCACATTGTAGTTATGCATTGCTTATTAACGTCATATTAAATTTTGGGTTGGAAACAAATTTTTTATGGAGATCGCGACGATAGTATGGTAGGATAGTTGGGATTTGTCCTTATGGAATTTTTGGAAGCGTCGAATATGGTATTGGAAACTTCTAAACCTGATCCCGAGCTCTTCTAGAAACCAACAATTAAATAACTGTGGGTTGGATTTCACCAACATCATCCCCTACTAAAGTCACCATTTTCATTCACAGAAAAATTCCAGATAAGTGTCACAAATAAGTTTTTTTATCTAACGTTTTTTATGTAAATACTTCATATTTTTACCTTTTAACATTTTTAGAGTTTTTAAAGTATCATGTTCTATTTTTTTTAAAAACTATTTCTATTCTCAATTTTATTATTAACATGTTTCAATGAACAGTTACATATACTATTTTATTAAGGTATAAATTATCGACGCTACGTCTAATTAAAAACAAATTATATAAAAGGTTCTGTAAAGACTTTGTGATCACAATCTCTACGAAACATTTAGGTATAGTTATATAATAAAATTTGACTTTTAATCACCATATTGTCGATTCATGTTCTAGACAATATTATAAATAATATCTGCATAACATTTTATCGTCCAGTCGATATTTTTTTTTGTATATAATTTCACTTAATATTAAGGCCTCAGTTTAGTTGTTTTATAATAAAAACACACCAAGTTTGATTGATTTATAATAAAATCAATTTTATAATCACATTGTCCACTTATTTCAGGTATTTTGATACAAACCAAACTTTACAAACTAAATATTCCGATATTACTTACTGTATTAATTATTTAATCTTTGATAAAAAATTGAACATCCTTTAGTAATATTCAGAGATATCAATCTAATCTTGACTTGTGCTAAATTTGAATTATTAATTTACATCTTTTTTTTATACAACTAGTACTTTCTCTAAATTTTGATTAGTTTATCTTTCTTATAATCAAACTTCAGTTTCAGTGTAAATTATAATTATAGAAAGATTGGCGCCCCGTTATTCTGGAAAACTTACCATTATCTAAGTGAAATTAACATCTCTTTAAGATAAATTTATAAAAACATCTATCATTTATTAATCTTTATCTACCTAACACGTAAAACCATTCGTAAAGCATTTTCTTACCCATGACTCATCTGCCGAGTCTCTGAGCTACTGGGGTAGTAATATTTTTTCTTCAAATAACATAAAGTGCAGTAAGACTCTCAAACACTTGATGAAAATTAAATTTTATTGAACAGCGAAGAAATAATGTTACAAAATGGCGCCCAACGGTGTGTAGGGTGAAAAAGTTACAAAATGGCGCCAACGTGTGTAAGGTGGTAATGTTATAAAATGGCGACCAACCGTGTCTAGGGTAGTGAATTTACAAAATAGTGCCCATTCGTGAGTAGGTAGATTAATTTACGAATGACACCAAAATTTTAAGAAAAATAAAATTTTTAATAGATGTTTTTCACAAAAGATTTTTTTCCCAGAAATTACACATACAGTATATATTTTTCACTAGTCAACTAGTAATAATTTTTTCTTCGGTAGTAATTATTTTCTTAAAAGAAAAATTTTCCGAGAGAGGGAGTAGAATTTGTAAAATTCTAGTTTTATTATTAAAATTAACAATAGAGTAAAGTTTGTGTCGGAATAACTGATAAGTGCAACAACAAATTTATTTAGCAGCAATTAACTTTGAAGATTTTAATATAACCTTCGAGTAACGTTAAAAAATAATATTTTTGTATATGTTTACTGCCAGTTAAAACCTTTTGGTTGATTAGTAAAAAGGCATAAATGATATATGAAACTTGGAAAATTTTATATGGGACACTTCAATTTTGGTAATAAAATTTTGTAACTTCGAAGTTTGTCCTATAATTCATATTTATATATGAATACGACAAATATTGGGCATAGTTACCCATGAGTCGATTTTGTTTTTATTATTGTCAGTTGACGATTAAGGGAATACGCAGAATTGTGTTTTCCTAATTTGTGGAATGTTATAGGTTTCGGACGGTCGACGCCGTTGAACCACTTTTTATTAAAAAGGTATTAGCATTTTTTGCTGTATGTTTCAGCTTGACACTGAAATATTTGAGTTTATTGAATCATTTAAAATTCATTTAGTTGTGTATTTATAATACCAGTAAATTAAAAGAATTTAATTTACATTGCCTTGAGCAGATAGGCATATAAAAAGTTGTTTGTTTCAACTTCAAAACTTGACAAGAAATAACCATCAGGATATTTGGGAAATTTAATAAGTGTTTGTAATTTAATTAGAGAATCTAGCTAGACCATTTATTTTTTTTACAAAACGCACAATTTCTTTATTATTCTACTTGTTTGCGATTACTTAATTCTAATACATATAGAGTATTATATATTTTTGTACAATGGAGACCTTTAATATGAGAGTAAATTATTTAACTAAAGAACAGATTGACTATGAACTATTAATTAGAGACATAAAAACAACAAAAAAAGAATTAAGCACTAAAAGAAAAATGTTGAGAAAACTGTTAGATAAGGAGGCATTACGTCACATAGAGTATGAATATAATCTTTTTGATTTTGATGTTGAAAAAGCGGCAATTAATAGTACAATAGAGGAAATTCGTGTTCTTATCGAACAATTCGAAGGTCCGGAGACAGATTCCGGGTACATTCGAATAACTACTTATTTAATTCATTTAATACATAGGGTTAATAGAATTCCATTAACCAGTGAAGACGCTGATTTGTCTGTTTATATTTCAAATTATAAGGATGAAATGAGGGCCACTACTCTCGAGCTGGAGGCCTTGATCTCTGAAAAGGTACAACAACCTAGCGCTGCCGAAATTGCACCAACTAATTTAAATTCAACAGTATTGCACAACCAGACGACCTTTTTTCCGAATATTTTACCAACATCTAGTAAAACTGTACCAGTGTATAAATGGGACCTAAAATTCAGTGGGGATAAAAATAGTAGCGTAAAATCTTTTTTAGAACGAGTTGATGAACTTTGTGCCTCAAGAAATGTTTCAAAATTAGAATTATTTAATAGTGCTTGTGACTTATTTAGCCACAATGCTTTACTTTGGTTTAGATCAATTAAAAATTCAGTTTCTGATTGGGATGCTTTAGTAGCTTTATTAAAAAGAGAATTTCTCCCGGTAGATTATGACGATCAATTGTGGACAGAAATTAGAGGTAGAACACAGGGTAGAAATGAATCGATTTCAATCTATGTAGCGATAATGGAAACATTATTTAATCGTTTAAATAAATCTGTACCTGAAAAAACTAGGTTAAAATATATAAAAAAGAACATGTTACCCCACTATATTAGTCAATTAGCTTTAACATCAATAGAAACAATATCTCAGTTAATCAGTTTATGTAAAAAAATTGATGAGGCTCACTCATTAAAAAATAGCTATCGGCCGCCTCCAAATCATTGTTTATTAGAGCCTGAACTTGCTTATAAATTAGAACAACCAACTCAGTCATTTTCTCAAAACAATGCTCAGTCTCAACATAATTTTAAAGGTAAAAAACCAATAAGTAAGGGAAGACACTACCCTAAAAATAGTCAAAACATTTCTGCCGTAAATAATAGTCAACCTTCTGGTTCAAGTACTTATAAAAAAATAATTTGCTATAACTGTGGTCTTGAAAATCACAGCTTTTTAGATTGTAGAGCTCCTAAAAAGAAATTCTGTTTTAAATGTGGAAAACAGGGTGAAACTATTAAAACATGTTCGTGTTCAAAAA
Source organism: Rutpela maculata (assembly GCA_936432065.2). NCBI lineage: Eukaryota > Metazoa > Arthropoda > Insecta > Coleoptera > Cerambycidae > Rutpela > Rutpela maculata. The sequence continues at coordinate 89,428,220 of OW386287.2, read as the reverse complement.
AACGAAGCATGAGGGTTGGAAGGTCGTACCACTCCCAATCTAAGGTGATCAGGTATGGTAATGTAAATAAAACTAAAATTTTTTATAATAACGTAAATTTAAAAAAAAGCCCTGTAAGTGAAATTAAGTTTCAATTAAATTCTTTTGACAAAATTAAACAGGATCGTGAATGGAAAACTTGGTTAACCAAGGTTTCAAATTTTTATCGTAATAGTAAGATTTCTGAAGTAAATATCGCACCGTTTTTTTTGACAAAACCCTTTGATAATAGACCTTATGTTACAGTAAAAATTTTTGATAAAAATATAACAGCTTTATTAGATTCCGGAGCAAATTTAAGTGTCCTAGGAGGTCATTATTTGGCTATTTTAGAAAAATTTAACTTAACAATAGATAAATGTGTAGAAACGTTAGTGACAACAGCTGATGGAAATTCTCAAAGAGTAATAGGATGTGTTTATTTGCCAATCTGCATTGACAATATATGTAAAATACTTAAAGTTCTAGTAGTACCTTCTTTAAAGCATAAATTAATATTAGGCAGTGATTTTTGTAAAATATTTTCAGTAGAATTAAATTTTTTTAATAATTCTTGGTCCGTAAATTGTAACTTGAATGATGTAGAGATTTGTGCTCTGCATACAGAATCAGAAATGTCACCTTGTATAACTACTAAACTTACTAAAGAACAACAAAGACAGGTTGATAATATTTATGAATCTTTTAAAAGTATTTCGTCTGAAGATACCTTAGGGTGTACTGACAAGATTTCGTTAGATATAGATACGGGTGATTCTAAACCGTTTAAAATACGACAGTACCCTATGTCCCCCTTTATGATGAATATTTTAAATAAAGAGTTAGACCAAATGTTGAAATTAGGAGTTGTTGAACCTTCACATAGCCCTTGGAGCTCACCTGTACTTTTAGTTAAAAAAAAAACTGGAGAATATCGTTTTACATTTGATGGTAGGCATCTAAATAAAATCACTAAACCAGATGCATATCCTTTTAATAGAGTGGATAGAATTTTAAGCATGTTGCGAGGGGCTAAATATATTAGTTCGATCGATTTAAAAAAAGCTTTTTGGCAAATACCACTTACCCCGCAATCGAAGGAAAAAACTGCTTTCGCTGTGCCTGGTAGGGGTTTATTTCATTTTAATAGAGTACCTTTCGGACTCATAAATAGTGCGCAAACACAACAAAGACTTATGGATGCTGTTTTTGGCCCCAAATTTGAACCAAATCTTTTTGTATATCTTGATGATATAATTATTGTTTCTGAAACCTTTGATAAACATATAGAAATTTTAAATGAAGTATTAAATGTTTTAAAGGATGCAAATCTAACAGTTAACTTAAAAAAGTGTGAGTTTTTTAGAAAATCTCTTAAGTATCTTGGATTTTTAGTGGACTCTGGCGGCTTAAGGACAGATCCGGATAAAATATCTGCAATGGTAAATTATCCGAGGCCCACTAACACCACAGAAATTAAAAGATTTATTGGTATGACCTCGTGGTATCGTCGGTTTATACCGCATTTTTCAACTTTAGTATCACCTTTGAATGACCTTTTGAAAGGTAAAGTAAGAAAAAAACAGTCAATATTGTGGTCAAAGGAAGCAGAAAATTCTTTTATACAATTAAAACAGGCTCTTGTCTCTGCACCTATTCTAAACGCACCTGATTTTAGTAAACCTTTTGTTATACAATGCGATGGTAGCGATGTAGGTATCGGCGGTCTTCTTTTTCAATACATAGACGGTAAAGAATCTGTTATTGCGTTTGCGAGTAGAAGCTTAACCCGTACAGAAAGAGCTTATTCTACTTGTCAAAAAGAATTATTAAGTTTGATATTTTCTATAGAATTTTTTCGATATTTCATTGAAGGACAACATTTCACAGTAATTACTGATCACTCGGCTTTACAATGGTTAAAAAATTTACAAAATCCTACTGGAAAATTAGCTAGATGGTCTTTAAAATTACAACAATATTCGTTTGATGTAACACATAGAAAGGGAAAATATAACGTGGTAGCGGACGCTTTGTCTAGGAGTATACCTACGTCCGTAGATTTATTAGATATTTCTCCCCAAAATGTGGATAAATTTTATGTAAAAATGAGGGAAAATATACTCAAAACCCCAAAAAAGTATCCTGATTGGAAAGTCAATGATGGTATTGTTTATAAATTTATTTCGTCAAAAATGCCTTTTAAGAGTAATATATCTGAATGGAAGTTATTAGTTCCTAAGTCTCAAAGGCTTGAGATTATTAAAAATTGTCATGACCCACCTACTAGTTCACACCTAGGTTTTTATAAGAGTTTTAGTAGAGTTCAAGATTTGTATTACTGGCCTAAGATGCGCAGAGATATATTGAAATATGTACGCTCTTGTAAAATTTGTGCTTCTCAAAAAAGCTCTAATGAAGCAAGAATAGGCAAAATGGGTACAGACAAGAATGTTAATTTTCCTTGGCAGGTCATAGCTGTGGATATTATGGGTCCATTACCTAGATCTCCACGAGGTTTTACTCACTTATTAGTTGTAGGCGACTGGTTTTCCAAGTACACTTTAGTTCATCCCTTAAGAACTGCTACTGCTAGTAACATAGTAAAATTTATGGAAAATAATGTATTTTTAGTATATGGAGTTCCACAATATATCATTTGTGATAACGGTTCTCAATTTGCGGGAAAAACCTTTAAGGCTTTTGCTGATAAATATCATGTCCAGAAAATATGGTTTAATGCATTATACCACCCACAATGTAATTTCGTTGAAAGACAGAACCGAACAGTTGGTACGGCTATCCGAAGCTATATAACTGAACACAAAGAATGGGACAAACATTTTTCTGAGATTCAGCAGGCTATAAATACCGCCAAACATGAAGTTACTGGGTATTCTCCATCATTTCTAAATTTTGCGCGCTATGTTCCCTTGTCAGGAGATTATTATGGTGAAGTCGAATCCACAAAGGATATTAATTTACTTCCGGGTGACCGACAAGGTTATGTTTCCGATTTTACAGGTTTATCAGAAGTATACTCTGAGGTAAAGGAGAAATTAAAGAAAGCTTATGAGCGTAATAAAAAGGCTTATAATTTGAGAAAACGTGATAATGTTAAATTTGCGGTAGGCGATAAGCTCTGGCGTAGAAACAAAGTTTTATCGGACGCGGTAAACAAGTTTTCTGCCAAACTAGCTCCCAAATATGTTTTATGCACGGTTCGAAAGAAAATTTCGAATATTATTTATCAATTAGATAATATGGATTCGTCAGATGCAGGTACATGGCATGTCAAAGATTTGAAGCCCTACCTAGGTTCGAATTCTGACGTCTCGGTTGGATAACCGGATCTAAAATTAGTACTTTTCTTGAATAAACTTTTGGTATTTAATACATTAACATTAAATTATTCAAATTAGTATTTGTAAATAGTGTATAGTACATTCCTAGATAGAACGTTAGATACCCTTTGTCTAAATTTTAAAGTAATAAAGGATATCTTTTTTTGAAATTTGTAAATATAGTTTAAGTCATTCGGTAGAAAATTTTTTTTTTACAAAAGAGTAACAAAAAAAAAATTATTTTTTTTTTACGAGAGAGGGAGTGTAGCAGGCATATTGCCGCCCCATAAATCATATAATATTTTAACTTAAGCGTGAATGTCCGTGGTAGATTTAAATATATTTCTTAAAATTGCTTTTTAATTAAACACAACGGTATGCAACCAGAGTTACGCCTAAAATCAGCTTATCTTTATGAGTGGAGAGGGTAACGAAACGATGCGATTTATACGCACCGAAAAAGAAAGCAGAACGATTTCGTTTTCCGTTACTCGAGGTTAGAACTTCGATTGCTCGATGAACTTTTAAATAGTGATGTATTTTCATTAAATTTTTTCTTGAAGACTTCAATACCAAAAGGGTTGATAGTCCCTCTTCTTAATTATGAAGCAGGCCTAATTATCTTCACCGGTTTAATCCGTAAGTAATTTATAAAGAAATAATTTTTTTTTGGCAGCGGCCATTTTACAACTCACGCTTACACTTCATTTCTTTCCAGGGTTTTACTATGGGGTAAAAAAATATTTTACTATTGGATAAAAAAATTTCACTATTGGATAAACAATTTTATTATTGAATCCAAATAATATAGTTTTGGACGAAAAATGTTAGTATTGGACAAAGAATTTTTGTATTAGATGCAAGTTTTTTTATAAAAATGCAAATCTTCTAAAATTGGAAGCAAGTTTTATCAATCTTGGGATGCACATTGTAGTTATGCATTGCTTATTAACGTCATATTAAATTTTGGGTTGGAAACAAATTTTTTATGGAGATCGCGACGATAGTATGGTAGGATAGTTGGGATTTGTCCTTATGGAATTTTTGGAAGCGTCGAATATGGTATTGGAAACTTCTAAACCTGATCCCGAGCTCTTCTAGAAACCAACAATTAAATAACTGTGGGTTGGATTTCACCAACATCATCCCCTACTAAAGTCACCATTTTCATTCACAGAAAAATTCCAGATAAGTGTCACAAATAAGTTTTTTTATCTAACGTTTTTTATGTAAATACTTCATATTTTTACCTTTTAACATTTTTAGAGTTTTTAAAGTATCATGTTCTATTTTTTTTAAAAACTATTTCTATTCTCAATTTTATTATTAACATGTTTCAATGAACAGTTACATATACTATTTTATTAAGGTATAAATTATCGACGCTACGTCTAATTAAAAACAAATTATATAAAAGGTTCTGTAAAGACTTTGTGATCACAATCTCTACGAAACATTTAGGTATAGTTATATAATAAAATTTGACTTTTAATCACCATATTGTCGATTCATGTTCTAGACAATATTATAAATAATATCTGCATAACATTTTATCGTCCAGTCGATATTTTTTTTTGTATATAATTTCACTTAATATTAAGGCCTCAGTTTAGTTGTTTTATAATAAAAACACACCAAGTTTGATTGATTTATAATAAAATCAATTTTATAATCACATTGTCCACTTATTTCAGGTATTTTGATACAAACCAAACTTTACAAACTAAATATTCCGATATTACTTACTGTATTAATTATTTAATCTTTGATAAAAAATTGAACATCCTTTAGTAATATTCAGAGATATCAATCTAATCTTGACTTGTGCTAAATTTGAATTATTAATTTACATCTTTTTTTTATACAACTAGTACTTTCTCTAAATTTTGATTAGTTTATCTTTCTTATAATCAAACTTCAGTTTCAGTGTAAATTATAATTATAGAAAGATTGGCGCCCCGTTATTCTGGAAAACTTACCATTATCTAAGTGAAATTAACATCTCTTTAAGATAAATTTATAAAAACATCTATCATTTATTAATCTTTATCTACCTAACACGTAAAACCATTCGTAAAGCATTTTCTTACCCATGACTCATCTGCCGAGTCTCTGAGCTACTGGGGTAGTAATATTTTTTCTTCAAATAACATAAAGTGCAGTAAGACTCTCAAACACTTGATGAAAATTAAATTTTATTGAACAGCGAAGAAATAATGGTACATTATCAAAATATCAAAATCTAGTTCTTCTTCAGCTACAATGCTTCTTTTTAGGTGCCACCGCCTGGCAAGAGCTTGCATCTGCCTTGTAAATTAACAAGCCTCCGCATAATACATAAACTTTTCTGATGCATTTATTATTAAATTGCTAAAGTAATTGCTGTACTATTATTAAACATCAAAGTAAAATATTTATCAGTGTTTGCAACATTTAACTGCAAATTTTACTCTTCAATCTACAACATCAATTTACATAATATAAATTAGAACCCTCATAGAATACTGTCGGCCTTTCATTGATGAACGATGTTTATAATTAAATCATTACTCAATTTAACTTAACATGTAACAGAGTAATAAAGTTTGAAACGGAATTTTTACATAAATTTAAACAATTCAGAGGCCAAAGACTATAAGTACTTTGTAAATGTCAACTAGAGTATAACATCTATAATTAATTACCCATTGTGCTGGTCAGCAATATGTGTTGTGAAAGTTTATTTTTAAACATAGATTATCTTATTGCTCAATGATAAAATATCAGGCGCATCTATACGTAAAACTTGTATGTAGGTGTGCTATTTCTTCCTACATATACGTTGCATGAGCATGATACATCTGATTTAACATAATGCCAGTAGATTTGCAATGTAATTCGATTCTGACCTTTCTGACACTGGCTATCCAAAACGATATAAAAAATGTGTCTTATTTATATAAAAATATTCTGTATTTACCAAAATATGATCGGTTGATTGTTCATTTCTCATACTATTTCTACATACACAGGAAACAAAGATTCTGAGTAAGTATTTCATTTTGAAAGTCTGCTAGGTCTCCGTCACATTTAAATTACTAACGCGAATAAGATGTCCGCAATACAAACAGATATTTTCATTAATATTGTTTACCTACGATCACTACTGTAAATAGTAAAAAACACGCTACCTGCCATCTTTGTAAGTTGAATTTTACATATTGTAAACAAAACGCACTGTAAACAAATCGCACGGCAAACAAAACGCACGGGACACGCAAATATAGGTGGCTTAGTTCGCTGACGAGGGGTTTAAAAAAACAAATGCGTCTACGTAATTTTCAAACGCTGTCAAAACTGACATAATATTTGTTGAATAATATTGTTGACCAGTAAACTAAATTCAGATTTTACTAAATAAATAAACAGATATGATCGTAGGTAAAGTATAGTACATAATTCGAGTTGTAAAGCAATTACGCACTCATTAACTTACGTAACTTTTCTATTCGTGCGTAATATGCTTCTTACAACACTCATTACGTAATATACTATTGATCGCATTCTCAATGCCTTCTCTTCGCTTATTCTTATTTTACTTTGAAATTAATTACCACATATTAATTTTTCAAACATGACTACTCCTTGTTTCTCTGTTCTAGATTCGAAACTAAATGGCCCAACACAATTCGGACTGATTTTCTTACAATACTCAATAAAGAAAAATTTTTTTTTTTTATTGGTACCCTATTTTGCTTATTTAAAGTACGCCTCAGAGTGTTTAAATCCAAGTTTTAAAAACGCGCGTGTTTTAAAATTACCATGGCAACATCAAAGGTAAGCAAGTACAACTCGTTCATCTGTATCTGTTACCTTTTGCTCTTCCATCCATTTGATGAACTTGTCGTATTCTTTTTTATAAGCGTCTTCCGATTTTTGCGGTATTAACCGCGATTCTGTTTTTCTATTTAAGTAATCAATGTTAGAACTCATTTTAAAGCAATATACAATCAGTGACAACTGTAGTGACAATAATTAATCCTATGTGACAGATTGCAAATTAATTTTTGTTTTCTCATTTTCATGACACTGACAGGTATCCTGATGTCACATTACGAATTCAACCATTTTACATTCTTAATTCTTATTTCCATTTTTAACCTCCCCACAATAAAATTGTGGGAGGTTACTACAATTAGTCCAAAATCGAAAATTGAGATAACATCAAATCTTTACGTTTTGAGGTCCCAGGAACCCAAAAAAGTTGTTTTTGAAAAATGTCTGTGTGTGTGTATGTGTGTGTGTGTGTGTGTGTGTGTGTGTATGTATGTTAGCACGATAGCGGCGAAGCTACTAAACGGATTTGGATGAAACTTTGCACGAGGGTTTCTTTAGTGCTCCACAAGATCTGAAAAGGTTTTGGTTGAGATCAGTGGCGGCTGGTGAAATTTCAATATTTTTTTTCTCGTCTGTGGCGCATGGGACCCATACGAAACTTGGGAAATAACATCTAGAGAAGCACTTCTCTAATGACCCCTAAAAAATTTTGAAAAAGCAGTTTGCGAAAAAATTTTTGAAAATTCGCTAGCCTCCCCTGGGTCTAGGGACCCCTGTTTACTTTTATTTTTTTTTGTCATATGCATTTGACTTTTCATAAAAATGCATCGACAGATTTTGGAGTTTGTGAAAATATTTTCATTACTAACTGAGATACAACGAATTGAAATATTGTAATTTGTTAAATTGTAAATTACAAAATTTCAGTTCATTGTATTTCAGTTAGTAATGAAAATATTTTCACAAACTCTAAAATCTGTCGATGCATTTTTATGAAAAGTCAAATGCATATGACAAAAAAAAATAAAAGTAAACAGGGGTCCCTAGACCCAGGGGAGGCTAGCAAATTTTCAAAAATTTTTTCGCAAACTGCTTTTTCAAAATTTTTTAGGGGTCATTAGAGAAGTGCTTCTCTAGATGTTATTTCCCAAATTTCGTATGGGTCCCATGCGCCACAGACGAGAAAAAAAATATTGAAATTTCACCAGCCGCCGCTGGTTGAGATCGGATTACGTTTAGTGCCGTTTTGACACAACAAGTTGTTTATTTTATGATTACTTACAATTTGTAATTGAACCATTAAAAAGCAGTAAAAATTCCGATTTCAACGATATATCTATCACACTTGCACTTTTTCGATTTGGTTTCCGTGAAAAAAAATGAAAAAACAAAAATTTAACTTGTTTTGTCCTCAAAGCAGTGCAATGTACAGGGTGATATTCTAATAATGACAGAGGTCTTCAGTGATTTCGGCTGATAACTCGGGAACGGTTGAAAATATCGAACTGAAATTTGAAACGTAGGTATAAATATTGTAGACGGACGGATTACGAGTGAATTAATAATACACCTACGTCACATTACGTCACAAATAAGAAAAATTCTTAGAAACTGGTGCAGATATCGACTTAACTATTGGAAACATCCAATTAAAGTTTGAAACGTAGATGGAAATATTGTAGATGGATGGAATTCGAATGAATTAAAAATACACCTACGTTCTGATGACGTCGTAAAAGCATAAAATTCTTATAACAGGCGAACTGATGATGATATCAAAAAAATATTTCTACAAGACGAAATTTTTTTTTTTAATTTCCAAGAAATATCAAATTTTCGGAGAAATGTCACTTTTCAGAAAAATGTCAGATTTTTAAAAAATGTCAAATTTTCAGGAAAACGTAAAATTTTCGGAGAAATGTCACTTTTCAGAAAAATGTCAAATTTTCGAAAAAATGTTAAATTTTCAGGGAAATGTCACTTTTCAGAAATATGTCAAATTTTCAGAAAAATGTCGCTTTTCAGAAAAATATCAAATTTTCGAAAAAACGTCAAATTTTCGAAGAAATGTCACCTTTCAGAAAAATACCAAATGTTTGAAAATTGTCAAATTTTCGAAAAAATGTCAAATTTTCAGAGAAATGTCACTTTTCAGAAAAATGTCAAAAATTCAGGAAAATGTGAAATTTTCGAAAAAACGTCAAATTTTCGGAGTAGTCACTTCAGAAAAATGTCAAATTTTCGAAAAAATGTCAAAGTTTCGAAGAAATGTCACTTCAAAATATGTCAAATTTTCGGAAAAATATCACTTTTCAGAAAAATGTCAAATTTTCAGAAAAATGTCAAATTTTATTAAATGGACTAAAAGGAAAATTCCCAAAAAATACTACGGGTCCATTTGTGGTATAAGTTCTCTGCTAGTGTGTTAAAGCGTGCAGACTGTATGCTGAGTATTTTTGACGTGTCAGGTGCATCGAGAGATTACAAGTTTTTTCGACGTTTATAAAGCCCACAGATGGTGTGAGAGGCCATCCTGAACCGCTTACAAGCCCTACAAGTGTAAGTGACCCCACCGGAACGCTTTCGGTGAGTTTTTTCCAATAAAACTTTAAAAGTGACAGTGACATTATATTTTAAAAACTATTTCCGCTACTTCCGGCATACCGCCGGAAATTCTTCCGGCAACATAACCTAAAAATAGTACTACATAACCTAAAAACAATTTAAGACATTGGTACCAACCTAAACATTTTTCAAAAACCAAATTCCCAGAGAAACATTGGAACCAAAAATTTGACAGCTATCACTTCCCCGACCGATTTAGTGAAAAATTGGTCGAGGCCAAAAGATAAAACAAAATATACCAACTGAAACTTAAACGATCCACCATGAACGCTACCCTGGCTACATCTGGCAGGGAAGCTGTCCACCAAGAGTTATATGGTTTTTTCCAAAGATGGCCATCCCTGCCATCCATCCCATTACCAACGAACAGGTTTTTTCGTTTAGTTTTTTCCCGTATCAATAATCAAAATTATTAAGTGCTCTTGCCTACGAACGTTTTTATAGAATTGTGTTTATTTTTATATTAATTTTAGGTCCATGTGGACACATTATAATTTTAACCTAGTCTTTAAGCCTGCCTACAGAAGACAGGAGCTACTTTTCTATTTTTCTCCAAGCCAAACCGGACCTACCCCGTCCAGCCTCACACTCGCCACGGCGGTGTTCACCGTGGTTGTCTGGCTGGCCCCGGGCTAGGATCCGATGAAGCATATATTTGTATTAAAAACATTGAATAAAATATTAATGTTGTGCAGACTATAAATTTAACACTCAAGTTCTTAGGTCCAAATCTCACCGAACGCAAGAGTTTTTTCTGATTTAATACGAAAAAAATATTTCAACTTAATAAATATAATTAAATGAGATCGTTCATATTGTTTAGTGCTCTTTTCGGCTTCAAAGATTCACCGGGTGGGGAGGTTCCAGCCGCTTCCAGTAGCTGCCGATTTTTTGTAGTAATAATACCTGTATTTATGATTTCAAAGTGTACCAATAAAAAAAAATAGCGTAAAGTATTCGTGGATAACTGGTCTTTAAAACACTTGCTCTATTTCGAGCACTCCGGCTGCGCCGTCGTGCTCGAAAGACCTTAATATCCAGTTATACTTTAATATACTAATTATTCAATGACTGGCTGGTAGAGAAATTCCTATAAAACGGTGCGTGAAGTATCTGGGGGTTAACTTAGACAACCGACTGACGTTTGACACCCACATCAACGGGACAGTGCGCAAGGTCTAGTCCATGTCCAGGAGTCTGTACCCGCTCTTGGCCAGGAGTAGCGGACTTAACAGAAATAATAAAAAACTGTTGTCAATGCGCAAACTTAGGGCGTTTTTTCACTGGCCGACACGATACGACACAATACCGACAATGTCGTACCGATACTGAAGAATAGCATATAATAACACGGCGCCGACAAAACGGTATCGTATCGGCAGGTGAAAAAGAGTTCCATACAATTTTATACGTTTGTGCTGCCCCGATATCGTTGACGACGAATCGGTATCGTGTCGGCCAGTGAAAAAGCGCCCTTAAAGTTCTAGAACACAAATTTATGCGTCTCATTTCAGACTCCCTGAGAGATCTGTAAGCACGTTGCCACGACATAACCCCAAAAATTTTACACCACCAAATTGGGCGATAGTCCGCTTACCCGCAACATCACCCAAATCAGACAGCATAATGTAATATTATTCAATCTGAGACACCCTCTACCATACCAGGCGTTGTCTATTTTCCGGCAACTCCCTTAGCCAAATATTCCCTTGCTCTTTTTGTCATTTTATTCGTAAATTCATTTTAGTCCGAAAAATTCTTGAAAATTATAACATTTTAAACGATACTCTTTTACTTTATCATATCTTCCCGGAGGCAGGGAGACCACCAAGCGACAGTTCTCGTACTGGTTTCTTCATTTAGCTTTTTACCCCAGTCAGCAGCTCAACTTTTGTAAGTGCTTTGCCAAATGTTGTGTTATTTTTAGTTAGCTTTTAGTCCAGTCAACGGAGCGTTAAAATGACCAAAATTTCTAACTTGAGTGCTAATGAATGGATTTTGATAAAACCTTGTGCAATTTATGAGTAATGACGTTAATAAAAAAGTTGAAAAAATATTAGAGCAGGAACTGACCGGAAGGGGTTCCGTAACTTGTAGAATTAGGTCAGAAATTTAAAAAAAAACAATGTATTTACCTTTTTTGGTCCAAAATAAGATGTTTTTACTGTGAATTTTTTCGAAAATGCATATTTTTAGAGATATGGCCACTCGAATATTCCTAAAAATGGGGGAGGGGAAATGTAAACGTTGAAAAAAATCTGAAAAAATTCAGGTGAATATATCATCGAAATATAAGACGTTTTTATTTGCAACTTTTCTGTAATGGGCGTTTTCACCGAGTTTTTCCGGAAAAACATGAAAAATTTTTTGCGCATTAAAAATACATGCAAATTCGAAAAATGAGCTTGATTTATATGTATTATAAAAAAATATGAAACCTATTACTATGGGAGCCCACCCTAAGTGTCCGTGCACCCCCCCCCCCCATATGTCTTAAATTGTTCCTTAGGCTTCAATCTTTATGAAGAGGATCGGGTGGGGAGTGCACGTACAGCTAGGGAGGGCTCCCCGACTATATATATAGTTATACCATTGTGAATGGTTCAATGCAATTTTTAAATTGAAAATGGGAAAAAGTTTTCCGGAAAAATATTTTGTAATTTTTCGCCTGTAACTCGGAAAATTAGCCAGTTACAAAGAAATCACAAGAGATAAAAAATGTTCAGAAGGCCTCAATGCATACGTCTGATTTTTTTCAAATTTTTAAATCACATATTTTTAATGCGCTACAATGTCAAAATGTTTTTTCCGGAAAAACTTGGTGAAAACGTACTTTACAAAAAAGTCTTGTATTTCAGTAATACATCCACCTGAATTCTTTCAGATTTTTTTTCAACTTTTACATTTCCCCTCCCCCATTTTTAAGAATTTTCGAAAAAAAATCATTTTTTGAAAAAATTCACAAGAGTAAAAACATCTTATTGTTGTTTTTTTTTTCATTTTTGACCTAATTCTACACGTTACGGAACTCTAAACCTTTTTTTCAACTTTTTTATTAACGTCATTACAAATACATTGCACAAGCTTTCAGCAAAACCCATTAGCACTCAAGTTAGAGGTGAAACCCCCGTTGGCTGGACTATTTAGGTCTCTGCGTAGACAGCAATTTTTAATTTTATTATTAGTTTTAAGTTCGTCTAAGACGAACAGGAGAGCTAATCTCCCCCAAAACATTACTCGTTAAGCCGAACCGGGCCTGCTCCGTCCAACCGTGCATTCAACACGGCGCTACGCACCGTGGTTGTCTGCTTGGCTCCGGACCAGGTTCCAGTAAGGCACATATTGTAAAACTTAATTTAAAAATAAATTTATTTTCACTTTCACACTTGACCTTCGTCCAGGAGTCCCGGGTTCGATTCCCGGCCGTGGCAATGGGATTTTTTCAGAAGGAGAAATTAATCCCAGTATACTCGGGTATCAGATGTGTGTCCCTTGTCTTTAAATGTGTAGACCCTCAATCAGCATTAGGACAATCAGCCCTAAGTGGTAGGGGCATTTTAGCCAATCTCATCCCAAACAATGGCGATATGAGACAATGGCTCAGCGAGGTGTTGGCGTTTCCTAAAAAGCACCCTCGTGCAACACGGAGTGTTGTGTTGTTTTATTTTTTTATAGGTTTTGGAGATACTAAATTCGAAAATAAAAAAATATTATGTTAGTTGGCTACTGCCAAAATTGCTATCAAATTTAAAAATATGCAAGTGTGTCTCCTAATTTTGAGAATAATGTGAATTTATATAGAAGAAGAGATAAAAAGTGTTTTAAAACTCAGTAGTTTCATAATTGACACTAAAATAAATGTTTTCATTTCGACAGCTGTCAAGAATAAAAAAGGAAATGAAAAATTTACTTGTTACATCTATCCTGAGACACACTGTATATATTTGTGACCTGTAGACTGATTTTAATTGAAAATAACGATATTTTTTGGTAAAAATTCAACTTTAGATCAATATTATAAAAAAGTTATAGCTAAAAATCAAAAATCCGGCTCGACAGATTGACAAAGAATTTCAAAACGAATATTTAAAAAAAAACCGCTGCCCAAGGAATCACTACTTCCACATCCAGATTCTCTATCCAAGTCACTCACAACGAAAAAAACTTTGTATGTGAAAATAACTGTTTATGGAACTATAATAATATAATATTTGAAATCCTCTACCCCAAAAACCCATAAAACGATACCCCACATCGGTAGTGGGGTGGGGGGTGGTGATAGGGGATGGTGGTAGTGGGGGTGGATGAAGTAAAAAAATATTTTTAGGTTTCTGTTTCCTGTATATAGGTACACTAAATCACAATTTTTTTTCATCCCCTTTAATAAGGGGGTGGGGGTGGTAATGCCAAACATTTTTTGAGACCCTAGCTTCTCTTGTATATACTAAATACAAATTTTATGGACTATTACCTGCTTGATTGAGCTACTTACCCAAATTTATCCCAATTTACCCCCCAACCCTTCGACGGAACAAGATGAAAATATAATCTAGTTCTAGATCTCGTTAAAGTACATATGTGTACCAAATTTCAAGTCAATATCTTAAACGGTTCCAGAGTAAACGTGCGCACAAAAAAAAGTTACAGACAGACAGACTGACAGAAATTTTTTTTCGCTCAAACTTAAAATCTCGACGTTTCATGACATTTTAAGCCTATTTTGACAATAAAAATGTTTAAAAATTTTTTGTCGTTACCATACTTCCACTAGACGTGGAAGTAATAAGTTTCTGATAACTTTAACTTGGCGACCTGTAGATTGATTTGGGTGGCACAGTGATGCTTCGTCCCACTCTCACCCACGGAGAATGTGAATTACTACTGGCTCTGCATGTAGTTTGGACATTTTCTTTTAGAACAATATTCCGGTATACTCGGATTACTCTATCTTGACACGCTAATACAAAACCCTCGGTCTCCGACCTTAAGTCTGCAGACTTCAACTCATTAGGCATTCCCTGATCTAGTAGATATTTATAAAAGACCGAGTGTGTTGGTTTGTCCAATGTCCATATACCTTTTCAGCAGGTTTTCTTGTCTTGCTTTCGCAATTTTAGCTTTAAGTCTTCTGTCTCCTTCAGGCCTTAGATGAATACCTGCTTGCGTTAAATCGGGGTTCTGGTAGTCCGAGTTTATTAGTGGTTCTTAGAGCGACTCTATAAGAACGCTCCTTATTTGTTCTCCTTTTCATGCGTTGCAATCATTTGAGCTAGAGAATCCTTTCACCTAAGTGTCAGAGCTGTATCCAGTATTATTCTGTCATATAGACACTCCAAACTAGTAACTCCTCTCCCTCACAGATCGCGTGGAAGGTAAATGCGTTCTATGGATGGATCTTGGATGCAGGCTTCGGCACATATTCATGATTTTCCTGGTTTCTCTATCTAGTGCCTGTATTTCATTTATCATCCAACGAAGGACACCAAATGAGTACGAGAGCCGACCAGCATACCGGGTGTGTAGTCGCGGGCTAGGCATGGGGAGAAGAATTACAACATCGCGCGTGTCAGCTGGCTGCAATGAAATAACAGAGCTGGAATGCTCTACCAACGGACGAATTTACGGCTGCCGGTGTTGTCAAATCTCTCGCGCTACGTGAATGTACATGCCTAATGGGAAATTACACGCACGGTATTTGTCGCAGAAGTTTTTTCCGGATAGTTGTGACTTCCATATGCGCCCAATTAGCGCTCTGTATCTATTACGGAGAGTCTCTTTTATTGAAGTTGAGTCCTGAACTGTTTTTTGAGATCCTTATTCATTATAAATACCTTTTACTCCAGTCATTTTAGACAAAAATATGGCTTCTGATCTAACAAAATATATCCTTAATTTTTTTTATTTAAATCGATTTGTTTTGGTGTTTTAAAGGAAATATTAAAAATCGGCAACGAGATCGCTATGGCATAAAAAATTATTCAAGGTCAAAGTTCACAAAAAAAAAACGGTTTTTTGCGAATATCGCGCTTTCCATGGCTCGGAGGCCAATTGAGGTTACTATAAAAATGAAAGTAATGAAATTCCGCACAAAAATGATCTCTTCTATTTTTTATGTACAACGAACGGTTTAGGCAAAATATTTCCGCGCAAGGCATAATATGCTCCATTTCATATAGTCCATGCATAGAATAAGTGCTTGTTCTATGTATAGTATTTATAAGCTGATCGATATATAAAATTAAAAAAAATAAATATATACAGTGTGTTTCACTTGAAATGGTAACACCCCAATAACTTTTTTTATTTTTCTTCCGATTTGAATAAAATTTTACTTAAGTATAGAATAAATTAGGATCTACTTATTACCAGAAAAACAATCGCATCCTACAAATGCAAAGCCACCTGCGGTACCAAAATATGCGGAGAAAATCAAAAAATCATATTAGGCATTTTTTTATCGGAAAATTTTGTTAATAAAACTTGCTCAGAATTGTCCAAAATTTGATCAAAATTAAAAAATATTGAAATTTTGATTAAAATAATGTCCAAGTTCGAAAATATCATTTTAATGGTGTTTTTTGTTTGGAAAACTGCACTATGACCATTTTGTTTGAAGTTAAACCGAAGCAATTTATAGTTTTTTTTTAAAATAGTTATTAAATGGGGCATATTATGCCTTGCGCGGAAACTTCGAAGCACATTTTTTCCCAAACTGTTCGTTGCACATAAAAAATGGAAGAGATCATTTTTGTGCGGAATTTCAGTGTCTTTCATTTTCATATAACCTCAATTTGCCTCATAGAAAGCGCGATATTCGCAAAAAACGTTTTTGTGAACTTTGACCTTGAATAATTTTTTATGCCATAGTGATCTCGTTGCCGATTTTTAATATCTTCTTTAAAACACCAAAATAAATCGATTTAAATAAAAAAAATGAAGGATATATTTTGTTAGATCAGAAAAGTCTAATTTCACTGGATTATTTGGATGCCTCGATTATGATGATCATCAGAAGATTATCTTTATGCGAGACAATTGTGCAAACTCTTAAAATAATGGCACCAAACTGATCGCAAATAGCATGCCGTTAAGTTACAGTTTTTGGTCACAGCATTTATATAATTAGGCTTAGATTACGATTACTCTCCGATTAAAGAACTTATATCTAGATACATAACAGGCTATCTTTTCACTATATACCTTATTTGCTCCTAACATAGTCACATTATATGTCCATTAAAATGGATAGATGAACATCACATCCCATAGGCAACAGTGGCGTTGTGTGTGTAGAAAATGTGTAGAATGGTAAATATTTTCATTAAAATGAATTATTGCAATTCCTGCATTACCGGCTCTTTATATAACGTGATGTAGGCATACGATATTACAGAAAGATAAAACAGTAAGATAAATATGTATTGAAAGAATATTAAAATTTAATTGCTATTTACTTTATAACTGTAAACTGAATTTCATCATGTTACGACTATGGAACGATCGATTTTCTTCTTTTCTAAACTGCTTTCTGCAAACGGCACAGCACCTCACTATTTATTTGCACAAAATATATTGTCACTAAACTGTGTAAATATGAATAGAGAATATTATTTAGGTATTAAGCAAATCACAACTTAAAATAAAATTACTTTTTCACCAGTTTTTGGTCGGAGAACACGAAAAACATTTATTGACATTAATGGCCGAACTGTCAACTGCGATTATGATAATCGAACTGAAGCCGATCGTGCACGAGCGGCCGCGAATACGCCGATGGGCCAATCAGCAACTTATGGGAAGAAGTGCCTTAGAATGGGAGTCTTTCAGCGACAAATAAATCAATGCCATTATGTATCTAGATATAAGTTCTTTAATCGGAGCGATTACTGCACAGCGAAAATAAATAAGTTTAGATTCAGAATTTCACTTTGTTGGCAAACGCTTATAAAATCACAAAAAAGTATTATGTAAACAAATTATTTCATTCCTCGAAAAAAATTACATTTTCTCACCAAATCAACGCGATTTTAGAGAAAAAGTCTACAATATCAACTCTAATAAATATTTCGGGCACGGTATAGAAAAGATTAAATTAGAATAATAAAATTCTGGCTCTTTTTATAATCTTTCTAGGGTGTTTAACTGCGTGAATCATGAAATTCTTTTGGAGAAAATTGAATATTATGGCTTATGAGGAAATCGTAAAAATTTACTTAGCGACTATTTGAACAATAGAAAACAATTTGTACACTATTTTGGTGAAAATTTAAATAAAATGTAAGTTTAGGTGTTTCACAAGGAAGTATTTTAGGCCCTCTATTATTTTCATTATACTGTAATAATATAGACTACTACATATCCACACTTTACACTGCATTTGCGGATGACATCACGCTAGTATCGTATCATAAAGATCAACAAGAAACAATATCTCAAACGAATAATAATATTAAATATATAAATGAATACTTCAGTTCAAATGATTTAGTAATGAAACCAACTAAAACACACCCTACAATTCCATCCACATCCAGTAAATTAGTATTTCAGTAAAATGACAGTTAATATTTTAATATATCGGACAAAATTCGTGAAGTTTTGAAAATTGGTAGAACTGTTAAGTATAGCATAAGAATTACTAAACCGAAAAGTTCCCACCCCTAAATAGTGTGCTTCGTCCGCCCCCATTTTGAGGTTTTCTAGATTATCTCGGGAACGGTGCACTTTTTGATAAAAATACTTATATACAAAATTGTTCCTTACAAAATTATCTACCAATCTGCTTTAGCGTTAAGCATTGAACTTTAAAGTAGATTATAGTAAATATTACAATTTATTGTGTATACTGGAACCATCCCTTGCGCTTTATTTCCCACGGTACTATTAATTTTAGGAAAACAATTGTAGAGACGTTTTTGATAGAGAATTTTATAAGGAACAATTTTCACTCTTCCACTTAACCCTCTTATCACTTATCAAAAAGTGCACCGTTCCCGAGATTGTAACGGTTTGTTGTCGGGTAGCTGGTTTGGAGATCAATCAGGGTCCAGATTAGTTAATAAGGCAGCCCAATAAAAATATAAACAATTTATTTTCTTCTTCAAACAGGTAATGTGTGGCAGTGATACATAACATACAGATACAGGTTATACAGGTCCATATTTTTTACGGTTCTTAGGATAACATTTTCTATTATCTGAGAGAGAGAGAGAAACGATGCGATGCGACGTTAGTTGCTGCTACTGGAGTGGCATAGGGCGTCGGGCGAATATCGTCGACTCAAGAAGTTTCCCAGCTCAACACGCTGTAGGAGGTCTGCAGGTCAGACTCATCCGCTCTGGTTCTGGTGGCGAGACAGCGCCGGAGAATGACTATCGACTCAAGGAGTCCCAGCTCACCACGCTGAAGGATTCCCTAGGTCAGATTGCATTCGTTCCGTCGTGTTTGCGTCGGGAGATGCACAAAACTGTAATATGTCCAGCTCACCACGTTGAAGACCGATTGACATGATTGCCCACACTGAATTAATTGATTTGGGGGCCGGGCTTTTATATCCGAGAATCCTCGCTTACTGGTGACGTAGAACTGCGTATAGTTTAGTGGCGTGTGCAAATCCGTGCCTCTAGATGGAAGTTGGGTACATTTGCGTGCCGTGTGCGCATTGGTGTCGTGTGTAAATCTGGAAAATTAGTAATGGAACATGAACTTATGAATGCTTCATTACAAGATAATCTAGAAAACCTCAAAATGAAGCGACCTCCTAGGGGACCGAGAACACTATTTAGGGGTGGGAACTTTTCGGTTTAGTAATTCTTATGCTATCTTTAACATTTCTACCAATTTTCAAAATTTGATGAATTTTGTTCCGATATAAATCGTTATATTACTGAACTATATTGCCATGCAGACTACTTATCAAAAAAATGTGCAAAAAATTGTTTTTCACTAAAAATATTAGACGATATAACTGGTAAAGAAACATCAAAAATATTTTGTCATTCAAATTTTGAGTCTATTATTAGATACAGGATAACTGTTTGGGGAAACTCAACTGCAGCAAATAGAATATTTATATTGCGAAAAGAGCAATTAGATGTATGTTTGGATTAAAATTTCGAGAAACATGTAGAACATTTTATTCAAGAAAATAGTAGATGTGTTAAAATTTGTTAAGTATATTATAAATTTTAATTTTCAAGATGAATTTCTCAATTATCCAACTAGACATGGAAATAATTTACAATAATATAACTTGCACAAATTAGGTTCCACAACGTTATCCAAAATTTAACAAAACGGCATCTCTCTGTGTTGGACTGTACATTTAAATGAAATATGCAACAGGAAAACTACACGATCCACTTAAAAATATTATCCTTTATTCATTCTAAAAAGTACCTATAAAATTTAACAGGTCGACGTCAGAAAGAAATTGGACAATAAAGGTCATTGTGACAGTGATCCAGCTTGCGAGGCTCAACTTTATGTTACCACATGCACTGTATGTCACAACACTTCATCCCATGTAATGTTTGTTTATCGCCCCTACAATGTGAATTTCTATTGATGCAATATTCACCAAAATCATATGTGAGTTAGGATAACTCAATCAATATTTCTTATTATTTCATGGCTCAATGATACAGGTCGTGCAACCTATAAATATAAATTATGAACGAATAAACTGTGTTTACATCAGTTCTGTGAGGCTTTTGTCGAATATATTCAATATACAATAATTCCCAGAACAATATTTTTAATAATGGAAGATAACAAAGTAAGAAATTTCATTTATTTTTATTTTATGGTTATGGATTTTCTTTGGTTTGTATGTACATAGATATACTTATATTTGCGAATAAATTTAATCTTTATTTTAAATTAAATAAATTCATTTTCCTAAAATAAAAATCGCTGCCCAAGGAACCACTCCTTAAACATCCCGACTTTCTATCCTCTAAAAGGGAGATATTTCAAAAGTTATGAGAAATAAAATATAAAGGCACATAATTTTACAAGAGAATATTATGCAATTGATGATCTTTGCGAGATACATATATACCCTGTCACGGTTGTCTCTACATTATTGCGTATTTAATCTAATCGCGATAATTTTAGACACGATAAAGACACGGTTACAAGATGCAATCGGACATCAACCTTTTAAGTGCAGTAGTCCTCGATAATATATGACGGTGTTACACAATAAAACCTATAATCCTAATGAGGATGTATGAAAAAAAGCGTAACACGCGTTGCAAAAAAAAACGTTTGAAAAAGTTTGAATCGTCTTCGAAAAAAGTCGTTTAAAAATAAAATTTTACTGTCGCCCAGTTAATTGAACCTTATAAATATTTGTAATAAATCTGTAAAGTTGGTGAGTCTGTACATTGAAAATATTTGCAAAAAACTAGGGGGACGTAAAATGAGTAATATAATACATTCAAATAGTTTTTGGAATTTTTGTCTACTACTGAACCAATTTGAATAGGGTTCTCACAGGTAAATTTATCTAAGCTTGGAGTAGCATCCAGTTTCTATTTCATCGAAATCGGCCTACTCTAAGCCAAGTTTTATGAAAATGGGTTTAGAACCGGAGATACAGCTTGAACTCCACAATAAGTCATAAAATAGGTCATGGTATAGAATATAATTAAAACAAGTTGCATTTCATGGAAAACGATACATTTTGAATAGAAATAATTAATTATTTTACTTTTGTTGTTATTGAATATAAAATGACGAAGACACAAATTGCAAGCCAGTTGACCAAAATTTGGTGTGACAGAAATATCACGAAACCCACAAAAATCAGACGCATCTTTTTTTACTCCTCTGAGACATGGATTGTTCGGGAGGGGAGGCAGACAGACGACGTAAAAATTAGGCGTCAAAAATCTGTCACTACGTCAAATTAACAAAATTTGGTACACTAAAGAATTTGGGTAAGCTGAATTCAGTTTTGTCGCCTAAATTTTGTTTTTCAAAATGGCGGCTTCAAAATTTCGGTCAGAATAAGGAAAAAAGGTGAATAATTCAAAAAAATTATTGTCTAAGTTTGGAATTCAGTAAAAATGATGTCCCATTTGTGTTGAAATGTTGTGTTTGGATGTAAACATTGATATATAGGTAATATTAGTACACATATATTCTAAATTTAAAATAGCAAATCCAATATGGTGCCCAATGTGGCCAAGGGATCAAATATCACTCTGTGAACTATGTGCTATTGCATTCATTTTTTATATTTTTTTAAATACTGGGAAAGGAGTCCGTATATGTTTTTGAAATCCCTCAATTCTAATCTAATGATGACGATTTTGACAGTTGACAGCTGGTCAAGTCAACATTAACAATTCAAAAACTTGAAATAATCTATAATAATGATCTTAAAAAATGGTGTTATATTTTTCTGGTTGCTGTATTTAAATTTGACGTCAGATTAAACATCTTTACAGTTAACAGTTGTCGAAACAGTGTCAAATTACCATTAATTTTATTGAAAACTTGAAATAATTCTATAACTTCGTGGTTTTGTGGTCGCCGAATTCAAATTTTAAGTAATATTAACGATTTTGGCAGCTGTCAACTAGCTGTTCGATGAACGCTGAGTAAAGACACCTGCTTTCTCAATTTAATAAAGCTACTAATAGTTTTAAACAATTTGTTTCTCTTCAAACGTCAGAAAAACATGACATTTCTTAACCCATTTCATGACATTAAAGTATTACTTTTTAGACGGCTGTGCGTTACCATTAACAACGGAGGTAAAAGCACTTTTTCTGATGCTGTGAGCGGCCATGCGATATTAACACAATGAGTTTTTGGTGGTGAAATTCGAGATTTTTTATCTTTATTTTTTTTTTATAGATAATCGATTTGAGGAAAAAATAGCATGTTTTATTTGGAGTAAAAGCCACTTGTGACTCGTCTATAAAATATCACTTTTACTCCTAATAAAACAATATACTATTCTTTTGCTTAGACTATAAGTCAAATTTTATTATTTTTGGCCAGAAGTCCTAGCAAAAAGTCTTTAAAAATATTTACATATGTGAACTTTAAAAAAATATAAATTTCTCAAGCCCCTTTTATTCGTAAAGTTCTTTAAGCAAATTATACCTGTTTGAGGTTGCTAATTCAAATCTGATGTCAGTAATTTTTTCAATACAGTAATAAGAATGATTTCTACTATACGTCTCTGTTTACAATACTACCAGCAAAGTCAGAGTTGTCATGCCATTCTGTCAAATCAAATTAATTCGAGTCGAAAAAAGTTTTAAACTGGAACTAATAGTACTTGAAGTAAATACTTTCAAAGACTTTATAGCTAAGAAATTTTCTGACAGTCAAAGATAGAAAAAAATAATTTAAGTACTTGACAGCTGCCAAAACTATTAGCAGCATTTATGAAATTGAGAAAGCAGGTTCAATTAGTAAAAAAAGTATTTTTGGTTCCTTATTGTAATTTTTCTTGCTTTTTAGAATAAAAATTTAATGCAAAGTATGTCTATTACTCAATGTTCATCAGCTAATTGACAGCTGCCAAAATCGTTAATCTTACTTAAAATTTGAATTCATCGACCTCAAAACCATAAAGTTATAAAATTATTTCAAGTTTTCAATAATTAATGATAATTTAACAGTTTTGACAGCTGTCAACTGTAAAAATTCTTAATCTGGCGTCAAATTTAAATACAGCAACCAGAAAAATATAACAACATTTTCGTCAATCTACCATTAGATTAGAATTGTCTCAAAAACATATATACGGACTTCTTTCCCAAGTATTTAAAAGGCAGTAGCAGAAAAAATAGTTCTCAGAGTGATGTTTGATCCTTTGAGGCTGTCTAACAGGCAACCTCGGCAGATGTGGCGTGATGCTATCGGACGTGTCATGCATCATAGAGAGGCAAACTACAATAATTCATGGATCACAATTTCTGCCAAGAAGTTGTAAATAAGAAAAACAAATATTTTGTACGATTGGCATTAAGAAAGACAGAGTGTATACAGGGTGTATCAATATAAAGTTCCAGGCAAAATATTTTCGAAATTAATAAGGATATTTGAATTATGTAAAAGTCAATTGCTAGAATGTATAAATGGCTTTAACTTTGGGTGAAAATAATTATTTAACAGGTTGAAATGTAGATGGTGCTGCGCTACGAAAAAAACTTTGAAATGTAGTGCATGTCACAGAGCTTAAATTTTTAATCCGATTTCGATATATAAAAAACTTTCGAGATATTTGAGTTTAAATCTCATAATTTTTGAAACTGTAACTTTTTTAAATTTAATTTCAGACCAGAAGAGATTCTTTGCATTTTTACAACTTTCGGTTAAACCGGAAATAACCTTTACTTTAGATTTTTTATTTTATTATAAAATAACACAGAAAATCACATTCACATTTTTTTTTTAAAATATAACTATAGCGACAATGGAAATATTAATAAAATAATACAATAAAACAATACCTTTTTATTTTTTTATAAAAATGAAAAACAAATTAATATTTGTACCAATTTACTACCATGGTTGAATTGGTTGCATTTCAAATATTTCTTCTTCTTATTATTATTATTATTATTATTTTTTTTTTTTTTGTAAAAGCCAGTCACCCTTTAAACTCTGTGGCTCCGACACTCACAGAGGGGAGCTGGTAGTACCGGTAGCCACTCCCCACGCCCGTGGGGTGAGTGACTACTGGGTCCGCGAATCGTGTGCCCTGAGCAGACGTAATGAACCGAGGATGACGGCCTTCTGCATTCTGCCGGCTAAGACCTCTGCCGAATTTCGGCATGCCGATATGATCTTAAGTTCTGAAAGCAGTGTGTGTCTCGTTCCACCGAGGGCTCCTATAATCAGTACCACTATCTTAACAGTATGGTCTGGATAGAGTCTGCGGAGTTCGAAGAGCAAATCTCGATATTTTGTCCGTTTTTCCTCCTCCTTCAAGACAATGTTGTTCTCCGCGGGAGCCGAGAACTCCACGACAAACATTGTCTTGAGTTGGTGGTCGAGGAGGACTACGTCAGGCTTGTTGGCTTGTATTTGCCTGACTGTGGGAAAAGAGTAGCTCCAATAAATTAGACACTTCTCATTTGTCACAACGGACTCAATATCCCCCGGAGCATAAGGCAGCACTTATTATTATTATTATTATTATTATAAGAATATTATTTTCTTCAATATTTTGTAATAAAGTACAGCACGTCCCATTCAAAAATCGAAAGATAAAACAATATTCGGTTTAATAGGAAATTGTAAAAAAATGGTTTATCCCATAGCATGATTTGCATTAACTTTCCGTGAAAAAATTGTCCAAGGACATATCGCCTAAACGCTCATTTAAAAAAGTTACAGCAAATTTATTCTCCATTAATCACAATATTTAAACCCAAATATTTCGAAAACGGTTGGATTTTCGAAAAATTTTTATAAACAGAACTTTAACTAGAAATTACAGCTCTTGGACACACACTACATTACAGAGTACTTGTCGTGCCTGGGAGTTTTAATTGGTACACCCTGTATGACCAGTGGATATAGCAGTAGCTCAAATTTGACAAAACAAATCTACGGCAGTTAGTTCTTATAGTCTGTTTAATTTTGGGCTGTTAGTGCATATCATTCCATTCCCTCTAACATAAAAGAAAACACCGTGTAATGACTGATTTAAGCCATCTCAAATTGCAAAACTTTACACCTAAAAATGTATATTATCATTTAGAAAGCACAGATGGCCTATAACGTGCCCTCCAACAACCTCGCAGTGCCCATTAACATTTTTCACGAAACTTGTTATTATTAAGTTACTTGAAAATATTGGGTTATGCTGTCAGTTTTAAGGCTCCATTGTCTTGGAAATGCATTTATTTAAGTGCAAACTGTTCGGGGAAGGGAGGATAATACCACAAAAATCGGGTCACTTTAGTAGCTTCCTACATGCGCTACTAGATGGATTAATAATTGCAGATACTGCAATTTTGTTACCGAAACGAGGTAATCATCGTTTCAGATATTTAAAGCAATAAGTAGAAAATTTATCGTAATTGAATTTCAAACAAGGTGTTCGTACAGTATACACGGAACATATTTCTTACATCAAAAAAATTCGTATGCAGAGAGACTTGAGACACAAAGTGCTGAAATTAAAATTTTAATTTATTTCGAGAAAGAAACGTATTTCTTAAGATGTATCCAAATGGGAGGGGGTCATTATGAACATTCTCTATAAATACATTTATTAAATTCGAATTCAATATGGTATCCATGTACTAAAAATCAAAGGTGAACACCTGTATTTATTTATGGTTAATTTCTTGTTATAAATTTACTAACAGTAAAGTAGTTGTACTATCGTAGATTGAAATTATTAGAAACTTACACAATAAAAAAAAACTTAAAAAATTCATATTAATATACCATGTAAAAAATTAGGTAAGATGTAAAACACATCTGAAAATAAATGAATGATCTACTGGTACATTAAATCATTATACGATTACACTGCTGCTGCCTATAAGTTGTCGCAAATACAAGTTTACGTTCAATGTCTACTAACTTTACACCATTCTCCCACTTACTTTATTTACGAGGACGTTAAGTATATTTACATGCAATTTTCTGGAATACCACTTATCCTAGAAAAAAGTTTCTAACAAATCTAATGCTTTATCTTTATTTTTTCTCCGTATACTTGGTACCTATTTTCAAATGTTAAACTAAAATTCCCGCTTGCTATACGAAACACTGCAAATTTTCATATTTTATCGACATAGCTTTAGAAAAATATTCATATTATCTACATTTATTAAAATTTGACCTTTATGTTAACACATTTTGTTAACAAAGAGTTAAACGAAACAATTATTGTTTTATGTCGTGACGGTTATAAATAATTCTTGATAATAATACAATACTACTTGACGGATCATTAAGAAATTCTACGGGATTCTATTCTGATAGTAAGCAAAACGATTAAGAAAAAATCCTAGGCGTATATTTTCGCTAGCAAGGCTTTTATCAGTGAAACTGAGCGCTGGTGCGCCGAGCGAATATAGAGCACACACTTAGCGGGATGTGCAATAATATAAAATGTCATTAAAGTTTAGAAATTAGTCACTTAAATACACACTTTGTCAATTTGTTCGAAAACGATGCATCTTAGCCATGTAGTAAAAGATAAACTTTTTCGTATGTTTATTAATTTTCTGTCAGAATATTTTATTAATTTTCCGAAAATACGCCTTTTTTTTCAGATAAAGAACCTCCCAAAGGATTGAACCTTGCCCCTCCCTGTGAAAGATATGGAAATTAATGGTTATGCTATATGATTAACTCAATATCTAATCTAGTATGCCACATCACGAAAATTCCAGAAATCGTTTTTTGTCAAAATAATGTGTGTTCAAAAAAATACGACATCTAATTGCATATGTAAATGAAAACTAAGGAATATTTTTCTAAGCCTCTTGTTTACCGTTGACCTATTTCTACTGATACGGCGCCACAAAATAAGCTCATCGATGATTGTGCAAACACTGGCACCCCCATCCTGAAAATTTTTCCGAACCACAACTTTGTAGCGGAATAGGAATATTTAGCGTGTTCACATAGTAGATACTCATAACTTAAAATTTTACATCTCTTTAGGAAGATGGGGACTCCATCTATTAGATCTCATCAAATTCGATCCTGTGTATCACACTATCGATCCGATAAACGGTTAGATTGGTTTCTATGGTGCTAGGCAAATTGCGGAGCAAAAGCAATAAAATATTTGATGGTCGAAAAATGGTACAGACAAATTGAGGATAGACCGCTTTCCAGTGATGGGTAAACTGCGGAGAAGTAGTACCTTAATATTTATTTAAGAGGTATTTTATTTAATAATTTAATAAAATCATTATTTAAATCAGACAAAACTTTTGTTTAAGTAATATATAAAATACAGGTAGGTACAATATACAAAAATATATAATATGTAAGGTGGAGTGGGGTCAGTGGGGACTAAAAATCTAAAAGGTTGACTTTGAAGTCACGTAACTTTATGGAAAATTGAGATACATTGGTGTGCTTTGAACAAGAAATAGTATGTTATACTCACAAAATACCCATATATTATTTTTATTAATTCAACGGTGTTCAAAAAAAAAAAAAAATCAGTTCTGTAAGTTCACCTGTAGTACCCACTTGCCCCGGTGACTGGGGCAAGTGGGTTTTTCATCTCTACTTTTCATATGAATAGTCATATTCTCAATTGGGGCAAGATGATTAATCTGCACGATTTTAGCTACAAAACGTTTTTTTCAAATCTAAAATATTCCCAAAATTATGGGAGTTTCGAACTTAAGTTAAGTTAAGGTATTTTTCTGGAGTAAAATAGTAAAATGCTATTAAACTATTTTATTGCAAAAACAGAACGAAATGATTTAAATTAAAGTTTTGTACAAAGAAAAAGTTCATTGGGCACGTTTAGGGAATGCAACCGCTGAAAATAATCACTCAACCTGATAGTCCACAGTACATCGCCCTTTTTTTTTAATGATTAGTAACAGGCTGAATTTTCGTGAGTAGCTTCGTTTTGACGAGATGCCCAACTTTTCTCTCTGCGAAAATTCTCGGTAGTGATAGCTAGTAGCAAAAATTATTTTTTCTATTTTACACGAATTAGACAATTCGACAACCTGTCAAATTATGTTGTTGTGGACAAACACGAGGCTTATTATAATTAACTCGCGCAAACGTAACCAAGGCAATCTTTAACGAATGAAAAATATATTGCCAAAATAATTTGACAGATTGTCGAATTGTCTAATTCGTGTGAAATAGAAAAAATAATTTTTGCTATTAGCTACCACTACCGAGAATTTTCGCAGAGAGAAAAGTTGGGCGTCTCGTCAAAACGAAGCTACTCACGAAAATTCAGCCTGTTACTAATCACTGAAAAAAAAGGGCGATGTACTGTGGACTATGATTACTTTTTGATTCAAGTCAATTGTTGTAAGTTTGCTAAACGATGTAAAGCAAGTTTATAATAAATGTCACTGCAAGTGAGTTAAGTCTCACCGATGACTAAACTTAGCGTGAATTTTTGTTGTGGCATAAAACACTCAACAGTTGACGATTAGCACATTTTCAGCATTGTCGTTTAGGGAACCGTTGCGTTCCCTAAACGTATCCATTTTATAACAAAATAAAAAAAAAATTGGAAAAGGGGCAAGTGGGGACTAATCCCCACTTTCCCTTAAGGGATAGTCCCCACTTGCCAAGCCAACAAAAATAGCGGGGCAAGTGGGAACTATGGGGCTAAACTTGGGAAACAGGGTAATAAATTTTTTTAAAAATTGCAAGAAGTAACATTAGTGACATACAACATCAGCAGTCTTGAAAGTTTGACATATTATAGTCTGCTTTTATAGATAAACAATTTTGAATTTTTTGAAGACAACTTGAAAATCTCGATCAAATGTAGACAATTTCCAAATGAACAAATTGATGCCTTAAAAATGTTCCAAAATCTATACCCAATACGTTCCAGCTGCATGGAGATCTGAAGAACAATCTACTGTGAGTTAAATTTACAAATAGGATTTTTCTCACAAATTATAATAAAAATACCCACTTCCCCAGATCCCCACTTGCCCCACTCCACCTTACATGTCTTTACATAATAGAAAAATAAAAATATAACTTTTCTCTATTTCTTATTGGGATGCTCTGCCACATGTATTTTCTTCTAAACAATGTTTGATATCTACAAAATAATACAATTAACCAGTATTTTAAAGAAGAACTTAACAAACTCAACATTGTTTAAAATAAAACTATCAACTAGATATATCAACAGTTCTGTGTAAGCAGTAAGTATCTAGGGATACTGAATATAACAAATATATTCTTAACGCTGTGTATTTAATATACACAGCACACAAACATTATAATACGTTTTGAGAAAGGAAACAGATTCGTTTTCCGAAACGTCAGCAAAATATGTCATTTTTATATTTTTGTTCTTATTCATTATTTGTCAAAAACCACCCTCTAAGTGATCCTTTGACGTAAAAGTCACAGGCGTAGAGATACTGGTTAATTGTATTATTTTGTAGATTTCAGACATTGTTTAGAAGAAAATACATGTGGCAGAGCATCCCAATAAGAAATAGAGAAAAATTAAGAAAATGCCACAACCAACATTTAGACAATATTTAAAAATATAATAAGCAACTGCTCTAATTATCTTTTCCAAGACTTTTTCCAATATAAGAAGCAATTCGTGTTTTATTCGAACAGCTTTGTTGGTTTGCGTTTGTTTTTGAAGTGCACTACTATTAATTTTGTTCAAAATCTGCAACTACTATTTTTGGATCGAACCGCGTGTCTTTCCGACTAATGACGGAATTTTCACAAATTGTATATAATTTTGCATTACATTTTTTGTTTGTGCAACTCCAAAAAATTTCACCAGATCTTTTTAAAACACTTTTTTTAAAGAAAGTGTATCCACTATAAAATATTAACACACAACCGCGTTGACTCGTAATTAATTCGAAATTATCCATTTCGCGATGTAACGTTTTAAGGCGTAAAAGGTATACTACGGATTTAATCTTAAAAATCTTAAATTGATGTGAATACATGTGATGTATTGTCACTATGAAAATTATTTAGGGCAAGAAAAATGTTATTTTCTACGTAAAATAATGCACACCTACCTTCTATACACTCTTTCTACCTGTGTAGATTCTCCGCAATTTACCTGTCATATTTGTGATCCTTAGTTTCGTCCATTCGCAGTTTACCTATTCAGAAAAGATTAAATCCGCAATATACCTTGTCCCGTTTCTATTAGGCCATCGTAATCTGCATCACATTAGGTTATTATTTTTCTTACATGTCATTGGACGAATTGAAAATGTTACTGAAACCACATTTCTTTTTAATAAAACGCATTAGAATTGTTACAAAATGTGCCGAACGAGGTGCCGAAAGAGCCTACCACCATCCTGTTTCATTCACTTCTGAGACCACTTTTCAAGTGAATCGAAGACATTTTACAGAAGAATGGTATTGTTGTTGGTTTCTTAGATTTTCTCTGCAATACTGAGTTGAAAATCAGATCATCAGAAGAAATACCGTGAAGAAATAGAAAAACATTTAACGGGAGAAGAAACTGACTGGGTATCGATGAGCTAAGATATAAAAATTGTGGCAAGGAAAACGTTAAAAAGGGAAGTCATTTATGAGCCCAACAAGAAAAGAAACAAATACCAAATATGAACAGCTAAAAAAAAAAGATGAAGGCCACAGACAAACAACAATGAATGCGGAACATGAACGAGATACTAAAAGTATAAACTACATAAGTAGCTAGGAACATATCTGGTGAATCAAATGGAAAGAAGAGAAACTGTAAAAGAGGCAATTAAAATAGTTACAAGAGAAATTGTGCATTTCATTGAGAAATAAACCACCATGGAGCCTAACCAAAAGAGTATACACAGTCACCATACTGCCAACAATGGCATGCGGAATTAAAAACGCTGCAACGACAAAAGCTAAGAGAAATTTACGAGGAGCTGAAAGTGACATCATCCAATTAGTCGAAAAACAATAGGACCAAATGAACAACAGAAAACTTTAATGAGAGAAAAATCAATACTAAAAAAGGATAGAAACGTTCCCAATGAAGTACGCTGCCAGAAGCAGAAACGGAGAAAACAGTAGAACAGATCTATGTAGAAGCAAAAACACAAAAAGGGGAGCAAAATCACGACGCAACGTGGTAACGCATTTCACAAACACCCGCACTTGCCATACTATATTCCTGTACCAAACGCTACGTGGCTCGCGCTGCCGGCAACAAGCAAGACCATAGTCCAAACTAGAGTAGGCGTATCCGGTCCCGTGGTGTGTTTCTGGGAATAGCAGCAATGCATACTGTACGCTGGTAAATCAAAATCAAGTCAAGACTACAAAATGATTTTGGAGCAAATTCATGCACAGCTTAAGACTAATTTAAAGATTTTGAAAAACGGCTTGCTACATGCTGATTGCCTCGACAGCGATCAGGACCATCTTGTTGGAGATAATCAAAAGCCATTTCAGTGGCATCGAGCCAATTATGGAAGGGGGGTTAGAATTTCTTCACGATATACCTATCTGGTTAAATTTTCAATAAAAAAACGGAGAAATTATATGATTATCTCAATAATAACACACCTGACACTATAAGTTGTCGAGTTCGTTGGAGGAAACCACGAAAGGTGCTTATTTTCTCGAGCAAGGAGCTGCAAGTCTTGCAAATGAAACAACAATGGCTTAAAATTATCCCCAAGAAATGGTTCGAACTCCACTATAAGCTGTAGGGCCTCGTTTCTCTTTACCGAACACAAATTCGTTCTGGATTTTCAAGGAGTTACTTCGGTGACTTGAGAAGCGGTTAAGAAAACATTTTAAGAAAACATTTTTTTTTTGTGATTTATTTTTTTTTAACGCAATATGGGGTTCGAGACGATCATTCGCTTTCGAAAAATAAGCTACATCTTTCAGCTTTCTGTGTGCAAAAAATTTCACAATATTTTGGACACAGCAGAATGATATCGCATTCTAGTGGAGTCAATAGAGGTTGAAAATATGTATTATTTCGGAATAATTACGGGCAGCTTCGATTTTACTAAAACCTTTTGATATCACTCTTACATAGCTTAAAATAAAAAGTTATAATATAATCGTGAGGAAATTGTTTATTAATTATTTAAACAAAAAGAAACTTCTTTAAACGAAATTATTATAAGGCGAAAAATTTTAATTCAATTTAATTCAAATTAACATATAAGGAGGTTTTTCGAGGTCGCTGAAACAGATTGTGATGTCAAAAAAAAGGTAATTCAAATTGGCTGATATACCCGATTTCCATCAAGAAATAAAATAATTCAAAACACTATTCAATTAAAAACGCAATTTAAATATTCACATAAAAACTTAAAAAGAAGCTGATAAAACATTATATTGTACATAGCATTACAAGACGATCTATGAAAAAGTGCCCAAACTACTTTTACAATGCTCTGCGAACACACACACAGGGCAGCGCGCGGGGCAGGTGATGCGTACTGCTTGTCGCGAAGAGGTTATTTTACTTTCAATCTTTTTATATTATTTAAGCATTATAATTTGACTCATGGCCTGTACCGCGTGAACATTTTTAATATGTTTTCGATATTTTAAACAGGATAAAAATTGTAAAAACCATCAACATTGAGTCGACTTACCGAAAAAACTTGATTTTTTCAATATTTCGTGAAAAGTATAGGTTTATATATATTCCAAAATTTTTTCATCAGATTTACTTATTTTGAGGTCCTACTATAAACGTATACTGCATAGATAGGCTAAATAAAATTTTTATAAAAGTTATTAACATTTGTTTTACCCATAATTTCACGAATTTTAGAGCAAAAAAAAATTGTTTTTATTTTCGTAAAAAAGGGGGTTAATTTAATTTTTAAGGTAAATCCCCTTGACTCATCTTAAAATACACATTTTAAGCTTTAAATATCGCACCTACAGAGATCTAATAACGCGACTTAAATCAGAGAAATAGGTGGTTAAAGTTAGTTATATACAGTGTGTGCGATTTAAGACTGCAACCCCGTTTTGGAACGCGTTGCCCGATTTTAATTTTTTTTTTTTGAGATATGCTCCTCTAAATGGGTCGAAATTGCGAGATCGTCTATTAGGCAATTTTTTATCGGCAAATTGGATAGGGTATTCGATTCGCAGTTGTTTCAAATACCTCTATACAAAATTTTAGCTCGATACCTCATATAGGGTGTTTGTTATTCAATAGCCAAATTCAAAATTTCTCACTTTTCAACTGGCCCTGTATAAAAGTCAGTTAGGTTTACTAAAAAGATAAAGTAGTCATTCGACTTAAGGAACATCAGACAATAAATGAGGAAGAAGAAAGAAAAGTTATTCTTTAAATAAATAGTGCTTCTTTACATTATTCGGTTGCTGTACGTAGGTGCCTTAACGAAAATTTTTCAAACAAACTTCAACTTTCAAACAAACACTTTTATTGTCTTTCATGGTATTGTATTGTATTTAGGGCCATTGGAAGAGCACCTTCTAGGTGAAATGGTACCTATTTACCATGTAGATTATATTTTTATGGTAAATAAAGATATTATTATTATTACTATTATTAAATGGATTAGACGGCCTAGCTTTTCTTTTTTCTTCCTCATTTAGTATCTGATGTTGATGTCACTAAATAAGGAAGAAAAATAAAAGCTATTCCGTCCAATCCATTTGTTTGAAAAATTTTCATTAAGGCACCTACGTACAGTAACCGAATAATGCATGGAAGCACTATTTATTTAAAGAATAACTTTTCTTTTTTCTTCCTCATTTAGTGTCTGATGTTCCTTAAGTCGAATGACTACTTTATCTTTTTAGTAAACCTAACCGACTTTTATACAGGGCCAGTCGAAAAGTGAGAAATTTTAAATTTGGCTATTGAAGAACAAACACCCTATATGAGGTATCGAGCTAAAATTTTGAATAGAGGTATATGAGACAACTGCGAATCGAATACGCTATCCAATTTGCCGATAAAAAGTTGCCTAATAGTTGATCTCGAAATTTCGACGCATTTAAAGGAGCATAGTAGGCCTTGAAAATATGAAAATTACAAAATCTTCAAAACAGTCAAATAAAGCTCATCGAGCACTATATGTCAAAAAATTAAAATCAGCCAACGCGTTCCAAAATAACGAAGTGTTGCTGTCTTAAATCGCCCACACTGTATATCAAATATCATTTTCTCAAAATTTTGAAATTTTGGAAGTGTACATCTTCAAAAATAAATTTTTGCGATTTTTTCACTCATCTGATCTTTTTATACATTACTTCAAGAGTAATATATAAAAGACTTAAGTTTTTATCTTTAAATTTTTAGAAATGGTAGAGCTTTTACCTATTTCATCGCAAATCTCTTTATGTTCCGACTTCATATATATACTATTCCCACATATATTCATCTTTATATTTGAAAATATAACAATCCAATAGGTACATGTTTCTTCTTTCATTTAAGCTTTTGTGAAGTCAATTGCATTAATTAGTTCAAAAGTTACAACAAATTTAGGGTAGCGCAGCCGAGGCCGCGCGCGCTTCTCGCGCCGTACTTACGTGTCTCTGCGTTCCATTTTCATGTGTTAAACAAAAAAATTTGGAGCCTACATTTTTGAAAGAAAAAAAATTTTAACAATTTGACAAAGACTGGTATTTTGCAACTAATTTGTTTGATTGATTGATTGATTGATTTACCAGCGTGCGGTAGGCATTGCTGCCACTCCCAAGTTATACAGCTGGGCCTGCTACGTCCACGCTGGGTTGGACTAAGGTCATGCTTGTTGCCAGCAGCGAGAGCCACATGGCGCATGGTAAAGGAATATGGGATGGGAGGTGTAGGTATTTGTGAGATGCGTTACCGCATTATGTCGTGAGGGAGCGTTTAAGCCCCCTTTTTTGTATTTTTTGTTCTGGGCTTCTGCCTATTCTGGGTCTTCTTGTGAGCTCTGTTGCCGCATTGTGTCGCTGCTATCTGTGCTCCTATTTTTGTACTTCTGTTTCTACAAGTCTTCTTTTTCTTCTTCTTCTGAGGCATCTGATTCCTCCGTTTCTGATTCTGGTAGAGTATATATCGCTCCGATTTCTTTGTGAAATCCATTTTTTCCCATCGCTTTTCTTTCCCAGTATGTTTGGTCCTTTCCCAATTTGTTCATGATCCTCTCGATTGTTGTTTTCCACGTGTAACATGGTCTCCCAATTTTAAGTTTGCTGCTGTTCAGTGTTAGTGCTTTCTCCAGTAGGTGTGTTGATTCCCTTCTTTGGACGTGTCCCCAGTACTTCATTGCGTACATTTCTATCCTTTTTGTGATTGTCTTCCCTTCTAGTAGTGTTGATGTTTTATGTCGTTGTTTTTGCCCTGTTGTTTTTCTAAGTAATTGGATGATGTCTCTTTCAGCTCTTCTCAAACTTCTTCGGTTGGCTTTTGTTGTTGCCGCGTTTTTAACTCCATATGTCATTGTTGGCAGTATGATGGTTATGTACAGCCGTTTGGCCAGGCCCCATGATAGTTTGTTTTTCTCGATGAACGGTATATTTGCTCTTGTGACTCTGTATGCTGTTTTTATTCTCTCCTTTACTGTTTCTCTCCTTTTCAGTTGGTTCGTCAGATATGTTCCTAGGTATTTCAGTTTGTTCGTTGTTCTTAGGGAGTAGTCACCTATTTTGTATTCTTCTCCACTGATCCGACTCTCTTTTGTTGATGGGTCTCGCTCCATTATTAGACTTTTCTTGAAATTTATTTTCAGCCCAGATGTGTCCAAAAGCGGTTTCATGTTTTCTAGGAAGTTGAGAATTTGTTGCTCTTCTTCTGCGACGATTAGGAGGTCATCGGCGTAGGCTAATACGATTGGGGTTTTCAGTGTTTCCGTGTCTTCGCTAAAATTTGGTGTTTCCCTTATTGTGTTTTGTATCGCTTGGTCTAATAACAAATTACGCTCAAGGACTATTGTTGGTAACTTTTGGTATGTTATTCTGACATGTTCAGAGATGTATTCTCAAAAGTTACCGCTTCCCGGAATTTTTTCGAAGTGAAAATCTCTATTGACTCCACTATTCAGCAGCCCATATATGCACGAATGAACAAAATTGTCACACATTACCATTTTGTCCCAAATAAAAGCAAAACAATATTTTTTATAGAACATTAAATTCTTTGCAATTTTGTGCAGAGGTATTACGAAAATATTGATTCGCAAGATATTCGGAATAAACTAACTTTGGCTGCCATTTTTACAATATGGCGTTCGAATAATTCAAGGCTTTTGGTATATTAAACTACTGTATCAAAAGCTTAATTTGAATTATTTCCGCTATTTTACCTGCGTTTCTTGTATCAATCCTATAGATTGTGAAAACCGACTATTGTGCGCCTATCTCACTGCACTATTAATAATATATTGTTTTCATCGTGTGGTGAAATAATAAAGTGTTAACTTTAACCTAAATATTAGACTTTTGCGAGTGTCCTGAGGAAATGATAAAAATGGAACAATGAACCCATTAGCGACAAAATGGGTTGCAGTATGACACATTGTTTTATTACTATCCGGCTGCACAATGACAATAGAATCCCATATGTCATAAAACTATAATTTCTCTCATAAATTGCATCGGCCACAATGAACTTTAAGAGTGATAATACTTGTGTAAAACTGTGTTAATCACATCATAAATATAAATATACTGATGATAATAATAAAAACACAGCCAACACTAGGTTCTTTTACAAGCTGATTGGAAGTAAAAATATTACTGTAAACTCTATTTACTCGTGTTGTTATCTATTGATAGTTCGATTTGCCCTATTTACTTATATAATCTGAAGACATAATTTTTATCACAAACATAGTATACACACTGTTTTCCGGTAAAATGAACTTGCAGCAAGTGACATATATTCAAGTTCATTGCTCCTTTATAAATTGTAGATATTGAATCTATTTATAATTACATTGCAACTTTAAAACCAAGGTCTCATCTCCACTTTCCCCAGATCCAACACGCTCAGTTTGAAACTAAAATTACCAATCGCGTTAAATTAAAGACAAACAATTCGCAAAGCAAAGTGTATATTCTCTATTTTTATTCCTTTGTTTAACGAATTGAAATGCTGATGACATTTTTTTATTTCCCCTATCTAATAAGAATTTGAACATAAAACTTCGCGGCAATGATAAAATTTTACATACTTCAGGTCAATTTAAGTATATTAATCTTAATTTCAACTTCTAGATATACGGGGTGAGTTAAAGGAAGGTTTACAAGAGACTCGTATCACCTCGATTTACACTGAAACCTTTTGGTACAGATTCTGAGAACCTGATCACAGTGATCACTCAATAGTTTTCATAACTAACTTAATTTCCCTTGTACCCTATATCAACACTCGATAATAAACAAACTGTTATTGCTAGATGATATACCCCGGCTTCGCCAGGGCAGAAGGCATTCTGTTAATCCAAGCTCGTCCCAGCAGTTAAAAACCGACTACTGAAAAATTGCAAAAAATGGCGCTGCAATATGACAGATCGCTTCACATAACATCGAAGAGAATACCTTCATTCTCGTCTATCCACCAGAATTTTAACAATATAATGCAAAAGTTGCTTTGATACTAAAAAAATATATTTTTCATCAGAGTTTCGTTTTTCGTTTAGAACGTCAAGGTATGTACATTGTACACGTATTCTTAAAGCTCCACGTTGTTGAGTGAGATAAACAAAGTACAAAGATATACAACGTCATTTACCATGATATGCGGAAAATAAAATAGTGTATTAGTCTTCAATGTGGGAAGGCCCCTGAAAATTTTAGAGTGCTACGGCGTAATTTAGTCTATTAAAAATGGTTAAAACTTACGAAGAGATACGCTACTGTTACGTGTCTGTGGTCAGTAATAGGGCGACGAACTTACTTGAGAAAGAACATATTGGAGATGTTTACATTTCCTTAATTGGCATAAAAAATGAAGCTGGCGGGTGCGGTAAAAGTGCCGCGTTTTTTACTTTCGGTCAAATAATCTGGACACCGCCAGGTACAAAGCACCGCCGAATTTGGTGTTTTTATGTTATTGACGGGTTTAAGTAAATATCTATCTACTTGTTGTAGAGTTCACTAGCATAGGGTCAATGTCTTTTCGATTTATTTCGCTATTTTTGTAGTGTGATTTGATTAAAACCAAAAAGTCCCTTTTACCCTCTCCAGCTTTGCTGTCAATAGTGTCAATCTCAAGTCTGATAAAGTGATATGGTTGTTAGTACCGCGTTACGTCAGATTGGTTAAAGTCATTGGCGCCGCATTTCTACAAAAAAATAAGGTAATTTTTTTGGTCATTTTTTTTTAATTTCTAATTTTTTTAGCTCCTTTCGGTGGGGACAACCTACTGATAAATTTTCCGCATGTCATGGTAGATCACTCTGTATATATCTAAAGTGCGTTGATAAACACTGGGATAGTGCCCGCTACGGTAAAATTGTATGAAAATACGGTTATACATAATTCCAATCTGTGTTATTTTATATCAAAAGCTTGCTAACTAGTGCAGAAATTAACACACAAAAACAAAACATAACAAAAAATTGGTCCAAATAAGACAGAATGGAAAACACAAGCATCAGAGGTTTTTAATTACGTTAGTTAAAAACGCATATTTTGTTAATACTAATATTGCATGTAAATGTTTTGCTTTATAATGTCAAAATATTACGTTCTAACAGAAAGAGTGAATAACAAATTTCTTGGATAAATAAACTCGGAGGTGTTTGTATCAACTTTAGGTGTAGTGGATTGTGTGAGTCGGAAAATAACACCAAAAACCCGACTATAGTCTGATTTAATGAGATTAGTTTCCCCCCCCCCCCCCCCCCCTTTTTGAGGATGCTGAACACCGTGGTGGTGGCGGCAGAATTTCTCGTTAACCCCCGTTTGGGGATAGTTTTTGGCCGTTTCCGGGGGTGGGTCACCCCAACGAGAAATTCTGCCACCACCACGGTTGTTCAGCATCCTCAAAAATGGAGGATCACTTAGTAAGAGTCCCTCAAAACAATTATAATAAGCGTTTGACCCCGTTTGGTGGTGGTTTTTAGTCGTTTGCGGGTGGGGTATCTCAACGAGAAATTGTGCCACCACCACGGTGTTCAGGATCCTTGAAAACGGGGGATCGCCAAGTAAGAGCCCCGCAAACAATTATAATATGCGTTTGGCCACGTTTGGAGGTGGTTTTTAGCCATTTGCGGGGGTGGGTCACCAACGAGAAATTCTGCCTCCACCACGGTGTTCAGCATCCTCGAAAACTGGGAATCACCAAGTAAGAGTCCCTCAAACAATTATAATACGCGTTTGAGAGTGGTTTTTGGCCGTTTGCGGGGGTGAGTCACTCCAACAATAAATTCTATCACCACCACGGTGTTCAGCATCCTCGAAAATGTGGGATCACTAAGTAAGAGTCCCTCAAACAATTATAATACGCGTTTAACCCCGTTTGGGGATGATTTTTGACTGTTTGCGGGAGTGGGTCACCCCAACGGGAAATTCTGCCATCACCACACGGTGTTCAGCATCCCCAAAAACGGGGGGGAGAACTAATCTTATTAAATCAGACAATAGTCGGGTTCTCGTCCGACTCACACAATCCACTAATATGGTGTATTCAGAAAACAGTGTATCATATAGTAAATTTGTCATCCAACAACCACGTCACAAATTGTTAAGCACTAAATTCCTTAATAATACTTTCCGCCTCAATTACTGTCAATAATGAATAACTGAATTTAAATTAAATCCGCAATAACGCACTACAATCATATCGCGCCAAAATTTAATATTTTCAGGGCTTCAGTGGAAAACACGTCATGCAAATTTCTTTCAGGAAAATAATATCTTCTCAGAGAACACAAACACAATAAATCTTGTCTAGTACTACATACAGTGGGGATGGAAACTAATAAAACGTCAAACAGCATCCTTCCTTCCTAGAACATCTACTAGAGCAGCATGAAGAATTCCAGATAATAGTCCACGAGAAAATAGAAAAAATACTAACAGCACAAAAACTAGATTAGATCTGGAACTAGGATGATCTCAAAAATAAAAATGTGGCAAGAAAGCTGTTAAAAAGGGAAAAGTCACCTATGGGCCAACAAAAAAGAAATATGAACAGTTAAAAAAGGCGAACGTCACAGAAAAACAACAATGGATAGAGAAGAATTGAAGAAAAAAGAGATGATAAAAATACAGAAACCCTCCAAGAAAGACAACGATGAAACTAAACTTCAGAAAAAACGACAATACGCACATGAGAAGATAGATACATGCCACTGCAACATTGGACCAAGAAAGTGAAAAAAGGAAGGCAAATGAACACAAGAAATGGATCACTGGTCCCTGGATAAGGATTGTCAAAGAATCAACTGCTAGAATTAGTAATGGTTAAGGTTAGAAGAAATAATACATCTGGAATCGATAAAATAACGAATAAACCAAAGGAACTCCAGAAAACGTCAACATTCATAGAAGGAAAAACAGTAACTAAATGGGATGGAAACGTAAGAAATTAAGTATTGAGGACATGTCCAAAGGAGGAATTCGATACATTTACTGAAGAGAGTCCCAATACTAAACAGCAACAAACTAAAAATGGGGAGATCATGGCTACATAACAACAATTGAGATAACAATTGAGGCAAATTAAGAAGGGACCAAGAAGAAATTCCAAGAATATATATGCTGAGGAATCAAAAAAGAAGGAAATAGAAAGCTTCGGAGAAGAAAACTCTAGAAGCAAAAACAGATGCCGCAACTCTTATACACATATACAGAAAACAAAGGAAATTATGTGGAGAATCTTTCCGGGTAAATTGATTTCAACATTTAGCAACATTGGTTGGGCATCAATCAAAATCGTCAGATTTAATGACACCAGACATCTTTCTAAAAGAAAAACGTATGCGAACAGATCAAAGACTATCCAGCAATTGAAGGATAATGTTTGCGAAACTATAAAATTTTATTGGACAAATGTGATATTCAAATCTAGCGAGACTTAAAAATCGTATGATTCATTCCAGTGCTGCTCAGTAATCAGTATTAGTTTGACTTCTGTAAAACGCGTGCTTCTGAGTAGTCTCTAAAAGAATCTACGAATCTAATTATCAGCTTCATAATTTGACTCTTGCTTTATAATGAAAAATAATTTAATTACTAATAGAGTAAATGGGTGGAATTACTATATATATCATATATTTACTATATACACTATATATTTAAATAAAACAAGCAATTTACACTGTCTTTGTAGAAATTTTTACTTGCAGCATTTACGCTTGACAAAATACCAGTGGGTAAACAACCAACTTATCGTTTAATAAGAGGAAAGGTTTTAAAAAGGTAAAAGGAAAACAGTGATTGACCAACAATGTTTTTTAATATATCCGTATATAAAGGAAGAACTAATTTTGTACTACCATAAGTCTGAAATAATATATTTTGTTGTTGTTTTGTTGTTGTACGTGAAGTATTTTGTAGGTAAATTCTACCATGACATGCGGAAAATTTAACAGTAGGTTTTCCCCACCGAAAGAAGTTTAAAAAATTAAAAATTAAAAAAATATGACCAAAAAAATTACCTTATTTTTTTTATAGAAATGCGCTTATGACTTTAACCAATCTGACGTAACGCAGTGCAACCATATCACTTCCCCTTCCCCTGTATCAGACTTGGGACTGACAGCAAAACTGGTGGGGTTAGAAGTGACTTTTTGGATTTAATCGCATTACAAAAATAGCAAAAATTAAAATAATTTGTGTAGAACTCGGCACAGCACAAAACTGAAAAGTAATGAAAAGTCAAAGAAAATGTTCGAATGCATTACATTCAATACACTGTTCTAAGCGCAGAATGTCATATTGAACTGTATCGATCTACAAATACAATTTAAAATTTAACGGTACGCTTCAACTGGAACTCAGGAACTGGAACTCGTTTTAATATACTAACTTACCTAGAATCACTCCAAAATTTTGCAGGGGCTTTCACGCATTGAAGACTCTATTTTCCGCATATCATGGTAAATCACCCTGTATATTTTATCAATTTCGTAGATATTAAGTGCTCAACATTTCTTGAAAAATATTTTCTAACTATATGTTTATTGACATTTTTTACATCATTTTTATCTTAAGTAATACATAATTATTTATCAAAGGGTCCATTATTGAATATTTTGTGAAAATTTTGGAAATAAATACTATGTGCACGTTGTCAAATAGTTTTTCATGTATTTGAACTGTTTAAATAATATTTTGAAAGCAGGATATTCTATACTGTCAGTATCTGTTTGCAAAATAAATGCCTTCAGAACTCTGTAACAAAAATAATAACAATACAAATGAGGAAGTCCAATTACTTTATTTTCGTTCTAAAGATTAACAATTAACTAAAAGCATCCAAGACAAAATAGCGAGTTTATTAATTTTGTTTATAACTCTCAATATGTTGATTATAGAAGGGAAAAACAGTGAGAATAGGGTAAAGTTTGTTGATGGACGAGAAGTCTCAAATTAAGTTAATTGGGAGTCCTTAATAGCAAGGAACTCTATACCCTACGCTGTTAACGTACACTTTACCTTATTACACTAAATATATTGTAGATATATTCGGTAACCAATACCTAAATCTGTAATATGCGGGATGTCGTACTAGCAAAATCTTCCCTTAATTACGAGGTAATGCACGTAATTCCTTCTGAACTGTGAATCAAGAAAGAGTACAACACAACTGTTTTTATACAATAGAACTGTAGTCATAGCGTTAGTTTTTATGTAACTCTATTTAAACATCTATGGTCTTACACTGATCCTAGAAAATAAATTATTATTTTATATTGAGTCAAATACAAAGTTATAGAAATAAAATGAGCGTGTGAAAATGTATGACACGATAAATGTAAATACCAAATATACCGAGTGGACCTTTACATTCTAAATATTAACATCTGTAAAAAAAAATTTCGAATTTCTTTATTGGCTTTGTAGTACAGTAACTAGAGGTTTTAACTTCGGAATAATGTCATATGAATTAGATTTCGTTTTTGATAGAAACCTAAAAGTAAATGCATCAAAGAAAAGTCTTTATATTATGCGATCCATATAGAAATTTAAGATGATACCTTTGACTACAATAATTACCCATAAAGAAAAATTATTATTACATATGAGTTAATGCCTAAATTTTACATATTTTTACCTCTAGGTACTATACTATTGGGATATTTTTCAAGTTTGTTCAGAGAGAGTATACGCCATCTTTTATTGGCATATATGTCTTGGTTTTGTTCATAGTTTCGTACCATCGTACCGTCCCTTTCATTGCCATGACGCTAAGCGTCGTGGTTATCGA
The DNA here is from genome assembly GCA_936432065.2 of Rutpela maculata. Taxonomy (NCBI): domain Eukaryota; kingdom Metazoa; phylum Arthropoda; class Insecta; order Coleoptera; family Cerambycidae; genus Rutpela; species Rutpela maculata. Next base: position 89,384,375 of record OW386287.2, on the reverse strand, counting down.
ATTAGATCCAGGGACGGCTGCCGGCAATGCATTGTAGTTACTACCAATATTAATAAATGTTGAATCGAATAGAATTCGGACTTAGATCTAGGGGTACTCGTAATTACATGTTGCTTAAATTGAAAACATCGCAGAACATCGCGTAGAGGCAAATATGGACATCTTCATTTTTTGAGTAGTAGTATTTACAAATCCAATTAATTCAAAATCATAAGACCCGTTTTAAAGAGTCAAAAAGCCTAGGATCACTTTTGTTTCTCATTTTCATTTACGATCTCCGATTAAAGAACTTATATCTAGATACATAACAGGCTATCTTTTCACTATATACCTTGTTTGCTCCTAACATAGTCACATTATATGTCCATTAAAAAGAATAGATGAACATCACATCCCATAGGCAACAGTGGCGGTGTGTGTAGAAATTGTGTAGAATGGTAAATATTTTCATTAAAATGAATTATTGCAATTCCTGCATTACCCGCTCTTTATACAACGTGATGTAGGCATACGATATTACAGTAAGATAAATAGGTATTGAAAAGATATTAAAATTTAATTACTATTCGCTTTATAACTGTAAAATGAACTTCATCATGTTACGACTATGGAACGATCGATTTTCTTCTTTTCTAAACTGCTTTCTGCAAACGGCACAGCACGTCACCATTTTGCACTAAATGTATTGTCACTAAACTGTGTAAATATGAATAGAGAATATTATTTAGGTATTAAGCAAATCACAACTTAAAATAAAAAGACTTCTTCACCACATTTTATCGAAAAACACGAAAAACACTTATTAACATTAATGGCGGATACTCTCAAAAGTGTCAAACTAAGATTATGATAATCGAACGGAACCAATCGTGCCCGAATCGGCCGCGAATAGATCACTAGCCAATCAAGAACTTATAGGAAGAAGTGCCTCAGATTGTAATTATCTCAGCAACATACAAATCAGTACAATTATGTATCTAGATATAAGTTCTTTAATCGGAGTTTACGATATAAATAATTTTATAACCTGTCAAAATTAATTTTTGCTGATGATTTGAAGGTCTACAAAGAGATATGAGTAATATCTGACTGGAATACGTTCCAGAATGCCTTCACATTAGTTTACAGTTCAAAAGCTATCTATCAGAAGAATAAATTCGAAGAAGATAAATATACTGTTACGTGTTTTCACTCTCTTTAACCCCCGACCTCAAAAGAGTTTAAGTTTGACGCGAATGTTTATATGTTTGTCTGTCTGTCTGTGGCTTCATACCTCTTCAACGGATGATCCGATTTTGATATAGTTTTTTTTTTATTTGAAAGAGTATTTTGTCGAGAAGGTTATAGGCTATATTAGATTTTGATGTTTGGTCGCCATCTTGAATTCGCCATGTTGAACTTCTCTAGAAATTGTCCGATTGAAGTAAAATTGAAAATGTGCAGACAATTATGGTAGCCGAACATGATTTAGGCCTCATTTTGATTCGGTCATATGAAACTGGTACTGGTACTGGTATTAGATAGGGGGTTTTTAAAAATTTTCAATTTTACTTGTGTAACCACGCTGTATCGAGGATTTGGAAATTATAAAACCAGGGTAACACTAAACACTAATTTATTAACTTACGTACTAATTACAACAAATAATTACTTCTGAGTACACTGAGTACTGTAATTCAATAATTCAGTCACTTGATAACTTTTTGCGAGACTTTTTCTTTTGTCTTTCTGAACTCACTATTTGAACTGAATTGTACTGAACTCGTGCGCGCCATCTCTAGGAAGATAGCGAACTAACTAACTCAGTTTTCTGTTCCTTATACATGGAACTTAGAGGAAACTCTCATAGATATCTACAGGGGTATAAAACTTGTAACAAAGCATTAAACTCATTAAGTATTAGCAGATGTAGAAAAATTAAGAATTTAGGGATATTATTTGATAGTGAGTTATGTTAACATTAAGAACTCATATTACTAATATTGTTATCGCTAAGACAAGAAAAGACCTCGGGAAGACACTAAAACTCGGGGCCGATAAAACTACTGTTGTATTATTGAACAGGCAGACTAAAAGTTATAGCGATGTCGCTTTGGATGGTTGAATTGACCTTAGTTCAGAGGTAAGTGGACCTGATCCAAGACCGTCTCATGGACGCTTTGAATGGCACAACCACTGAGAGTGGCAGTCGATTGCATTGCATTGCATTCGCAAAAACTAATTTCAGTGCAAGGATCCTGTGAATAACTTGCGCCAATAAAAGAACCAAAATCTGGCTGAGAGAAACAATCGAAACTCTGGGCGGACTTTGGGAGAGCACAGTTTTGACAGGGTTTTGGTTTTTATTCTGCATTCGGAAGAACTACTCCTCAGCAGAAAGATAGATAAGGGTGGGGTACCGCTCGTCTATTTAATAGCTCCTTTTGGAGTTCTGAAAAAGAATTAGTTCCGCGCTTACCGCATGCTCAACTTTAGAGTTCCAAAGGATCGTGTCGGTGGAGGGGATATCACGATCCTTTCGGTGAATACGCAGAACAGTAAGGCTGCTACGGCAGTTCTTGCTCTTCAATTGAAAAACCTCAATGTGACTCGCATTTAACAGCCTTAGGTAATCGGGGAAAAATCTGTTGGATTAGGGGGAGGGAATTAGGATTAACTTGTGTACAGTATCGCATCAACAGAATGAATCTTCTTATCTTTTGGCCGCATCAACCGGAGAGAGGACAATATAAAACGGTTCATAATTTGTGGAAAACCAAATGACAGGAGGAGAAGAGGACCTCCTTCAAGACGTTGGGTTGATATCACCAAGGGTTTGGTGATGCCGTATGCCTAACAGGCAACCGTGGCGTAATGCTGTCAGATTTTCAAGACGTTGTGAACTAGAAAAACAGAGGATAGAGCGCTGTCTGAACTTTTGCCAACTTTATATTTCTCAAATTTAGTGTTGTTTATTTTAACCAAAGCAGAGTTTTCTCCATATACCTAATTGGCAAATAAGGGCGACCAGATATCTGAGTGTTCCTTTCTTCAATTCAATAGAAGTTTTTTTATAGTGGAGTCAAAATAAATTTTTATGATTTTGTGACAAGTGTAATGAGAAGTTTTGGACTAAATTTGTCCATTGTTTCATATAAAATTTCAACAATTTATGTTTTAACATTGAAACTTTCTGCTATTTTCCTCATTATTTCCAGTCCTAGTAATCATGTCGCAAAAATAAAAATACCAGATTCGGAGAAAATCGGAGATGAAAATTTGCTCCCCTACAAAATGGAAATTAATAAACGGGGAGGGCCCCTTTATCGAGGGCCCACAGGGAAACTCCCGGTATCGCGGTGGGCCAGCACATGCCTGCGTATCGGCTCTTTTTACCGCATGTACTAGTTACACTTGTAATTTGGTGAATATCATAACTTTACGACTGGCAATCAGATACTTGGTAAGTATGAACCTTCTGAGTGTGAAAATACGTTCGGCATCTTTGAAAAGTGATGCGAAGGTCTCGCCTTTCACGATAATTGACTGCGTATCGGAGCTTCCTACCGCATATACTACGTTTCAACTCATTTAGCTGGCCCTTGTACCACTTTTCAAAGATGACGAATGTATTTTCGCACTCAGAAGGTTCATATTTACCAAGTTCCTGATTGCCATTCATAAACTTATCATTTTTTTACCTGACTTTTTTTTAAAATTGGACGAGCGTTGCGCCTCCTTGTACCACCCAAAATGAATAATAAGAATCTGGATTCATGATTTTTGGGGGTAAATCAAGAAATTCCTCCAACTCCCATGCGTAAACCTATGACTTATTTGTCGCTGTTTGTTTTACTTTTACAAGTCATATTTCTTACACATTTGGGGGCCTGCCGTACGCCCCTGTACAAAAAAAAGGGGCATGGACATTTCTGTTCTCTACTACCCCAAATTAACAACAATTCACACATTTTGGGAGTAAACCTATGACACACAATTAGTGCTCGGCGGGCTCCTGGTCTATTAGGACTTGTTATTTATGATACCTACAACAAATTGAAACAATAACATTGCTGCAGCCAGAGAATTCCTTATTAACCTATTTTGATGCTTAATTTGACTCCACTCTTAGTACTAACGCATATTTCTATAAAATGAGTAACACAAACTGAAATGTCATATCTATAGATAATTTCGTATTCAGCTGGTTAGCGAATGAAAAACAGTTTTATTATTGTGGAAATGAGTTATTTTTAACACAAATAGATATTGCATGCCCTAAAAATCTATTATGATTAAAATAAATACAATTAACAATAGTTTATGCATTGTGGATGTATGCAAATTTATATTGAGGAAACCATAAATTTTGTAAGGTTTTTGAATAGGCGCTGTTTATTTTTGTGATATGTAGAATCACGTATTACTCATTTTACTTGGGACCGTAAAATAGTTTATTGTTTTATCAAGGTTCGTTACATGATTATATGCTCTGAATATATTCCAAATTATCTAAAACAAAACAAACACAATGTGCATCCTAAATAAAATTATGATGCTGATCAACCCAATAATATAATACTCGTGGTATTTATTTGATTAGTGATTTGAATTGCGAAAGTATTAATGCACTGTGGTATGCACTGTTGATTGTAACTGAAAACAAGTGTATCCAATGCAACTGTTTATTTTTCCATTACATTTTATTCGCATTGTAAGTTACATAGGTATGAAAATTTAAAACGAGAGTTTTATCGTCAGTGTTACTGGAGTGGTTATTAAAAAAATTAAATTTATTTACTATATTTATAACAATCAGTGAATGTGTATAAAAGGCATAATATAATTTTTTTAATGATACATGAAATAAAAACCACATATTCGTATAACAGCACGTGCAACACGTCCAAAGTAACCATTAATTAGCTAATTCGAAACAATAATTAATTACTGTAAGAGGAGAGTCTGTATAATTCTAGATTGGTTAGGACCAATAATTAGAATACATTTTGTTTGTTCTTTCTAAAGCTTCTTCTCTTCGATAATCATATACAGGGTGATTTACCATGACATGCGGAAAATGTATCAGTAGTGAAACAGCCCGTATCTAGGTCGTGTGTTTACAAATTAATTTTCTAAATTTTTTAATAAAATTTACGTATTTCAGAATTTTAAAACAATTCAAATCAAAATTAAATATTTTACGATAAAAATTAAACAGATTTCATTCATAATTCCCTCGAATACAGAAATATTATTTTATTATAATATTTCGTACAGTATTTTACTAGAGTTGAAAACGACGTTGAAATCCGAGTTTCACACGCAGTGCATCTCCTGAGGAATTCGTTACGTAAATAAGTAAAGTCAGAAACATAATCAATAACGAACCATATTCATAATATAGTTAGAGTCGAAATTTTGTTATTAAAGTATAATTTAGATAAGTTTCAAGTGTTAGGTGCTCCGATTAAAGAACTTATATCTAGATACATAACAGGCTATCTTTTCACTATATACCTTGTTTGCTCCTAACATAGTCACATTATATGTCCATTAAAATGGATAGATGAACATCACATCCCATAGGCAACAGTGGCGTTGTGTGTGTAGAAAATGTGTAGAATGGTAAATATTTTCATTAAAATGAATTATTGCAATTCCTGCATTTCCGGCTCTTTATATAACGTGATGTAGGCATACGATATTACAGTAAGATAAAACAGTAAGATAAATATGTATTGAAAGGATATTAAAATTTAATTGCTATTTACTTTATAACTGTAAACTGAACTTCATCATGTTACGACTATGGAACGATCGATTTTCTTCTTTTCTAAGCTGCTTTCTGCAAACGGCAGAGCACTTCACTATTTATTTGCACAAAATATATTGTCACTAAACTGTGTAAATATGAATAGAGAATATTATTTAGGTATTAAGCAAATCACAACTTAAAATAAAATTACTTTTTCACCAGTTTTTGGTCGGAGAACACGAAAAACATTTATTGACATTAATGGCCGAACTGTCAACTGAGATTATGTTAATCGAACTGAAGCCGATCGTGCACGAGCGGCCGCGAATACGCCGATGGGCCAATCAGCAACTTATGGGAAGAAGTGCCTTAGATTGTGAGTCTTTCAGCGACAAATAAATCAATGCCATTATGTATCTAGATATAAGTTCTTTAATCGGAGGTTAGGTGCCTACGTGAGAAACTCCGCTGAACCAACTACTAGCTATTCCACTCACTCTCGCGTATTACGTAATTTTGTTTCCTTATTATATCGCATATAAAAGTCCTAGTTTCACTGAGCAAAATTGTCTTTATTTGACCGACCTCAAAGAGTATACACGTCCCGTGTCTCAGTCAGCGATTTTATCGTAGTTCTTTTAGAACACTGAGATACACAACTATTACTTGTGGGCCGTGAACGTTTTGCAGACATTCAGCTCTTTCGGCGGATATTTTGTTTAAGTTCAGCCAGCGACCACCATTTGTGGCTTCGTAGCACACAAATTGTGCGCTGAACGACAGAGTATTTGCCGTTATAGTTGACAAGTTTTCTAGCGTTTTGTTTCCGTACAGCGTGCCGAGGCCTTCGTAGATATTTCGGTGTCTGCTTCGACGTAGGTACCTCTGTGGTAGCTACTGTGTAGCTATCGAGGTGCCTATCGAAGCCTCTCAACCGCCCTACCGGAGATAGCAAGCTCGGACGTCTTCACCGGCAAAGTTCACGTTTCAAAAACATGAACCCACACGAGATTATTATAGTACCTGCCAACCTAGCTTTGTATCAGAACCTAAGTATAAACTTTACTTAACTATTAATTCTCCGTTGTCATTTTTTTGGAATAACTTTAAATCATAACAAAATAACAAAATGAGATTACTTTTCCAAATTCACCTAATAATAAAATGACAACGTTAAATGAAATTCTATCTCATTAAATTACGACTCTACTTTATGTTCCACTGTGGTACCTTGTTTATAGCTTACTTATTTAAAAGTTAGTATTCATTTTCAGTATTCAAATTAATTAAGTCACGACTGTGATTTGCAACTATCTCTAGTCATTTAATTAATGGAAAGTTTTCTTTGGGTTTAAAATGTTATTACAACGATTGTTGATAATACTCCGATCAGCTAAGTAAATAATATTTAGGACAGTCGCGAATGGTTTATTGCAGATTTTGCAGTTAATTATTCTTCAGCATTTGCAGTTAAGGATTCTTGATTGCCATCTCTGTAATTTATACCTCATCAAGTTTATCATTTACATATGATAAGATTTGAAAACAGCTCTTTGTTATCAGTTTTATTTTCGAAGATTTTCGAAAGGCAAGCACAAATTTTGTTGGTTGTCACTTCATCTATATACAAATATCAACGATACAACGAAAGGGGACCAATTGGTCTCGGCCAAGTGCAATTGTAACTAGCCACAACACTACGCTTCGAAACATCGCAATCTACGACAGTTATCGTGGCAATTTGATAAGATTTTGTTGATTGCCTTTTACCATCGTATCATGACTGGGAAATTTCCCAAGCTGTGTCAAATTTTACGTATGTCGACGTCAATTATAAAGATTTCAGGATAATGACAATTGTCATTATAAACAATTTATTTTAGTGTTTACTTAGCTGACCTGATTATCCCACGAATTAATGTGACGATTGTCCCAACGAATACTTTCCTTCTTTTCATGTAAACAGTAGCAAATGCCCCAACAATTATATAACACAATGATTCAAATGAATATGACAGTTGTCTAAAATAAACGTATTAAAACGTTTTCTGTGTTTTCTTCAATATTCTACTTTTCATGAACAAGCGAGTTTAAATAAAAATATAATTCTTTAGACAAAATAAATCAATTACAAATGCAATTTGTAATTACAGTGAAATCAGTATTAAATAAAATACAGTCAAGTAAAAAGGTATCAAAGTAAAATCAGCTAATAAATGAGTGTTATCAAAATTAATATAAATACCCGCACACAATACATGAGTTTTGCGGCTCCGGTCAAATTTCGTGAAACTCTGAGAAATAGTAACTCTCAGTGAGTAGAAAAAAAGTCTAAATGGGCACGAAGCTCCAAACCCCATTGTTTCCGAGATAAGACCAGCTGAAGCTCTCGAGACCTACCATACCACAAGCGCGCTAATCCACCTAACCCTGGGAACAACGAGTTTAGTCGCTTATTTTCCTTGAAATTATTGAATTCCATACCACAAGCGGCATAACCCACCTAACCACCAACCCCCTAACCCCCTAGAAACCACCCCTTCTAAATTACAAGAAGGCTAAGCCACCTGACCCTAGGAACAGCAAGTTTCATCGCTTACTTTTCTTGAGATAATTGAATTCCACACCACTATAAGGCTAAACCACCTAACCATCCACCCCCTAACCCACCTAATCCCTAAAAACCACCCCCACTAAACCACAAGAAGGCTAACCCATCTGACCCTGGGAACAGCGAGTTTCATCGCTTATTTTTCTTGAAATAATTAAATTCCACATCACAAGCGGGCTAACATACCTAACCACCTACGCCCTAACCCACCTTACCCTAAATGACTGGGTAATACTGGATGAAAAACATGATGGCCATGAAGGGTAAAGTACTAAATGCAATAGTATCGGTAAAGCTATAATAGCATGGCAGTAACGTATGAGTTTGAAACCCGTAAACACAATTAAGTTTACTAACCCAAATAATGTAGAACTTTTCTCTTAATTTCTGATTGTTTTCCATATAAAATAAAACATCAGTAAATTCTACTAAAATGTGTATTATATCTAATTTTACATAGATTTAACTATTGGCGCCCGTTCAGACGTTTGTACTACTATTCCGAGAGTCATATGGATTAGCTAGCCTACTAGTGGTTTGGTCGTGGTGGTTTCTAGAGGTTAGGTGGTTTAGCCCGCTTGTGGTGTGGAATTTAATTATTTCAAGAAAAATAAGCGATTAAACTCGCTCAGGGTCAGGAGGGTTGGCCTACTAATGGTTTGGTAGGGGTGGTTTCTAAAGATTAGGTGGGTTAGGGGGTGGATGGTTAGGCGGTGTAGCCTTATAGTGGTGTGGAATTCAATTATCTCAAGAAAAGTAAGCGATGAAACTTGCTGTTCCCAGGGTCAGGTGGCTTAGCCTTCTTGTGATTTAGAAGGGGTGATTTCTAGGGGTTAGGGGGTTGGTGGTTAGGTGGGTTATGCCGCTTGTGGTATGGAATTCAATAATTTCAAGAAAAATAAGCGACTAAACTCGCTGTTCCCAGGGTTAGGTGGATTGGCCCGCTTGTGCTTTGGTAGGTCTCTAGAGCTTCAGCTGGTCTTATCTCGGAACCAGACTTTTTTCTACTCACTGAGAACTACTATTTCCGATAGTTTCACGAAATTTGACCGGAGCCGCAAAACTCATGTATTGTGTGCGGGGTCCTTTGATCAGTAAATAGAAACAAGTAATATCAAACTTTATAAAGAAGAATCTATGGTTAAACAAAATTACAATCACAACGTAAATTTGGGTCCTACTTCTAAAAATCTAGACGATCACGTAAACTGTCAAATTTGTATATTTTTCTGTCTCACTCAAAAGAGAGAGATAAATATACGACAGGTAAGGGGTGTTTCAGTAGGTTATCACCACCGAAAGGAGTTAAAAAAATGAAACATTAAAAAAACATGACCAAAAAAATTACCTTATTTTTTTTGGAGAAATGCGCCGCCAATGACTTTAACCAATCTGACATAACGCGGTACAACTATATCACTTCATCCCCTTTATCAGACTTGGGATTGACACTATCGACAGCAAAGCTGGAGAGGGTAGAAGTGACTTTTTGGTTTTAATCAAATCACATTTCAAAAATAGCAAGTCGAAAAGACATTGACCCTATGCTAGTGAACTCTACAACTAGTAGATATAAGAGATATTTACTTAAACCCGTCGATAACACAAAAACACCAAACTTCGGCGGTATTTTGTACCTGCCGGTGTCCTGATTGTTCGACCGAAAGCAAAAAACGCGGCACTTTGACCGCACGTGCCAGCTTAACTTTTTATGCCAATTAAGGAATGTAAACATATTCGATATGTTCTTTCACAAGTAAGTTAATCGCTCTATTATACTGACCACAGACAAGTAACAGTAGCGTATCTTTGCAAGTTTTAATGCAACAAAAATTATTAAATAACCTCGGATCACTCTAAAATTGTACAGGGACTTTCCCACATAGAAGACTAATACACCATTTTATTTTCCGTATGTAATTTGCCATACACCAACGGCGCCATAATCAAATTACCCTCTTTGATGGGGTGCGGAAGTAGTGATTCCGTAGGTAGCGGTTCTTTTAACAGAAAATGAGAGTTTTATTGGAGGAAATTAACTATGAATGTCAGAACCATCATTACTTGCACACAAGTTGATTCTTTCAAGTATATAACTCTTGTAAAAATAAAGCAACGTGAACTGGGACTTCTAGGGGGGCCTCTTATTGGTCTGTACTTATAGTTCTCATCAAACTTACCAGGGACTCAAAAAATGTCGGCGCCTTTGACCATCAAACATGCCGCATCGTACCGCCAAAGACGCCGGCATTTTTTACACGTCTAACAAGTGTGTTCAATCACTTGTTGAAATTTTGGTTCAAGGATAATACATTTTTAATATTGTGATAATAAGCTCCTTTCTGCTGCCTTATTCAGAAAAAGATTCTTTACGTGATTTTTGAGTATTTCTCTTAACATATTTAGATATTTAGCACCATACATATTGTCTTAAAAAATTCTATACATAACACTGTCACTAAATATGCCAGCCCACATATCCAAAGCTCTGCGGTCTTGGAACTGGATTTCCTTAAATGCCATGATTTTTTTGATATTATTTATTCCTGATGATATCTCATCGGTCCAAACATATGATTAAAAATTAGTGAATCTTCTCTATGCTTTTCCAGCATATCTTGACAATATTTCTCCTCATAATATTATCAACAGTAAAATCACAAGAGCTTTTTTTTATCGTATGTAATATCACTAGTGCTTAAAATTTTATCGAAAATTTTTTCGAAAGCGTGTTGCCTGGTAATATAAAGAGTGCAAATTGGCAGTTTATTATCTGATTAAATCCCGACCGCTTTAGCGGGAGGGATTTAATCTTTGATAATAAACTGCCAATTTGCACGAGTTATATTAACTAGGGGCGACTTAGCTTGAGAAAAAATTTTTAGATAAAATTTAAAGCACGAGTGGTATTTGAGGAGAATATTTCACGAATAAATAATTCATTAAGTACATCTTCAATATTATGTTTTCTCATTAACTGCCTTCAGACGTTATCTTGTCACTTTTTGGAGTTTACTGACCTTTATTTTCAATTTCATCATTAATTTGATATACAGAAATATTTCCAAACCGACTCATATTGTCAAAACAGCAAATCTGAAACAAACGCAGTAGAAACAACGGAGATTCGCTATATTTTAAAATAATCTAGTGACGTTTCCATGGCAACTAGTAAATAAAATGAGTTGAAACCTTAGATATTATAATATATAGACTGGCTTAACACCTTTCAGGCGTTTCTGAGGTGCACTACGACGAGGAACGATAGAGAGAGCACTACTTTAGTACCGATGTCTCGCCCAAATAAAATATACACCCATGGTTCCGAGACTGACATAGAGAGCGCCATCTAGCGCTACAAGTTATATTCCATAATAAATAAATGTTCATCGACTCATATTTACGTATTTAATCCTTACTTTTAACTTACGAAGTTTATGAATTATGTTGAGGTTTGCTTTGTTAAGCAAAGAGAATTTTAAATACAACAAATTATAATGTTTGATGCACAGCTTTGATTCAACGAGTTACTTTTTGGTAGATTACCATAATATGTAAGTACTATACATTTTTAGTTAGTTCCAGAGCGAATGTGTACTTGACATTTATAATAAATGATTTGCTTACCTTTGTAACTACGTTATTGAGCTATTGAAAGCTGTGCTTGACTTGTTCCTGTATTATGAGCTATATTAAGTACAATCTTTGTGTGTAATTGTTACCTGATTGAACACTAGGAAAACTGAAATAGTTACAGATAGGCAAAAGTTACAGCCTATATATTTCAGACAAGATTCGCTTTGGAATTGAGGTGTGTTTTTGTTTGCTACTACATAATACAATATTACAATTTACAAGGTAAGTACGTTAACAATTAATAATAAGCTAGAGAAGATATTTATAGATAAAACTTAAAAGCTCGAGTTGCCCTATTTGCCAAAATATTTCACGACAAAAACGTCAAAAAATTTTCGCATATTTGCCGCTGCAGCGACCTGAAAAATTAGAGCGATAAATTTTGCATGTTGGTCCTGTCAAAAGCCGATCTAGCTTGAATTACCACTAATAATGACGTTTGATTGGTGCAATGTTTTGAAAAAACGGGCTCTCATTGACTATAGCGTTAATGAGTGAAATAATCGGATAAATTTCTCTTTGTAACGAAATAATTTTGCCAATCAGTGATTTTATGAGAAAAACTTACATGAAAAAATCGCGAGACCGGAGGTCGAGCGATTTTGTCAAATGTCAGTTTTTCGAGCAAAATTACTGTTGGAAAAATTTTGAGTTAAAAAGAAATTTATCCATAAAAGAAAAGCTCGAGTGATTTTTGGCAAGATAAATTAACGACAGAATTTGTGAACGAACAACAACAATTAAAAATAATTATAATTTTCCCAAAACGACTCATATCGTACAGTATAGTTTCCACAAGACTTAAAAATTATAGCCGACAGGACAGATTTTAAAATGACGTGCGACTCCTAGATATACTTTGCTTTTGAGGAACAAGCATTTTTATCGTGATAAAAAACGATGCACCTTTTTTATCGCTGTCAAAGTGACAAAATGTGACTGTCAAATTGACTTTTTTATATAGGAGTTAATTTATCATTGGAATATAATTTCTGTGATACGCTTAGTTTTCCAGCTTTATATTTGTGAAGAGTTCTTTGTGCTATCGAATAGGGAATATCTAAATCTCTTGAAACGGCCCTTAGGGAATTCTTTTAGTCTTCATTTAAATTTAACAACAAGGTTTTCATTAATATTTCTAAACTTTGGCATAGACCATTTTTGGAATATGAGGTGACATTTTTAAATTCCTTAAACAGTTACCTGAAAAAAGTTTGACATCGATAAAACAACACATTTTTTGAGAAAATTTGACATTCATAGAATAATTCTTGATAAAGACGCAGACTTTAGTGGAATGATATTTAGGATATTCCGGACAACTTTAGTGACATATATTCTTCGAGGTGTGAAATTTACGACTGGTTATTCATTATTAATTATTTAATATGTTCACTACCTGCTACGTGATGCGAAACATTTAAAACTATGGCACTTAGCTAAGTTACAAAAACAAATCAAGGTAACAAAATTTAAACATTTAAATTCTATACTTGCAATTTTTATTGGATAATAATTGATCGTAAACCATAATGAAGACATTAACAGTGACTACATGAATATATAGAAAACGTTCAGAGTACAAAATAGTGCTGTGATATGTTGTTTCCAATGAATAGTGTAAGATCCAATGCTTTCCAACGTAATTTCAGCAAGGACAATTTGTAATATTTAATCGACTTCAAAACATAGCCCACCCTGTCTCCACCGTAGTTCCGTGCCTGATTGTTAAAGAAGGATGATCGAAAATATGAATTTTTATGAGAGGAAATACAAACTTTATTTTCAATTTGTCTCAGATCTCTGCTATGAATTTCTGTACGTCTTTGTATTTTATTGAATGAATAATTAGGTCTTCCTGTTCTGAAAATATTTAGAACGAATCCTACAATGTCTATGTATCTCCTTTGACACATATTCAATAGACTGAAAGTACGTAAATGTGGAGTGACATGGCCATATTGAAACTCAGTTGTAAAATATCGTACACAGCAGTTTCAATTCCAAAAACAATATTTTGTTAGCATTTAGCACAAGCGTATTTTGTATTGTCCATATGTTTAAACGATAATTTATTGACGCAAAATTCTGCCATTTGAAATTCCGAAGGAGAAAAACTATGTATTAGCTAAATGTCATCAGATGCATGTACAGTTTTGAATATAGCGGAAGTCTCGAGATATCTGCTATAAATATACAGAAAAGAAGTGGTCCAATGATAGATCCTTGCGGAACACCGTATGCAACTGATCTATTTTATGATATAAGCATTGAATTTCCTATACCAACACTAGTAAATTGTTGTCTACCATAGAGAAAATTTTGAAACCAGGGGAAAGTACTTCCAGATGCGCCATAATAACTTACTTTTACAATTAAGCAATTAATATCTAAAGAGTCAAAAGCTTTAGTCACATCAAGTAATGTCAAAAACGTGACTGTCGTGTTGTCGATGATTCTCAGTTATGTTACTTGGGACCGGTTTATCAGTGCGCGGTTAAGCACTTTATTCTACAGCTAAATAAACTAGAAGTTTAAAATGTGCTTCTATTAAAGATTTCAATATTGCAACTTCACATTCTAAACTTCTAGTTAATTTAGCTGTAGGATAAAGTGCTTAACCGCGCACTGATAAACCGGTCCTTAGTCAAACTGCTAAAATCAATCGTCTTATGAAAAGTCCAGTAGGTCGTTTTGAAGTACCTAAAGGCCGGTTGGATCACATTCATATAGATTTAGTGGGACCATTATCCCATTCTAAGGGTTGCTCTTACATTCTAACGGTGATCGAACGGTTTACCAGATGACCGGAGGCCTATCCTCTTTCCGATATCACGGCAAAGACTGTTGCATGCACTTTATTTCAAAATTTTATTTGTCGTTTTGGCGTACTACTACTGATCAAGGCGTCCAATTTGAATCAAAATTATTTAATGAATTTGCAAAATTTTGGGGGTTCCATAGAATACGTACCACCACTTACCATCCCCAAAGTAATGGCATGGTGGAACGATTCCATAGAACTCTTAAAGCGTCGTTGATTGCTAGGGGTAACACACATTGGGTAGATGAACTTCCTGTTATGTTATTGGCTTTTAGAGGTGTAGAAGCATTAAAGCCTTTTCGGAATCTGATTAGTAGGAATCACTGTATTTTGAAAGACATTTTCAGAAAGTTGTTTATATATAGCTGATTCTGTAATTTTTATAGAAACCGAAAGTAGGCTAATGGGGCGAAGATCTGCCAGTTATTCAGTATTTTTTCTCAGGTATAGGCTTAATACAGGATATTTTCCATTTATGAGAAAAAACGCCTAGTTCTAATGATACATTAATAATACGAGTTAGGGCCTATTGTGTGAGATATTTGTTTATTTATAATATCAATTTCTTGAACAGTAACCGATTTAAAATATAATATAGGTGCACTCATGCCTATCCCCTAATTGGCAGTATCCTTTTCAGAATTTTTATGTTTCTAATATCTCTGAAATGAACTGTAAAACTAATTCAGCTGAGATAATTTAAAAAGTCAAGCCCGCATGCAAAGAATACATATAAATATAAAGCCAAGCTTCATTTTTCATAGAATATCTCCCAATTGTGTCATAAACCACATGCAGTTTCTCATTTATAATAGATTGAAATATTTTATGCAAGTCGTAGAATGGCTCGAGTCTAAAAATTCTTTTATATATGTCATATTACTGATTCAGATTAAATTTAGAAATTATGTCAACTTGAACGTAGTTGCTTTCAAAACATTAGGAAGTATGAATCACTGGAAGTGGAGAAAAGCAATAATAAAATATTAACAACTGCTTCAATTTCATATATGTTATCGTATATTAGATATTAGGCCAGTCATTTAAAACATCGTAGGTCGCAAAAAATTGCACTCTTCTGATTTTTTGGGATATTGTTAGGATAGATACCAGTAGTGTAAAACCAAATTTGCAGCTTCGAAAGATCTGTGCTAACTGCGTGGTGCTCGAAAAACTTTTTGTTTATTTTAAAAGTAGTACAGGACGACTTTTTCCGTAGGATGCACCTTTCAGAAGGTATAAACTAAAAACTGAAAAAAGTCCGAAAATTTCAAGGTTTTTCGAGCACCACGCAGTTACAACAAGTCTTTCGAAACTGCAAACTTAGTTTTACACTATTGGTATATATCCTAACAACTTCTCAAAAAATCAGAACAGTGCAATTTTTTGCGACCTAACGCGATTTTTGTGTCTACGGTGACTGGCCCATATACAGTGTTTCTAGGTGAGATGTTCAGAAACCGATTAGAGATTAAAAAAAATAAAGATGTTTATAAGTTTATATGTACATACATGGGATGACCGCGAGCCCGTCCGTCCATCTACCACACCCATCTAACTATTAACACTAACAGTGTGTCCACGGATGGAGTCCGGAACAGGAAAAACTTTTAATTCTTGATTTTACGAAAAAAAAGTAATTCTTAATGAAAAAGTCTGCTTCATCAGAAACTCTCTTTTCGGTTATCGGATCCTTGCCAGCTCTACAGGGTTAGCCAAAATTCTTGATTTGGCTAAGGAAAATTTAGAAATATTTTGAAAATATTTTCAAAATGATTTTAAAATAACGTTTTATATATTATATTACGGAAAAAATAATTCTGATCCTCATATTGAAAATTGAGATTTTTCTATTTTAAATAAGAAGAATATTTTTTATGAAAAACACATATTATTAAATAAATATACCAATCCATCGGCAACTGGCACGGTAGTTTAGTCGGATAAGGCGTATTGTGTGGTGTATCGCATACTGGGTTCGATCCCCAGCCCCTGCACTGACAGTATCGGGGAGTATGGATGTATGTCCGCGTTTTCCCAGATATGTAACCACCTTCCGGACAGCCTTGGCTTTGGATTTGGAGGTTATCTATTACATGTAGTGTATTTATGTTTATAAAAAGCTATTAAAAAGTATCACCATCAACTTCTGCACTTAGTTCTACTCGACCTCCCGATAACTGTTTCGAATTTGATTTAATGGTATATCTGCAATACCTTCTCTTATTTTATTTTTGAAGAGATTGACACTATTATGAATCCTGCGTGCATGCACATTTTGTTTACGATGCCCCCACAAATAAAAGTCCACAATCGTGAGATCAGGGCTCTTAGGTATCCAAGGTATCGGTCTGTATTTTCCGATCCCTAAATTTATTTAACCATTGGCGAACAATAAGAGTGGAATAAGGTGGACATTTATCTTGTTGGAAGTACAATTTAATCGACTTGCTAGGGGTAAATTGTTCAAATAATTAAGAAAAAAGTATTGAACATGTAAAGATGTTGATGATGTAGGAAGTCGCATTTGAGTTATTATTTATTA
The DNA here is from genome assembly GCA_936432065.2 of Rutpela maculata. NCBI lineage: Eukaryota > Metazoa > Arthropoda > Insecta > Coleoptera > Cerambycidae > Rutpela > Rutpela maculata. The sequence continues at coordinate 89,367,022 of OW386287.2, read as the reverse complement.
TAGTGAGGAAAATAGCGCCATACCCCCAAAGAGGAAACACGAAGCAGCCACGGACACGTGTACTGTGTACTGTGCTTTCAACCTTCAATTATTGTTCCTATCTGTCCTTTCCAGATCCTCTTTGTTGCTACGCTACGCTGATGAGGAACAATAATTCCGAAACACGTGTCCGTGGCTGCTTCGTTTTTCCTCTTTGGGGTGTATGGCGCTATTTTCCTCACTATTTGTTTTTGACCCTACTAATTCCTTTCTGTATTATTTATAATTTCGGTAACCTTTTGAAGCATATTTATAGACATTTGATCAAGTGCTTTTATTTTGCATTATAGTCGTAGTTTAATTTCTGGGTAAATTAAATCACTGACAATATAATACTAATTCTACATAAACAACTTACTTCATTATCTGAAGAGAAACGGGAACTACATTCTTACCTGAAACAAAAAACACATATAAATGTTATATAACATATTATCGTAGATATATAAAAAATAAATCACCTAGTTTCAAAATAGCAAAACAAATCAATCATTATGACAAGACATTCATAAATACATCAGCAAATTTGATTTAATCAAATGTCGAATAGAAAATGTCTGTGAATGTAATTATGTATGTGTGTATACTTCCTATAGTAAAGTAATTTGACCCGTAAATAATTCCTACAAGGAATGTTTTGTATATGTAATGTAGAGGGGGTTACCACAATCATTAATTAATTTGTTCCACAAAAATATCGTTACGGCGGCCATTTGAAGAAATTACGATCAAATAAATATATTATTATCTCATTTCTTGTTAGTTCTACTCAAAAATTAGCGTTACCAATATTGCAGAAAATAAAAAAAGCTACTTTTTTAAATTATTTTTCTTTACTGTTAATATTTATTTTTACAGCCGTCAGAATGGTGAAAATCCGTACTTCTCTGCAGGCAGAGCCGTAACGAGCCAACTTTCTTGGGGGGTTATTTTTATAAATTCAACTCTGTTAGAAAAGAGCCTAGGCAGGCGCGTGCTGAAAGGCTTTGAAAATTGATAAGCGGGGAGAAAAGAAAAAAGAAAATTCCTCCAAACTGAAAATTGATAAGCGGGGGAGAGAAAATTAAAAAAAAATCCTCCAAACTAAGAATTGATGAGCGGGGGAAGGGGAGAGGACCCACCAAAAAACTCCCATTTCCCGATGAGCCAGCATGTGGGTGCAGTTAACAGAATATGACTATGAACGATTTGCCTTGCCAACTCATACCCAAATTTTCCAACTTTTGCCATGTCTGGCAAAAGTCATAATTTACAATATGAATAATAACTAATATGAATAATAACTAATTACTACATATGAGCACTTAATAATTGCAAAAATCTGCAGCGAAGCACACAATTTCACCATTTTGATGGTTGTAAACTGTAAAATATTAACAGTAGTGAAAAATAGTTTAAATACAAGTTGTAGATAACTTTTTAATTTTCTATGATATTGGTAATACTTAATTTTAAGGTAGAACTAACAGAAAAGGAGATAATCAAGAAGCTTATTTTGACCGTCATTTTTCCAACATGGCGACCGTAGCGGCATCGAAATTTTTGTGGAAAACATTAATTAATGACTGTCGCGACCCATCCCCTATAATATATAAACAAAAAAATTCTTGTAGAAATTTATTATTCACAGGTACACTCTCCCTACCGCGTTCTTTTTGCACTACAGACTGTATTATCATATCCGTCAGCATGATTGCCACAGGCATGTAAACTGGCATGTTTTATATAAACTGTGTTTTATTACAAAAATACAAAGATGTACAATAGGGTGGCCCATCTCTATAGGGGGTGAATTTTTTTTGCGTATTTTTTAAGTCTCACACCACGAAAATATACTATTATACTAGGAATAATTTATGTCAAAGTTTCAGATAATTCGGTGAACGGTAACCCGTGCCGCATTCAGGTAGAAATTTGTAGATAAGATTTTATTACGGTAATACACTTAAATTTTACTTAAAATATAAATATCTGCCTCTTTTCTCATAATGTTTTATTGGTGTAATTATTTCCTAGAAATTATTTGTTTTGGAAGTTTGGAAATATAATGCACCTACGGTAGGTTTTTATGTCAGTTTGCAATTGTGTTTTAGAATGGTGACATTATAAGTTCTAGCATACGTTTCTTTTTGAAAAAACATTTAACGATGGCTGATGTTAGATCCTTACGAAAGGATACTTTCATTTACTTAGTTGGACACTATTCGTCACAAATCATTGGCAATAAATTGCCGTCTAATAGACAAGTATTACAAGTGCTCTTTTATAACATTCGTGAAGTGAAGCTAAGTGTACATGAAAGTGCTAAATTAACAATAAAAGAGGTGTCAGTTTTTTGGGTTAAAGCTCGCATTCCGACACGTCAGGATTTTCATTGTGTTAAACAACTAGATAAACTTTATGCAGAGTGAAGGAACTTACAAAAATCGGCTAAAAGGGCCAGTGCGGGAGTAAAGAAAAAAATTTCGTTGAAAAATTGGACGATCTTTTTGACATTTCTCATGCAAATGCATTGGAGTTGATAAAAATTGATGAAGATAAGCAGTTTTTAATTAACCAAAGAAAAAAGGGACGTCCTGGATTTATGCATGGTTTTGATTACCAAGTGGCTTCTCAAGAAAAATCAGCTGAGGAGAAATTACAGAAATTATCCGAACGAATGCAACGAAGTCAACAAGAAAAAGCTAGATTAGAGGAAACAGTCACCTGTCCATCATCAAGTAGTAATTCAGCCGACTCCAACGAAAATGAAGATGAAATAATCGAAGCCCAAGAAGAGTTGTTACAAGACCAGCCTGGCCCGTCACAGCCAAAAAAGAGGAGATTGTATGGAACATGTAACATCATCACACCAAAAATAGCCGCTGCATTTGATGCTTGCAAAATAAGCGACAGGTATGGAGTCCATATTTTGACGGCAGTAGCAGAAGCACTAGGACATGACACCACATCTTTGTCCATCAGCAGAACCACACTTCAGCGCTTTAGACAACGCATCCGCGAAGAAAGAGCTGAAATATTAAAAACTGCATTCGGTAATTCTGAATTGCCGGCCCCAGTCATCCATTGGGATGGAAAACTTTTACCTTCTCTCACTGGAAGGGGAAATATCGATAGACTTACTATCTTAGTTACTAGTGGAGATATTGAACAACTACTTGGAGTACCAGCTTTGCCCAATTCAACTGGAAGAGAACAGACTGAAGCAGTTTATGATGTGCTTTGTGAATGGAATTTGGACGAAAAGGTAATAGCTTTGTGTTGTGATACAACGGCATCAAATATGGGTTATATAAATGGGGCAGCCACACTATTGCAACAAAAATTAGAAAGAGATATTCTATATTTTCCTTGTAGACATCATATTTTTGAAGTGGTTTTGAGAAGTGTGTTTGACACAAAAATGCCTTCCTCATCTGGTCCAAAAGTGCCACTATTTAAACGTTTTAGGGAATTTTGGCCTAAAATAGATCAAAATAAACTAAAAACTGGATTTCAGGTATCAAAAATTAAACACATTTTACAACCAGTTAAAGCCGAAATTGTAAAGTTTCTAAATGCAGCTTTAACTTTGCAACAGCCTCGTGATGATTATAAAGAATTTTTAATGCTTTCTAAACTTTTTGTTGAAGAAGAGCCCACTCACACGACATTCTATCAACCAGGGGCATTTCATCATGCACGTTGGATGGCCAAAGCCATTTACTGTCTAAAAATATTTTTTTTCCAAGATCAGTTCCAACTAACTAAAAAAGAAAAATAGGTATTGAAGATATATGTCTCTTTATTGTATAGGCCTGGTTTACAGCGTCATTTGCTAGTAAAGCACCGCTTCATGACTTAGACTTTTGTAAAGAACTCATTAATTATCAAAATATTGACAAAGAAATATCTCAAGCCGCAAGTAGGAAAATAGTGAACCATTTGTGGTACCTTAATTCAGTAAATGTTGGCTTATCTTTCTTTGATGACGATATTTCAGTTACCACTAAAAGAGAAATGGTTAAAGCTTTGAATAGGAAAGCACCAAATCAAGAGGATATTAAACGACTTATGATTAGTAACATTACTGACGTTGAAAACAAGGAAATTCAGGACTTCATATGCGAGAACACTAAACAGTTTTTTCAAAAATTAGGTTTGTCTATGGAATTTTGGGACAATGATCCAACAACATGGAGGGAAAATGAAAGTTATACCCGATGTTTCAATATTGTAAACAAAATTAAAGTTGTAAATGATGCCGCTGAGAGAGGAATCAAACTTATTACTGACTATAATGACATTTTAACAAAAAATGAAGACCAAAAACAGTTTTTACTCCAAGTTGTAAATGATTATAAATCACAGTTTCCAAATGTAAAAAAAGAAACCCTGTCGCATGCTTTGGCCTAGTGCAAAAAATATTGTTTTTATTACTATATGTCTTGTAGATTTAGGATAATATTTGGTACTATGTATGAAAAAAACATTTCATAATAAAATACACAAAGATAAAACGAGAGTTTTATTTCAAAAACTTCTAGTCTAGTTTTCTTGGACTACGAATTTACAGTAGTATGACACATGTCATAGTCACAACAGATAATGTCTTTGATATTTGTATGACTTGATTAGTCATTCTAAAGATAAATGTTGCTGATTAAAAAAAAAAACAATGCATCAACCAAAGAATGTAAATAATTCCATTTACTTTTATTATTGCATAATAATGCATTCTGCGGCACCCCTTGCCTTCAATTTGCCACAATAATATTTTGAGGGGACTGTTTTTTCTTCAAATGGAACCATTTGCAGGGGTGAGAAATAAAAAATTTCGATTTCGAAAAAGATGGGCCACCCTAATGTACAAGGTATCAAAATATACAGTGTGTCTCAAGTTTATGTAATTATATTGTAGAGCACTCACTTAATTCATTATTTAATTATTATATATTATTATATAGTTGGTAAGTTGACAAATAAGAAATGTCAGATTGGGATGTAACGGCGTCCCGTGCTAAGATTTATAGCTATTAAACTGGAACACATTCCTTGTTTGCAGTACCAGTGACCACAGGATTTTACTGGTATCATGGTTTGTGTCATATTAATTATTTTGTGTTAGACAGCCAGGAAGAAATTGTTATCTACGTAAGCACAGTCAAGAATAATAATAATCTACATTATAAACATCCACCGAGAGATCGCTGAGTACTGTTTTAGTTTTGCAGCACAATTAGGAAGTTTCCTATTTTAGAAAATCATGTACATTCAACCTCATTTAGTAGTCTTTCAGATAACTAGTCAAACAACGAACTTATTCAATTTCTTATTTGAATACTTCGCGTCGGCGAAGTCACCGTGACGTCACAATACACAACGCACTGACTTGCCATGCCGGCGGCGCGCTATATGTTCCCTTTATTTAGTATATGTGCTCGATTTTCTGAAATGTAACAAAATGTCACTTTTGATTCGTTCTTGCCGAGCCGAATTTTCGAATTTCGCCGTGCAATTTACGATCAGGTTTATCTGGAAGACTTCCTCTTTACGTCGCGATATCATACGGCCGTCCTAATGGTGTTTTTCGAAAAATATGAACGTACCAAAATTGTATGTTTTAGCAATTTTTTCGGCTCTCAAATGCAAGCTGGCTATAAAATGCCGGTGCCTGCCAGCGAGTATAAAGGTGCCCGCGCCCGCTCGCTGTTGGCGGAATCATGTATTGTGACGTAATCGAGCTCAGCCCAGATGATCGCGACATTTTAAACTTGGAAGGACCATAACTTTTTTATTTAAAAAAAAAATTACAGATATTTTTTAGATTTTTAGGACTATTTATTACGAGAAAATGAGAAAAATGGAAACTTCCTAATTGTAGTGTCGTGTTATTTGTAACTTTGGTCTCCGATTGTTGGGATATTGTGTCAATCTGTTTTGTGATTAATCCTAACAAAAAATTTATAACATTAAAATGTTTTACTTGTACGCAAGACAACATTTTTTATTTCTTAAAAAGTACCTTAAAAAATAATTATACAAAACATCTCATTGAGAGACATATATAGTGTGTCCACGGATGAACTTTACATTTGTAAACTTTTTTATTTTGGTTTTTTGATAAAAAGTCATTCTTCATAAAAACTTCTGCTTATACTGAAAAGTCCTTAGCCATTCTTGGCATTACGATTTAGTAGACAGGGTGATCGCAAATGAAGAAAATATAAACTACTCGAAGAGTAAAGTTATTACATTCATTAAAATAAAGATTATTTTAATCAATACAATTAAATCCTATAAAGAAAGTTGAAAATAATGGCAAGGGCAGCCCTAATACAAGGTTTTATTCTCACAGTCAATAATTAATTTTCCTGCCAAAGGATAAGAAATAGTTTCTGATAACTATTTTGTTTAAACTTGGTAGCAGCCAAATTTTCACTATCGTAAAAATGTTAATCTGATTATTTACTGTTAGCCTAACTTACATTTATTTAATAATGACATATTTTAGACAGCAAAAATTGGCAAAATTTTATATTTTGTTCATTTCCGATCACCCTGTCTAGTAAATCATAATCCCGAGAATGACCAAGGACTTTTCATAATAAGCACAAGTTTTTGTGAAGAATGACTTTTTATCAGAAAAACAAAAATAAAAAGTTTATAAGTACATTTAAGTCCATCCGTGGACACACTGTATACAACAGGCATTTTAAAAAACCGTTTTTTAGGTTCAGTAAACCTGAAAACGTGTAAACTTATCAAAAATCCAATTTTCAATTCATACTACTCCCATGTTACTCCGTAATATGACCGAATATCCCAGGATATACCTACATCAGGTTAATATAATTCGGGAAAGTAACAAAAAAGTTTGAAAAAAAAAATAGAACCTCCTTCAAAAAACCTACCTAAAAATAATGAAATAAAATTTCACCGTCGTCGCCCAATTAATTGAACCTTATTTGGTTAATTTAATATAAGTATGGAATGAAAGTATTTTGTAGGATGGAAGTATTTTGTGGGTCTTATCCTCAGAAGCACCCAGTCCTCCCTAATTACCTAATATTGATATTGAAGTCGGCTAAAAATACGTTGGATTTCGTTATTTGCTAATTTTGACATCGACCTCAATACACATATTAATAAGGTTCAATTAACTGGGGACGACGGTGAAATTATAGTTCATAATTTTTAGACGTCTTTTTTTTAATTTTCTTTTCAAAAATTTTCTTTCACCCTTTTTAGTGGCCTCTTTATTTAGCTTATACACAGTGAAATACCCCTCGTTGTGACTTTTTAAGCTTTAACATTAGGCTCGTCATCAGAGAATCCTGAAATTACTATATATCTTTCATGTAAATCTGCAGCCATATTGTTTTCGTCATTTTCATTTCTCAACTTCGTTATCAGCTACTTCTAAAATACCTAACTAACAAGTTTAATGTAATTCCGACGAAATTTTGTATAGCAAAATTTAAACGTTATGAAATTCAATTATGACTGGCGACTTCGCCATATTCTAGAATATTCTCGACTAAAATAAATGTTGTTTCCAATTTTTACTAACCCTATACTAGACGGAAGCTTGGTGAAATTAATATGGGACTGTTGTAGAACCTCCCAGAATCGGCCCAAGTTGAAGACAAAATAAAAATTAGACTTACGTAAAAAATTCATTTAAGGACATTTTCGATCATAACATACAAGTCTGAAAGGCTTCAGAGCCATAAACTAGCACAAAAAGACCGATATGAGTTCGTTAAGACATGAGGCACAACCAGGTGAAAATTCGAAGAAACACCGAATTTTCACTTAAGAAAATATGTGGTCCAGGCCATGAGAGTGAAAGTATATTATGGTCATGGAAAAATGAACCAAAAATAAAAGTATAATTTTTGGTCAAGGAATAATAAACAATATACTTTTACGCATCTATAGGCAAATATTGGCACAAAACAGTAAAAATGGACAAGGCCGGTTTCTCACATAAAACAGTTCGGAATCACCCAACGACTCATAATTTGGACTGCGTTGGATGATACAAAGCGATGATAGGAAAGCCAAATGCACGTCTTCCCAATTGATAAAGTCATAGAGAAAGCCGCCTTGTGCATAAAGAGGGCACAAACCTTTTGCCAAAAAGTCGCTCGAAGGCGAGTGGGTGCCACTTTTCCTTTATTGAACCTACATGGGGACTAGTAAGTCGTGAGACTGACCGAACGTTATTAAACTTATGTATTAGTCGAACTCCTATATTTTGTGAATGACATAATCATGATATAGAACTTTAAAGCTAATCAAAAGAGAACCAACATTTTTTAAGTAAAATATTTTTATATTATTTTCAGTCAGCCATAATTACCATAATTCATAAATTTCAAAAAGCTTGCATTAAATTCTGGGGAAGTTGCATGAATCTTTTCTACCAAATCGATTTTTAGCGCACGCTCTCATTTGTATGGTAAAATTGATCTTGCCTTAGTTGGAGAGGCGTGATTCTTTCACATTATATAATTTATTGGATTGCAGAATTTCACTGTACTTGTTTTAAATCTGTTAAACAAATGGTATTTTTTGAACTATTTGCATTTTATTGATATTATGACTTGTTGTTAGCCTTAATCCCTTGAGGGTTTTCGTTTGGAATACCGGAAATACTGAGTTAATCGGAGTCTCATGACTCCGCAAGTTTGAAACTCAGTGTTCTGGTCGCCCTACGGGAGCTCGATAGGGATTTTTTTACGCGATTTTTCAGGAATCATTAAGTGTAGAATCCGTTATTAGTAGGTGAATAAGTGGGATCCTGTCAAAGAGAAGGACCAAATTCTTATTAGAGAATAATAAATTTTTATTAGAGATTAGCGTCGCTGATAATCTAAGGTAGTGCAGTCTTGGCCTATTACTTGTCTATCGAGTTATATCAAAAACCCGCTTGGGAGTGGAATAATGGAGCAGAACGCGACTGGCGCCCCTTAATAAATAAATTGGTATCGTGTTACTCAGACGCACGTAGTGAGTTCTTCTACAGGACCACCGACGAGCCATACCTTACAGTTTGACAAGAGTTCATTGAAATCGTTTAGTCAATCGAGAGTAATGTTTGTACACATACAAAAAAACACATACGGGTCGAAATTGCGAACCTCCTTTTTTTTTATATTTTATGTCGGTTAAAAGAAAGAACTGTACAGTAAAACACCTATAAGTCCTTACTGATATTTAGTGTGACCTGGGTGATATAACTATCGCACTATCTATTCAGGAATTTAACCTGACAACAAAATTTTTAAAATATTGTTATATGATCAAAAGTATATTAAATGCTCATTTTATATATCATATTAAAAAAAGTCCTAGTCATCACATGCAAGAACAAATTGACTTTGAAAATAATAAGGCGGTAAATAATGACGTATATAATGAGAATTCAATTTTAGAGAATTTTCATGTTTTCGTTTATTATGTTGGTGGTAGTGCTCTAGTTGATTTGTTGTTTACATTGTGTTGTGGCAATTGTTTAATATTTTTTTTAATGGAAACTAATTTTGCGAAAGGTACATCAGAAAATTTACAGATAGTGGATTTTTATATGATACAAGAGTTTTATGTACTTAAACAATTTAAACTATTTAAGTGCCGAATCCCGGAGTGTTAAAAATTTGAGGTTAGAATTTCTTTAAAATAGTTCAAATGTATTACTGCAAGAAGGGACAAAGCAACGTTTGTATATTGACGTTTCGCGATATTCCATCCTTATAAATTATAACCTGAAAACTTTAAATATTTTAGATTTTAAAACTTATAGCTGCAACAGTATGTTATTAACAGAAAATCATTTACATACTTACTTTAGCTTAAAGTGTAGTTTATACTTTAATTATAATAAATAATAATAATAGCTTGATAATGATCCAATGACAATGACTCACGTCGATACTAACAGTAAACGAAACGAATGGCGCCCGTCGATTATTCCTTTATCTGTTAACTGCGCATGCTGTCACATCTGACGTCGCCATGGGCGCCAATTCAAAATTTCTTAACGTAAATAATTAATTTCACTAATAAAAAGACTTTAGAATGTACAATAAAAAAATACGGGCAAAATAAAATTTAAAAAACGATCAACGACCTTATTATGTTCACATGCCGACCAATGGCGTACTACTAGGTATTTTTTAAATAATCATATGCAATTTTTTCATCTTAAATAGAGGGAAACTATAAGAAAAATTAAATAGTTCAAGTAGGTGGTCACTTGGGTCACTCCCCACCACTTCACCCCACACCTTTGTGCTTTTACTTTTACAGGTCTGTACTTTTACTGGAACAACTTTTATCATGTATGTACCTGTAAAAGTACAGATCTGTAAAAATTTGTAGATGCCAGTAAAAGCACAGACATGTTAATTTTTCAACTTTCTATTCCTAATCATCTTCAGCCACCAGAATTGCAGAGACTGTTTAGATTTTACTGTCTCGGTTGATGTGATCAAAACATGGAAATTCTGAATAGTTGCTTCGGGGGACGTACTTCTGGAGGAATCCAACTGTTGGTGCTCGATTTATAATGCTAATTACTTCCACGTCCAGTGCAAGTATAGTAACGACAACAAAGTTTTTTAAATTTTTTATTGTTCAAATAGGCTTAGAATGTCATGAAACGTCGAGATTTTAAGTTTGAGCAAAAAAAATCTGTCTGTCGGTCTGTCTATCTGTAACTTTTTTTTTGTGCGCTTTGGAACCGTTTAAGATATTGACTTGAAATTTGGTACACGTATGTATTTTAACAAGATCTGAAACTAGATTATATTTTCATCTAATTCCATTGAAGAGTTGGGAGTAAATTGAGGTAAATAGATAACTCAAGCAGGTAAGAGTCCATAAAATTTGTATATACAAGAGAAGCTAATGTTTCCAAATTTTTTTTTATAAAAGGAGGTGAAAAAAAGGCCAAACCAAAGGCCTCAAAATATTTTTTTTACTTCATCCAACCCCACTCTATACTACCCCCACTACCGACGTGGGATATCGTTTTATGGGCTTTTGGGGTAGACGATTTCAAATAGTATATTATTATTAAAGTTCCATAAATAATTACTTCCACAAACAAAATGTTTTCGTTGTGAGACTTGAGTAGCAAATCTGGATGTGAAAGTAGTGATTTCTTGGGCAGCGATTTTTTCGTTTTGGTGTAATTCACACTTAAAATCGTACTCATAGCTTCTTGTTTGAAAGTTGCCCAGTAATTCAATTTTGTTATTAGTTGTCAAAAAATGTGTCTCTTTTACCCATCCTATATAGATGCCACTTCAGTAGAATCTTTTAAAATTTATAACTATAACTTACCTCTGTTTCTTCTTTATTTTCTTGTGCCGAACTCTGTATTATATATTTTCAAATATCCAGAAACACCAAATAATAATCCCATAATCTACATAGTTTGCAGATAAATTATAGTGAAACTTTCTAAGTAATTTAACAGTTCTAATGAAACTTTTATTATCCTATATAAAGTTTATATACTAAAAGTCCAGTTTACTTTTCTCTTAATAATTCAAATAGAAACTTTTAAATACCCTCCAAAAGAATAATCAAGATTGACTACCGAAAAAAAACCTAAGCATTTCTCAACTAAATTTAACATACCTCTTTGCTAACTTACATATGAAAAGCTTAATACTCAAACAAATTATGTAAAAGTAGTGCTTTACATTTTTATTAGGCACGAAATGGGCAGAGAAGTATGTTAGGAAGATAAATGGATAATATAAAGCGCAATACACTACAGAGCAGGGCGTTTAAATGTATATAAAAGAATCCTGGAGCTCAGAAGTTATGATGGATTAGTGTTAAGCCAACAGTGTCTCACTCTAGGGACCTCTGTCGAGCTGCTTGCCAACCTCCAGGGAACGGTTTTCCGTATGTTTTTACTACCCATCAATTTGTCGACACCTAACCTCTGATCACGTTAAATAAATTGCTAGTGAAATCAGTAAAGTTTATATTTGCCAATTTACATTTTTCACGAGCTCATATAAAATACAATTCTTATTCACTTAAAACGGTACACTTTGTAGTCACTCTATTTACACTGACACGTTTACGAATTGAGAACTAACATTTTCGTTAAATAAATATACAAAGTGATGTCAAAATATTGTAAAAATGAGGCATTGACAATGTGAAAATTTACTAGTTCTAGAAAATGTTTAAACCATGTTGATTCATACAGTAAGGATAACATAAACATTAAAATGATCAAGTAGGTACTGTAGTCCTTTTATCATATCATAAATTGTTACAGAGAAAAAAAATGACAAAAAAAAATGAACTGCTTTCAAAAAAAGTTCTAAAAATGACGAAATAAAACACCGTCGCGTCGCCCAGTTAACTGAACTTTATTACCTAATATCGATGTTGAAGTCTGTTAAAAAATGTTTGAATTCGTTATTAAACCTATTTGATATCGTCAAATAGATATAACCAGGCAAAATGTTTAATAATCACCGTGGAAAAAAAAATTGTGTATAAAAATCCGTTTCATAACACACTGAACTCAAATATCGAATAAAAAATTTCTGCGTGCATGTATGTAGACCATTTCTTTTAAACACCTGTTAGACTTCTGTTAGACCATTTTTATTTCAATTTGGAACATATATAAAAAACCGCTGCTCAAGGAATCACTACTTCCACATCCAGATTCTCTATCCAAGTCACTCATAACAAAAAAACTTTGTATGTGGAAATAATTGTTTATGGAACTTTAATAATATAATATTTGAAATCCTCTACCCCAAAAACCCATAAAACGATACCCCACATCGGTAGTGGGGTGGGGGTGGTGATAGGGGGTGGTAGTGGGGGTGGATGAAGTAAAAAAAATATTTTGAGGTTTCTGGTTCTCGTACATACACTAAATCACATTTTTTTTTCATCCCCTTTAATAAGGGGGTGGTGGTGGTAATGGGGTTGGCTAATGCCAAAATTTTTTTTGATACCCTAGCTTCTCTTGTATATACTAAATACCAATTTTATCGACTCTTACCTGCTTGATTTACCCATTTACCCCAAATTTACCCCAATTTACCCCCCAACCCTTCGTCTGAACAACATGAAATATAATCCAGTTTCAGATCTCGTTAAAGTACATACGTGTACCAAATTTCAAGTCAATATCTTAAACGGTTCCAGAGTAAACATGCGCACAAAAAAAAGTTACAGACAGACAGACAGACCGACTGACAGACAGACCGACAGACAGAAATTTTTTTCGCTCAAACTTAAAATCTCGACGTTTCATGACATTTTAAGCATATTTGAACAATAAAAATTTTTAAAAATTTTTTTGTCGTTACTATACTTCCGCTGGATGTGGAAGTAATAGCATATTAGAAATTGTTGTGCAAGTTGAAATTGGATCACATCCGTTATGCAGGGTGATTTCTAGAGGCATGTACACCGTCATGTTTTATAAAACCAATGTTTTGTTATAATTTTAAAGTAAAATGTTACTAAGGTTTTTGGTTAAGCACACAAAAATGTGAAGAAGTACAAAATATCGAAATCGCAATATACAGTGCGTCTCTCAGATTCAAAAGATCTTTACGATGATTAGATAATATATCAATTCCATTTTAATATGCTATTAAGGCGCTTTTAATAAAACTATTGCGAACCGAACGAAAGTTGTAACCGGGCGTTGCCTATTGCAAGTACTTAATAATCACGATAAAAATTCTGTTAAACTTAAAATTTTATTTAAAATTTGAAGCATATGTAAAATATCATGGTAGAACATTTCCTATTGAAATTGGGCCATATACGACATACAGGGTGATTGCTACAAGAGTGTAAACCATCATATTTTATAAATATTATATTTTATTACAACTGTAGGGCAAAATGTTACTTACTGAAGTTTTTGATAAGCACACAAGAATTCGAAGCCGTACAAGATATCTAAACTGCAATATACAGTGTGGCTCTGACTTAAACTTCTGCTCGTTTGTTTATTTTTACATTGAGCTCAATATCGATATTAGGTAATAAAGTTAAATTAACTGGGCGACGAGACGGTAAAATTTTATTTCATAATTTTTTGAAAGTGGCTCAATTTTTTTCATTTCTTTTTGCCATTTTCAGCGACCTCTTTACTTAGCTTCTATATATCCATTTTGAATGCTTAAGTTTTTACATCAGATTCGGTATCAGCTATTCCTAAAATACCTAATTACCTAAAAAAAATTATTTGCACATCTTACGCCAGACGTAACTTGATGAAATTATTATGGGACTTTCTCCGAACCATACCTTGTAGTTTGAGAAATATTTTATAGAAATGGCTGAAGCCAATCCAGAGTATTGATTAAACAAATATAAAGAAAAGACATGCATACAGGTTAAATTGAGAATCTCCTCCTTTTCAAAATTTTAGTTTAAAATGGTAGTTTGCGAGTAACTGGAAATGGTATCTTACTTAAACCAACTAATCCCCTATATCTGGTGAGTTGAGATCTGTCAGCTTCTGCTTCTTCAAAAGTTTTAGAAACAATAATGTATTCGCCGATATTTTCCGCTGCCTCTGCGCTTTGTGTTACAGATGACATTATCAGGGCTAGGAAAAGAGGTATGTACGATCTCCCGTTTTATTTAATGAATCCAAAGCATTTGATAAAGTCGATCATGACTTAATATGTGCTAAGGCAAAATGTTACAGATTTGATCAAATTGGAATTTACTTTGTTAAATCTTATTTACGCAATAGGCGATAGAGAGTTGAAGTAGGAGAGGCATACTCAACGTTTGCTTTTCTGTTAACTAGAGTATCATAGGGTTCAATCTTAGGGTCTTTATGATTTGCGTTGTACACAACTAATACCCAATTATATCACAGTTTTAAGAAAGACAAATTTCTTCTTGCAGGGAATATGATAAATAAAAATTTAGAAACAATCTTACAATATATTTCTTCATCCTAATAAAAGTGTAGTTTTAACGTTCGGTGGCAAAAATTATGTAGATGTCAAATGCAAATAAAAAAACCGCTGCCCAAGGAATCACTACTTCCACATCCAGATTCTCTATCCAAGTCACTCACAACGAAAAAACTTTGTATGTGAAAATAATTGTTTATGGAACTTTAATAATATAATATTTGAAATCCTCTACCCCAAAAACCCATAAAACGATACCCCACATCGGTAGTGGGGAGGGGGGTGGTGATAGTGGGGGTGGATGAAGGAAAAAAATATTTTGGGGTTTCTGGTTCCTGTACATACACTAAATCACATTTTTTTTCATCCCCTTTAATAAGGGGGTGGGAGTGGTAATGGGGGTGGCTAATGCCAAAAATTTTTTTGAGACCTTAGCTTCTCTTGTATATACTAAATACCAATTTTATGGACTCTTACCTGCTTGATTGACCTATTTACCCCAAATTTACCCCAATTTACCCCCCAACCCTTCGACGGAACAAGATGAAAATATAATCTAGTTCTAGATCTCGTTAAAGTACATATGTGTACCAAATTTCAAGTCAATATCTTAAACGGTTCCAGAGTAAACGTGCGCACAAAAAAAAGTTACAGACAGACCGACAGACAGACAGACAGACCGACAGACAGACCGACAGACAGACCGACAGACAGACAGACCGACAGACAGACAGACAGACAGGCAGAAATTTTTTTCGCTCAAACTTAAAATCTCGACGTTTCATGACATTTTAAGCCTATTTGGACAATAAAAATTTTTAAAAATTTTTTTGTCGTTACTAAGTATACTCCACTGGACGTGGAAGTAATAAACATTAATACTTAATTTAAAACTTTTAATTTCCAGACATATTTTTCAATGTGCGTAAATATTTTTTGTCTAATGTTGGTGTTAATGTTGTAGAAACTTAGAAAATCGACCTAAGTCGAAAAATAGCAAAGAATCTGCTTAGAAAATTTTCATAAAAAGATTTTCTATAAAAAGACGTAACAGAGCACATCAAATCAGCGTCGAAATTTAGTATAAAAAGTAAAGAATTTTGAAAAACGGGCGCCACATTAAGATATGTTTCATCAAAAGCTAAGCCGATAAATATTGTTCAAAATTTGAAAAATGGTATTTATAGGTGTTCCGTGTGAGTGGGGAAAATTTAAAACCGACTATTTAAAAATCACACATGGTGTGCCCCAGGTATCGGTCCTGGAACCACTATTATTTGTTATTTATTTGAACGATATTTTTTGTTTACTACTTCCTGGAACATGCTTATGATCTGCTGATGATTCTTCCTTACTTGAGTGTCATAGCGATTTTTCAAAATTAAATCAAATGGCCTCCGAAGCGCATAACAGGGCCGAACAATGGTTTACTTCTAATCAACTTGAATTAAATGGGGGGGAAACACAACAAAGAGTCTTTTCTTCTAATAATAACTTTACCAATGGACGTAATGTAAAGCTGTTCGGCATCGCTCTTGATGATGGTTTAAAATGGAAAAGCCATATTGAGAACCTGTGCAAAAAATTATCTATGTACTGAGACAACAAAAGAATATCCTCAGTCGTCACATTGTTTTAACAGCCTATCAGTGTGTTGCTAAGGGGGAACTCTAGTCCAATAGAGTTTTTCGCCTACAGAAGTGCGTTATAAAACTCATAGATAACGCTGGTTTTGATAACCCATATCAACCCTTGTTTATAAAATATAAAATTTTACCAATTCCGTCACTGTAGATTTTCTATTCAGTAATAGAAATACATAAAAAATAAGAATTCGTATTCTCTCCAGTCTGAGTTGCACAACTACAAGGTCCGATGACATATTGAGAACACCTAGATTTAGATTCTCAATCTCCGAACGAAACTCGCTAAAAAATCTATACAATAAATTACCCGCAAATCCAAAATCTTTGAACTACATAAAACGCCTTTAAAATACGAATAAAACAGTTTTTATTGTCGTACTGTTTTTACTCCTTTCAAGAGTGTATGGAAATATTGACCAACTTTTCAGTTGACATGTAATGTATCCACCAATTAATAAGCGATTTATTTTATCTAATTTTTGTATACCTACCATATGTTGTTTGTACTATTAAACGATATGTATCTTATGCTCATATACTATATTGTATTGTATGTTTTTACTTATCTACCTCTGTTGACCTGCTGCAAATATGTTTATATATGTATGTAGTTAAATAATAGTATATTATTCAACGAGCTGTAATGTAGGTAATAACTCAAGCAGATGAAGTTTACTGTAATTCATCAAGTGAGTTTATTCCATTACCGCAAGTTGAATACTATACTTCATCTACGATTATAACAATAAATATTAGATTGAGAACATTTTGTTTAAATTACTCTATTTGTTTATTAATAAACTTAACTGTAAAATTTAATTTTTGTACACAGTTATATTTTCTCTGCGATTTTTCGGGTAATAAATTATGTATTGTAGCTACTTGTCTTCATTCTGGTGGTGTACCTACATATTAGTTCATCTTCACTAACCGAATTCATCATTTTTGGCACAATTTACTTTACTTGATTTGAAAACGTCGAAACTATTCAAACATGATAAATCACCTTCCTCCCATCAATAATCATGGACCGTTCTATTTCACCGTATCGGAAAAGAATTTCTCTCGGACAGAGCCACCTTCTTCTTAAGTCGATTGGAGAGGCTAGGCATGAAGATAAAGGCGATTGGCTCTGTACCTAGTGATTTATAATAACTACTCATTATAACTCACGCTATTTGTTCATGGACTAATTGTTCAAAAGAAGTTCATTAATTTGTATATAACCTAATAAGAGTAGATAAAGATATTTATCTATTTATTTATTTAAATATTATTTAGGTGAGTCATCTAGATCTTTTAATGTAAAACCTGATGAACACAGAGGTTATGACAGAATATTATTTTGTTAAATGAGTGTCAAATTATTCTATAAATTTCTATAGCAGCTGGTTGCCGATCTTCAGAGACGAAGTAAGTTAAAATAAATTATGTAAATATAATTTATTGTCCCACGTGACTATGGAAATATGTAAATAACAAACTATTATGTGTCATGTGCTAAAACGTGAAAGTATTAAAAATCGCCTTCTGTCTGATCCATTTGACGCAGAGGTTTTAAGAACAGCGTTCGGATATAGTGTTGTAGAACTCTCCAAAATCGTCCTAAGTTGAAGACATAATCAAAATTCGACTTAGGCAAAAATTTCATTTAAAGACATTTTTAAGAGTCTGCAGAGGCACAAATCAGTCCGTAAGGACCGTTTTGGGTTCTATAAGGCGTTGTAAATGACCAGGTGAAAATTCGAAGAAACACCGAATTTTCATTTAGAAAAAATGTTTTTGGTTCAGGATAAGAGAGCAGAAGTATATAATGACAAAGATTTATGAATAATATACTTTTTCAAAGGTACCACAAATTGGACTTTGAAAAATAATATTTTTGAAAGGACGTCAAAGTTTGGCTCAAGAATCGATTTATCGAAAGTACGCCAAAATTTCACTTGCAGACTAATTTTTCAAAACTGCGTTGAAATTGGGCTTAAAATATTTTTTATTTTTATTCCTCCACCAAAGACATTGACCTTTGAAGGTACGGTCATTGAAAGCCCAATTCTAAAGTATGAGCACAAAATTTTAGCGATGCACTGCATCCGAAAGGCAAAATAGAAGATTTTGACAAAGCCGGCGTAGTGTCGATAAGCAAAAATTGATAAAAATCAATGCACATGTACAAGGCCGGTTTCTCGCATGGAAAGAGTTTGGATTGACTCAGCGGCTCGCAATTTGGTCGAGCGCGTTGAGTGGTCCAGACAAAGCAATGGTAGAAAAGCCAATAACAGGGCTTTTCAAATGACAAAGTTATAGAGGAAAACGCCTTGTGCATAAAAAACCAAAAATTCAATTTTGCCTAAAAGTCGCTCGAAGGTGAGTAGCTGCCATATCAATAATATTGAACGACTGTGAGAAGGGTTAGTAAGTCGTGGACTGATCGAACGCCACTCAACTTACGCAGTAATAAGTCCTCTGAATGTGTTTGAGTACGTGAATCTCCACGATACAAGAACTTTAAAGCTAAGTAGTCTCTAGCGAAACTAAATTCATTTAGTAAAACTTTTTTAAGTTAATTTCAGTCAGCCTTAATTATTCATTTACCCAGAGTCTGAAATGATTCTAAAAGCTCGCATTTTGATTCTGAGAAGGTATGTATGAATCTTTTCTACCTAATCGATCGTTAGCGTGAGCGCTCTCGCTTGTATGGTCTGAAAGTCACTACCTTGATTGGGGAAGGCACGATTCTTATCTTGAGAATTTTGTATAACCAATTCTGTTAAATAAACGGATTCTTTGAACTATTGTTTCTTAATTGATCTTAAGGCCTGTTGACGGTCTATAATCCCTGGAACTTTCGTATAGAAAACCGGATGTGTCGAGTTAATTCGCATTATCGTTCGACCTTTTGGTTGCTTTACGGAGGTTTGATAGGGATTTTTTTATGCGTTTTTTGAGAAATAAATTCCGTTATTAATAGACCAAAACGTGATTTCCGCGTACCAAAACTAATCCCTCCGCAGAGAAATTCTTCGGTTGGGATTTTTTTATGCAAAAATTCAGGAAATTAAGAGGTGCCTAAACCCCTAACGAGGGAATTCGGGTCCAGAGAGAGCGTCGTTTCCGATCTGTGGTAGTGCAGCCTTGGTCCATACCTCGGCTACCGAAGTGCATCTTATCTCGAACCCCCCTGGGAGGTAGAAGAACGGGGTAATACGCGACTGGCGCCCCCTGAGAAATAAATTGGTGTCGCGTCATTTTGAAGCCCGGTAGTGCGTTCTTCTACAATAGCAGACAAATATACCCAGGTATAATTGAAATTTTTTAAAAATCCTTAACCATGTCCTATAATCATTTCGTAATGTACTAACATATAAATATATCATATAACTTATCATTGATAATATGCAGCTCTCTGAATGTCGACCGAGATGAAATCTTATTAAAAATTTTCTCTAAGGTGAGGATATCTTTTCGTTTTGCAAAAAAACGCGAAAACCACCCCTATTTAAGCCTTGAAAATATTTAAACAATGCCAATATATAATAAATATTTTTAAAAAAATTAAACAATTATAACTGATTTTAATAATAATTGCAACAAAATAATGCTTGAGCAATGAATATGAACCTCACTGTACTATGCGCAATAGTAAACCATCTCTAACGAGGGGGTTGAAAATCAGTAATCACAAAAAACAGTGAAAAATAAGCATATGGACTAAAAAGGGACCCTTATTAATATGCCACACAGACAGACATACAAATAAACGCGATATATTCATATACTCCTCCTCTTTGTACCGGAGGTTAAAAATTGTTGTACACTTGTATATGGGCTCCGTAAATATGCCCAGGAATATCTGCTATAATAAAAATATTACGTTTGTTAAATATAAGCAATAGGACGAAGTTACACCTCTTATCCTTTGCGCATTCTATAATTCATTCTGCTGTGCCTTCGTATAAAGAAAAATTACAAGACTTCAACAATACTCAGTAAATATATGGACGCATTAAACGTTTAATATATACAGTGTGTCTCACTTTTCATCACTACACCCCAATATCTCGGCCATTTGTTGATCGATTTAGATCAAATTTGGTATACTTCTTTTGCTTCAGATTTTGATTAAAAATTTATTTAAAAATTTTTTTTCGAAATTAAATACGCCTACTATGATCAAAAAAAATTGGCAAAAATTAGGAATTTATATTAGCGATTGAGATAGGGTTTTTGTTTTTACAGAATCTTGTTTGGCATGACCTAAAACCCCTGTATACCAAATTTCGTTAAAAAATATTCATTCCTCTACAAAAAAATCATATCTAAGTTTTCAATAATTATCACCCTACTATTCGAGTTATTTATTGTCGGATATTTACATAACTTGGTAGTGCTGTAATAATGACGCTAATTTAGCATTAGGATACATTTTTTATCCAAAACACTATTATGAAATGAATATTTGAAAAATGGTGGCTATTTTTTAAAATACTTAGAACTCGGCATACCAATATCTTTGTTAACATGGAGTGCTTTGGAATGGATTTGACAATTCTTATTATTTCAATTTTATCAGCAATAATTAATTGTTGTGCAGCCATGTTTAAGTTTAATTTGACATTCAATGCAATTGTCAAATCTATTCCAAAGCACTCCATGTTAACAAAGTTATTGGTATGCTGAGTTCTAAGTATTTTAAAAAATAGCTACAATTTTTCAAATATTCATTTCATAATAGTGTTTTGGATAAAAAATGTGTCCTAATGCTTAATTAGCGTCTTTATTATATGACTGCCAAGTTAAGTAAATATCCGACAATAAATAACTCGAATAGTAGAGTGATTATTATTGAAATCTTAGATATGATTTTTTTTTTAAAGGAATGAATATTTTTTAACGAAATTTGGTATACAGGGGTTTTAGGTCATGCCGAACAAGATTCTGTAAAAACAAAAACCCTATCTCAATCGCTAATATAAATTCTCAATTTTTGCCAATTTCTTTTGATCATAGTAGGCGTAATTAATTTCGAAAAAAAAAAATTTAAATAACTTTTTAATTACAATCTGAAGCAAAAGAAGTATACCAAATTTGATCTAAATCGATCAACAAATGGCCGAGATATTGGGTAGTGGTGAAAAGTGAGACACACTGTATAGCAAGGTTTATAACATCATTATTTAAAAAATCGTTCTCCAATAATGCAATAAAAATGTATTCTTTACCTAAGTTTTTTTTAATCCTATAATTCTGAAATATTTAAATATAGGGGACACAAAAATAACGCCGAATAAGTTTTTATAAACCATAATAGCTGAAAATATTAACAAAAATAGATGTAGATAATATCTAGAAATAGGTTATACAAATTACCACAGCTACATTTTACTAAAAAATGTGACAGATTTTCGTCGAATTTCTTTTATTATATTTCAAATACTGTCATTTATATTATACGGTAATCTCACATGTAAGCATTATCTGACTGCCTTTTGTAACATTATCGATTATCCATTATTTGTTGAGGTTTCTTTTCAACATCAGAAATAAAAAAAATAGTAGTACTGAATATAAATACAACTATTTTATAAAACTATTTTTGAGTGTGCTTTAAATTCTAGGACAAAAGTTACTTTTTATAACAATTCCTGCATGTGTCTGAACTGCCAGAACCTGGGCCAAAAACGAATCAACAGATTACTAGTCCAGTGCAATTAGGTTTATACCTCGGAACCCAGTTATGGATTTGAATGCTTCTTTTTTTATTGGATTTTTAATGTCTAAAAAGTTTACCCATTGAAAATTACCGCAATTTCGAAAATCCGTAAATTAAAAAAAATAAAATTTTTGAAATCTCAACGAAAAAAAAACTATCGGAATTTTTAAATATTTATTTTAAGAAAATAATGATTGTTATAGTTTTCTAGGTTGTTTATAAAGAATTTGTAAAAAAATGAAGCTTTTTAAAATTAATATGAATATGGTAGAAGCTCCAAAAAGCGAAATAAATGAAAGAAACGTTAAATAATACAAATACATCAATTTTTTATAGAAAATAATTTAACAACTTATGTTAAATAATAATTATTATAAATTTTGATGATATAAATAGTTATAAATTTTTATTACAAGGATAATCATGTAAACTAATTGTCTCCGACGTTTTCGATTTCATTCATTAATATCTAACAATAAATTAACTACTTGTCCTGATGAAATTCCATCTTTTCTACTAAGAGACTGCACAATTATCTCGCCTTACCGCTGACTACTATCTTTAATCTAGCTCTTAAAACAGAATCATTTCCTCAAACTTGGTGTACACAAAAAATTTGCCCTATATTCAAAAAAGGAAATAAGAATGCAATTAAGAACTATAGACCTAGTGTCATCCTACGAGACTCATTTTAGCAGCGAAACAAAAAAATTTTGTTTGCATCTTTGAATACATATATTCGTAGATAATGATACTATCAACATTTTTACCTACAAATTATGACCCAAGAGCTAATAACAAGGTTATTAGCTTCAAATTTTCAAAATAATTCTGGGCCTGGACCTGGGCCTTTTCGGACCGATTTTAATCGAAAGGTGGGCTCTTTAGCTTTAATTAAAAAAAAAAAAATAAGTCCCTAGTACATCTAACATAGAAGTTTACCGCAAAACAGACGACAGCGTTTTCACTGCAAGAGCGTAATTTCTCAAGTAATATGTTAATAAAAAAAAATTGAATAGCCTGGCCCATTTTAGACCACTTTTAATAGAAGGGTGGGTGGCTTTAATTTTTAAAAAAAATTAAGTCCCTAGTACATCTAACATAGAAGTTTACCGCGAAATTGTCGTTGACGACGTTTCCGCTGCTAGCGCAATTTTTGTTAAACTAAAAAACCGCTGCCCAAGGAATCACTACTTCCACATCCAAATCTTTTATCCAAGTCCAAACCCATAAAACGATACCCCACATCGGTAGCGGGGTGGGGGTGGTGATGGGGGGTGGTAGTGGGGGTGGATGAAGTAAAAAAATATTTTGAGGTTTCTGGTTCTTGTACACACACTAAATCACAATTTTTTTTCACCCCGTTTAATAATGGGGTGGGGGTGGTAATGGGGGTGGCTAATGCCAAAACTTTTTTTGGGACCTTAGCTTCTCTTGTATATACTAAATACCAATTTTATGGACTCTTACCTGCTTGATTTACCATATTTTCCCCAAATTTACCTCAATT
The DNA here is from genome assembly GCA_936432065.2 of Rutpela maculata. Taxonomy (NCBI): domain Eukaryota; kingdom Metazoa; phylum Arthropoda; class Insecta; order Coleoptera; family Cerambycidae; genus Rutpela; species Rutpela maculata. Next base: position 89,343,190 of record OW386287.2, on the reverse strand, counting down.
TACCCCCCAACCCTTCGACGGAATAAGATGAAAATATAATCTAGTTCTAGATCTCGTTAAAGTACATATGTGTGCCAAATTTCAAGTCAATATCTCAAACGGTTCCAGAGTAAACGTGCGCACAAAAAAAATTACAGACAGACAGACCGACAGACAGAATTTTTTTTTTCGTTCAAACTTAAAATCTCGACGTTTCGTGATATTCTAAGCCTATTTGAACAAAAAAAATTTTTTAAAATTTTTTTGTCGTTACTATACTTCCACTGGATGTGGAAGTAATAAGATTTATTAACCTGGCCCTTTTCGGGCTGACTTTAATCGAAAGGTGGGCTCTTTACCTTTAATTTTGAAAACAAATAAATCCCTAGCGTTAATTTTCGATTTATTGTAAATAGTTAAAAAACTACACATAGTATAATCTTAAAACTGCTTTAGATACTTGCTATTGATCTAACGAATACAACTATATACATTTTTTTTATAAATTTCTGTTATATTTAAATATCGTAGTTTGTCAATGAAAATAGTGCCTAATTTCATTATTAAAGTATGTCATTTGCCTATATACAAAATTAATGATAAAAATTATATATGGTTGTATTCCTTAGAGCAATGCTAAGTATCTGAAATTATTTTAAAGATTATACCATTTATGATTTTTTAAATATTTATAATAAACCGAAAATAAACGCATATTTCCCTCTCACTCTGCAAAATCCTAGCCTTAATAAGATCTATTAACCTGGCTGTTTTCGGACCGATTTTAATTGAAAGGTGGGCTCTTTACCTTTAATTTAAAATAAAATTAAGTTCCTAGTACATCTAACATAGAAGTTTACCGCGAAATTGTCGTTGACGGCGTTTCCGCTGGTAGCGAATTTTTTATGTTAAACTAAAATAAAATAAGATCTATTAATCTGACCCGTTTCGGACCGATTTTGATCGAAAGTTGGGCTGTTTATATTTAATCAAAAAAAAAATAAACAAAAATTATTTTAATTAAATTGACATAATTCTATGGTTTAATTAAAATCAATAATAATCCAGCGATAACTAATGCGAATAATTCCCACGGTATCAAAAGTTTTGATTTTTGATTTAATTGGAATGTTTTGGAACGTCTAGAGATTATTCAAAATTGTTCGAGAGTGGAGTGTGATTTTAACTTTTGACATACAGGTACTCCAACTTGCTGGAGCCAACATTGTCGGCACGCTTTGAAACTCATTCGTAAAAGTGAGCCGGTCTGCTGAAATTCCAGAAATCTTCAAAGCGTACCGACAAGGTTGGCTTCAGCAAGTTGCAAGTTCCTTTTATGTTATATTTTTTATACCAAATTAAATTAGCAAAATTATTTCAAGAATTATATTGAAACGGACCACACCCCCCTCGTATTATTTAATCATCTCATCTGACTGAGACAGGAAAACATAAAGTTGGCAGTTTGGCAGATCGTGTACTTTTTTAAATATGGGGCCAAACTTCCTACTACGTTATGACAGTAATTTTATGAAAGATTCTATTATAAAAAATCGCTGCCCAAGGAATCACTACTTCCACATCCAGATTTTCTATCCAAGTCCCTCACAACGAAAAAAAAAACTTGTATGTGGAAATCATTGTTTATAAAACTTTGATAATACAATATTTTAAATCGTCTACCCCAAAAACTCATAAAACGATATGCCACATCGATAGTGGGGGATGGGGGTGGATAAAGTAAAAAAAAATTGAGGTTTTTGTTTCTTGTACACACAATAAATGAGGATTTTATTTTTTTCGCCCCCGTTAATAATGGGGTGGCTTCTCTTATATATACTACATAATAATTTTATGGACTCTCACTTGCTTGATTTGCCTATTTACCCTCATTTATCCCAATTTACCTCCCAATCCTTCAATAAGATCAAAATATAATCTAGTTCCAGATCTCGTTAAAATACATACATGTATCTTTCAAATCAATATCTTAAACGGTTCTAGAGTAATCGTGCGCACAAAAAAGTTACACACAGACCGACAGACAGATTTTTTTTTGCTCAAATGTAGAATCTCGACGTTTCATGACATTTTAAGCCTATTTGAACAATAAAAATTTTCTATTTTTTTTTTGTCGATACTATACTTCCACAGGATGTGGAAGTAATTGATAATACTGTTTATTGATTCAATTCATTTGTCTCAATTTAGAAATATAATCACTGAATGACTGTTGCCAATGTTGGTACGCTTCTATTTGCCTGCATTTTATTTATTATGTTTTCACTGTGATTTCAAAATTCGGTTGACTTTGATTTATTTTATTTTATATAATAATTTATTCTCATTTATCTATGAAGAAAAGACATTTTAATACGTTCTTTTTATAGTCGAGACAATTGCTACATTTTCAGTGGTACTTAAATCAACTAGTTAGTCACTGGAGTAAAGGGCCATATTGTACATTAAATAACAAAAATATTCGTTGTAGCAAATCATCACATTTACTTCTGAATAGTCAGGTCAGACATGTAAACAATAAAATAATGTTGCGCAATACCATCGGTTTATTCTGAACAAATGCAAACACAAAAGTTTATATAATCTTCATGTCGTTCAATTCGTTGGGAAAACCCGAAATCTCTTCGGTTTCGATGATTCATTAGGCAACCTGCAGGAATTCCGATCAGAGGAAGTTGCCAGTAGGTCTCGATTAAACGTCTATAGAACGTAGTGTTATAGATGAAGTGTTAATCAACAAAATCTAGTGTTTGCCATCGGAAATATTCGAACACAACTGTTAGAAAAAAGTAGTTTTTCTCTGATCCTATAGTATAATTTTTGCCAGTGCAGATTGACCAGAGTGGGCACTTGAGCACTCACCATGCATATTGATTGTAATAAGCAAACAAATGTCACACCAGAAGTGGTCCGAACAGCCATTTGTGGCACATGCCATAAAACGGATGGACACTGTCCTTAGATTATTATTATTGATCCACCAAATGCCGTTCACATAACCGTACTGATCAGCCCACAGATTGTAACAATCATTGCTAGTTACATCTAAACCTAAAGATATCATGATTAAAAAACACATGAAAATTGTGTACATAAAACCGACGCGCGACGCGACGATTCAGGATTTATACAAAAATATTCATCTTCGGTGTTCCCGTTACAAGTAACACTTTAAGCAAGATGTTCAAAAAGCCACAAGGCGATGAAATATTACTAACATTTCATCATTTCGTTGTTTTGATATTGTTTGGTAGTGTTTCATTAGATGCTTAAAGTAAACAACGTAACAGCCGTCTCTGTAATTTATCGCCGCGATTTGGGCTCTATGCATATGGAAATAAAATCAAAGATTTTCTCAAATGGTAGGACAGTAGAATTTTTGTTTATTTATTGGTTTAATAAAAATCATTCATTTTCTCTGTGAATTCAACTGCCACAAAGAAAATTTCAGAAAGAAGGTACATACATACATTCGGTATAACACTTCCACATCCACGTAGTGGAGTCGTGGATGTATAGTAACGGTAAGAAAAATGTTTTTAGTTCAAATTTTTAGGCTTAGAATATCATGAAAAGTCGAAATTTTAAGTTTGAGCAAAAATTCTATGTGTCTGTCGGTCTGTAACTTTATTTTTATGCGCACGATTACTCTGAAACGGTTTATGCCTTGAAAGGTACAATGTATTATAGCGAAATCTGAAACTAAATTATATATTGGTCTCATTCCGTTGAAGTGTTGGGGTAAGTAGGTAAAGCAAGCAACTAAAAGTCCATAAAATTGGGCAAGAAGCAATGGTCTCAAAATTTTTTTAGCATCAGCCACCCTCATTGCCACTCCCACCCCATTATTAAAGGGGGTAAAAAAAAATAAAATTGTGATTTGGTGCGTGTACAAGAACAAAAAGCTTCAACATTTTTTGGCATTAGCACCCCCTGCTACCATCCCCCAAAGGAAATCTAGCTTTGCATCTGATAGGTATAACATTAAACTCTTTTCAGATGTGATTGCGCAATTTCTTAAATGTACTTAGACGTATTTTGCCGAAATTATTTGCATGCAATTTTAAAAATGATTAGTACACTAGTAAATTAATTGGGATTCAAGGTTGACTCCCATCAAAATTATTACAAATAACAAAAATAAACAATGTTTCATATAAAAATTCACAATTATTTAATTTAAAACCGACTTATAGGCTCAATGCTTATGCGTTAGGCCTGAGATCAGAGCGTCCCAGGTTCGATTCCTGGTTTGGGTATGCATACTTAGTGACGTTTTTAATGTGCTACCGATATGGTAGAAGAGCGGTACATCGCACAGTGGGGCTTTTCGTAGTTGGTAGTCCCAAAAAGGCCTAGAGCCTATAAAAGTTGACCAATACAAATATATTTTTTTTAATCTCTTCCTTAGAAAATTTCTAAACGATCCCTCACGAGCTTTTTTGATAAAAATTACTCTGCATTAATAGATGTTGGTTTATAGTCCAGTCAACTGGGGTTTCACCTCTAATTTGAGTGCTAATGGATAGATTTTGATGAAACCTTGTGCAATGTGTTTGTAATGACACTAATAAAAGAGCTGAAAAAAAGATTAGAGTAAGAAATGATCGGAAGGGGTAGAAACACCCCTGTTATAACGGGTTCCGTAACTTGTAGAATTAGGTCAAAAATGAAAAAATACATTTTATGGCCTAAAATAAGATGTTTTTACTTTTGTGAATTTTTTCGAAAAAAGCATATTTTTCGAGATAAGGCCATTCAAAAATTCATAAAAGTGGGGAGGGGAAATGTAAAACTTGAAAAAAAATCTGAAAAAATTCGGGTGAATGTATCATCGAAATACAAGACTTTTTTATTTGCAACTTTTCTGTAAAGGCGTTTTCATCGAGTTTTTCCGGAAAAACATGAAAAACTACTCCTTTCTTTGAAATTGTAGAGCTTTAAAAACATGTAATGCAACAATTTGACGTATGCATTGAGGCCTTCTAAACATTTTTTATCTCTTGGAATTTTTTTGGAACTTGCTAATTTTCCGAGTTACAGGTAGTTTTTAAATTAAATTTTTGTATAAATAATGTACTACATTTTTTGCACGAAAAATACATGAAAATTCGAAAAATGAACGTTATTTATGTATATTATTATAAAAAAATATGAAACCTACACAGGGTGTCCCACTTAAAACTCCCGGCGCCAGTTTCTCGATAACCAAAGCGATATTTGAATTCTGTAGATAGTATCTACTAGAATATATAAATGACTTCAGTTTTGAGTAAAAATGGATATTTTACATATTGAGGTATAGATGGCGTTGCGATGCAAAGAAATTTTTCGATCCTAGGAACGATGAAATGAGTTGAACTTAAATGTAATTTTTCAAGTAACAAAAATCCCATTATTTTTTTTCATATGTCTACAATTTATAGTGTAAAATTTAGTAGAACATCAAACATACAAACATGACGCTAAAATTAGACAATACACAATAAACAAAAATGTCAAAATCTTTAATTTCCAAATCGCAGTTGCAGCCCTACCTTTGTTTTACTTGGAAAAAAAAAAATTTTGTGTTTTGAAATAAATGTTTCATTACCATCTAAATGAGCCTGATTCACTATGAAAAATGTCCCAAAGGACTTATTGTCTAAAATGTATTTTAAAAAAGTTATGACAATTTTTATATTCAAAAAAATTATATTTAAGTTGAAATATCTCGAAAACCAGTGATTTTTCGAAAATTGTTCGTATCATAAAAGTTGCTCAGAATATAATTCTCCATCTCATGCAACTCATTTCATCGTTCCTAGGATCGAAAAATTTCTTTGCATCGCAACGCCATCTATACTCAATGTGTAAAATAATCATTTTTGCTCAAAAATGAAGTCATTTATATATTCTAATTCAAATATCGCTTTTGGTTATCGAGAAAATGGCGCCGGGAGTTTTAAGTGGGACACCCATTTTTAAAAGTACAATATAATTTTAAATTTTCATGTATTTTTAATTATATTTTTTAATGTGCAAAAAATGTAGTACATTAGTTATCGTGAAAAACTGCCTGTAACTCGGAAAATTAGCAAGTTCCAAAAAAAATTCCAAGAGATAAAAAATGTTTAGAAGGCCTCAATGAAAACGTCTGAATTTTCAGACTTTTACATTACAAATTTTTACAGCGCTACAATTTCAAATAAAGGTAGTTTTTTATGTTTTTCCGGAAAAACTCGGTGAAAAGGCACTTTACAGAAAAGTTGCAAATAAAAAAAGTGTTGTATTTCGATGATACATTCATCTAAATTTTTTCAGATTCTTTTTCAACTTTTACATTTCCCCTTCCCTACTTTCATGAATTTTCGAATGGCCATATCTCGAAAAAAAAAATGCATTTTTCGAAAAACTTAAGTGTAAAAACATCTTATTTTGGGTCAAAAAATGTATTTTTTCATTTTTGACTTAATTCTACAAGTTACGGAACCCGTAATAAAAGGGGAGTTTCTACCCCTTCCGATCATTTCTTACTCTAATCTTGTTTTCAGCTCTTTTATTAACGTCATTACAAACACATTACACAAGGTTCATCAAAATCCATTCATTAGCACTCAAATTATAGATGAAACCCCCAGTTGACTGGGCTATAATCCAACTTCTATTAATGCAGAGTAATTTTTATCAAAAAAGCTCGTGAGGAATCGTTTAGAAATTTTCTAAGGAAGAGATTAAAAAAAAATTATCTGTATCGGTCAACTTTTATAGGCTCTAAGCCTTTTTGGGACTACCAACTACGAAAAGCCCCAGTGTGCATCGCAGTTGAGTGGGACAACACGGCTAGACGCTGTTTTATCTTTCCTGAGTTCGAGTCTCTGCTGCGGTAGTTGGCGATGTCGCAGGAAATGGTTGTTGTGGTAGACTAGTGGAGTAGCTATGGCTATCTTTTTCCAACATGTTAATCTAAATAAGACGGCAAATAAATAAATATTTAAATAAAATAAATGAAAATAACAGCGTAGTCGTCTCGTCGGTCCCCATTTTTTAAAAATTATATTGTGCGAGCACAACCGGAAAATGCTAATCAGAAATATGGTTTTTAATTAGTATTATTCACCACAGAAATAATTCCGAATATATTATTCATTTCTGATACGTTATAATATATGTCAACATTGAAATATGCGAAACTCGTTAACTTTGAACTTGACATTAGCGAGTTTATTAAAGTACATTGTGCTTGATATTCAAAACTTGTACACTGAATTAAATACATAAATGCAACAGTATGGTTTTGTTTGTCAGTTTTACTGAAATTTCGAAAATTGTGTCCCAGTATAAGAAGAAAGTGGTAGACGTTTCAGCGTTGTGAGACGCGGAAGAACTACGTTCGCATGCTGTCAAAGAGACGATTAATGACATCAACCATCCTATGTCCACAATGGGTTCATAAACAAAAACGAGATCCATCACTGGATACTGTCGAATTGATCCCCGTCTACAACTCACTCTCGCATCATTCTTTGTCAATCTGAGGGTGCGATGACGCAAATCGTAGGTACAAATACAGTTTTCTCCTGAAAACTGCCTCACCCTGTATATCGTATGTATTTAAAACCTGCATTAGAGGATCAAATGCCAATTTCTTTTTATTACCCATACTGTGTCGCATTTATGTCAATTATTTGTTCTTTAGCACATATTATATAAACAGTATTTAGAATCACTCACGTCATATTCGAATTCAATTAAATAAACTTATGATGCATTATATGTCAACAGTTTTTTCCTCGAAACACCAATGATTAAACATTAATAACATAATGTAACTACCATTCCATGCCTTTGAATTTCAATTGCAGACTGTTTGTTTAAGATGAGGGTATACAAGCATTAAATCAAAGAATGTTATAACGTACATCATTTTTAACGCGCATCAATCTCTTCATTACACGAGTGCGAGTGGGAAAATGACAACAGTTAAAGACAAAAAAAAATTGTCGTTAAAGTCTTTATAGTTGTTAGTAATTTCGTAATTAAATGAATTTAAAAGAAACACAATAAACATAGCTCTGTACGGTGCAGACAATAAATGCAGTACTATTTTTACATGTTGTAGATGATTTGGATTAACAGACTAGGTAAACCTAAAAAATGTAACGTATTAAAAAAAAAACAAAATATTTACTGTTTTTTCGGTCACAGAATAATGGAGCAATTACTTTGATTCTTTGTTTAACGTCAATTTATTTCTCCTACCAAGCCCAATCATCGACGCGAGGAAATAGGCTCATCAGTGCATTTAACGCATTTTCAATATTTCGCCTATGTCATCGAACATCCTATTAACTCATGATAAATTCAAACGAATATGTACAAAAAAAAAACACTAAATCGTTAGTCTGTCTCAAGATATCTTGATCGGAGGCTTTTAAAAAAGCTAATTACGAGTTAATTATCTTAATTAATTAAAGGCCTTTCGCCAGGATATGCTCAGGCAGACCATCGGTTTAGTGTTTTTTGGTACCTATTAGTCTATTTATTAAAGAAAAAAGTTATAACTTCGTTGACTCAAAACCGATTTTGATTATTTTTTATTTTAATTTCGGAAAAAGTTTACAGAAAAGTTCCCCATTGATGAGGTGTGCTTTTTATTTTTTCAATTGTTATTAACAAATAAGTATTTTTTTAAGGTGGGCGTGCGGTGAAGGTAATTCGACAATTTCTCCTACATCCCTGAACCGATTCAAAAAAATTTTTGATGCGCTCTTAGAGACAACTTTAGAAAATGATACTAGTCTGTTGAAAACTAAAGAAGGAAAAAAAATTTTCTCGCGCAACAATAACAAAAAATTATTTTTGTTGATTTGATTTGATCTGGTATCATTCTATCAAGTTTTCTTTAAAAGCCTATCAAATAATTTTTTCAATCGGTCCAGGGTGTAGAAGAAATTATCAGCTTCAGACTTATATGTAAAGGAACGAAACAAAATTTTAGTGATAGAAAATAGCGTCAACCATGATACACTGAAGAAAGAAAAAAATATTCATTACATTGCTCTGTAAATTTAATATTCAACGTACAATTCTTTTCAAAGAGATTTTCATGCCTAACTAGAGTTAAATATGTTCTCTATAATGTAGGTGTTGTTATCCATATACATATATTTATACAATAGTGTTATACAATTATATTCACAATCACTTGCTAATTGCAAATCTATAATAATAAAATATTCATAGATGTCAAATTCTTCAATAGTTAGAATTGGTCAAGGAAATACCGAATTCAATGGTGATATACAGTGAGATTGATTTGATGTGTCCAAGCATTATATTTATAGAATTACATATTCTTGCAATTAGTAAAATTTCAAATTAAACATTACACACTAGAAGAATACAAAAATAACTTAGAGTAGTCTTGAGGCTTTAATTTTTCATAATACACTCAATTATTTGACAGGGAGCATAAAAACCCAGACTGTCTGGTAGCAAAATTAATCTTCTTTTCATTTATTTTGAACACTCTTATTTTGATAAACGTGAATACTAAATGATTATATAATTAAGTGATAAATTATCGAATTTAACCTGTGATTTATTATAAAAAATATGTTTTATTTATACCTTTTAGTTTTTAGAAGTTTTAAATACGGATGTCAGAATAAATATATTTCAATTAATAAATTATGCATAATATATTTAGCAATCAAAACTCCGCGTGAACTATAAATCAGATAATATAAATCATTATTTCATAATTAAATGCTAGTTGTGGGTGTATGGTGGATGATACACACTTTAATTTATTGCTGAGGATACTGCAAAATATGAACTGGAATATTTTTGATTTCACAAAGCTTACGTTTTAGAGTACCAATGAATAATTACCCACAACGGCGGTAGAGTGTTTTTTAATTCATATAAAATTAGTAAGGCTTCAATCCCGTAACGATTTATCTAGTGGGCAGATATGCAGGTGCTACCGTCTAATTGATCAGTAAAAAAATAATTTAATAACATGAAATTGGAAATACGGGTGCCCAGATAGAGAATCTGATTTGTAAAGCAAGTAATTAAGTTTCAATTCGCATCTAAATATTGATTTTTAACAAATTTTAGAAGACAAGGTACCTAATAAATTATAAAATATTGATGACGTATTCAATACTGCTTTCTTTTGAAACATTATAAGGATAAAAAGGCTCCTCCACTCAATAAACATACAGTAAGTTGCGATAAGTTGCATTATGTTGGTGCTCCAATAAACAAAAGTTAATGTACGTCGCATGTTTAGAGAGGAAAACAAAAAAAGTATATGGAACACAAACAAATCATTGGTGACATTTATTAGATGAGGATTGAAGACAGAGGTGTTTCTAGTTGAAACTTATTTTAGCTAATCGTTCTTGCGATGACTTAACTTTCCTGAAACTTGTATCTGCTTTTCTATTAGCAATTCAATTTTTCTATATAATATCCTCATGTCGGAGCTGGATATATGCAGGAAAGTTTTGAAGCAGCCATCAGTTCGTAATTCTTCCTCACAGGATATCGACGTTCCTTAAATCCGCGACTAATTCATTTCCACCATATTATTCTCTATTGTTTCACATTAGGGCAAATCTAATTAATAACACTTGGGGTACGGACATACCAAGGATACATCGCGTCGATGTCGAGGTCGTGGTGGAGATCGCGGTCGCGGTCCATACATCGTACCATCGATGCCACGATGCTGGGTGGATATACTGGACATACATTTCAGTTTTAGAAGATTAAAAAGTATGCAGTCGAGAGGAAAGGTACCACTTGACCTGGTGCAAGCTACTACGATACCTTCCTGTATACCGCGATGTAAAAACAAATTATTTTGTATCGACCTGGACATCGCGGTAGACCTCGATGTAAACGGCTAGGGTGAAGGGGTGTAAAGGATGAACTGCTGCCAGCAACCCCGGTATGTGCGGTCGCATTTAAATATACAGGTTTGTTTAACAAATTGATGGCATCGATGTAGTGACCGCGATCGAAACCTACATCTCTAGCATCGAGACAACTTCGGCATGTCCGTACTCTTATGCATTTGCTTCAATAAACTTAAGTTAAGCAGCGGCTATCATCTGAACACATGTTTCTCAAACTAAAAACTATTTTACTATAGACGCAATGTTGCATCTTAGTCGGAGAGCAGCCAATCTGTAGGAAGCATTTTAAAAGTAGTCTATACAACTCGCGAACACCCACCTAAAAAACAGATGATATTATGTAAAATGACCTTCTGGATTTGATTTTTGAGTTCGCCCATTAATTTGAGATTGCCAAATCGGTCAATTCGCAAATTTTTTGAAAAATTTTAAAATTATGTGTTAATTTTTGTTTTGCACATAACACATCATATCTTTTTTATTTTAATTCAGATTTTGACCAATATTTTACACATTACCTCTCCAATATTCTTGGACAGGCTGACGGCAAAGAATATAGTGTAACTAATAATATAGTGCCTAAAAAAAATATAATTACCCTCTATTGTCGCGGTTTTTTAAAATTTGCGTTGAAAAATACCCGATCGAGGTAACTTTTTTATTTTTAAAGAGAGAGTTATAGTATAAACGAGAAAAATGTTCCATATACTTTAAACAAACTTTTTTATAAAAATATTTTTTGGAAATTCGGCTCATGTAACGAGATGACGCTGTTGGAAGCGGCCGCGCAACTCGTCCGCATTAATTTAAAGTATAACTTCTGTTAACGTCGCCCATCTGTGGTGTCGTTTAAGCGATCAAGTGAGTCTACGGATTATTTAGTTCCTATTTGCAATTAAATGTTATAAAATTATGTAGATAATCTCGAAACATACACATTAAAAAATATATTTTCATTAATTATAACAGCAAGTGGGTACTAAAGATTACATTTTCCTTCGCATAAACAACTTATGTTACATTGCGCGTTTGCTTTGCTACACTTGCAGCTTGTAGTACAGTTATATAATTTACATTTACAAAATGGAGTTAACTCAATAAAATTGGGTTTTGGGCTTTTTGAAATCATCTTTGGAAATAAGATTTCCTCCTTTAGGTACCATCCAAAATCTAAAACATTTGGAATTCTGGGCTTAATTTGGTAGGCTGTCTTCTTGTAAATAGCACATTGCAGAAATGCCCTTTTTACTTGTATTCTCTGTACTAGGATTTACAATTTCTGATTTTCTTTTATAAGCAGTTCGGGTATACGATCTTCTACATTGTGCATGGTAAACTGAATTTAGTGATAAAAATAAATTTTTCTGTTCTAAATATTGTTTTAGAGCCACAGAAATGTCATCGGATTTTGCATTTGATCGGTACATTTCTAAAGCCGTAAATATCGCTCGCAGACAAAAATTTTCATACCATTGTGTTAGTGAACGAATTCTGAACAACTTTCAAAATGTCCGTCTGTCTGTCCGTCCGTCACGTTCCTTGTAAGCACGATAACTGAAGAAAGAAAATTCCGATTGTACTGAAATTTAGACAGTAAATTAGTGTTAGCTAGAAGAAGAACCCTATTTGAACAAAATCGATCGATAAATAAAAATGTTATTACTTAATGATTTAAATTTGATAAATTAACTCCTATATAAAAAAGTCTATTTGACAGTCACATTTTGTCACTTTGACAGCGATAAAAAAGGTGCATCGTTTCTTATCACGATAAAAATACCTGTTCCTCAAAAGCAAAGTATATCTAGTAGTCGCACGTCATTTTAAAATCTGTACTGTCGGCTATAACTTGTAAGTCTTGTGGAAATTATACTGTACGATATGAGTCGTTTTGAGAAAATTATAATTATTTTTAATTGTTGTTCGTTCACATATTCTGTCGTTAATTTATCTTGCCAAAAATCACTCAAGCTTTTCTTTTATGGATAAATTTCTTTTTAACTCAATATTTTGTCAATCAGTAATTTTGCTCGAAAAACTGACATTTGACAAAATCGCTCGATCTCCGATCTCGCGATTTTTTCATGTCAGTTTTTCTCATAAAAGCACTGATTGGCAAAATTATTTCGTTACAAAGAGAAATTTATCCGATAAAAAAAAGCTCGTGATTTTACTGTTGAAAAATTTTTTTTTTAATTTTTATGTTTTTGTAATTGAATAGAAATCTAGTGAAATATTTCATTTTAATATTTCTAATTATTTATATATTTTACAAATATACATTTCATAATGTAATATACAACCGTGAAAATATGATTTTATAGCTCGTGTCTTATAATGTAAAAATTTACATTCTTCTACGTGTAAGGTGGTGGTGTAGTTCTTTTGACTCGGAATCGAAACCCAAATGGGGTTTGGTATAGTTTTTTTACCAAGTCTTTTACCAACTAAGATCGTACTATAAAATTAAAAATGTCTAAAAGTAACATTATTTACAAAAAACTGCGAAAAGTATCCTATTGAATGTATAACAATTATATAAAAATCCAGTTAACAGGCGAAGAGTACGTTTTTAGCTTGTTTCCTTTGATTTCCTATCCGAGTAATTATAATTTATTATGCCAAACTATGTGTTTATAACGCACTAAATATAAGGACTGAGACAAAAAGCACTTTCAACTTAACATAAATGGATACTGGAAAATAATAATCACCCGGCACGTGTCTGCGTTTAGCTCTAGATGCGATTGCGGCCGATTCATAGTAGCGCGCATTCGTTCGGACGCTGAAACAATTAATGAATATTTCGATAAGGGAGCAAAATTTCAAAAAAAACTTCTTATAAAAGATTTTATTTAGTTCATTCGGAACATTTTCTTCGATTATAGTAGGCACCTAACTTTAAAAATAAAAAAGATACCTCGATCGGATATTTTACTCTGCAAATTTTAAAGATTTTGCGTCAAAGAAAAGTTGTTATTTTTTTTTTGCCAACTAATTATTTTTTAGGTAAAGTTTTTTACTTTCAACATATCAAAGAATAGTTAGAGAATATTATGTAAAAAAAATAAAAAATTCTGAAGTAAAATAAAAAATATATTACGTGTTATATGAAAAACAAAAAATAACACATAATTTTTATTTTTTTTAGAAAATTGCCAATTTGGTCATTTTGGCAATCTCAAATCAATGGGCGAATTCAAAAATCAAGTTTAGCGGGTTATTTTACATCAGATTACCTATTTTTTAGGTGGGTGTTCGCGAGTTGTATAGAGGGTGTCGAATTCAGAGGGTCTGGTCTTCCACTATCTAGACAAGAAATCATGCAATAATCTTAATACAGTGTAGATCCTTTGTGTATTGAAGTTGATTAATTAACATTGTACAATGCAGAAGTTATCCTGTTTCTTCAGCAGAGACAAATGATACGAACAAATTAAATTTATTATCTCGGAATATTAAAATATTTCAGTAAAATTCTTAGATCCCTTGATTGTAATTATATAGTACTAAAAACCTCATCGCATCATTTAATAAACCACTCTCGCTGAAATAATATTTTCACCGATTCCAAAAATAAACAAAGTTCTTCCTTTATACAAAAAGTAGATAATACTTTACCTGATAATCAAGTATCTGGCACTTTTGTGATACATACATATTGATAATGGCCTAAATTGGGATGTGCATATAGGAACTATTGCCAAAAAAAATCTTTACCTGTTACGCATTGTACAGATTGTCAAAATTAGCCAGCAGACAAACACTGTTAACGTACTTTTACGCAAACTCTATATCGAGAATACCATATTGTGTAAAAAATAACATTAATTTATTTTTATCAAATAATATGATCATAATTACAATACAAGAGAAAGTGACAATTTGATGATCTCTGCACATAGTGTGTTGAAGTATGAGGAAAATTCAGGTATATGGGAATAATCTTATACAGGGTGGACCATTAATAATATTCCAGTTCACGATTAGATTCTTTGGAGCAAAATATGAGGATATATCTTTGTGTTTATAGTATCTTATCAAAGGTGTTACAATATTCTTCACGCGCATTTTTTTCATAAAATGTTTCATAACCTTTATATTTACTGATCGATTTTTTTTCCAAATCGATAGGGTTCTTAATCTAGTTAACACTAACTTACTGTCCAAATTTCAATAAAATCGAACTTTTTACTGTTAAGTTATCCCACTCACAAAAACGTGCCGTATAGAGAGGCAGACGGTCAAACGGACAGACTGACAAACAGACGGACATATGAAGGACATTTTCTAGAACTAACATAATAATATGAATTTTATTTTCTCTACGAGTGATATTTACGGTTTTAGAAATAATGTGTCGATCAAATGCATTTTTTCTTATTTCCAATGATTATAATAATAGATAAGGAACAAATGTATATTATATTTTCTGTAGAGAATTTTATATGCTTTATTTTTTATGGTAACCATGGTTGGCGGGATATAAGCAAAAACTTTATCGGGGCACCATTTTTCCAAGATGGCGGCGCGAGCGCAAGAGCTAGAGTTGGGGAATTTAAGTATGTTTAACAGTGGGCCTTAATGAACATTTCTGCCAAATTTCAAAACTTTATCAGTTTTTCCCTCTAATTTTCCCTATTTGACTAGAGTATAAGGAATTTTCTACTTCGTCAGTTGAATGTAATCAGTAAAATTTACTTAACTCTATGCTCCCAGTAACCAGTAGTGATGAGCGATATCGCGATTTTTCAATCACTCCGTGATCAGTGACTGCTATTTTTGAATCATGGTGATTTTAAACAGTGACTGCGATCGCGGTTTAGCCCAAAAATCTGTAAACTGTTATGTTTGCCGTGACCTGCTTACATTACATATCTGCACTGCGTTTTAAACAGTGATGACTACGATCGCGGTTTAGACTGAAAGTGAACGCAATCTGCGAGCTTGATATAAGTTTGCCGTGATTTGGGATATATCGCTGCTCTGCATAAATAATAGGAAACGGAAATAAACGTGAATACATTTTACTATTTATAGCAACAACGTATAATAAAAAATAAATAAATATATAAATACTAAACATATGAATAAATAAATATTTTAAACTTACGAGTCAAAAGTATTAGAACTTGAATTTGAATGATCAAATCTACGAAATGTTACGATTACGTCCGATCCATAATCGCCATTTTCGTAGTGCTATTTCTATCATGCCAGTGCATAGAAGACTAGAAGAGTAATATATCTTGAGCTATTAAAATCACTAATCGCCGTGACTTTGTTTCCTTCGTCACTGTTGCTATCGGTGATTTCTAATCACGATGATTTAATCACCGGCAGTAAAATATTGCCCATCACTAGTAACCAGTCGTATTTTCCATGCCAAGTTTTACTGAAACCCGATTTGATTTCCCACCTACACCTACGTTAATTAGCGATTTACTTAAATCTGGAACTAGACGCGTGCGAAAAAGCACAAAGCACATATGTTATGTTATATATTTCATACTGAATTACCGACGTATGTCTATCACGGTTGTTCCTTAGATATTAAACGCGTGTATAAGGCAAGCGGTCTTCTTCAGCTCATTATTAATTCAAGTGTGCATTGCACAAAGCCTACCTAAATGCAGTTGTAGATATTGGAATGGCGAGAGGTACATTTAAATGTGCCTCTGTTCTAAATGGCAATACCTAACGAAAATTTATTAATTCCAATTCAAAGTTATATACATTGTGTTACGTGCTTACACTCTTTTTGTAAACACCCTATATCGTGGGTTCGGAAATTATAACACCAGGGTAACACTAACACTAATTTATTAACTTACTAATTATAGCAACAATTAATTACTTGACTAATAATACACTGTGTACTACAATTCAATTATTCAGTCACTTTACCACTATGTTTACTCCTAACTCTCTGACCATCTCAACTGACCATTAGAACTGTACTAACTTGTCCACTCTGCTTTCCTCCATGCCTTATATACCTAAAGGTGACTGATCCCGAATTTTCTGTGATGACGTCACCATTCTCTAGATAGTTTCAGAATATATGTCATCACTCTAGAGCTTCTAGTTTCAGTTTCGCTCACCTTCTTGTTTGTCCTGTTTCCCCAGAGAAGCCAGTTTGTCCAATAATTTACTGAACATTTCAAGCACGCCCTTAGTGTCCAGATTCTTTTTATCTGAATGTGCTTCTTCGACTGTCGCAGCACGCACTTCTGACCGCGCGGCGACTTTAAAGGCAGCCTCTACTTCAAGGGCACGCACCAAAGCTTCGCTACTACTTTGGTGTCTCGTCAGCCTCAGAACTCGCCTGACCTCTTCGTCCCTTATGCCATCTAAGAAGGCCCCGACGGCTAATTGTTCTTGAAATTCTCTTGGAGCACTCGGATATGCCAGGTGTGTCAGTCTCTCTATGGCAGCCTCGAATTCTTGTGAACTTTCTTCAGCCTTTTGTGTCCGTGATTTTAGCTGGGCCTGGTATATTTGAGCGAGGTGTTGGTCGCCATATCTCAAGTCCAAGGTAGCTTCTAAAACTTTGAAGTCTCTTTGTTTCTCCACTGGGATAGTCTGAAGTAACTCTGAGGCTTGTACGTTGTCCATGAGCTTTGGCCGTCAAACGAGGGAGGTTTTAGTCGAGGACCTGATGATGTTACCAGCTGCCCTCCTTCCTCTCTCAGCTGTCGTTTAAGGCGCTCCACTTCTCCTTCGACCTCACTCATTTTTCCTTTGATGTCACTTACTTCCCCTTTTACTTGACTGACTTCCCCTTTTACTTGACTGACTTCTGTCTTGACTTCAGTGACTTCAGTCTTAACAATTCCCACATCCTCCTTGATTTTGTCCGTGATTGAATTCATAGTACCCTGTTCAATTTTCATTTGATCGTTCAGAATTTTCTTCAATTCTTCTTTTCGTCCTTCTTGTTGTTCTTTTTCCTCTTGACGTCGTCTTTCTTGCTCCTCTTTCTCCTCTTGACGTCGTCTTTCTTGTTCCTCCTTCTCCTCTTGACGTCGTTTTTTTTGTTCCTCTGTCTCCTCTTGACGTCGTCTTTCTCGTTCCTCCTTCTCCTCTTGGCGTTTTATTTCCTGATCTTTCATCATTTTCTTTAATTCGTCTCTTTCTTCTTTGTCTTCCTGGCGTTGCTGCGCCATCATCCTCGTAAATTCCACAATCAGGTTCTGTATTTGTTTCTCTGCTGCCGTGCTTCTTGTTTTTTATGGGCATATAATCACTTTAAACAGTTTATTACACAAATAACGTTAAGAAAATCCAGAATCTCTCGTCAACATTTTTAATGGAACTTGCTAGAAAAATCTCTAAATGGTACGAAAGAGTCTTATCTAGAGTCTTTTGTCACTATCCAGTTGAGAGAATTTAATAATATCTCCACTAATGTCCAAATAGAAAAGTTCTAGAAATTTTCACGCGCTAACACAAATGAGGCTTTTTCAGTGTCTCTGTCACTTTCCCGAAAACGCACTTTTTCACAGATTTGGGTAAAAAAATAGTCCTTAAACAATGTCCCGTAAGTCAATTCTCAGTGTCACCACTAATTCCCGAGAAGAAAACTGTAGAAACCTTCTCGAACAGTCCAGAAATCTTCTGTTATAATTCCGCTTCTGACACCAATTGTTACGTGCTTACACCATTTTTGTAAACACCCTGTATCGTGGGTTCGGAAATTATAACACCAGGGTAACACTAACACTAATTTATTAACTTAGTTATTATAACAACAAGTAATTACTTGACTAATAATACAATGTGCACTACAATTCAATTATTCAGTCACTTTATCACTGTGTTTACTCCTTACTCTCTGACCATCTCAACTGACCATTAGAACTGTACTAACTTGTCCACTCTGGTTTACTCCATGCCTTATATACCTAAAGATGACTGATCCCGAATTTTCTGTCATGACGTCACCATTCTCTAGATAGTTCCAGAATAGATGTCATCACGCTAGAGCTTCTAGTAGGTTCTTTCTCTAGTAGGTGCAAATCTCTACATTCAGACAACATCCGAACTAATTGAATTCTGTGTTGCCTACATTCTGGGGGTTGTAACACATAACAATTGTATAAATTGTTGAAAGAACAATACAGTTTATAAAATTACTAATTAGGTACAGATTTACTGCAAATTTACTGGTGAGGCACTGCCTAACCTGCCTCATACGACAAGCCCCCACTGCTTTCTCTAGGTATTCGATTTATGAATATCAGAGTTTCTATGGAATTTGATTGGTGCTTAAATACATACCTATATAAAAATTTAAAAATTTAACATTTGTAGGGGAAGGTGATATAAATGAGTTATTTAGTAATATATTGGAATTATTACACGTCTTTTACCAGTCGTTAAAACGTAAATAGTAAGTTTTCACATTATCAAAATATAAAGAGATGCTAGAGAATAATGTATTTAGATTAGAAAGAGTAAATAGCATTGCATGAATCCTCGAGTCTAATATAATCTTTACAAGATACAAGGGCATATATATCATCGATATATATGGTTAAATTTGTATTAAGTACTGAATTTTCTACATCATTAATGTAAAGTATGAAAAGAATAGGGTCTATAACAGAGCTCTGAGGTACTCCTATTTGAATATTCTTGATTTCAGACTGCATACAGCTCTTTGAGTAGTGAGTAACAAAGTTAAATTAACATATTGAGATCAGTTATTTAAGTAACAGTTTATCCATGTACCTTCGACACCATATTTATTTGGTCTGAACAGTAACAAATTGTGACTAACGTAGTCGAATGTCCTGCTGAAGGAACACCTCTGGGCTCTGGGTCTCTCTCGGGTTTGGACTCTCAGTTGATAAATTAGTAAGGGCATTTAACGAATGTAACAATTTTGATGCAGTTTTCTGTAAGCGTTAGATAACTCTTCAGAGAATATTCTTAGATACTGATCTTTGGGGGGCTGGTAATGTAGAAGAACGCACTACCGGACGTCAAAATGACGCGACACCAATTTATTTCTCAGGGGGCGCCAGTCGCGTATTACCCCGTTCTTCTACCTCCCAGGCGGGTTCGAGATAAGATGCACTTCGGTAGCCGAGTAATGGGACCAAGGCTGCACTACCACAGATCGGAAACTACGCTCTCTCTGGACCCGAATTCCCTCGTTAGGGGTTTAGGCACCTCTAAATTTCCTGAATTTTTGCATAAAAAAATCCCAACCGAAGAATTTCTCTGCGGAGGGATTAGTTTTGGTACGCGAAAATCACGTTTTGGTCCATTAATAACGGAATATATTTCTCAAAAAACGCATAAAAAAATCCCTATCAAACCTCCGTAAAGCAACCAGAAGGTCGAACGTTAATGCGAATTAACTCGACACATCCGGCTTTCTATACGAAAGTTCCAGGGATTATAGACCGTCAACAGGCCTCAAGATCAATTAAGAAATATTAGTTCAAAGAATCCGTTTATTTAACAGAATTGGTTATACAAAATTCTCAAGAAAGAATCGTGCCTTCCCCAATCAAGGTAGTGACTTCCAGACCATACAAGCGAGAGCGCTCACGCTAACGATCGATTAGGTAGAAAAGATTCATACGTACCTTCTCAGAATCAAAATGTGAGCTTTTAGAATCATTTCAGACTCTGGGTAAATGAATAATTAAGGCTGACTGAAATTAACTTAAAAAAGTTTTACTAAATGAATTTAGTTTCGCTAGAGACTACTTAGCTTTAAAGTTCTTGTATCGTGGAGATTCACGTACTCAAACACATTCAGAGGACTTATTACTGCATAAGTTGAGTGGCGTTCGATCAGTCCACGACTTACTAACCCTTATCACAGTCGATTAATATTATCGATTTGGCAGCGTCTCACCTTCGAGCGACTTTTAGGCAAAATTGAATTTTTGGATTTTTATGCACAAGGCGTTTTCCTCTATAACTTTGTCATTTGAAAAGCCCCGTTATTGGCTTTTCTACCATCGCCTTGTCTGGACCACTCAACGCGCTCGACCAAATTGCGAGCCGCTGAGTCAACCCAAACTCTTTCTATGCGAGAAACCGGCCTTGTACATGTGCATTGATTTTTATCAATTTTTGCTTATCGGCACTACGCCGGCTTTGACAAAATCTTCTATTTTGCCTTTCGGATGCAGTGCATCCGTAAAATTTTATGCTCATACTTTAGAATTGGGCTTTTAATGACCGTACCTCAAAGGTCAATGTCTTTGGTTGAGGAATAAAAAATAAAAAATAATTTAAATTATATTTTCGTGGTACTTTTTAAACTGACTTTGTGGTACTTTTGAAAAATCCATTTTAAGACCAATTTTAGCGTACTTTTGAAAAATCGATTTTCGAGCCAAATTTCAAGGTACTTTTGAAAAACTAATCTGCGGGTGAAATTTTGGCGTACTTTTGAAAAAAAATCGATTTTCAAGCCAAATTTCAAGGTACTTTTGAAAAGTTAATCCGCGGGTGAAATTTTGGCGTACTTTTGAAAAATCGATTTTCAAGCCAAATTTCAAGGTACTTTTGAAAAGTTAATCTGCGGGTGAAATTTTGGCGTACTTTTGAAAAATCGATCTTCAAGCCAAATTTCAACGCAGTTTTGAAAAATTAGTCTGCAAGTGAAACTTTGGCGTACTTTCGATAAATCGATTCCTGGGCCAAATTTGACGCCCTTCCAAAAATATTATTTTTCAAAGTCCAATTTATGGTACCTTTGAAAAAGTATATTATTCATAAATCTTTGTCATTATATACTTTTACTCTCATATTCTGAACCAAAAACATTTTTCCTAAGTGAAAATTCGGTGTTTCTTCGAATTTTCACCTGGTCATTTCCAACGCCTTATAGAACCCAAAACGGTCCTTATGGACTGATCGGCGCCTCTGCAGACTCCCAAAAATGTTTTTAAATGAAATTTTTGCCTAAGTCGAATTTTGATTATGTCTTCAACTTAGGACGATTTTGGAGAGTTCTACAACACTCCCCTCCTTTGGTTGAATCTTTTCTACTCATCGATTGCCTTTAATTTCCATATTCACTTGTATGTCTGTATGCCTTCATTTGACGGTCTGACCTATGGTACAGATGTTTAAAAATAACGGCCTTAATTGGGGCAGACGGCTGATTCGCCTATCTAACTTAAAAATAAATACATTTTTTTTAAACAATACGCCAAGTTGATACAACATTTTTATCAACTTAATTACACCCGCGTCGAGGTGCGAAGCGTAGCACAATTTTGATTAGCGTCCACTCTCACTAATTCGTTGCACTCGCTTTTTCGCCCTGGTCTCGCTCTTGCTTAACTTCGGCCCTTTCTAGAAGAGGCTGTCTATATCTCCATGCCGCAGCTTGGACGGTCCTCGCCTTTGAGTTCCAGACTTCACCATGCCGCGCCCTTGCGACAGGCTGGGTCATCTTTCCATTTCTGCTAGGGATTGCAATTTACCGGAAGTTTTAATAACCGGTAAATCGGTAAATAAAAATATAAATAACCGGTTAACCGGTATTTACCGGTAATTTTTAGAATGGATGATTAGGGTGGCGAAAATGGCAATTGTCTTTTTCCATATACAAAATTATCTAAATTTAACAAAAAACATTTTTATATACGTGTATGTGATATAATGAACAAACAAAAGGTTTTTTTATCAACAGTAAAATCAGAAGAGCTTTTTTTTTGGATAAATTTCTCTTTGTAACGAAATAATTTTACCAATCAGTGATTTTATAAGAAAAACTGACATGAAAAAATTGCGAGACCGGAGGTCGAGCGATTTTGTTAAATGTCAGTTTTTCGAGCAAAATTATTGATTAATGACAGAATATGTGAACGAACAACAACAATAATTATCTTTACTTATACAATGATTTGAAGGAACAGTTATTAAAAACACAGTTATTATAAATTGTTTGCTTTGATGTACTGATTTCAATATTCTCTTCTCTAGTTTCCACACATGTTGAATATTCGTAAATTATAGCTGACAGTACAGATTTTAAAGTGACGTACGGCTACTAGATGTACTCTGCTTTTGAGGAACAGGCATTTTTATTGGTGATAAAAAACGATGCACCTTTTTTTTATCGCTGTCAAAGTGACAAAAATGTGACTGTCAAATAGACTTTTTTATATAGGAGTTAATTTATCAACAGTAAAATTACAAGAGCTTTTTTCTTATTGGATAAATTTCTTTTTGTAACGAAATAATTTTGCGATCAGCGACTTTATAAGAAAAACTGACATGAAAAAATCGTGAGACCGGAGGTCGAGCGATTTTGTCAAACGTCGAGCAAAATTACTGATTGGCAAAATTTTCAGTTAAAAAGAAATTTATCCATAAAAGAAAAGCTCGAGTGTTTTTTGGCAAGATAAATTAACGACAGAATATGAATGTGAACGAACAACAACAATAATTTATTAAAAATAATTATAATTTTCCCAAAACGACTCATATCGTACAGTATAGTTTCCATAATACTTAAAAATTATAGCTGACAGTACAGATTTCAAAGTGACGTGCGACTACTAGGTGTACTCTGCTTTTGAGGAACAGGCATTTTTATCGGTGATAAAAAACGATGCACCTTTTTAATTGCTGTCAAAGTGACAAAAATGTGACTGTCAAATAGACTTTTTTATATAGGAGTTAATTTATCAAAAGGAAAAAATATAAATGAAATAAATTTAAATAAATAATTATTCTGTAAATAACAAAAATATCCACTTAAATAACAAAAATTATAAACATAAACTCAAATAGGGCATTTACTGAATACCTAATCTAAAAATACAATATTTAAAAAAAAACCCTTTTAAAAGGGTTAGTTTTTCAAAGCTATATATGTTAGTCGTCTGATATTTGTGCATAGAATACCACCAACTGAAAATGCCCTTCCTCAATCGATATTGGTGGGTCGATAATTTAATAAGGATATTTGCGGCAGTGAAATATTCAATTTTCTGTCGTAAGATATTGTCAATGTCTCTCTTGTATTTCTTAGGGTTTGGTGTTTGGAGTTTACTTTTTATATTATTTATTTATTGTTAAAAGTGCTCGGTGTTGGCACAGGCACTCTGTATTTAGTGAACACTAGTCAGTGACATAAATAGAAACGTTGAATTCGTGACATATCGTAAGTTCAGAATTTACCGAAATAACCGGTAAAAAATTAAAATAATCGGTAATTACCGTCATGTGTTTTTTGTCCTAATAACCGGTTAACCGGTTAACCGGTTAACCGGTAATGCAATCCCTAATTTCTGCACATGGAAAATGCAGTTCTGCAACTAGATTGACTTTTTAGCAAGTCGTCGACTGGGACGCGTCGACTAACAAACACAATGTGTTGTTTTTAATGAAATATTTTTCTAACATGAATTTTGTTAACTTATAATGGTTAGAAATTGGTTCTTCGTAAGGTAGATTGAATCGGCTTACGATACTCGTGCGGTCATCACTACTTTGTGAAAAAAGTATAAAAAAAAAAAATTGAAGCGTCTTCTTGAGTGAAGAACGACTTCTGAAACTCGTCTCGTAGTTTCTACTTCGTAAGGTAGATTAAATCGGCTTACGATACTCGTGCGGTTATCACGACTTGTGAAAAAAGTATAAAAAAAAAATTGAAGCGTCTTCTTGAGCGAAGAACGACTTCTGAAACTCGTAGTTTCCATTTGGGGTATACGTTAATTTTGTTGACTTAAAATGATTAAAATAGAAGTTGTCTTCTTGCATAAGAAAAACAGCTTCCGAAACTCGTACTGATTCGTACTTATGCCTACGTCCATTACTCGAACTTGGCGGCTCTCGCTCTTGAGAAGCTAGGCTTACCGGATCGCGCTCTTGCGTCGGGTTCGCCGTCTTTCCATGTCTGCTCATGGAGTAGACTTTAAATTTTCGATTCGACCGCATACAGGTCAAAATCGCCACTTAGAATTTTGAGAAAAAATATAAAAAAAAGCGAAAACGGCTATTAGCCGTGGTCGACCTCAGAAATATCTAGAGGTGACTCTTCTATGTCTGGCTCATCTCGAGCATCATCGGGATCTCGACTTATTACATCCTGCTCATCTTGAGCACTTGCGGGAACATTGATTTGAACTAGTGTGGTATCGCTACGTCGTTCTGACCTGGGCGCGATCTCATTGTCTGATGAGGAAGCGTCGTCACTAAGATGAGTTTCATCCGGACTATCTTCTGATTCTTCAGACAATTACAATTCAACATCGGGATCTCCCTTAGGTGCCGGCCTGATGGCATCGACATGTAATCTCGTCGAAGTTACCCCCTTGTGAATGAGGTAAACTTCATCGGACAATCTCTTTAAAACCTTGTGTGGCCCACTCCACGACGGTGTGAAGGTATGATCCTTCCTGATCCTTTTAGTCATTACCATATCTCCCACTTTATATACGACCGGCGTTACCGCCACTTTGGGCGCGTAACGCCATTGGTAATTTGTTTGATTTCTACGAATCTCCTTGACTCTTTCAAGGCGGGGAACGTCCGCTTGATTACGACGTTCTTGTCTATAAGCGAACATATTCCAATCACCAATCTGCGGTAATTCATAGCCGAGTACTACGAAACTGGGCGTATGCCCCGTAGCGGCGTTTTTTCTTGTTCTCAAGATATATGCCATCTGACTAACATGTCGATCCCACTCGTCGTTGGGTGAACCATATAATAAGGTTTTTAAGATCTTCTTAGCTTCTTGCACCCTCCTTTCTATTGGATTGGCCTGTTGGTGGTAAGCTGCTGTGAAGAATCTTTCAATATTGTTACGTGTACAGAACGTATCGTAAAAGCCGGAATTGAAGTGGCCTCCCTGGTCGGAAATGATGACCCTCGGAACGCCATATCTCGCCACTAGTTCCTCTTCGATAAATTGTGCTATTGTTTTTCCACTGACTTGGGTGAACGCCTTGGCTTCGACCCACTTACTAAATACATCCTCTACCATTAATATATATCGGTTATCTGCATCTTTGGTTCGCTGAAGCGGTCCGATTACATCGACGCTTAGAACTTCGAACGGATGCGATGGAGCATGGCTTCTGAGAGGAGCCTTCGGTTGTGACTGTCTGCTTTTTACGGAATTACAAATAATGCACTCATTTAAATATTTGTTAACTAGTCTCGACAAATTATTAAAATAATAGCGGCCCGAGATGATTCTAACAGTTTCATCGCGGCCGGGGTGACCTACTTCCGGTCGGTCGTGAAAATGAGATATTACTCTCATGACCATACGTTTTGGTACGTATAATTTTTCTATAACATTTTCGCCTCTCGTCCAAAGTGTGCCGCCTATCACTTGTCTTGTATTGACGAATTTCACCTCTGCCTCGGTTTTATCTGCTTGTCGCACTAGAGTATTCCATCGTTCAATTTGGTCTTGGATATCTCTGGAGTGCGTTTGCGCTTCTCTGACCTGATCGTTTAATTCCAATGTGGTAATCACTGATATTCGTTCCTTGTACGAGAATTTTGGTGGATACATCCTTTCCTCTTCGTCGTTTGCTTCGACGTTTGGGCCTTGAGGATTCCTGCTAAGATAGTCTGCCAATATATTTTCCTTGCCGGGACAATGTTCTATGGTGAAGCTGTATTCCTGAAGTAATAATGACCAACGTGTAAATTTCGTTTTCTCGTCCTTATGCTTATTTAACCATAGTAAAGCTCGATTGTCGGTTTTGACTATAAATGGACGGTCTGCCAAATATATTTTGTATTTCCTTATATAATTAACGACGCTCAAACATTCCAATTCATTGATATGGTATTTTCTCTCCGTCGGAGATAACGTATTACTAGCATAAGAGACGATGTGCTTCTGGTCATTATCCCCCAATTGATATAATACTGCAGATAATCCTATTAAGGATGCGTCCGTCTGCAGTATGAACATTTTATTGAAATCTGGCCGGTGCAGTCCTAGAGGTTTATTTAATACCTCTTTCAGTAGGATAAAGGATTCTTGGGCTTCTGTATTCCACTTATAGCGCCAGTCCTTCGAGAGTAGTCGGGTCAAGGGCTTAGTAATTATTGCAACATTAGGGATATATTCACGTACCCAATTACATAGGCCAAGGAAACTCTGAAGCTGGCGCCTTGTCGTAGGCACAGGATAGCTCTGTATCTGCAGAATATGTTTTTCTAAAGGTTGAGTAGTATTGGCATTTATCTTATGCCCGAGATAGGTTATACTGGATGTGGCTACCACACATTTTTCTGGTGACACTTTTAAATTATGTAAACGTAGGCGTTCAAAGACGGCTCTCAGATGGTTTACATGCTGATCTATATTTTCACTGTAGATGATAATATCATCGAGATATACTTTGCAGAAATGATGCAAGTAGCCGGTCAATACGTCTCTTGCCATAAATTTTTGGAACGTACATGGAGCGGTCTTCAATCCGAAAGGCATCACGTTGAATCGGTAAGATGCTCCATCCAATGTTGTAAACGTAGAATAATTTTTTGACGTCTCCTCAAGAGGGATTTGCCAGTATCCGCTCTTGAGGTCCAACACCGTAAATATGTTGGCGTTTCCTAGATCCTTTATACTCTCGTATATCTTAGGTAAGACGGATGCTTCGTCTTCCGTTACTTCATTTAAGTGACGATAATCAATGCAGAAACGAGGCTTCTTGCCGGGCCTTTCTATTATAATGGGAGGCGAACTGTACTGAGCGGTACTCGGTTCTATAACTCCGGCTTTCAGCATCTCTTCAATTTGATCGTACATAACTTTTTTCTTAGTAGGAGACATAGGATAAGGTTTGATATTAAACGGGCGGTCGTCTTTAACTTTTATTTTATGTTTCGTTGTCACCGTGGTAGCTTGGGTAGGCACCGCGGTGAACAATTCAGCGAATTCCTCGAATAGAGGTTTTAAATTATCGTTTCCGATGATTAGTTCTTCGGGAAGCCGGCATTGCTTCCTTGCTTGATGTGCCGCTTGATTCCAGAAGACGGTTATTCGCTCTTCAGTGCCGACGTAGACACATTTACGTTGATAATCGAATACGACATTGTGGGCATATAAAAACGGGGCTCCCAGAATGAGCTCTTCGTTTAAATTTTGAATGACCTGAAACGTGGTCTGAAAGGGTACATCTAGTACATTAACATTTATGGTCGTAGTCCCGAGGGATTCTACTAAACCATCGCCACAAGCCATAACAAACGTTTGGGGAGCTGTAAGTTGATCAATGTCGTTCAAAAATTTCGGTTGGATAATGTTCCTTGTCGAACCTGTATCCAATAAAGCGTTAACCGCTCGATTATTAATTATAAGCTTAATGCGAGGCAGAGGGAAAGCGTCGCTAGTTTGATTGATAGATTCTAATGGAGTGAATCGGTGGGGAGATAGGTTGACTTCTTGATCCTTAAACAGGTAATTAAGGTCAGGAAGGTCATCGAAGTTTTTTAATTTAAACTTCTTGCTTCGGAGCTTCCCCGAGGGTCGCTTCGAGCCTGCTGGGGCCTGGTAGGCGGGGCTGGTACAGTTCGGCCTGGGCCATCGCCTCTGACCCCCGCTTGGTTTCCCGTATTCATATTACGATAGGGATTGTTTGGGCTTCCGCATGAAAATGCCACTGCTCCGTTGGGCAGTACCTGCAAGGGCGATACGGGACTCGGGAGTTCCATACGTCTCCAGTACCCCTTCTCGGTATATCCCCTCTGGGCAGCGAGGAAATATTATTTGCAAAATGCACCCTTGGTGCTGGCGGATTATCTCTTCTTTGAGATCCATTGAATGGTGTCCTAGATGCACCAAAGGAACTGGAGGACGGCTTCGCTAATGCGGAGGGTTCCGTTCTCCAGTTACTGCTCGATTGCTGATTCCCTTGAGCTGAAGCGGTAGATGTGGACGCTTCTTGGTCCTTGCTTTTTTTGACATTTTGCAGAGTCTCGAATTCTTTATTCTCATCCATGATTTTGGCCATTTGTTCGGTCATCGTCACTAATGTATTTGTATCTAGTATGACGGCACTCTTTAGGAGCATTTTCATATCAGGTCTCAACTGATTGAAGATGGTAGCCGCCTTCATCGCCTCCGGCTTAAACGGATCGATCCTCTTGAAGAGGCATACCTTCCTGGAAATAAATACTGACGTACTTTCCTCGGCATCTTGTTTCTTGCCATATAAATTAGCTACTGCTTCGGTGAGTACTTCACCTGAATCGTAACGGCTTCTGAACCGCTCGAGGAATAGAGGATACGTGGTAATTAGGGTTCGGTATTGTTCGAACCATTTCCTGGCATCGTCTTTGAGCTGTTCTGATATTTTATATAGACGGTCGTTATCCTGCGTAATTCGTACTCGGACGAAAAATTCCTCCATATGATGAATGAAGGTTTCAGGGTCTTCGTGTTCGAAGCCATGAAATTCCGCATTTGGATGCTTCGACCGATACTTATGCTCGTGCGTGGCTTCGCTTAGAGCTTTGGCAAGACCTGCTGCCATTTGGGCGAACACTTGTTCTGAGGAGGGCTGTATGACTCCTTCAGTGGTACTCGGGCCTACCCCCGAACTACCCAGTACATCCTCCGCGCACGGCCTCTCTATCCCTCTAGAGACGTTGTCCATCACAGATGTCGGCTCGTCGTAAAACTGGAAAGGCGTTGATTCATCCATATCCTTTCCAGAAAGCCCTGCTGACTAACAACGCCCCACGTTGGGCGCCATGTAGAAGAACGCACTACCGGGCGTCAAAATGACGCGACACCAATTTATTTCTCAGGGGGCGCCAGTCGCGTATTACCCCGTTCTTCTACCTCCCAGGCGGGTTCGAGATAAGATGCACTTCGGTAGCCGAGTAATGGGACCAAGGCTGCACTACCACAGATCGGAAACTACGCTCTCTCTGGACCCGAATTCCCTCGTTAGGGGTTTAGGCACCTCTAAATTTCCTGAATTTTTGCATAAAAAAATCCCAACCGAAGAATTTCTCTGCGGAGGGATTAGTTTTGGTACGCGAAAATCACGTTTTGGTCCATTAATAACGGAATATATTTCTCAAAAAACGCATAAAAAAATCCCTATCAAACCTCCGTAAAGCAACCAGAAGGTCGAACGTTAATGCGAATTAACTCGACACATCCGGCTTTCTATACGAAAGTTCCAGGGATTATAGACCGTCAACAGGCCTCAAGATCAATTAAGAAATATTAGTTCAAAGAATCCGTTTATTTAACAGAATTGGTTATACAAAATTCTCAAGAAAGAATCGTGCCTTCCCCAATCAAGGTAGTGACTTCCAGACCATACAAGCGAGAGCGCTCACGCTAACGATCGATTAGGTAGAAAAGATTCATACGTACCTTCTCAGAATCAAAATGTGAGCTTTTAGAATCATTTCAGACTCTGGGTAAATGAATAATTAAGGCTGACTGAAATTAACTTAAAAAAGTTTTACTAAATGAATTTAGTTTCGCTAGAGACTACTTAGCTTTAAAGTTCTTGTATCGTGGCGATTCACGTACTCAAACACATTCAGAGGACTTATTACTGCATAAGTTGAGTGGCGTTCGATCAGTCCACGACTTACTAACCCTTATCACAGTCGATTAATATTATCGATTTGGCAGCGTCTCACCTTCGAGCGACTTTTAGGCAAAATTGAATTTTTGGATTTTTATGCACAAGGCGTTTTCCTCTATAACTTTGTCATTTGAAAAGCCCCGTTATTGGCTTTTCTACCATCGCCTTGTCTGGACCACTCAACGCGCTCGACCAAATTGCGAGCCGCTGAGTCAACCCAAACTCTTTCTATGCGAGAAACCGGCCTTGTACATGTGCATTGATTTTTATCAATTTTTGCTTATCGGCACTACGCCGGCTTTGACAAAATCTTCTATTTTGCCTTTCGGATGCAGTGCATCGTTAAAATTTTATGCTCATACTTTAGAATTGGGCTTTTAATGACCGTACCTCAAAGGTCAATGTCTTTGGTTGAGGAATAAAAAATAAAAAATAATTTAAATTATATTTTCGTGGTACTTTTTAAACTGACTTTGTGGTACTTTTGAAAAATCCATTTTAAGACCAATTTTAGCGTACCTTTGAAAAATCGATTTTCGAGCCAAATTTCAAGGTACTTTTGAAAAACTAATCTGCGGGTGAAATTTTGGCGTACTTTTAAAAAATCGATTTTCAAGCCAAATTTCAAGGTACTTTTGAAAAGTTAATCCGCGGGTGAAATTTTGGCGTACTTTTGAAAAATCGATTTTCAAGCCAAATTTCAAGGTACTTTTGAAAAGTTAATCTGCGGGTGAAATTTTGGCGTACTTTTGAAAAATCGATCTTCAAGCCAAATTTCAACGCAGTTTTGAAAAATTAGTCTGCAAGTGAAACTTTGGCGTACTTTCGATAAATCGATTCCTGGGCCAAATTTGACGCCCTTCCAAAAATATTATTTTTCAAAGTCCAATTTATGGTACCTTTGAAAAAGTATATTATTCATAAATCTTTGTCATTATATACTTTTACTCTCATATTCTGAACCAAAAACATTTTTCCTAAGTGAAAATTCGGTGTTTCTTCGAATTTTCACCTGGTCATTTCCAACGCCTTATAGAACCCAAAACGGTCCTTATGGACTGATCGGCGCCTCTGCAGACTCCCAAAAATGTTTTTAAATGAAATTTTTGCCTAAGTCGAATTTTGATTATGTCTTCAACTTAGGACGATTTTGGAGAGTTCTACAACAGTAACACTAACATAATCTCATAAAGATGCACTGATTTCAATGATGTCCCCACATAACTTTAGAATGAACGCACCAAAGCAGTTTTTTGTAAATGTTACATAGTTTTTAGAGCGGATTCATAGATATTGAACATCGATCATGTTGAAGCATTAACGAGGCACCTTATGGGCTTTTAATTAGGATATTTATTATAATGAATAATTTGGATTATATTAGTGACGTTTAAATTATTATTTTGTTTATTTATATTTTATTGGAATAAGAGAAAATATTTCTGTTATTGTATACTAACAGCATATTTTGTTGATCCAGGTATCTATAAACAGATTAACCTGTTAGACAAATCCTAATAAATGTATATGCGCAACATGGACTTTTCACCTTTATAGCTGCGTCATATCGGTATCCATATACGCCACTGAGAGTACTGAGACAGTTACATTCTTTTCGGCACAAAACATAACTTAAGATCAACAAACTTATTCATAAATTAAATTGTCCATTATGAGAAGATTTACTGCTACAATCTCTCAACAATATTATACACTTAATATTTTCTCCGAAACTTTTCAACTAATTGAAATAATTTAGTAATTGTAATTTAACACCCTTATTAAGTTCGCCAGTAATTAGCTAAATTAGAGCGGTTTCGGTGTTTATGTTGTAAAGTTTCTGCATGATATGCGTTGATAGCTTTATCAAATCTTAGATGTTCAACACAATCTATACAAGCCATTAGAGGTGCGGGAGCGTGAAAAGTTTGTCGGATAGAGGACCTTCACAAATTCACAACATGTTCAAAGGATCCACACTATCGGGATGTTATCTTTTATGAGGGCAAACGATGGGATTATTGAAGTTTCTTCTCAAATGAAACACACGTCTCCTATATTAAGTTTAAAAGAAACTTCCAAGGCATTAAAATTTGTATAGGAAGAGGGTTTTTTTTTCAGGTTCTATTTTACACGAAAACTTTATTTTAACACAAACTTACTTCTCTTCTTGTACCACAAAGTGCTCATTATCTACGTTCTGAGTTTGTACTGCTATGAATTAAGAATAAATAATACACTAATTTGTTATCTGCGGATTTTTGGTTATCTATTAATGTAAATAAACATTGAATTTATAAAGAGAATATATCGAAAAATAATATTAAAGTAATACTTATAATTAATTTACAATTGAAGTTTCTCATTCGAAATAATTGATTTACAAGAAGAAAATAAAATCAACTCGTTCTTTGTTATTGTTATACAGAGGTCTGCCAAGTTTAAAAAATATCGAATGTAGGGGATAAGGAAAAACTATTAATAGAATTAATTTTATTTAAATTGTGGAATAGCAATTTTAGCACTAAAATTTATTCTTGGCATCTCAAAGAAAAGAAAACAACAAATGTAAAAAAAATAATTTATGTTGCAGAATTCGATTTTTACCAATTTTATGTAAATGTTTCTAAGCGATTAATTAGTACATACTAATTACTTGCGTCGTAACAAAAAAATACGAAATTGTTTGCAATCAAATTTCAAAAAATTTAGTACATATAAAAATGCATTGCGTCAATTCGCTTAGTTGAAAAAAAAAAAGACACCAAATACAACCCTTTAACAGCAATTACTTATAACTACTTTTAGCAACTGCAGCGTTTTCGTGCCATATGAAATCGGAATTTACGTTAAAAAAAAATGCAGCCAGCCGAGGAAAAAAGTCTTTTAAAACCCTCTATCGCATAAAAATCCATATATGGATTTAATAGTTTACCATTTTTTTTCTCTGATTCAAATTCAAGTACATAAGTTTACTCATTAAAACGTTAAACGCAGGTCTTCAGCAAACCCTAATATTTTTTTGAAATCTGACAACACTGTTTCTAACGGTTTGAAATCACATGTCTTCATAACGTGCTTGTTTGGTGTGATCTGTTTGAAAAGTTCGGAACTTTATCTTTAAACATCGGCGATTTACTGGTAAGTAATTATAATTTTAAAATTTTTCTGGTATAATTGGTACTTTTTCTTCATAACCCAGCTAATATTTATCAATTGTTTACCCAGATTTGTCAGTAAAAACAACATTTAGACATCAGCCATATATGGCTTCATATGAGTTATCTTCGAAAATGTACTTTTTATACAGTAGCCAAATATGGCTTTGTATGCATTTTATAATTTATATGAAACATTATTTTTTAAGAAATGGATGCTAAGAAATTTTACAATAGTTCTAAATATGTCAACGAAATTCCCAGTGATGGAGGGATAAGTGATTATGATGAGGCAGCTAGTGACTCAGACGATGAATATTTGCCTCCTTCTCGAAAACAACGTCTAAAGACGTTTGTTCCTGAATCTGATTATAGTGATATAGACACATCTGAAGCTGAATCAGATACTGAAACTCCAACTACCTCAAAAGCAACTGAACAAAAAGACAATAATAAAAAACAGTCACAAACTAAATCTAATCAGAAAAAGAAAAAAATAGATTGGAAGGAATCAAAATTAAAAAATTACGATGAAAATGATTATACATTTTTAGGAGTATCGGATTGGCCAGAATGTATGCAGGGATTGG
Source organism: Rutpela maculata (assembly GCA_936432065.2). NCBI lineage: Eukaryota > Metazoa > Arthropoda > Insecta > Coleoptera > Cerambycidae > Rutpela > Rutpela maculata. The sequence goes on along the minus strand of OW386287.2, from coordinate 89,308,958 downwards.
AGAGTCCTGTTGATTTTTTTTTCTTTTTATTTAATGATGACCTAATAAAGTTGATTGTTGAAGAGTCAAATCTAAAATCTGTTCAAGATAATGTCAACAAGCCAGCTAACATTACTAAGAGTGAACTTGAACAGTTTTTAGGAATAAGCATATTCATGTCACTAGTAAAACCGCCTTCAAGTAGGCTCTACTGGAATGCAGGTTTAGGGCAACGGCTTGTATATGAAACTTTGACTTGCAACAGATGGGAAGAAATAAAAAAAATTTTACATTTCAATGACAACACCAAGTTTATACGTACTGGTTTGCCTGGCTATGATAAACTTTTCAAAATAAGACCTCTAGTGGAAAAAATACGTGAACAGCTATTAATTGTTCCTAGAGAAGAGTATCTTTCTATCGAATAACAAATTATACCTACCAAAGCAAGACACAGCCTAAAACAGTATAACCCCCAGAAACCTAAGAAATGGGGATTTAAGAATTTGGTACTTAGTGGAGTTTCAGGTTTTAGCTATGATTTCGACATCTTTGCTGGAAACCAATGTAATGTCATTCCTGATGGAGCACCAGATCTTGGGGCAAGTGGAAATATAGTTACCAAACTTACGGTCCCGCGGCATAAAAATCATAAAGTTTTTTTTGACGATTGGTTCAATAGTCTAAAGCTACAAGTTCTTTCAAAGAATGGTTTGTTGCCCTTAGGAACCACTAGAATGAATCGTGTAACAGACTGCCAAATGCCTACACCAAAAGATATGAAAAAGCGTGGCCGTGGTAGTATGATAGAGAAAATTGCTGTTATAGATGAAGTGGAAGTCTCTTGTGTGTGTTGGTACGATAATAAATTAGTTACCATGCTTTCAACTTATGTGGGTAGCTCCCCTGAAATAACTAGAAGGCGCTATTTTAGAGAAGCTCATGAACACCGAGAAATTCCATGCCCTAAATCAATAGATGTTTATAATAAACATATGGGGGCGTTGACTTACTGGATTCTATGCTAGGCTTATATAGGATTCAGTTGCGTTCAAAAAAATGGTATAAAAAATTTTTTTTTCATCTGGTGGACATGTGTGTTGTAAACGCATGGATCTTGTGGCGCCAAAAAAGTAATGAGTATATGCCATTATTTGTTTTCAAGCAAGTTATTGCCGAACATTTGTGCAAGGTGGGTAAGAATAGTTTGCCAAAGAAACGAGGTAGACCATTATCCAAAGCTAATGTTGATTCTCCAACTTCAAGTCGTGTCGCAAATCAAGAAAACGGCCAGTAATGCGTGAAAACTATCCACTAAATGAAGTGCGTACAGACGCTATTGGCCACTTTCCCATGTGGAACGATACTAGATTGTTGTGCTATAATGATTGTAAATTTAGGTCTTTTGTCTCCTGTACTAAATGTAAGGTAGTTTTATGTTTGAATAAGGATAGAAATTGTTTCTTATCATTTCACTCGTAAAAAGGCTTTAGTGCATAATAAGCCATATTTGACTGTCTTTATTTTTATATATTTCACCTTTACTGTATACAAAGCCATATATGGCATAACTTTTAATTTGTTTAATTAACAAAAATATGTTGTTTTTTTTTGCTTGTATAGCTTATTTTGGTCAATAAAATTATCGTTAAAGCAAAACAATTTTTTTTATGCCTAAAATATAATTCATGCAGTAGAGGGTTTTAATTCAATTGTCAACCCCCGCCAACCTTTTGTGATTTTCTAAGAAAGGTTGCAGACTTTCGTTGAAGCGAGTGCTCGCTTCAACGTTCTAATCATTAACGGAGATCAACCGTTTTAGAAAAACGCATTTCGAATTTTTTTATGGACCGGAAGTTGTCTTTGTTAAACGGGTTCAGGCAAAAATATCAGCCAACCGTAGGTGTTCCATGTGAACGAGCTTTGGTTTAAAATGAAATTCATTTTTCTATCTTATTGTGGAAGGTTTCATGCAGTCAGCACTTAGACTATTCAGTTGTGGATTATTAAATCCATACCCTGAAAAAGATGTGCATAACATTATGTCCCAATTGCAAAAAATTACACTTCTGTTCTTCAAAAAGTGACAGGGACAATATTTGTAAATAAATAATGTATTTTTTTGGTATAATGAATTGTACATTTACTAGCGTATTATTTTATCGAACTCCTCTACACATTTCCTTAAATATATAAGGAATGAAAACCAGACTGTAACCAACAGATACTCTCCGAACTAATACCAGGCCAAACGCCGGATTACGAACTACAAGCCTGGCCGCGTTAAGTGCAATAACTATATATTGCCACAAAACGCTAAAGTGTCGATTCCAACAAACACCAGTCGAAAGACTTATTCCTACTCCTGGTGTGGAATGGCTGGCACGTTCTTCAACAACTAAAAACCTCGAAATATTTTTAATACAGCGCGTCAAAGTGTGGATATTATTAAAGATTAACGTACTCAAAGATAAATGAAGCCATTTTATAACATAAATTCTATTGTTTGCAGAAAATAGAGCACATACAAAATCGAAGGTGGTCGCCTTGATCTAGGTGAGTATCTGATTAAACATTATCGAGACGAGGATGTAATAAGGATCTCAATATTCTTTTGTGTAACGTATTGACGAGTGTTTTATTTAGGAATAGTGAAATACTAACAAAAACGAATTGCTGAAAAGAAAACTATAACAGTTATAGAGTTATAATTAAATTTTTTCTGCTTCTGCTATAATAATCTCTTACAGTGTTACTGTTGTGTATTCATTGTATAGGTTTTGTTATCTAAATTGACAATCCGCCTAGGTATTTTCAAACAATTGTTATGATGAAATTGTGAAAAATGAATGAAATGGATTAGAGGATACCAAAAGCATCAGGTAAAACTGGGATTTTAATAGAAAACAAACCAACGAAGTTTCATTAACATCGTTTTTTTAAATTAAAAGTATTTGAGATTTTTAATTACACAGCCTGAATGTGATTCATATCACAGCTCTTTTAAAATTCATTCAAAATATACCAAATTTAAATGCTGGCTCTGAAATACGGATATATTGAACACTGCAGAAAATGGAATTAAATTTTTCTATTTTTATACTTATTTTCAACAATAGCGGCCTTTTACAAACGTGCCTCTTAATCAGACAATAATAAAATACAAATGAATAGAATTGTCACCGTAGGTACGTCATCGTTTAATTTGGATTCTGATCTGAATTCGTTCATATATTATTTAAGCATATACGAATATATAATATAGGGTGTCTCCTTTACATATGGAATAAGCTTATGATTTTTTTTTTTTTTGGAAATGTAGAATAGTAAAAATTCGATATACAGTGTGACCCATCTCAAGTGAACACACCTTCGTAGCTCAGTTATTGGTCATCTAATTTCAACCAAATTCGGATTGATACCAAAGACCTTTACTATATCCTTTTTGAGCAAAACAAGACTTATTTCAGTCATTGGTGTGCATTTTTATTAAGAAGAAAAGGGGTCATTTTTCGAGAAGTCATATTAGGCATTTTTTTATTGAAAATCGAATGCAATATTATTGAAATGTCTCCTTGCAACCTACACTTTCCTTTTATTATGTTTTTTTTCTTTTCCTTATGGGTTGCGATGTCAGAAACCCCGCCGTACTGAAGCTTAAGCTTATGCTTGAGTCCTCGTTATCCCATTAATCCCGTTGCTCTTCAAAAGGAGAGTGTACGGTCAATGGGAGCTCTGGCTATTTCTTCCGGGGTCACGGTTGGTCCCCCGAAGTATGAAAACCTCCCCGCCACCAAGGCTGGGCATTCACATAGTATGTGGTGAGGAGTTTCCTCATCCTCACCATACATTCTGCATTCTGGATTGTCCTTCACACCTATGTTGGTTAGGTATGTTTATTATGTTGATAATAAGACACGAAAATTTAAAAAACACCGGTGTCTCTTTCATAAACGGAATCATCCGCTGTCGGAACCGACGGTGCAAATGTTCATGTGTTTTTCATACTGTTTAGCCGTAGGAGGCCGCCTCTTACCAATCATACAGTGTTGTCAATGTGTTCGATGTATCTAGTTTTAAAATAAAATAGTAGAAATTATAAAACTGTGTAATGAACGAGGTGATGAATTGTATTTATTGGAATTAAATTAATCGCTATTAATTTAATTGCTAAAATGGTTAAAGCAATTTCCTATAATAAATAAAAGAATGGTAATATTTAATTCTCATCGTTATAATATATTTTTTGCAGACAGTAAAATTTTGAGGTCAGTGACATTTTTTTTCAATAAAGACACAAAGAGCTTCAAAAAATGGACCTGGACGTCCTCCTTTTTCTAATAGAACATATGGAATCATTGTGATTTGTGAAAAATTGCTATGGCAATGAGTGAATTAAAATGGAATGTTAGTTAGTGTTCTCATTTCAAAACTGAACGAGGTGCAAGTAAAACTGTTTATTATTTTTAAATGACAGTGTTGCAACACTGTAAATCCCATGTTATTCATACAAGTGAGCGCGATATCCTTGTCTCTTCCGTCTTTTGTTTATAGTTGTACTGTCTAAACTGAAAATATTGCCTATTTTTAATTCATATTACATAAAAAAAATAGGTTAGAGTTCGAAAAAAATATATAAGGATTTTTTATTTCTTTTGGGCCAACATATCATCCAGCAAACACCCTGTATAGAAGAGTATTGAAGGAATAATATTATGGGAACATAAAATTTTAGTTGAGCTACCATACCTCGATAATCGATTTTATTGTGAATCATTAGATAAAAATACTACTTGTGAGTGATATTCACGCTCCGTAACAGACTTACCCATTGAATGTTTCTCGAATAGTTCATTGTACGGTAGGCCTATAGGCGGGTAGATACCTTCCGATTTAAAACACAGCACATTAAAAAGTCTACGTTGAACACATTTGAGATTATCAATGTGTATATTGTAATGAGGATGCCACACTTCAAGCTTAGACTTCACAAAGCAATTATATAACATTTTAATGGTGTTAAGGTCCACAAGTTTCTGCTGTTTCGTACTATACAGATTGTCCCAAAGAAAGTGATCAAAACGATGCCTAGTAAGAGAGGATGAGCGTGCGTGCGTGCTCGCGCGTTTGTGAGTGTGTGTGTAGCCAAACCTCGAGAGTACTTATCGCCTACGGAGCCCCCTGAAGTAAAAACTATGGGTTTTCATGGGTTGCATCCATTTCAACCTTTGGTCAGTCACTTAAAACTACTCATCCCCAAAGTTACAAAAAATTCAACCAAAAGTCATCAATTTTGTGCGAAGACCTTTCCTACCTCTCCTTACAAAAATCACCACTGCTAAAGCAGCCCAAGTAGCACAAATATGCTATTCAGCTGAGGTAACCAAAATGTAGCCACTAAAACGTTTCAAGGGCTTTTGTTTAGTTATATTTTGGTCATCTTATTTTAGTCGTAATTTAGCGTAAAACTTAAAAATAAAATAGTCATGATGATCTCTTTTTAGCTATATACTGGTCTTTACTAGTAGCCAAAATATCGCCATGCAGGTTTGCATTTTTGTTTATGAGAAAAGAGTTGATTTTCCAAAAAAGTATTGTACAAAATACTGTTCGACGACGCTGTTGGCTCTCGTTAGTGGAAGGTAGGTCCAGAATGATTGGAACGAGACCGTCGATATCACTCCTGGAATATGACGAGATTTTTAAAACCGCTAGATGGAGCCTACCATTTTTGTTACGTGTCGTGGTTTTAAAAATCTCGTCGTGTACAAAGAGTGATGTCGAGGGTCTCGTTCCAATAATTCCAGACTTACCTTGAGCTGACGAAAGCCAATAGCTCGAAAATATAGTTTGGAAGTAGTATGGAATAGCTGCCACGAGAGCTCCTTTGAGTAGGAATAGGTCTTTTGGCTGGTGTTTGTTGCAATCGAAACTTTAGTGTTTTGTGGCAATACATGATTATTGCACTTGAAACGGCCAGGCTTATAATTCGTAATCCAGCGCTCGGCGGGTCATTAGTCCGAAGAACAGCTGTTAGTTGCAGTTTAGTTTTTATTCTTTATATACTTAACGAAATGTATAGAGGCGTTCGACAAAATATTACGCTAGTAAAATATTCAAGGCATTTATTTTTAAAAATAACGTATTTAAATATATTTTAGGCTTTAGTAAGATTAAAACAGTTTTATATAAGATGTTCTATAAGCCAAAAATAGAAAAATTATACCATAAAAGTTCTTCATTCAAGGTTTTTTTTTTAAATTTGATCAGAGTAGGGTTTTCCAGACTATAATGCAAAGGATGGAATTTAGGGATGCATTACAAATTATTGAATACCCTGTTGCAAACAATTGCGTGACGTCTCTTGTAGTTATTCAGGAAAGTCCCGTATAAAAGCATTTCATACTACAAACGTGACATAATTAAATAGTATGTGAATATGTAAATAATCTAATCATGTTATCCATTTTTAATTTACTCATTCAATATTTGAAGGCGATAATTATCGTATAATGCAATCTTGATTAGCATTAGAAGTATGTAAGTATATATTGTTTCATCGTGACACACCCGATATGTCCACTGAATAAATATCATGGCGCTATCGAGACAAAGATCCAGACTAAACTCAATAATATTATTCATAACTTGTAATTTTAATCCGTCTAGCATTTAAAATGTTTATTATTACTTGCGAATGCGGTTTTATGACTTCAAACAACTAATGCTGGCAGTGGTCGCTATGACTAAATTATGGTAATTAATGAGCTATTTAAGCAGATGTTTTGCAACTCGCACAGAGCACAGGATCCCAATCTCTTCCTCGTTTTTCATTTGTCTTTGTATTCACAACTTTATATTCAAAGAAATTCATTTGAGGACAATTTATTTTTAGAACGATAAATAAGGAAAATAAAGCTATTCAATGAGTTAAAGGATTGCAGTATGCAATACAGACAGACCAGACCGGCTGGTAAGGGTGGCGGTGCTGTGCTTAAGAAAATGATTCCGTAATTCGACAATTTCTCCTATATCCCTGAACCGACTGGCTTTTAGAGAAAACTTGATAGAATGATACCAGGCTATTGAAGTCAACAAAATTTTTCTTTTGATTTTCGCACGAGAAAAAAATCTTTGATTTTCAATAAACAACAGCTATAAAGTTGTCTCTAAAAGCCCATCCAATTTTTTTTAATCGGTTCAGGGATGTAGGAGAAATTGTCGAATTATGTTGACCGCACCAGCCCACTTTAAGAGACTAAAATCATTTATGGTATGTGTACATATGTTTACAGAAGATACATTACATATAATTACAAAAAAATACAGTGCAACAAAACTATTTAATTTTCGTCGTATTGTTATAAACTAATAAACAAATCTGAGTTCAGTTTAGAGCTGGAATAATAGAAATTGAAGCAGAATTTATTTATCTGAACAACAATCATAACAACATTTATTCTTTATATAAATAAATTACCAACTTCATCGATTACAAGTGAAAATAATTTCGATTGATTTTGAATTTTACGTAAAATTTTCTTTTCAATACATAGTTATTGCACTTAAAGGTAAGATTTTGCAGAGTGAAAGGGAAATATACGTTTGCTTTCGGTTTATCAAAAAGATTTAAAAAATCTTTAAAATAGTTTCAGATACTTCCCATTGCTCTAAGGAATACAGCCGTATACAGTTCTTATCATAAATTTTGTATAAAATTAAATGTCATACTCTAATAGTGAAATTAGGAACTATTTTCATTGACAAACTATGATATTCAAGTACAACAGAAATTTACAATAATAAATATATATAGTTGTATTCGTTAGAGCAATAGCAATTATTTAAAATAGTTTTAAAGATATGTTTGGTTTTTAATTATTTATAATAAACCGAAAATAAACGCATATTTCCCTTTCACTCTGCAAAATCCTATCCTTATTGCAGTCTGGTTTTTTATTCCTTATATATTTAAGGAAATGTATAGAGGAATTCGACAAAATATTACGTTAGTATATACATATAAGTTGTTCTTCTCAAAATTTGATTCTCTTTCAGCTACAATGTTTTTTTTCTTTAAGTCGCCATCCCCTATAAATTAGCATGCCCCCACACAATATAGAATTTGCAATTTACTCTTGATCGCAGCAAAATGCTTTTTTTTTTCGAAAAAAGTAAAATAACGTGACGGATAGATACTTAGGAGTTACTTAGGGTGGTCCAAAAAAGACTTAATTTTTTATAGAGGTTCTCGGTCCTCCCAATTTGTTTCCAAATCCGAAAAAAGTAAGTACGTATTTTTTTGTTTTTCAAAATTTTGACTTTAAATGGTGCCTTTGGAGACATGCAGTTTCCCATTTAAATTGCATAGAAAAAATAACTTTTGGGATTTTTTGAATAATTGTTCAGGGTTAGGGTTATCTTACATTAAACTTATAGAACTTGGAGATGACTATCCAACGAAGAATTTCATGTATATACATATGGGTTTGTCGCCCCTATCACACCTCCACGGTGCCCCGAAATCTACCCTTAAATCAAAAAATGTAAATTTTTCAGGTAGTTTTCGGGATACCGTGGAGGTGTGTTAGGGGCGACAAACCAATATGTATATACATCAAATGTTTCGTTGGATAGTCCTCTCCAAGTCCTATAAATTTAATACAAGATTTTCCGTAACCCTGAACAATTATTCAAAAAATCCCAAAAAGTGATTTTTTCCCCAAGGAATTTAAATAGGAAACTTCATGTCTCCATAGGCACCATTTAAAATCAAAATTTTGAAATACAAAAAAAATACGTACTTACTTTTTTCGGATTTGGAAATAAATTAGGGAGACCTTCTATAAAAAATTGAGTCATTTTTGGACCACCCTAGAGTTACATACAAATATATATAAAAACAAGCTAAAAACGTACTCTTCGCCAATTTACTGAGCTTTTTATATAATTGTTACACATTCTATAGGATACTCTTCGCATAGTTTTCTTGTAAATAATGTTAATTTTTGGACATCCTAAATTTTGTGATACCATCTTTGTTGTGAAAAAAATTATATGAAAAAAAAAAAAATGAAAAAAAATATTCAACCTGTGTGGGATTCGAACACACGATCTTTGGATTGCAATCAATCAATCAATCAATAGTATTTATTCAGTATTAATAGTACAATATGTGCTTCCTCGGAGCCCAACCCGGAGCCAGCCACACGACCAGGACAGGTGACGTCGAGGTGGGTGTGGGGCTGGGCGGGCTTGGATTGCAAGGCAAATCTTTAGCTACTGCACCACCACATTTCGCAAGATTTCTATTTAAGTACAAGCGACAAAAATTAAGAGAATATATTTTTTTGATATTAAATAATTAATAACTTTTTTATTTACTGATCGATTTTCTTCAAAAACAATAGGGTTCTTCCTCTAGCTCACACTAACTTACCTTCCAAATTTCAATACAATCGGACTTTTCTTTCTTAAGTTATCGTGCTTACAAGAAACGTGACGGACGGACGGACGGACAGACGGACGGACGGACAGACGGACATTTTGAAAGTTGTTCAGAATTCGTTCACTAATACAATGATATGAAAATTTTTTCTCTATGAGCGATATTTACGATTTTAGAAATGTGCCGATCAAATACAATATACTCTTCGTGTTTGCGAAGAGTATAAAAATACTGGGCGTTCCATTTAAAAAATCCTAGTATTAGCTTTCCACCACTACTTGAAACTCCCTGTAGCTTTTAATATAATTTTAGAATATGCCAATCTTAATCTCCCACAATTTTCATCTGAGCCATTTTTGTAAATTTCAAATGGTCGAGGAGATATTGACCGTCCACTATTTACTCACCCTGAATTTATAATATACATATTCTACGTCCTTAAGTGTTTTGAGAAATTTATTTTCTTTTTTATTTGTACAACGCAGAGCATCTATTGTAACATTACAGCCCGAGTTTATAATAATCGTTTCAGTTCTTGTAAAAAATATTTTTTGATAAAAAAATTAAGAAAACTTTTCCAAAAAATAGATCAACTGATATGCTACGTCTCTTATTTTATAAATAAGTATCTAAAGATTAATATTATAATCCAATTATTGCACGTTTCCTTAAAAAAAAATTTTCTTGAAAAAAAAAAAACGCGAAAATGGAGCAAAAATGAGCATTTCTCAAATTTTAAAGGTGTTGTTGCTCCTTAAACTAAGTGGCCTTGTCAGATTATGTTTGTACATATCCTGAAGAATATTTTTATTAAAAACCTGGATAAAAGACATTTCCGAAAATGGCACTTTTTCCAATTTGACTGGACTACGACTAATAAACTAAAAGGCAGTTTTTATTATTCTTCTATATTTTTCAATTTAAAACTCGCTGAACATATCCAACGTGTTATTTTTGATCATTTAGAATTACAAACTTGCTTCGGACTCTGTTTTTTCAACAAATATTACGTTTTATTCTTAATTATAGCCCAATTAGCCTGCATGTATATAACATGTACATTATTGTAACATTTCAAATTTCTTATAAAAGTCAGATCTGAAACCTTGTTATCATCGAAAAATTGAATTACGTTTGTTCTCGCCGTGAATCGGTTCAGTTGTAGGCCCTGAAATTCAGAATGGGTTAGGTAAACATATTGGAGTTTTTTTGCTCGACTGCTTCACGCAAAGAAGGGTAATACTTTTAACAGTGTATATGTGGGTAGATATGTATATTCCTACGTTCCTTGCTAGAGCCTGAACAACTGAACCGATTTTCATGAAACAAACGTCCAATTATTGCTCCTAATTCTGGAAGAGACACTGCGTGTGGGTAGATGGAAACCTCGAAAAATCAAAATGGCGAGAACAGGACGCCATTTTGTCGAAGTTGAAATCTATCAAGTGGAGTATCAAAGAAAATAGCTCCAACTGTAGATTTCCGGATGTAGTCCCGTAATTCAGTTCGAGCAACCTAAACGTGATTCAGCCATAATATATTTTTTAACAATATTATTATATTATTAAACATATCTTCAATATTAAAAATAAATATACTTGGTATATAATTGATACAAATATCACGAAAATTAATACATTCAAAGGCAATAAAATAAAATAAATATCACAATTGCCATCAAAACAGGACTTAGATGGACCCAGAGCCTTGGTTTCTTTAATGCGTTGAACTTACTTAAAAATTATAAATGTAAATATGCCACAATACAAACATACAATGAAGTAATCTAAAAATTATATGCACACCTTTTACTTTTCATTTAAATTCTAATTTCCATAGTGCGTCCTTATGAATTTTACAAATTGATCATAACCACTGTCGTGTTGGATATGGTGAGAAACACTGCTGTAAGTTTTTATGCTTCTAATTATAGGCTTATTTAATCCCCTATTTGCTCTATTATTATCGGTATAGATTTGTTCACTCTGTTTTGTTTTAGTCTAGGTTTATTTCTTCAAATTCGAATGTTTAGAATCAAATCATATTACTTTTTGCCAACCCAGATTTTTAGAATAACTCGACCCCGTTGATTCCGAAAATTTCGGTTGGCATCTTTAAAATGATGTATACAAAGTTATAATTCCACTAGCTCATTGGCGTGCAATGGGGGTCTAATATGATAAAAAAAATATCGTGTTTTTGTTACTCTGCACATGGGGGGGTGGTGATTTATGTTGTAGATAAGTTGGAATCAAGATGTAGGGTGGTTAATGCATTCAATAAAATGGCATGTGAGCGGTGTATTGAATGTGTTGCCATAACTTTTGATAATAAGGTATGTATTGTCACAATATATAGACCGCCAAGCGATGATTTTGATGCATTTCTTGAGCGTCTAGGAGAAATAATTAGAACTGCTAGCAGTAAGTGTAATAAAATAATTTTATGTGGAGACTTAAATGTAGATAAGTTAGTTGGAACAATCACGTACATAATGATTGCACTAAGTTAAGTAAGTCGTACTTTTCCATTGCCTCATTGAAACAAATATTAAACGAAAAGACATTTAAGTGTCTATTATGCTAATGTACACTCTGCTATCGCCTACAATATATCATGGAGACAAGCAACTGATATCGATCGCGTCTTCATCATTCAAAAAAGAATAAATAAATAAACTAACATTCTAAAATCTAAAAATGTATTTCGAGAGGTTTTTTTTACATTCTGTAGTATTATATATCATATGTATTGTCTCTTTTTATCTGTATTTTACAAATTTTATGTGAATTCTTGACTTGCCTTATCCACTTTATTGTGGCAACCAGAGGTAAATAAAATTATTATTATTATTATTATTTTTTTTTTTCGGGTAGCCCGCTGCCGGACAGGACTTCCGTGGCCTCCGACACCTCACGGTAGCCGCGCCGGCAAATTCCTTACAGCCACTCTCCACGTCCTGTGGAGTTAGTGACTGTAAATACCTAAATCGTGTGCCCTAAGTAGACGAAGAGACCCCAAGATAACCGCCTTCTGCATCTGGCCTGCCAACCATTCTGCCGAATTTTGACAGGCCGGTATGATCTTCAATTCTGAGAGCAGCGAAGGCTTCATCCCTCCGAGTACGCCGATTATTAGGACGACCATCTTGACCGAGTAGTCTGGGTACAGTACTTGGAGCTCATACCGGAGATCACGATATTTGGTCCGCTTTTCCCCCTCCTTCAAAGTGATGTTTGTCTCAGCAGGTGCTGAAAATTCGATTACAAACATCACTTTGTTCTGATGGTCGAGGAGGACTATGTCAGGCTTGTTGGCTTGGATTAGCCTGACTGTCGGGAACGAGTACTTCCAATAAATTCGGCACCTCTCGTTCTCGACTACGGACTCAATATCTCCGGGAATGTAAGGCAGCACTGGTGTTTGGTCTACCCCGTACGAGTGCCGTAGATAGTAGTATAGCACTCGTATTATCATTATTATTATTGTTATTATTATTATTATATTTTACACATAATCTGAAGAAATGTTCTTCTGAACAACTATAATGAACTATTTTGTATTTTTTTTAAATATATCTCATTTTAGACCCCTGTTGCATGCCAATGAGCTAGTGGAATTAACTTTGTATACATCATTTTAAAGAAAATTTTATAAGCTACATTTAAACTCTTTTGACATTTTCCTCTCAATTCACTTCTTACGAAGATATTGTGTATAAACTGAAAAAATATACCTTGGGGGTGGTTTTGGGGTGGCTCAACCCCAAATTCGAGATGCCAACCGAAATTTTCGGAATCAGCGGGGTCGAGTTACTCTAAAAATCTGGGTTGGCAAAAAGTAATATGATTTGCTTCTAAGAGTGATTTCCGAAAGCTTTATAGAAAATTGAGCCCAGATTATTTGACAGAAATATATCATAGGTTAGTTATATTATTTTTTGCCTTTGATTTCGAATTTTGTATACAATATTACACATGTTTACATGTTCGATTTAGAAAAGATATTGTAGTTTTCTCTATGTCTGCTGTTAGTGTTCTATAATCAAATTTAAAATGTATTTTTATATTATGTTTTGTAGTATCTGATATTTTAAAAATAAAGATGTTACATGCACATGTTCCCATATTGTTGTTAAGTATTTAAAAACAGAGAAGAAAAATTCATTGTATATTTTAAAATTACATTAATAGATTGTCTCTGCATCAGCATACTACCCTAATCATTGGTGACATTTTTTAGTGGTTTAGTACGTCGGATGGCTGGCTCTATCGTTCACTAACCCAATACCGAGGTATAACCAAATAAAACCTATTTCATTTTATTCAGCAGGTTTTTTTACATAGGAAATCACTTTTGACGACACTCTCCATTGGTCGAGACTGAAGTTACAAGAAAAAAACAAAAAAAAATGAAAATAACAAAATTCAAATTCAACCACGAATAACTTTCAAACGAAAAAAGATAAAATTATGTGTTTTTTTTCTGTTTTATACCACAAGCGATTCTCTTTAATTTGATGTATAATTTCTTACAAAAATAATAACTTTAACATTAGAAAATTGATGTTAATTTAGATGGTACACAAATTGTAAATTTTTTGAAAGCTCTAACTCGTTGTAACTCGCTTATGTATTGAGCTATTCGAATACTTTTTTCACCAAAAACTGACAAATTTTATAGACTTCATTTTGTCTCAATTAATGCTGGGTCTAGCTCTGTAAATAAAAGCGGTACAGCCTTTTAAACACAACGAAGCGCGCATAGTGACGGAGTCGTGAGGCTTCCCCTCTCGTTCCCGGTACATCCCGCGTTCGCCATAAATCGCGCAAGGCTACAATCAGCGACCGTAACAAAAGCTTTAGAATAATCTTTCTTTATTGTAAGATGATAAAATTAACAAATCAAATTGAATAATATGATATTAGTTGTAATAATCCGCTATATATGGTGTCGTACAACGTAATAAACGGAAAATAATAGATATCAGACAGGTAACTGATTTTCAGATATATCATTGTTAAACTCATTCCAGCTAGTAAAGTTTTTACTATGCTTCGTATATTTCAATATTTTCCATAAAGTGTCAGAGGTAACCATATAATCAAAACAATTATTTTCCATGTTATCACTAACTTGTAGAGGCTCCGATCGATTAGTTGGATATTTGTACATAACTATATTTTTCTTTTCATGTAAACTGGAAGGGTTAAAAATCGGTTAAAATTGTATAGACGATCTAAATATGCTTGTGTAAATAGGCCGTTCTTTTTTTTAAGTAATACTATTCCAAGTGGGATTTTTACCATCTAACCTGTCTTTGTTTTGATCAAAATTGTCGATGCGACGAATGTAATTGGTTTCTTCAGAACTTACTGGAGGAACTCCAGGTGGTACAAAAATGTCGTCACTAGTTTTTGCTAATACGTGACTAGCTAAAGATGTTAAAAATGTCCTTATTTCATCGTAGGAATAACCACAGCCAAAAGAATAAAGCATATCATTAAGTTTTTTTTTCTTCAGACGGAACGATACACATGTAGTGATATGTAAAGGATTAAAAAAATGACCTAAGCTGGTTGCTTTCTTTCATAATTATTAATATAAATTGCATTACTATAGAAATAACGTTTAAATCAAATTTGTCTGTCCTGACATATTTAGTATCTACGACATAAATGTTTATAACAAATCTGAAACTTATTTACATTTATATTCATTCAGATTAGTAGTCGTGTTTTTTTTATAATTTTAAAATATCCAGCTATCTAGCTTCACTTAAGATACCGGCAGCTTTATCAACAATTGTCAATTCTTCTCATGAACCAAGTTTTCTTCACCTGATTCACTTGTGACTTGAACAAAAATCTTTTTAGCTTTGTTATCACTTGAATGAACTGTTGTTGTATTTTCTTTGTGTTCGCAAAACACTTTTTTTGTTTAAATGCTTTTCTAATATCTTTCTTATATTTCTGCTGCTATGATAATCTTCCGAAGAAATGATTCTTCAAAAATAACAGTAAGGCATGATTTTAGAAATGAGTTAAGAATTCTTTTTTGCAAAACAGCAAGATAAACCTCCCTAAATAAAATGTTTAGTTTGTACACATTTAATTTTTTCTTGCTAATATATTTTGCATAACAAATTTTATGATAATTTACATCAGCCCAAATAAATCTGAATAAATGTGTAACCTGCCTTGTATTTCTGTATAACAATGCGACACTGCAGCTTTAATTTAATATATATTTTTTTCTAGTTTCCGCACCCGTTCCTGTACAAATTGCTACTTAAAAATGTGAATTTCTTTGGATTTTCCACAAATCAGACAATGCCATTTTATATTAAACTGATTTTTTCTTTATTATAACTACATGAAGGCTCACTGGCATTTTTTATTGCGTTACTAATATCAGAGACAATACGTATTATCTCTGCTAATATTATTTTTATTACAAAAAGATGTCCGATAAGAATAATGAAATCGGTATCGAAGTGTGTGCAAATAAGTGCCACCACTTTATTTTATAAAAATTTTTACTGAAATAGCATCTTTTCTTTCATTTGCACAATTTATAATAGACCTGAGGCCAGTAACAGTTGGTTTTTTACCATTAGATTTTCGCTGCCTTCGGCAGTTTCGTAAAACAAACATGTAGTTTTTCTCCACTGATAAAAATAAATCTACAATATACATAAACTGTAATAGCCTACATGTGAGTAAAATAGTATAACTAGAATACACTTATTAATACTTATCCAGTCAATAAGGCCAGCAGCCGATACGTTTCTTGATGGGCCGAGAGAGTAGCGGGGGCGAGAGAGGACGCCTCGCGTCTTCGAGGCCGTTGTGTGCTTCGTTGTGTTTAAAGGGCTGTAGCGCTTTTAGGTAAAAAATTAGATCTAGCATTAATCGAGACGAAATGAAGCCTATTAAATTTAGCAGTTTTTGATGAAAGAAAAAATTAAATAGCTCATCGTATAAGCGAGTAATGGCGAGTTAAGAATTATAAAAATGTTGCTGATTTGTGTACCTTTTTGAATTTTGTTAGTTTTTTATGTTAATTTGTTTATTAATGCAATAAATTGTACTTCAAATTAAAAAGCAAGGTTTATTTGTCATAACCAAACAACAATTTTATTTTTATCTGTTTTAGTTCTAAAGTTATATTTGATTGAAACTTAAATTTCTAAATATCTTTTTTTTTAGTTTTTTTCTTATATCTAAGGTCTCGACCAATGGAGAGTGTCGTCAATTTTGATTTACTATGTAAAATAACATGCTTTAATAAGTAGTGAAGGTCCCATTTGGTTATACTTCAGTATTGGGTAGGTCAAGAAAGAGAAGGCTTTTCGCGCTCTGCCCGACGGGCTAGTTGTGCTCTTGCCAATTTAGCTTGTCATTAATGATTAAGCCCAGATATTTTGTGTAACTGACTCTGCAATACTTGATTGTTAATATTTATTTCTACTTGCATGTATTGGGTAATTTTTTGGTTAAATAATGTGTAGGATGTCTTTACCGTAAAACTTAAGCTTGCTTAAGTCGTGTTGTTTTTTTAATAATTTGTTTTACCTACACTTTTTGCCACAATTAGCTGACTATGGGCAATTATCAGTTCTGTTTCCGGTTCTTGTCTTTTGACTTTATTTTAGAAGATTATACTATAATATGGTGATACACTTTGTTTATTGCACTACCCAGTTTTGTGTTCCTTCCTCATTAATAGAATTACGCATATCTTGGTTATCTTTTCCATCGCTTAGAAACTTGATTAGGTGCTTCTTGTTTGCAAACTATGTTAATTTCTCTTTGGTATAGAGTTCCGTCCGTCTGGTTTCTCTTGCATCAGTGTGCAAGTGCATCTTCTTACGTGTTCCGTGTTATGATACGCATTAATAAGTTTCAATATCAGCTAACAGCGGTGTGTATTATGTAGCGAATTAGAAACATAAATGTTAATAATTGCGGTATGCGTCAGCTTCCACATTACGAGAATTATTAATGATACTACAAACAGATAATGTGTACTTTTTCGTACTCCATGATTTTAGTAGCATGATAATATTGAGCGTAAAGTGGCTCACCTGAACCTAGCCGCTATAACAATATTTTGATTTATTAATCTATTACATAATGATGTATTTATAAGAAATGGCAGGGCCGTGCGGTGGGGTGAAGCGAAGAAGCGGCTGCTTCAGGGCGCAAAAGTTTAGGGGCGGCAAAATTGGGTACATCATGCGGTAATTTTTTTACTTAAAAAATTATTCTCGAGCATAACATATTTTTTTGTTGTAAACTCGTTATGTTCTTCCTTAAATTTCCATAAAACAGTAAAACTGTGCCTTATTGGCTGCCTATCAAGAAACCAGAAACCTGTCATCATTAATCAGCGCCGTTCCTACCGGAGGAAATTGTGTGTTCTACACGCAGTCGCCACATTTAGGGGGCGCCAAAATGTGAAATAAAAGTGAGGATTTTAATTTATTAATAAGAAAAATAAATAATTGTAAGCGCATCTTAAGCCTAGGGATTGCAATTTACCAGAAGTTTTAATAACCGGTAAATCGGTAAATAAAAATGTAAATAACCGATTAACCGGTATTTACCGGTAATTTTTAGAATGGATGATTATGGTGGCGAAAATGGCAATTGTCTTTTTCCATGTACAAAATTATCTAAATTTAACAAAAAGCTTTTTATATACGTATATTTAATATAATGAACAAACAAAAGGTTTTTTATCAACAGTAAAATCACAAGAGCTTTTTTTTATCGGATAAATTTCTCTTTGTAACGAAATAATTTTGTTAATCAGTGATTTTATGAGAAAAACTGACATGAAAAAATCGCGAGACCGGAGGTCGAGCGATTTTGTCAAATGTCAGTTTTTCGAGCAAAATTACTAATTGGAAAAATTTTGAGTTAAAAAGAAATTTATCCATAAAAGAAAAGCTCGAGTGATTTTTGGCAAGATAAATTAACGACAGAATATGTGAACGAACAACAACAATTAAAAATAATTATAATTTTCTCAAAACGACTCATATCGTACAGTATAGTTTCCACAAGACTTAAAAATTATAGCCTACAGTACAGATTTTAAAATGACGTGCGACTACTAGATATACTCTGCTTTTGAGAAACAGGCATTTTTATCGTGATTATTTCACTCATTAACGCTATAGCCAATGAGAGCCCGTTTTTTCAAAACATTGCACCAATCAAACGTCATTATTAGTGGTAATTCAAGCTAGATCGGCTTTTGACAGGACCAACATGCAAAATTTATCGCTCTAATTTTTTAGGTCGCTGCAGCGGCAAATATGCGAAAATTTTTTGACGTTTTTTGTCGAGCTTTTAAGTTTTATCTATAAATATCTTCTCTAGCTTATTACTAAGTAATTGTTAACGTACTTACCTTGTAAATTGTAATATTGTATTATGTAGTAGCAAACAAAAACACACCTTAATTCCAAAGCGAATCTTGTCTGAAATATATAGGCTGTAACTTTTGCCTATCTGTAACTATGTCAGTTTTCCTAGTGTTCAATCAGGTAACAATTACACACAAAGATTGTACTTAATATAGCTCATAATACAGGAACAAGTCAAGCACAGCTTTCAATAGCTCAATAACGTAGTTACAAAGATAAGCAAATCATTTATTATAAATGTCAAGTACACATTCGCTTTGGAACAAACTAAAAATGTATAGTACTTACATATATGGTAATCTACCAAAAAGTAACTCGTTGAATCAAAGCTGTGCATCAAACATTATAATTTGTTGTATTTAAAATTCTCTTTGCTTAACAAAGCAAACCTCAACATAATTAATTCATAAACTTCGTAAGTTAAAAGTAAGGATTAAATACGTAAATATGAGTCGATGAACATTTATTTATTATGGAATATAACTTGTAGCGCTAGATGGCGCTCTCTATGCCAATCTCGGAACCATGGGTGTATATTTTATTTGGGCGAGACATCGGTACTAAAGTAGTGCTCTCTCTATCGTTCCTCGTCGTATTGCACCTCAGAAACGCCTGAAAGGTGTTAAGCCAGTCTATATATTATAATATCTAAGGTTTCAACTCGTTTTATTTACTAGTTGCCATGGAAACGTCACTAGATTATTTTAAAATATAGCGAATCTCCGTTGTTTCTACTGCGTTTGTTTCAGATTTGCTGTTTTGACAATATGAGTCGGTTTGGAAATATTTCTGTATATCAAATTAATGATGAAATTGAAAACAAAGGTCAGTAAACTCCAAAAAGTGACAAGAAAACGTCTGAAGGCAGTTAATGAGAAAACATAATTTTGAAGATGTACTTAATGAATTATTTATTCGTGAAATATTCTCCACAAATACCACTCGTGCTTTAAATTTTGTCTAAAAATTTTTTCTCAAGCTAAGTCGCCCCTAGTTAATATAACTCGTGCAAATTGGCAGTTTATTATCAAAGATTAAATCCCTCCCGCTAAAGCGGTCGGGATTTAATCAGATAATAAACTGCCAATTTGCACTCTTTATATTACCAGGCAACACGCTTTCGAAAAAATTTTCGATAAAATTTTAAGCACTAGTGATATTACATACGATAAAAAACGATGCACCTTTTTTTATCGCTGTCAAAGTGACAAAATGTGACTGTCAAATTGACTTTTTTATATAGGAGTTAATTTATCAACAGTAAAATCACAAGAGCTTTTTTTATCGGATAAATTTCTCTTTGTAACGAAATAATTTAGCCAATCAGTGATTTTATAAGAAAAACTGACATGAAAGAATCGCGAGACCGGAGGTCGAGCGATTTTGTCGAATGTCAGTTTTTCGAGCAAAATTACTGATTGGAAAAATTTTGAGTTAAAAAGAAATTTATCCATAAAAGAAAAGCTCGAGTGTTTTTTGCCAAGATAAATTAACGACAGAATATGTGAACAAACAACAACAATAATTTATTAAAAATAATTATAATTTTCACAAAACGAATCATATTGTACAGTATAGTGAATCTAGGAAAAAAAAGCCGTGGAAAAAAAATCCTCGGAAAAATAATCCTGGAAAAGAAAGCCGTAGGAAAAAAAAGCCGGGGAAAAAAAATCCGCGGATAAAAAAGCCACTTTACACAAAACACATTGACACAACAAACCATCAAAAACCATCAAATATGCGACCCTGGGAACGGAAAAAAAAGCCGCGGAAATAAAATCCGGGGAAAAAAAAGCCGCGGAAAAAAAAGCCGCGTAGAAAACTGCTGATAGCAAAGGTACGCCATAAACTTATGAACGATGAGACAAGATATGCAAAAATAGAATTATGGCAACGGTAAAGACTCGTACAAGGAGCTTCTTTAAGAGAGTGATTTTTAACTCCCATTCCAAATGCTCAATTCGCTCGTGAGGGATTGTGGGAGCTCAGATTCGATTCCACCCTCCTTTTCGGTTAATAACACCCAAATGCCTCTAATCTATACTATTCCTAACATTTGAAATACATATTAACGCGTATTTTTGAACTTTGTAATTATCGATATATTTCGCCAAGGTTTAGTTTCTGCATTTCATATGCCAATTTGCTTGACTACTTAATACCATATCAATAGTCGATATAGTGAAGGACGTAGAAATTATTTTTTGATAAGCAACAAGGACATAAATATTGTTTTCATCGTACAAGAACAGGTATATGAAATTAATGTATATGTAAGGAAATTTTTAAATAAAAAAATATATATTAGTGGATTCTCCAACTTCATTTTTTGGTGGTCCGTGCGCAAGTTCATGAGAGAGTATTGTGATTGGTGTCATTTTATTCCATATGCTGTACAGAATGTGTAAAGTCATAGGTTAGAGGTTAATATTTATAATTGCTAATTATGTGAAAAAAAATCGTCGTTTTTAGAAAGTTTAGTTAGTTTCCACACTTGCTATAACAAATATCATTTCACAGTGTTCATTCAATAAAATCAGGTGAAATGAATTGAATCCAAAATGGCGAAAAACTGTATTATACATTACAAATTAGACATGCGCAACAAATAAAAGCTAATTATGTATGAGGAATAACTAACATATTTGTTTTATTTCTTTATCGGTAACATAACATATTTCTTTCATTTTAGAATAAATATCTTTGATGGAAACACCTTCAGTTCAAATTATTAGCTAATATTCATTTTCATCATCAATATCATATTCTACATCACTATAAGGATCTCTAATACTTTCAGACTTCTCATTGTCTGCTAAAAACATTTGCATGGTGGTAAAAATTTCGATGTACTGTTATGAACACCTCACTCTGGTGAGCACCTCCCCAGGATCACAAGGAATATCGCCATGCCGATAACATCCAATTTCAGTAACTTTTCAACCAAAATCGGTCACTGCTGCTGTAAGATATGTACTTGTTTTCATATCTTTTCTTAATGGTGCGCTCTTCTAAAACCTTGCCGGAGCGCAGCTCGAGTCAATCACTGCATTTAAAAAGAAGGCCTGTAATTTCAGTTTGGCTCGCCCTGTATATTCGAAAATAATTTGTTTTTGACTTGTTTTTTTTTATTTAGTTTACTTGTATTTTTTTTAAATAATTAACAATTCGAAATGTTAACCCACTCCCAACAGTCGCGGATCTCATCACTTTTCACATTCTGTACAGTATACCGAACATACGCCAATCACATTGCTCTATCACAAACTTGCAGACGAGATGTAGTTAGAAAACTCGCTACTCCGTTTTGTGGCAGAGTTTAGATTTTTTTTTTCCTCGGCTTTTTTTCCGCGGCTTTTTTTTCCTAGATTCGTCGAAGTGAAAGAAACCTTGTTTTCTGTAAAGGAGCCTTTTCTTCCGCGGCTTTTATTTCCTTCGGCTTTTTTTTCCAGGATTTTATTTCCGCGGATTTTTTTTCGGCGGCTTTTTTTTCCGTTTACCAGTTTCCACAATACTTAAAAATTATAGCTGACAGTACAGATTTTAAAGTGACGTGCGACTACTAGATGTACTCTGCTTTTGAGGAACAGGCATTTTTATCGGGTATTAATACAAAAGAGGTCGATTTTTACCGGGTAAATTTTTTTTGGACAAAAACCTGTTTTCCCATGAAAATTATTCATGAAAAAATTGCGACACGAAGTGGAGCCTTTTTTTCCTATGTCCCTTAATTCGAGCATAATTTTCATGGAAAATAGGTTTGAGTCACTCAAAAAAAATTTACCCAAGTTGAAAATCAACCTCGTGTGTATTACAGAAGATGTAATTAAAAAATATTATCTAAAATAATTATTAAAACAACAAAACTGTTTATTTAATGTTTTAAAAATAACGATTTATAATAAAAAATAAAAACATTTTCTAATGTTTTTTATCATGTTATAACCCCAGTCAGTCAAAATATTTGCAAGTTCATCATTGTAGTCGTATCTTCTTTGAGGGAATAATGCTCTTTGCAAAAAGCTTTAAATTGTTTCCATATAGAATTTTTAGTTTCTCGTTTTAACTGGGACACTTTCATTCATAGCTTCGTTAATATTTTCTTGTGAAACATCACCAAATCACTTTTCTCATTCATTTTGTGTACAGAAATCAAGATGAAAACGTGAAATGTCAGATTTTAATAATTTCAATGACTTTTTTAGTTTGACACATGGCTACTACGAAAAAAGTAACGTACATTTTTCTCGATTTTTTTCCACTTCTCCATAGCCGTTTTTCTCACTTGAAACAAATCCTATTGGTCGATTTTTTTGAAAATGTACGTTTTGATTGGTTAATAAAGTAAAAATATATTAATCGGAGATAAAAAACGATGCACCTTTTTTTATCGCTGTCAAAGTGACAAAAATGTGACTGCCAAATAGACTTTTTTATATAAGAGTTAATTTATCAAAAGGAACAAATATAAATGAAATAAATTTAAATAAATAATTATTCTGTAAATAACAAAAATTATAAACATAAACTCAAATAGGGCATTTACTGAATAAATAATAATCTAAAAATACAATATTTTTTAAAAATAGCCTGTTAAAGGGGTTAGTTTTTCAAAGCTATATCTGTTAGTCGTCTGATATTTGTGCATAGAATACCACCAGCTGAAGATGCCCTCAATCGATATTGGTGGGTCGATAAGTTAATAAGAATTGGTAATAACATACTTCTAAATGTACTCCACGGATATTTGCGGCAGTGAAATATTCAATTTTCTATCGTAAGATATTGTCAATGTCTCTCTTGTATTTCTTTGGGCTTGGTGTTTGGAGTTTACTTTTTATAATATTATTTATTTATTGTTAAAAGTGCTCGGTGTTGGGACAGTCACTCTGTATTTAGTGAATACTAGTCAGTGACATAAATAGAAACGTTGAATACGTGACATATCGTAAGTTCAGAATTTACCGAAATAACCGGTAAAAAATTAAAATAACCGGTAATTATCGTCATGTGTTTTTTGTCCTAATAACCGGTTAACCGGTAATGCAATCCCTACTTAAGCCAAGTGTAGTAAGGTTTTTCTCAATTTCATAAAATAAAATAATAAATGTGTACATACCTACTTAGCTAGAAGGTCTGGATCTTAAAAAGAGGCGTAATAAAAGCGACGCTAGTACAAAAAGATATGTACCTAACCTAAAAATATTTCCAAGAAAGGGCAATAAAAACGGGTGACTAGCACATGTTTTGGTTGTAACTCGCAAAATTCGATTGTATAAGGCAGATTCGCTTAATTCTGTTGAAGTGAAGTTGATGTTCAAAAGTTACCTACCGAAGAAATCGCATTTTTTCAGTTATTTATAGTTTAGAACACTTTTTAGTAATCAAGTGCGTTATTATTGTATTAAACCGTTGTTTTCGGCAGGTACTTCAAAACAATTTTTAAGTTAGGTAAGTAGTCACCTATTTAGTATTTTATTTAGAATAAAACTTTACGGGGTGTGGCAAAAGTAAGCAATAACTTAATTCCTCCCATAACTTTTTAACTTCTTCAGAAAGTTTAAGTATCTACTACTTATTTTTTTACGGCAGTGGTTGCTTGACAATTTAAAAATTACGGCACCAACATTATTTTTAAAATGGCAAGCTATAATGTATTTATCCCTTTTCTTCTGTTCATATTTTATTGTATTTTCAGTATCTAGTACTATTATAAAATTTTGTATATTCTACTTCTACAATTTTTCTAAAGAGACCGACCTTATATTCCATAATAATCGTTATCTTTATCAGAGTAACAAATTCTTCATTACTGTCGTAGTAGGCTTAGCTTTTGAAACACAAAATAATTTTCAAAAAAGTTAAAGCATGCCATAAGGAATTGTATATGTTGTTATAATTCAATTTTTGCAACAGTTATTACATTGTTGCTATTATTTAGAAATGTAATTCAGACGAATTTTTATGGGGTTCGTCCACGAAAAGTAAGACCGAGTGGAGTGCATCGCTAATTAGCGTCGGTCACAATTAATTTTTTTTAGCAGATTTAAAAAAGTAGGAACCTCCAATTCGACGCGTATGTATACAAAGTAAATAAATGATGGGCCACCGCTGTGAGTACATTTTTAAAGAAATCGCAATGAAATTTTATAGGGGAAGTCAGGTATGATTTTCAACTTTTTGAGACCTATCCTCCTTATTCCGGTTTTACCTGATGTGGCCCTAGAATTTTTTTTTAAATGGACCAATCTCTAATTTTTTTCATTTTTGAAAACAACATCGCAACCTGCGAAAGTGTTAAAATTATTTTTAGTCTAATATAATTCGTATAAAAATACTAATATTACTAATATGTCAAAATGTCTAATAATACATCCTATTATATTTATAGATGCACTAAACTCATTAAAATTACATTTCCCAAAAAACGAAATTTTTAAAAATAATATCATATTCTGGGATATTTTGAAAGCCATATTTGAGAGGCGTTAAACGGTGTGAAAAGTTCCATCATGTGTAATCATTGCCGACAGGAATGACAATTTTTCTTAACACATTTATTATTTATTTTTAAACACTTGATAAGCATTTTTTTCTTTGAGCACGTAGGGGGGCCTGAGGGTGTTTACACCAGGTATTCCAGCATAAAACTGAACAAGAAATGACTTATTATAAATTAAATGTAGATTGAGTAGGCGAAATTACAAGTCAAACTGATGTCTAGATTTTGTTTAAATGTAACATTTATACTTTTATTAAATGCCACCACATAAATATTACTACAATCGTATTTCCAGTATTAAGAAAAATCTAGACATCAGTTTGACTTGTAATTTCACCTACTCAATCTACATTTCATTTGTAATAAGCAATTTTTTTTTCGTTTTCCGCCATAAGCCGTAACAAAATTTAGAGAGCGATTTTTAGTTTTATGTTGTAAAGGCGCTCTTAAGAACCTGTGAATCGTGAATTCTATGATGAGTCAATTATTGAATGACATTGAATGGCTATTTTTTGACATTTAATTACAGGGATTGTAATTGTCGTGGGAACTTGCTTTGGGGGCTCCAAATTGCGGCTTTTGTTAGTGCCTACTTACAGTACAAATTTAATGCAAAAATAATAATTTTTCGCGGAAATTGCGTAAATGGAAAAACGGGTGTTCCCGCAGAACGGCTTGGAAATGTTTTAACTTCATATTGGATGCTACCTTAAACTCTGTTGAGAAAAGATTCGAGCACTTACGTTCACACGGCGACAAATTTGAATTTCTTTACAACATTTTTGACCTAAAAACTGTTAAAGAAGAAACAGTAATAAATAATTGTAAGGATTTGCAAATTGCAAGATAATGATGACAGAGACTTAGATGGAGTTGAGTTACAAAATGAACTCCTTAATTTGAGCGGAAATATGAATAAGAAGCTGGATCCGTTAGAAGTTTTTAACCATTTACACGAAAAAGGAACGGACACTTTATATCCCAATACAGTTATTGCTTTGAGAATATTATTAACTCTGCCAGTAACTGTAGGTTACTGTGTTGAGAGAAGTTTTTCGAAATTAAAACTAATAGTCTTATTTAAGGTCAAGTTTGGCACAAGAAAAACTAAATAGTCTTGCTATTTTAGCAATAGAGTCAAAGCTTGCGGATTCTGTAAACTATGATGACCTAATTGACATATCTGCTGAACTGAAGTCGCGACGGATAAAACTTTGAAAAAAATTATGTGCAATATGAGATCTTAAAAATAATGCCAAATACCACCAAATAAGTTTTTATTTTGAAATAAGAAGGAAAATTATAAAACGATTAAAAATACTATTAAAAAAATGAGGGCGGCAAATTTGTAATTCGCTTCACCTCAAAAAATTGCACCGCACGGCCCTGAGGAATGGTACAACAATTAACTGTGAATAGAGGGTGTCAGAGTTAAAATTTCATTTTTATTTTGTAATTTAATGAGTTTACAATTTTCTTGTGAAAATTGATGGATGGAGGTTCTTTGGGATGGGAAATCATAACACATCATCGATTTTGGTCTAGCATCTAGAGGGAGCTACGTTCGATATGTTTAATGTATTAAATAGATCATAACTTTTATCCGCACTTTTTTACAAGACAGATTTCGCATAAGAATTGTATTCTTTTGTCATTTCGTAGTAAAAAAGTTATACTAATTTTTAATGTATTATTTTACATTTCACTTTATTTTACATGTTTTTAAACATTGATTTGGCTTGAAAATTTAGATACTCCGAAATACTATCAATCGATTGCCATACATAAAATTGTACCAAAGATGAAATATCTCGTACAAAAAAAAATTTCCAGTCGAGAACAAAAATAAATTTTTCCTTGGATTTCCTTGAGTTTCCTTCTGAGTGTACACCAGATTTCCTTCGCGGTTTGCCCCTCGGATTTTTCAGTGGCGGCATTGAGAAAAAAGTTTTTATCGAAGAATCTTTTCTATTACTGAAGATAGAGTACTAGCACATAGAGTGCCACAATGGAAATACAAATATTGTTGTCCTTCTGGCCAAAACTATTTTTTTAATATTTTACTTTATTGTTAGTCAAATAATAATAAAAATGTTGAACACAACAAAATTCACAATTTATTTTTCAAAATAATGGCCTTTTTTGTCGTCAGATTGCGTTGATCCCCACGGCCATAAGCGGCTGATTTATTTTTCCAGCCATGGAGCGGATAAGCCAACCGACGCACATTCTTGTCGATTCCTCTCAGTACTTGTGCGTTGGTAGTTGGTGTTGCAGTTTAGTATTGTTCTGATTGTGTTGGGTTTACGTCGTTTGTGTTTTTTGCGTGTTTTAATTGTATTCAGAATGGGAAGCTACGAAAAAGAGCAGAAAAGGTTGAACAAAACATGAGAAGAGATTTTATCGGCTAGTGAAGACGATTTTTCACCCGATATAAATGAATATGAGCCATCGGATAGTGAATTATCAGGTTCCTAAGAGGATCCCGAAACACCAAGGAAGAAAATTCGGTTTTCTATTTCACCAAAAGTTGGACTTCAGTTAGTAAATGTTCCAAGTACTTCAACAAAGCGTGAAGTTTTTCCTAAAGTATCTAGTTCCGATTCTAATTTACAACCGCTCTCACCGCCAGCTGACAATGTAGATAAGGTTATAGAAGAGGTTATACGACAAAATCTCAACTACACTGAAGAAAATACAGAAAATCAAGACGAAGGAGGAATTTTTACTTGGTCACCTGTGGCAGGAGAAAACTTGAATAAGTTTCCTTACACCGTAAGAAATCCAGGGATTTGTACTACCTATTAAGAGTTTTATGAAAAATCGCCATATGATTTTTATAAAATAATGTGCACCAACGCTGAACAACAAAAGCTTCAAGCAGCAACATCAAGAGCTCGTATTCAATATTGGAAGGAAACCAATCGTGAAGAAATGGAAAAATTCGTTGGATGTATTATGCTGATGAGTTTGGTCCAGCTACCTTCAGTATCCTCTTATTGGTCGACAAATAAAATTTATGCTAACTTCATGAAAAGAGTTATGCCAAGAAATCGCTTTGCTACTGCTACTGAAGACATGGCATTTTGCGAATAACGAAAATGTTCCCGAAGATGACAGGCTGTACAGAAGAAGTCCCCTTGTGACGAAGCTTCTAGAATGTTCTCCAATTGTTCCTAGCGAGTTTATATGCATATAGTGCTTCTCAAAGGTAGGTTAAAATTGAAGGTGTTATGTCGCATTTTAAAAAAAAATTACTTTATGCGATTTTTGAACACCCCTATATATAGATTTAACACCCAACAAACGGTGAATTCTAAATTTGTACAATTTTATAGAAACTTTTTAATTATAAAGGCGCCATGTCATACATACAACCAGTAATTTTAGTGGATGTACACAGTTTTGGACAGAAAAATCTAGTTTCATAACAGCTTGATATTTTTCTTTAATATTAGTGTAAACAAAAGAACATAACCCAAAATTATCTATTTTGTGAGGTATTATTCATTTGAATCGAAGACAAAATAAATAAGTTCCAACTCAAAACCGTTTTGTTTAATTTACTCAAAACTTTAAAAGTGTGACATAACACCTTTATCCACTTAGGTCTTCAATTTAAGCAATATATTTCCAACAAGCGCCACAAATTCGGCATAAAGCTTTTCAAGTTAAGTTTGGAAAATGGCTACCTTTATGACCTTTCCTACTTACTGCGGGCAAGAGAAAGATCCAAATCGAGAACAAACTGTGCCTTCTAACGTC
Source organism: Rutpela maculata (assembly GCA_936432065.2). NCBI lineage: Eukaryota > Metazoa > Arthropoda > Insecta > Coleoptera > Cerambycidae > Rutpela > Rutpela maculata. The sequence continues at coordinate 89,279,825 of OW386287.2, read as the reverse complement.
GTCTTGAAATTAACCGAAAAATTATTAAATCAAGGTCGAACGATTATTGCTGATAACTACTACACATCGGTGGAGCTATTGGGTACTCTAAGAAAAAAAGAAAGAACAACTCAAAAACTGTTACACAGAAAAAACTAAAGCGAGGAGAACACAACGGTAGTAACGGAATTTTTATAGAAAAATGGAAAGACAGAAGAGACGTTCTTATGCTAAATATAAAATTTGTTCCCGAAATGGTAATCCTAAAGAATAGCTGGGAGAGACAACAAAACCAAAAAGTGTTATTGAATATAATAAACATATGGTATATATTGATTTGTCAGACCAGATGAAATCCCACAATTCATCATTGCGTCGCAGAGTCAAGTGGAATGTAAAATGTGGAATCTTACATCAGCAAGTTACCCAAAACAAAACGTCAGTTACCAAATTTCGAGAAGAAGTAATCAAGAGCCTTATCAAATGTGAAGAAATCCCCCAATGAGAAGTAGAAAAGATGACCGGCCACATTTTGGAAGATAGCGAAAAGAAGAGGTCATGTAGCGGATGTTATGCCAAAATTTCAAAAGAATCTGATCGTCAAGCCGGAAAAAATAGAACACCAATTTCACTGTAATATATGCCAAAAACACTTATGTTTGAAAAATGTCTTTGAATTTCATATTGCAAACTCAAAATAAATGTTTTGTTAAAAAATGATTACGGGCACTTTTATTTTCCGTTATAAAAATCTGTGGGAACGTCGTATTCTAAAACCAAATACACCCTTGTATTGACTAAAAGATACTGAATAACATCCCATATCGTTTGCATTGAAATATCGCATCATTGCTATCTGACACGCCCAGAAATATTTTTTGATCTGTCGGATAGCATCGACCCCCCAAGGCTATTTTTTACACAATGGGGGATATAATGATATATTGATCTTCCATGGCACTCTACGTGCTAGTATAACCGAGTAAAATGTAGTTGAAGGTCTGAATTAATTTTTAAAATACAAAAATAAGTGTTTACAACAGCCTGGTGGTCATAGAAGTGTAATAAGTTCAAGCGTTTTACGCGCTGTATTAAATCATGGACAACCCATGCAGGAGACCCTCATTTTAACCGTTAAACCTCAAAAACGGAGAAGCTGAAAAAATTGAAAATATTGTGTGCTGATTACATGTCTATTGCAAACCAGTTGCTGAAAGAGTATGAGCGGGTAGCAATGTAAAAAGTGCCCCCGCATCTACCGAACTAAAATGGCTTCCATAAGATGTCTCATATGCTGACTGTCTTGTGTACAAAGTTTTAAGCTCGTGGACTCTGCATGGGGTGGGAAAAAAATAATTTACCTCTAAATGTTTTATTTTTCTTCTCACCTCCTATTTGACGGATCGCTTTGTAATTTGGCACAAATAAGATTAGTGTTAAGATAGTTTATTTTTGACACTATTGTTTGACACTATTACCATATTTTGATATAATATGTATTTAAACTATAACTATAACATATAACAGTTACAGTTTTATTAATGCGATGGAACAGTATAAAAATAAATAAAAATTATCTGAACTTAATATTACGAGAATATTATTTAATATTTAGATAGGTAATCATATAATTCATTCAGGTTTGGTTATTTTATTTCAGATAAGACATAGCAAAGAAAAAGAAGAACAAGACAAGCTAAAAACGTACTCTTCGCCAATTTACTGAGCTTTTTATATATAATTGTTACACATTCTATAGGATACTCTTCGCAGTTTTCTTGTAAATAATGTTAGTTTTTGGACATCCTAAATTTTGTGATATAAACTTTGTTGTGAAAAAAATTGTATGAAAAAAAAATGAAAAAAAAATCCAACCTGCGGGATTCGAACACGGGACCCTTGGATTGCAACGAAAAGTTAGTTAGTTAGTTAGTTACATATCTCTTTATTTTATTTAACTATTCGTTAACAGATCATTTTTAAGTCATTTATTTTTGTGTACATTAAAGTTTCTACGTCACATACACGCGTCTGGACAGCGCAGAGTGACGCAGTGACCAGGTGTTGAGGTCAAACGACTTTCAATTCTGTTGTTTCTAGATTAATTTAAACGATTCCTGCACAGTTTAATCGTGTTTTAAGGTTTTTATCTTTTCAGTTGAACTCTTTAAGAATTGTAAATTTTAATATTGGGAGTGGGATTAATAGATATTATGCAGGGAAAAGAAAGTATAAAAAACCCTGCTTCATTTGTCTAGTAGGTTTAAAAACAGTTATGTACTATTATTGTAGTAGTACATTATTAGATGGCAGATAAACTTTCTGTAGAGGGTAAGGGGTGGTGTAATGGGAGGTATAGGAGAAGGGTATTGATAAGGGGGGTTTGAGGGAAGGGTGTTTTGGGGGGAAGGTGTGTTTAATGGGTTGTATTGGTGTCAGTCATGTAGAGGGGTTTCGTATATTTGTAGTCGTTCGTGTATTAATTTGTGTGTATGTGGTATATTGTCTCTGCGTCGTATGTTAGCTATGTTTTGTGTCAAGGGTGAGTGAGTCAGTTTGTGCATGAAAAATTTCTGGGAAGTCTCGTCAATGTATTCTCTCATCATTTGCACCCCCGTAAGCCTATGCAGTTCGGCGATGGTTATATATATGGTTATATTATATAACGAGGAGAGTTGGTTAATAGTCGCAGCAATTTGTTTTGAGTTCTTTGAAGACGTAAGCACTGTGTATCTGAAATGAAATTCCAAGATGCACAGGCGTACGTCAGTATAGGTCTAAAAATTACTTTGTATAAACAAATTTTATTATCTATAGAGAGTTTGCTGCGTCTATTAACCAATGGATAAAGTTTGCTAAGTGCTGCATAGGCTTTGTTTACAACTTTCGTTATATGGGGTGCAAATGTTAGTCTAGTGTCGAGTGTTACTCCTAAGAGGTTCGTTGTTTTTCGTTCGGTAATGTCATGTTCGTCTAGTTTTAGTTTGGTTATTGTTCGAATGTTGGTAAATTTCCTATGAAATGTTATTATTTCAGATTTAGTGTGATTTATTTTAATCTTCCATAATTTGTAATAATCTAATAATTTTAAGGTGTGATATCTTACTTTCTGGGTAGCTGTCTGTCCATAAAAACTGTTAGCGTATATAGTCGTGTCGTCTGCGTAGAGTAGAAGGTTTGTAGAGGGATGGGAAGGAATATCAGATATATATAAATTAAATAGGATGGGAGAAAGGACGGAACCTTGAGGTACCCCTGCTGAAAGTCTATAAGACTCTGAATGGGCGTTGTTTACCCTGACCATTATTCGTCGGTCCCAAAGGTAACTTTTTATGAGGGAAACCAAATACCCGGGCAGTCCACAAACGTACTGTAGCTTGTAGACTAGCCCGTTATGCCAGACAGTATCAAAGGCGCGTTCAATATCCAAGAGCAACATAACAGTACACTGCTTCTTATTGTATGCGTCAATTATATCCTGCACCACTTTTACTAGCGACAGTGTTGTACTGTGCCCCTCCCTGAAACCAAACTGTTCCACCGGAAGCAGGCGGTGTTTTGCTAACTTTTTTCGCAAAAGTCGCAGCACAATCCTCTCAGCCACCTTCCCCATGGTGTTTAACAAACAAATGGGTCGGTAGCTGCGGGGATCATGCGGCGGCTTATTTTGTTTCAGGATGGGATCACTATCCCCAGTTTCCATGATGCAGGAAAGTGTTGCAATTTAAGCACCGAATTTATGATATAGGAAAGTTGTACTAGGGCTTTTTTAGGGAGATTCTTTAAGAGGATGTTGGGAATGTTGTCAGGACCGGGAGCTTTTAGGTTTGGTAGGGTTTTTAGTATGTTTTTTATTTCAGTTGGGTTTGTTTGAATTTTGGTTAGTTTACGGGGGTGGATAGGGTGGCGGGATGGGATTTGTCTAGCAAGTCTTGTTGTGTTTTCTTGTTCGTCTGTGATGTTTGGTGTTGTAGTGTTTGTCTGTTGCAGGTGACTTGCAAGCAAATCAGCCTTATCTTCATCATTTACGTATGATAAGTCATCTTTAGTTAGTGTGGGAATAGATTTGAAATTATTATTCAATAGCTTTGTCATACGCCAAAGCGTGTTATCTGTGCGAGTAAGACGTGAAACATTTATGTTCCACGCCTCGGCTCTCGCACTATTTAATTTCACTCTGATATTTGCCTGCAAGTCACGCAGTCTTAGTCTGTCTATGTCTCGTTTATTGCGCTGCCAGCGTCTTTTAATTTTATTTTTAAATCTGATGAGTGTAATTAACTCATCAGGAATGTTTTCTTGTCTAGCCCGCAACGCAATAACTTTCGTCGTTTTGTCGCGTGCGTATTGTATAGTTTGTGTGAGTTTTAGTATTTCTTGGTCTATGTCTTCTTCTGTGTTTATGTTATTATTTATGATAATTTTGTTGTTTAATATTTGTTTGTATTTTAGCCAATTTGTGGCTTTGTAATTGTAGATTTGTCTATCAGTCAAGTTTCTGTGTGTATCTTGTAGTTCGAGTTGTAGTACATTGTGGTCACTGGAAAGGGCGGGAATTGATAAGGGATTAATGTGATGCTGGTAATTTTTATTAACTATTAGGTCGATGGTGGATGGGGACATGTTATTTGGCGGGAAATAGGTTGGGAATTCCGATGCTATCACTGCAAAACCATTAATTTGACAATACTCAAAGAGCGTGTTGCCATTGGTATTGTTACGCCTATTATACCATGTGGCATGTTTAGAGTTCAGATCCCCCATCAAAAGAACCTTGTCATGGGGGACGAACAATGTATTCAAGTCTGCATCTGTGTACTTATTCATTGGAGTATTGTACACCGCCGTGATTACTGTATTATCTATTAGTTTTATGGAAATGTTTTCAATACTACAAGGAAGAGAGGGTAGAGACGTATATGGGATATCTTTTTTAACAATAATAGCGACACCACCTCCTCTCCTGTCGATTCTGTCGCTCCTTATAATATTATAGTTACTAATAGAGATTGAAATGTTTGGTTTAAGCCAGGTCTCGGTAATCACGGCGATGTCAACTTTTTCATTATGCAAAAAATATTTGATTTCATTTAAATGATTTTTCAAGCCGTAGCTGTTCCAAATTATTAATTTAATCATTTCTTATTTTATACCTTGGGAGTATATTTAATGTAAAATGTTGTATTGTAGTAATTGTTTCGAAAGGGTCAGATATTGATTCTAATAAAGAGTTCAAATGTGATATGGCTTTAATAGTTTCTTTTAAATTGATAAGTCTATTTAGTTTGTTTGTTTCATTAATTAAGGATTGAAAGTCGCTCGGCGCAACATTACCAGCCTCTGTGATAACTCCTTGAGTGCGCTGTTCAGTGTTTCTAGGTGCTGCGGGCAATTGATCCTCCCTCTTACTCCGGGCGCCGGATTTTGTTGGTGTGATTTGGCGCGTCGCTTGATCAGTTGTTATAGCGTTTTGTAAATTGCTAGCAGCGGCTTCGGCGCGTTGTCTCCAAGCATTCGTAGTAGGCTCTGGTGCGGGTGCATACTGTTGTTTAGTTTGATTGCGGGCATTTATTTCTTCTTGATTTCTATTTATCTGGTCAATTCGATATAAGTAGACTTGACAGGAAGTATTTGAGGCTGTATGCGGCCCTCCACAGTTAGCACACAGAGGGTTATCGAGTTTTCCAGGGTGTGGGCAATTTAATGTTAGGTGGTTACCTGCGCATTTCACACATTTCGGATTTCTATTGCAGTTTGATGCCGCGTGGCCCCAAGCTTGGCATCGTCGGCATTGAGTAATTTGACGTTCGTTGCGTCTCCTTTCCCATTGTATTTTAGTAAACAGTATGAATCTGATTTTATTCTGAAGTTCTCGTAATGTGACGTCATTTTCAAATACGATTAGGTATAACGGCGAGAATTTTGTTTTCATGGGGTAAATATTCACAACCCTGATGCCATGATTATCTTGTATTTCATCACTAATATCATCCAGTTTGGGATTTCCGGACAAGCCCCGGAGTACGAATGCATGTGTTTTTTGTTCCGGAAGTGTGTATGTGTGGAATTCTAAAGATTCGTCTTGTTTTAATTTTTTGGTGTAGTTAGAATATTCTGTTTTGTCAGAGATGTATAGCAATGTCGATTTTGGGGCATATTTTACATAAAAGCCTTTTGAAATGTTTTTTCTTAGTTCATTGGTTAACTTTTCGTGATCCTTAAAAGTGCCTTTGATAACAATCGGGGGGTTCTTAAATTGGGTATCCTTTGTTTTTTGATGTTGTTGTTGTGTTTGCGTTGTTGTTGTATTTTTGGTGGTAGATGCTATCGCTTTTTCTCGTATGGTGGAAGCAGCATTTTCTGTTTCAATCGGTAAGTTTTCGAAACGATTTTTTGTGGTGGTGATGTCAGTCGTTTTAGTGATTAATTTTGATAAGCGGTTTTTACGTTTAGGTGTAATGAATTTTTCGCTATCTTTTTCAGTGGGGGTTGGTTGTGTTTCAGTTTCCATGTCCATTTCTTCGGTATCAGGTTGGTTTCTCTGTATTATCTTTTTGCCGATAATGATTTTATTATCTTCGATTTGTATTTTGTCTTCGTTTAGAAGCTTTAGTATAAGAGCTTCTGTAGCTTGTAGGTCTTCTAAATCTTGTCTGTATTTTTTAGCATCCTGTATAGGTAGTTCTGGATTTTTAGGCAGTTCTAAGTTAATAAGAGGTATATTTTCAGGTTTATTATTGTCCTTGAGAGAGGTAGACGATTTTGGGGGGTCATCTTTGGAGGGTGGGTCCTCTTCCATCTCGTAGACACTGGCAAAGCCTTTTTCTAGTAGCGTTTGATCGATATTTTGTGTTTCAGGAATTGATTTTGTAGGTTTACAAAGCTTCTTTATTATTTGCTTCGATATTGCACCAGTCTTGTTGGATTCTTTACATTCTTCGAGTGTTTGGAATTCCTTTACAATATTAAGGAGTTTTTTCTTTTCCTTATCTTTATCGATAGTAGCCGTTTTATTACTGAACGTGTAAAAAGATGGTGCGATAGTCTTATTTACCTTTTTAATTGTAATTGACTTTACGTTGATTTGTTTGTCCTTTTTAACACGTTTAGAGTCCGAATCTTCCCTCTCGGAATCTGTGTCGTATTGTATATCCTTTTCGGATTCAGTTAATAGGGTTTCACTACTACTAAGTTTTAAATGTTTTGTGTCCTTCTCACTGTCTTTGTCACTTTGAATAATTATTGTGTCTTTTTCACTTTCACTTAGGGAACTACGAATTTTTGTGTCTCTCTCACTATGTTGATGCACTGATAAATTGCTGCAGCTGCCACCTGCAGTGTTTTTAACTTTTGGCTTTTTCGCAGGCGTTTTCTTTTTCTATTTTACATCTATAGAAGATATTATATTAATTTTAGGTATTTTCAAATATTGACTTTTACGTTGTTTCTCTGCTTCCTTATCCACTACTTGCGTACGTGTTGAGTGCTGCTTTGAAACTGCGCAACGAAAAGCTTTAGCCGCTGCGCCACCACCTGTTGCTAGGAAAATTGATTGTCTGTAATATATATCTGTCGACATTCATACATATTTCACTTCTAAGAAATATTAGTAAACTTCATACACAAAAAAAAAAAATTTGTTATGGAAATAATATCTCGCGATTTCCATTTTAGTACAAGCCACAAAAATTTACAAAAATTTTTTTTTTTAAATTAAATAATTAATAACTTTTTTATTTACTGATCGATTTTCTTCAAAAATAATAGGGTTCTTCCTCTAGCTAAAACTAACTTATTTTCTAAATTTCAATACAATCGGACTTTTCTTTCTTAAGTTATCGTGCTTACAAGAAACGTGACGGACGGACAGACGGACGAACAGACGGACAGACGGACAGACGGACATTTTGAAAGTTGTTGAGAATTCGTTCACTAACACAATGATATGAAAATTTTTTTTCTCTACGAGCGATATTTACGATTTTAGAAATGTGCCGATCAAATACAATATACTCTTCGTTTTTGCGAAGAGTATAAAAAGCGACGTCAAGAAGAAAAAGAAGCGCAAGAAAGAAGACGTCAAGAGGAAGAAAGGCGGCGTCAAGAAGAAAAACACGAATTGAAGAAAATAATGGAAGACCTGGAAATAAGGCGTCAATAGGAGAAAGAAGAACAAGAAAGACCACGCCAAGAAAAAGAGGAACAAGAAAGACGCCAGGAAGAACTGAGGAAAATCCTGAGCGATCAAATGAAAGTCCAATAAGAGCTATGAATTCAATCGCTAACGAAATCAAAGAAGAGATAAACAAGGTCGAAGATAAAGTAGGTGTGATCAAAACAGAAGTCAGTCAAATCAAAGGGGAAGTAAGCGACATCAAAGAAAAGATGAGTGAGGTCGAAGGAGAAGTAGAGCGCCTTAAACGACAATTGAGAGAGAAAGGAGGCCAGCTGGTAGCATCATCAGGTCCTCGTTTAAAACCCCCCTCATTTGACGCCCAAAGCTCATGGACAACGTACAAGAGACAATTTGAAGGTGGCTGCAAGTGCAAATACCTGGGATATGGCATTAGTTCTGGCGCTAAGGGGCCAAGCCTCAGAGTTACTTCAGATCATCCCGGTGGAGAAACAAAGGGACTTCAAAGTCTTGGAAGCTGCATTAGACTTGAGATATGGCGACCAACACCTTGCCTAAGTGTACCAGGCTCAGCTAAAATCAAGGACGCAAAAGGTTGGGGAAAGCTTACAAGAATTCGAAGCTGCGATAGAGAGACTGGCACATCTGGCATATCCAAGTGCACCAAGAGAATTTCAGGAACAACTAGCCTTTTGGGAGCCTTTTTAGATGGCATCAGGACTGAAGAGGACAGGCGAATTCTTAGAATATCCCATCAAAGTATTAGCGAGGCTTTGGTGCGTGCCCTCGAAGCAGAAGCTGCCTTTAAAGATACCCCGCGGTCAGAAGTGCGTGCTGTGACAGTTGAAGAGGCGCTAAAAATAAAAAATAAGTAATTTTTGAATTGGCTGCCGGACCGCTGGCTACCCACGCCCCCGCTCTGCCGCAGCCGCATCTGTCTTACAAATCTCCGTAGCTCCATCTCATACTGTTACGTTCTCATATATAGTATCTTATCTACGGAATTTTAAGTGCGTGTATCGTACTCGTGGTTTTCTTATGTTATTTGTATTGTACCTAATACTTAATTTTTCCCTTTTTAATAAACTTAGATAGTAGTTAGTGTTATGCACGAAATGGAAAGTTTTACAACTGATAGCAATAGTTCCGAGAGCAAAATCGGCTCTTAATTTAAAACGCAAAAACAGAAACAATGTATAATATGTAAAAAAATTGGAGGTACTATAAAACTTTCTTTACTGCCACAGTTAGATGAGGAAAGTGACTTGGATAAATAATTTTGTTTTTTACGAGTTATCATGTTCCTAATGGTTAATAAAATAAGTCTTATACATGTTCGTATGTAATAATAATAACAGCCCGTCTAATGCTCTAAGTGAATCCCATTGCGACCACAAAGCCTTCAATTCTACTCCTTTGTTTGAGACATCCTTCCATTCTGGTCGGGTTCCTTTTTCCTTTGCTCGCAATATGGTCCAATTTCTGCATCACTCAGTTACTCTTGTCTGAATGAATTATATTATAAATATTAAATAATATAGTCGTAATATTGCAAGTTCAGATAATTTTTATTTATTTTTATACTGTTCCACTGCATTAATAAAACTATAACTGTTATGTTATAGTTATAGTTTAAATACATATTATCAAAATATGGTAATAGTGTCAAACAGGGTAGTCACCCTTCAGGCCATTGAAAAAATATATTAATTTTTTTTTAATGCATAAAATCATCGTAGAATAGTAATATTTTTTAAAATAAACTCTCCTAACACTAATATGATTTGTGCCAAATTATAAAGCGATCCGTCAAATAGGAGGTGAGAAAAAAAATAAAACATTTAGGGGTAAATTATTTTTTTTTCCGCCCCACGCAGAGTCCATAAGCTTAAAACTTTGTACACAAGACAGTCAGCATACGAGACATCTTATGGAAGCCATTTTAGTTCGGTAGGTGCGGGGGCACTTTTTACATTGCTACCCGCTCATGGATTACTTACGATGAATAGTTTTAAAGATCTGCTAAGTTGTATAGAAAAAGATCCTGCTTTTCAAAGAGACTTTAACCAACCAAATTAGCATGAAATAACGTTTTTGACAATAACTACGGAATTTTAAAATGAAAGATTATGAAAAAATTAAACCATACGAAAAAACTGTGTTATTATCGAGGCCTAAAATAGTATTCACCAGAATGTATTTATGTGATTTAAAAAAGCTAGTATGATTAAAACATCCTTAAAAAGTGGCACATTTTTCATTACAACTTAGCAGATCTTCAAAAACGTCAATACAAGTTAATCAAATTTCAGTGGTTGGTTTACAATAGTCACATAATGAACACAATGTACAGGCATTCTATTAAAAGAAAAAACGATATATCAAAGTACCAAAAATACTTATAATAAAAATTCCAATCTTGTTTTTTTGTTTTGGCCTTTATTACTATATTACTTAATAACTATAGCATTTTGCTTGTTTGGGTAAAAGTAAAATTTGAAGTACTTGCCTATTTGCCTTAGATTTATTACACTGCGGGAGACGACAAGGGCACATGATCTTTAGAAAGTTTGAAATATTTTAACTTACCCAAATTTCGATTTAACTTGATTTAATGAACAGAACGTACCTGTAACAATAATTCATATATTAGATATGTAGGAATAAGGAATCCTAGCAAATACAGATTTTATATACACACATTTATCATTTAGTATAGCAGAGTTGAGGTACTCAGTACTAAAATGTACTCCAAATAAAGTAGTTAGTACATTTTTACTTTAAATATTTTACTCTAAGTACTTTTAATATCCATGTACTGCTACATGTACTCCCAGTAGTTGGCCTGAATACTTGTACTTATTTTTAAATAAGTAATACTTGTACTCCAAGAACTTTCTCAAATAAAAAGTACCCCGAGTACTTTCTTATATAAAAAGTACTCCAAGTACTTTTAAATATCCAGTATTTTTTATAAAATTGAAAAACTCTACTTTCAATAATTTTGTTAAATAAATCAATCAAACATGCAGTTTCTCAGGCGTCGCGTCGTGGGTTTTATACCAATCATTTATACATTTTAATGTTCAGATGGGAAGTGGAAACCCTTTATCTCTACGTTTTCCTGCTATCAAAGGTGAAAGTGTGAAGAAGTGTCAATATTCAGCATGTCATTATTTATTGGGTTTGGACTACGATCATGCTATCATGCTACATAAAGTGGCAAGTGGCCGTAAAATTTTGTAAGCAATCCAAAAATGCACTTCAACAAAACAAGCAACAAATAAAATAACAAATAACAGATAATTACATGTCTTATTCTTTATCTCTTAAAATTATGTAAAACATATTTGTCGACATATCGACACAGGCTATGCAGTATAGGGCAAATTATTTAAATAACAAGAAAATTGTGGCAACCATACGGATAATGAATCAAATTTTGTGAAATGTTTTTAGGAATTTGGAATTACAATGAATGAATTGGTTTCCGAAACATCAACCACCGATTTTGACGAGACAGATGATTTAAATGAAGAGATTGAAATTCCATTAGATTTCGACTTTGTCAGTGTTACCGACTCTCCGGAAATACCAAGTGATTCTACGTCTGCGCCAGGTAAGTTTTTGTCAGAACACCTTCGATGCGCATCACAAACATAAAAATTAATAGCTAAAACAGACTACAGCGGTTTGTTAAAGAAGTATCACACTAAGAAGCAAAAACACTTTGGTTTTTAATAAGTGTTCAAGTTGTGGAAAAAAGCCAGGAGACCAAAATCCGCTGAAATAATCCAACAAGTTTTGGGTTATACCCCGAGTTACCCTGCACGGTAGGCTAGAACCACCTTTAAATGAAATCTGCATGCACTCTCTCAATTCCTACGGGAAGTGGTAGCTATATCTGTCCTGAAACAATTCCCGTAACATGTGAAATCATTCCCTTGCCGTTTTCTAGAAAATTCAATTTTAATTTTTTTTATTGAAAATTGATTTTTTGCATTGATAAGGTAGTTAAAATGTCAATCAAGAAAGTAAAATTAAACATTCCAATACAAATTTAAACTTAAGGCAAGTTTGGGGAAATAACATACAAGAAACCTTCATGCTGGACAACTCCAGACGTTTTGATAATAATCGGGTTATATAAACCTTCCAAGTAGTAAATTTAGACAATTTAGATCTTTTCCATGTTATTTTGAACGACAGCAATTTTTGTCTACCAATATATCCATAACCAATGAAAAACATTACTATTTGGGTAACTAGATTTGCTAGGGAAATCCGAGCGCCTCTACTGGCCGTCTGAGTAGACTTTCCATTCGCTCAGTCAGATAACGGGTGAGTATGAGAACCATACCACCGCCAATGAAGATAACCTACAGAAGAGACATGACGATGACCCAACCACCCACCCACTACCCTGCAGGTACCGGACGAAACGCCGTAGTCCGGTAGTCACCTAGCTCCGTGCAGACCGAAAGTGCTACCAAAGCACTTAGGTCTGCACTTCCTCGAGCTACATAGCTCATCCCTCATCCGATAATCCGGATGGCAGGATGTCAATTGACATTCTGCGTACCGGCAGTCAATCCTAGTCAAAAATACCCTAAAATTTCCGAACATACAGATGACTACCCAGGGGGTGACAAGCTGGCGAAGAAAGATCATCAAGACAGAAGAGCGCCAGAAGATAAACTTAGCCAGCAAGGTCCATCAAGCCAGGACCCGGGGAGGTGGGCCGAAATCATCCACACCGCTCACATTTGTGAGTGGGGTTAATGCAAAGTAAGCTCGCCCACCCCGCACGAGGCCGGTCCAGGCCTACAGCGATGTACTAGGGTAAAGAGCAGTAGTCCTGCTCGACCTTAGATATCTGAGATCATCATTGCCAAAGAATACTGGCGTCGCTCGGTCAGTTACTCTTTAGAATTCACTAGGCAAACAATCCAAGAACCCATGAGTGAAAATTTTCTGTGACCATGATTAAAATCAAAGCAATCATGCAAAAACGCACGATGAAAATAGATATTGTCTTTGTCTATTGTATAAACGTAAAAATCGGGGATTGAAGAAGATAACTGATATTTAACTGATAGGTTGTTTGAAATATGTCCGGGTATTCAGAGACTATAAAAATGTAGTAGATTTTTGTTTTTATCCATGCAAAAAATCGTTTAAAAAAAAAATTAAAAGTGAATTTTCTAGAAAACGGCCAAGGGAATGATTTCAAATTTTACGGGACAGATAAAGCTACCATTTCCCGTAAGAATTGAGAGAGTGCATGCATATTTCATTTAAAGGTGGTTCTAGCCTACTGTGCCTGGTGTCACCAGATGGAATTCGACGTATGACGCCATAAAAACAATTATATCGTACAAGGAAAAACTAAATGATCTATGTGATAAACTATTAGTACCTTCATTTACAGAAAATGATGTTTTGTTTTTGAAGGAACATATAAAAATTATGAAACGTTGGACTCTCTCCAAGAGGACCAAAACACAGGACCACTTCCTCCCTAGTATCATATAAATGTACACGAAACTAGAAAAAGAGACTGGGATTTCTGCACGAGAGCGCATAGTATCATGATCTCACATCATGTCAAAATATGCAAGATCTGATACTGAATAATAACTACTCCATTTTCTATTAAAAAAGAATATTTGATTTACAAGCGTACGTATGTTAATAATAATGACATTCCTCATAATAATTATATTAAATTCATTTGCGATATATTTATAATTGCTAGAAAAAAAAATTAAACAATAAATCGTATTGTTTATTGAAAACCACAATTATGTAAATTGCATTTAAGGGAACGGGAAAAAATCATTGAAATTATCAATTATAATGATTTATACTTAACTAGTAAATCAAATAATGAATTGAATTTACAACGTATTTATTGTTTTATGTCGTAAGTAAGTTATTATAAAATCGCAATAATAACAATATAATATCTAGTCGGTAAGATGTAAACATAAATCTAAGATAATTATATTAATAACAACATTTATTAATTCCAATAGATCAAATAGGTGATATAGGGCAAGTCAAATGCATTTTTGCAACATTACGTATCAATATTACAATACCATTAATTAATCTATATTAGCTGCGAATGTAGAAATTCATCTACAAAGAGTAAAATGCATTTGAAACTAATATAGGTTTTAGAGTAGAAAAAAAAATTTTGGCTGATCATATTTTTTATCACTGCTTAGTCTACTACAAAGACCTAATATGGATTTAATTCATATGATTGAAGTCTATGGATATCATGCTGTAAATTAAATGACAAATAATGAATAATGACAAATAACTAATTTTAACAATTCGAATATTTTTGTCTAATAAAAATAGATTTGAATGTGGTAAAAAAAATCTATTTGGCATTGCAAAAAAGTACTCCGTATTGTATATGTGATTCCACATTGCAAAAATTGTAAGTTTTTACAATTTCGATACTGCTTATCGGGTGTAACCATTTTTAAAGCAAAAAATTTGTTTGCACATCTTGTGCTTACTAAGGTTACACGAGTAATGATTTGAAAGAGGTAAGCTGTTGAACTGATTTTCCGTTACGTTTTAATAGCCAACTTGGGTTACATCTTGAGGTAACCGGGTGACATTTCATAAGAAATGTATTGGTTTGAAATACGAACTTGTTGTTAAAGTATTCAAGTATTAATCTAAAGTTAGTTTTAAGGTGTTGTAGTGCCTCCAGATTAGCTGTAATAAGAAGAAATCAAATGGTCCAAAACATTGATATACAAAATGAGCAACAGTGGGCCTAACACACTGCCTTGCAGTATACCTATAACAACCAGAAGTTCATTTGGTTCACCGTATCGCTAAGCCTTTTGAAATATTTTTGAAAATACTGCTGAGAAATTGCTGTTGATCGATAATTTCTGAGAAGTTTATGACCTCCTTTTTTATAAAGTGGCAGAGTATTAGATATTTTTTAACATACTGAGGTATGTAGGGGCGGACTGGCTGGGGGGCAGCAAGGCAAAGTCCCACCGGGCCTCAGTCGATCTCGGACCCTTTAAAGCCTTCTGGGCCTGGGCTCGTGTTTGGGGGCACGAATTTTTTTTCGGATTCCCCACGCTCATCAAAAATTCTTCCGCGGGCCCGTATTTTCTCTCCACAGCCCTGCCCAGCACACACCTGCCGGGCCTGAAATCCCACCGGGCCTTTCTCTTACCAGTCCGCCCCTGGAGGTATGCACCGGCTTGTTTATTATGTGTAAAAAGGATACAGCTAGTTGATCAGCTCATTTTTTGATAATTTTAGACATATCCGAACTTGGAGTTAGAATGTTTTTAATTATTTATAAAATTGATTATTTTGATAGTTCCAACTGATGAATTTTTTTTGTAACAAATTTGAAGGACGAATAATAGTGATAACTTGATGAAAGGCCAGATACTATCAACACTATTTTTATATAAATATTTTGCCAAGATTTAGTATTTAATGCTGAATAATGAATTTTGAAATGAACAGATTCAAATTTACAGATCTATTCTTTTTGGGGAATCTGAACATCAAAGACATTTTTTTGTCTACAGTGTTCTGATAAGCAAGCATTTAGAATACTTTTTGTATTTCATCCGTAAAAATTGTCATTATGTAATCGCTGACTTGGTATTATTCTGTGTTCGAGTATGCTGAAATAGGTGAAAAGTCTGTTTAATATACATCTGCAATATAAACACATGGTAGGGTGAGTATACCCAGGGTTTTAAAGTGTTCTCTGCGGCAGTTGTAATATTTTAGCCCTACTATAATTCTGATGCATCTTCATTGTAATTTGAAAATATTGACCGAGTGAGGGGAGTGGCCCCAGTTAAGAATGGCGTAGCACAGTTTGGAGAGAACGCAACCATAGTAGGCCGTTATTGGGGTTTTACGATACAGTATTTTTTAGGTTACTTACTAAAAATACGCTCTGAGAGAGTTTCTTGCTTACACAATTAGCGTATTCAGCCCAGGCCAATTTGGTATCCAGAACAACAAGAAATTTAAGAGCTGCTATTAACCGTGTTTGGTACATTTATGTTTGCATACATAGACTAAAAATTGTGGACTAAGTTTTGCTATCATTGCAGCACAAATAGTTTGTGTGAAGCATTTTTTTTGTGCTTGCCAGTGTGTGGCCGGCATCTCTTTCAATGAACTCAAGGGAGCTGTGGTACTTTAGTAGGTATTGTCTGCAAATAAGATCGCACTGTAAGTCTTATCGCAGTTTGCCAAATCATTTATGTATAATAAAAAGAGCATTGGGCCTAATACTAAGCCTTGCGGAATTCCATGTTTGACTTATTCTGAAGTTACTGGTGTCTATTTGAGATATAAGAATTTATGAGTTTAATACTACTGGTATTAAAATTATATAAGTGAAGTTTACATAGGAGTATGCTGTGCGACACACAGTCAAATGCCTTAGTTAAAGTCGAGAAACTGAGTAAATGTGTACATATTTTGTTTAAACCCCTCCAATATAATTTGGGTTAAGTTGTTGATGGTTAATGTTGTCGTTTTTTTCTATCTGAAATCATATTTACATGGGTGGAATAAAGTGTTTGTTTCAAAATAGTGCATTATTTGTTTATTCATGCAGCTTCAAATATTTTAGCGAAAATTGGGACCAGCGATATGGGACAATAGTTTGGGATTATTACTTGTATTACTTTTGCAATCTTGAAGGTTTTAGAAAAAATGTTTACAATGTTTACACTTATGTCGTATGGATCTTTGCTTTTACTATTCTTGAGGTTTGAAATTATCGATCTTATCTCATTATATGGTACACTATTGAAATTAAATGTATTTTCAGTTGTGTTATTGGAGTTTAGTTTAAGGTGCTCAAGGGGGTCATTACCAATTTGGTCATTATCAGTTTCGGGTAAATCTTTAACGATATTTTCGCCTATTTTTACAAAAAAGTCGTTAAACTTGTTGGTATCTAGAAAATTACTTATGCGCGCATTTAATTTTGGGTTATTGCTTTTTATGATGTTCCACATTGCTGATTGTGGGTAGCTAGAGTTTTCAATGTATTTATTGTTGGCTGCTTTTTTTCACAGAGACAATTTCCATTCTGTACCTTGCCCGGAAATTTTTTTAGTCATTTGATATCATCTCTGGATTGGTCTCATTCATATGAGTCACGAGATTAAGTATTTCAAGCATAGTAATAATTTCAAAAATAAATTGTAGAACATTTCAAGTTTTGTCTATGTTTAATTTACC
Organism: Rutpela maculata; assembly: GCA_936432065.2. Taxonomy (NCBI): domain Eukaryota; kingdom Metazoa; phylum Arthropoda; class Insecta; order Coleoptera; family Cerambycidae; genus Rutpela; species Rutpela maculata. The sequence continues at coordinate 89,262,442 of OW386287.2, read as the reverse complement.
AATTTAATATTTTCAGTAGTCAAAAGTTTTTTAACTGCTCCTTGCAAATAGCCTTAATTAGGAACATGCATGTAACCAATTTCCTTTGATTGGATCCACGTTTCAGAAGTACAATAAATGTCAATATCTTCCTAATATAGAAAAAATTCCATTTCTATGACTAGATCCATAATTATAACATATTCGAAAGGTAAAGAGAAGGGAAGCTTATTTTCATATGAAGATATGCAAGATATAATTTATGTTGCATATGCCAAATATAAAAATATCTGTATTCTTAACTCTACCTGCGTTTCGTAAATTTGTAATATATTTACCTAATCCTATTACCTCCGTATCGCATAACAACTTAAAGCATAGCTTTAACTTTATTACAACGTAAAGCTACACAATGCAAAATGAATCGTGCAGCTGTACTGACATTCAATGCAGTACACAGTGATCAAACAAAATATTTTATATTCAACACGTACATTATGAATTTACATAGACAATTAATTTCCCCAGAGATTGAGATACGATATAAACGAGCAGAAGTTGCAGTCGGGTGTGGCCGACTGCAAATGCCTATTTGATTCATGGGTTGCTCCAACACGTCACAATTAACTTTTGAAGGCTACCACAGAGATTAACTACATAGTAAATATATTTCTTATTTTTATTGTTGAAACAGGTATTCATATTTTGCAACGCCAGATTGCAATTTTCATTCACTTCGTTACATTATTATTAAATATAAACAATTTATACCTTTTAAAGTAAAACTGATATATTGATATTATCATCTATTGTTCAAACCTGAGAGATACAGTATACAGGGTGGGACAATAGTGCGTCGGACTAGACTAGACTAGAAATTAAAAAAACTCCTTTTAGATCTATCACACTGGCAATTTTAGGAATAGTAAAAACCTCATTTCAAAAGCGCATAGAGATGTGTGTCGATCAAGCAGAATGCAGGAGACAGAATGGGCCTCTGGCTCAGTCTTGTTGCATATCATAAAATATTAACACAAATATACAGGGTTGATCAAAATTTAATTGAAGTTAGATATAAATCATAAATTTCTTAAGAAAAATTATCATTCTTGCTGGTAACGATTACACATTACGGAACTTTTGATACCGTTTAACCTCTACTAAATAGAGCTTTCTGAACATCCGGGTGGCCCATATCATAATATTTAAAACAAATGAGTCATTTTGAAAAATGTGATTTTAATGAGTTTACAGCACCCTGTATGATGTATTATTGGACATATTGACGTTTTCGTATTTTTCATATGAATTACATTGAAACAAAAATAATTTTAACATATTCGCAGCCATCTAGATTGACAACTATTATTATTACGAATAATTTTTCGTGCAACACTGTATAAATTGTTCAAAATAGTAGAAATGTATCCAAAATTTGATCTTTCTTTCAAAAATGTAAAAACATACAGGGTGGTCCATTTAGAAAAGACTATTGGGGCCATTTCCGGTGAAACCGGAAGTGATAAATATGGCGGATTGGTCTGAAACAGTTGAAAATAATACCTAATTTCACCATACAAAATTTCATCCCGATATATTTAAAAACAAGGAAGTGACAGGGGTGGCCCACTATTCGTTTACACCCGGTATATTAAAATAACAATTTTTCCACTCTCTACTCTATGTGTAAGTGACATTATTTTTACTCTGGAGATAAAAATATTTCAAGTGAAAATGAAAATGTCAAATTTGACATAATAAAGACATTTTCACTTCTAGAGATGAAAATATTTTCATCTTGTGTTGTTGTTGTGTTTTTCATTTTGTGTTTTTTAGTATTACAATTAAGTATACTATACGCTCCCGAAATCTGAACATAACGATACCGAACACTTTGTATAGCAAGACAGTTTACACGCTTCTGGCGATCACTTTGATTTACGGACGTGGCTCAGTTTTCTACCACGCATAAAATTTTCATATCAGAAATCATCGTGCTTATTAGGTATTCGGCAACGTCCAATTGCAAATTCTATTTGTATTGTAATCGTCTTATTAAAAATACCACAATAATATTTTAAGGTCAAATTGATATACCCTATGTAAAGTTCGCTCGAACTTAAAAGACGTACTGTATACTTAGATACAGTATCTTGTAAATGTTTGTATTTTTATGTTCTTAATTAGAAATCTCTCGAACATGTTACTCTAAAATAATAATAACACATAGTTTATATAAAATATTAGTGTTGTATGCCGCATATGACTCAATTTCACTAGGAAATATTCTATAATGCTATTTTTTTCTACAACATCGAAATATGTCCATTAAACGATCGTAAATTCAATCATAAACAACTACATTTTGCACAGAATATCATATTGCATAGCGGACCTGACACGTTATAATCCATACTGCATTTGTTGCCTAGCAACCGTTTCATTATGAACCATTATGTGTTAGGAGGACGGTCCGCTGTGGCTAGTGCGACGACTAGAGCGACGCCGGGCCGGCTTTGAGAATATGACACTAGCGACGGGATATTTGAATATGTCATCAGTATTTCTGTCAACATTTTTATAGTCACATTACGGATACATATTTGCATATCTCTTTGTATCAATGTTTATTAGAATATTAAACGTGAGTAGTAGGTGTGGAAGAAAAAGTATAGTATGCAACTCGCACAAAATGGGAATTTTGCACTCATATGAATTGCAGCCCTCGCCTTCGGCTCATGCTGCAAACTCACACTCATGCAAAATGAGTCTCATTTTGTGCTTATTGCATAATATACTATTATAAATGTGCCAACTTTGCAATAAAAATCTTAAATTGAATAGAACTGTTTAATAGATTTTCGCAGTTGGTAACGCCCGACTGTAACTTTTATTCGTCTCATAATAGTCTTATGAAAAATTACACATCTGAAACGTGCTATTAGGTATTCGGCAACGGGGGACTGCAAATTTTCTTCGTTTCGTGATAGTCTTATTCAATATACCTCAATAACATTTTAGGGTAAATTTAATATATCATCTAACCTACGTAAAGTTCGCTAGAACCTGAAAGACGTACTATATTTTGCAGTTTAGTTAATCTTGTATATTTTTATATTTTTGAAGTTCTTAATCAAACCTTTTGAAACATATTGCTCTAAAAATATAATAAAACATAGTAGTTCATATAAAATATGATATACATGATTTACACACCTTCGGCTATCACTCTGTACGACGGATATGATCCAATTTTAATAGGAAATATTCTGCCATGCCATTTTATAGGTTCCAAATAAAAAAAATTAAGTCCAACAAAAATTTTCGTACTTAATAGTTATTCGGTGTCGACAACGCTCGACTACATTTTTTATTCAATTCACGCAATCGCCCTGTATGACGGATATGGCCCAATTTCTTTCTATCATGCTATTTTACATCAGGCCTGTAGCTAGGGGTAATTTTCGCCCGACCTACGGCGATCGCAGAAAATAATGAGGTAGCTATTTTTAAATGGAAAAAATGAATTTTTGGCCCACGGGCCCCCTCTGAAAAATTATTTGACCACCCTTAAAGCATTTTCTAGCTACAGGTCTGTTTTACATACACTCCAAATTTGAAATGAGCATATTAAGTCTAAACGAAGTTGTGGTGTTATTCGATATTTGAGTTCAGCTTGTCATGAAACGGATTTCCCTACAAAAATTTAGTTTCTACAATTATTAAAAATGTTTGCCCGGTTATGATATACCTATTTGATTTCATCAAATAGGTATAATAATTGAACAACTAAAAGAGTTTTTAATTTGAAATGAGTGCTTGCCACTGTCTTACTTCAACGTCTTGTGAGGGGAGTAAGAAAAATAAGTCCAGAGTTCAAATTAACTTCTACCGTATAATTTTTTTGTAAATCGCAAAAAAGTGTTTTTTTTCTCAATTTACTGGAGTTTACTGCAATATCAAAACCTTAAAGCTTTTTTCAATCTCTAATAACATGTTAAGCAGAATTTAGATTTTCTAAGGCAGATACACTGTGTGTAGTGGCGGGCTAGGTATAGGGAGTAAGAATTACAACATCGCGTGTGTCAGCTGGCTGAAATGAAATAACTGAGAGCTGAGATCTTCGCGGAAGGGCGAGTTTGCTCAGCAGTGTTGTCATATCTCTCCCGCTACGTGAATATACATACCTAATGGGCAATTACACGCACTGTACATGCATAATTAATAAAAAAAAATTTATTCTATTCGAGGTGTTTCAGCCTCGCGTTGTGCAAATATTCTGCCTCTCTTATAAAATATATCCTGGCCTTTTTATAAAACATATCGAAAATTTTCAAAAATATCATGCTTAAGACACAATGGTGTACAGTTTTAAAATAGTTTGAAATATACGGAGTGATCCATTTAAGCGTGACGTCATAAACTTCTCCTGAATTCTCCTTTTAAATATGATTCAACCGATACGCCATTTGAAGAGTCTGCGGTGGATGGGTACCATGATATGGCTGAATTTGTACCAAAAACATGTTAGCTTTGTGTGTTCACTGTGACGTAATGGAACAACATTTTGCAATCTAATTTGTGTCAAAAATAGTCAAAAAAATCTTAAGTTTACGACTCTGTTATCAGGTCTAACAAACATCTCCAATTATTATTATCGAGTGAGTTTTTTCAAATATCACTAATGCTTAGCATTTTATCGGTAAAGTTTTTTCGAAAGCTTTGTTGAGTGCAAATTGACAGTTTATAATCTTTGATAATAAACTGTCAATTTACACGAATTACATTACCTTTTTGCAACTCTCCTTCAGCAAAAATTTGATGTGATTGATTTACCAGCGTGCGGTAGGCATTGCTGACACACCCAGATATGGATAAAATTTAAAAGCACGACTGGTATTTGGGGAGAATATTTCACGAATAAATAATTTATTAAGTAGATCTTTAAGAGTATGTTTTATGATGAATCGCCTTCAGACGTTTTCTTGTTATTTTTTAGAGACTTTATTTTCAATTTCATCATTTACGTCACATAAAAAGCATTTCCAAAGCGATTTATCTAGTAAAATACAAAGTAGGTAAACATATTTAGGGCAGCTGCAGAAACTTAAAGCGCACGGAATTCGCCATATTTTAAATGTAATGAGAAGAAGAAAGAAGAAGAAAACAATATACGTTAAACCATGGGTATTGTAACTCGTAAACTGGCTTTCATCGTAAAGAATTCTCGGGCACGCAATCACACTACGATTAAAGACAGAGAGAGAGAGAGAGAGAGAGGGGGGGGAGATAGAGGGAGAGCCCTACCGCATTTTACCAATCTCCCGCCCTTACGTTCTAAAGTTGTCGACATCAGATGAAATAGTACCGCCATCTAGTAACGCTACATTAGAATCAACTATGTATTCAATGAATTTTTCAAGAATTACTATATTAAAGTGCTTATTAATATATGTTTATCTATTTAATCCTTATATTTAATTCAAGTAGTTTAATAATTAAGTTAAGGTGTGCTTGTTTAAGTAAAGAGAAATTTAAGTACGAATTAATTAATTAATAATTAATAAATTAATTTAAGAACGAATCATAATGTATAGTGCTAGTGCATAGTTTTGATTTTCCGAATTATTAACTTGTTACTTTGTGATGAATTATCGTACGTAAGTACATTTGTATTTAACATGAAATAATTGATATACCTGCTTGGTAGACATTTGTATTTAATTCTAGTTGTGATAATTATTTTCCTAATAGCACAGCATTGTCCTATGGATATCCGAAGGCCGTCGTCGACGAACATAAGGACATCCAATGGACGTTCGTTTTTGGTTTTTGGACAGTATTTGTACGTCCCAATTATTAAAAAAAACCGTAATGAGCAGGGATCGAATCGCCGACTTCATGATTTGTAAGTCAATACTTTCACACTCGGCCACTAATCTAGCTTAGTAGTACTTAAAGAGTGTAGAGTTGGAAGTAGGTCTTAGACTAATATAGCTAATTATTTCAAAATGTAGAAAGTATTTGAATGTTTAATAAATATTTAGTATCAAATAATATCATCAATAATTTACAAAAAAAGGTTAAAATTAAATTATCAATGACAAATTACAAATTACTATAAAAAATAAGCTACAAATTTTACAGAAATAACATTGTAAAGTTGAAAAACCAGTTTTTTTGTTTTTATATTAAATAGACGTCCTGCTGCTGTTCCTATAGAGACCTAAAATGTGTGTACTTGCCGAACATAAGGACGTCCGTTGCGGCACATACATATGTTGGACGTTCAGTGTGGTATTCGCTGGTATGTATACATAGCTCGGAAACGTGTTGGAGAGTAGTGCCTATTATCATTTATTACAAAAAAATATAATATTTAAATCAACGGACACGAAATAGACGTCCCTCTCCTGTCCCTATATGGACATAAAATGTACATACTTCCCGTACATAAAATGGACATTCACAGTATGTCCATTCCGTACAATTTCAAAGTAAATCAAATGATAGACGTCTAATAGACGTCCAATTTATGTCCATGGACATCAGATCATTGAATGGACATAAAACGAACATCCGGTGGATATCGTGTGCTATATAGGGTTTGTAATAACGTTATTATAAGCCACTGAAAGCTTAACTTGTCCCTGGCCTATATATTAAAGACAGCCTTGGTTTTGAAATTGGGAGTTGTCAACTTACTTGGCGTGTTTATCTTATGTTTATATTATTATATTACTACGTGTATAATACAATACTACAATTTACAAGTTACGTTAACAATTAGCAATAAGCTAGAGAATACATTTATAGATAAAATTTAAAAGTACGAGTGGTCCTATTTGCGGAAACCATTTCACGAAACAGAACACGACATATCTTAAAATATTACCGCGATATTTGTCGACGCGTCGATACAAAAAATTAGAGCGATGAATTTTTCGTGTTGGTACAATCAAATAGTCGCTGTAAAACGCATTATGCCCATAGACATATGTCATGTTTTATTTCATGATATATTCTACGCTAATATCACTCGTATAAAGTTTTCCTCTAAGTATGTTGCCTAAAGTAATACAATTCGGGTAAATTATACACTTCGGGCTAAAGCACTTTAACTGTCAACAGAGCTGGGTAATTACTTGTAATTGAAAAATAATTACAATTACCAGGCGCGGATTTATAGGGAGGACGCAGGGGGCGCCCCCCCCCCTTAAGCCAGTAATTTATAAGGCTAAGGTTTGTAGATTTAGGTTTTTTTAATAAAAAGTTCAAAATATAATATATTTAATATTTTATATATTAAATGTATATTTTAAATGTGCGCCCCCCACTCAAGAATTTTCTAAATCCGTGCCTACAATTACAAATTACTTTTTTAAAAAGGAACTAATTTCAATTACAAATTACTTTTTTCAAAAAGGAACTAATTACAATTACAAAGTACGTCTTTAAAAAAGGAATTATATTCATTTAATTACAATTATATGAAAAATGGATTTAGCAATTACTTTTCTAATTACTTTTATGATAAAGTAAATTATAGTGACCAAACAGACAAAAAGGTGAGTTAAAAATTTTAATTAAAAGTGTGCGTCTTAATATTTATTAGAATCGTTATTAGAATGTTTAACCTTAAGATTAATCAGGAAAAATTAAATAAATATATAGAAAAGGCAGCTTAATAACAATGCCTAATAATAATAAGAATGATAATAATAAACAGTAAACAACACATTTAGTTTTTATTGAACAAAAATACAAAAGTTTGTGAACTTAAAACAATAAAAAACATAAATGTGCAGCGAACCACGGCAAAAACTCGTTTCTAGTCAGTAACTTTTTTGAGTTTTTCAGATTCATTTTAAACTATGCAAACTGTAAAATTCTGCTTTAATGTAGGTAGGTGATGTAATGTTTAATATTAATAAATAATTAATGTAGGTTTAGAAGTAATTTGTAATTAGATAGTTCAAATAATATAATTACAAATTACAATTCCTATAACAATTTTCCTGCAATTACAATTCCAAATTACTTTAATAAAAAAAAAGTACTTAAATACAATTACAATTACACGATAAAAAAAAGGAATTGTAATTGCTAATTACTTTTTCAAAAGGAATTACCCAGCTCTAACTCAATTTACACAAATATATTACAAGTCAACCACGTTCTCCAAAAAATTTTTCCCATAAAGTTTTAATCATTAGTGAATTACATACGGAAAAACTTCATATAGTTTTATTTGCTTCTGTTTATTTGCAGTTGATAAATATTTTATGTTTTGTTTCGTTAAAACTTTTGTACATAAAACTTGATGTTCCTAATCTAGTTACATAACACGTACTATAAATTTAACTGTTTGCTTTAAAACCTCTCTTACATAATAAAAATGGGGCCATTAAATAAAAATAGTTACCGTAATTAATATTTTTTATATAAATAATATATTAAAATAACTTGCTATTACCATATAAGTACCCGTAATTCAATATAAAACAGGTTTTGCCCAACTTCTTTTGCGTACCAAGATAAAACAAATTACTAAACACTAAAAGACTTAACTGCGTTAAACGTGTAATTTCCAAAAGACCACCGCATCGAAAAATTCGAGCAACCTATTAACTGATATATTGTGACGTATTTCAGCCATCAGTCTCATCAGGCATAATTGTAGAGCAATAAAATAACTGAGGAGCTTCGTTTCAAAACGCAATTTCTGGTAAAATTCTATTTTAGTATAAACACCGTTTTTCTAAGTAGACCAAACGGTCACGACTGGCAAACAAGTTTTTGCAGGAATTAATTTATTAGTATATAAATAATCTCGAATCGTCACATAATTAATAATCATCACTTTTTATCTTAGCAAAAAAAAAATTTTTGCTAAAAAGAAATTGCATTTTGAAGAGAAAAAACATTATATATTCATGTTTTATTATAAAAATGAATATTAGATTATGAAAAGAAACATCCAACAATCCATTATTTCACATTACTAACTACCAGGATATTCAAGTAAACACTAAATACTAAATTATTCGTACATAAATAAAATTACTGGCAGTGCAGAAAATGCGTTTTGAAAGGAAAATGTAGAAATGAAAAGAAACTATACCAAAATGTATATTTATACAGCGCAAAAATTGCGTCTTGAAAAGTTTTATCGCATAAATCAGTAGCTTTCAACCTATAGATCGCAATGGCATCTCTAAGTCAATAGCGAAATTCTTGTAGAAATTGCGTTTTGAAACGAAGCTCCTCAACTCATGACTGGATTTTTTCCCACTTAACTCTTTATTTGGATGTCCTAAAAAAAGACCTTCGATCGGAAGCCCAACACAAATTTGCCAAAACGGTGCAAAAAACCACAAAATCGTGTGGTGAAATCCACTATAAAAAAGAGGGGGTTGATTATTTAAAAACTCCATTAAATCCCATTAAAAGTTAAACCCCAGTGACGTTATGTGGAGTCTATAAAACAAACTTTTTTCGATTGGACGTCATGGGAAAGCGTTACATTCAAAAATTATTTAAGATAGATCAGAAAAACGGCTGCCCCTCCGCCGCTGCAACTCAGATTGCTATGATCGACTACACACGTTCAGAGAAAGACTTAATAAGCACCCCCACCAATTTTTGGCTCTCCAGCTTATATGTTCCATTTTAGTCTATAATAAAAACATGTTAAAAAACATAAAATTCTGCGTGAAGCAAAGAAAATATTGTTCTACCCCCAATATTTTTTCTAAATACGTTCTTCCAGAAAAACCGTACTTGTTGAAATATTCGGCCCAAAAGTCATACTTTCCAGGCTTGAAATCGTCTACCCCGAAAACCCGTAAACCAATATGCCACATCGGTTAGTGGGGGTGGTATTGGGGGTAACTGATGCAAAAAATGAGGTCTTTGGTTCTTGTACACACACTTACCAAAATTTTATATTTTTATCCCTTCTAATATGAGGTGGGGGTAGTAATGGGGGTGATAGTGGAGTGAATGATGCCAAAAAAAAATTGATCTTGGCTTCTCGTAAAAGTAATAAACGGCCTTTAGTAGTTATTTCTTTTGATAATACTTCATACGAACTGCATTTGCGGTTAAAAATAAATTATATTTGTAAATTATGAGTCAGTTTTGTTAGTTTAAAAAATCGTAAACAAAGTTTAATTGCTCAATATGTATACCTACATAATCTATTAAATAAATTTTGTTTAGTTTATTTAGCTTGTTATGTCCTTCTCAGTTCAATTCTTTGAAGTTATTTACATATTTCCTAAAAGTAAACAAAAAATGAGGACCAAGTATTTTGACGAGCAGGTTTTTAGCAAGGTGTCATTTTGGTAGAAATTCAGGGAGCTACACATCATCAATAAAGAATTAATTGTCAGCATAATTTAAAAGAAACGATTATTATTTTAATTATTGTTTATAATGATATGGTTGTACCGCCTTACGTCAGCACACTGGCGGCGCGTTTCTACAAAAAAAATAAGGTAATTTTTTTGGTCATTTTTTAAAATCTTTCATTTTTTTAATTCCTTTCGGTGGGGACAACCTAGTGATAAATTTTCCGCATGTCATGATAGATCACCCTGTGTAACGTATTCTAAGCCAGTTCTATAAAATTAAAAAAAATATATGCGAGTTTCTTCAGTTGTCGAAATTCAATCACTGTGATAGTATTTATGGACCCTGTTACGTTATTTATGGAACTGGAGACGCCACCGAATCTCATGAACTTCAAGATATTATTATTATTAAGTGGTTTGATATGTATAATAGGCGACAATTACACATGATTTATTTATTTTTCAAGATTTTAAAATTGAAATCACCACCTTATTTATTTATACAATAAATAAAGATTTTGGACTGATATGCGCAACATAAATATACGCCGGAAAAATATACTTACCATTCCACAACTCGCAAAGAAATTTTTAAAAGGTCTTTCTTCTATTACGTTGCAATTTGAATTAATAAAACTGATGATATGAACCTCAACTTTCCTACAATTCAGTTAAAATGAAACTTAAAACCGCTGCCCAAGGAATCACTACTTCCACATCCAGATTTTTTATCTAAGTCACTCACAATGAAAAAATTTTACTTTAATAATATAATATTTGAAATCCTCTACCCCAAAAACCCATAAAACGATAGCCCACATCGGTAGCGGGGTGGGGGTGGTGATAGGGGGTGGTAACGGGGGTGGATGAAGTAAAAAAACATTTTGAGGTTTCTGGTTCTTGTACACACTCTAAATCACAATTTTTTTTCATCCTCTTTAATAAGGGGTGGGGGTGGTAATGCGGGTGGCTAATGCCAAATTTTTTTTTGAGACCTCAGCTTCTCTTGCATATACTAAATACCAATTTTATTGGCTCTTACCTGCTTGATTTACCTATTTTCCCCAAATTTACCCCAATTTACCCCCCAACCCTTCGACGGAACAAGATGAAAATATAATCTAGTTCTAGATCTCGTTAAAGTACATATGTGTACCAAATTTCAAGTCAATATCTCAAACGGTTCCAGAGTAAACGTGCGCACAAAAAAGTTACAGACAGACCGACAGACAGACAGAAATTTTTTTTTGCTCAAACTTAAAATCTCGACGTTTCGTGACTTTCTAAGCCTATTTGAACAATAAAAATTTCTAAAAATTTTTTTGTCGTTACTATACTTTCACTGGACGTGGAAGTAAAAAGCACTTATTGGCAAAACCAGAGATCATATTAACTCTTTGTCTCATTAATACTTTCTTCGTTTCTTCTTTCCAAATTCCAAATTTTTAAATTTATTGACAAATAATAAATGTGTTATTATTATTATTTTTTTTTTAGCGAGCTAAAAACCAGTCTCCCTTCTCTGTGGCTCCGACCCTCACAGAGGGGAGCTGGTAGTACCGGTAGCCACTCCCCACGCCCGTGGGGTAAGTGACTACTGGGTCCGGGAATCGTGTGCCCTGAGCAGACGTAATGAATCGAGAATGACGGCCTTCTGCATTCTGCCGGCTAAGATCTCTGCCGAATTTCGGCATGCCGGTATGATCTTGAGTTCCGAAAGCAGTGTGTGTCTCGTTCCACCGAGGGCTCCTATAATCAGTACCACTATCTTAACAGTATGGTCTGGATAGAGTCTGCGGAGTTCGAAGAGCAGATCTCGATATTTTGTCCGTTATTATTATTATTATTATTATTATTATTTTTTTTTTTTTTCGGTTTCCCGTTGCCGGACAGGGCTTCCGTGGCCTCCGACACCACACGGTAGCCGCGCCGGCTAATTAATTACAGCCACTCTCCACGACCTGTGGAGTTAGTGACTGTAAACACCTGAATCATGTGCCCTAAGCAGACGAAGGGACCCCAAGATAACAGCCTTCTGCATCTGACCTGCCAACCATTCTGCCGAATTCTGACAGGCCGGTATGATCTTTAATTCTGAGAGCAGCGAAGGCTTCATCCCTCCGAGTACGCCGATTATTAGGACGACCATCTTGACCGAGTAGTCTGGGTACAGCACTTGGAGCTCATACCGGAGATCACGATATTTGGTCCGTTTTTCCCCCTCCTTCAAAGCGACGTTTGTCTCAGCAGGTGCTGAGAATTCGATGACAAACATCACTTTGTTCTGATGGTCGAGGAGGACTATGTCAGGCTTGTTGGCTTGAATTAGCCTGACGGTCGGGAACGAGTAGTTCCAATAAATTCGGCACCTCTCGTTCTCGACAACGGACTCAATATCTCCGGGGATGTAAGGCAGCACTGGTGTTTGATCTACCCCGTACGAGTGCCTTAGATGGTAGTATAGCACTCGTAAAGCCGCCGTATGGCGGTGGATCTAGGCCGAAATCGCGTATATCGGGCATGCTGAAAGCAAATGCATCGGCGATTCCGGCGCCTGACGGCAGGTCCTGCAGTTGATATAAGGGACCTCTACACCCATTACGCGGCTTCGGTAGACCAAGGTGTTTATTACACCATCCTGACAGGCCACAATGAATCCCTCGGTCTCCGACTTAAGCCCAGCTGACCTTAAAAAGGCGAATGTCAGCCTAGTCGATAAACCCAGTGTTTCTATGTTCTTATAGTACACACCGTGCATGGGTTTATCGACATGCTGCCTGAATAGATTCTCCTGTTCGGCAGCTTTTATTTGGGCTTTCAAACGATTTGGCTGAAGCTCGGTGACTGACTCTGGATCAGCACCGCGCCGGCCACCTCGTCTGACGTCGAATACGAGACCAAGTTCATCTGCGACTCTTTTTGCTGCCTTGAACAATCCTGCGCCCACCCCTGCGATTTCGTGATCTCTCACTAATAGCAGGAGCGGATCCGAGCTCCTGAGGATGTTACATGCCATACTCAGCGCTACTCTGCCATGCATACACTCCAGACCCAAGAGTCCTCGGCCCCCCCGATGACGTGGGAAGTAAACACGAGGAACGGACGATCTAGGATGAATACTCCTATGGATGTTCATCTTGCGGGTATCTCTGTCTAGTTGGCGCAGCTCATCTACAGTCCATTTTACTACCCCAAAGGAGTAGAGCAGAACAGGAACGGCAAGCATGTTAGTGGCAGACGCCTTATTCTTCCCCGAAAGTTCGGAGGACCAAATCTTTCGGAGCAGGCATCTGTACTTGCCGCGGAGAGATTCCTTTATTTAAAAAAAATAAATATCTTGTATTTCTGCTTACATCATTGTTATAAAATATTATTTTGGGTATTCAGCAGATAACTTTCAAAGAAATCATTCGTTCCTTTCATATATTATTGATCTAAATCTGATCAAGCTAGAATATCAACGAGTAGTCCTCTTCCTTTATTTGTTGCACATCCTGGATGTGATGTTGTTGCACACCCAGGTATGTGTAGGTCTCCCCGGCATCCAGATGTCTCAGAATGCTTCCGTTTGCGAGCTGCGCATCTTCAGAGAATTCCCCGCATCGCCCTCTCTTGAGGTGGACGACCACGCACTTGTCCAACCCGAACTCCATACCAATGGCCCGCGTGTACTCCTCGACCACTCTTAGAGCATTTTGAAGTTCACGCTCACCGGAGGCATACAGTTTGAGGTCATCCATATAGAACAGATGGGTGACCTTATGCCTCCGGTTGCTGGGTGGGTCACAGTGGTACCCGCGGGTTTGGCGGAGTTCAACAGATAACGGCAGCAGTGAGATGCAAAAGAGGAGGGGACTCAGAGAATCTCCCTGGAATACTCCTCTTCTGAATGCTACCTGTTCTGTCGTAACCCGCTGTGCACCTGATGTTATGGTGAAGCGGGTCCTCCAGAGTGGCAGCAGTTGTTCTATGCATCTCACTAGTGGCTCTGCTACTGCAAGATATTTGAGCAAATGTAACAATAGTTCATGCGATGTTGTGTCAAATGCCTTACGATAGTCAATCCAGGCCATCGATAGATTCCGCTTGTATTGCACAGAATCCTGTGTAATACAGCAGGCTGTCTTTACAACCTGCCATGCCCTTCTTGGCGCCACGCTGCTCGTATATCTGCTGGAAGACCGGATCAACCTGCCGTAGTGTCCGAGCGTACAGGATACGTGTAAATATCTTGTAGCCGGAGTTCAGACAGGTGATTGGCCTATAATTCCTTGGGTCGGACAGATCACCCTTTTTGGGAATAAGCACGGTACGTCCCTCGACAAACCAGTCCGGGATTGGCTGCCCCTCATTCAACCACGTGTTGAAAATTCGGGCCAGACGACGGTGAGTGGAAGGAAATTTTTTCCACCACCAGTTGTTTATGCCGTCTGGACCCGGGGCAGCGAAGTTCTTGGTGCCAACAAGAGCTTGCTGGACTTCCTCCGGACTGATTGCCGCGCACACTTCTTCTGGCCCTTCAAAGGTTCTGTGGCAGAGAGCCTCGAAGTGTGTTATTGCTGGAGTGTTGCTATTGAACGGACGTGTCGTTTCGTAGATTCCTTTCCAGAAGTTTTCGACATCGGCTACAGTTGGTGGATTATCGACAACACGCTGTGGCTCTTGAAATAGGCGGGAAGGATTCGTACGGAACAAAGCATTTTGCTCCATACTTCGTACCCGCCTATTTAGCTTTTTCTTGATAGCCATAAGCGCTCGAATCCTATCTAAACAGTGTTGCTTAATAGTGAGCATCACTGTCAGATTTAGAGTGTGGTGTTGGCGTCTGAGTCCGGCTGCTGTTCGCTGGACTTTAGGCGTAAATGCCTTGCCAGTGGTTACGTATTCTACCACACTCTGGATTCGAGAAGCGTGTTGTCTGGCCAACTGTATTTTGCCTTCGATCTTTTGTACACGCCGCTTAGCCTTTTCGATACCGCTCGAGGCATTGTTTGTCCTCTCGCCGGGAACGAGTTGGCTAGCAGCGTTGTACACGGCAGTGTTGATCTGCCAGATGTCGGTGTCTTCTGGCAATTCCTCATCGATGACAGCGTCCATCCGCGCCAGGTCTTGTGGCTTTGGGGTAGCCCTGCTGTTAAGGCTAACCCTCGTCCTTAAGTCAACATCGGCGTATCTTCTAGGATGTTCCCCAACAGCTATTTGCCGCGGTGGAAGTGCGGCTGGCACTTCTTCCTGCTGCCGGGGTGCCCTTACATAGCCTGTCCTGCGCAGGAAGGATACTTGATCTCTGAGCTGTTGCTCAGAGAAGGCGCGGTGCTCTGGATGCATGTCGCACCAGATATCGTGCAATCGCGCCATGTATCCCCTGCGCGCAGGTTCGCTGCTCTCATAGCAGGTCAGCAAGTCATCTCGAAGTTCCCTCGTCCACTTAAAGCGTCCTTGTACATTGCGTGCGTCGTCAACATTGAGACCATCCGGTATGGCCCCTCCAACTTGTCTCCGACCCCCATCCGAATGGGGTCTATTGTGAGGGGCCCTTTCTCTGTTTATTATTATTATTATTATTATTATTATTATTATTATTATTATTAGGTATTACAAAATAATTGTTGATACCGAAAATTAAAAAATCCCAAAAAGTTCAACAATAATTGAATATGAGTGAAATGGTAGAATTTATCAACATGTTACGAATTCTACATTACGCTCAATTTCAAGAAATACAACCCGAGTGATATGACTAATACATCGGACATCTTGAAAGTGCACACAGCTGACATTTAAACCGAACATGTACAGGTTTCAAGTTGTCAAAGAGGCATTATTAATGGACAATTGTAACTATGTTACTTGATCCAACCTTATATTGTCCCCGTTTACAATTGAGCGATTCCACACTGATATAGTACATAAATACATACATATGTGACCTATTTTTGTACAAGAATCATTTAATTGTTTTATGCAGATCTGTTGCAATTTATAAACGCTCTCTTAATTTCAGTTTTTCGTCTAGACATAATTTCATTACTTAACAAGTTAATTAACAGTTGTGAGTCTTGTTTTTGGTGTATAAATAAAACTGATATGATTTACTACTGAAGAAATTACTAAATGAAAATGCTGATGAATTTATGTGTGCATTTACGATTATTTGAGTGAGAAAAGTAGGGTGATCGTTTAAAAATTGAGGCAAACTTGGTGTAATCGACCCAACAATTTTAGAAAATAATTGTTGTTTATCTAAAAATAAATCTTTCTTTATAGCAGGAATACAATTTCCTAATGAAAAAAGTAAATTATATAAATAAATTCTACTAATGAAGAAACTGCTAGATCAAGAATGATGATGAAGATATCATAATTTAGAAAAATCGATTACTTTTAAATTTAAATCATGATTTTTTTTAATTTATGATTTTTATTAAATTAGGGTTATGAAATTATTACGATTTATAAAGAAAATTGAACAACTCTATAACATTTAGTTACATTTACGACTAAATATTTTGTTGTAAACCTCACCAATAAGTTTTTTGGTTGAAAAAGTTTTCAATAGTTTTAATTTAACCACCTCATACATTTTCAAATATCTCGAAAAAGTGATTTTTCAAAAATTGCTCACATTATACAAGTTGCTTTGAATGTAATGTCCCATCACACGCATCTCCTTTAAAGGTTACTGGGATTGAATAATTTCTTTGCATCACAACGAAACCTATATCTCAACTTGTAAAATGACCATTTTCACTCAAAACTTAAGTCATTTATATATTCTAGTGAATACCTCACACAGAATTTTTTTTATTATTAAAAAGGAAAACTTGTCAACTTGTCAGTATTATACAGAAAAAAAACTTGTCGAAACTTGCAAAACTGTCGCATTCATATATTGAATTGATAGTGCTTTTGTTTATGTTACTCTTCTAACATTTCCCGTGCCTTTCGCTGAATGTTTTACTGTTTATAAAAAAATCGTGAAAATAATAACAATAACACTTAAAGATATCTGGTGGTAGCAAAAAAGAACCCGAATGAAAATAAATATAAAAGAACGGCAAAATAAAATTAGTCGTTTTATATAAATTATTTAAAACAATTAAATGAGTATTTTGTTTAAACTACAAAATAGAGTTATTAAAATATTCCTTAAAATAATACCTTTTATTAAAAGTGATTTAAATCAATGATTAAAATAAAAAATCGCCCGATTTAAATCATGATTTTTGTAAAATGATTTAATAATGTGCCAACCTTGCAATGTGTGGTTGCAGCTGTAAAGGTATATGAGCAAAATTCATAAATGCATGGTAAGACTGATGTGAAACATGAGGCCCCACGCCAACAGCGACATTTTGCGTTAATTTGTTCATGTAGAGAAAATACACGAGGGTCAATCACAAAGTAAACTTGTGGGTGCAGAGGGAACCAAACAAAAGAAACAAAAGGATGATACAAATATTGTTAATAAAGCTATTAAAAACTGGAACGTACGGTGTCTCAAGAATAAAAAAGTGCAAGTGCAAAAGTTATGAAAAACAGGCTTAAATGTCCTGCAACCCCACCGAAAATTCGCTGTAACTATATTGCACACCCCGCTGGGTGTGTGCTCTATCGCCACTCAGCGCGCCTGCACTCAATTTCGATAAGTTTAATGGGGTTAATCTGCAAGGAATCGATTTAATTGATAGATTTATGAAAAGAGATGATATTAATTTCCAAAAGTTTGATTGGCAATTGAAAAACGTCTGGTCAAGAAAAACAGAGAAATTAAGAAATGTCACATTTAGACAATTTGTACGAAAATATTGGGACGAGCGTAGAGGCGTCTTGACTGTGATTGTATTTCGATACTCCAGTGAAGCAACGTCAAGCGCGGTTAATACTTGGATGGGTGAAATTCATCTTGGGAATCACAGCGATCTCCTCCCACCTTCTAACGTATATATTGTATATCAGCGGATACGTGGAAGCTATGTAATTCCAAGACGAGGATTACGTAGTGGATATACCATCTTTCGGAGGGGATGTAAAGCAGGCGGTCCCTTGTCTATTAAATGTTAGGCAAGTAAAAGATCCCTACTCTTCTTACGAGAAGAGGTTAGGCAAAATTTCCAGAGGGTATCTCGTCTCCTGGCGTCAGTGATAGGCCCTGGTCGCGGAAATCGGCCGACGTTAAATAAAAAAGATTAATTAAAAAAAAAATATACGAAAATACAGATTGCCATTTTGAATTTTTTTTAATCACATCGTCTACTATCAGAATAGAACCCTTTTGAATTTCATAATGATCCGTCGATTAGTTTAATTACCATAATTATTTACCATCATCACAAGTTTCCGTGGACCATTTCTCTCGTTTCCGGCGTCCATTAGTGATTATTTTTTCGTTCAACTCTCTCTAATTAAAGAACAGAACAATGAGTTGGTTTCAAATGTTTATTATGTTATTGTAGATGAACCTTTTAAAACTTGTCTGAAGGACTAACTCAATGTATTTTCTTATATGGGCGCCAAGTCGCTCCTTCTTTAGAAGATGGTTCATCCACTCTGGGAGGGATTCTTTTGAAATTATGTGAGACGCAAAAGATAGTAGATGAAATAGTAACTTATGCAACAGGTGCATAAAGTGGCACTTTTTTTCACGAATGGGAAAGGACCTCGCACAAAACTATAGGAAATGGCTTTTCAGTCAAAATTGTTGAAATTTTGGGGAAAAGTCCTTCTGGTTATACTGAACAAAAGTTCTCATGAGCACAATGCTTAAAATTCAATAGTGCTGCCAGTGGTCTTTGAAGTCTAAAAATATAGAGTTCTTATAAACCAATTAGATTATTTTATTCTGTATCTTTTTGGATTAATTTAACCCCTTTTATGGTATGTATGAATGGTAAAATGGTGTGGATGTGTGCGCAGGTGTGTATGTGTGTAGCGCGCATAAGCGGTATAAGCGTGTGTTTTAAAACATCTGCCTGCTTTTGCGAGCTCTCGCGTAAAGGTAAAAACACAAAGAAAGCAGGTTGCCTGCTTACTAGTAGTCAGCGCCTATAAGCGCCAATAATTAAGTACGCTTTTTAAACGTTCCCGTACATAGACAAAGCCGGCTACCAGTAAGCAGGCAACCTGCTTTCTTTGTGTTCTTACCCTTTTAAAAGCGTACTTAATTATTGGCGCTTATAGGCGCTGACTACCAGTAAGCAGGTTGCCTGCTTTCTTTGTGTTTTTACCCTAAGTGTATATTAACTTATAATAACTTATAATAACAACTTTATTCCCATACAGTTTATGAATAGGGAAACAATACTTACTTATCCGTGTGTGTGTGCGTGCGTGCGTGCGTGTGTGCGTGTGTGTGTGTGTTAAATCCTCCGATTAAAGAACTTATATTTAGATACATAACAGGCTATCTTTTCACTATATACCTTGTTTGCTCCTAACATAGTCACATTATATGTCCATTAAAATGGATAGATGAACATCACATCCCATAGGCAACAGTGGCGTTGTGTGTGCAGAAAATGTGTAGAATGGTAAATATTTTCATTAAAATGAATTATTGCAATTCCTGCATTACCGGCTCTTTACACAACGTGATGTAGGTATACGATATTACAGTAAGATAAATATGTATTGAAAGGATATTAAAATTTAATTGCTATTTACTTTATAACTGTAAACTGAACTTCATCATGTTACGACTATGGAACGATCGATTTTCTTCTTTTCTAAACTGCTTTCTGCAAACGGCACAGCACCTCACTATTTATTTGCACAAAATATATTGTCACTAAACTGTGTAAATATGAATAGAGAATATTATTTAGGTATTAAGCAAATCACAACTTAAAATAAAATTACTTTTTCACCAGTTTTTGGTCGGAGAACACGAAAAACATTTATTGACATTAATGGCCGAACTGTCAACTGACATTATGATAATCGAACTGAAGCCGATCGTGCACGAGCGGCCGCGAATACGCCGATGGGTCAATCAGCAACTTATGGGAAGAAGTGCCTTAGATTGTGAGTCTTTCAGCGACAAATAAATCAATGCCATTATGTATCTAGATATAAGTTCTTTAATCGGAGGTTAAATCCTTACGACCTCCAAATATACGAACCATCACGCGTGGTATAAGAGAATTCGGGCAAATAAAACAAGGTATTCATGTGTCATTATCAAAATGTTTACTTACCAAATAGTCCCTTGAGGTAAAGCTTTTACCCCAAAAGTTCTGCAACTGGACCACAAGACATGTACTCTTCCCTTTTCGAGGGCGGGAAACACGATGGTGACAATATTTTCCGACCTACCCTCCAACTATTACCCCTAACCGAATAACCTTTTTCCGATTTTTCGGTGCCAGCCATTTTTTTATCGGAAAACTTTATTAATAGAAGTTGTCCAGAATTGCCCAAAAACCCTAAATCCAAAATTTAATCAAAATAAAAAAAATTAAAAATTAAAAAATACAAAAAAGACTACTAATTACTTGACAACTATCTGACAGCTTGGGTTTAATTTCAAACAATATTGTCATGATTTTTTTATACTTTTGGGCCTTTTGCCTTTTTCTGGTTTACCTAAAGGGACTAAAACAATATACGCGGTTTACAAAAAAAGAATATATTAGAGTAACTAACATTACTTACGATGAAGTTTTCAAACGTCAATACGGCAAAGTTAGTCTAAATAACTTTCTCGCTTCATATACAGGGTGTTTCGAAAAGATTGGGACAACGCTTAGCCGTGGATACTTGACATCAAAACAAGTCGATTTAATTCAAAAAGTAGTGGTCTAACTCTTTTCGTTTTCAAGATACAGGGTGGCAAAGTAAAAAAATTGTATTCGTAATTTGTCTCTATCTTGGAGACTATTAGACGTATCTACTTCAAAGTTGGTAACGACATGTTTTTTCAGGTCGCTAATTACAATGGTGATATTGCCGATGCTATATTTTATAGATGGCGCTAGTTACAGGACTTTTACGTGACACTTCAAGCCATAACTTTTTTGAGGTTAGGTTTTAGACATCGTCTTCTACTATAATCGAAACGCAATTTAATTTCCTAAAGAAAAGGTGTACTTGTTTAAACGCGATAAAATGCACCCTTTCAGAGAAATACGCGATTTACAACTTTATCACACACCAGTTCGAGGAAATTCAATTATACTTAAAAGCGGTTTTCTTATCTAGTAGGTGTACGTCAAGTATGATGTCTTGAAGTTGTCAATAGTGCTTGTTGTAGATACGTATAATATTCTCCAAGATAGAGACAAAATATGAAAACAATTTTTTTACTATACCACTCTATATCTTGAAAACGAAAAGAGTTAGACCGCTACTTTTTGGATTAAATCAACTTGATTTGATGTCAAGAGTCTAAGCTAAGCGTTGTTCCAATCTTTTCAAACCACCCGGGGTGTTGAATTTCTTCGAACTGGTGTGTGATAAAGTTGTAAATCGCGTATTTCTCTGAAAGGGTGCATTTTATCGCGTTTCTTTAGGAAACTAAATTGCGTTTCGATTATAATAGAAGACGATGTCCAAAACCTAACCTCAAAAAAGTTATGGCTTAAAGTGTCACGTAAAAGTCCTATAACTAGCGCCATCTATAAAATATGGCATCGGTAATAGCACCATTGTAATTAGCGACCTAAAAAACATAGTTACCAACTTTGAAGTAGAGACGTATAATAGTCTCTAAGATAGAGACAAATTACGAATACAATTTTTTTACTTTGCCATCCTGTATCTTGAAAACGAAAAGAGTTAGACCACTACTTTTTGAGTTAAATCGACTTGTTTTGATGTCAAAAATCTACGGCTAAGCGTTGTCCCAATCTTTTCGAAACACCCTGTATACACACTGGGCAATATTTTAGAGAACTTCTATAAAAGTATAAACTAGAGAATTATTAGTAATATTAATTAAAATATTTATAATATTAATACATAAAAGGGTTTAAAATAATTAAAAAAAAATAGGGAATAAAAGGATCTTAATTGGTCTATAAAAACTCTATATTTTTAGACTTCAAAGGCCACAACTGCACTGGTGGCCGAACTATTGAATTTTGAGTGTTGTGCCCACGTGAACTTTTGTTCAGTATAACCAGGAGAACTTTTTCCCAAAATTTCAAAAATTTTGACCGAAAAGCCTTTTCCTATACTTTTGTGCAGGGTCCTTTGACGCACGAGCCGTAGATGGGATGGCAGAGGGAAACTGACGCGATAGAATTTTTTTTTCTCCAAAATTGGCTTCAGCGCGTCTAAATACTTCCGAAAAGTTAGAATCTTAGGACAAACAAGACTTTTTTGGCCTTTTTTAGGGGAGGTGGTAGAGTAAAACTGATACGATAGAAAATTTGTCCAAAATTGGCTTCAGCGCGTCAAAATACTTTAGAAAAGTTAGATGAGAATGAAGACAAGACGTTCTTTCTTTTGTAGGCCCGTGTTATTACTTGTTATAAACAAAACAAAAACAAAAATTCGTTTTTTCATAATTACCAAATAGGATATAAAAAACAAAAAGAATAATTTGTTATTACTTGTTTACTTGGTATAATATATCTATTCATTTTTTTGTTTTGTTTTGACCGATTAACGAATTAAAATGGAAGTGAAGAGATATTACATTGGGTAAAGCAACTTCACTTGATGTTATCAACAATTTTTATACAAGCACACGTCTGTGGCGGCTAAATATTGGACCATTAGAAATATTTTAGTTTAAATTATAATTATTTTGAGTAATTTTGCTGGCTTAATGTACTGCTAAATGGTGCTAAAATGTAATTAGTTTTAACTTAATAAGGGCTTCACGCCTCAAAGTGAAATTTACATAACAAATGTAATCTCATTTTAAAGCTGATTCCAAATAAAAATTCATCAAAATTGAACGCTGTTAGCCAATATGCGAAGTTATAAATTTGAACGACACAATGGCCACATGATATCCCTGCACCTCGTGTTATCACTTTAACTTTTACACTCTTTAACTCTTTAGAGAAGCATCAAGCCAGAAACTTTGGAATCAATATAACTGGCCAATAGAACACGTTCAGAAAGAGGAAGAAAAAATCATATTGGTCGCGTAACTTGGCGTAGTAATGAAAATACTACACACATGCCACTAGAATGAAAGATATTTATTTATAAGCATCGTTTGATTTCTTACGTAGTTGCAAGTTTATGTCGATTCGAAGAATTTTAATAAAGGATAACTTGTTTCATCGTAAAAGTTATTGTCTTACAGGGCAAAGATTTTAAGAATTCAATTCTTTGCACGTCATGATGTACAGGGAGGAGTAATTACTTACTTCCATATCCACGTAGTGCAGTGGAAGTATAGTTTTGTATTCAAATGTTTTTTATCAAATAGGCTTAAAATGTCATGAAACGTCGAGATTTTAAGTTTGAGCAAAAAGAAATTAAAAAAAAAACGAACCGCCTAATGAATCACTACTTCCACATCAAGTTTCCTATCCAAGCCTCTTACAACAACAAAAAATTTATCCTGTATTCGCACTGCACTATGTGGAAACAAATGCAGAAAGCAGTTATCCTGGGGTCCCTTCGACTTCTTAGGGCACACGAATCTGGCATCTACAGTCACTAACCCTGCGGGATGCGGGGAGTGGCTGTGGATAATCCGCTGGCGCTTCTCCCGTGAGAATGTTGGAGACACGGGAGAACTGCCCAGCATCGCGCACGCGAAAAAAAAAAATCTTAATCTTAATCTTTTGCATCTCACTGCTGCCGTTATCTGTTGAACTCCGCCAAATTCGCGGGTACCACTGTGGACCACCCAGCAACCGGAGGCATAAGGTCACTCATTTATTCTATATGAAATGACATGAAACTGTATGCCTCCGGAGAGCGTGAACTTCAAAATGCTCTAAGGGTGGTCGAGGAGTACACGCGGGCCATTGGTATGGAGTTCGAGTTGGACAAGTGCGCGGTCGTCCACCTCAAGAGAGGGCAATGCGGGGAATTTTCTGAGGACGCGCAGCTCGCAGACGGAAGCATCCTAAGACATCTGGACGCCGGAGAGACCTACACATACCTGGGTGTGCAACAACATCACATCCAGGATGTGCAAGAAATCAAGGAATCTCTCCGCGGCAAGTACAGACGTCTACTCCGAAAGATTTGGTCGGTGGATGAGCTGCGCCAATTAGACAGAGACACCCGCAAGATGATGAACATCCATAGGAGTATTCATCCTAGATCGTCCGTTCCTCGTGTTTACCTCCCACGTCATCGGGGAGGCCGAGGACTCTTGGGTCTGGAGTGTATGCATGGCAGAGTAGTACTGAGTATGGCATGTAACATCCTCAGGAGCTCGGATCCGCTCCTGCTATTAGTGAGAGATCACGAAATCGCAGGGGTGGGCGCAGGATTGTTTAAGGCAGCAAAAAGAGCCGCAGATGAACTCGGTCTCGTATTCGACGTCAGACGAGGCGGCCGTCGCGGTGCTGGCCCAGAGTCAGTCACTGAGCTTCAGCCAACTCGTCTGAAAGCCCAAATAAAAGCTGTCGAACAGGAGACCCTGTTTAGGCAGCATGTCGATAAACCCATGCACAGTGTATTCTACAAAAACATGGAAACACTAGGTTTATCGACTAGGCTGACATTCGCCTTTTTAAGGTCAGCTGGGCTTAAGTCGAAGACCGAGGGATTCATTGTGGCCTGTCAGGATGGTGTAATAAACACCTTGGTCTACCGGAGCCGCGTAATGGGTGTAGAGGTCCCTGATACCAACTGCAGGACCTGCCGTCAGGCGCCGGAATCGCTGATGCATTTGCTTTCAGCATGCCCGGTATACGCGATGTCGGCCTACATCCACCGCCATAACGCGGCTTTACGAGTGCTATACTACCATCTACGGCACTCGTATGGGGTAGATCAAACACCAGTGCTGCCTCACATCCCCGGAGATATTGAGTCCGTTGTCGAGAACGAGAGGTGCCGAATTTATTGGAACTACTCGTTCCCGACCGCCAGGCTAATTCAAGCCAACAAGCCTGACATAGTCCTCCTCGACCATCAGAACAAAGTGATGTTTGTAATCGAATTCTCAGCACCTACTGAGACAAACATCGCTTTGAAGGAGGGGGAAAAACGGACCAAATATCGAGATCTCCGGTATGAGCTCCAAGTGCTGTACCCAGACTACTCGGTCAAGATGGTCGTCCTAATAATCGGCGTACTCGGAGGGATGAAGCCTTCGCTGCTCTCAGAATTGAAGATCATACCGGCCTGTCACAATTCGACAGAATGGTTGGCAGGCCAGATGCAGAAGGCGGTTATCTTGGGGTCCCTTCGTCTACTTAGGGCACACGATTTAGGTATTTACAGTCACTAACTCCACAGGTCGTGGAGAGTGGCTGTAAGGAATTTGCCGGCGCGGCTACCGTGAGGTGTCGGAGGCCACGGAAGTCCTGTCCGGCAGCGGGCTACCCGAAAAAAATAAATAATGATAATAATAAAAACTCGACCAATATGACAGATGAACAAAAGAACTCTCTAGGGTGCAAACAACAACTATTAATAGACGAAGTGGATCTAGAACATATAAGAAATGCCAAGAAAAATGCACATATGGCATATGTAGATTATAGAAAGGCCTTTCTTTGACTCCGTATCGCATACTTGGATAATTCACACGCTACATTTATATAAGATACACCCCAAAATTATTAACTTCCTAGATACCATTATGAAGCAATGGACAACAGTGCTATCCATAACAAAAGGCGATGAAAATATAAAAGCTGGGGAGGTACATGTAAGAAGAGGAATATACCAAGGAGACTCCTTAAGTGCTCTCTGGTTTTACCTGACCCTGAACCCCTCATCAAATACATTAAAACACACGAAATATGTAGTAAACATCATGACTGATCAGGGCAACTTAAAACTTGAGATATCTGTTTTACAAGGACTATTTAAAAATATATGTAAGAACCCAATTAGAAAATGTGCTTAAAAGAGTTCAACAGATAAATGCTGACATGGGGATGACGTTTGGCTTGGATAAATGCAAAACTGCAACAGTTCACAAAGGAATACTTACAGAAACACCTCCCGTTGAGCTTAACCAAGACACATTTATAACATCTATATTTAACGAGCCGTACAAATATCTCGGCATCGCACAAAAACACAAAATAAAACATAATAAGGTGAAGAAAAAACTAAGTGCCGAATTTGCGAGGCGACTCGACAAGATACTGCAATCCAAGCTCAATGCACGAAATTTGACAAAAGCGATAAACACCTACGCAATACCGACATTAATTAACTTACTTATTATAAAGTGGTCTTAGAGAAGATAACATCGTCATAGAATACGCAGAGACCGATATCGTTACCACGTGCTCGTTACCTAGGTAACGATGCTATTTTTACAGCTGCATGTGCGTTAAGACTGCCTACTACCACTGATTAATATTTAAATAAAAAATGGATGGCACGGGGCACTGATATTATGCCAACTTTTATACGCGATGTGCGACTTGATGTTATCTTCTCTAAGTAATTTCACTCTACATATCTAACCAAACACCGACTGCATCACATAATAGTAAAATAAGCGTAAACTTACCTAGAGTTGATGGAGGTCGAAGAATTGTAGATATCCGAAATGCATTCTATCAACAACCATGAGAAAATATTTCTATGAAAATGAAAGAAATGCTTTGCAGTCAGCAATTATAAGAGCTGATGGAAAACATATACCGCTAACTTTAAGGAATACAGAAATGCCTCAGACCTCAGCAATCGTCAGCCCACGACACAAACTGCAAGAATGGGTCCGAGAAGAACTCCATGGTAGATACTACAATATCCTAATTAACGAAAACGTTGACCAAAGAGCCTTTCTATCATGCCTAGTTCAAGGAAATCTCAACCCTGAGACCGAGGGCTTTCTTATAGCAATTCAGGATCGGGTGATGAAAACTAAATACCACCACAAGTACATTATTCGAGAACCGATCGCATCAGTCAAATGCAGAAAATGTCTAACACAAGATGAACCAATAGACCGCATTACATCAGGATGCGGCAAACTTGCGAACACCAAATACCTGCAAAAACATAATTAGGTTACCTCTATTGTTCACATTGAGCTGCTGAAAAAATACAAAATAGAGCGGAAAAGTGAGGACTCTGATTAAGAAAGTATATAATTTCATATTAACGGCACGGTAGCTCAATCGGTTAAGGCGTATTGAGTGACGAATACGCTGATCGACTCGCTACTGCGCTTTGGGTTCGACCCCCAGCCCCGGTATTGACGACACCGGTGGGTGTGGATGTATGTCTGCGTTTTTCCGAATGTGTAACCCCCTTCCGGACAGCCTTGGCTTTGGATTTGGGGGTTGTCTACTATCTGTGGTGTGTGGTGGTGGTGTGTTTATTTGAGTATTTTCAATATTTTTTTTTCTTTAAAATGCTAAGAATTCTATCATGAAATTCAATACTTCGTCAGTATTAGCTATAAGAGTAGTTGTTTTGATTGATTTTCCAATAATGAGTGTTTTAAAGTATTTACCTAACTAGTATATTAGCGTGCCCTGATTAGGGCAACAATATACACAAAGTAGGTATTTTCATAATAATTTAAAAGTGGGTAAGTTGTGATTTGCATAATACCTAAATAATATTCTCTAATCATGATAAAAGCAAATAAATAAAAAATAATTAATTGTAAAAATAAATCAAGAATAGGCTTGTAAATAATGAATGAATGTTTCTATACTCCACTGATGAGAACTAACGAGTTCGAAAAAACTTGTACAACTTTTCTAGATTTGAAATAGAATGTACGGTTCAATAATTGTTGTGAAAGACTGAATTTCAATAAATAATTTAAGTATTTTCAATATATGTTTTGCCTTAAAATGCCTGGAATTCTATCATGTAATTCAATACTTCATCAGTATTAGCTAGAAGAGTAGTTATTTTGATTGGTTTTCCAATAATGAGTGTTTTAAAGTGTTTTCCTAAGTAGTATATTAGCGTGATCCGATTAAGGTACCAATATACAGAAAGTAGATAATTTCATATTAACGATTTGAGTATTTTCAATATTTTTTTTCTTTAAAATGCTAAGAATCCTATCATGTAATTCAATGCTTCGTCAGTATTAGCTAGAAGAGTAGTAGTTTTGATTGATTATCCAATAATGAGTGTTTTAAAGTATTTACCTAACTAGTATATTAGCGTGCCCAGATTAGGGCAAGTATTTTCATAATAAATAAAAAGTGGGTAAGTTGTGATTTGCATAATACCTAAATAATATTCTCTAATCATGATAAAAGCAAATAAATAAAAAGTAATTAATTGTAAAAATAAATCAAGAATAGGCTTGTAAATAATGAATGAATGTTTCTATACTCTACTGATGAGAACTAGCGAGTTCGAAAAAACTTGTACAACTTTTCTAGAGCTGAAATAGAATGTACGGTTCAATAATTGTTGTGAATGACTGAATTTCAATAAATAATTTAAGTATGTATTTTAAATATATTTTTTGCCTTAAAATGTCTGGAATTCTATCATGTAATTCAATACTTCGTCAGTATTAGCTAGAAAAGTAGTTGTTTTGATTGGTTTTCCAATAATGAGTGTTTTAAAGTGTTTTCCTAAGTAGTATATTAGCGTCACCCGATTAAGGTACCAATATACAGAAAGTAGACAATTTCATATTAACGATTTGAGTATTTTCAATATTTTCTTTTCTTTAAAATGCTAAGAATCCTATCATGTAATTCAATACTTCGTCAGTATTAGCTAGAAGAGTAGTTGTTTTGATTGATTCTCCAATAATGAGTGTTTTAAAGTATTTACCTAACTAGCGTGCCCAGATAAGGGCAACAATATACAGAAAGTAGGTATTTTCATAATAAATAAAAAGTCGGTAAGTTGTGATTTGAATAATACCTAAATAATATTCTCTAAAATTCAATAATTTATAGTACAGTTAAGTAAAGTAATGCAACTACACCTTTTCAACAGATGAAGCAACACGAAATTTTGTGCAAATCTGGAAGAAAGGTGGGCACTTTTTAAGGTTCTTTTCTTCAACTTTTGTGTTTTCCTTATTTCTTTTGTGTTTTAAAAGACAGCTGCTGTGATACAACGTTTCGTTGACGATCAAGTCACAAATACTACTTATTCTGATATGCAGCATGTAATCATAGTTTCCAAAGTCAATTATTGTTGCGTTCATTAGGGATTGCAATTTACCGGAAGTTTTAATAACCGGTAAATCGGTAAATAAAAATGTAAATAACCGGTTAACCGGTATTTACCGGTAATTTTTTAGAATAAATGATTAGGGTGGCGAAAATGGCAATTATCCTTTTCCATGTACAAAATTATCTAAATTTGGCAAAAAAAAATTTTGTCCACGACTATTAAATAATGTACTCATTATGTATGTTTCCTCAAGGATAATGCTATCCATTATTCCCTGCAGTGAATAATGATTTCAGTATTCACTAGTGAATAATAAGGACAGTCAGTTGTTTATAAGAAGTCACGGGCAGGTATTTTTTCAATTCGAGTGCAATCTCGCAACTTTTTAGTAGTATTTATGGCCACTTTCTGAAACCTTAAGTACAATTATTCGTTAACTGTCATAGCTACCACTGTGTGAACAATTTTACTGTTATTATCAAATTTATGAATAGATAACTTTATTTAGCGTTTCAGAAACAGACCCTCTTTTATCATACAATTTCGTTTTTTTTTTATTGAGCAGGCTGTCATGTGTCAAAGAACGGCTTGTCAAATTAAATTTAAACGTCAACGTTATTTACAATAATATAAATAATTCATTAATTAATTTCTTCAGTAAACAATTTAACAAAAATATCTAATAGTCGTAGACAAAGTATAATATTCTACTCGCATATAATGGCTACTCTGGTGATTTATGACATTCGCCTACGGCTCGTGTCTCAAACTTCACCCTCGTGAATAATAGCCATCATTATATGCTCGTTAAATAACATACTATTATATACGTATATTTAATATAATGAACAAACCAAAGGTTTTTTATCAAAAGGAAAAAATATAAATGAAATAAATTTAAATAAATAATTATTCTGTAAATAACAAAAATATCAAATTATATAACAAAAATTATAAACATAAACTCAAATAGGGCATTTACTGAATACCTAATCTAAAAATACAATATTTTTCAAAAACGACCTGTTAAAAGGGTTAGTTTTTCAAAGCTATATCTGTTAGTCGTCTGATATTTGTTCATAGAATACAACCAGCTGAAGATGTCCTTCCTCAATCGATATTGGTGGATCGATAAGTTAATAAGAATTGGTAATAACATACTTCTAAATGTATTCCACGGATATTTGCGGCAGTGAAATATTCAATTTCCTATCGCACGATATTGTCAATGTCTCTCTTGTATTTCTTAGAGCTTGGTGTCTGGGTTTTACTTTTTATAATATTATTTATTTATTGTTAAAAGTGCTCAGTGTTGGGACAGTCACTCTGTATTTAGTGAATACTAGTCACTTACATAAATAGAAACATTGAATACGTGACATATCGTAAGTTCAGAATTTACCGAAATAACCGGTAAAAAATTAAAATAACCGGTAATTATCGTCATGTGTTTTTTGTCCTAATAACCGGTAAACCGGTTAACCGGTTAACCGGTATTGCAATCCCTAGCGTTCATGTTCGCAGACATGACTTGCCTCAAACGTTCATTACTTGTAGTCCAAGATCCTAGAGCTGCCAGACCTACGTCATTTTAGCAAAGCTAATATTTTGACAACAAATAGTGTAATATCTAGTTAAGAACGTATGCGTATTTGCTAGTTTGAAAGTGGGGCCCTTTTGCAGAAAACAGGTACAAAAGGTACATAAGAATTTTACTCAGCACGTTAAATTATGATAGCTGAATTATTTTACAAGTGACACGCTAACTACATGGTGTAAGCGTCAGCCTCCAAATTCGAAGGTCCGAGATTCGATCCGGAGCGTTCTCAGCTTTTTTTTTTTTCAACAAATATTAACTTAAGGTGGCGATTACTAAGAAAGAGACAACCGAAAGGGAAATATTTATTATTTTTGGCCATAACTTTTTTTCTTAGTACGTATATATTTGAAAAAGAAACTGAGAACGCTCAGGGATCGAACCTCGAACCTTCGAATTTGGAGGCTGACGCTTACACCATGTAGTTAGCGTGTCACTTGTAAAATAATCCAGCTATCATAATTTAACGTACTGAGTAAAATTCTTATGTACCTTTTGTACCTGTTTTCTGCAAAAAGGCCTCACTTTCAAACTAGCAAATACGCCTACGTTCTTAACTAGATATTACACTATTTGTTGTCAAAATATTAGTTTTGCTAAAATGACGTAGGTCTGGCGGCTCTGGGATCTCACACTATTGTCTTTTAACATAAAATGCATTTCTTCATATAAGTTTTTCCAGTCATTAAGCTTGTAATATACTGAGACTTAGCTGGTCCTTCCCTTATTGAAGCTTCTGCAGCCTTCCGAACATTCTCTGTCCTCTTCTTCAGCTTTCCTATTTCTTCTGCAGATGTAAAACTCGCATAATAGGGTTTGTGATACAAAAAAATATTCTTATCATTCTTGTTATTGTTATTCTCAGTATCATCATTGCTAAATAAATTCAACATAAGTAAAATTGCATTTAAGTATTGGGAATCGTGTGCAAAGTGCAAGCACTAATGAGGAGCCTTTCTCTGCCAGCATCCTTGACCTTTAATGGTTTTTCCTTTTGGGATTTTCATATTTGGCAGATAAGACATAGATTTTGATTTACATAAGTTTGAGAGGAGCAGGTCAAACTGTTCTCGGCCATTACGGCAAAAACTAGGAGGTTTAAAAAATACTACGACAACAACTGAATTAACTTAAAATATCTCATGTATATACAATTCAATTTATCGATCCGGTGATATACCACGGATATCCCCGTTACTGTTCCATAAAATAAATAATCTTAAAAAGGGTAATTAAAATTACAAAACAAAATCTAGCAAGTGCGTAGAAAAATTATTATAAACAGGCAGGCGTCAAACGTAGAGAATAATAAACACAATAAATAATGTTGGGACGCGGTTACAGAATCATATGTATAAAACAGTTTAGTTTTTAACTTCACAATTTAATTAATTGGAATACTTTGACGAAGTAGTACTAAATTCGAATTTGCAGTAAATTAATCAAATATCAAAAGACTTTTATTTAATCTCCCTTAACCCTCCTACGATCCCCAGAACGATAAACCATCGCCCCCTCTCCCCTTTGATACGTCTCTGATATGTGTTCCCCATCCTCAAAAATATATAATTAGACATTTAAACCATGTTTCTAGAACACAGGGGACGGGAGATACACCGTTGTATAGTTTTTGACGCCATATTGGACGCCACCTTTAATATCTCACTTCCGGTCGAGTTTTCACCTGATTTTCGGATTCAGCAATGTCGAAATAGGGCGAAAAGCATGGTTACTCAATTGTTACATAAAATGCTCCTTGCATGAAAACAGAAGGCTTTTACTAGAATTTTGCCTAGTCTATAAAGAGAATCGTTCGTTTATTTCATGGCATTTCTCAAGTCGAAAAATTATTTGTTCGTGAACATGTCAAGTTTCCAATTTTGTCTCCCACAAATAAGCAAAAAATTATATACTGTCCATTTAGGACCTTTTTGTTTTAGAGTGGCTCGCCATTATAAATTCAGTTGATTGCATTCTTAATACGCCACTAGTATTTCATTTTGAATAATCAATATATTTTGAACGTTCATCCTCTATCAGGTATTTTATCAGTTAAATATTCCTGACAATATTAATAATAGACTTTTCTATTGACATACCGCAACGTGAATTAAAACAAACACGTATGAGACTCCAGTTTTACCCCATTAAGATTCATGAATGCATTTAGCAATCCATGCACTTGCAATTCGTTTTATAGGAAATCGGCCAACAACTCATTCCGTCACAATGTCACAAATTCTGAGCAAAATAAAAAAAAACGAAAAAGGTATAATAAATTAATGGACACTCTGTTCTTAAACGGGGTTACCAGTTGCAAGTATGCAAACAGTCATCACAGTTTCTAATATTATTTTACTTCCACATCCGGTGGAAGTATAATAACGACATACAAAATTTTTTAAACTTTTTTATTATTCAAATATTCTGTCTGTAACTTTTTTTGTGAGCACGATTAGGTACTCTGGAACCGTTTAAGATATTGACTTAAAATTTGGTACACGTATGTATTTTAACGAGATCTGGAACTAGATTATATTTTCATCTTATTCCGTTGAAGGGTTGGGGGGTAAATTGGGGTAAATGGGGGTAAATAGGTAAATCAAGCAGATAAGAGTCCGTAAAATTGGTATTTGGTATATACAAGAGAAGCTAATGTCTCAAAAAAAAATTTGGCATTAGCCATCCTCATTACTACTCCCACCCTATTATAAAAGGGGGTGATTCAGTGTGTGTACAAGAGCCAAAGGTCTCAAAATATTTTTTTTACTTCATCAATTCCCACTACCCCCCCCCCCCTATCACTACCCCCACCCCACTACCGATGTGGGATATCGTTTTATGGGTTTTTGGGGTAGACGATTTAAAATATTATATTATTATAGTTCCATAAACAATTATTTCCACATACAATTTTTTTTCGTTGTGAGAGACTTGGATAGCAAATCTGGATGTGGAAGTAGTGATTCGTTGGGCAGCGGTTTTTTTACTCAACTTCTGCTTTTCTGCCTTAATTCGATCTTTCTAAAATTGAGTTTGTCTTCTCGGGGAATTAAATGAACATTTTGAACAAAATAATGTCATATTTGGATAATAGAAAAATATAATTTTTTCTAGATTATGTAACTTCAAAGCAGGTATCAGAATATTCTATGAACCATGGTTTGAATTAATGCAACTAAAACAGCGGCCCTAAGAACTTTCAAAACAAATTCAGGTTATGCAGTGGTGTCTGAGATTCTCTTTCAAATTATATAAAAATTATCAGTCACATTACACCATATTATGTTGATAAAAAATGGAAAATAATTGTACTTTTTTGTATGGTGCAATTCTCCATAATATTGTTACTAATAATAAATCCACTTAACCGGGAAAAACTTATACTTATCTGGGTTATAGCACACACAGGCATAAAACGGAATGAATACGTTGATAAACTGGCTAAAGAAGGCGCTTCCTCAAAATGCACACTACAATACAAAATTAGGTCTATCTACAATCGACATGTAAAGTTGGCTTTTCTGATCACATTTTGAAAACGCAAAGTTGACGTTTGCCGAGGGGCTGTAAATAATGTCATTTTGCCCCTCGTCTCCCATGACAACGAGCGGCAAAGTACTTTTACGCTCGCTCGAGTGCACCTGTCCTTAAACAAGTTTGGTCGCAACATTGACAGTTATTTTTATGAAACAATAATGCCCCAAAATTGTTGATTTATGCGAAGAATACGAACTTTATAATAATTAATAAAACTTAAACAAATTGACAGCGATTGTGTTTTGTTCGTCTGTTTATTTTGATCAAATATGCAAGGCATACCTATAAAATGTTGATGAATCACTGTTTCCAGCCAAAATTCAAATTAATTATTCCTTTTATTTTGATATTTTCAAACGATTATTTAGATAAAACCATGTATAATTCGAATGCAAAATATCATTGTCGCTCTCGAGTGTTTGACGCGCTCCGCTTCGCATGGAATGAATATTGTTTTACTAACCCTACTAGGTGCACAATGATATCCAAGTAGAAGCAAAAGATATAAGAGAATTTCTATTAACAAATATCAAAAACGCCGGGTATGCCGACAAAGGAATTAACCGGCACGTACAAACGGTCGGCAATAAAACAATTATCTTTTATCTACTTCGCGTACTATACCTAATAAACTTTGGCATGAAAATCTCTCATATGTCTAAAATTTGGGCATGCATGTTACCCTGCGTACTTACATAAAATTGGTATTTACACCTCTCCAAATTGTGATGAATGTAATATGACAGACAGTTGACCTTTCGGATGTACGAAATCAAGGTTTGTAAAGAAATAAGGCGGCCTGGTAGATTATATTAAATTTGAATGGAGGAGCTGACCGCTTGACCTTGGCCAGCACAATACCTGTGGATGTATTGTGGCGCTCTTAATCTAGTTTTATTTAGAGCTTTGTTCTTTGTATCAGACTCCATAGCCTTGATAAGGACTCCTTAGTTTAGCTATCTGCCCTTGGTTTCTCCTCAACAAGTAGTTGGATCTCAGTCTGGCCAGACCTTTGCAGTTGCACAGTACATGTACTGAGGTTTCCTCTTCCTCTTGACAGAATCTGCATGTTGCATTGTCTGCCAGGTCCGTTAGACTCATATGTTTATTGAGCCTACCGTGCCCAGTTAGAAGACTACAGGGTACAGTGATAATAAAGCACAACTTGGTCTATAGTTCGCGACATGCAAAGTATTCAATTATCGAAAACTGTTGAATGCGAAAGACAACATAAGATCCACGCTCACTAGGGATTGCAATACCGGTTAACCGGTTATCAGAACAAAAAACACATGACGATAATTACCGATTATTTTAATTTTTTACCAGTTATTTCGGTAAATGCTGAACTTACGATATGTCACGTATTCAACGTTTGTTATTTATTTCAGGGACTAGTATTCACTAAATACAGAGTGACTGTCCCAACACTGAGCACTTTTAACAATAAATAAATAATATTATAAAAAGTAAAATCCAAACACCAAGCCCTATGAAATACAAGAGACACATTGACAATATCTTGCGACAGGAAATTGAATAATATTTCACTGCCGCAAATATCCGTGGAATACGTTTAGAAGTATGTTATTACCAATTCTTATTAACTTATCGACCCACCAATATCGATTGAGGAAGGGCATCTTCAGCTGGTGGTATTCTATGCACAAATATCAGACGACTAACAGATATAACTTTGAAAAACTAACTCTTTTAATGGGCTATTTTTAAAAAAAATTGTATTTTTAGATTAGGTATTCAGTAAATGCCCTATAATACAGTACCTTGAGGTAAAAAAATATGCAAAACTTCGGAATAATATTATATTGAACGGACTTCGTTCATTTTTGGCAGTATAATAGTAAATTTTTCACAGAAAAGTTTCTATATTGTGCGGGGGCTTGCTAATTTATAGGGGGTAGATGCCACCCCTTCTCCCCGTTTTAGGGGTTGGCACTTAAAAAATATATATTTATTGGAGCTGAAAAAGAATCATGTTTTAAGAAGAAAAAGTTCTATGCAATTTTTCACATAAATTGATGGTTTTTAAGTTATAACGATTTCGAAACTGTGATTTTAGCTTAAAAAAAGGTATTTTCAAACGGCTTTCGTCAAGTATTTCGAAAAGTATTGCTTTACCGAAAAAATGTTACAGACCAGTTACAGAAAGTACAAACTGGGAATTAATTATATTTTTTGTTAATAGATGTAGGATTAATAATTTCGGAGATATTTAAGTTTATATTTTTAGCATCCAAGTGTTCATAAGATAATTATTTAGAGTGAGAGTTAAATATCTGAGAAACTTTGACACCTACGTCAAGAATTCTAATAGGTAGAATAATAGCTTAAGCTTTCAACTGTTTTTTAATTTGTTTCTGTAGCATAAAAGACAAAGAAGTCATGACCAAAGCAATGTGCGTCTTCACATTTTTTTAATAACAAAGTCGCCATTTTGTTACTGTAATTAGCCAGTAAATAAAAAAAAAGAATTTCAAACACTGTTTCTCATTAATATATAGCATGGCATAGATGTCCAATTTTTTTCGTTTGTATACAGTACTTGCTTTAGAAAAAAAATACAGTTTAAACTATAAAGGTATTTTCGATAAAACGTATTTTTTTTCCTTTTCCAAATATCTCAATAAATATTAGTTTTATCCAAAAATGGGTAGAGACCAAAAATAAAGTTCATAAACCGATAATGAATTTCGGTTTTTTATTTATTTACAGAGATTTAATAATTCGGAGATATGAAAGTTTACAAATGGCGAACGTTTATGAGACGAGAAATGCAGTTTAAATGTTAAATGTTTCAGAAATTGTGACACCTACGTCATGCATGCTAAGAAATTAAATTACAGACAATTAATTGCGCTTTCAAATTATTTTTTACTTGTTTCTGTAGCATAAGAGATAAAGAAGTTATGATGGAAAAATATTTACATTTTTTTATATAAAAAGGTTGTTGTTACTCTAATTAGCTAGTAATTTAAAAATAATAATCTCAAATATAATTTTTCATTAAAATGTAGCATTACCTAGATGCTCAAATTTTTTTGCTCATCAATCATCATCAAAGCAAGTGTTTAAAAAAATGAATTTTAAACTTTAAAGGTAATTTCAAAACACTTGGATGCAAAATATAAACTTAAATATCTCCGAAATTATTAATCCTACATGAATAAACAAAAAATATAATTAATTTGCAATTTGTACTTTCTACAATTGGTCTATAATAAGTAATACTTTTGGAGATACTTGACGAAAGCCGTTTGGAAGTACCTTTTTGTTAAGCTAAAATCGCAATTTTGAAGTCGTTATAACTTAAAAACTATCAATTTATGTGAAAAATTGCATAGAACCTTTTTTTCTTAAAATTTGATTCTTTTTCAGCTCCAATAAATATATATTTTTTAAGTGCCACCCCTGAGGAAGGGTGACATCCACCTCCTATAAATTAGCAAGCCCTCGTTAAATATAGAAACTTTTCTGTGAAGCATTTACTATAGTACTGCCAAAAATGAACGAAATCCGTTCAATATGACATTATTCCGAAGTTAAAACCTCTAGTTACTGCACTACTATTTGAGTTTATGTTTATAATTTTTATGTTGATATTTTTGTTATTTACCGAATAATTATTTATTTAAATTTATTTCATTTATATTTTTTCCTTTTGATAAAAAACCTTTTGTTTGTTCATTATATTAAATATACGTATATAAAAATGTTTTTTTGTTAAATTTAAATATTTTTGAACATGGAAAAAACAATTGCCATTTTCGCCACCCTAATCATTCATTCTAAAAATTACCGGTAAATACCGGTTAACCGGTTATTTACATTTTTATTTACCGATTTACCGGTAAATTGCAATCCCTAACGCTCACGCTATACATCAAAACGCAACTGTATTATTTCGTTCAAACGAAGCAAAAATATAAGATCCGGCTCTGTGAAACCATATGAACTTTCTACGACAGTAATTTTTCCTGAAGAAGTGTTCAATACATAATGAATGCTCAAGTTGATTAGACTGTTGCTGATCCCATTCTAATTGATTTCTAATGTGACAACTATAGGAGTATCCAATTAGTACGGTACTGGGGTGAATTGTATATCAGAAAAATGAAGCTGCTTTATAGATCTTAACTTTGTTATGAGTTATTCTATATTTAACAGTGTGAAGGCAATACTCAGTTAGTGCATTTTTACCCTTATTAATTTGTCGTAATAATATATAATTGGACATACGCTAACTGGAGAATCCTTAGTCCAAAATATGAAGATTTAACCTGTAATACTTAGGGCCGTTACTTTCGGTCCCGATTAAACGTTAACGGTGGGTCAAACCAATTCAGTTACCATGGAAACAATTGTACTTTCAATGATTTGGCCGACGGTTAACGTTTAACCACGGTTAACGTTTAACCACGTTTAACGTTGACAGAAAGTAACGACCCTTAGATAAAATGTGCCTCCTTACTGAGATACAGGGTGTTAATTCTAATTTTAAAAATTATTTTTGTCAATTATTCTGATATTGTTTCTTTTTCATATTTGGCAGAAAGTTTAGGTATTTTAGGAAACATTAAACTGTAGTAAAAGATAATTTCCTCCTATTACCAGAGGCGTACGGCAGGGACAAAGGCGCAGTTTCTCCCTTTTAAGTTCTACGCTACTGGTGGAATTGTCTTTTCAGCTATAATATCCCAAGGACGTTGATAATACGAAATAATTTTATCACAGTTTCCGAAAGCACTTGCTTGGTAATATTACCTAAAAGCAACGTGCTTGAGGAAGTTGTGATAAAATTATGAGCTATTTATCAACGTTCGAAGGGTATTCGCATAGAAAATTTTTTGCAATCTATTTTATTTATTTGTTCAAAATTATTTATTAAAAACATAATTATTAAAAGAGCAATTTGTAAAATTAAATGTAGATTATGTATTATGTATTATTTGGTGTGGTTTCCTCCATTATTATATTCATTAAATCATTATTTGCAGTTCCAAATCGATATTGTCAAAAAATTAATTTTAAATTACTGTCAAACTGGATGACATAAGTGAAAAGATCCCTCAGGGATCTTTTCAGTGTAATTCTGTTCTGATTGGTTGTTTCAGCACACGTGATTAAAAATGGACGAATTTAATAGGATTGCTATTTGAGCTAAAAATTTTCAGTATAATTTTTTAATTTTTAATCGTTTTTTACGAAAATAATGTACTCTTACTTCATAACGATAAAGTAATAATTTTTCGAGATAATTGAATTGAATTGAATTTAAAGATATTCTGACTTTAACGTTCAATTTATTGTTCATATTCGTATTGATCACTCGGCATCTTTACACATAACATTGCCTTGGTCACGCCGTGAAATAACTTTTACAGATAATTTTTTTAAAAATAAATAATAAATTTAACTAGCTATATGTATGTAATACAATAATTTAGAAAAGGTAAATAAATTCATTTTTGTGCTGTCAGCTCTTGTCTAAAATAATCATGTCGATCTAGTACCTATCTGTTATTGTTGTCAATTTTTGATATATGTCACACATTACTTTTCTTGTAAAATTTAAGAAGCTTATCCACTGAAATGCCACGGCATAATAACTTTTCAAATTGTGAAATGAGGGATATAATGTGTGTTTATGCACAAGAAAATTATTCCTGTCGTGCGGCTACTCGAAGATATCTCCAAATGTATCCAAACAGAGTCCAACCGAATCACCAGACCATCAAACATATTTTTATTCGATTAGGAGAAACTGGAGATTTCAAGCACAACCGTGATGTGGCACGGCCAAAAAATATTTCTGTTCATCAAAATGAGGACATTTTATTGAGAATTGCCGATAATTCACAACTAAGTACTCGACGTTTATCAGCAGTTACTGGGGTAAGCGATTCTTCAGTATTTGGGATACATAAAAAAGAAAATCTGCGACCTTATCATTTTACACCTGTACAAAATTTATTGCCAAGGGATCTTCCTGTGCGAGTGGCATTTGCACAGTCTATTAAAGATAGAAAAAATTTAAATCCTAATTTTGTTAACAATATTCTCTTTACCGATGAAGCCACTTTTACCCGTAGAGGAGTTTTCAACTGGAGAAACAGCCACAATTGGGATATTGAAAATCCACATGTATCCAGAGAGGCACATTAACAACATGAGTTTAAAATAAATAAATTACTCGCAAATTTTAATGGTAACTCGTACTTGGAGTTCCTACAAACTACACTTTTCGACGAGTTAGAGTGATTGCCGGTTAATCGAAGAATAAGTATGTTGTTCATTCAGGATGGTGCCGCGTCTCACTATCGTTTAGCAGTGCGTGATTACTTAAATAATCAATTTCCTCATCGTTGAGCTGGTCGAGGAAGCGAATTTGCAATGCCACCTCGAAGTCCGGATTATAACCCCTTAAACTTCTACTTCTGGGGACAGATGAAATGTTTAGTATATGCTCAGGAAATTAATAATGTCCAAGATTTATGGCAGCAAATAGTTGATTCTGCCACCTTTATTAAAAATCAACCAAACATATTTTT
Organism: Rutpela maculata; assembly: GCA_936432065.2. Classification (NCBI taxonomy): domain Eukaryota; kingdom Metazoa; phylum Arthropoda; class Insecta; order Coleoptera; family Cerambycidae; genus Rutpela; species Rutpela maculata. Next base: position 89,221,184 of record OW386287.2, on the reverse strand, counting down.
TTGTGTTAGATCGTTTAACAAAAGAATAGAAAAATGTATTGAAAAGTATGGAGGTCACATTGAACATTTGTTATAAATTATGTTTAATTTTTGTCCAATAACCGGGTATTCCAGCAAAAATGTGAAAACATTTTTTGAATTCTAAAAGTTACTTTCTAATTTTACTTCGTTTAGTAACATTCATTGTCAAATTAGCTCTCTTTTCGCTGGAGTACCCGGTATTGCTATGTAGTTGTGTTTATTATAAATTGTTAGCTAACATTTTATCTTTCGTATTAAATAATTTAAAAAAATTTAACTGTAAAACTTATTTCACGGCGTGTCCAAGGCAATTTTATGTGTAAAGATGCCGAAATGATCAATACGAATATGAACAATAAATTGAACGTTAAAATCAGAATATTGTGCAGCCGTATCTTTAAATTCAATTATCTCGAAAAATCATTACTTTATCGTTATGAAGTCAGAGTACATTATTTTCGTAAAAAACGATTAAAAATTAAAAAAACTATACTGAAAAGACGATTCCACCAGTGGCGTAGAATTTAGAGGGGGGAAACTTCACCTTTGTCCCTGCCGTACGCCTCTGCTAATAGGAAGAAATTATCTTTTACTACAGTTTAATGTTTCCTAAAATACCTAAACTTTCTGCTAAACATGAAAAAGAAATATTAAACAGTGTCAGAATAATGGACAAAAATCATTTTTAAAATTAAAACACCCTGTATCCCAGTAAGGAGGCACATTTTATCGAATTGTTTCAGGTTAAATCTTCATATTTTGGACTAAGGATTCTCCAGTTAGCGTATGTCCAAATATTAATGAAACACCCTGTATATGTAGGTAAGTATACGATCGTGACATGACTGGTAGAAAGCTATTCTCATTTCAAAAAAGACCCACGTGTGACATTGAATATCCCCTTAATTCCTGTAGCATTTAAATAATAACTTTAACTGTACCAAAAAAAGTACCAAATCAGAAATGATTGATTCCGTAATATATGAAAGTCTTTGTATTCTTCTATGATTCTTTATTAGCACGAAATTAATATATAAAGCTGACAGACGTGTAGAATATTAAAACTCTACTGCATGACGTCTTTGTGTTAATAGGAATTCATTTATTAAAATTTTACTAAAACCGAACAATAGAAAGATTCGTTTAGACTATTATAAAACTCTTTGTTCAATAACAGAGTTATTAAATAATCCAAAAATGGATATAAGAGTGCGAATGCTTCAAACGATATTAGACAAGTCGATCAAATTTAATTGAAAAACTTTGAATAAAATAGATTGAATAATACATTTCTTAATAATGCATTAATAGAAATATTAATGCATTTACGTTACAGTAAATATTCCCACTGAGGGTACCAAATGTGTTTGGTATACCATTCACTGCTTCAAATCAAGGAATTAGAAAAAAATAATACACTAAAAAAATTAAAATACTTCCAGCTATAATAATAATAATAATAATAATAATAAATGTCTTTATTAATTTAAATATATAACAATGTATAAACAAATTTTAAAATCGCGTTTGACACCAAACAGTACAACAAACATGTTATATACTAAATTAAAAGGCGCAAGATTCAGACTAAAATGTCTGCTATTCTTCTTGAACCTTAGGGAAATTATAATTGTTTGGAATTAACTTTGACTAGTAAACTAACATTTAAATTGGTGTATAACATTTGTAATATTTGTAATAATAACTTTGTACAACGATGAATGGCCTGGAGGGGGAGGGGGGGGGGGGAGAACATTACACACGAATACTATTTTAGTTTAGTTTTGGGACTAGCCAAAAATTAGTCTACCTTCTACAGAATTTCCTCAGGAATCCGAAAAAAATAGTGTTGACCACGGCGCCAGCGGTTTTAATTGTTATTTAACTTTTTGTAAACAAAATTAATTTTGCAACTTAGTTTTTGCTTATATCTTCGCTTCTAAAGATCGTAGAAAAACGTTCGATCCGTCAATTTCTTCGTCATGATATACGCAAAGAACAAATTTTTGATTGTTAATAACATTTTATGGCAGGAAACTGAGAAAATTGAATTTTTCGATCCTCGAACTTTGAAATACTGTAGAAACAAATATAAAATCTGTATGTTAACGATATTATGAGAAATATTTTTACCCTTAATAAAATGCACTTTGTTCCGTTGCAAAATATGAATTATTTTTTTGCAATTAATTTATAAAAAAAAATTCAAACTGTTATATTAAAAGATCAAATTAATATTTTACAGATCTGTTTCAGTAAATACATTGTATTTGATGTACATTTACATAATCACAAAGAATATTGCAAAGAAATTTTAATTTGAGACTTTTTTAGGCAAGAAATCAATTTTGCAACTTAGACAAATGTGAATATTTCAGTGGATTTTGCATAAAATTTATTGCGACTAACAGAATTTCAATTGTCATAAAATAACACGAATTAAAAAAAAAATGTGTTCCGGTGCTTTGGAGCCGAGATATGAAGAATTTACTTTTTGGCGATTCCGGCGAAAGGCCATGGCAGGTTAAGATAACTATCAGTGCCTTTGCAACCTTTTTGCGTGTGGTTTCTTCCAGGGATGTCTCTTTGCGAAAGATACTACCACAAAAAGTTTTGACTTCACAAACTTCATAATATCTGGGAAAAATTTTTTTTTCGAAAATCCGAAAAAAAAATTTTTTTCTTAATCAAGTGAACCAATTTGTTTGTATTTCACATATATTGTAAATATTACTCAAGACAATTTATTATTGATATTTTCATGAAATCCTTTCATGAAGAAAACGAAAATTGATGCTTTTGAATTTTTTAGAAAAATGTATATACGTACTTACACGTTAGCGACCACCTCTATTTTTTTACTAATTATACACCATACAATAAGCTATAACATATATTTTTTACAAGACTCTATCGAAGGGGTAACGTAGTCAAATTGGCAAAGATAATCTTACGTGCTTACATCCCCCTTAGTAAACACCCTGTATCGTGGGTTCGGAAACTATAACACCAGGGTAACACCAAACAATAATGTATTTACTTACGTACTAATTACAACAAATAAAGAAAAAGAGTATACATTGGTTAGAAACTCGGTATATGAACAACAACTGCTTGGATTATACGTGTTGAAAATTTTTTGGAGCAGCCTACGTATTTTTTTGAAATAACGAGATGTATTTTTCACAATCACAATACAAACATTTTCTACAAAGCTCCATCGAAATGGTAATACATAAACAAATTATGTGTTTAATAATAAGAATACATAATAAAAAAACATGTTATGCTAATGATATATGATAATATTAGTCGTCTTCATCACTGTCCTCATTTATTGTAACACTGATATCTTCTGCGAATAATTCAGACAGTTTTATTGATGATTTTGAAATATCGTCGACCTTGCATATGATAAATCCATCTCTAAGTAACAGAAAACTAATTTATTTTTTTAACTTAAACATGAATTTATCATATGCAAGGTTTCTCGACGATATTCCGAAACCATCAGTAAAACTGTTCGCAGAAGATAACAGTGATACAATAAATGAGGACAGTGATGAAGACAACTAATATTATCATATATCATTAGCATACCATGTTTTTTTATTAATTATCCTAATTATTAAACACATAATTTTGTATTACCGTTTCGATGGATCTTTATAGAAAATATATGTATTGTGAAAAATACATCTCATTATTTCAAAAAAATACGTAGGCTGCTCCAAAAAAATTTCAATACATGTAATCCAAGCAGTTGTTGTTCATTTATATATTTATTAATATATCGAATTTCTAACCAATTTATACTCTTTTTCTTTATTTGTTGTAATTAGTGCGTACGTAAATACATTATTGTTTAGTGTTACCCTGGTGTTATAATTTCCGAACCAACGATACAGGCTGTTTACTAAGGCACGTAACATTATCTTTGCCTTCGATAGAGTTTTGTAAAAAATATATGTTATAGCTTATTGTATGGTGTATAATTAGTAAAAAAAAATAGAGGTGGTCGCTAACGGGTAAGTACGTATATAAATTTTTTGAAAAATTCAAAAGCATCAATTTTTGTTTTCATGAAAATATCAGTAATAAATTGTCTTGAGTATATTTACAATATATGTGAAATACAAACAAATTGGTTCACTTGATAAAGAAATTTTTTTTTTTTTGATTTTCAAAAAAAAAAATTTTCCCAGATATTTTGAAGTTTTTGGGGTCAAAACTTTTTGTGGTAGTATCTTACGCAAAGATACATCACTGGAAGGAACCACACGCAAAAAGGTTACAAAGGCACGGACACTTATCTTAACCTGCCATGGCCTTTGAAAATATTTTTACTTGAAAATTTAACTGAATATTTATTTCTCAGAGTTTATCACTTACAAAAAGTGCCATGTCTATATATATATAAATGGGCCATGGAAAAAAAATCGAGAAAACTGCATCTTTGGCCCTCGCGCTGACGCTAGACGCCAGATCCCCCTCCCTTCAATGACGATGATGACAATGATTGTCTGTGCACAGAAGTGCAAGACGAAACAGACAGCGAGTTCGACACGGGAAATCAACCTAAAAAAAATAACGACAGAATAATAAACTTTATTTTGTATATTCAATAAATTAATTTTTAAATACAAAATGTATACATTTTTTATCCCCAATAAGTGTAGTCTATTCACTCATCAAGGTATTATCAAATAAATTGTATGTAATCTTTAAATATTTATTTTATGATGGAACGTAATTGAATGATTGAAAAATAATCGAAGAATCGGAAAGCTGAGAAAAAAATAAGTTGAATTAAAAAAAAACCGTCCATCTAGACACTCGTGAAGCCGAGAAAAAGAGAAATAAAGCTGCCACCCCGGTGTCCAAGTACGTCGCTCGCAGTAAAGATGTGAGGTAAAAATGTAGCTATGGTAATTCGTCACAAAACTACAGCACGTTGCTAATTCAAAAAATAAAAATAATGCACTGTACATTACATACCATTCGATCTTTCAGAGTGCACTCTCTGCTTAACTGAAAAGTCTTAATTTCATCTTCAAACTTTTTAAATTAAACATAAGGATGAAATAGGTAAATTATAACTCTTACATCTTTCACTGATGTACTTATTATAATCGGAGCAATAGATCTTTGAACTGATGTCATCATCATATTTTGCATGAACTAATTTATTAAAAGATAGGAATGAATTCGTACCAAACTGATTATTAAAGTAATAATTAATAATATTATCAATGATAATAAATTGGCAATAGACTCAATTAGAACAAAAACCAGATTTTTAGCTTGCGAATTCAGGTATAATGAATTAATTGCGTTACGAAGAACAAATCATTCGTGCGCTACTGACGACTGAATCACAAGACCGATGCGCTTCTATGTAGTCTTGACGTACGCATTATCATTACTCTCAAATCTAATGCGCAGGACGTGCGTGCGTAGGTCGTAGACTGTGGAAGACATACATCCTTATATCCATTCCAGGAAGTTGGATTGTAAGGAGTGACACGCCAATATACAAACGATAGTCCTTATTTGCTACCTGCATTAGTGACGTCAGTTCAAAGATTCATTGCTCCGACTACACTATCTGGGAAAAGGGATCTAGTAGTAGTCCAAGATGTTATTCTTTTACTTGATTGTCATAGAAATCGCCACTTACTACATTTAGAAAATCGCGAATTCCGCATACCTACTTTGACATTAATTTTGAGTGCTATTTTTGTTTATTAGATAACAAACTGCTTGTTTTAAATATATGCTTTATGTACTTATCTCATTTATTCGTGGAATATTCTCCGCAAATAACATTCGTAATTTTAAAGTTTTTTCTCGACCTACGTTGCCCAAAGTAATATAACTCGTATAAATTAGACAGTTAATTTTAATATTAAATTCCTCGCACTAAAGCTCTCTAGATTTAATCAGATAATAAACCGTCAATATACTAAGTAACCACGCTCTCGACAAACATTAAGAATAAAATTGTAAGTACTAGCGAACTGCATACGACTATACATGTTAATGATTAAAATATACTGTTAAACAAACCGCAGTAGCAATATAGCAATATATTTATCTGAAGTAAAGACCACAATAAAGAAAACAGATTACAGAAGTTAATTTTTATAAAATAACGAAGTTCTTCTGTTACATCAAAAACCGGTTAGTAAAAAAAGAACTGTCCACTAGATACGTATTTGCCATTTATGCAAAGTTCACTTACAGTTCACTTAAGCAAGAAGTCCAGCAACGTCACGTACAACCGCAGGAAGGAAACATAACTTCACTGTACGAACTCTGAAAAGCCAAGACAATTATTTATAAAAGCACAATGTACAGGATGAGCAAATCTCGATGGGGCAGCATATAGTTTTACTCATAAAATAAGAATTCGTCAAATGGCATACGAACAGCTAGTAGCGGACTGGCACAATTGGCAGGGTGACGATTGCCATTTGGTCCATTACCTAACCAAGGGCCTCTAGGTCCTCGGCATGTCTTACATAAATATTATAGCATTTTCTATTATGCAAGTGATTTCAATACCGAACATGGTGTGTATTGGCATCACATTAAACTTTTATTCGGTGAGTTTTGACCTTAAATTACTACGCATAGAAATTAACAAACTAAAAACGTAGGTATTCTTCGCCAATTTATTGAGCTTTTTATATCATTGTTACACATTCTATAGGATACTCTTCGTAGTTTCTTGTAAATAATGTTAGTTTTTGGACATCCTAAATTTTGTGATACCAACTTTGTTGTGAAAAAAAGATATGAAAAAAATTTTTAAAAAAACATCCAACCTGCATGGGATTCGAACACACGAGGCAAAACTTTAGCCACTGGACCACCACCTATTGCTACGAAAATTGAGTGTCTGTGATATATATCTTTCGAGAATCATATTTCAACTCATTAGATACATTATTATGAAATATATATTAGTAAAATGCATAAACAAAAAAAAATATATTATAGAGATAACATTTCGCAAGATTTCTATTTAAGTACAAGCGAGAAAAATTAAGAAAATATGTTTTTTTAAATTAAATGATTAAACAACTTTCTTATTTACTGACTGAGTTTCTTCAAAAACAATAAGGTTCTCCCTCTAGCTAACGCTAACTTACTTTCTGAATTTCAATACAATTGGACTTTTCTTTCTTAAGTTATCGTGCTTCCAAGAAACGTGAGGGACGAACCTACGGACAGACGGACATTTTTGAAAGTTGTTCAGAATTCGTTCACTAACACAATGATAAGAATTTTTTTTCTCTACGAGCGATATTTACGGTTTTAGAAATGTGCCGATCAAATGCAATATACTCTTCGTTTTTGCGAAGAGTATAATAATCAAATAAGTAAACCGATGGTTTTAAATCAACTAGGCCTCCATCTAATTTTTAAATTAAACTGGATTACACATTAGTTCCAACAGCTGACATCCTCTATGCTGACAGCCACGATTAGTGTTTAAATCCACCATTCAGAATTCTATGCCCAAAATCAGGGCTGAATTGGGAATGTTCTCAAAATTATTATAAGTTGAATGTTGAGCAAATTAAAATTTCAATTTATTCATGTGGCAAGATTTGGTTTTAATTTAATTAATTATATAACTTACATTTTTACAAGCTTTTATTTAACTATATAGGTATCAAATGAAAAGGTTTGCTGAGAAGAATAGGAAATTATTTTCATTTTAGTACAACTGAAATTTGAATAAAAACTTGTTTTTAAAAAGTTTTTTTTTAATAATTATTATTTCAGTACTTCATGTAGGATCTTACTAAATAAAACACTATCAAGCAATTTGTTTTAGTCAAAATGGAGCCATGGATAGAAAGGGTCTAGCCGTACTTCCATGGCGAAACTGCCCCCGATAGGAACCTATATCGTAACCTATGTTATATTGTAGAGGGCGCTAATAGTAGTTGATCGAGTAGATATTAGCTCTATATCTTAGTTAGTTGAGGAGCTATTTGAAAAAAAGTGTCCGGAGACGACTTTTTTTCATAGCCATATATCTTAGTTAATTTTAAAGCTAGGAAAATAAAACTAAATGGCAGTGTTATGGTACACTTTACAGTTTATTTTACAGCATTTCCTATGGCCTAGCCTAAATAAAAGTATTTAAAAAATGCAAAGAAAAATTTTGTCAATCGATTTCTATCAGATCTAATTGAATTACCACTTTGAAAAAAATATATAATAATTGTCTATGTCTCGCCTAACAGCATGCCAAGTTTCATTAAAATCCAAGAGGTGCAACATGTCGAAAAAAAAATTAAAGTAAGTGGACCGCCACCTTACGACCACTATGTTGACGCTATTAATTTGCATTACATTATAATAATCTTTGGAAAAGTTGCGTTTTGACAGCTCATAAAAAGTATGTCAACGGTTGGTGGTGTCAACTAGCCTATTACAATGTTTTTTTGATCTACTTTTATAGTGATTGTAGTTGGTCTCAGTTAAGAATGCAGTTGTTTTCGTTATGAGCGGAGCCCAGTTTACACAGGATATGGGAATTCCCAAGTAAGTGGAATCCCCCTTGGCCGACTCAAGCCAGTTGGTACATAAAATAAAAATTAACGGTTTAAACTGGCTTTTGTTTGGCATTTGGCTCTTTTATAAATACATTGAAATTATTTAATTCATATTGCAGCATATTTTGTTTAGATTAATGAAAGCTCATTATAGATGTAAATCCTCTAAAAATGTCAAGTGTTATAAGAAATAGGTAAACCTACTAATTGCTTGTGCTCGATATCAGGCGAGCTGTTCTTGTCTCTGCCGTTCTGAACTGAATCTTTGATCTCTCTCGCGCAGCGTACATCGCACATCGAAGTTTATTTTATTGTTTTATGATATTTATGAATATTAATACAAAAGAAATTGTACTAATTGTTCATATATTGTTCGGCTATTTCCTTCCATTTTTATTAAAATCAGACTGCTCTAGTTATATTTGTCTCTTTTGTTACAAATAAGGATTCAACAACACGGTATCGCCTGTGCTAAACGCTGCGATGTGCGAAGCTCAAGTTGTTGATTTCATCACTCTCATTTAAGAGCATGGTTTTATTTAATTTTATTGTGCGATGTGCGAGGGGCGTCGATATGGCCACTCTCATTTAAAATAATGGTTTATTTAATTTCAGTGTGCGATGTGCAAAGTGCGGTGCTATGTGCTTTGTGCAGTGCACCGACGTGACGACGTGGTCATGCACTTACACGGAGGTTATGATATTTGTGTACACTTTTTAGGCAGGTATATGAGAGAGATCAAAGATACAGTTCAGAACGGCAGAGACAAGAACAGCTCGCCTGATATCGAGCACAAGCAAGTAGTAGGTTTACCCATTTCTTAGGCCTACCGCGCACTGGCGATTTTTAGTTGTACAACTAAAAGTTGGTAGATTGACAACCACAAAAATGTATGGAAATTGGATATACACCGCGCACTGTCGATTCCCCAACCGATCCAATTTTTAGTCGTAGGGCTGTTGTCTCTGTACACAACTTGTGCAACTCACCGACTGAGTGACGCCTGTAGGTTCAAACGTGTTCGCGCGTACTTCCAACTTTTGGTTGGCCACATTTATCAGTTCAGTCCTAAATAGTACACGCTGAAAGACGTTTGCTATAAGATGGATAACGATAATTTCAGTGAGAAATTAATAAATTGTGTCGAGTGCAGACCTGCATTGTATGATAAAAAGCTGAGAGAGTACTCAGACCGAAATTTTAAAGAAAAACTGTGGTGTGAAGTATGTTCAGAACTGATCCCGAATTGGGGTAGGTCCGTAAATCTTCATATATTTTATGAAATTCTCCATTCATTAGACGGGCACTTATCAATGGATGAACCCACCATTTTCTTCTGCGTTTTTTCCTTAAAGTGCACATGCTAATTCCATTTTTAAACTGATTAATTGGCTCAATTTTTAGTTGGAAGTGCGCGCGAGGTTGAGTTATACAATTTTTTGTCGTTTAGTGCTCGCGAAACTTCAACTTTTAGTTGTACAACTAAAGCCCCCAGCCATGGGGGATTCCACTTACTTGGGAATTTCCATATCCTGTGTAAATTGTGCTCTGCTCATAACGTAAACAAGTGCATTCTTAACTGAGACCGACTATAGTCACTATAAAAGTAGATCAAAAAAATATTGTAATATTCTAGTTGACACCACCAACCGTTGATATACTTTTTATGAGCTGTCAAAACGCAACTTTTCCAAAGATTAATGAAATGTAATGCAAATTAGAAGCGTCAACATAGTGGTCGTTTAAGGTGGTCCACTTACTTAAAATTTTTTTTCCACATGTTGCACCTCTTGGATTTTAATGAAACTTGGCATGCTGTTAGGCAAGACATAGACAATTATTATATATTTTTTTCAATGTGGTAATTCAATTAGATCTGATAGAAATCGATTGACAAAATTTGTCTTTGCATTTTTTAAATACTTTTATTTAGGCTTGGCCCATAGGAAATGCTATAAAATAAACTGTAAAGTGTACCATAACACTGCCATTTAGTTTTATTTCTCCTCAATTAACTAAGATATAGAGCTAATATCTACTCTATCAACTACTATTAGCGCCCTCTACAATATAACATAGGTTACGATATAGGTTCCTATCGGGGGCAGTTTCGCCATGGAAGTACGGCTAGACCCTTTTATTTAAAATATGAAATTGTATTCTAATCAAATATTTGATAGTTTACCATTCATGAGTAGCAAAGAGAGTAACCTTTCAGGGCGATCCAAGGATTTACCTATTAAAAACTAAGCAAAAATGATCCCATCATATATTTTTTTTGCAGCAGAATCTGAAAATGTATATCGAGATGACAGAAATGTTCTCTTCCAAGATACTTTTTTATCATCTCGAACATTTCAGATATTGATGCTTAGAATGGAGTGAATATAGAAAAAACACTTTTTAATTAAAAAACATGCTGCTTATTTGGTGGTACATTATCTGAATCTGTGTTTTAAATCGAATATCAGCAAAGGAATACATTCAACGTAGGCACGACATATCGTTTTTAATATCCTATACAAATTCTTCGAAATTTTTTTGAAGATCACTGAATCAATAAATAAGAATCAAAGGATTTCACTCATTCATTGCAGTCTTGGGAAATCAGAAATACATTACATTCCTTGGAATAAAATGACAAAGGAATTATCTATATTTACCTATAAAAATATACCCCAGTTTCCTTCCTAAATTGATATGTCTCATTTGCACAGCTCGGTACAAAACAGCTTATCAACAATGTGATAAAAAAACATAAAAAAACAATGAAAACGACGAGCTTCCTGGTAAAAACTAACTAACGTAACTAACGATCAACAGCAAAATGATCCTAAAAGTATACAAAAAACCCAAGAGGTACCTATTGATTAGAAGAAAAATATGAAAACAGCAGTAAGAGACAAATTTTATTAAACTCTTGAGATTATCGCTTATAACCTCTGTTAAACTTTTAAAAGCAATTCAAAACAAAGTGTGAATTTGCTGTCGTCAGACTCCATTTAATATTATCCCATCTTGACTGTTAATGGACAATGCTTATAGAAACAATTTAATTAAAACGAGAATATCAATGACTACTCCTTATACCAGCTCACTTTAAACATTTCAATAATCATTGTGAATTAATTTGTTTTTAAAAGAATTAGAGTAGCGTCTCTGGAGAATAGTTTTAAAGTTTAATGCAGATTTAGTACACCTGGCAACATACCGCAAAATAACTACATAGCCAACATTAAAGCAGTTGAGATTCCTAACGCGTCTTGCCAATCTCAAATAAGTTGACAGCTTATCATGGCGACCATGGTGCTTGGTACCACCATATTTGCCTTAAGAAGCGTGCATTGTGAAATCCAGATTAAGGCGTTCGTGATTTCAGTACACTTTAAGGGCCTACCACAAAGCTCTATTGGACAGTTTCAATCAGATAGCCAGATTGTGCAAGCACTGTTAACTGCTACGGTCCTAGGCCCTCGTATCCTTGGTGACATCATGCCAAAGCTTTGAAGGTCGTCCTCTTCGACTCTTGCCATCTGGTTCTATATTGTAATATGCTAGCAGCAGTTCACCCTGCTAGCATCCTCGGTATATGCGGTCATATTTAAATGTGCAGGTTTGATTTACAAATTGATGACTTCGATGCATCGACTGAACCTGAACTTCTAGCTGCGTAGCATCTTCGGCATGTCGTACCCTAACCCGCATTGAAGCACCGATGGAATAAGTGCATTACCAAATAAACACTAGGACGTATACTATACGTTCTAATGGTTTAAAAATGATTTTAGTATAATAATTATACGTTTATGATATACCACATTATAATTTTACGTTTTCTTTATATATACAGTGTGTCCCCGGATTAAGTTTGCGAAATATGTAATATACCAAAAAAACGCTACCTGACATGGTGGTGCTGTGATCAATAAGGCGGTTGCCTCAGGGAGAGGTATTTTCAATAGAGAAGTTGCATGATTTTTTTTTATAATGAAAATCGATACAGCATCAAAAAAAGTTATAAAAATGTAAAATTTACGATTTTTTGAATGTTAATACAGCGAGAAAATAAATAATTTCATCGGTGAGGAATTTGGTTATTTCAAAACAGCAATTATTTGGCGTCATTAACTGTGACGTTTTCCGTTAAGATTTGTCCATCGAAATTAATAACGAACTGGAAGGTGCACTCGACTAGAAAAAGTGACACAGAGAGAGAAACTTGAGTGCACTAGTCCATTCTTTTTCTCGGTCTGTGTGCAGACGGTTAAGCCAATCGGACGTTTTCTTCAACCAGTCAGATCTTGTCAGACAAAGACGGAATAGTGAACGGAAGTTTCTTTTTCCGTATAAACATGCTTCAGTAGTTTCGTATATCTAAAGTAATTTCGATGGGTTTGTCAAATGTCAGTTTACTGTTTATTGTTTAGTCAGTTTACCAAGTTCTTGTTTGTGATGTTATTGTGTTATTATTTGGTTAATGAGCTAGTGAACAACATTATTATGACTTATGAGTTACAAATATTGCATTGTGCCTAAATGTAAAACTAAGAGTATCACTACAAATACGGTAATTTTATATTCAAGATTCTCCAAAATTAGTTCGTAGACAGACGTCAGCAAGAGGTTAGGACACTGCGTCTACTTTGGACAAATTATCCGACTAACGGATGTCGTCATTGACTTCACGCCAATAAGAAACCGTTTGCAGTCACGTGGTTTTGTTTACAAATTACGGCATAATCTAAATATTAATTTTACGGAAAATAAATTTTATTTTGAATTTCTTTTGTTATAATCGTTTTCTGCGTAATGGAAATTAAGAGCAAATCACTTTTTCAAGCATTTTAAAATTTCATGCATCTTCCCTATTCCACTGAGGTTGGGCCTCTGACCTTTGCAATTATCCCTAATGAGGATAACTCGCTCGCGTAATTTATGGTAGCCGGGACAGCGAAAGAGCTTTATAGGTAGTTTATAAAATGTCATATACAATGTTTAAAAAAGTATCGAACGTGTTCATTTATTTATTAAATGTCATAATTTAACTATACTTCCACATCCAGTGGAAGTATAGTAACGACAAACAATTTTTGAAAATTTTTATTGTTCAAATAGGCTTAAAATATCATGAAACGTCGAGATTTTAAATTTGGTACACATATTTACTTTAACGGGATCTGGAATTAGATTATATTTTCATCTCATTCCGTCGAAGTGTTGGGGGGTAAAATGAGATAAATGGGGGGTATATAGGTAAATCATAAAACTAGTATTTAGTGTATACCAGATAAGCTAAGGTTTCAAAAAAATTTTTGGCATTAGCCACCCCCATTACCACCCCTACCCCATTATTAAAAGGGATGAAAAAAAAATTGTGATTTAGTGTGTGTACAAGAACCAAAAGCCTCAAAATATTTTTTTACTTCATCCACCCCCACTACCACCCCCACTACCACCTCCCTATCACCACTTCCACCCCACTACCGTGTGGGATATCGTTTTATGCGTTTTTAGGGTAGACAATTTGAAATATTATATTATTAAAGTTCTATAAACAATTTTTTTCACATACAAAATTTTTTCGTTATGAGAGACTTGGATAGAAAATCTGGATGTAGAAGTAGTGATTCCTTGGGCAGCACTTTTTTACTTTCATGCAGCTTATAAAATGTATTTCTGAAACATTTATTAAATGTCATAATTTTATTAATGTCCTACGTAGAGTACATACGACTTATAAACGTTGAATTGGGCGAACATTTGTCGCGGTAATAAGCGTTTACATTTAATGTTTTTTGACATACGGTTCTGTAGCATATAAAATGTTTTCTAGACTTATTAGTATTTGCTCGGCAGTCACAAAATAAAAAAATAAAAATGAATCCAAAATCACTACCTGTTTTATTCAATGCCAAACCATAAACATATTTATGCTTTTGGAAAGTTAATATAAAGCTATCCATATAAATATATATTATATGTACCTATTTCATATAAGGTCATCATCCTGTATATTCAACGTTTAACAGCAAAGAAATCAGCCAAGTAAAAGTCGGCACACAACAGATAAAAGAACGAGTGGCAAAGTAAATATAACCTGCTTCGTGTTTGAATATAGAGCTATTAGGGAGCGCTGGAGTACTCTCAAATCGTCTGCCTACCAGTGTGCATGCCACTCAAAATAATCTGCATGCGAATTAAGGCACCCCTGCCACTAAGCCTCACATACTCCTACACATTTTAATGCTACTTGTAACTGGTTTTACAAAGGGTCTAAATACTTTTTGGCTTCTTTATACGACCAGAAAGGAACAAAGAACAGAAGGTGTGGCGATAAGAATTAGCTTACAGTTAAGTAGATCGTTGGCGTCGATTGAACGTGGAGACAAGAGGGCTAATTAGGAGTTCTGTATTCAACATTTTAAGTTTCCTCCAAATATTTCAAAATCAAAAAGAATTGTCAGGAAAACAATAGTTCATACGTCCTCTCAGATTATTCATACGTAGTTAAGATTTTTGTAAAGTAACTTTACTGGCAAAATAAATAAATTCAAATGGGATTAACGTAAAGAAATATAACAATTCATAATACAGCTTTTAAAGATTCCAAAAAATAGTTGATTTTCCGTTTAGTAAAGTAATTTGCTCAAGCAATAAGTTTCCTGAATTAACAGCATCATCTATGATTGAGTTAATGGAGCTTGCGATAACCCGTTTTTATTCCCAAGATGTACCCGGTGAAATAGCAAGTGGGAAATGTGACGATGTAATAAACTAGTGACTGGATATGGATAAATAACACAGGTGTACAAAAAAAGTTTTGTTCTAAGGTTCTGATCTAACTTTTGACGCGCTGAAGCCAATTTTGGCTCTACTCTATCGTGTCGGTTGTCCTCTACCACCTCCTTTTATCCCCTAAAAATCGCAAAAGAAGAGATTTTCCTTCATATACCGACAGTTAATGGCAACCAAAAATTATAAAGAAAAAAAAAGAAAAATTTTCGTCTTAAGCGTGCATCTCATCATTTCTAATGTTTTTCGATGTGCTGAAACTGGTAAAGTTATAAAAAAAAGATTCGTCGCGTGGATTTTCACAAATTGCGCTTAATCAAATCTAAACATATTTAGACACTTCAAGCACAATTTATGAAAAATCCACGCGATGAATCTCTTTTTTATAACTTAAAGTATCTGAAACAATACACTACTGGATAGTTGTCAATTCGGCTTCCTCAGAAATTGGTTCACGCTTCAAGTTGTTGGCAGGGTGGTGAGCGGTATGGTTAAGGGGCCTTCAGAAGGGTAGGTTCACAGCACTTACGTTGTGCGATCTCACCAAGGCTTTTGATTATGTCTCACACGACATTCTGCTAAGCAAAACTTCAAAAAGCTCTAAAGTTTCTTAAACCCGCAATCTGCAAAATAGGATAGAGAAACTCATAGTAAATGGCATATCATTTCATAATTTAAAAGTCACACAGGGTTAACCCCAGGACCAATCCTAGGGCCACTGCTGCACGGCATTTATTTAAATGTTATTATTATTATCCATTCAACTCTATGTACTAAGAAAATTAAAGAAAGTATTCCGTCCCCACGTAATGTTAACTGCCTATTACTCCATCTTCCACTCGCACTTGTCCCATAGTATGCTTCTGTGGGGAACTTTAGCCAGTCGATTAGAGTTTTTCTTCTACAGAGACATGCTGCAAGACTGATAGATAATGCTGATATTTGCAAACCATGTCAACTCCTGTTTAGAAAATACATAAAAACAGGCATTTATATCCTATCCAGTCTGAGATGCATAATTATTCTAAAAGGTTAGGTGATATTGTGAGGGCCCCCAGTTTGCAGAGCCAATAAGTAGGGTGTTTTTGGCATTTTTGGTCACTTTTTCTATCTTAACTTTGAACCGCAGGCTACAGGTCGCTGAAAGTTCAACGAACGCTGAGAGTTTAACAAATGCTTTTTTTTCGGTTATTACAAAAAAAAAACAAGTATTTTCTTCCTTTTTTGTTATCTAAGTAAAAATGTTGAAAATCCACCCAGGTAAAGGTGAACATTTTGTTTATTAAGAGATCTGATGTTGAGGAAAATCCTCAACTTTGAGAAAAAATACAACAAAAAATTCTAATAGTGTCTATCATTTTGGTCCAGAATTCACAGAACCAATTATAACTCCAGAAATTATATGTTGAATATGAATGAACAGTTTTCGTGAGTTTTGTTATTTAGCATTTTTATAGGTTTTACGATGCTATTTTCGAATTATTACTTGCCACCTCGTATCTTTGCCTCTTGGGCTACCATGTTGGAGAAATTGCGCCAAAAATTAATTTTTGACAATATCTCCCTTCAGATTCATTTCACGGTAAAGAGTTATGTGACACATTAAACTACAGGAATTTTTTTCGCAGATAAAACCACTTAATTTTCTGCTTCGTAAAAAGTATAACGTTCAGAGTTTTAGTTACAAAATGTGTACATTTTATTAAGTAACATGATGATATATTGAAAGCAGCAAACGAAAATAGATGATGGTCAATTCAACTTTACATATCCTTTGAATATTGTTACACCATGTGAAACTGGAAACATTTATCTTTAACAAATCATAAGTTAGTGCAGTAAGAAAGTCCACATCAAAACAAAATTGTGTAACAACAATAAACAAAGCTTTAGCATCGGTTGCTGCCGGCTTGCTGAATAGGATTTCATTAGTAATAAAGTAAACCAGGAAGTTTCTGGATTAATGTAAAAATGGGTCAGTGTTTATGAAATAAAAACGTGTATAAACCGAGATTAAATTGTTAAAGGACTGAAACATCGGAAGATGAGAAGGAAGAGTTGGTGACATTTCCCTATTCATTAATTATAACTAATGGCTCATGATTAATATTTTCTTTATTGTTTTCTTCTCGAAATAATTCTTTGTATATGTCTTTTAACAGTTTTAATGATCAGAAAAAAACAGTGAAAATGAATAAATTAAGGAATTTACTTTTGGCAGTAGAATGTGCTGCTGAAATTTCGTGAATTTGGGCCATTGGCTGTGAATGAAGAATTACTTAATTGCATTAGCCACAAACAATTTCAATTTTTATTTTGATTCTCATAGACCTGCGGCAAGACGCCAATTCAGTGAGTCGTTGGATGACTCAAAGCGTTAAATGGTGGAATAGTAAGATTCCTTTATAGGCTCTGGCCTATAAAAGCCTTCCTGGACTACCTCGGAGGCTTAACATCGATTAAATAGGAAATGTTTGGTAACAGAGGTTTATCTACGTTTTAAGGTGTATTTTGATGTAAATAAAGTGTATAGTAGGTTCAGCGGAGTAAAGAGGCTCGCAAAAAAGCGTTTTTGGTTAGTGTACAGCCGCGCCGGCGTTAATTAAAAGATACAATTAAATACACGTTTTTTATGCTCATCTTAGCAAAAACAAAAACTAGTGTTCTTTTAAGGACATAATATTTTTAACAGTGAATAAAAAAATAATACGATCTGAATCTGACATCAGAACTGTAAAACAAATATGATTACAAAAATATACATAAACTTCAACGATACCAGTTTTTCTTATTGCTCAGCAAGATTCAACGAGGAGGTATAAGCATATCCCTTGCCATGACAGGATGGTAACAGAATTGTTAATTAGAGAGTAAGAGGTTTTAACCTCGTACTTGTTTAAATGCGATAAAATGCACCCTTTCAGAGAAATACGCGATTTACAACTTTGTCACACACCAGTTCGAAGAAATTCAACACCCCGGGTGTTTTGAAAAGATTGGGACAACGCTTGGCGTAGACTCTTGATATCAAAACAAGTTGATTTAACCCAAAAAGTAGCGGTTTAACTCTTTTCGTTTTCAAGATACAGAGTGGTATAGTAAAAAAATTGTTTTCATATTGTAATATGTTGCACCCCTTAAAATTTAAGGTTATGTTACTAAAAAGTAGGCAGACTTCAACAGATCGAATGTCAGAATGAATGTAGTGTATTTGCACCTACTCGAAAAAGAACCTACCAGAAGATTCCAAAGTGACATCTGGAATTATCGAGAGAATGGTGGCGTCATCACAGAACAATCGAGATCTGTTATTTTTAGGTATAAAAGACCGATCGCATTCTCGGCGAGTAGTTCGGAAAGTTCAAAAAGTATAGAAAGTAAGGTTAAGACTTCAAGGATAAACAA
This sequence comes from Rutpela maculata, assembly GCA_936432065.2. Lineage (NCBI taxonomy): Eukaryota > Metazoa > Arthropoda > Insecta > Coleoptera > Cerambycidae > Rutpela > Rutpela maculata. The sequence continues at coordinate 89,202,389 of OW386287.2, read as the reverse complement.
AGTGATAAACATTGTGATTTTAGTCAGTAAAGTGTATTTAAATTAATAATAGTATTGTGAAGTATCCAGTAAATATTTAATAAAGTGTGTTAGTGGACATCTCTTGTTATAATTTTTGGAATCCACGGAATTTGCGAGGGTGGTTTCCTAAGGGTGGAAACACGTGACAAATTGGTGTCAGAAGCGGAATTTTATGACAAGAGGAGCTCTGAAGTTGTGCTGGAGTGTTCGAGAAGGATTCTCGAGGGATAGTGCTAACACAGGACTAATTTACTGGACATTGTTCGAGGGTTATTTTCGAACAGGAAAATAGTGTTTAAGTGCATTTTTGAGACATTGTAGAACATTTTATTAGGACATTAGTGTGATAATTAAATCCTTTGAACTGAGAAGTGATAGAGACACTGAAAAAGACTCATTTAGTGCGTGAAAATTTCTAGAACTTTTCTATTTGGACATTAGTGGAGATTATTAAATTCTCTGAACTGGATAGTGACAAAAGACTCTGGATAAGACTTTTTCGTGCTATTTCGAGATTTGTCTGAAAAGTTCCATTACCGATATTGACGTGACAGTTAAATTTATTTTATTTTAATTTCGTCATATGCCCGTAACAACAAGAAGTATGGCATCCGATAAACAAATACAGGACTTATTCGAACAATTCCAAAAAATGATGGCGCAGCAACGGCAGGAAGACAAAGTAGAACAGGAGAAAAAACGTCAAGAGGAAGAAAGAAGACGTCAAGAAGAAAGGGACGAATTAAAGAAAATGATGGAAGATCAGGAAATAAGACGTCAGAAAGAAAAAGAGGATGAAGAAATAAGACGTCAGAAAGAAAAAGAGGATGAAGAAAGAAGACGTCAGAAAGAAAAAGAGGATGAAGAAACAAGACGTCAGAAAGAAAAAGAGGATGAAGAAAGAAGACGTCAGAAAGAAAAAGAGGATGAAGAAACAAGACGTCAGAAAGAAAAAGAGGATGAAGAAAGAAGACGTCAAGAAGAGAAAGACGAATTGAGACAAATTATGGAAGACCTGAAGATACGACAGCAAGAGGAGAAAGAAGAACAAGAAAGACGACATCAAGAGGAAAAACAGGAGCAAGAAAGACGCCAGGGAGAATTAAGGAAAATTCTAAATGAACAAATCAAAATACAACAGGACGCTATAATTTCTGCCAATGAAGTACTAAAATGTGAAGTCAAAGAAGAGATAAACAAGGTCGAAGGTAAAGTAGGAGTAGTCGAGACAGAAGTCAGTCAAGTAAAAGGAGAAGTAACCGAAGTTAAAGAGAAAGTAAACAAGTTCGAAGAAGAAGTCAAAGGAGAAATAGACCGGCTTAAACGACAGTTGAGAGATAGAGGAAGCCAGCAAGTGGTATCATCAGGACAGCGACTAAAACCTCCTTCTTTTGATGGCCAAAGTTCCTGGACGACGTACAAGAGGCAGTTTGAGGCAGCAGCGTGTGCGAACAATTGGGATAATGAGGAAAAGGCCATGGCATTAGTTCTAGCACTAAGGGGCCAAGCTTCAGAGTTACTCCAAACCATCCCAGTTGAGAAACAAAGGGACTTTAAAGCCTTGGAAGCTGCATTAGACTTGAGGTATGGCGATCAACACCTTGCCCAATTATACCAGGCTCAGCTGAAATCCCGGATGCAAAAAGCTGGGGAAAGTTTACAAGAATTTGAAGCTGCGATAGAGAGACTGGCACACCTGGCGTATCCGAGTGCACCTAAAGAATTCCAGGAACAATTAGCCGTGGGGGCCTTTTTAGATGGTATAAGGGACGAAGAGGTCAGGCGAGTTCTGAGGCTGACGAGACACCAAAGTAGTAGCGAAGCTTTGGTGCGTGCACTCGAAGTAGAAGCCGCTTACAGGGATACGCCAAGGTCGAGAGTGCGAGCTGTGACTCTCGAAGAATCACAACCAGAAATGAACCAGAACCCCATGTTGACAGAAATACAGAAAATGTTCACCAAATTATATGATAAATTGGATGGCTTCGGGAAGCAAGAAAAACAACAAAATAGAGGAAAGCCGAGCGGAGGTATTAAATGTTTCAACTGCGGCAAGGTGGGACATATGAAACGAGACTGTCGACAGCAGAACTCGGAGAGTCGAGTAAATGCTGTGAATGTTGAAGAGAAGCAGGAAAACTAAAGATAGCCAGCACCAAGGGGGCTGTGCTGGCTAGGGAATGCGGTGCCCCCAGAGAAATAAAGATTTCCCAGCTCCAAAGAATTCCAAGCAGTCTGTTGTTGCAAGGATATGTGAATGGACGAAAATGCGTGTTTACTATTGACACCGGTGCTACGTCATCAATAGTGCGGCCAGGGTTTATATCAGGCTTGCAGATTGACAAGAAGCAAAATGGAGTAATCATTCGAACAGCCACGGGGGACAGGGCTGCGGTCCATGGAGAGGTCAACTTGGAACTGCAGGTTGGACGGCTGAGGTTCAATTACAAGGTCATTGTGGCTGACATTATGGATGATTTCATTTTGGGTCTGGACATCATGGGAGAGCAGGGATTCATTGTTGACGTAGGGGAGCGAGTCTTAAAAATTGGAAATGAGGAATTTATTCTGGCAACCGCAGACGACCAATTCCATAAAGCGAGATTGTTAACAACACAGACGATCAAGATTCCTGCTCATTCAGAACAAATGATCGATGCTGCCTTAGAAGGAAATCCTGGAGGGTACCGTGTTGGCCTAGTGGAAGATGACGAATCGATTAAGTCCCTATCCAATATTATTGTGGCGAGAACTTTAACCCGGACTAAAGACAAAATCCCAATTAGAGTTGTTAATTTAAATTCCCACTCGGTGACAATTAAGGAAGGCAAACCGATTGGCTCCTATGAACCGGTCACATGGGTAGCGAGGTGCGAGGAACAAACAGAGGGGAGTTCGTCTACGAAAATAGACCAGGAAGTTTTGACCTTGCTGAGTACCCAGTTGGAGCATTTATCTGAGGATGAACGAAGGGAGACAATCAAGTTCCTAGAAAAGGAAAGTTCAGTATTTGCCAAGAATACAGAGGCCCTTACAAAAACAGACATAGTCCAGCATCGGATAAATACTGGCAACTCACCCGCTATTCGGCAACCACCTAGGAGGCTGCCATTAGCAAAACAAGAAGATGCCTCGGCAATGATAGACAAGATGCTACAAGATGGAGTCATTGAGGAGTCGACGAGTCCCTGGTCATCGCCAGTAGTTTTGGTTGCCAAGAAGGATGGAACATTAAGATTTTGTGTCGATTATCGAAAATTAAACGATGTCACGAAGAAAGACAGTTACCCATTACCACGAATTGACGACACGTTAAGCACGTTGGCAGGCTCACGATGGTTTTCTACGTTAGACCTTAGGAGTGGATACTGGCAAGTGGGGCTTCATCCTGATGATAAAGAAAAGACAGCGTTTTCAGCAGGCAGTGGTCTTTATCAATTTACCGTGATGCCTTTTGGACTTTGCAATGCGCCAGCTACCTTTGAAAGACTGATGGAGTTCGTGCTGCGAGGGCTAACCTGGAGGACGTGCCTGGTTTACCTTGACGACGTGCTTGTTATGGGACAGGACTTTACAGAACATTTGAAGAATCTTCAAGAAGTATTTGGGCGAGTCAGGAATGCCCATCTGAAGTTGAACCCGAAGAAGTGCCTGCTATTCCAGAAAGAAGTCAAATTTCTTGGTCACGTGGTGTCTTCGGATGGAATACAAACAGACCCCGACAAAATTTCTGCTGTACGAGATTGGCCAAGACCATCTAACGTTCATGAAGTACGGAGCTTCCTTGGCCTCTGCACTTATTATAGGCGCTTTGTGGAAGGGTTTGCAGAAATTGCGAAGCCATTACACCGGCTGACAGAAGAGAAAGTGCAGTACCAATGGACACCGGAATGTGAAACAGCATGGAGAAAATTGAAGGCAGCTCTATGCACTGGTCCTGTGCTAGCGTACCCACAACGGGAAGGACTTTTTATTTTAGACACGGATGCCAGCAATTCTTCGGTCGGTTGTGTACTGTCTCAAATCCAGAATGGGCAGGAAAGAGTGATCGAGTACTTCAGCAAGGTGCTGTCCAAACCGGAAAGAAACTATTGTGTAACCCGGAAAGAGTTGCTGGCCATCGTTAAATCAGTGGACCATTTTCATAAATATCTTTATGGACGACATTTCAAGATTCGGACCGACCATGCTGCATTAAAATGGCTGTTGCAGTTGAAAACCCCTGAAGGTCAACTGGCTCGTTGGATAGAACGGTTGCAACAGTATGATTTCAAAATAGAACATCGACCTGGAAGATCTCATAAGAACGCAGACGCTTTATCTAGAAGACCATGCAAGGAAGATTGCAAGCACTGCCGCCACGTTGAGAAATTGCAGGGTACGGTGGCCATCAACACTATTAAAATAGAGGTTCCGGATGATTGGACAACTGAAGCCCTTAGACAAGAACAACTGAATGACACAGAGATTGGGGTTATATTGAGAGCAAAAGAGAAAGGAATTCGACCAGCGTGGAAGGATGTTTCGGACAAGGCAGTTGGATTGAAGGCTTTGTGGGCCCAATGGGATTCACTCAAAGTTATGAACGGGCTGCTAAAGAGAGCTTGGGAAAGCCCGGATGGCAAGGAAGTTGTTATGCGTCTAGTGATTCCCAGGTGTCGAGTACCGAAAGTACTTCAGGAAGTGCATAATGGAGCATCCGGTGGACACTTCGGCGTTAATAAGACCCTGAATAAAGTACGAGAACGATTTTATTGGGTAAATAGTCGTCAGGATGTGGAAGCTTGGTGTCGCAATTGCAAAATTTGTGCAGCAAGTAAGGGACCGCAGACTAGAAGTAGGGGTGCAATGAAACAATATAACGTCGGAGCTCCTTTCGAGAGGATTGCGATCGATATAGCCGGCCCATTCCCAGTAACCAAGGACGGTAACAAGTATATACTGGTTGCCATGGACTATTTTAGTAAGTGGCCAGAGGCCTATGCAATTCCAAACCAAGAAGCAGTCACTGTTGCCAAAGTCTTGGTAGATAATTTGATATGTCGGTTTGGTGTACCCCTGGAGCTGCACTCAGATCAAGGGAGGAACTTTGAGTCGGGGGTGTTTCAGCAAATCTGCAAGTTATTGGGGATACACAAAACACGGACAACAGCCCTTCACCCGCAATCAGATGGAATGGTGGAACGACATAACAAGACCATGAAAGAACATCTCTCTAAAGTGGTTCATAAGAATCAACGTGATTGGGATCTCCACATACCGTTCTTCCTCATGGCATACAGAGCTGCTATCCACGAGTCTACGAAACAAACACCAGCCCGTGTAGTATTTGGACATGAGATCAGACTGCCATGTGATTTGATTTTCGGAACACCAGGCGGAGAACAGCTTCCTGTGAACAGCTATGTGGATGAAATGAGTGAACGGCTAAGAAATGTTCATGAGCTGGTTAGAGACCAAATCACCATAGCCAGTGACCGAATGAAGGCTCGATACGACCGTAAGGGTAGTTCAGAAGGGTTCAAGGCAGGAGATCTGGTTTGGCTGTATAACCCACAGCGAAAGAAAGGGAAGTCACCGAAACTTCAACCTCCTTGGGAAGGACCGTATACTGTTATTACCCGAATTAATGATGTCGTCTATCGTATTCAACGAAACAAAAAGTCCAAGATGAAGATCGTACACTTGGATAGACTGGCGAAGTATGTGAAAGAGGCTGAATTGCCTGACCGGGACGTTCAGGCTTAAGGAGGGGGCAGTGTAATATGTTGCACCCCTTAAAATTTAAGGTTATGTTACTAAAAAGTAGGCAGACTTCAACAGATCGAATGTCAGAATGAATGTAGTGTATTTGCACCTACTCGAAAAAGAACCTACCAGAAGATTCCAAAGTGACATCTGGAATTATCGAGAGAATGGTGGCGTCATCACGGAACAATCGAGATCTGTTATTTTTAGGTATAAAAGACCGATCGCATTCTCGGCGAGTAGTTCAGAAAGTTCAAAAAGTATAGAAAGTAAGGTTAAGACTTCAAGGATAAACAAAGTGATAAACATTGTGATTTTAGTCAGTAAAGTGTATTTAAATTAATAATAGTATTGTGAAGTATCCAGTAAATATTTAATAAAGTGTGTTAGTGGACATCTCTTGTTATAATTTTTGGAACCCACGGAATTTGCGAGGGTGGTTTCCTAAGGGTGGAAACACGTGACAATATTTTGTCTCTATCTTGGAGAATATTATACGTATCTACAACAAGCACTATTGACGACTTCAAGACATCATACTTGACGTACACCTACTCGATAAGAAAACCGCTTTTAGGTAAAATTGAATTTCCTCGAACTGGTGTGTAATAAAGTTGTAAATCGCGTATTTCTCTGAAAGGGTGCATTTTATCGCATTTAAACAAGTACACCTTTTCTTTAGGAAACTAAATTGCGTTTCGATTATAGTAGAAGACGATGTCCAAAACCTAACCTCAAAAAAGTTATGGCTTAAAGTGTCACGTAGAAGTCCTGTAACTAGCCCCATCTATAAAATATGGCATCGGTAATAGAACCATTGTAATTAGCGATCTGAAAAATATGTCGTTACCAACTTTGAAGTAGATACGGATAATAGTCTCTAAGATACAGACAAATTACGAATACAATTTTTTTACTTTGCCACCCTGTATCTTGAAAACGAAAAGAGTTAGATCACTACTTCTTGAGTTAAATCGGCTTGTTTTGATGTCAAGAATCTACGGCTAAGCGTTGTCCCAATCTTTTCGAAACACCTTGTATATAAAAGAATATCCTGACTGACTGATTGACTGATCCATCAACGCACAGCTCGAACCGCTGGGTCTAGAAACTTCAAATTTTGCATAGAGGTCCTCGAATGGTGTAGGCAACCACTAAGAAGAGATTTTTCGAAATTCGACCCCCAAGGGGGTAAAAAAGGGGGTTGAAATTTTAGGCTTTTTCGGAAACTGTTAAATCTAGATACGTGAAATTTGGCAGAAATATTTTTTGTTGAAATCTATTAGATACGTGTAAGACAACAGATCGAATGTCAGAATGAATGAATGTAGTGTATTTGCACCTACTCGAAAAAGAACCTACCAGAAGATTCCAAAGTGACATCTGGAATTATCGAGAGAATGGTGGCGTCATCACAGAACAATCGAGATCTGTTATTTTTAGGTATAAAAGACCGATCGCATTCTCGGCGAGTAGTTCAGAAAGTTCAAAAAGTAAATTTGGCAGAAATATTTTTTGTTGAAATCTATTAGATACGTGTAAGACGAAATTTCGATTTTCAGTTTTTGAAGGAGTCAAAACGGGGGTAGTAGATGGTTTAAAGCGCACCCGTATTTTTGATTTCGCGTAAGTCAGAAACGTGATTATTCAAGGGATGAACTCTTCTGAGGAAATAAGAAGACACGTATTCGACGATTTTCAAAAAAGACCCCCGAAAGGGTAAATGGGGAGGGGGTGGTTTTTAAACTTTTCGGAAACGGTTAGACCTAGAAGCGTGAACTTTGGCAGAAATACTCTTTATTGGAATCTATTAGACACGAGTGAGACGAAATTTCGATTTTCACTTTTTGAAGGGGTAAGACCGGGGGTGGTAGATGGTCTAAAGGGTATCCGTGTCTCTGAAATCGCGTAAGTCAGAAACGTGATATTCCAGTGACGGGCTCTTCTGAGGAAATAAGGAGACACGTATTTGACGGTTTTCAAAAAGAGACCCCCACCCCGAACGGGTGGACATGGAGAGGGATGTTTTTAAGCATGAAATTTGACACATACCCGCCCATGTGTTCTATGGTTCGTTTAACTAACTCTAACACAAAAATAGACAAATTGCGATGCGCAGTGAGTTTCCCCGAGTACTAAGGATGCGCAGTGGGTTTCCTCGAATACTATGGATGCGCAGTGAGTTTCCTCGAGTACTATTAATGCGCAGTGAGTGGGCTTCCCCGAGCACCGCAGTGGGTTTCCTCGGGTACTAAGGATGTGCAGTGGATTTCCTCGGGCACTACGGATGCGCAGTGGGTTTTTTCGAGTACTATGGATGCACAGTGGGTTTCCTGTTGTGCAATAGATGGGAAGTGGGTTTCCTTAAATGCAATGGATGTGCAGTGGGTTAGTATCTCAATGTTCTTAATTCCACGCGGATGAAGTTCCACGCGGACAAAGTCGCGGGCATCAGCTAGTATTAAATAAAAAAGTGGGAATGACTGTATTTAAATAAATGATTTTCAACATATTTTTTTGCTTTAAAATGCTACGAATCCTATCATGTAATTCAATACTTCGTATTAGCTAGAATAGTAGTTGTTTTGATTGGTTCCCAATAAAGAATGTTTTAAAGTGTTCATCTAACTAGTATATTTTAGCGTGCCCAGATTGAGGCACCAATATACAGAAAGTAGGTAATTTCATATTAAATAAAAAAGTGTATAAGTTTTGCTTAAAATACCTAAATAATATTTTCTGATCACGATGAAAGCAAATAAATAAAAAAACAATTAATTGTAAAAATGAATGCAACTACCTACTAATAATCTTTTAGTAAAAATATATTAAGATTTAAAGCCTCTGCAGTGGAGAATACCTCCAATTTAAAAATTTGAACATAATCAATATTACATATTGTAATATGTTGCAACCCCTTAAAAATTTAAGGTTATGTTGGTTACTAAAAAGTAGGCAGATTTCAACAGATCGAATGTCTGAATGAATGTAGTGTATTTGCACCTACTCGAAAGAACCTACCAGAAGATTCCAAAGTGACATCTGGAATTATCGAGAGAATGGTGGCGTCATCACAGAACAATCGAGATCTGTCATTTTTAGGTATAAAAGACCGATCGCATTCTCGGCGAGTAGTTCAGAAAGTTCAGAAAATATAGAAAGTGAGGTTAAGAGTTCAAAGATAAACAAAGTGATTTTAGTCAGTAAAGTGTATTTAAATTATTAATAGTATTGTGAAGTATCCAGTAAATATTTAATAAAGTGTGTTAGTGGACATCTCTTGTTATGATTTTTGGAACCCACGGAATTTGCGAGGGTGGTTTCCTAAGGGTGGAAACACGTTACAATTGGTGTCAGAAAGCGGAATTTTATGACAAGAGGGACTCTGAAGTTGTGCTGGAGTGTTCGAGAAGTATTCTCGAGGTTTAGTGCTAACACAGTGGACTAATTTACTGGACATTGTTCGAGGGTTATTTTCGGACAGGAAAATAGTGTTAAGTGCATTTTTGAGACATTGTAGAACATTTTATTAGGACATTAGTGTGATAATTAAATCCTTTGAACTGAGAAGTGATAGAGACACTGAAAAAGACTCATTTAGTGCGTGAAAATTTCTAGAACTTTTCTATTTGGACATTAGTGGAGATTATTAAATTCTCTGAACTGGATAGTGACAAAAGACTCTGGATAAGACTTTTTCGTGCTATTTCGAGATTTGTCTGGAAAGTTCCATTACCGATATTGACGTGACAGTTAAATTTATTTTATTTTAATTTCGTCATATGCCCGTAACAACAAGAAGTATGGCATCCGATAAACAAATACAGGACTTATTCGAACAATTCCAAAAAATGATGGCGCAGCAACGGCAGGAAGACAAAGAAGAACAGGAGAGAAAACGTCAAGAAGAGCGAGATGAATTAAAGAAAATTATGGAAGACCAGGAAATAAGACGCCAAGAAGAAAAGGAAGAGCGAGAAAAACGACGTCAGGATGAAGAGAGAAGACGCCTGGAAGAAAAGGAAGAGCAAGAAAGAAGACGTCAAGAAGAAAAAGATGAATTGAAGAAAATGATGGAGGACCTGAAGATACGACAGCAAGAGGAGAAAGAAGAGCAAGAAAGACGACGTCAAGAGGAGAAAGAGGAACAAGAAAGACGACGTCAAGAGGAGAAAGAGGAACAAGAAAGACGCCAAGAAGAATTAAGGAAAATTCTGAATGAACAAATGAAAATACAGCAGGACGCTATCATTTCTGCCAACGAAGAATTAAAGAGTGAAGTCAAAGAAGAGATAAACAAGGTAGAAGAAAAAGTAGGTGAAGTCGAGACAGAAGTCGGTCAAGTTAAAGAAAAAGTAAACAAGTTCGAAGAAGAAGTCAAAGGAGAAATAGACCGGCTTAAACGACAGTTGAGAGATAGAGGAAGCCAGCAGGTGGTATCATCAGGTCAGCGACTAAAACCTCCTTCTTTTGATGGCCAAAGTTCCTGGACGACGTACAAGAGGCAGTTTGAGGCAGCAGCGTGTGCGAACAATTGGGATAATGAGGAAAAGGCCATGGCATTAGTTCTAGCATTAAGGGGCCAAGCTTCAGAGTTACTCCAAACCATCCCAGTTGAGAAACAAAGGGACTTTAAAGTCTTGGAAGCTGCATTAGACTTGAGGTATGGCGATCAACACCTTGCCCAATTATACCAGGCTCAGCTGAAATCCCGGATGCAAAAAGCTGGGGAAAGTTTACAAGAATTTGAAGCTGCGATAGAGAGACTGGCACACCTGGCGTATCCAAATGCACCTAAAGAATTCCAGGAACAATTAGCCGTGGGGGCCTTTTTAGATGGTATAAGGGACGAAGAGGTCAGGCGAGTTCTGAGGCTGACGAGACACCAAAGTAGTAGCGAAGCTTTGGTGCGTGCACTCGAAGTAGAAGCCGCTTACAGGGATACGCCAAGGTCAAGAGTGCGAGCTGTGACTCTCGAAGAATCGCAACCAGAAATGAACCAGAACCCTATGTTGACGGAGATGCAGAAAATGTTTACCAAATTATTGAACAAAGTGGATGATCTTAGGGAGCAGAGAAAACAACAAAATAAAGGAAAGCCGAGTGGAGGTATTAAATGTCACAACTGCGGCAAGGTAGGACACATGAAGCGAGACTGTCGACAGCAGAATTCGGAGAGTCGAGTAAATGCTGTGAATCTTGAAGAGAAGCAGGAAAACAGTACCAAGGGGGTTGTTCTGGCTAGGGAATGCAGTGACCCCAGAGAAATAAAGATTTCCCAGCTTCGAAGAATCGCAAGCAGTCTGTTGTTGCATGGATATGTGAACGGAAGAAAATGTTTGTTTACCATCGACACAGGTACTACGTCATCAATAGTACGGCCAGGATTTATATCGGGCATAAAGATTACCAAGAGGCAAAATGAAGAAGTGATCGTCCGGACAGCTACGGGGGACAGGGCTACGGTTCATGGAGAAGTAGACCTGGGTTTGCAAATTGGGCATTTGAGGTTCGACCACAGGGTCATCGTGGCTGACATTACGGATGACTTCATTTTGGGACTGGACATTATGGAACAGTATGGATTTATTGTTGACGTAGGGAAGCGAATGTTAAGGATTGGGAACGAACAATTTATTCTGTCAAAAGTGAACGACCAATGCGAGAAAACCAGGCTGTTGACAACGCAGGCAGTCAAGACTCCTGCATTATCCAGAAAACCAGATAAAGAAGATTGCAAGCGCTACCCTCAGGTGGAAAGATTGTCGAACATGGTTGAAGTCAACACTGTCAAGGTCGATCTTCCAGAGAGTTGGTCAAAGAAAACTCTGAGGCAAGAGCAATTGCGCGATGTAGAAATCGGACCCATGTTGAGAGCAAAAGAAGAGGGAACGCGTCCAGCATGGAAGGATGTTTCCAACAAAGAAGTGGGGCTGAAGGCTTTATGGTCACAATGGGATTCACTTACGGTCGTAGATGGGCTTTTGAGGAGAGCATGGGAAAGCCCAGATGGGAAGCAGGTTGCCATGCGTCTAGTGATTCCCAGGTGTCGTGTACCAGAAGTACTCCAGAAAGCGCACAATAAAACGTCCAGCAGACACTTCGGCATAAACAAGACATTGAGTAGAGCACGGGAACAATTCTATTGGGTTAATAGTCGCCAGGATGTGGAGGCCTGGTGTCGCAAGTGTAAGAATTGTGCTGCCCGTGGGGAACCATTTTCCATGAGCAACTACAGAAATGGAAGTCGAGAACAGCCAAAGAATGATCGAGAGCAGATGAACAGAACTAGTAACCGCTTGAAGGCTCGTTATGATCAGAATGCCAGTACAGGGGGATTCAAGGTGGGGGATCTGGTTTGGCTGTACAACCCACAGCGGAAGGAATGGAGATCCCCGAAATTTCAACCTCCTTGGGATGGACCGTATACTGTTATTACCCGAATTAATGATGTCGTCTATCGTATTCAACGAAACAAAAAGTCCAAGATGAAGATCGTACACTTGGATAGACTGGCGAAGTATGTGAAAGAGGCTGAATTGCCTGACCGGGACGTTCAGGCTTAAGGAGGGGGCAGTGTAATATGTTGCAACCCCTTAAAAATTTAAGGTTATGTTGGTTACTAAAAAGTAGGCAGATTTCAACAGATCGAATGTCTGAATGAATGTAGTTTATTTGCACCTACTCGAAAGAACCTACCAGAAGATTCCAAAGTGACATCTGGAATTATCGAGAGAATGGTGGCGTCATCACAGAACAATCGAGATCTGTCATTTTTAGGTATAAAAGACCGATCGCATTCTCGGCGAGTAGTTCAGAAAGTTCAGAAAATATAGAAAGTGAGGTTAAGAGTTCAAAGATAAACAAAGTGATTTTAGTCAGTAAAGTGTATTTAAATTATTAATAGTATTGTGAAGTATCCAGTAAATATTTAATAAAGTGTGTTAGTGGACATCTCTTGTTATGATTTTTGGAACCCACGGAATTTGCGAGGGTGGTTTCCTAAGGGTGGAAACACGTTACAATATATTTACCACATGATTAATTAAGTACCTATTTAAAGTTTATATAAATAAATTGTAGTTACAACTATTTTATCAAAATTTGTCATTTTATTACCTTTAAATTGTGTAAGCTATCTTGTTTGTGAAAAAATAGTATATTAAAGTATAAGTGGATATTAAGGTCTTTAAAACACGCGCGATTTTTCGAGCACGACGGCGCAGCCGGAGTCCTCGAAATAGAGCAAGTGTTTTAAAGACCAGTTATCCACGAATACTTTACGCTATTTTTTTTTATTGGTACACTTTGAAACCATAAATACTGGTATTATTACTACAAGAAATGGAAAGAAGAATTAAGAATGTAAAATGGTTGAATTCGTGATGTGACATCAGGATACCTGTCAGTGTCATGAAAATGAGAAAACAAAAATTAATTGGCAATCTGTTACATATGATTAATTATTGTCACTACAGTTGTCACTGATTGTATATTGCTTTAAAATGAGTTCTAACATTGATATTCTTAAATAGAAAAGCAGAATCGCGGTTAATACCGCAAAAATCGGAAGACGCCTATAAAAAAGAATACGACAAGTTTATCAAATGGATGGAAGAGCAAAAGGTAACAGATACAGATGAACGACTTGTACTTGCTTACCTTTGATGTTAATGTTGCCATGGTAACTTTAAAACTTTAAAACACGCGCGTTTTTAAAACTTGGATTTAAACACTCTGAGGCGTACTTTAAATAAGCAAAATAGGGTACCAATAAAAAAAATCTGTTTCTATATATTCTTTAAAATAATGTAACGTGTTTCCACCCTTAGGAAACTACCCCTTGCAAATTCCGTGGGTTCCAAAAATTATAACAAGAGATTGTCCACTAACACACTTTATTAAATATTTACTGGATACTTCACAATACTATTTTAATTTAAATACACTTTACTGACTAAAAATCATAATGTTTTGTTTCTTTGTTTCTCTTTGAAGTCTTAACCTCACTTTCTATACTTTCTGAACTACTCGCCGAGAATGCGGTCGGTCTTTTATACCCAAAAATGACAGATCTCGATTGTTCTGTGATGACGCCACCATTCTCTAGATAATTCCAGATGTCATCACTCTAGAACTACTACTGGTAGGTTCTTTCTCGAGTAGGTGCAAATACATCTGAATTAATTGAAAGGGTTGCAACACATCACAATAATAAAAAAAATACATTCAAATAATGTTCGTATTTTGAACATTTTCTTAGAAAAAGTTACAACGATTATTTGAAAGATTTATCTCATTTTTAAAAGAAATAAATCAAAACAAAGAAGCATATATCATTTTTTTTTATATATATAGTACAATAAAAATTTCTTCTGTCAATAACACATACATTTAAAAAAGTAGCTACGTAGACTTAAAGCTTTGTTTATAGCAGGTATCTGAAAATGTTAAAAAAAAAAAAATGATCATCTGTAATATTTTATAAAATAAGATAAGCTTTTTGTCATGATGGGGATGAATGTATGTATGTATGTACGTGGACACGATACCGCTGAAACTAACCAATCGATGAACCGATTTTGGTGAAATTTAGCACAAGGGTAATATGGGTAACGCACATGATTTTAAAAGGATTTGGTCAAGATCCAATAACGTTTGGTGCCCTTATAGCACAAAGACTTTCTTTCAACGTAGTATCTATATTTTTATTTTACCATTCGAAAGTAGTTGTTACTGTTATTTCAATAATGTAACTGCCTTCCATAATATCCAGAGCACTAAATCGTCGAGTCTGATTTACTCTGTACGATATTTCATACTGCATTTTTTTTAAATACACGAATGTCAACAAAAACGTATAAAAAATAATAAATTATAATAATTAAATTTCAATGACTTAATCATCAATTAGGTACTAAATTAAATTACATATCATATAACACACATAAATAAGTATTGCTTAATTATTTCAATGCGGACACCATGATGTCACTCTTCAACATAACAATACTTTATATAGCTTACTAAAATTTTAATTGTTTATAGAAATAAAGTATAATTCATGTTCCACTGGTGTTGTCATTGTAGTCCTTGAAATGTCTTATTTTTACGACAACATTAACAGAACAAACACTACAAACAGGACAATGATAAAAAACATGACAGAAGTGTTCAAGGAAATCTAGATTACGTATGTATCTATTAAGTGTACATACTATTTATAATTATAAAATGACCATTTAAAAAATAAATTTGGAAATGATATCAATAAATATTAATAATGGAATATTCGGGAATATTATAGTTTTTAATCTATTACGACCAGAATATAAAGTATATATAAAGTTTCATAAATTGTTTGATTTTAACTTGTAGGGTCTAGTTTGCTTTTGTAAAATTTAAACTTCGCAATTTTAGCCAATTAACTCTCCAATTGATTAAAGAATCGATTAAACTAGTGAGCAATGATAAATTAAAGCAGCCTTAAATAACAAAAAAATGTGGCACGCGGCATTACATCCGCTGTGTGGAATAAAATTTAATACTCTTAAAAATAACCGAAAAATAACAACGTTTTCGATTTAAATATCCGGAAAATTATGCAACCGAAACGGACCATAACGCCCTCGCATTATTTATCTCTCTTTTTTGATTGAGGCAGAAAATCATATGAAATTGGCAGTTTACTTGGTCGTCTAGATTTTTAAAAGTAGGACACACATTTATGTTGTGATAATAATTTTACTGGATATATTCTTTTATAACGTTTGTTATTAGTTGATTCTGTTTATTGATTTAATTTATTTGTCTCAATTTAGAAAAGCACTCAATGATTATTCCTATTTATTATACCTTTATATTTGTCTGCGCTTTACTTGATAATGAATTCACTGTGAGTACAAACTATATTTGACTTTGATTTATTTAGTTCAAAAAATTATATTTTCAATTAACCGCAATTATTATTGAAACGTAATATATTAAAAAGGCAGAGAACGTTTTAGGTAATATGTTTATTTTAGGATAACTGTCAAATATACAAATGCATAAATTAAATATTCATCGGAACAAAAACAACGTGTTTACAACGGCAATCGCCGTTTATACTGAAATACTAATAGAAGACGTCGGTATTCGGGGTGATCTACTATGACATGCGGAAAATTAATCAGTAGTATCCCCACCGAGAGGAGTTAAAAAATGAAAAATTAAAAAAACATGACCAAAAAAATTACCTTATTTTTTTTTGTAGAAATGCGTCGCCAATGACTTTCACCAATCTGACGTAACGCGGTACAACCATATCATTCCCCTCCCCCTTTATCAGACTGACACTATTGGCAGCAAAGCTGGAGAGGGTAGAAGTGACTTTTTGATTTTAATCAAATCACATTACAAAAATAGCAAAATAAGTCGAAGAGACAAGCTAGTGAACTCTACAACAACAAGTAGATATAAGAGATATTTACTTAAACCCGTCGATAACACAAAGACACCAAACTTCGGCGGCACTTTTACAGGGGCTTTCCCACATTGAAGACTAGTACACAATTTTATTTTTCGCATGTCATGGCAGATCACCCTCTATGTAAAAGCTCTGGAAAATTTCCAAGTTAATCCCTTCAAATTAGTCAAAAAATCGCTGTTGTATGGAAAATCTTCCTACAGTTATGACTCCTGTAAGAAGTTAAGTGTTGGGTTGTCTAAACATGATTTTCACCCTCCCGCAGTTCTAAAAAGGGTAGTTTTTGAGAAATATATACATATATATATGAATTTTACCGTATTTTCGTCTTTTCCTCTATTTTGACGAAAAAATATGCATTTTGGTGAAAAATATCAAGAGAGCAAAGTTGTAGAACATAAAAGTTCCTATAAATTTTCTCTACCTTTTTTTTTTCGAATTCCGCATAGTTTCGCCGCTAGAGGGCGCGAAAGAAATAAATATACATATAGACTTTTGCGCCTTTTTAGATTTTGAGCCAAAATGATGCATTTTTATGAAAAATTACATGAGATCAAAGTTGTAGAACATAGAATATATATATAGTTTTATGAAAAGAAAAAAAAAGAAAAACTATAAAACGCCTAAAGATAGTGAAATAAATATACATTTATTTCTTTCGCGCCCTCTAGCGGAAATAGGAAATTTTATGCTCTACAACTTGGCTCTCATCAAAATGCATAGTTTTTCCTCAAAATAGAGAAAAAGACGAAAAAACGCATATATGTGTATATATTTCTCAAAAACCACCCTTTTTTAGAACTGCGGGGGGTGAAAATCATGTTTAGACATATAGGGTGGCCCATCTTTTTCGAAATCGAAATTTTTTATTTCTCACCCCTGCAAATAGTTCCATTTGAAGACAAAACAGTCCCCTCAAAATATTATTGGGGCAAATTGAAGGAAGGGGTGCCGCAGAATGCATTATTATGCAATAATAAAAGTAAATGGAATTATTTACATTCTTTGGTTGATGCATTGTTTTTTTTTTAATCAGCAACATTTATCTTTAGAATGACTAATCAAGTCATACAAATATCAAAGACATTATCTGTTGTGACTATGACATGTGTCATACTACTGTAAATTCGTAGTCTAAGAAAACTAGACTAGAAGTTTTTGAAATA
Organism: Rutpela maculata; assembly: GCA_936432065.2. Taxonomy (NCBI): domain Eukaryota; kingdom Metazoa; phylum Arthropoda; class Insecta; order Coleoptera; family Cerambycidae; genus Rutpela; species Rutpela maculata. The sequence goes on along the minus strand of OW386287.2, from coordinate 89,184,986 downwards.
AAACTCTCGTTTTATCTTTGTGTATTTTATTATGAAACGTTTTTTTCATACATAGTACCAAATATTATCCTAAATCTACAAGACATATAGTAATAAAAACAATATTTTTTGCACTAGGCCAAAGCATGCGACAGGGTTTCTTTTTTTACATTTGGAAACTGTGATTTATAATCATTTACAACTTGGAGTAAAAACTGTTTTTGGTCTTCATTTTTTGTTAAAATGTCATTATAGTCAGTAATAAGTTTGATTCCTCTCTCAGCGGCATCATTTACAACTTTAATTTTGTTTACAATATTGAAACATATAACTTTCATTTTCCCTCCATGTTGTTGGATCATATTTTTTAAAAAACTGTTTAGTGTTCTCGCATATGAAGTCCTGAATTTCCTTGTTTTCAACGTCAGTAATGTTACTAAACATAAGTCGTTTAATACCCTCTTGATTTGGTGCTTTCCTATTCAAAGCTTTAACCATTTCTCTTTTAGTGGTAACTGAAATATCGTCATCAAAGAAAGATAAGCCAACATTTACTGAATTAAGGTACCACAAATGGTTCACTATTTTCCTACTTGCGGCTTGAGATATTTCTTTGTCAATATTTTGATAATTAATGAGTTCTTTACAAAAGTCTAAGTCATGAAGCGGTACTTTACTAGCAAATGACGCTGTAAACCAGGCCTTTACATAAACCTTTACAATAAAGAGACATATATCTTCAATACCTATTTTTTCTTTTTTAGTTAGTTGGAACTGACCTTGGAAAAAAAATATTTTTAGACAGTAAATGGCTTTGGCCATCCAACGTGCATGATGAAATGCCCCTGGTTGATAGAATGTCGTGTGAGTGGGCTCTTCTTCAACAAAAAGTTTAGAAAGCATTAAAAATTCTTTATAATCACGAGGCTGTTGCAAAGTTAAAGCTGCATTTAGAAACTTTACAATTTCGGCTTTAACTGGTTGTAAAATGTGTTTAATTTTTGATACCTGAAATCCAGTTTTTAGTTTATTTTGATCTATTTTAGGCCAAAATTCCCTAAAACGTTTAAATAGTGGCACATTTGGACCAGATGAGGAAGGCATTTTTGTGTCAAACACACTTCTCAAAACCACTTCAAAAATATGATGTCTACAAGGAAAATATAGAATATCTCTTTCTAATTTTTGTTGCAATAGTGTGGCTGCCCTATTTATATAACCCATATTTGATACTGTTGTATCACAACACAAAGCTATTACCTTTTCGTCCAAATTCCATTCACAAAGCACATCATAAACTGCTTCAGTCTGTTCTCTTCCAGTTGAATTGGGCAAAGCTGGTACTCCAAGTAGTTGTTAACTAAGATAGCAAGTCTATCGATATTTCCCATGCCAGTGAGAGAAGGTAAAAGTTTCCCATCCCAATGGATGACTGGGGCCGGCAATTCAGAATTACCGAAGGCAGTTTTTAATATTTCAGCTCTTTCTTCGCGGATGCGTTGTCTAGAGCGCTGAAGTGTGGTTCTGCTGATGGACAAAGATGTGGTGTCATGTCCTAGTGCTTCTGCTACTGCCGTCAAAATATGGACTCCATACCTGTCGCTTATTTTGCAAGCATCAAATGCAGCGGCTATTTTTGGTGTGATGATGTTACATGTTCCATACAATCTCCTCTTTTTTGGCTGTGACGGTCCAGGCTGATCTTGTAACAACTCTTCTTGGGCTTCGATTATTTCATCTTCATTTTCGTTGGAGTCGGCTGAATTACTACTTGATGATGGACAGGTGACAGGTTTCCTCTAATCTAGCTTTTTCTTGTTGACTTCGTTGCATTCGTTTCACCTCAGCTGATTTTTCTTGAGAAGCAAGTTGGTAATCAATACCATGCATAAATCCAGGACGTCCCTTTTTTCTTTGGTTAATTAAAAACTGCTTATCTTCATCTATTTTCATCAACTCCAATGCATTTGCATGAGAAATGTCAAAGAGATCGTCCAATTTTTCAACGAAATTTTTTTCTTTACCTCCCGCACTGGCCCTTTTAGCCGATTTTTGTAAGTTCCTCCACTCTGCATAAAGTTTATCTAGTTGTTTAACACAATGAAAATCCTGACGTGTCGGAATGCGAGCTTTATCCCAAAAAACTGACACCACTTTTATTGTTAATTTAGCACTTTCATGTACACTTAGCTTCACTTCACGAATGTTATAAAAGAGCACTTGTAATACTTGTCTATTAGACGGCAATTTATTGACAATGATTTGTGACGAATAGTGTCCAACTAAGTAAATGAAAGTATCCTTTCGTAAGGATCTAACATCAGCCATCGTTAAATGTTTTTTCAAAAAGGAACGTATGCTAGAACTTATAATGTCACCACTGTAAAACACAATTGCAAACTGACATAAAAACCGTAGGTGCATTATATTTCCAAACTTCCAAAACAAATAATTTCTAGGAAATAATTACACCAATAAAACATTATAGTCCAGGAGGCAGTGAAATTTTTTCGTACTTATTTTCCCAGTCGGTGTATATGAATTAATCTGTTCTCTTAGTGACAAAAAACAAGAATTTTTGAGTCTGGCTAAAATTTTTGGATGGATTCAAAAAATAAAAACACAATGCAAGTCCACTTATTTTCCCAGTCATACATATTTTACATTTACTAAAGTGGAACATAAAGTTTATGAAAATAGCAGTCTGGCTTATCTCAGATAGCGGAAAGTGAGTCTGGCTGAAAATTTGCGGATTTCAAAATTTGACGAATTTTGCGGATCCTTAACCCTTATTTTGCCAGGCTTGAAATTTAGCACATAAATTGATACAATTCTAAACTGTAATTAAAAATAAGTCTGGCTCATTTAAGAAATTGGCAAATGAGTCTGGCGGCATCTTCAAAATGGGAAAAATAGAAAATTTTTGCTCTTATTTTCCCGGATTTGAAAATTTGCCACATGATAGATTATACTATAATTTCATAGATAATACACGTCTGGCTGACATTTACAATCACGAAGGCCTTGCCAGACTCACAAGCCAGGTAGTTAAATGAGGAGTGGAATAGCAGCACGTGCGTATTTAGGTAACGACGCTGGAATGCGAGTTACCTGAGCGCAGCTGCCTAGACCCCTGTCCCTTGTATACCTATCTCTACAGTTACTCGGATTTTGAGTTCGTTCTTACTACCATATGACAATATACACTATAGTGATGGGTCGAACCAGCTATTTTTGTTTAGCAGCTACTTCTGCTACTGCCACTTTCAATTAGCAGTTAAAAATAGCTGCTATTTTAATAGCAGCTATTTTTTAGCATTAGTTGTTGTTTTGGCCAAATGGCGCATATTAACAGTATTAGCACTATTAGCAGATAACAAATGAAACTTTATATAAAAAAAATGCAATATCTGTATGGGTGGCTAAATGGCGCATATTAACAGTATTAACAGATAACAAATGAAACTTTATAAAAAAAAACGCAATATCTGTATGGGTGGTTAAATATGGTTAGTTTTAAAAGAAATATAAATTATCTCTATAACGTTTATTACAGTTTATTTTTTATATTCCGCTAGCAGAACGAACATAATCATGTGTAATATATTGTTAAAATAATAGTTTTTACTTTTACATGAATTACAATTCACATGTACGTATGACACTAATCACCTGTATAATTGAACGTGCCGAATTCAGCGCGCCTGACGATCATTAGACGAGTCTGGCAAGGCTTTAGGGGTGTTCCACATTAGCCAGATTGTATTTTAAGCTGTTATTATAATATAGGCCATCATCTGATAAATTTTCATGACTGCGAAAATGAGAGGGAAATTTTTTTGATTTTTTCACCTGCCAGACATATTATCCATACTCACAGATTAGCCAGACTATTTTTTTTACTTAACTTCAGTATACCTCTTTCTACTAGAACTATTTTTATCACTGGGAAAAAAAGGGCAGTGTATTCGTATGTTCTGACGCATTTTCCGCCTCAACCCATCGGAAAACCCCCCCTAAATATATATGAATTTTGCTTAGAATTACTAACCGAACAATTCTATCCATGTTTGCTGACTGGGAAAATAAGTACCGAAAATCGTCACTGCCTCCTGGACTATTATGAGAAAAGAAGTAGATATTTGTATTTTAAGTAAAATTTAATAATAATAATAATAATATTACCGTAATAAAATCTTATCTACAAATTTCTACCTGAATGCGGCACGGGTTACCGTAATAAAATCTTATCTACAAATTTCTACCTGAATGCGGCACGGGTTACCGTTCACCGAATTATCTGAAACTTTGACATACATTATTCCTAGTATAATAGTATATTTTCGTGGGGTGAGACTTAAAAAATACGTAAAAAAAATTCACCCCCTATAGAGATGGGCCACCCTATTAGACAACCCAAATACTTCATTTTTTACAGGTCTCATAACTGTGGGAACATTTTCTTTAATTGTTCCTAATTTGAAGGGACTAAGTAGTGAAATCATTATAAAGGCATTCACAAAAGTTTATATGATTTTCATGACAATTGTCCTATATTTTGTTGACTTCTTTTTAGTTTAACCAGAATCTCAATTAGGAGGTCACAAAAATCTTATAGGAAATCTCCGAAAAACATGACTGGTGGTAAAAAGCAGCTATGTTCAAATCTTGTTGTATAAGTAAGCAATAAATCTTTGTTGGTATAAACCACAGAGATAAGAACCTCTTAATGCAGATTCACCACGAACAGGTAAAGAACTACCAAATCTAAAGTTAGTTGGTCGCGTGTCATAAATAATGAACAAATGTGCTGCTCTCACTTTATGGACCTTCACAAATGCCGTTTGCATAACTAAACTGAATAGTGCTCAGATTATAGCATCTTAGACCAAAAGAAAACCTTCCATTGATTAAATAAGATAGTTGTAAAATTAAATATAGAGTTGATTTTGAATACAATTATTTTAAATAGTGAAATAAGAAATTGGCAGCTACGGAAAGCGGCTGGAACCTCTCCAATCGGTGGATCTTTGAAGCCGAAAAGAGCACTAAAGAATGTGAACTTTCTCATTTAATTATATTTGTTTATTTACTTATTTTTAATTCTGGTGGATAGCTTCTCTGCCAGCTGTGGCCGGTGAAGTGTTCATAGTGGACTGTTTCAATTTGAGCTGATAAATATTATTTTTATCTTCTGGCCTCGACTGATTTTTCACTAAATCGGTCGGGGAAAGTTGTTGTTTGGTTGCTTGTCACTAATGTCAGATGTCAAACTAACAGCTGTCGAATTATTTGTCGCTAAACTTTGTTAGTTCTGAATCTGTCAAACTGACAAATTTAAAAATTCTGGTTCTAAACTTTACTGGGGATTTCATTTTTTGACAGTTGTCGAAAATTTTTAAGTTGGTGTACTTGGTTTGATTTTTAGGTTATGTTAATATTTTTTAGGTTGTGATTGCCGGATATGGATTCAAGTTTCTCACACTTTTAATGTCACTATCACTTTTAATAGTTTTGGGCAAAAACCAAACCAAAGCCAAAGGGTGCAAGTGTGATATATCAAACTTGTTGTGCCAAAACGGCATTAATCGTAATCCGATCTCAACCTTTTCAGATCTTCTGGAGCACTAAAGAAACCCTCATGCAAAGTTTCATCCAAATCTGTTTAGTAGACATTTTTCATAAACCACTTTTTTGGGTTCCCGGGACCTCAAAATGTAAAGATTTGATGTTATCTCAATTTTCGATTTTGGACCAATTTTAGTAACCTCCCGCAATTTTATTGTGGGGAGGTTAAACAAATATAATAAATGTTCAATTGGGCAACACAGTAATTCTAGCAATCTTCAAGCATATACGGGAAAGCGGAGGTCGTCAAACAGCTGTCTTTTTGTTCGATGCATAACCTATAAATAAGCAAATTATAGGCCTGTCCAACACGCTGTCAGTTTCGTTTGTTTGTACTACAGCAACCGTCTTTTGTTATGGTAGGTTAGGGTCTTATACAGGCCTAAAGGACACCTTACACGTTCAGTAATAATGTAATTCCAGCAGATCATTACAGAAACATCATTACTAAAAATTTCCCCATCATTCTCTGTCATTATTTTTCACACCTTACACGTTCATTATTACTACGAAGCGTACCACAACATACGATGGAAAGTTATAAAAGTAATTTGGTTGAGCACAAACTTGCCTACAAAATAATATCACACATTCATTACATAATCCGTTTTCTATGGTTTTGATGCTACACGTCATCAAAATTGCAATGCCATTCTCAACCTGTTGTAGCTCTATCAAGAGCATATTCGGACACATGTTGACTTGTTCTTTTATTGTTACTTTTAATTGAGGAATCCACTCCCAAAAATACCGATGTTATTCCCGGACACCGTGTATAGTTATAATTGCGTTGCTAGGATAAATTACATTTCACCTATCTGATCTTTAATTACAACCACATGTTGGATGTCTAAACTTTAAATCACCTCTAATGTCCACATAAACTCGCACCGATGACAAAAACTACATGACCATAACTTGAATACAATTTCTTTCGCCAATACAAAATATGCAAAGCAATAACTCGTTTTATGTTTAATTTTCTATATTCACATATATAAAGAGTTTGTGCTATAACTGTCAACGTTATTAAGTCTTCAGTAATTGACAGAATGACTAACGTGGTCACAATTTAAATGTAGAGAGCGTGTTTCCATGTTAATAAATTGAAATTGCCACTATTATTTATCATATAATATAGATTTAGCCATATATGGCCTTAATGATATTAACGTGATATATTATTTTTACTTGGGATTGCTCCACCCGTAAAGCCTATTAGCATACATGTGTCGTAATCCAAGGGTACAACTTACATAAGACAACCGATATTAGACAGTTAATTTAACGTCTGCACAGTACATTGTTTAATGTTTACATACGACATTTGCTGCTTTTATACTCAACGCCAATTATCGTATATAACAACTGTACACTAGGGTGGTCCTAATCCTTCAAGCTCTAAACTTTTTACAGCATCTCCCACCCAAAATTCCATTTTAAGAAAAAAATGTTCTTCTCGAGAGAAATGGTGCTGCCGGCCATTATAATTATATTCGAAATTTGAAAAATACTTTATAAAAACCGTACTGTTTTAAAAATTTTACTTTTATAAAAAAGAGACAAAATGAGAGACATTCCATCACGAGATGTCGAAGTAAATGAATTGATAGATATCTGTTTTTGGCTTTTAGTTATTCCATTATCCTTTGGTTAATTCGTTTTCTACTATTTCCAAATTATAGTTATTTTACCCAGCACTTTATTACGAACTTACTTTTCCCTACTAATTGCTACTTTTCTTGACAAGGTACCTCCACAGAATAAAATAATCAATTTTGAAATAATCATCTCGTGGTTGATATCTTTCTGTTTTCTCTTTTTATCTTTCTGTTTTCTCTTTTTTTTTTTTAAGAAAAACAATTTCGGTGATGTACATCATCATATAAAGATATATGAACGTTTTCAACTTCGAATATAAGTTGAATTTTGGAAACGGCTGATAAATTATGTGACTCCTAGTTTCATGTTTTCAAGGAAATCGTAAAATTAAGAGTACGGAATTCCCGAAGTTTAATAAGCGAAGAGGAATTATGCAAATTATATCTTTTACGGATAAAGGACGAAGACTTTTTTCTTTTGTTATTTACCTCCAATTGCGAAAAATAGACTAAATTATTATTATTATTATCAGTGGCGCAGCCAGAAAATTCATCTGGGAGGGGCCAATAGAACCGGCCTCCCCAGAGGATGAGGAAAATTTTTCAGAAAATGGTTGAAAACTGATGCATATGTAGATTCCTCTATTAGAAAATATTGGCATTAATTACAAAATATTTATTTCAAGGTATAATTTAGATACTGGTTTGTACTGCTTCTTTATTTTTTGGCAAATGGAAGACGGCTTGGGGGGGGCCCGGGCCCCATGGCTCCCCCCCTGGCTGCGCCTATGATTATTATACTCGAATTAAATATTTTGATTTTAGCATCAAATAAAGTCTATTAAAAATTAACGCTGCGCTTCACGGTTCGACTCCTTGAATGAAGTTCTTCGACACCATTTCCCCTTATCCAATCATAATAAAATAAAATTAGGGTTATTTTGTCATCAAATATAGCCAATCCGGGGAGGATCGCCGTACTATTTTTTTTTTTTTTTAACAAGGACTCACTGAACACAATAATTTTCTATCATAAGGAAACGAAAGTGAATAGATGTAGAAGATATATTGGTAGTTGAGATAAGATGCCTTCGGAAATCAATATAATTAATTAGTATTGTGATTTATTAAATTAACTTCTAAAAAATATTTTTTATTAAATATTATCCTCTTAAATATGTATCGTAAGACATTTAATTTTTACTTCCACATCAATGAAAGTATAGTAACGCAAAAGAAATTTTTTGAAAATTTTTATTATTCAAATAGGCTTAGAATGTCATGAAACGTCGAGATTTTAAATTTGAGAAAAAAAAATGTTCATCAGTAACTTTTTTTTATGCGCACGATTACTCTGGAACCGTTTAAGATATTGACTTGAAATTTGGTGCATGTATTTTGAGACATAGAATTAAATTATGTTTTGATCTTATTTCATTGAAGGGTTGAGGGTAAATTGGGGTAAATGGGGATAAATAGGTAAATCAAGCAAGAGTCCATAAAATTGGTATTTAGAATATATAAGAGAAAGCTAAGGTTTTAAAAATTTTTTTTTTTAGCATTAGCCATTACCACCCTCACCCCCCTATTAAAGAGGGGTGAAAAAAATAAAATTGTGATTTAGTGTGTGCACAAAAACCAAAAGCCTCAAACAATTATTTCGTCAATGCTCTATCAAGGATTATGTAAGACCAATAAAACCGTTTTTCTTATTGTGATTATATACTGTAATATGTTTTTAATTTGAAAACTCATAATTTAAAATAAAACAAATTGCATTTTTATTCGATTTCAAAAAAATTGAATTCGACTCGTATCTTATTACAATTTAGTTCCTAATATAGTAGTAGTGCAGTAAATAAGTAATTTTCGAAAGGAGTTTTTGAGGGAGTTTTGCAAATTGATGGGATGAGAGCTGTTTTCGAGGTCACATTTTGGGACTAAAATTTTTGCGGGAACTTCGAAAAAAAACCTCAAAAGAACGTGCAAAAAATATTTTTTTGTAAATATCTCCGATTCAGTGCACTTTTCGAAAAAAATATACTATACTAAATCAAAGAAAAATAAATCTGTACAATGTACCTTTCATAACCGAACGGTTTTGACCCTAGAGCGCCGCAAAGTTTAGTCAATTTCTCGAATTCATGAAAAATGTACTTTTTGCCGGAAAATTAACACAAAATATTACTTACTACCTTCACTACCTATTAACTTCAATTCTGCTATTTTCCCAAATTTTGAGATTTTTCTTAATAGTTGTTTTGTTGCGCAAACTTGCGTAAACGCATGTGCAGTAGGGTGGTCCTTATATGGGGTTGTGACGAATTTTTTTGGTCTCACCCCAAAAAAAAGTAATCAAGACAAATAAAAAAAATCTCCACAAATCCGCAGATTAAAACAAAAATTAATACGTGCCACCGACGTGTTGAAAATTGCCATTTAAAATACATAGAGTTTTGACGCATATCACTAATTTTTTTTTTACACGAATGCATAATATGAAAACTAAACTAAGCTAAAAACTACATTTTGATATGCTTTTTATCCCTGTTCGGATGATTCAGTACCTTTTCAGCAGAGGGTCGTAGGATGACTCAGTACATTTTGACATGTTTTATTTTTCTTTTTGCATTGACTAAAGTAAAGGCTAACTACATTTTGAAATACAGAACGGGCATCGGTTATATTGTGATTTAGTAAATGAAAATCGGTCAAATATTATTTATATAGATAGAATTTTCCCCGGTATGATCTTCATTTTTTTTGGTTTGGACACCTATAGATAATTTCGTGTATTACCAAAATAGAGATTTTTTCGAGAAGGCACGATATCAAAATCTGTTTCATAGTAAAGCCTGTTTTGTTTTGCATTTATTTTTTTAGATAATTTTATGGACAATTATATATTAGTTATATTTTTATTACTTAATTTTCCAAAATTTCACTCAAAAATATAGCAATAGAAAATTATAAAATATCAGCGGAGTGATTTCAGACTTACGATTTTATTTTCGGGTGGACTGCCACTCTGATATACCGGACGTGGTCATGCATCTTTGCAAATAGTTCGTTTATTTTTAATTTTTCGAAAAAACTCTATTTCAGATTTTTTGTCCAAAAAGGTCCGTGCCTTTAATTTTCGATTTTTATTAGGAAACTGTTCGGTATTTGTAGAATTTATCAAAAAATCAAAATCAATTCCAGGATTTGTGGATTCGCTTTTGTTTTGTCAAATTTCTCACAAATGTCACCTAATAGACTTAATCGAGTCCTACAATAGCCATTTTTGAAAATCAAAATCGGACCTTCGGTTCGGGAGTTATCAATTTCTTTGAAAAATCATACTCGGCCTTGGAAAAAATACTTGCGGTCAACGGATTCGGGCCGCCAGCAATAGGCTTTATTTGTAGCCGTGTACCTTTGATTCCACCAAGTCTCATCGAAATCGATCAATATCCCGGGCAATTATCGTGCTTCCTAGCCCGATTTTGAGAAAACCAGTTTATCGCAAAAAAATTCAATTTCCATTTGTTTCTTGACATAGTCTCTGGTATACTTATCTGTAGATCGTTGCCAGCGGCACCATCTCTTTTTTGAAATATCTCGATCCGACTGCCCGTTACCGAGTTATTCAATTTTTCCCGAAAAACTCGAAACGTCTATATCGGGTACTTCCGGTTTCTGAACGGAGCCGAGCTTCCAGCGTTTTCTAAAGGCCTCCTATTAACCACCCAAGTTTCATCGAAATCCGAAAAGTGATTAGGGGGGGGGCTGATCGTGACAGACCGACTGGACCGACGGACGGAATTTTCTAAATTCGCTCTCGAGTCGATAGATACGACTTTCATTTCGATCCGACGTTTTTTTCGGGTTTCGATGATCCACTGGAAAAATGCAAAACCTATACTGCATTTTTTTTCAAAAACCGCCCAAGGAATCATTACTTACACATCCAGATTTTCTATCCAAGTCACTCATAATGAAAAAAATTTGTATGTGGAAATAATTGTTTATGGAACTGTAATAATATAATATTTGAAATCCTCTACCCCAAAAACCCATAAAACGATGCGCCACATCGGAAGTGGGATGGGGGTGGTGATAGTGGGGGGTGGATGAAGTAAAAAAATATTTTGTGGTTTCTGGTTCTTGTATACACACTAAATCACATTTTCTTTTCATCCCCTTTAAAAATGGGATAGGGGTGGTAATGGGGGTAGCTGTCAAAAATTTTTTTGAGCCCTTAGCTTCTCTTCTATATACTAAATACCAATTTTATGAACTCTTACCTGCTTGAGTTACCTATTTACCCCGGATTTACTCCAATTTACCCCCCAATTCTTAGACGCAACAAGATGAAAATATAATATAGTTCCAGATTTCGTTAAAGTACATATTTGTACCAAATTTCAAGTCAATATCTCAAACGGTTCCAGAGTAAACGTGCGCACAAAAAAAGTTACAGACAGACCGACAGACAGACAGAAATTTATTTTTAGCTCAAACTTAAAATCTCGACATTGTAAGCCTATTTGAACAATAAAAATTTTTAAAAACTTGTTTGTCGTTACTATACTTCCACTGGATGTGGAAGTAAAATACACATGAGTGAGATATGAATCTTCGAGTTCTTGTACAAAGTATGTAGTTTACATAAAAAAAATATAGTAAAACAGATTACTAAACCCACATTAGTATAAAACAATATTATTTAGACGACTTTTTCAAAAATTCGCTCTATATTTTAGTTATTTTTATTTTTCATGAAAAAAATTTAAGAATAATGACATGAAAATCGTCGCTTGATGGTGTTTTCTTGAGAACATCATATATCAGTGTAGTGAATTAACAATACTTCATTAGAAAAAAATTATTCTCTTTCGAAAATTACAATTAAAGTCAATCTAAGTTATTGTATGTTTCGAAAGAGAATAAATTTCGTCTAAAGAAGTACTGTCAATTCACTACACTTGATATATGATGTTCTCAAGAAAACATCATCAAGCAATGATTTTCATATCACTATTCTTAAAAAACTTTTATGAAAAATAAAAATAACTCGCGAAAACCAATTTTAAAAATTCCAGCAAAATTTTCTCCAAGACTGTTTTGAACACCGCCCTTCTGCAATATAGCTATTGCAAACGAAATGTAATTGTAATATTGTATAAATTGTCAATAAATTAAGTCGATTCGTTATTCGTCTTTAATTAGTAACTGTAATGGCATTAAACAATTCGTACCTTGCTGAAACAAAGCGGTGTAAAATTCAAATTGAGTTGAATATAAACCTATTTTATCACGTACGGTACATGTCAATAAAAATCTATTATTCACTATATGGGCTTATTTAAAACTCTTGCACGTTCACTTTCTTATACAACCGTTCGTCATCAATTTATTTGGCACATTATCCCCACGTCCTTATATGCACATGTAGTTATTTTTTTATGCACGTATATTGTAGTCCTTAAAGAAACATATGGCAAGTTTCTTAGTAATTGTGTTTAAATACACTGACGTTATAATAGTACGTATGGTCATTATTAAACTAATTATTTTCTTCTCCTTTCGCTTTACCACATACGGACGAATTTTTTATCAATAAAGGCTACGCCGAATTTAATGTAGACGACCTGATTTTTCGAAATACGATATCATTAAATATCGTGATATTAATGTCAATTCTTTTGCCTTAGTTTCTTTTGAACTCAAAGTGATCCACTTCGTGTTCAGCAAAACTGTGCAAACTTTTATGATTAAATACTGTGTGAAAACTTTGGAGCAAAATATTAGTAATTGTATGCTAAATATATAATAATAATAATATTTATTCAAATATTAAAATGAAGAATAATATTTTAATTATTGAAAAGGCGGCGTTCTGCAGAAAAAACAGAAATGTCATTAGCTGGTCTTACATTCAACCTGGTATAGTAGATAAACGACAACATCAAACATATTTTAATTATTTACAAATTGTTTAATACGAGTAAAAAATACCCTTTCCCATAAAAAAACTGAAGTATCTATCTAAAAGAAAAGAAAAATCAATTACATACTTTCACATTTTTGAGTTTTGGTCGAAAACTATGCATTTTTCCTATAAACACGTCAATAGAAAAGTTGTAGAGAATTAAATTTCCAATCGAAGTGGCACCTTCAGAAGTCATTTTTTTTACAAAAATACGTCCAAAAAACAAAATAAAAAAAACATAAAATGCAGTTTTTTATTTTAGCCTGTAACTTTTTTTTCGGGTACATTTAGGCATAAAAAAAAGCTGGCGTTTTACCCGTTAAAATGAGATTTTGTAAAAATTTTTACGATTAATAGTGACCGAGATATAGCGTTTCAATGTTTGCAACTTTTAACTTTTTTTGCTAAGTTTTACTATTTTTTTTTTCAAATTTCGTAATTTTTTTCTGAGTGAATTTAGGTATAGACATTATTATATTAAAGTGAAAGCTGACTGTACGCCCGTTGAAATGGTGGCTGGTAAAAGTCTCTACGACAAATAGAAACCTGGATACAATACAGCGTTTCGAAGATTGTTACTTTTATTAACTTTTTTCTAATTTTTACGTTCTTTTTTAAATTTCGGCCTATAACTTATTATAACTTATCATCTCATCTGGGGGTGGAAAAGTTCAAAAATGGACTAGTACCAATTTTGACAAATAAACCTCCCGTATCACAAGTTTTGCTAGAAAAAATAGCCTGTAAATCCACCAAAGGATGCAGAGGAAACTGCGGTTGCAGGAAACTGGGAATGAATTGCTCCATTTTTTGCAAAGAATGTATGGGAATAAACCGTGAAAACGCTGATGTATAGTGCAAGCAATCGCAATAGTGATCGACGTACCGCCTATCTAGGCGGTGCCGTAGAGACGCATTGGCTGCAGAACGCAGTATCTACGCCTTCCTATACGCCACGTCAGATGACCGATATCTTCTCTCTCACTTAATATGAAAGCTGTGGTAAAAGTGGAGTAAAGACGGGAGATCTATTTGCCGCCCTATTAATTCGACTCGCCCCGCATAACGTCATAATCCCTCAAACTATTAAGAATACTTCAACTATACCTGAAATAACAGAAGAAGATGTTCACTTAGATGCCGATGAAGTAATCGACTTTGATTTTGAAAATATGTTAAATCCAGCATAAATTAATTTAATCTATCTTTTCTAAGTTGTTATTTGAACAAAAAAAAAATCGGTGATATAAAGTTCAAAAGTGGAAAAATGTAAAAAGTTATTTTTTAAGTACAATAATTTACTATATCTTGGACTATATCTTGGTTACTATTGATCACATAAACTTCTATTGCAGACCATTTAAACAAGAATGCTGCGAGTACATTCAATGTAGCGATATCTGTACTTAAAGTATTTGACAAATAAGTTATAGACCGAAATTTAAAAAAGAACGTAAAAATTAGAAAAAAGTTAATAAAAGTAACAATCTTCGAAACGCTGTATCTAGGTTTCTCTTTGTTGTAAAGACTTTTACCAGCCACCATTTCAACGTGCGTAAAGTCAGCTTTCACTTTAATATAATAATGTCTATATCTAAATTCACTCAGAAAAAAGTTACAGGACGAAACTTGAAAAAGAAAATAGTAAAAATTAGCAAAAAAAAGTTAAAAGTTGCAAATTTTGAAACGCTATATTTCGGTCACTATTAATCGTAAAAATTTTTACAAAATCTCATTTTAACGGGTAAAACGCCAACTTTTTTATGCAGCAATGTCTATGCCTAAATGTACCCGAAAAAAAGTTAGAGGCTAAAACAAAAAAAAAAATAAAAAAATAGCGTTTTTTCGTTTTTTTTTTTGTTTTGTTTTTTGGACGTATCTTTGTACAGTTTTTTTACTTCTGCCATTTCGATTGGAAATTTAATTCTCTACAACTTTTCTATTGACGTGTTTATAGGAAAAATGCATAGTTTTCGAGCAAAACTCAAAAATGTGAAAAGTGGGCCTTTTTAATTCGATCTCAAAAACGCAGTTTAACCACTACGCGGTTTTATCATATTTTGGGGATCAATTGAACATAAGAAACAATAAAAACCCTTTAACGGTTTAGTTCCTTTCTACAGTCCATAGACAATAGACTAATGCAGCCAGTTAGTTACTAAAAGCTTCTAGAAAAAATAATAATTTTTTGAATCCGCGGTGCAGTATCAGCAGATAATTAAAAATCGACAAAATAAGAGTATCGCATAGCATAATTTTTACTTTGGCATTTTAACATATGACGCAGTATGTACAACATTTTAAACCTAGAAATAGCTCTTTTGATAAAAAGTGAAACGTGGTTCTCAAATTTAAGTGTTTTATCAATCGTTAAACTTAAATCTTTTGCTTTTTCTTTAAGCGGCAACTGAGGTTCATTAATTGCTAAACGGACATGTTGGGAAAATCTCTCTCTATCAACAGCTCTGCCAAATTAAATTAAATTACAAATTTTAAAAAACCCCCGACACAAAAATATCGACTAAATAACTAATATAAAAAAAATAAATTAACACAATTTTAAAAATTATGAAATCATTTTGATTCCATATACGAACTCTTATGATTTATTTAAATCCAGCTTACATTTTCTTTATGTCCTCGAGATTTGCTTTCTTATACGCTTGAATATATCGGGAGCTGCTGTTTTGAATATAACTATTTAGTAGTTCGTCTTTACAGCAGCCCCCGACATATTCATGCGTATAAGAAAGCAAATCTCGAGGACATAAAGTAAATGTAAGCTGGATTTAAATAAATCATAAGAGTTCGTATATGGAATCAAAATTATTTCATAATTTTTAAAGTTGTGTTAATTTATTTCTTTTATATTAGTTATTTAATCGATATTTTTGTGTCGAGGGTTTTTTAAATTTGTAATTTAATTTAATTTTATACTTTTTAAACTAAACATATACATACAACATAGCGTATTATTATATCACGAGTCCCACCTTTAAGCCGACGCGGACCATTTTTTATTCTACTAGTCGCACACGGTTTACAAGACCGGTTCTATTATAAATATATTTATGTGGTATATTTAATTTTAATAAAAACTGCATCAAAATCGGATCTCCAGTTGAAGAGATATAAAGCCACAGACAGGCAGACAGACAGACAGACAATCGTACTAACATACGAGTCAAACTTATAACACCCCCTTTTTTTGGGTCGGGGGTTAAAAAATTGAAAATTTTTAAAAACCCCCGATCAATGTATCTAATCGTACCAGTTTCATATGACCGAATCAAAATGAGGCCGAAATCATATTCGGCTACCATAATTGTCCGCACATTTTCAATTGTACTTCAATCGGACAATTTCTAGAGAAGTTCAACATGGTGAATTCAAGATGGTGACCAATCATAAAAATCTAATTTGGCCTAAAACCTTCTCGACAAAATACTCTTTCAAATAAAAAAAGTGCATCAAAATCGGATCACCCGTTGAAGAGATATGAAGCCACAGACAGACAGACAAACATACAAACATACGCGTCAAACTTATAACACCTCTCTTTTTGGGTCGGGGGTTAAAAATTAACTAACTTCAAACTTTTGGTTATTTTTTGGTGGTGCGTTAATTTTTTGGAGAAGTGTATATTCACTGCGTCGTTCCTATCCGAAAAGACCGAATCCTTCACCATTTCTTAGAATGCAACGTATGAGCGAATACACTATATGATCAAATTATAATGCTAAAACTAAAAAAATGTGTCCGCTATATTGAATTTAGTGTGACGTAATTTTATTTTCGTATTCTTCTCAGCAAACCCTTTCATAGGGGTGCATAAAAAATAACTGGTCCGCCATATTGGATTTGGAATGACGTCACTTATCTTACCATGCATTGTCATCAAAATTAAACGTGTATGCAAAATTTCAGCTCAATCGGTTGGGGATAGATAACTATTTTAAAATTCAGTTGCGAGATTTGACTCACAAGAACAAGGCAAATTAAATAAAAGCTTGTAATCAAGATGGCGAACAAAAAATCTAATATGGCAAAAACCTTCTCGACAAAATTCTCCTTCAAATAAAAAAAGTGCATCAAAATCGGATCACCCATTGAAGAGATATGAAGCCTCTTTTGGGTTCGGGGGGTTAAAAAGACTGCAATACACTTATTTGGATTTAGATGTAAAGAATATTCTAATAATACTTTGGAAATAATTTCCAAATTCGAATTTACATTATCACAATTATTTTAAGTTTCAATTGATCTATTTCACGTTTGGTAAAAGATGTCATGCAAAAAACTAGATTGGTATCACTAAAAGTAGTAAAGAGTCACCGTACATGTTGACCAACTCGTCTAATTCCCAAACTTTGTAGATAGACATATCATTGTTTTCAGCATTTTTCTTACTAAAGCAAGCTTAAAACGTAAAGCTTAAACTTACTAAAGTCAGCTCAACATTAAAGATGTTGAAAACAATGATACAAATATTATATTAGAGATATTTCATTTTTACAAAGTTGGGAGTTAGACTAGTTGGTCAACATGTGCAGTGACTTTAGTGATACCAATCCAAGATTTGTACACTATAAGGTTGCCTCGTAACTCACGACCCCACCAAAAAATGTCATTAGCCAATGAGCGGCTGGTGTGAAATCACACCAGATACAGGGCTTGATTCAAAATATTGTAAAAAATTGCGTAATGTTAATAATTAAGCAAAGAAGTCGTAACTAGAACGAGCTCGCAATGATCCGCTTGAGGTAGGTCCTCGCATTTTGAGTCACCGTTTGCATGGTGGTAATCAGGATAAGATGAAGAATGTAGCACTAACTACAGATCATAGTATACTTCAGACCATATTTTCGGTCAGTACGGACCGTCCTTCCAGAGTGAGATAACTGCGCAACTACTGCGCATTAGAAGAACAAGGATAGTCTGATTTTTCATCGCCGCACTCACGTCTCGCCTAAAAGCAGAATATGAGGGAACCTTATCCTTTACGAATCTTGATACCAATCTAGTTTTCGGCATGACACTTTTTACCAAACTTTCTAACGTGAAATAGGTAAATTGGAAACAAAGAATATAATTCTGCGCGTCATCTGCAGTTGACACATTATCAGTGACATTTAAAAGGACAGTTGCACAACTGTGACCTTTTCTAAATCCAGATTTAGTGTAAAATATTATTGGTTTCTAAATGTTCCACAAGCTGTGATCTAATAATATATTCTAATTTTTTTTACAATACCCGTAAAATGCTATAATGGGTCTTCAATCATTATAATTCAGACAAATCAATTTTATCATATCTAAATCATGTCTAAAAATTCATCGTAACAATGTCTATCACATTCTATCAGCAACTTAATTTAAATTGGTTACTTACTATGCACGAAATAGTACAATAATAATGAACAGATAGTCTAGACTTGGACTGAAATCAATCACTATATTTATTTCTTCTTTCCAGTGAAATCGAGTGAGTTTTATTTTAACACATATGCCGTCATTTTATGAAAGAATGCAATTTTAATGTTTAACAAATAGAATTTGCAGTCAGGCGTGATTGACTGCGAATACCTAGTAACATGTTTAAATTCGACACAATTAATTTTTATTATTTTTATTGTTCAAATAGGTATTATTCACAGTCAGCAACGCCCGGCTGCAACTTTCATTAGTTTCTTAAAGAGTGACCCAAAAAGCCCCTATTTTTCGCCCCTTTTGGGGACCTCATGAATTTTGTTTAAAAGTGGTTTGAATGATAATAATCACGTGACATGTTGTGACGCTTTAAAGAAGTCTTCCCTCAGGGTCATGCCTTTTACGTACGACACAAGGTATAGTGGACCATTTAATTGGCAAAGAAGTAAACCTCTGAAGAGTTCACATATTTTAAATATCTGCAAGTTACATCTGTCAATGTTGAACGATTTTTCTCACAGTGTAAATGGATTTTTAATAAATGGCGTCGAACTTTAACCCCGAAACATTTAAAACAAATATTAATAATAGTCTTTTACTTGTATGATTCGTAGTTAAAAGCACATGTGTGTTTTAATCTTATATTCACCAATACATCTAGCCCTCTTCAAGAGAGTGTTGATAATAATTTGATCGTAGTAAAAAATTTTACGCAGTAGTGCTAGGGCCATGCCTGGTTTTGAGGTAAACTATTGTTGTGATCTTGGCTCTGGTTTAAAAGAATTTTGTGCTTAAATTGCCATACCCAATAAAAGAGACAGCTGTTCAAAGTCACAAGTCGGTGATGAAGAGATCAAAGGTTGCATTTGGACTGTAGCCTTCCTCTTTAATCACATCTCTTATAATCATTTATGAAAACCCTATATTTATAAAAAAGAGTCTAAAACAATATATCTATTATTCTGAGGAATATGACACTAAATTATTTTAGAATAACATCATAACAGTCTAAAGATTTTTTTAATAGTAAAATTTAAGTATTGATTACAAATTTGTGCCAAGACTACAAAAATATTTAAAAGTAACGAAATTAAAAAAATAAACGTAAATCTGAAACAAAAAGAGAAGGTTTTCCGTAAGCTCAATACCATTCTAGACATCTTGTAAGATAGGATTATATGGATCAAATCAGTGACCCAAAAAAACCCTATTTTTCGCCCCTTTTGGGGACCTCATGAATTTTATTTAAAAATGGTCTAAATTATAGTTTATGGTGATACTTTAAAGTAGGCGAAATTTCAAGCTGAGCATAGTTTTTGTTTTGGAGATACGACGAGTGATATTTGCTTCATCACGCCAAGGCGAATTCGACATTCTCGGTGACCTAAAAAGGCTAAAAAAAAGATAAAAAGTAAAAAAAAAACATAAAACTCTTCCTGGATTAATACCGTGACGTGGTGAAGAGACTTACTTATTACTGAAATGCATTTCAGTAATATAACCAAACCTAATCTTTCTTAGAAATATACATTTAATTTTTAATTCAAAGGCCATCGGATACAAGGTATGGAGTATCATCTATCGAGGTTTGCTCAGTCTCCAATATAAAAATACCGATTAATCGAATGTTATCAGCAAAAATCCTGATTTTTTTCTGTAAAATCGCCTATACCTCACTTGAACAACGTTTTTGGTAAAATACAATGATAGATTCAAAAAGAACGGAAGATTTTACATAGGAAATGATACACTGCGTATTTGAGAATCTTGAACATAATAAACGAAATTGCCAAGAATGTTGGATTCATCTTGCAGTGAACAAACTACTAGTCAACCATCCTAAGTTGGCAAGTAGCCGCGCAGGAAAAGAAGAAATATCGTCACTGTTGGACAGTGACAAACAAGCTCCTTCAGCTAGCTAGCTAATTTAAGAAGCTTAAGAATTGTCCAACAGTGACTATATTTCTTCTGTCTCTGCGCAGCTACTTGCCAACTTAGGAAGGTTGACTAGTAACAGGTTCGACTCGTCATATCTCCAAAACAAAAGCTATGCTCAACTTGAAATTTTGCATATTTTAAAGTATCACCATCAGCTATCATTTAGATCACTTTTGAATCGAATTCATGAGGTCCCCAAAAGGGGCGAAATTTTGGGGCACTCTTTAAAACATTATTAAGGAAATGCGTCCGAAAATGCTTCGTAAGTGAGATGAAACCCTCTGAAGGTAGGTCCCTAGGATAATCTAATTCCTTGCACTTTTTGAGATTTTTCAGAATTGTACATTTGAAGAGCCGGAACTTATATTAATAATCGAAAATCGGGCCCCAAAATGACCCTACAACAACTATTTTATAGCAGTTTTTATAAATAGGACCTTTTTAAATTTGTGTAGGTTTCATCAGGGAAGCATATTCTGGTACCAAAATAAAAATAAATTAGTAGTAAAACAACTTTTTTAATAAAAAACTTTTATTTGAAGAAGAAAATAAACTTTGAAGTAAATCAAACCCATTATTTTGATACATTATAAAATTTTATATGATATAAAAGCTTGTCGCGAGAATCCTGTGTCAAGATTAATTCTTGCGACAAGCTTTTATATCATATAAAATTTTATAATGCAACAAAATTTGATTTAGTTCAAAGTTTATTTTCTTCTTTTTAGCTCATCCAAATAAAACCTTTTTATTAAAAAAGTTTGTTTACTACTAATTTATTTTTGAATTTTTAGTTACGTCTTAATTAGTTTCATATTCATTACGTTGTCCTTACTAAAAGAACCGGACTAAAACCACCGGATTCTTCGTCATTTCTTAGAATGCAACGTCTAAGTGAATACACTATCCGATTATATTATAGTTTTAAAATTAAAAAAACGCGTCCGCCATATTGGATTTAGAACGACTTTACATAGTTTATCGTAATTTATTCAAATTCAAATTCAAAATTCAAATTCAAATTCTTTATTCGCTTTGTTACTACAAACTACAGTTGTGGATTAGCTTCGTCATAGTAATTGTGAGGATACAATATTAAGAATTACAAGTCTATGTAAAAAAATAAATGAATAACATTTCTTTCCTATATAATAGAGAAAAGAGAATTTAAAAAAAAACTATAAAAGAAAACGTATAATATATATGACTAGGTTGTACAGAAAGTTGACAAAAAAAAAGCATATACGGAATAAAAAGTCTAGTTAAGAATTTGCACCTACTAACATTAGCACATAACAACATTATATATATAAAAGCTTGGAGACAAGTAAAAAGACAAGCACAACTAAAAAGACAAGTACCAAAACATCATTAGTATTAAGAATGTCTAACTGAGTTACAGTATTCTTCGAATTCTTTAAGGCTATAAAAGCATTTCTCTAGCAGTAAATTCTTTATTTTGGTTTTAAATATATTAGCCGATTTGCTATCTTTAATTTCGTGTGGAAGCAAGTTATAGTACTTGTGACCAGCATAGTATGGAGATTCTTTGTAATATGTGTGGTTGAATTTATCAATGTATATATTATTTTTATTTCGTGTTGAGTACGTATGAATATTTATGTTTTTTTATAGTTGTTAATGTTTTGATGAATATATACCATTAGTTTCAAAACGTAAATACAAGCAAGAGTTAATATTTTTGTATTAATAAAAATTTCCCTACAGGACTGTGTTTGTGTCATTCCAAATATTAAACGTATTATACGTTTCTGAATAATGAACACTCTTGAGAATTCGGTTGTCTGTCCCCAGGATATTATATTATATGACAGAGTAGAATACACACAAGCATAATAAAGGTTTAGCAATGAGTTTTCATTCAAAGTGTTTTTTAAAGTTTTTAGGGCAAAGAACGATTTATTTAATTTGGAACATACATGATTAATTTGCTCACTCCAACTCACTGAGCTGTCTACGAAAGTACCTAGGAACTTGGTGGATGTATTCATTGTAATATCGTCTGAGCTGTTTCCATTACTAATATGTAGGTCTAAAGGTTTTTTATATAAACCGGTAAATTCAATGTACACTGTTTTGTCTAAGTTGTTTATTAGATGGTTGGCTGAACACCATTCTATAAATTGCCGTGTTACCTGTTCAACTTTGTAAGTTATTTCCTCTTTAGTTTTACCCGAGACTAGGATAGTGGTATCGTCAGCATACATAAACACTGTTCCGTCATGTATATAGTTTGGTAAGTCATTTATATATAATATAAAAAGTAGTGGCCCTAGAACACTACCTTGGGGAGTGCCTAATTCGACATCATATAGTTTAGAGATACTATCTTCTACCTTAACTGCCAACTGTCTATTTGTAGTGTAGGATATTATCCAGTCATTTATGTTTCCCCTTATACCTAAGTAGTCTAACTTCTGGGCTAGGAATACAGAATCTAGGGTGTCGAAAGCCCGTGACAGATCAAAGAACACACCAATCACAGTTACCCCTTTGTCTATACTACATAATACATACGGTTGAGTAACCACTTCTGAATCCGTGTTGACATTTGCTTATTTGGTTATGTTTTAATAAAAATTCTATTAAACGAACGTAAACAGCTTTTTCAATAATTTTTGAAAATGGACTTAGTGTAACAATAGCTCTGTAATTTTCGATCATTTGAGGGTCACCCTTTTTAAATATAGGTGTAGTTTTTGCTACTTTTAGCTTGTTTGGAAATTTACCACTAGTGACCGACTTATTTATTATATCTGTTATGTAAGGGCTTAATTCTTTGTTACATTCCTTTATTAGGCGCGTAGGTACCTCGTCAAATCCTGTTGATGGTTTATTATTTAGCTGGGAAATTATTTTTTCAGTTTCATCTTGAATAAGAGGTCTAAAGAACATAGTGTAATTATTTCTAACCGGTAAAGTACATTGTACACTACTTTTGGAGAACATTATTTTGACCTGTTCGGCCACCGAGCTGGCGAAATATTTTCCGAAGTGATTTACTACATCATTAGTATCTGTAATAAGGTCATCATTAATTTTAATATTTATTTTGTTCGTATGAGTGTTTTTTCGATTTAATTTCGTGTTTACTAGCTCCCATAACTTTTTTGTTTGTTTTCAGAATTATTTATTACAGAATTATAGTACAGTTTTTTCTCTAAATCAGTTTTTTTGCTTAGTTGTTTCTTAAGGTTTTGATAGTTTTCATGTACATTATCTTTAGTGATTCGTCAGACCCTTTCATTTAATATCCATACTTAGGTGGTTGCGAAGAAAAAGATAATCCGCCGTCTTGCGGCGTCCGCCATATTGGATATAGAATAACGTCACATAGTTTATCGTATTTTACGCGTCAAACCCTTTCATTTGATATCCGTGTTAAGGGGGTTGTGAAGAAAAAAGTGATCCGCCATTTTGGGACGTCGGTCATTTTGAATTTGAAACGATATTAGATACATCATATTGCATTATCACCGGTTTTATACACATATGTAAAATTTCAAAGCTCTAGCTTAATTAGAACAAGTCGAAATTTTGACTGCACGTCCGCCATATTGGATTTAGAATGACGTCACATTGTTTATCGTATTTTATTCGTCAAGCTCTTTCATTTGATACCCGTATCGAGGGGTTGTGAAGAAAATGCGAACGATAATAGAATAGTAATTTGTGCAACAAGAGTGGATATGATATCCATATCGCACGATAAAGAAGTTTGAGCACGACGCCGTAGGCGGAGTGCATCAAATCTTTTGAGTGCGATATGGATAATCCACTCGAGTTGTATAGTATACTTTTTTCTACTCCCTTATGTAAATTTGCTGTTTTCTGTACAGTCTGTAGAATGGATAAGTAGGCAATTCCAGTTAACTGAACGGATATATTTCATATTAGTAGAGTTGAAATCAAGATCTTTGTTGACTTCCGTGGAACATGAAAGGTAAAAATGTGCCGATAACGCCATTATATAATACTTGACGTGTATATACACCCCCTAAATTCGTCTGGCGATATCGGTGTCCAAACAACCCCCAGTGGTGAAAAACCGAAAAAAGCTGAAAATTAGATATTTGCTTCATCTTTCTAGCAGTTTTTTAATTTTTGATGAATTATCCATAATAACAAAGTTATGGCTATTTATATGCAAAAGAACTGTATTGTTTAAAATATTTCCTAAAACCTTGCATGGCTCTCTTATTATGCGAATATTTATTTTGTTATTTTGGCAAATTCGTTCCACTCGTAATTGCGGACAGACCAACTAAAATTTTAAAAATTTAATAAGAATAAAAGTTGTAGCGTATACTATCAAGATTCGATTACTTTTTTCAGTTTTAAATTTCGATCATAAATAAGCGAGTTATGAATTAAATAGTTAGTTGTCAAAATTTTGCCACAACCCCAGTCGCATCTATCTCTACTTCAACCGTTTCCCATCGCATTCTAAGATGCCTGCCCACCCGTCACGCGGCCCGCGGAGCTCTATATACTCACGCGCGAATGCATATTTATAATAATAGGTGCTGGCATGTAGAAAATTGTTAATTACATCTTTTTAGTGTTTTTTTGATTAAGTACTCTTATATATTTATACAATTATTGTAAAATATGGAGTCTTCATCTAACAATACGGATTAAACGACAAATGTTTGTAAATCAAATTGTATAATTTAATAATTTGTAACTAAACTGGTAAATTATGTGAAAGTACTACTGAATAAAACTATTTAAAAATAATAATTTTAGTAAACAATGTGGACTGTGCAAAATATTTGCCATTGAAAACTCAAAGGTAATGTGGCATAAAACTGTCACAAGCAAAAAAATATTTCTCTTTGAAATAATAGGAAAGTGGATATTATTATATTATATTAGAGAGACTGAAATCAAAACCAGCGGGAATAAATTACGAAATTATTGTAAACCAGACAAGAATACCGTAATTGAAGTATATTTTTTAAATAAATGTCATTTCAGCAAAGATTAGTGAATTTTCTCTAATATTTGATATCAGGATGTGCAATAAAGTGCGGACAATTCAAATTTGTAGTGAAAAGAAAGAAATTAGAGCAAAATCGGCTGAACACGTGCCTGCGAGATCATCTATTTTATTTCCAAGAATGAACCTCCATAAGATCCTTTTATAGAGTTTTAGAAATGACCGTAAGGGCAAACACATAGTATCGCGTACTTTTAATTTTAATTTTTGTTTATTTGTGATTTTTTTGTACAACCTATTATATTATATTATTAATTAGTGTTTGAGTTTTTCTTAACATTTTTAAGCATCTGAAATTGTTTAAACAATTATATTTTGATATACATTAAATTTATAGCAAAATAAAATTGTTAAATAAATTATTATTGTTTGAACAAATCATAAACATTAAAACTTAGTGTATAGTGTACGTCAAAAATAATAATAATAATTTTATTTATATAAGTCCTGGCGGAGTTTAACATAGCTACTCCACCAGTCAACCAAGGAATTCGCGATACTCTATTTGTGGACTTAAAAGAGTCTTATGGGGGTTAAATTTGAAGAGGAACGGTTAATTTTCGAATATATCTGGCGGTAAGACAGAAAAAATCGAATCTATTTTTTCTCTGGTATAAATTTGAACTACCCTATTGCGCATCCTGAAATGATATTTATTTAAAAAAATTTAGTTGTATCGATTTACGGCAGTATTATCTGCTTTACAACAATTCCTTAATTTTTTCCACTGTTTCTGATTGCTGCAACGTCGCGTCGCTTTGCAGAGCACCTTCCCATTATTTAAAAGATAAATATTTTTTTGCTTGTGAAAATAGAGTAAAAGGTTTTATGCACTTTGAGTTTTTAATATCCATAATAATGTTACACCCCTCATTGTTTACTAAAATTGTTATTTTTAAACAGTTTTAGTCAGTAGTACTTTCACATAATTTACCAGTTTAGTTACAAATTATTAAATTATACAATTTGATATACAAACATTTGTCGTTTAATCCCTATTGATAAATGAAGACTCCATATTTTACAATAATTGTATAAATATATAAGAGTACTTAATCAAAAAAACACGTGAGAATATAGAGCTCCGCGGGCCGTGTGACGGGCGGGCAGGTATCTTAGAATGCGACGGGAAACGGTTGAAGTAGAGATAGATGCGACTGGGTTGTGACAACTAACTATTTAATTCATAACTCGCTTATTTATGATCGAAATTCAAAACTGAAAAAAGTAATCGAATCTTGATAGTATACGCTACAATTTCTATTCTTATTAAATTTTTAAAATTTTAGTTGGTCTGTCCACAATCACGAGTGGAACGAATTTGCCAAAGTAACAAAATAAATATTCGCATAATAAGAGAGCCACGCAAGGTTTTAGGAAATATTTTACGCTTTAAACAATACAGTACCTTTGCATATAAATAGCCATAACTTTGTTATTATGGATAATTCATCAAAAATTAAAAAACTGCTAGAAAGATGAAGCAAATATCTAATTTTCCGTTTTTTTCGGTGTTTCACCCCTGGGGGTTGTTTGGACACCGATATCGCCAGACGAATTTAGGGGGTGTATATACATATCAAGTACTATATAATAGCGCAATCAGTACATTTTTTACCTTTCAATGTTCTACGGGACACGTTTCTAAACGACTTTTTCGAATTCTGAACCTCTACTATATCAGTTCTAGGATGGATATGAAATGAAACCGACCAATTACAGTTCGTGTATTAAGTACATAGACAACTATTCAAATTAGTGCGTAAGCTGTCAAAGTAACTGTCAGTGTGTACTGTCAGTGTGTATTTGTGTAATATATTAATGTTTAATAAATTTTGTAGTTTTTTTAAGCTGGTCGTAGAAAAAGTATACTGTACAACTCGAGTGGATTATCCATATCGCACTTGAAAGATTTGAAGCACTCGCGGCGCCCCTTCACGGCTTGGCGCCCCAAGGCTATATAGTCTAGTTAGCTTTATGGATAATCCGGCCCTGAGGTAGAGGGCATCATGTGAGTTATACGCCTAAAGAGAAATTATTTATTTTTTAGACAAAATATTTTGCTATTTCTGACTATACCTTAGCTGAGAAAGCACGACAATGATGATTTGATAACCCTTTGTAAAAATTATTTTGAATTACACTCCCTCCAAATTTAAACGCCAATAGAATCTTTGCACGCACTGATCAGGTAAATTGATTACTATCCTCCTTTCCCGGAAAGATATTATAAAGATCATATTTACGTGAAACTGGGTATGCTTGTGCTTCTAATGTAATATAATAATATAATGATGTATGAATGAATTTAATAATCTCAACCGTTTCCGAGGAACGAGGAATCATCGTTAAATATTTGGGTTTAATTTGATTGATTGATTTACCAGCGTGCGGTAGGCATTTCTGCTACTCTCAAGAATTATAGAGCTGGGCCTGCTACGTCCACGCTGGGTTGGACTAGGGTCATGCTTGTTGCCAGCGGCGAGACCCTCATGGCGCATGGTAAAGGAATGTGGGATGGGAGATGTAGGTATTTGTGAGATGCGTTACCGCATTGTGTCGTGAGGGAGCGTTTAAGCCCCCCTTTTTGTATTTTTGGTTCTGGACTTCTGCCTCTTCTGAGTCTTCTTGTGATATATGTTGCCGCGTTGTGTCGCTGCTGTTTGTGCTTCTATTTTTGTACTTCTTCTTCTATAAATCTTCTTCTTCTTCTGGGCCTTCTGATTCCTCCGTTTCTGATTCTGGTAGAGTATAAATATCGCTCCAATTTCTTTGTGGAATTCATTTTTCCCCTCGATGTTCCTTCCCAGTATGTTGGGCCCTTTCCCAGTTTGTTCATGATCCTCTCGATTGTTGTTTTCCACGTGTAACATGGTCTCCCTATTTTTAGTTTGCTGCTGTTCAGTGTTAGTGCTTTCTTCAGTAGATGTGTTGATTCCCTTCTTTGGACGTGTCCCCAGTACTTCATTGCGTACATTTCTATCCTTTTTGTGATTGTGTTCCCTTCTAGTAGTGTTGATGTTTTATGTCGCTGTTTTTGTCCTGTTGTTTTTCTGAGTATTTGGATGCAGTGCCGATTTTAGATATAAATTGCCCCCAGGCCCAGGTCAATTTTGCCCCCCCCCCCCCCCCGGTTTCATGGTTTCTAGGAAGTTGAGAATTTGTTGCGACGATTAGGTCATCGGCGTATGCTAGTACGATTGGGGTTCTCAGTGTTTCCGTATCTTCGCTGAAATTTGGTGCTTCCCTTATTGTGTTTTTTATTACTTGGTCTAGGACCGTGGTGAATAGTCGGGGGGATAGAGGGTATCCTTGTTTGACTCATCTGTTCTTTTGTCTGGTTTCCGTCATTTGTCCGAACCATTGTATTGCAGTCGTTTCATGAAGGCAAGCCTTTATTAGACAGTGTGGTACTCCTTTGTTATATAGGGTGTTGACTATGGCCTCGTGACTGATGGTATCGAATACCTTTTGGAGATCTATAGCGACTATGTGCAGTTCTGTCCCTTCTCTCCATTTTTCTTTCCAGTATTCTTCTGATAATGTACATGTGGTCGTCCGTTGATCTGTCTTTGATGAATGCTGTCTGGTAGTCTGGCGGTCTTCCAATGTACTTCTTTAGTTGCTCAAGCAGGAATTGTGCATAGTATTGGTACCATATACTACAGAGTGTTATTCTTCTGTAGTCATCTATATTCTGTGGCGAGTTGGTTTTTGGGAGGGGTATTTGTATAATAGTGGTTAGTGGTCAATTCCGTAGGCAGAGGTGTGGTTTCTGTCCATCCTCCGGTGATGATTTCTAGGGTTTGCTCCTTTGGCCTTTCCGTACCGTAGTGTATTAGCTCGTTGTTTATTTTGTCTACTCCAGGTGTGGTATTTCTTCTAGCTCTGACTATTATTTCTAGCAGTTGGTCTTTTGATGGCGGCTTGTCCAAGGGCCAGTGGTCCGTTTCTTTTATTAGTTTTGTTCGTTCTTTAGTTGCCTTCTCTTCTTCCTCCAGCTTCTTGCCAGTATACAAATTGCATGTAAAAATGATGCACGGCTCGTCAGCCATTAAGTGCTTGGGAGATTTTTGCAATGATCGAGAGCAAACACTTTAGAAGTGCTTGCGAGTCTTTTCTAGTGGTCGCGAGCACTTTGCGGAACGATACCAACGATTTTATAAAGTACTCTTGGGTACAAAAATGCTTAGAGTACTTAGACCAGCATTAAGTACAGTGCTTAAATAACTCTGGTAGCTATTTATTATAGATTTTTTGATACTTAAAGATATAGACTTATTATTTTTCTGTCTGATAAGGAAGCACATTAAGTTTTACTTACATTAAAAACAATCCCGAATAAAAAATACTGTTTCTATTAGTTTACATTTGTTTTGTTTATAAGACCTAAAATAATCACATAGATCAAGAGTTAAGTTGCTTGATGATCTACTGGGTATGCTGAATTAAAAGAAATAGTTACCTTTACTTGCAGTCAATATTTTCTTGAGATTTTTAAAATAAAACATAATAAATGCATAAGTATTTGATTCACTGCAAGTAACAGTGAATTCTTCTATTTATTCATCAAACCCTTTGTTAAATGTTAACAAGTGTTATGTTAGATGTCATGTCATTACGCCATTCATGAAAATCATAATGCAATGAATGATCCAAGGGATTCTCCCACTGGCAATCATCAATAAACGTAAATCAAAGACGTACATTGTTAATAAGTATTATGTAAACATGTGGGACACATTTTGTTTACAAGACATTTATGGTATAAGTTTCTAATAAAACGACATTTCCGAACCTTGCACATGTGTCACCATCAACATGCATGAGTTATATTAATTTTTTAGAAAAACACACGCCTACGATTAAGAAAGAGTTTTAAAACAGTAAGATAAATAGCCGAACCCAATGTAACACTTCCTTTTGTGTTGTAAATCATGTGAGAGTCTGCGTATGAAAAATGTGAGTAAAACATAACTATGGAAGAAACATGAGCGTCTGGAATATGCTCTTCATTTGTTTTTACAGTTATCATATATTAATTTTAGCAGACGGAAAATATTTAGCTTTTGTTAAAATGCATAAATTTGGCAATAAAATGCATAATGTTTATTTCGTTTCACACCCTTGTACTTTTTTATTTATTTTCTGATTGATTTCAAATTTTGGTCTATTTTACTATTCCCTGAAAGGGTTATTTTGGCAATGTTTAAATAATTTTATTACCATAATCAAGAATATATGAGAAATATCATAGGTCAGTTTTATCGAAAAGAGTTATTAAAAAAAGCTGCTAAAAATCACAAAAATAATCAAAATAATTCATATCATTATAACTGAATCATAAAATTAAATTATACATTGACTAAATAGCAAAATAATAAACAAACAAACTTTAAAAAGCATGAAAAAGTAATTTGAATACGAATTTGCGAGCGAATTGGATTTCATTTAGTCAGTTGAATATAATGAGTTCTGATTTCTTATACGAACTTTTACGGTTTAAACCCAGTTTACATTTTTTTGTTCTCGAGATTTGCCTTCCTATACGCGTGAAGATGTCGGGGGCCGCTGTTTTCAATATTACTAGGCCATTTTAGGGTTTGAAATCCCGGAGACATAATACAATCCCAGGATTTCGGGATCAAATTTACACGATCCCAGGAATTCTGGGATTTCGGGATTGAAAAAGTAGTAGCGTTAGTAGTAAATACATAATGAATACATGAATATAAGCACAAAAATTGACAGAATGTTTATTACTGAGAGTGTTGACTAAACCCGTAGCGTGGAAAAATCAATTCGTTAAGGGTGTTAACTCCAAATTGGGATCTGATTTTCATACAAATGGTATCAGTTGTGGAAAACTTGTCCTATTGTCCTAGTCCTACTTGACCTATTTGGTCAAATCTTGCAAGTCAATTGAGCTGAAATTTTGCATACACGTATAGGTGATAATACAATAATATGGTATCAAAAAGTGTGTTTTTTTTAGTTTTTTAAACTATAATTTGATTGGATAGTGTATATACTCAGACGTTGTATACAAAGAAATGTCGGAGCATTAGTAAGGACGACGCGATGTAATGAATATAAAAATAATAATTAAAACGTAAATAAAAATTAAAAAATAAAATTATATATAAAAAAACTTTTTAAAAACAAGCTCTTATTATTATTTAGGTAACTAAAACGAAAAAAAAAAATCAGTTGTCTTAAAAACTGGTCGCGTGAATTGAAAAAAAAAACTTACTTGGTACTTACAATATCTGTCAAACAAAATTAATGCCTGTATGAACTTCTCGCGCGACAAGCTTTTAAGACGATTAATTTAATTTTTTTCGTTAGTACATCTAAATAATAATAAAAGTTTGTTTTTAAAAAGTTTTTACATATAACTTTTTTCAGATTCTACATTAGTTGGCGGTATCGTTATTAGATGATCATATATGCCAGCTGAAGGTACATATCCGTGTTGATGATATCAAATCGGTTTCAGGGCGTATTCGAATTGCGTGCATTGCGTTTTATAACATCTTGTTAAAAATGTTTTCCAATGATTTTTCTGTACTGTGAGGAGAATCTTACCTTCTTCGTAGACTTCTTCATCAATTACCTCTGGAATTTTTTGGAAACGTTTTATAAGATTCTCTAATATTTCCCTTTTAGGAACCTGGAATAGTGCGTCTACTTCTTGCTCATTGAAATTGTGCAAGTATAATTTGCTTTAACATGAAATTTAAAGAAATATCTGATAAATAAATTCGCATCACATCAGCAGAGTGCCTCCACTGTAACTAAGTGGTTTCAATAGTTTAAACAAATCCCCAAAGTTTATGTTCCGAATCCAGTATCAAAGTGGCATTTTAAGCCGATCATTGCCTTTTGAACGCAATTCCGGAGGAAACTAAAATGTTGTAGCATTAAAAGACTGTTCCATCTTGTTTTACAATCCCGAAAATCTCGGGATCCAATCGACTACGATCCCGGGATTTGCGGTATGTAAATATTGCCGGGATCCCGGGACTTTCTGTTTCGAGATTTCGGGATTTGAAACCCTAGGCCATTTAATACTACACTCATTACGTGTCTACTTGATTTTTGTTTCTTGAGATTCCACAGTAGCCCCCACATATTTAATTAAAATCACTGGTGCCTTCGCCAAACGTGTGAATATAGCGGCAATATAATAATTAATTCTTTATTGATGATGTGCAGTTCCCTGAAATTCTTCCGAGATAAAAGCTTCTTGACAAAATGCTCTTTCAAATAAAGAAAACCGATTCAAAATCGGATTACCCGTTAAAGAAGATATGAAGCCAGAGACGGACACACACAGACAGACATAAAAAAGACAAGCGTTAAACTTATAACGGCTCCTTTTTGTATCAGGGGTTAAAAATCAATAAAATATACCTAAGCATTGTTAAAAAAATAGATATGGTGCGTTTAATTGGTGGAAACATTTGTTCGTTCAGAGAAGCGGTTAAGGGATATAACCGAAGACATCCGCAGAGAAAAATCTCTATTTCCTCAAAAAAGTCATTTAAAGGGCATAGCCGGGTAAACAATGTAAAGATGCCCCCGCACTGTTTTGGTTGAAAATTTTGTATTAGTTAGAACTCATTAGACTATATAATTTTCCAAAAGATCAGCCAGAAATAGGGTCTTGTTTAGGGGGTAGATGGGGGCAAAAATATTTCATGAATATTTTTTTTCTTCAAAACGACGCTTTCGATTGCCTTGAAAAAAATATATGTTATGGCTATACTGCAAATCAATTAAACAAAATATAATGGCCCAATATCAAAACAAAAAAATATATTTAAAAAAATATTTTTCTCTTCCATTATTTTTTTTTATTGACTTACCCTCGTGGGGCCACGATGATTTTTTTATACAATTCCCTTTCTTACTATATAATAACATATTTCTTTCTCAGTTGCTTCGAAAGATTACGTCATAGTTAAAAAAAATAATGTTTACAACATTGATGCCGACATTAACTTGCCTCTCCAAAGGATGAGGAAATCTTTTCAGAAAATTGTTGTAAACGGATGTGTATAGATTCCTCTACTAGATAATATTGGCATTAATTACAAAATATTTATTTCAAGGGATAGTTTAAATACTGCTTGATACTGATAGAGATTATGTGTCTTTATTTTTGGTTCATGGAGGACGGCTTGGGGGGGCATGGCTCCCCCCCTGGCTGCGCCCCCGGATATTGTTTTTGCCTGCATGTATAATCAAAATATTTAAACTCCACTGAAATAGGCTTGTTGGTTAGTCGCATAAAGTTCGCAGGTGGCTAAACTTCTCTCAATTGGTCGATTTTCGGACTAATAGACGAATTATGTCGGCTGACAATATCATTATTTTATTATTATTACAGTTGCAGTGCCTTAACTTGCATCAAATAATCTCGAAACACATTAGCACTAGTCAATGAATATTTTGATGTTTAGATTATAGCTTGTCAGCTTTAACTAGTTATGTTATGATAAACAAATTATATTTTATGTATGAACATGAATATTTAAAACCTCCTATACTTGACTATGTAAAACCAATTCGTTAAAGTGTTCCTTGTTTTTAAACTCTGTTAAATTATGTGTATATTTACACTAATAAATGATTAGAGTTCCTGGGCTAGCAATAGGGAGTCACATACTTTATCGTTTTTGTTACAGTAATGTATTTATGTAACGTTATGATTCTGATCTTGTTATATGATATAACTTATATTAGCCTTGGATTATTTCAAAGAAAATAATTAAGTAAGACCACAAAACGTCACAGTAAAAAATCTGCAATCTACTATATGATAAAATTGTATATTTACTTTTAGATTATTAAGCATTCTCTGATAAATGTATCTTGTATATCTTACTGCCTTAATTGAAATTAGTATTAGTTATTGAAACTCTGTCTTCTGTTTATGAACAAGACAAAGTTTATTTTTTAAGGGGCACTTACCGAAAATATTTTTTTTATCTATGACGTAATCTTTCGAAGCGACTGAGAAAAAAATATGTTATTATATAGTAAGAAAGGGTGTTTTATAAAAAAAAAATTATCGTCGCCCCATGAGGGTAAGTCAATAAAAAAAAATAATGAAAGAGAAAAATATTTTTTTAAATATATTTTTTTGTTTTGAAATTGGGCCATTATATTTTGTTTAATTGATTTGAAGTATAGCCATAACATATATTTTTTTCAAGGCAATCGAAAGCGCCGTTTTGAAGAAAAAAAACATTCATGAAATATTTTTGCCCCCATCTACCCCCTAAACAAGACCCTATTTCCGGCTGATCTTTTGGGAAATTATATAGTCTAATGAGTTCTAACCAATACAAAATTTTCAACCAAAACAGTGCGGGGGCATCTTTACATTGCTTACCCGGCTATGCCCTTTTAGTTTATTAATCGATCTAAACAAAAACATGAATGGATATAAAAAAATTAAAAAACAATAATTCTTTTTGTTTGCTATTTTCTATTTGATAATGAAAAAAAAAATTGTAGTTAAGAAATCTTTGCTAGAAATTCAAACGTAAATATCTCGAAAACCGTTGATGTTACGATAAAAATCTTTTTCATTCAGCACTAAATTATCTATAAATTCCTTTACAGGCTCATACTAGTAGAACTAACCGTTTACAAGTTACAGTTCGTCAAAGTTTAAAAATGTAGTTTTTGCGAATTATATCATAAACTGTGTTGAGTACATTAAAATGTTAAATGGCAATCTTGCAGAACATTAAATTCTGTGTAATTTCTGTCACTCTCTTTTTTACTTCCACATTCAAGTATCGACAAAAAAATTTTGAAAATTTTGATTGTTCAAATAGGCTTAGAATGTCATGAAACGTCGAGATTTTAAGTTTGAGCAAAAAAAACTTCTGTGTGTCGGTCTGTCCAACTTTTTTTGGGCGCACGATATTCTGGAACCGTTTAAGATATTGACTTGTAATTTGGTACACGTATGTATTTAAACGAAATCTATAACTAGATTATATTTTCATCTTATCCCGTAGAAGGGTTGGGGGGTAAATTGGGGTAAATAGGTAAATCAAGCAAGTAAGAGTCCATAAAATTGGTATTTTGTATATAAGCTACTGTGTCAAAAAAATTTTTGGCATTAGCCACCCCCCATTAACTATCCCCATCCCTTTATTAAAGGGGGTGAAAAAAAATAAA
The DNA here is from genome assembly GCA_936432065.2 of Rutpela maculata. Classification (NCBI taxonomy): domain Eukaryota; kingdom Metazoa; phylum Arthropoda; class Insecta; order Coleoptera; family Cerambycidae; genus Rutpela; species Rutpela maculata. The sequence goes on along the minus strand of OW386287.2, from coordinate 89,149,207 downwards.
ATTGTCATTTAGTGTGTGTAAAAGAACCAAAGACCTCAATTTTTTATCCACCCCCACTACCACCCCCTTCCACTACCCCCATCCCATTACCGATGTGGCATATCGTTTTATGGGTTTTTGGGGTAGACGATTTCAAATATTATATTTATTAAAGTCCCATAAACAATTATTTCCACATACAAATTGTTTTCGTTGTGAGAGACTTGGATAGAAAATCTGGATGTGGAAGTAGTGAATCCTTGGGCAGCGGTTTTTAAGGCGCGTTTATATTAGTAACAAATAGTGCTACATTGCAGAAGTTATACAACATGTTACGGAACTGTACTGAAAAATGTTATATAGCAAATATTTTATAGCATACTTTCACGCTATACAGCAGAAAAAAGGACCACGCACAAAAAAAAATGGGGGTGAAAGATATGCCGGGAAATATTGTCACCATAGTGTTCTTCGCCCTCGAAAATGCGAGCAAAATTGACCAAAAAAATACCGACCCGACAAGGTCTCGCAAGCCTAGCACCGCGAAATCGGAAAAGGGGTTGGTTCACAGGTTTAGGGGTAGTGGGTCGGGAAATATCACCCTCGAAAACGGGGGTACACCGCTTTTCAGCTGATATTCGTTGTTTCCGTGGCACTTCGTTATTGGGGGTGGAGGTAATTTCACCACCCTGGGGTGGGTTAGGTCACCTGTGGTCAATATTTACCTATTTTATTCGAATTGACAAAAAAAAAATCCGATACAACAAGCCTTCGCAAGCCTAGCACCGGACAATCGGAAGAGGGTCAGGTTCAGGGTGAAGAGTAGGTCGGGAAATATTATCACCATCGTATTCCTCGACCTTAAAAACGGGGGTATACCGGTCTTCAGCTGATTTTCGTTATTTTCGTGGCATTTTGGTATTGTATTTTCAACCCCTGGGGGTGAGTTAGGTCACCTGTGGTTAATATTTACTTATTTTATTCAAATTGACTAGGAAAAACCCGATCCGACAAGCCCTCGCAAGCCTAGCGTCGAAAAATCGGAAAAATCGAAAAATCGGTTTTTTCGATTTAGGGATAATGGTTGGACGGTGAGTAGGAAAATATTGTCACCATCGTATTCCCCGTCCTCGAAAATGTTCTGCGACCGGACTGTCTTGCGGTCCGGTCGCAGAAATTTTGGGGTAAAAACTTTATCTCAAGGGACTATACATGATATACATAAAATATCCAACTTTAACGTATCGTATCTCGAAAACCTTAGGGTTTGGGACTTTGTGCCCATGGACACATTTGTTGAGGATGCCGAAATACATGATATATCAAAAATATAGCCAATTTAACCGAAACCACTTTTACATAAGGTCAGAGCGTAGTCCTTTCATCACTTGCCGGTAAGATCAAAGGATGTTATGGCATTTTTGAATTCCGTGTCCTTCTTCATTAACTTGTGATCAATCATTGTCATCAAGTACTCAAAATCAGAGCTAATCATTATTAAAAAATTCTAAAAGCTCCCGTCACATCAAATTTCGCCATTTAAAGGGTCACTATTTAAAAGATCACTTTTACGTTATCTACATCTAGCTAATAATGACGGCCGTACCCAGTATCTTCATTTGTGTCTTTGCTTCGCTAAAACGACACAAACTGCTGGCGTCAGAATCATTTTCTCTCTGATCGACATTTTGTACTATAAATGCTTTGCTTTGCTAAAAGTTTTTAGTAAATGTTTCTTCCATTCTTATCCATTTTATAAGAAATGCTTTGACGCAAAGTATACCCATTTGTTATATAGCTTCTGCTACATATAACATCGCTATATGTTGTAAATGTAAACGTACCTTTAGTAATAGTTTGCTAGTTACAGCCTGTCAAAAGTTAAAAGAATGTTTTTTAATACCTCCCAATCTATTCATCGTACACTTAAAAAAGTTATTATCAATACTGTAGAGCACTAAATTTTCTAAAATTTAATGCTAATGCTAAACAGGGAAGACAATACGATAATAGCGTATTTGAGTGTACTATGAATTATTGCTTCAATAGATGCCGAAAACCAAAGAAATGGTTCGCGAAAAATCGTGATGATGTTAAATAATTATTGTTTATAATAATTAGATGATTCTAAGGATTATTATGCATTTCAATAGGGCTCTTCTCTGATAGTAGACGAATCGATTTAAAAAAAAAATCAAGTGGATCTGTTAAAGATTGCGAAATGTGGAGTATTTCCGTACATACGTACCTACAGATTAACTGACGGAAACGTATTGTTAGAAATTGGTAGGATCCGAATAGTGCCAAAAGCAATTGGAGATAGACATGGGCGGTCCGATTCCTTTAGTAGATTCGGTCCGTTTGGAACCGTTCCGCTTGTAGACCCGTTCACCTGGATTCGTTCCATCAGATCCACTTCAAAATGTTCTCAGTTCTCACTCTATCAGAGTCAGGAGTAGCCAGCTCAGGACAGTACAAGGACACATATATCATAGCAGATCAATGGACCGCAGACCAGGTTTGATCGACATCGTGGATTCGGTCGGATCCGTTCCACCTCCGGATTCGTTCACTTGGAACGAGTCTACCCGGACCGCCCATCTCTAATTGGAGATGTTTGAGTGACGTTCGATGATGTTCGGTGACATAAACACTGCCTAGGAGACTTGACGGAGGGAGCGGAACACTGGGTTACAAACTCTCAGGCAGAACGCAAGTTATAATAACTTTCGTCCACGACTATTAAATAATGTAATCATTATGTATGTGTTTCCTCAAGGATAATGCTATCCACTATCCCCTGCAGTGAATAATGATTTCATTATTCATTAGTGAATAATGAGGAGGTTGTTTATAAAAAGTCACAGACAGGTACTTCTTCAATTCGAGTGCAATCTCGCAACTTTTTAGTAGAATTTTCGGCCAGTTTCTGAAACATTAAATGTAATTATTCGTTAACTGTCATGTGTGAACAATTTTACTGTTATTATCAAACGTATGAATAACTTTATTTAGCGTTTCAGAAACAGACCATTTTTTATCATACAATTAATTTTTTAACCCTTTCGCTCACGATTTTTTAGTTTTCATGAGTAAATTCTGAAATACAGCATGCATATTATTCGATTTATTTTGAAATATTTGACGTTAGTTGTAAGTGTCTATCTGTTATGGTTTGTAAAAAAATTGACGTCCACTATAGTGGACGCTGTGACTCAACGGTAGTTCTACAAATGTCACACTTTCATAAATAAGTAGGTATATAATTGAATAAATTATTAAACACACAAAAAGTAAATTATTATAACGTTTATTTATTATCGAAAGTATAATAATTATGATTAATTAATAAAAAAAAAGAAAAATTTATTTGGTGTGGTATAACATGGTATGGTATGGTATAACTCCAAGTCTTCCTCGGACTCTGATGCAGTCGTAGCTTCCTCATCATCAAGATCTAAAGAGCAATGTATTAGCTGATGATTTAAACAAAAAATTAGAATAAGGATACCTTTTGGAGGGAGAAAGTGGTCACTCTCCCAACCTTCCTCTTCCTCCTCACTAAGGACCTTTAGGTCCGGCGTATTGTTTTGAAGGAATTCAAAAAGCTCCTGCTCCGTCAGCCATCTCCTATGAGCCATTTTGACATAAATTTTTAAATCTTTTACAAAATAGTTTAAATATAGCAAAAATTTTAAAAAAGTAAGGTTAGATTCACCCATGGAATTTATGTCGTTGACTCACAGTGTCCACTGTGGTGTACATACTTCAAATGACAAAAAACACAGCACAATTGATTCAAAACGCAACGAAAATTCCAGGATATCAAAAACAAACACTTATAAACACGCAGAAAAATCACCAAGAGTTTCACCAACTATATACTTGTCTGAAATAAAATTATCTTCGAGACTACAATGCGCACTAATAATTTACGTGAGTAAGAACCTCCTGCATGAAAGTGAACATTTACTATTTACATCTAGACGGCAGAACTTATCACTTTTTTTTAACAATTGTATCAATTGAATAGGGAACTTGACAGATTGCTGAAATTATGGCACGCGTATTTAAAAAAAAATCCCAAAGGTTATGTCCACTGTAGTGGACACCATGAGCGAAAGGGTTAAATTTGATTGAGGCCGATATGTGTCAAAAGAACGGCTTGTCAAATTAAATTTAGACTTCAACGTTATTTACAATAATTTTACATATTACTCAAAAAGAATAATATAATTAATTCATTCTCATCTTCAGTAATCAAATCAATCAAAAATATTTAATAGTCGTGGACAAAGTATAGCATTCTACTCGCATATAATGGCTACTATTCACTCTGGTGATTTACGACACTCGCCTACGGCTCGTGTCTTAAACTTCACCCTCGTGAATAATAGCCATCATGTGCTCGTTGAATAATATATTATTTTCTACGACTATTGAATAATTAATTAATTATCGATACGTTTTTGACCAAGTAATAGGGCTCATTACACACATCCGTGGGTAATAATTCATTACTTAATAGGCAAGGAGCAATCACAAGGCTTCATGTTCATTATTCAACAGTTTTAGTGGGCAATCAGAAAAGACGATTTAAAATCCAAAAACATCACGTGTATCATAACTCAATTCAATCTCATAATAAGTAAGTCATCGATTTTGCCGAAAGTAAAAAAATGCCACTTTTCGTACGCTCCTGTAGGCTCGAATTTTCTATTTCGCCGGTGCGATTCACGATGTGCATCAAATGCAACTCTTCCTGTTACCATAATGATATAATATGGCCCTTCAATTCATATATTAAAAAATATCTGAACGTTTAATGATTTCGTGTTTCGCTTACTTTGCAGATTGCGAATAAATCGAAAAGTATCACTTTTAGCTAAAAAAAAAAAATCTCCAAGAAAAAGTTCATAAACCGAAGAACAATTTGCTGATTTTAAAAACAGAGGAACAATTTGTTGTTTTTAAAATCTCCGTAACTTTTTGTTTTTTTTTTGAGTTATGGAGGTTTAAAAATGGCGTCAAAAGTTTTTAAGCCAAAATATACTTCAAAAGTTAAATATTTCAGAAACTATGGCACCTGCGCCAAAAATGTTAAGAAACCAAATTAAAAATTATCGATTAAGCTAAAAGAATTTTTTAAATTTTTTCTCCTGCTTAAAAAATAAAGAAGTTATGTCCTATACAATGTGCTTTTCCGCAATTTTCCCTAAAAATCTCGCCAATTATTATTTTCAGCACAGTTACCTTAAAGTGCAACTAGCTGTAGAAAAAGTACAGTATTCTACTCGCGCATAATAGCTATTACACGTTTTTTGAATAATTATTATTCACGACTATCATATAATACATGTAACAACTGACGAATAATGGTAATCATAATTCCAACCTAACGTATTATGAACATAATCTCATTATAACGCACCTTTGACCAATCAGGAAGTAGCAATTAACGGGCGAGTCCATTTTTTCCAAGGGAGAATCCACGTTTTCATTTGACGTTTAAAACGTCAACAAAGTTTTACTCTGAACTAACTTTCTCATTTTTAAACGATTAAAGAAATTAAAACAGTCGTGGAAAAAATATAGTATTCTGCTCGCGTATAATGGCTATTACACGCTCGGATGATTTACGACATTCGCCTTCGGTTCGTGACGTAAACAGCGCCCTAGCGATAGCCATCATTATACGCTAGCTGAATAATATACTATTGATTGAAAGTTAGTCCAGTCAATGAATGCAGGGGCGGCTTAAGGGCCGGGCAACCCGGGGCGCCGGCTCGGAGGGGCGGCAAATTGAGGGTAAAAGAGGGGCGTCAGAGGGCAAATTTTAATGTTATTAAAAATACCATGTTCCATATTTTAGGATAACACTGATATATCATCTAATTTAAATAAAGTTGGTTTGCCTAACATACACCCGGTATATTGCAGTTTAGAAATCTCATACATCTTCTAATTTTTGTATGCTTAGTAATATTTTGCTCTGAAATTAAAATAAAACGTATTTTACGTATGAGAGTTTGTAGGCTTCTGGTTATCACCATGTATTACAAATATAGCCCAACTTCAATAGGGATTATGGTAATATGCTGTCTGACATTGAAATAAAATATTTTAAGTCTAACAGAAGTTATCGTTTTTACAAGAAACGGTATACACGCACATATAGATATATACGCACACACACATACAGACGCAAAGACATTTTTTATTCGATATTTCAGTTCTGCTGTGAAACGGATATCTGTACAAGAAATTTTTTTCTATGATGATTATTAAAATTTATTTTCAATTTATATTAAATTTATAATAAAGTTAGAATACAGTCAAGAGATATACAATTCATTACTGAACCATAACAGACAAGAAAAAAATTAATAGAAACATTATTGTAGAAAATTTAGTCAGATTTAATTTTGCATATAGCAGATTAGGACTAACGGTTTCGAGATATGATCGAAAAACCAAAAACTGGGACCTTCTTCGTGCCCCCCTGCATCCCCCCCACTTCCTACATTCGGGGACTTTTGGTATGTTTACCTCCTAAATAGTCCAAACACAGCCCTCAAGTGAAAAATTGTAATCTCGGAATTTCCCTCTAGACCCCCTTATTGAACGTTTATTGACTGGGCTAAGTGTAGTATTTTCTAACTTTATTACGAATACAATTTTCATTAAGTGTTGGACTTTTTCATTAAAATCTTACAGTATTCCAATTTTCAATCACAATTTTAGAACATAATAAAAGTTCAAGTCAAAAACCGCTGCCAAGGAATCACTACTCCCACATCCAGATTTTCTATCCGTCTCTCACCACGAAAAAAAATTTGTATGTGGAAAATTGTTTATGGAACTTTAATAATATAATATTTGGAATCACCTACCCAAAAACCCATAAAACGATATGCCACATCGGTAGTGGGGGTGGGGGTGGTGACAGGGTTGTTGAGGGGGTGGATGAAGTAAAAAAAAATTGAGGTCTTTGGTTCTTGTATACACACTAAATCACAATTTTATTTTTTTTTACACCCTTTAATAATGGGGTTAGGGTGGTAATGGGGGTGACTAATGCTAAAAAATTTTTTGGGACCTTAGCTTCTCTTATATATACCAAATACCAATTTTATGGACTTTTACTTGCTTAACTTACTTATTTACCTCCCATTTACCCCCCAATTCTTCAACAGAATAAGATCAAAATATAATCTAGTTCCAGATCTCGTTAAAATATATGCGTGTACCAAATTTCAAGTCAATATCTTAAACGGTTCCGGAGTAATCGTGCGCACAAAAAAAGTTACAGACAGAGACCGACCGACAGAACGACAGACAGAATTTTTTTTGCGCAAACTTTAAATCTCGACGTTTCATGACATTCTAAGCCTATTTGAAAAATAAAGATTTAAAAAAAAATGTTTGCTTTACTATACTTCCACTGGATGTGGAAGTAAGTAATTGTACTATTTTTTAGAGCAAAATATTCCCTTTTCAAAAAGCTGCAATTAAAATCCATTCCTTGCAGAATTAACTCATTAAAAATTACAGTTATCAGCAAAAGGGTAAAAACACACTAGGCGTTTTTCGCCGAGTCGGCAGCCGACTCGGCAGACGACTCGGCACATGGTTCTATACTAAATCATAGAAACGCACACACGTGATTTTGATCTTAGGCGACACGCCTCGGCACATCATCTGGACCATGGGCTGCTCGTTGAGGGGCGTTGACGCTCGTCCTCTCGTATATGGGTATTACATGTAACCGCACACACGAGGCTGCGTGTTTCAGTGGTAAATTTGATGCGTGCTTGCCAAATCAAATCTGTTTACAAATACTTTGCGTGAAATAACAGACAAGAATGGGTGACAGGTATTATATAAACTTTTTGTCTGGCGTTCCTTAACAATTGGATGTTCCCACATACGCCTATTTTTTCTTTTTTTTGATTGACAATATAATAAACCCAACAGAATTAATTCTTCCTCCTAGCTGTACTGCTGAACTGACAACGTTGTATTTTGATGCTGTCTGCGACAACTAGTTAAACCGCTTCGTGTGTGTTGTTACAGGCGGCTGCCGAGTCGGCTGCCGACTCGGCGAAAAACGCCTAGTGTGTTTTTACTCAAACTGAGTACTGGCACGCCTAGCGAGAATAGACCCCAAATCTCCAGCGCGGTGTGCAATTAGTATCTTAATATTTACATAAAGTATAGTCGGTTGTTTTACCGAAAAGTTGGCAATTACTGACTGTATCACTTTTTCCAAATTAACACGTATTTTTCTATTTTGTAACGTTTCTGGATTTGTACTAGGCCACCAAGTGCAATACAAAAATTGAACGTTTCATATGCATTTAAAGTGGACAATCGCCATTTACTGTGCCGATGCAATTATCCCTATTATCAAAATGACAATTAATAAAAGAGCATTACTAATGCCATGTGTTAGAGTAATTTGAAACTTAATTTTAATGGCATCTTGCGCTTTTCAACTCTTGAAATGGTGATCTAAGATTTACATATTGTATTACTTATGCAAACGTGTTACATTTTAAAATAAACAAAAAGGTTTTATTGTCGTAATGTAGCCATAAATAACATTACAACTGCCATTATTATGTGGTTCAATATATTTATATTTATTTACATTTGTACCAAATACGTGTTTAAATGCAATGAAACTTTTCATTTATATAGGGTGGACCATTAATAATAGGCCATAGTTCAAGGGTAGATTCTTTGGATCAAAATATCAGGATATAACCAAACATGCTTTAGTAAATTGTTGCTGTGGAAAAAGATACAGAGTGTCAAAATTGTAATATTTTTCTTTTTTTTTGCAAAATCTCAACCATTTCTTGACCGATCATCTCCCAATTTGGTAAGGAAACGTTTTTTAAGCTAAGAAATAATAATTTATGTATCACATCACGCTAGCCCATTGAGGGCGCCTTATGAGCTATACCTGATGATGAATATTTTTTTATTTCTTTTTACGAAACGTTGTGGCACTTGACTATAAAATCTCATGCAGGAATCATTTCTACGTAAAACAGGTATATTTGATAGAACTTGATAATTCCAACCGTTTTCGAGAAACCTGCCGCAAAGATTTTAAGAATTCTTTGAAAACAAACTCAATTTGAAAAGAACAAATTGTATTTATTTAAAAGTGTGCTTTGGTGACGTCTTAGTTCTGGCAAAATGTCAAACTAATGAAATTTTACGTAACGTTTTGTAAAAAAAAAGAACAAATATTCATCATCAGGTATAGCGCATGAAGCGTCCTCCAAGGGCGGTGACGTGATACATAAATTATTGTTTCTTAGCTTAAAAAATGTTTCCTATACAAATTGGAAGAAGATCGGTCAAGAGGTAGTTGAGATATTGCAAGAAAAGAAAAAAATCACAATTTTGACACCCTGTATCTTTTTCCACAGCAACAATTTACTGCAGCATGTTTGGTTATATCCTCATATTTTGATCCAAAGAATCTACCTTTGAACTATGGCCTATTATTAATGATCCACTCTGTATAGTAATGCATGATGTCCAACAATTGCACAAGCTTTGTAAATTAATACCAGCACCAACTTTGCCTTTCCAGACGAAAATATTAGCTCTTCATTGTTTCACTTCCACATCCAGTGGAAGTATAGTAACGACAAAAAAATGTTTAAAAATTTTTATTGTTCAAATAGGCTTAGAATGTCATGAAACGTAGAGATTTTAAGTTTGAGCGAAAAAAATCTGTCTGTCTGTCTGTAACTTTTTTTTTTTGCGCACATTTACTCTGCAACCTTTTGAGATATTAACTTGAAATTTGGTACACGTATGTACCTTAACGAGATCTAGAACTAGATTACATTTTCATCTTATTCCGTCGAAGGGTTGGGGGGTAAATTGGGGTAGATTTGGGGTAAATAGGTAAATCAAGTAGGTAAGAGTTCATAAAATTGGTATTTAGTATATACAAAAAAGGCTGAGGTCTCAAAAAAAATTTTAGCATTAGCCACCCCCATCCCATTATTAAAGGGGATGAAAAAAAAATGTGATTTAATGTGTGTACAAGAACCAGAAATCTCAAAATAATTTTTTACTTTATCCCACTACCACCCCCCATCACCACCCCCACCCCACTACCGATGTGGGGTATCGTTTTATGGGTTTTTGGGGTAGAGGATTTCAAATATTATATTATTAAAGTTCCATAAACATTTATTTCCACATACAAAATTTTTTCGTTGTGAGTGACTTTGATAGAAAATCTGGATGTGGAAGTAGTGATTCCTTGGGCAGCGTTTTTTTAGATAAATTACTAAAATTCAATATTAACATAATTCGCGATTATTTTAACAATGGCACAATATCAGCACATATTTAAGTTTTTTTCTTTAAGTTGTTCTAAATCGGCTACCACGCTGACGCCAAGAACAATAAACCAAGATCTAGCACGTCGAAAATAGCTCTAGCTCTAAAGAAATAAAGAAAAAGCAAGCATTTATTTAAAATGGAGCATACTTTCGCGAGCCATTTTAGAGCTTAGAGAAAAAGCATACTTATTGATTTGGATGACGAAAAGTCCTCAGTTTAATGCAATAGTTATTGAGACATCTATGACCTGCAAAACATCGCAATAGAGAAAACTGCAAACTGAGTAAATATTTATAAAAACTATATGTATAAGATCATGTCCCAACAGGAATAATTGGGCATTATTCTATATACTATAACCCAAGGAAATCAGTTGTAAGACAAAGAGTTATTAAAATGTTTTAATGGCATTTCGCCTCCCTTTTTTTTATTTAGTTAACCGTATATAAGAGAAGTAGTATGAAACTTATGTAGGCGTCGGTACTAGCCAAGGTCATTTATAATATACTTATTGCCCTTAGGCCCCGTACTTTCATCTCCAGTTAAGTCTATTCCATAGATAGATTCCATGGAAACAATTATTGACACAATTGTATCCAAGGAAATTATCTGGAGAATAGACTTAACTGGAGATGAAAGTACCAGGCCTAAGTGGATAAGTTTGTCTGTGTAAATACTTTTGTAATCAAATAGTGCTGAGCCACAGGCAAGAAAAACAAGAACAAAAAGATGTCCAAGGCTTCTGGTAAACGTTCAAAATTTTCTAGGTCGACATCGTCAAGTTCGTCTTCGACTTGGTACACCACACGCTTAAAAATACTGTTTCGAATGAAGAAAATTTTATTCATATATACGCAAATAAATAAATTATTCAAGTTAAACAAATAGTTTTGTTTTAAGAATAAGTTCATATTAAATAAAATTTATTTATGACAAGCTTCTATTTCTTGAAACAAAATTATTTGTTTTACTTGGAAGAATTTATTTATTTGCGTATATACGAATAAAATTTTCTTGGTTCAAAACATTATTTTTAAGTGTGCAGAGCAAAGTAAACAAAAGATAATGCACGTAATGTTATTGTTCCAACTTTAAAGATCACAGTGAATGAAATGATCATTTCGTTTTCGATCCTAGTACAGCTTCGTTAAATGTGTGGAAATAGACATATAAAGCTGATGAACTGATGCCGTATCACAAATGGGCCGATTTGACGGCATTTAAGTTAGGTTAAATGTCTTAAGCTTGAAGTTGTCAGTTAGTTTTAGCTGCAAATTTTGTACTGAAAATAATCAAAATTTGGGAGATTATTGATTTAAAAAAGTTGTGAAGTTAAACGAATTAAATCTCTCAATACTTAACGAATATATATTGAACAGAGTTCGCGCTGCCGATTGCGATAAACTTATAATAAAATGTAAACTTTGCAACCAATTAGGTCCTACCCAAAAACAATGCGTGTTTCCCCGTCGAAGAGTAAACGATCGGGAACAGTTTTCTGTGCATTGATCAGTGAGAGAACGATCAACGACCAGGGGTGTCGCTAGAGTTTTTTTTTTTTTGGGGGGGGAAGTTAATAATTCCCAAATCTCATTAGAGGAATTTTCATCCCTCCAAGCGTCGGGGGTGAAATTTTCTCGAATTCTCCCAACTTGAAGCTTGAATTTCCCAACTCGAACCACAATAAAAAAAATTTCCTTCGAAAATAAAAATTGATGAGCGGGGGGGAGGTCAAATTTTTCCCGAATTCTCCCAACTTGAAGCTTGAATTTCCCAACTCGAACACGATATTGGGAGGGGGGAGCGCCCCCATCCCCTCACAACGACGCCCCTGTCAACGACAATATGTTTTTGGTCATGAAATAATATTTTAACCGACTCAATATCACGTATTAATAAGGTAATTTCAAAAGCTATTTAAATTCTATATACTGCCGGATTTATCAATAAACGGAATCAGCATGATTCAGTTTGCACCAAATGATGAATTAGAATACGACAAATTACATTTTAGTGATATCAATGAAAATTGAGGTTTTTTAAATCATTGAACAGTTATAGAGATTGTATTTTCTTTTTCCTTATAGATCTCGGTAAAACAAAGGCAACTGAAATGGAATCAGAGTCGTATTCCCTAATTCTATGTCTTTCGTTGGACCTATTTTACGCCCAATGATACAAGACTTATTAAATAATAGATAATGCCCATAGCAATATGCGTATAGATCTTCGGAACTAGAAGCATTGGCTGCTGCCTTTTATTGAGCATCAGAGAGATCTTTCAGGTTTTTTAATGAATTAGATTTATCTCCGGTTATGGCTGAAAAATATATGACAAACGATTTGTGGCACTATGAAGTACTGCACTTCCCTTTTTCGCTATTCAAATACTCTAGCAAATTTTAGACAATATTATGTTAATTTTGACGTAGGTTTGGCAAGATTACAAGTGGTACAAAAGTTGAAGGAAAACAATCTTACCTTTAAATTGAATAAGTTTAAAAAAAAACGACAATTGATTATACAGGCTAACAAAACAATGATGTTTTTTTGATCAGAAGCGTTTTATTCTGTTTTTTAACTTGCTGAAACCGATTATGATATTAGAAAAAAATCTACCGCATCAGTTTTTGTCTACCACCCCTTTCATCCTCTAAAAAGGGCAAAAAAAGGCCTTGTCCTAAGGTTGTGATGTAACTTTTCTGAAGTGTTTTGACGCGCTGAAGCCAATTTTGGACAACAAAAAATCTATCATGTCAGTTTCCCTCTACCACCTCTAGGAGATAAAAGGGGGTTGCCTAAGTTGATTTCAAGGCGGCGATTGGTCAAAATGCCCAAATTTTAACAACGCGCATGCCTATATTTTCTAGTCCGTTTTGATCGTTCTTTTTGCAAGTTAGTTAAGATAAGAATCTTAAATTCAGGTAAGCTAAGATTGTCGGTAGAAAGAAAACACCTAATAGAAAGAAAGAAAACACCTAATAAGTCCTTTTTCATGGTTACTATAAATTAAAATACACGGGTTTATCAAAGGAATTTAAGTAGAATTTTTTAATTTTATGCTGGCGCCACACTGTACAATCATCGAAGTCTACTCGGCAATAAGAAAGCGCTGACTACTTCCTCTTTACATTACGATTTTTAAAGGGGGTTATGTCAACAGTTCACTTAACGAATGTTAATAAACACCCACATTTATTGTAATAATGAGACTGTTAAAACAGAAATTTTTGAGCATCAACTAAAAGTATGTATATACTTAGTTTATTTTTCTCATGTTGAGGTGAGCATAAAATATCAAATTTTCAATTGTCATATAAATATAGAAAATTGCTAAATGATTTTTATATCAAATTGATGTCATTGTAGGTTTTCCAAAGTAACTAAATTAACGTATTCGTGAAGCAGGAAAATTAAGTCGTATAGTTATTACATAAATTAATTTTTTTTAGCTGTATAATTTTTTATTGCAGCCTTAGGAAGTATATTTCATTGAAAATAATCTGAACTTAGTTATTTATAGACCACGGACCAGCCAATTTATTAACATAAAATAGAGGTACCTGGTTTCTTCTTCTTCTAATATACTTGGATACTGGGTGTGTGTATTCCTTGTCTCGAAATTTGTAGCCCTGTCCCACATAAGGTCATTTCAGGAATAAATGAGGTTGTATTACCTGCAGTATAGTGTGTTGTTATGATTTACTTATAATTGGTTCACAAATTTCTTTATGCGGATAAACGTTCAACTCAATATGCACCTGTTAAAAATTGTTGCTGTAGTGTGTTATTGTCGGGTGCCCAATAGCAGTGCACATAGATATAGGCGCAAAATTTTTCACGAATTTCAAATTAGGACTAAAAAATTCGCATTGTGAATTGTCTGGTCAGGGCATTTTTTTGTTTGCTTTAACGTGATCAATTTAAATTCACAATTCAGTTTTACAGTTTCTGCGAGGTCGGTGTATTGTTTATTTAAACAACTTAATTTTTTAGACCGTGTTTTCCATCGATTTTTTTTGAAAATATCGAAATCTATAAGTCCTGTGGAAAATAATAAAAAGAAGGAAAATGTTCGTTATTAGCTGTACAATAAAAGTACATAAACTATAATTCATTCCAATTGTTATTATTATTTAAAAAAATTGAATATTGAAAAATTATGAGTTTCTAAAGAAATCACTGTTCTTTCAAAAATAATGGATAATATTCAATGAAACTTTGGAAAAATATAGCTCGTATAAAGTACAATTTCAAATCAAAATGATTACTAAAACGGCTCAAATATACAATTGTTGCTAAAATTTTGCACCCTTGTGAAATCCTGCCATCAAGATCAAGAAATGTGTACGATGGCTCAAATTGTAGCAAATTTCTTATGATATCTGATATAGCGAATTTTTTCAACGGCAAGAAAATGGACTTTTGTACACACGACATAATAATTGTGGAGTAGGTATCTGAAAAAGTTAAAATATTTTAAGTATCCTCCAATTAGATCTGTCGGCGTTGAACGGTTTTTCCCACAATACATATGGATTTTTAATGAGAGTCATCAGAAACTAATTTCGGAACATTTACAACAAATACTAGTAACGTATTTAGTTTTGTGATCGCTGGTTTAAAAAAAGGGGGGAGCTACTAAAAGCGGCTGGAACTTCCTCATCAGATGTTTGCGAATATTCGTTCATTTATGCAATTAATTATTTGCTTTTATCATGATTACCAATCAAAACAACTACTCTTCTAGCTAATACTGACGAAGTATTGAATTACATGTTGGGATTCCTGGCATTTTAAGGCAAAAAAATGTTTTCCTAAGTAGTATATTAGCTTGACCCGATTAAGGCACCAATATATAGAAAGTAGATAATTTCGTATTAAATAAAAAAAGTGTGACTGATTAAATTTGAATAAATGATTTAAGTATTTTCAATATATTTTTTTCTTTAAAATGCTAAGAATCCTATCATGTAATTCAATACTTCATCAGTATTAGCTAGAAGAGTAGTTGTTTTGATTGATTCTCCAGTAATGAGTGTTTTAAAGTATTTACCCAATTAGTATTTTAGCGTGCCCAGATTAGGGCAACAATATACAGAAAGTAGGGTATTTTCATAATAAATAAAAAGTGTGTAAGTTGTGATTTGCATAATACCTAAATAATATTCTCTATTCGTTCATTTAATTAATAACCGTTACCGCTAAGCTATGCAATGAAGGCCTCCGTTCTGTGGGCACTAGAATTTATACTTATAAAGGTCCAGTCGATTTTAGATGGCGAAGTGGGCAATAAGCAGAGTAAGACACAATTATACCTTATTACTTGCTTTCACTTACAAGAGAGAACGTTAATCAGTTTCAGTCGGGGAGCCCTCCCTAGCTGTACGTGCACCCCCCTCCCGATCCTTGGGGAGAATGTTTTTCATAAAGATTAAAGCCTAAGGAACAATTTAAGACATGTTCTAAAAAAAAACTGGCTGTACTTTCAAAATGGCGGCCATATGTTAAAAAAAACTGTTGTCGATGTTGTTTTTGTCATTTAACACAAGAAATAAAAAGGTTGGACAAAAGCTTCTTTCACAAAAAACAACGTGCATAAAATTTTCTACAATTTTGTTCTTATACAATATTTTGAAAAGAGATTTTCCAGATAAATGAGTCCGAAATTAAGAAAACATGGAAATTCATATATCGGTAAATCACTTAAAGGAAATAAAAAAAGGAAGGTATGGTATTCGAGTAAAACACAGTGTTTGCAGTACGCTCTATTTAACAAGTGTAAAATGTCTTTACAGATTGAGAGCTTTATAAGAACTAAAAATTAAAATTAAAATAGTGTGAGGTGTTATTGGTATAGTTAAAAATTAGGTCGTAGAAATATTCCCAGAATCAATAACGTATGATTCGTAAGCATAACATCGCCAAGACAGAGCCTGTTATTAATACATAACTTATTTCTTATTTCACAATCTTAAAACAACATTAAGTGAATGCAGTTTTTGTAGTTTAAAGGATACCAAAAACCAACACACCCCCTCAAAAAATGTATGAACTTATACTAACTATTTTATGGGGAGTCGAACAACTAATGGCCCAACATTTGTTGCAAGGGTTAAGGAAAACCCCTCAAAAACTTAACCAGACCATGAACTCTTAAATGAGTAACAATACTTATCATTCTTGATTATTTGAATTTAAAACAATAACATTTTGTTAAACATCTTAATACTAGAGTTTCCATAGAATTTTGTTGTCTATTTTTCTTGTAATCCCATCTTCTCCCTCAGCTCCCTGAACTGATGTGATGGTAAAGATTTCGTCAGTAAGTCGGCCTCCTGATGACCTGTAGACAAATATTTCAAACAGACAACATTGTTCTCTACTTGCTCTCGTATAAAATGGTATTTAATGTCGATATGTTTAGAACGTTTATGACTAACTGGATTATTTGCCAGTGCTATACAACTTTGATTGTCTTCATACAGTGTTATCGGTTCTGACATATTGACATTAATACTGACTAACAAGGATTTAATACACAAGGCCTCTTTTACAGCCTCAAATACAGCCATGTATTCAGCCTCTGTGGACGAGGCAGCAACTGAATTTTGTCGTCGTGTGATCCATGTCACCGTACAATTTTCAAATAATTTAAATAAACAACCTGTTGTACTTCGACGATCCAATTCATTACTTGCCCAGTCCGCATCAACATACCCTGTCAATTTTCTTTCGTAATTTTCATTACGCTTATATACTAATTTCATGTCAATCGTTCCTTTAACATATCTTAATACACGTTTTAAGCATTGCCATAGTTCTTTATTACATTTATTTTGATATCTACTAAGTAGATTTACTGCAGTGCATAAATCTGGTCGCGTACACAGCATTGCGTACATTTAAACAGCCAATTAAATTTCTGCAAGGTGCATCATAGTTATCATCTGAATTTAATGCTAAATAATTTAATTTTACAGGCAATGGTGTACTAACCGGGTTGCATTCATTCATTCTAAATTTTTTTAATATTGATTTTAAGTATGTGGTTTGATCAAGTGAAATTTCAGAATCTGATCTTTGTATTTTAATTCCTAGAAAATAATTAATTTCCTTTAAATCAACCATTTCAAATTGTTTCATTAAAAATTTTTTAAAATTATTCATTGTATTGATGTCTTTTGTAGCAATGACTAAATCGTCAACATATAAAATTACATAAATGTTTTTATGAACATGACCTTTGTTTAAGAAGTATAAACAATTATCGGCTGACGAATTTACAAATCCTCGTTCATTCATTATGTTATTAAAACACTCATACCAGCATCTAGCGCTTTGCTTTCATCCATACAAAGATTTGTTTAGTTTACATACAATATTATTTGTTTGAACTGCAACACCGTCAGGCACTCTCATATAAATATTTTCTTTTAATGTTCCATTTAGGAATGCTGTTTTTACATCCATTTGATGAATTAACAGCTCAAACTGATTTGCTAACGCAAGCACGCACCTAAAAGTACCAATACGCGCAACTGGCGCAAATGTTTCCTCATAGTCTAATGTTTTTCTTTGGCTAAAACCGCGCGCTACTAAGCGAGCTTTATATCTTACCGAGTTTCCATTACCGTCTCCTTTTATTGTAAACACCCATTTACAATCAACAATATTTGTATTACTCGGCTTCGGTACCAATGTCCATGTTTTATTTCGTTTTAGTGATTCTAACTCATCATTTATTGCTTTTTCCCATTTTGTTTTGAACGCATTTTTAACTACGTCTTGATAACATTTAGGAATTTCATTTTCAAACATTTGATCACCTATCAAATAATTATTTATATCGAAATCATCCTCTTTATATGACAGAATTGGTTTATTTTTCAACCTTTTACTCCTCACTACCTGTACTTTGTTTAATTTCCTCAACTTTTTAGTAGAGGCCCACGGACTTTCTCTTTCACTTTCACTATCTGAGCTCATACTGGTTGGTCCAGGGACATCCTTTACTGAGGATGTTTGACCTTGAGTGCAATTTTCAGGGACACCTTTTCCAGTAAGGGTTTGTTTGCACTTTTTACCGTCCGTTTGACTAGGTGTGATATCTACAGATTTACTTTCTCCAGCACCCCCTGCTGAATTATTTTCCGTACCCCATGGTACATTTATATCTGTATTTACCTCGCTACCAATTTTAACAATGTCATCAAGTTCTTGTCTGGATGTTTTATATGTAATTTCATCAAATATTACATCACGTGCAACTATGAATTTTTCTGATTTAGGAATAAAAATTTTGTATCCATTTGGCACATAACCCACGAGAATTCCTTTATACGATTTACTATCGAATTTTCTTTTTCTCGTTTTATCATGCACATATGCTGTACACCCGAATATTTTTAAATGACCCAATTTTGGCTTTTTATTATGCCACATTTCATATGGCGTTTTATTGAACTTTACCGCTTTTGTTGGTGATCTGTTTATCAAATAAGTTGCAGTTAAGATTGCCTCACCCCAGAAGCGTTTATCTAAACCCGCACTGTGCACCATTGCACGCGCTTTCTCTGTTAATGTTCGATTCATTCGTTCTGCTAAGCCGTTTTGTTTTGGAGTGTATGGCACTGTGAGATGATACGTTATACCTTTTTGTTTACAGTATTCCTTCATTTCGCCAGACAAGTACTCACTACCATTGTCACTATACAAAGTAACCAATTTTGTATTAAATTGAGCTTCACTTTTTGCAACGTAATCTTTAAAACAAGTGAATACCTCTGATTTATTTGTCATTAAATAAGTTACGGTATAATGAGTATAATCATCGATAAAATTTACAAAATAATTCTTTTCATCTATCGTAGACGGTGTTATCGGCCCACACACATCAGAATGTACAACAAATAATGGCCTTTGTATATGTTCTTTATCTTTTATCTTAGCGAAAGGAAAGCGTACTTGTTTTCCACTAATACAAGCTTCGCATAACGAATTAAAAGGATTGATATTCTTTAAACAAACAGTGTCATAGGCTAATTGATTTACTTTAATTTTTGTAAATTTTTCTTTGCTTATGTGACCCAGTCGTTCATGCCACATTTTATTTTTATCAATAATATTTGCCTCAGCAACGTGACCCTCAGCCCGTGCTGTATTATACGCATTTTGTACTATTAAGTCTATAATATACAAATTATTTATGCGCTTACCCTTAATAACTGTTGTATCCTCTTTTCTGACCTCGACATGACCAGTTTCTGTGAACAGCACCGACATTCCAGCCTCCTGGATGCGCCTCACTGAGATGAGGTTGGTTGGGACACTTTTGCTGTAGAGGACATTCTTCAACTCGCCACTGTAGCCAAGTGAAGTTGTAACATTTATTTTACCAATATGTGTCGCCTCAATGATCGTCCCTATTTTCGCCACAGTTATGCGAATTGGATTATCCAGCTTTTCGCATTCGGTGAAAAGAGTAAAGTCATTTATGATGTGCTCTGTTGCACCAGAGTCCAGCACAAAACGCCACGATGCAGTGTTTTCGTCACACATCATAAAAGCAAACGACTTATCCATTACTGCTGTTGACGCACTAGCTTCATGATAGTTTCTTTTGTTGCGTTTTTCATGCACCTTCAAACTTTGTTTATAAAAATGGCAATCACGTTTAAAATGATTTTTTCGCCCACAGTAAAAACACTTTTTCACCTGCTTATTTTTAAATTCAGGCTTATTTCTTTGAGTAAACTTCTTTCGATTATCATGTGCATTTATGGTGCGGAAATGAAGAGCTTTCATGCTTGTATCAGCATTTTCACGCATAAGATATTCTTCATGTTCCAGCAGCATTCCTTTTACAAATGCTAGCGTAATTCTTTCGTCTGACATAGTTTTAATTGCAGCTTTTATTTGTGCATAACTTGGAGGTAATGAGTTTAATGTGTACCACACTTTTGTTGTTTCACTCACTTCCCCGCCGCAAGCAACCATATCACGCACCATTTCATCCATTTCTAACATGTGCTTTTTCAGCGACGTACCTGGCTTTAGTTTGCAATTAAACAACCGATCTTGGAGACAAAGCTGAGTTGACACCTTTTTACAGGCGTATAGACCATCAAATTTCTCCAAAATTTGTCGAGCTGTCGCACGACCTGGTGGCACTTGTGATACAACTGTGTCATCTAGGTACTCGATTAATGTCCCTCTGGCAAATCGTTCCCACTGTATCCACTCCTCAGTAATTGGTGTCGGTGGATCTTCATTTAACACTTTACTAGCCCCTTCTTGCTCAATAATTTCTTGAAATCTGAATTTCCACATTAAATAGTTTTCACCATTAAACAGTTTTAGATTGCGCTTTAACGCAGTTGATGTACCACTCGCCATCGTTATTTATGCTTTATTTACACTGTCTCGAATTACACACTCACTTGCATCACACACGGTAGCTGGGCCCATAACCAAAAGGAAGGTATGGTATTCGAGTAAAACACAGTGTTTGCAGTACACTCTATTTAACAAGTGTAAAATGTCTTTACAGATTGAGAGCTTTATAAGAACTAAAAATTAAAATTAAAATAGTGTGAGGTGTTATTGGTATAGTTAAAAATTAGGTCGTAGAAATATTCCCAGAATCAATAACGTATGATTCGTAAGCATAACATCGCCAAGACAGAGCCTGTTATTAATACATAACTTATTTCTTATTTCACAATCTTAAAACAACATTAAGTGAATACAGTTTTTGTAGTTTAAAGGATACCAAAAACCAACAATAAATGTGACAATTATTGTAAGGCGTAAAATATAACTTTATATTATTAACATAACAAAAAATAAAATAAACTGAAAAAAATTAATAATATCATAATTTGCAGAAAACGATAACAATGGTATCTGGAAAATGATAACTCCCATCCAAATATTGTATAGAAACAATTGTTTTTTGTTTACAAAGGTTTTCTCCATCTTTTTTAGTTTTTGTGTTAAATGACAAAAACAATATTTGCAATTTTTTTTAAACGGACGCCATTTTGAAAGTACAGCCAGTTTTTTTTTTTTTTTTTTTGGGGACATGTCTTAAATTGTTCCTTAGGCTTTAATCTTTATGAAAAACATTATCCCCAAGGACACTTAGGGTGGGCTTCCGTAGTATTACGTTTTATATTGAATTTTATATTTTATTTTAAGAGCTGAATCATTTATCTGGAAAATGGTAACTCCTATCCAAATATTGTATAGAAACAAAATTGTAGAAAATTTTATGCACTTTGTTTTTCGTGCAGAAAGTTTTTTTTGTGTTAAATGACAAAAACAATATTTGCAAATTTCCTTTTTTTTAAGGGACGCCATTTTGAAAGTACAGCCAATTTTTTTTGGGGGACATGTCTAAAATTTTTCCTTAGGCTTTAATCTTTATGAAAAACAATGTCCTCAAGGATCGGGGAGGGGGTCCACGGACACTTAGAGTGGGCTCCCGTAGTATTTTTACCACTTCCATAATTTATGAGTTGAAGTAAATAAGAAGATATTCTCTGTCTCAGTCATTTTTCATTGCCCAGTTCGCCATCCTTTACTTTACTTAACGACTTTACTTAACGACCTTTACTTAACGAACTTTACTTAACGACTCTTCGTCGCGGGAGTAGAACAATTATTTTTTTGAGAGACAATGAACAGTAAAGAGTGAAGTGTGTTATATCGCTGAAATCAGAATAACATCTACTTTCGAATGGCATATAAAAATATATGTTATGTTGAAAAAACCGCTGCCCGAGGAATCACTACTTCCACATCCAGATTATATCCAAGTCTCTCACAAAGAAAAAAAAATTGATACTACCTTTGCACTCCACTTAATAGAAATAAATGATTGTTTATGGAACTTTAATAATATAATATTTGAAATCGTCAACCACAAAAACCCGTAAAACGATATGTCGCATCAGGTGGGGGTGGATAAAGTAAAAAAAATGTTGAGGCCTTTGGTTCTTATATACACTAAATAACATTTTTTTTACTCCTTTTAATAATAGGGTGGGGGTGGTAGAGGGAGTAATTAATGCCAAAAATTTTTTTGAGACCTTTGCTTCTGTTTTTCAATTTTCTTTTTGCGTTACTATACTTCCACTGGATGTGAAAGTAATAAAGTCTTTGTGCACTAAAACCTTTTGCTCATGTACGGTGCCAAATTTCATAAAAATCGTCTTGCTAGTTTTGGTTCTATCATGTCGACACACATACATACAGACATTTAAAAAAAAACATTTTTTCTAGTTCCTGGGACTCAAAACGTAAAGATCTTAGGTCTTATTTCAATTATTCGATTCAGGACTAATTGCACTAACCTCCGTATTTTTATGTGTGAGGGTATTAGAAAAGACACACAACTTTTAATAATAATTTATAGCTACCGAGATACGTCGATAAAGTTAATCTTTTGTAAAATAATATATGTCGTAAAATAAGTAAAAACAATATTTTTCATAGCACTCTCGCATATTTTCTTTACGCGACTTGAAATAAATATTTGGGACTCTAATCAAAAGTATGTATGTATAACATACATTCCAATCTTTAATGAGCGCTTCACGATTTTCAGTCATGTAAGTCTGAAAATACTGTGACAACAGTAACAAAAATATTTTTCTGTTTTAATAAAAACATATTTTTAAAATTTATTTTTACTTATTTTAGTTTTATATCACTATTTACACTTCTTGCTTATAAGTCTGAAACTAGCAGATACATAAATTTAACATTTAGCAACTACGTGTAATTATGTAACAGTATTTTTTGGCATATTGCCGAAAAAATTACTTAAAACTTTTACAAAAAATATCTTAAATTTATCTGAACAAGTAAACGATTGCTGCAAAAACAGTTTATTTTCTCAATTAGTATAACCACTTAACACCAAACTACATGCAGTCTGACATCAAAGTGTGTGTCAAAGTCGAATGAATATACGTTTACATAAATTTAATTTGATTACCTGCTAAACTTGTTTTTTTTTAAGACAAGTTGCTTTTCTATGTTTTATAATAGTCATAAACTTACATGCAGGCCAATAAATTCTGAACCTTGTACGTCCATTACTTGCAGGAAGACTCGTGATAATTACCTGAAACAAAAAGGGACATTCGTAATATTACTTCTAGGTTTAAATCACATTATATAGGGAAATTATATCAAAGTTATATCAGCAAGGGTTTATTCAAAATATGAAATTTTGCACGGCTTTAGCTATCAGTCTGCACAAATGTTTCAATTGGAACACTCCATGCTGCTACTTTCTGTATGCATCTGTCGAATAACAATTCCGAATCAAAGAAAGATGCGATCGAGCTTACAAAAATGGTTTACAGCCTAGACACAGAGATACAGTCTCTTTTGGAAAAAAGATGGCCCATAATTCCAATAACTTCATATATATTATGCTTATGGAAAACGACTTTGAAGCCGTTAAAACTTCCAAACTGATCTTTCAACAGCCGTCAAATAACATATGTTCTTTATTTGATTTCTCAAAGTCGTGGCCAAGCTCAATAAACTAGTAAATCTGATCAAGCCACTGCTTACCACCAAAGCCCTGGGGAAGGACTATATCGATATAGCTTCTCAAATATCTTCCGAGAAAAGTGTTAAGCAGCTCATGTACACTGTTAATGCCATTCTGCGACTACAACACTGGCCCGCCCAGTGGAAGTGAGTCATAGTTTTCCCCATTTTGAGTAGGAGGCGAACAGGAATGCTAAAACGCCGGTAGCTACCAATATTACTGCTGTCGGTGATTTCTAAACTGGTGAAAAAGGTCATCCTGGACAGAATAATGGTGCTCCTAGATACCGAGAAAGAATTTGATACCATTCGGATACCGAAGCAGCTTATAAACCATAGTTTATAAGAGCTTACTCTTACAGTTTTCCAATTTATATCACTAAACTCATTCTTTTGTATCCGAATGGCACATTGTTAGAAGTGCGAGTGAACAATCGACATCGCGAGACATACGTGTGAGTGTCCCGTAGATGTTCTGTCTTGCACCCAAGTTCTCCAACTCTCCAACGCTCCCGAATACGAAACTTGCCAAGTACCCTGACGACACGCCATGTACGCCCACAGCCGGAAAACATGCTTCTGAAGGCGCACATGGCCCGTACCACGGTTTACTACGATAAGCGTAAGATTCTGTCAAATCGGAGGCAATTGTCTTCACACATAACTTCACCAAGAATAATGTAATAACGTCAATTTTGATCGACGTGAACAAAATTCCAACGACAACTGTGTTAAATACTTACTTACACCTTGGCAAAGGGCTGACAGTTAACAGACGTGACCAAAACTGTACGGTCGGTTTATTCCGTATCGAGGAGTCTGTACCAAATCATGTCTAGAAATAGCAGACTCAACAGACATAAATAAAACTGATTTATACCATTGTAATAAGACCAGCCTTAACATACGCCGCGCCGGTGTGGTGCAGAAAACGCACATTTGGTAAGAACTGCCTCATTTCCAATCCATAGACGAACTATATGAACACTGCAACGACATTACACCAATAGTTCAAGTTGGCCGATAGTCCGCTAACAACGTAACACAAATAAGAGAGCATAATGCACCTTTTCGAATTAAACATAAACTACAAGAACAGAATACCAGGCGTTGCCTATTTTCCGACAGTATCTTTAGCCAAAACTACGTTCTCATTCATTAACTTGTCAGAGAACTACAACCTATTTATATATTTCTTCTTTCTTTCTTTCCAATCCAATTCTTCTTCTTTTTTCTTGCACGTTTTTGTACCTTGTTTGTTTTTCTAAATTATTCGTCCCAATAATAAAATTTTGGAACCAACAATTTAAATAAATGCCTGCCTTCATGAAACCACTGCCATACAATGGTTGGGACAAATGACAGAAACCAGACAAGAGAACAGAGGAGTCAAACAAGGATGCCCCCTATCCCCTCGACTATTCACCACGGTCCTAGATCAAGTAATACAAAACAAAATAAGGGAAACACCAAATTTCAAGACACGGAAACACTGAGAACCCCAATCGTACTAGCATACGACGATAGCCTCCTAATCGCCTCAGAAAAGGAGCCACAAATTGTCAACTTCCTAGAAAACATGAATCCGCATCTGGACACATCTGGGCTGAAAATAAACTTCAAGAAAAGTCTTGAGTCGGACCAGTGAAGAAGAATACAAAATAGGTGACTACTCCCTAAGAACAACGCACAAAACTGAAATACCTAGGAACATATCTGACGAACCAACTGAAAAGGAGAGAATAAAAACAGCATATAGAGTTACAAGGACAATTATACCGTTCATCGAGAAAAACAAACTATCGTGGGGCCTGACCAAATGGCTGTACAAAGCCATCATACTCCCAAAGATGACATGTGGAGTTAAAAACGCGGCAACAACAAAAGCCAACAGAAGAAGTTTGAAAAGAATTGAAAGAGACATCATCCAACTACTCACAAAAACAACAGGACGAAAACAGCGATATAAAATCAACACTAGAAGGAAAAACAATCACAAAAGAAGAGACCCAACACATCTACTGAAGACAGCGCTAACACTGAACAGTAGCAAACTAAAAATAGGAAGACCATGTTACACGTGGAAAACAACAATCGAGAGGATCATGAACAAACTGGGAAAGGACCAAATATACTGCGAAAGAAAATCGAGGGAAAAAAATGAATTCCGCAAAAAAATCGCAGCGATAGAATCAGAATCAGAAACGGCGGGATCAGAAGACTCAGAACAAGAAGATTTGTAGATGCAGAAATACAAAAAGAGGAGCGCAAACAGCAGAAAACAAAAAAGAGGAGCATAAACATTAAATATCACAAACACAATGCGGCAACGTATTCCACAAACGCCTACACCGCCCATCCTCCAATCCTGTACCATGCGTCATGTGGCTCTCGCTGCTGACAACAAGAATGATCCAAATCCAACGCAGCATCGAAAATTGAGGAATCAGAAGACTCAGAAAAAGAAGATTCGAAGAAGCAGAAAGACAAAAAGAGGAGCATAAACACCCCATATCACGACACAACACGGCAACAGAAGAGGCAGAAGTCCAGAACCAAAAACACAAAAAGGAAGCTTAAACGCTCCCTAACGACACAGTGTGGTAACGCATCTCACAAATATCTACACCTCCCATCCCACATTCCTTTACCTTGCGCCATGTGACTCTCGTTGCTGGCAACAAGCATGACACTAATCCATTCCAGCGTGGACGTAGTAGGTCCAGCTGTATAATCAATCAATTAATCAATGCCAATATTTTAAGCTCAAGTTTAAACGCACGGCATCGTCGCTCCCATCTAATGAATTACTCTAAGCAGGTTTTTAATTTGTCCTCTCTTTATGTAGCAGCAATCAAAAAGTTTTCCGCCAGTGCTACGCCATCTTAATTTTAATAAATTTTTAATATTCCCCTTGGAGGGAATATTAATAATTATTTATTATAATGGTAGTAACGTGATGCACTTCCCTTGGGGGGGAAGTTCACCACATTACTACCATTATAATTAGGCCCAGAAAAAAGGATCCTGGCCATCATATTTTATTATTAGTTTATTTGATATTTGTTACATTTTCCAATGACGCGGTGCGTCATGGATGTCTGATTGGGAAAAACTTTGTTGTAATGTTTAATTTATAATAGTTTTTTAAATTGAATTGAGTTCCTTATTTGATTGCTATGACACAACTTTCTCCAAATGGGCACTGTTCGAAAGTTGATTGTCAATTTATTTTGGAAGTAATAAAAAAATTAAATTTATTATCATTATAGGCAATGGATTAATCGTCCCCGAAAGCTTCGAATAACGTTGTTAGATGCCATATTCTGCTCTTATGTCCGTCTCTAAACCTTCTAAATTATAAGAACTATTCTTGCAGACTGTGCGTTTCAGAAGATCAACTGTACAAATACAGTGAATTTAGATCGAGGCGGTTCAATATATATTTCCCTCTTTCTATCCATCTGTCAGGAAATGATCCATTCAGGTAGATACTCAAATAAACTCCAAAATGTGATTGAGTACCGTACTATTAAAACCACATGCTAGAACTATATCTATATAGTTGTAATGAAGTAAAACATTTTCCCCCGCAATGTTCAAACGTTAGAAAAATGTGTTGACAAGGAATTTTAATTTTAGTTGCGGCTGCGATCGTGGTCATTTTGAGATACCTTGGTCACCAAAAGTATAATTTACGAAGTTGGTATTATACCGAATTTCTTTTCCTCCCTGTATTTTCCACCAGTATTGTCTTCACGTTATAAATTAAAACATTAGATTAAGAAGGATGAATATATTTGGCTTTTAACCGGTAAATATACATAGTTAAACTAAAATAATACTATATAATCACAATAAGTACAGGAAACATTTGAATTATTTGTCTTCCTGATTCTCAAAATCCTTACCGATATTATTTATACCTCTATGTATTTTGCCTATATCCTTTTAACTAATGTAAATTACGTTATATCGTAGTAATTATTCATTCTGTTGATGGATTTCTCCTATTAACATATAATTAAGGTATACGAAGATTCTACAAAACGAATGCTCCTACTGTTTAAATTCTAATTTTACATTACCCACTTAATAAAATAAATGCATTTTTACTAGAAAAATTTAATTTCAAAGCAATGAAAATTTATATTCGAAACTAATTCATTACATAAACGTCTGTTGATTGTGAATCAAAAACTAGACAGCAAATTGTTTCACCATAAACCTTTTTACATTTTTACATTTGTTAGACAGAGTGATTTATAACTACATTGACAATATTTATCAACAAGATTAGGAGATGAAAATAATAAAAATGTCTTAATAAACTTGCTTCATTACGAAACAGCTCTTCATGATGAAATTAACATTTCAACAGCGATTTTGATTAATTTCTTTCTCATACATAAACGTAATCCAAATTTTTCTGTAATAATAATAATTTTACTTTTATGATTTTTTTTTTAGAGTCTGCTTTACACTACGTGTACAACACTTTTTCCAAACAGTAAGAATAATTACATGTAAATGGGGTCATCCTGCACATTTTTTAAAAATTTTAAATTATGAAATTTCGTAAAAAAATAATACATCCGTATTTTTTTATTTGTTCATATTACATCGTTTGATATGAGAAAAACAATAATAAAGTTTTCCCGCGCTGCTGGTGACGTAGCTGATCCCGAACCAATGAGAAGGCTCCGGGCCTTCTCATTGGTTGCCGCTTTTGTCGCCGATAACCTAGAAACTGTAGTCTCCTC
Source organism: Rutpela maculata (assembly GCA_936432065.2). Lineage (NCBI taxonomy): Eukaryota > Metazoa > Arthropoda > Insecta > Coleoptera > Cerambycidae > Rutpela > Rutpela maculata. The sequence goes on along the minus strand of OW386287.2, from coordinate 89,120,513 downwards.
AACAACCTAACTGTATTCGGTCGATAAATTCCAGAGACGGTTTTTGCTTGTACGTAGCAATAATAATACATAGTCTCTTCAAATTAGTCAAAAATTGCTGTTTTATGGAAAATTTTCCCACAGTTATGAGATATGTAAGAAGTTAGTTTTCAGCCCCCGCAGTTCTAAAAAGGGGTGGTTTTTGAGAAATGTATATACATATATATGAATTTTAGCGTTTTTTCGTCTTTTTCTCTATTTTGAGGAAAAACTATGCATTTTGGTGAAAAATATCAAGAGAGCAAAGTTGTAGACCAAAAATTTTTTAAGAATTTTGTCTGTACCTTTTCTTTTTCGAATTCCGCTTAATTTCGCCGCTAGAGAAAGAAATAAATATACATATAGACTTTTGCGCCTTTTTTTAGATTTTGAGCCAAAATTATGTATTTTTATGAAAAATTACATGAAGTCAAAGTTATAGAACATTATATATATATTTTTATGAAAAAAAAAAAGAAAATTAAAAAAAAAAACAGAAAACACTTAAAGATGGTGAATTTTATGTTCTACAACTTTGATCTCATGTAATTTTTCATAAAAATGCATAATTTTGGCTCAAAATCTAAAAAAAAGTGCAAAAGTCTATATGTATATTTATTTCTTTCGCGCCCTCTAGTGGTGAAACTATGCGGAATTCGAAAAAAACAGGAAGAGACAAAATTTATGGGAAATTTTATGCTCTCTTGATATTTTTCACCAAAATGCATAGTTTTTCCTCAAAATAGAGAAAAAGACGAAAAAACGCTAAAATTCATATACAGGGTGATTCATAAGGAATAGGTAATATTTTACCTGCAGATTCTATAGCGAAAAATATTAATTTTTTGCTTAATAACTAGGTTAAATATTAATACTTACTGAGATATAGGGTGTTAAAGTTATAAAAATAACTCAATTATGTTGTTATATTTCAGTTACTTTTTCACATATAAACATAAAATTCGGTACAATTAGGTTTTTTGACGTGAGAAAATCGAATAAGCTATCATTTTTGGTGTATCGCATAGAGGGCGCTACGTAAGCGTAAGCGATTTAACAGAATCCGTCATAACTTTTTTGTACTTCTTTATTGCAATTTTTTTAATTAACCATTTAACTTCTTGAGATATTTGGTATTAAAAGTTATTTTTGTTAAAATGAAGAATAGAATATTACATAATATGCATGTCTAAGAGGACTGTAAAAAAGTTAAAAAAAATATGGGTAAGCAGGATTTTCTAAAATGTAAATATCTCGATAAGGGTGCATTTTCTGAATATAAAACAAGTATCCCTTTTTTGTTTAAAAATATTGATTAAACAAATCATTTGCAATGAGATTATAAATGAACGAAGTATAAAAAAGTTATGACGGATTTTGTTAAAACCAAGATATGTATATTACGTAGCGCCCTCTATGTGATGCACCAAAAATGCTAGCTTATTCGATTTTCTCACGTCAAGAAACCTAATTGTACCGACTTTTATGTTTATGTGTGAAAGCATAACTGAAATATAACAACATTGCTGAATTATTTTTATAACTTTAACACCCTGTATTTCAGTAAGTATTAATATTTGACCCCTAGTTACTAAGCAAAAAATTAGTGTTTTTCGCTATAGAATCCACAGGTAAAATATTACCCATTCCTTATGAATCACCCTGTATATGTATATATTTCTCAAAAACCACCCTTTTCTAGAACTGCGGGGGGTGAAAATCATGTTTAGACAACCCAAATACTTCACTTTTTACAGGTCTCATAACTGTGGGAAAATTTTCTTTAATTTTTCCTAATTTGAAGGGACCAACACGTACCTAAACATCACGTGCAAAATAATAATTAAAATTATTTTTGGAATAAGGAATCAAAAGTTTCCCAGATATGCGATAAAAGTAGTTCTCCAAAAATTCGCAATAGCTCTGTCAATGAACGTTCAATAAGGGGGTCTAGAGGGAAATGCCGAGATCACAATTTTTGACTATTTAGAAAAAGTCCCCGAACAGAGGGGGGTACGAAGAAGGTCCCGATTTTTGGGTTTTCGCTCATATCTCGAAAACGGTTAGCCGTAATTAAAAAGTGGCTACATGCAAAATTAAAGCTGACTAAATTTTCTACAATAATGTTTCTATTAATTTTTTTCGTATCTGTTATGGTTCACTAATGAATTGTACATATCTTTTGACTGTATTCTAACTTTCCTATAAATTTATTATAAATTGAAAAAAAAAAATAATGATCGTAGAAAAATTTTTGTACAGATATACATTTCACAGCACACTGAACTCAAATATTGAATAAGAAATGTCTTTGCGTCTGTAAGTGTGTGTAAGCGTGTATATGTATGTGTGCGTGTATACCGTTTCTTGTAAACACGATAACTTCTGTTAGACTTAAAATATTTAATTACAATTTGGAACATATATGTAAAACAGCATAGTTCAAACTCTCACTCATAATATAATTTTATTAAAAATACCATGTTCCAAATTTTAGGATAACACTGATATAATCTAATTTAAATAAAGTTGGTTTGAACCTAGCATACACCCGGTATATTGCGGTTTATAAATCTTATACACCTTCATTATTTTTATGCTTAATCACAAACCTTATAACATTTTGCTCTGAAATTAAAATAAAACCCATTTTACGTAAGAGAGAGTTTGTAACTGTGATCTCGGCATTTCCCTCCAGAAACCAATAATAAAATAAAACAAGCTAAAAACGTAGCTACTCTTCACCAATTTACTGAGCTTTTTATATAATTGTTACACATTCTATAGGATACTCTTCGCAGTTTTCTTGTAAATAATGTTAAATTTGGACATCTTAAATTTTGTGATACCATCTTTGTTGTGAAAAAAATTATATGAAAAAAAAAATGAAAAATAAATATCCAACCTGTGTAGGATTTGAACATACGATCTTTGGATTGCAAGGCAAAATTTTAGCCACTGCACCATCACATATTGTTACGAAAATTGATTGTAAGTACAAGCGACAAAAATTAAGAGAATATTTTTTTTAAATTAAATAATTAATAACTTTTATATTTATTGATCGATTTTCTTCAAAAGCAATAGGGTTAGCTAACACTAACTTACTTTCCAAATTTCAATACAATTGGACTTTTCTTTCTTAAGTTATCGTGCTTACAAGAAACGTGACAGAGGGACGGACAGACGGACGGGACGGACAGATGGACAGACGGACATTTTGAAAGTTGTTTAGAATTCGTTCACTAACACAATGATATGAAATTTTTTTCTCTAGGAGCGATATTTACGATTTTAGAAATGTGCCGATCAAATACAATATACTCTTCGTTTTTGCGAACAGTATAATGACAGGACTACTATTTTCCAAGCTTTTATTTAACTTGCAATGTTTGTAACTGTCTTTCCGGTTGAAAATTTGTGATGGAATTTTATCGCATTTCCTATTATCCGTTCAAGCTGAAATTTTGCACACTTGTATAATTCCTTTGACAATGTCATTGAAAAAAATTAAAAAATCAGAATGGCCGCGCCAAGATGGCGAACGATTTCTTTCATTTATGATCCGATACGACTGGAAATCGATATCTGTGGATTTTCGGGGACGCGGATAACGATTTTTTTAATCAAAATTGAAAAATCAAAATGGTGGCGCTAAGATGGCGGAGCATTTTTTTCACTTATGACCCGATACGATTGAAAATCGAGGTCTGTGGATTTTCGGGGACGCGGATACCGATTTTTAGATGAAAATTGAAAAATCAAAATGTTTTCAGGGTCGCGGATTACGAAGTTTTGGTCGAAAGTCATTAAGTATGAATATGAAATAAAATAATTAGGATGTACCTAACTAAAAATAAAATTAAATGTAAAAAAAAACTTTTTAAAAACAAGCTTTTACTATTATTTAGGTTAGTATACCTAAATAAGCAAAAAAAATAAAAGAAAAAATAAAATTAATTATCTTAAAAAGACGGTTAGGCGACTGTGCCTGTAAACCTAGACTAAAAACGGTTTATTATGGCTCTGTGCCACTCCGCAATGTCATAGCCATCTTGGCATGGCGATATTCATAATCATGACACCGGATCTTCAGATTGCAGTGTAAAGCTGTACGAATTGTAGATGGAATTAGATACAGAGATGATTGTAATATCTCGTACATCAATAATGATTTACTAACTTTACTCTGTATGTTTAGACTTGAATATGTGTAATGTATGTTAATGATAATGGGCAAATTCACTAATATGTTGGTCCCAAAATATTACAGACTGTGCAGGCTATTCAAAAGCCAAAAAAATTTTAACTTCATTGTTCTAAAATTTTATAATTTGTTGCCTTCCAAATATAAAATATTGCCCTCTAGTCTGTTTAAGAATAAAGTCAAAGTTTTCTATTAAGTAAGGCATTTTACAATATAACGATTATTTAAATTACATGTTTAACAATAAATGGCTGCATTTACGCATTTGTATATTATATGCATTTTTAAGTGATCAGTATGAAGATATGTATATCATTATTGATTAATATTTGATCATGTGTTATAGCAGACTTTGACCTTTGTAAGTACCTTGTTGATTAATACCAATAAATATATCTATCTCTCTATTTACAGTTCCTTTTTCTCTTACTTTACACTGACGAGTGTCTCGCCAATTAATTTGGCATCATATATTTTAAAAAATGTCTAAAACTGATATTATCCTCAAGCAACTGCGAAGACTACTATAAAAAGCTGAACAGATCGGCGAAGTATAATGTCTACTCTAGTTACGATGTGAAGTAATTAATATTTTAAAACATGACTTACTTATTTCCCATCCACTTCCTGTATTCCAAACTATATTTACATCAAGTACGAGAAATTGGAGCTTATGCATTCGTGTTCATGAATAAACAATGTCTGGAATTTAAGATGACATTAAAATAATTGTGAACAATAATTATCCGACATATTATTTAGTCTGGTAAATTGTCTATAATGTTTATTTGGCAGTGAATTATCTAAGCCATAGTTTATATCCATCACAGCTGTGCATTACTAGCCGATTGTTTACACTAAAGACCGCGGCGATACTTTTATTGCATTTTTCAGTGGTGTTATATATATTTAATTTTCAGCAAAAAAATAAAAATAAATAATGAAGGTTTTGATTATAATTAAATTCTTCAGCCTTCAACAAACTAATTCGTGCTAATTTTAAATTTAGAATTCCGAAAGTGATAAGAAAATAAATTTCTGAAATGTGCATAAAATAAACGTCGGTTCGTTAAACTGGTTCTATATACAAAAAATGTTTATAACATGTTCTAACTTTAGAGCAGTTATGAAAACGAGTCAAAATTTGATAGTATCTTTTGCACTTTGTCCATTTTTGGTGCAGTGAAAATGTAGAACCTCTAGAATCAAAATCTGTGATAAGATGCAATACGTGAAGTAAATATAATAAAACAAATTAAAAAATTTAATATTCATAAAATATTCTTGAGCAACCAATACATAGTAAATAAATCTATTGTTCCTAGAATATTCAATACCTTCGGGTTTTATTTGATTTACCATCCATCACATGGTAGGCATTGCTGCCGCTCACACTGCCGGACTGCCGGGTACGTACACTGGGATGGATTAAGGTCGTGCTTGCTGCCAGCAGCGAGAGCTAATCCATGCCAAAGTTGCAAAAACCCCAAAAGTGCAGGTTATAATGACCTTTTAACCTGACTAAAATAGATGTATAACTAAAATCCCCCAATCTCAGTTATAATGACCTTTTAACCTGGCAGGGGTAGCGACCAAACACGACCTCCGTTTTCGATGGTGATAGTCGCGCGGTCCTTATCCCTCTCGAATTACCTCCAAGCGCAAAATTCCACCCCCTTTTTCGATTCTTCGTTTTCAGGCATGCGAGGACTTGTTGGATCGGTTTTTTTTTTGAGGAAACTCAATATGTCCTGTAAAATATTGCAACCAGACATTCTAACTACCCCAGGGGGGTTGAAACCACCCCCTCCCTGAATTCTGAAGTGCCCCTTAAAGAGAAGAAGGTATCCCCCGTTTTTAAGGAGAACACGATACACAGTTGTCCTCAAAAACTACCCTTGCATGCGCTTATGATCTCACTATAATAAAAACCGGCCGAGATGGTAGCAGTGGGCTAGACTGCGGTTGTGTGAGAGACAACATGGTCTAGTCGCTCTCCTCTCCTGAGTTCGAGTCTCAGCTGCGGCAGATGGCAATGTCGCAGAGCATGGGTGTTGTGATGTTGTCTATGTGTCCGTCCGTCCTGGTTGAGTGGTAGAATAGCCATCTGCTAAACTCCGCCAGGACATTAAAATAAATAAGGCGATTAAAAAAAAATACCGATGATTTTTGGCATGCAAGGGTAGTTTTTGAGGACCAAGAGAGAAACTGTGTATCGTGTTCTCCACCCTTAAAAACGGGGGATACCTTCTTTTGAGAGGCACTTCAGGCTTCAGGGAGGGAGTGGTTTCAACCCCCGTGGGTCGTTAGGATGCTTGGTTGCGAAATTTTACAGGACATATTGGATTTCCTCAAAAAAAAAAACCCGATCCAAGTCCTCGCATGTTTGACATCGAAAAATCGAAAATAAGGGTGGGTACACTTTTTTGCAAGTTTCGTATGGACTAAGCCACATGGTGCATTGTACAATGTACAGTAACATAATGATGGGAAGTGTAGATGTTTGTGAGATGCATTGCTGCATTGTGTCGTGACTTGAGGTGTTTATGCTCCTCTATTAAAATTTTTGTTTCTAGAGCTGGTCTTCATCTGAGACATCGGTTTCTTCATTCAGTTTCTTGGTCCAATGTTGTAGATGTATCTTATAGTATTGCTGTTTCTTCTACATTTTTCAGATGTCTGAAGGTTGGGTTCAGTCGTTTTGCTGATAGAGCTCTGTGTTCTCGAGAATTGTCTTGCAGTTTTTCTCCTCAAGGCACCGTTCCGCTTCTTTTTTGCTTTCAGTACTTGTATTACTTTTTCGTTAATTTCTCGTATCCATTGCTGTTTGTATGTGATCTTCATCTTTTTTTAGCTGTTCATATTTCTTATTTGTCTCTTCTCCTGTAGGGCTCGACCGATGGATCGACATCGGCATCGGCATCGACGCCGATGGTACAAAATTTCACCCATCGGCATCGGCCATCTGCAAAATATAGGACAGATGGTGCCGATGGATTTTCTTACGGGTTGCATACTTAAAGCTTCTCTTGGGAATGAAATGTTTATTGTTTAGATGATTTTAGAAAGCTGTTTTATGTTTTTTTATAATGTATACCTTTGTTTCTGTTTTTGTGCAGTAAATATTCATTTTTATTTTTGAACTTGTTGATTGATGTCTATTGTCTAAGTTCAAAATTCAAATATCGGCCATCGACATCGTCATCGGCCGATGCTCAAGTAAAAACATCGACATCTGCATCGGCACCGGCCCATCGGCAAAATTCTGCCATCAGTCGAGCCCTATTCTCCTGTTGGCCATTTTTTTGGACAAAAATCTGCCGACAGTAGATATATCAATTAATTTAAATTAAAAAAAAAAAAAAGTAAAATACCCTTAAGACATTGTACTTTAGAGTAGTGCTGCAACAAAGTGGTTTTATCCTAGAAATCGCAAATATTTTTCTTTATTCCGCGTTTACCTCCTTGGTCGAGAGTCACAAACAAACGAAGTAGTGTTCATGTAGATTAGATACCAAATTCATTTTTATGGGATCATAAGTTAATTGCTTAAGTTTCTTGAATCGTTTTTAACGTACGAACCATAATCCTTTTAAAATAGGAGTTGAAGGTTTAAGGTGGTGAAAATTCGAGATTCAAGTGAAATAAAGTTTAAGTGATCAAAAGTTGTTTTTCAGGGTTTTTTGATGCTGACGCTTGACGCGTCCTATCGATCCAAAAGAATGAAAATAGTGGTTGATCTAAAAATTACGATATTCCAAATACTCGTCACTAATTGCGCTTATACTTGTCAATATTATTTTACTGACAGGTAAAAATAAGGATAGTTTTTTATCCATATCATTTTATTCCTATGCGTTCAGACTAACCTAATTAACAGCTTTAAATCTAATATAACCTATAGGTGAAAAATTGTATGTATTAAGTAACAGTCATAAACCTAAAAGTTTTAACTAATACATTATCTGCGAATAAAGGTCATGAATGTTTTTGGGCAGCTGAGGGTCATTTCCGAAGTTTTTTTTTACCTGACAGTAAAATAATATTTACAAGTCTAAACGCGACTAGTGACGAGTATTTGGAATATAGTAATTTTTAGATCAACCCCCGTTTTCATTCCTTTGAAGGATCGATAGGATGCGAGTAAGATTAAAGATGAGATCAGCATCAAAAAAACCCTGAACAACAATTTTTGATCACTTAAACTTTAATTCACTTGAATCTCGAATTTTCACCACCTTAAACCTTCAATTCCTATTTTAACCTCTTAAAAGGGTTATGCTTCATACGTTAAAAACGATTGATTAAAGTAATTAACTTATGATTCCATAAAAATAAATTTGATATCCAAACTACATGAACATTACTTTGTTTGTTTGTAATTCTCGACCAAGGAGGTAAACGCGGAATAAAGAGAAATATCTGCGATTATTAGGTTATGTTAACCCAAATCCACTTTGTCGCAGCAGTACTCTAAAGTACAATGTCTCAAGGGTATTTTCCATTTTTTTTTTTAATTTAAATTGATCTACTGCGGCAGTTGTTTGTCAAAAAGGGCACATTTTTTCCACTGTGCGCTGGTGAAATAATGGGAAAAAGTGGTGGAAAGATGGGGAAGTGAGGATAAGCTGATGGAAAGAAAATTAGGGACAGTTGGAATGTGGGAGGATGTTCGAAAAGTGAAAAAAACTGGTGGGAAAACAAGCAGAAGAGCAGGAAAGTCGTGAGGAAATATGATGGAAGCGGAGAGAAGGTAATATGAAGGTAGGGGAAGATAGTGGACCGTGGGTAAGATGGTGGGATGGCAGGGGAGATGGAGGGAAATAAATCGATGGATGATGGATCGGAAACATAACAAGGAGTGTAGCAAAAAGTTTTGGATTAAATCTTTGTCCCGCAAGTCATTTGTTTAAACTAGAGGTGCAACGGATATCCGGTTACTATCCGGTATCCGGCCTATCCGGCCACTTTATTACTATTCGGGTGGGCACCGGATAGTTATCTGATATCCGGCCAAAACCGGATAGTTAAAAAAAGCGGTATAAAATATGAAGCAGTTTTATTATACTGATTGGATTTAGTATACCACCATGCTCCTTTCAAATAATGGTCAATCTCCATGGCCATTGAACTTTTTTCCGAAACGTTATCATTAAGAATGGGATTTTGCAAAGTGAGAGGGAAATGTGCGTTTATTTTCGATTTATTATAAATATTAAAAAACCAAACATAGTATAATCTTTAAAACTATTTTAGATACTTGCTACTGTTCTAACGAATACAACTACAATATATATATTTTTTTATTGAAAATTTCTGTTGTATTTGAATATTGCAGTTTGTCAATAAAAATAGTTCCTAATTTCTTTATTAGAACATGGCATTACTACACTGTGTGTAGTGGCGGGCTAGGTATAGGGAGTAAAAATTACAACATCGCGTGTGCCAGCTGGCTGAAATGAAATAAATGAGAGCTGAAATCTTCGCGGACGGGCGAATTTGCTATGCTGTGTTGTCATATCTCTCGCGCTACATGAATGTACATACCTAATGGGCAATTACACGCACTGTATATACAAAATTTCTGATAAAAACTGTATATGGTTGTATTAGAGCAATCGAAAGTATCTGAAACTATTTTAAAGATTATACCATTTATGATTTTTTAAATATTTATAATAATTCGACAATAACGCATACGCATACTTCCCTCTCATTCTGCAAAATCTTATCCTTAATGCTACTATTTTCTTTACCCACTTCGCCAAACAGTTTCAAATAGTGTTGTGAATATCAGCATCATCTTGTGGGTTTCTCTTACGTTGTTACAAGAAGGAGAAGAACCGCTTTCACTATCACTGCTTGAATATGAATCATCACAACTATTTTTTAAAGCCTCCAGCAGAATAATTTGGCGGGATTTTTCAGCCTGATTTTTATCGAAAAAACTTGTTTTAAATCTGGGTTCTAGAAGAGTTGCCAGTAAACATTTTTTGTCGTCTAGGTTGTTAAAATGAGTTTTCAATCCAACTTTCAATGTAAGCCGGATAGTTGGCCGGATATCTGGTATCCGGTACGAGAAGTTCGCCGGATATCCGGTATTCGGTATCCGGCCAAAACACTATCCGTTGCATCCCTAGTTTAAACAAAGGAATGTTGAAAATTGTGTCTTTTCGCAGTTTTTCTTAAATAGCTCTGGTTGTATAGCTCGTATCGCAATGAATAAAAGAGAGACTGTTCATAATAAAATTCCGCAGAAAACTAGATTTTCCGAACCTTTTTGATTAATTTGTTAGTTGCAATAAATAAGAACAATAAACAGCAGCCATTTTTAAACAATAGAAGATAACTTAAACAATGATGTAACTATTCTGACGAAATTTTAGGAGACAATGCCTCTAGTGGAGCTAAATCATCTTACTAAATTTCAAGTGTGGACATTGTGGACTGTACAACAATTTAAAAAACAATTTTCAGTTCGCCATATTGAAGTAGCTATTTTAGATATAAAAATTATAGTAACAGATTTTTAATTAGAGGGATGAAGCTCATTGAACCATTGTCATTTCAGATATTTTAATAATTTTTTAAGGTTTCAGTCCACCATATTGAATCCACTATCTTGTTTTTACAAATTCTATCGTTGTATTCATAATCAGCCAGTTCAAAAACTTACAGATAGTAATTTTAGTGTACATACTGAATGTTAGGAATTTTGGCCAGCTTTTTGAGATTTGGTCCCACGGTGAGGCACGACGATGAAATTTTATTTAACAATTTTTAGCATCTCTTTTGAAGGCAATCCATTTTTTTTAACTTTATGTAAACTTATTTGTCGAGGGGCAAACCACGAAGGGAATCTGGTGTACACTCAGAAGGAAATCTTAGGAAATCTGGAAGAAATCTCAGGAAATCTTTTGCTTTTCGTATATTCCCTGCCACTCTTCAAAGATTTTTTGAAGAAAATTCGAGGAAATCTTAAGGAAATCCCAGGAAATCTTAGGAAATCTGAAGGAAATCTCAGAAAATCTTTTGCATTTCGGATTTCTCTCCCCCGCTTTTCAAAAATTTTTTTGAAAGATATTCGTGGAAATCCGAAGGAAATCTTAAGGAAATACGAGGAAATTTAGAGTAAATCTGTGTAATCTTCGTCAAAATTTTGGGCGTTATCTGTAGAATGGCTCCTAATATCATTTAGTCTTTCTTGCGTAATGGTAGACCTCAAATGAATATTGAGCCTCCACAGTCATAGATCCCCAATCCCGGGAATTCCGACATTGTGTATCTCACGTATCTGCTCATATCCGCTGAAATTAAATTCTTCAAAAATCCAGTAGTCTACCATTTGTGAATCGATCTCTATTTGAAATTTCCGGATTTGATCAAGTTTCGTTATAACTGACCTGTACTATAAAGCGCATACATCAATTATCAGTAAAAACATGCAAAAATACAAACAACACAATGTTACAGCTTTAAATTTCCCGATCATTAGTCGACTGCGACTTTCAAGAACAATCGGGAACATCATTATTTACCTTGGTCATTTTTTTCAATATCATACAGTTGTCCTATTGTAAAAAATAAACGTCGTGAACCAGCATGATTCTCCCCGAATAAAAGAGTATAGCCATTCTATTTAATTTTCATGCTAGACACCCCATAGAGTGAAGAGACAAACTCAGGAAACAATATAATATCAGAAATTTAATACCTATTAAACTAACTGTTCGAGGTGTGCGCCTTTAAATTTGAATCATTGGATTATTGACCTTACTTGTTAGATAATAGAAAACGTGTATTTGAAATTAAATCCGGCAAGCTAACAGAAAAAAATTACTATTATTCTATTTTTAAAGGTAAACGATAAAAGAAATTTCAACTAAATAAAAAAGAGTAAAAAGTAAGTAAGTAAAAAAGAAGGTACCAAATAATAGGTTAGGCTTGAATCATAAATTACTTTGAACATTTTGAAAATGTTCTGTAGGGAGACAGAATGGATATCGATATCGATATTTTAGGAAAAAAATTAAAAATCACAGGCACACGCGTCGTTCAGATCAAATAAGCGCTTTCCAAGTTGTGGTGGTCGCGAACGGACAGATGTACAACCAAACGGACGAGCAGAAAGACATAATAAGGAATTATATGTAAAAAAAAAATATTTTAAAACAAGCTTTTATTATTATTTAAGTGTACTAAAACGAAAAAAATTAAATTAATTGTCTTAAAAGCTTGTCGCGCGTGACAAGTTCATATAGGCGTTAATTTTGTTTGACAGAGATTGTAAGTACCCAAGTAAGTACTTTTTTTTTATTCACGCGACAAGTTTTTAAGGCAATTAATTTCATTTTTCTCCCTCTCAGTAAGGCTAAATAATAATAAAACCTCGCTTTTAAAAAGTTTTTTGTTACATATAACTAACTTTATTTTTGAATTTTTAGTTATGTCTTAATTATTATTATTAGTTTTATATTCATTGCGTCATTCTCACTTAAAAGTACCGGATCCTCCGCCATTTTTGAGAATGCAACATCTGAGTTAATACCCTATCCGATCAAATTATAGTTTAAAAAACTAAAAAGTACACTTTTGGTACCATATTATTGTATTTTCAGCTCGATTGTAAGTGGTTCAAAATTGACTTGCAAGATTTGACCTAAACATACTAACGAACTAACATATAAACAGGTCAAGTTAAATAAAAGCTTGTATAAAGTGGTCAAAATTGGTTCAAGCATGTCAAAACATATAAAAAAGGTGTTTAAAAAAAATTCCAATTACCAAGCCTCCTTACTTAGATATAAGTAAAACTAGTGGAAGCATTATACTCTTCGTCGATTTACTGAGCTTTTTATATAATTACACATTCTATAGGATACTCTTCGCAATTTTCTTGTAAATAATGTTAGTTTTTGGACATTCTAAATTTTGTGATACCAACTTTGTTGTAAAAAAAAATATATGAAAAAAATATATATGAAAAAAAAAATGAAAAAAAAACACCCTGTCCGGGATTCGAACACAAGACTTTCGGAAGTCATTGGACCATCAGACATCACTAGGAAAACTGAATGCCTGTAGTCATTCGAGTATTATATTTCAACGAATTAGATATATTATGAAATATATACATTAGTAAAATGTATAAACAAAAAAAAATATAGAGAATAAAATTTCGCAAGATTTCTATTCAAGTACAAATGATAAAAATTAAGAAAATATATTTTTTTAAATTTAAATGAAATTTTTAATAACTTCTTTATTTACTGATTGATTTTTTTCAAAAACAATAGGGTTCTTCCTCTAACTATCGCTAACTTACTTTCCAAATTTCAATACAATCGGACTTTTCTTTCTTAAGTTATCGTTCTTACAAGAAACGTGACGGACGGACGGACACACGGGCGGACGGACCGACGGACATTTTGAAAGTTGTTCAAAATTCGTTCACTAACAATGATATGAATACTTTCTCTACGAGCGATATTTACTGATTTAGAAATGTGCCGATCAAATATAATACACTTTTCGTTTTTGCGAATAATAAACAGACTGATACAATTCGGACTAATTTTCCCATATAAGAGTAAAGCCTATATAGTACAGTATAGCTATTTATCTTCATACAGTAAGCTCTAACAAGACAAAAATTATAATTTTAAACTGAGCAAATGATATCCACCCAGATACATTAAGGATACTCTAATCGCCAATGATGGAGAAGCCGCCGGACGCAGATAAATCACACAAGTTCTTAACAAAACCGTACGTGATTGGTGTAATAAATTTATTACACCAAGCCGTCGCCGCCGCCGGACGCAGATAAGTCCCACCGATTCTTTCCAAAACCGTACGTGATTGGTGTAATACGTACGGTTTTGGAGAGAACTGGTGGGATTTATCTGCGTCCGGCGGCGGCGGCTTGGTGTAATAAATTTATTATCACACCAATTACGTACGGTTTTGTAAAGAACTTGTGTGATTTATCTCTGTTCGGTTCTTTTCAAAACCGTACGTGATTGGTGTAATAAATTTATTACACCATTCACGTACGGTTTTGGAAAGAATTGGTGGGATTTACCTGAGTCCGGTGGCTTCTTCTTAATTGGCGAATTCAGTAGGTGGCTGTGAGATAGTATACCTTGGAACCCTTGTGAACAATACTGGCGATTGTAAATATGAGATTCGGCAAAAAATACTGATGGTAAGATCCGCAACTTGCAAGTTGAACAAAATTTAGGATGACAGAAATATCACGAGATTTACAAAAATCAGACTTGCTAACGTCCTAGTTTTTTACATCTTTCTTTACGTCTCTGAGACATGGACCGTTAGAGAAGCCGATAGACGAGATGTGGGTCTGGAGATGTTTGTTACGAATTCCCTGGATAGTCCATGGCACTAATACTTCGAATCTCCCAAAAAAAAAAAAAAAAAAAATAGGTTTCCAACGACTCTCCAGCATCGTATTCTCTCGAATCTTTTCATTTTTCAGCCACCGAAGAGAGGTCTATATAGGATGGTTGATAGCTCAGGGAAAACCTAACTGCAATAGGTGCAGAGGAAACGAAAACGTTGTGCTGATGTCACCAAAGAGCTGATGGTATAGAGCTTGACGGAGACTTGAGCAAACGGAGGCCAACTAGAATAATTTACATGAATCATAAAACGTCTGGCAAGAGGTTGTGAATATGAAGAAGAGCTAATTATCAATATTTTTCAACCCCTGCCGCCACAGGCACAGAGCTTCCATCTTTTAGGATGAATTGGTTATTTCCATCTCCTACCGATACTAAGAAAGTATCTTTACGTTAAACGTAATCAAAATCGCTGAAATATTTGTGATTTTCGGTTATTTACAACTTTCTGAATATACTCCAAAACTAAATTTAATCCTGTTCAGTAGTGAAGTCGTCATTTTATTCTGATTTTCTCAGATATGCTAGCAGTATTAAGGCACTGATATGGGCCGTGTAGCATTAATGCAATTTCTACTGAATGAAGACGATGTTGTAAAGAATCACCAATATTACCGTATTTATTTATTTATCCAATAGGCAAATGCTCAATTACAGAATTAGGTGGCCACAAAACATAATACATGCGTAAACAAATGTAATATTAAAATGTTCAACAAGTCTGTTAAACGTAATGTAAGAAAGAACGTATTACGTCAAACATGAAATGTTAGCAATAAGTACGTAATCAAAAATATGTTTTTTCATTCTCTACACTTTTTTCCTCCCATTTCTATTTCTTTTTCTCTTCTTTCTTATATTCTCTTATTAGGTACATTTACGTTATCATGCAATACATCGTTGAAAAGGAAGTAACAGTACCCGATTTAAAATCAGGTTGTAGCGCACTCATGAAGTAAGCAGTTCAATGAATCACACAGGTCCACAAAAAAAAAGTTGTCTGCGCCGGGGTACTGACCATACCTATCCCTTGTATTTGGAGCCGCTGAACACGAATCTTAGTTTTTCCCCAGGACGTCAGGTTTTTTTTGTAACAGCAAATAAATATATAAATATTACGATTCAACAGACTTGTTTTGCCGTTAAAAAAAATCGGACGTGTTGGGGAAAAACTAAGGTCAGATTCGTATTCAGCGGCTCAAAATACAAGGGATATGTGTGGTCAGTACCGCCGCGCAGACCACTTTTTCTTGTTGCCACTGTGCCACACTCAGTGTGGCACAATCCCACACAAAAAAAGTCATCTGCGCGGAGGTACTGACTATCCCTTGTATTTTGAGCGGCTGAAGACGAATCTGATCTTAGTTTTTCCCCAGCACGTCAAGTTTTTCTTTCAACAGCAAATAAATATATTAATATTAGACTTTTTTGCTTTAAAAAAAAACGTGACGTATAGGGGAAAAATTAAGGTCAGATTTGTGTTCAGCGGGTCAAAATACAAAAGATAGGTATGGTCAATACCCCGGCGCAGACAACTTTTCTTTTTTGTGGGCCTGTGTCATCATCCCTCCTTTCCCAGCTTATGTGTAGTTGAAGAAAGCGGATAATATTCCGACGTACTTTAACTTTTGACATGTTGTAAAATTTTGAATAAAATTGACACTTGAATGTCTGGAAGAAGCCGGAGAAGGAATTATTACTCGCAAAGCAGAAAATATGAATAAATCAGAAAAGCTATAAGATATTTGTGAAGAGTAATTGACAAAAGTCTGCTGATTTGATGTGTTAATGTTATATTAATCTTGTGCATATGTGGGTGAGTGCTCTATTTATATTAATCCCTGCATTTTTAAACTATCTTATCAACGTATCACTTTATTAATTATTTGCTATTTTAATACTTTTAAATAATGAAAGATGCTCAATCTTGAAGCTATTTACGCTCGATTGTGAGCTTTGATTTTAATTCCCAAAATATTCTTTTATTGAATATGGATTAATTCCATAGATTGGTAAAATATTATTAAAATATTTTTAAATATATACTATTATTAAATGGATTAATTACACAGGCACACAAACAAAAATGTCAAGACTCAGAGGGTAGACCCCTACCCCTCCGTTCTTGGGGTCGCTGAAACCGAATATGACCATGAAAAAAATTAACTAGCCATTTCCCCGTTACCACCCCCTTCTAGGGGGTGGTAACGGGTAACGACAAAGTCGAGTAGGGTGTGTATTCCTATGTTTTCTGGGCCACTAAGAACGAAGAAGACTATCAAAAATGAATTAGTTATCCCCTAGCGACACTTTACCATCCCCATACACCCCTTTATGGGGTTTGAAGTGTCAATTTTCATACAAAGTCGAGTGGGGTACGTTTTCTAGGCTGCCTATAACAAAGAAGACTAGCGAAAATTAATCCAACCCCATCGTCCCAGCACCCTTTGCCACTCACATACACGCCCTTATGAGGGTTGGAATGGCAATTTTCATACAAAGTCATGTGGGGATACACACCTTACTCGACCTTGTATGAGAATTGACATTTCAACTTCCAGAAGGGGGTGTATGGGGGTGGTAAAGTGACACTAGGGGGTAACGAGAGGGTCTAATTCATTTTGGTAGTCTTCTTCGTTCTTAGTGGCCCAGAAAACATAGGAATACACACCCTACTCGACTTTGTATGAGAATTGACATTTCTACTCCCAGAAGGGGGTGTATGGGAGGTGGTAACGGGAAAATGACTAGTTAAAGTTTTTTTTAAGGTCATATTCGGTTTCAGCGACCTTATTTCGGAGGGGTCTACCCTCTGGGTCTTGACATTTTTTTGTGTGCCTGTGTTATCTACAATTGAATATAACCATTATTGTTATGGACTAATTGTTTCATTTAACTAATGTCATTTATAAGTCAAATCTGACTTTTCTTTTTAAATTTCATTTTTAATATTGATAGTTTGGTAGGTTGGGTTCCCTTTTGCAGGGGGGGAAATATATGTAGCGTACTCACTTACATATAAATATATATCATCACTAGGGATAACAAAATAACAAATTATTATTAAAAATTATATTTTGAATTTGAATATTAAATCTTTCGATAGAAAATTATATTTATTTAATAGCTTAAAACGCTATACAGGTGTCTGAACTTAAACCTTTTATTTGACAATCTATTTAACCTATCTATACGTATGATATGTATGTATATTATATATTCGCAAATAGTAAATGTATTATTATTATTATATTATGTAAATAGAATTTACGGGACGAAAGTAGAAATACTAATATACATAATACGATAATAGACAAACAAACGAGTGAATAGTTGTGACAAATACATAATATCAAATAAAATATAGTAAAACGTAATGTAATATGTAAAAAATATTGCGGCATATTAAATATTAAAATCAAGAACAGAATTTCTAGTTGCCCTCTCGCTGCAGAAAAATATATTAACGTTGTCCTCTATTTGAACATAATTGGCATATACATTATACACAAAATCTATATACAGTGTCCAGATTAAAATTCCCGGGTCGATTATTCGAAATTTAAACAGAATATTTGAATGCCGTAAAAGGAATTGACTGGAATGTATAAATTACAGTTTTGATTAAAAAAATTATTTCGCCATATTGAGATGCCGTTGCGATTTAAAAAATAGCTCGATCTCGATTCGAGATGTTTGAATTTCAGTATAATCCTTTAAGTAACAAAATCATCATAATTCTATTAAAATAAATTTTAGATAGGTTTTGAAACAATTTAATTCATCTTCCGGCCGAGATTTTCAGGTATAAATGATAATTTATTATTATCTGTATTGTGTACCGCGACATGATATCAACTGATTTAAAGCGGAAGCGGCATGTTAGAATAGTTGCGGCATTCGCATACTAATCCCTATTTTCTTCAAAAGTGAAAGACATCAAGTATGATCTATCTTTAATTTCCAATCTTCATCTTGTCAAGGAGGCAGCTTCCATCGATATGCGGTATATTTTGATGTAAAGTAGGAGGAGTATCGACAGGGACTATTGGATGTTGCTTTAAATGCTTGCTGGTTTGATTAATACTTACTCTATAATTCTTTCTTCAAGATTTTTCTGATATCTCGCAATCTCAACAACCAATTAATCTCTTTTACAATGTATTGACAGACATTTTGTATAAGCTCTTTTATATTACTGTTAAATTAATTAATAAACATAATAACTATACAGTATTTCTGCATACTCGTATTCTGATATAATTGTTCTGGCAACATATAGAAATCCAGAATAAATAGAAAAATTATTCACCATTTTTTCCATATTCCCTTGTTGAAAAGTTTGTACTAATGATCGATTGTTTTTCACTGACTAGTATTTATCACTTATTGCAAGAAAATACATTATGTTTGTTCCGTGGCTGTTGTATATTTTCAACTTAGACAAGAGCTGTTTTGCTAAATACCCTACTCTGATATTGAATAGAGATTTCTAAGTTTGGGTTAAAATGAGTTTACAGGGAGATAACTTCTTTATACATAAATAAGTTCTGGGCTCTTTATTTTGAATTATTTCTATTACCTTCGGTCTTAGAAGTTGAATGTGGAGTATAGAACCATAATTTAGTATTGATCTAATAATGAAGCTATCTGGAGAATATAAATGTTTTTTTTCTGATTCAATTCACTAGTATAGTGAAAAACCTGAACAGGTAAATCAAAACTACGTGCACTGAACAGATAAACCTTTTGAC
The DNA here is from genome assembly GCA_936432065.2 of Rutpela maculata. Taxonomy (NCBI): domain Eukaryota; kingdom Metazoa; phylum Arthropoda; class Insecta; order Coleoptera; family Cerambycidae; genus Rutpela; species Rutpela maculata. The sequence continues at coordinate 89,101,113 of OW386287.2, read as the reverse complement.
GGTCACATGTTTTCCTCAGTGACCGTTTATTCAAATGCATTTTTTTACAGAACCCGTATAGCGGAGCGAATCTGGGTTTGAAATGAAACCAACTTAAAAAAAAAAATTTTTTTTGACAATTCGGTTACACGCGTTCTCTTTTATCATGTTATCAACTTAGTTCAGCTTAATCACACGGGGTGGCGGAGGAATTCGCATTAAAAATTCGCAAAAACACGTTTTTCCACGATAACTTTGTTATTATTGACCTGACGAAAAAAAAAGTAAAATTAAAAATTGAAGATCTCTTGGAAGCGCATAATCTGTAAATTTTTTTTCAAATCGGACGGCAACTTTTCATGAAAATTTTTTTTGAAAATACTCTTTTTTTTTGCCCTAAAAAAGTTACGTCCATCTTTTACCTTCGTTACTTCTCGATACACTTGGTATCTATTCCGAAAGATAAAAATTTTCCCGCATGTTACATTTGAGAATGCAAATTTTCGACATAGCCTTAGAAAAAAAAATAAAGCTTTCTACACTTATTAAAATTTGACCTACATATTAACACATTATGTTAACAAATATATAGTGATAACACGATAAAAATTTGAGAGTAATCCATTGTGCCGTTTGTAAGTTAGAGCGAGTTAAGCGGAAAAATAATTGTTATATATATCCAATACACACCTAAAACTAGAGAAATGCGCCGCGAAAACTAGTGACGGTGTTGAATAATTATTTATAATAAGTTTAATATTTGACGAAGGGTAGACTGATAAAATATTAAGATGGAAAAAAGATTTATATATCCGAATATTAAGCTCCGAGGTCCCTATCCCTTTTCCTTAACATCTTATTCCCGAAAACGCATTATGACCCCTCCCTCCCTTTCTGTTGCTTGGATTGCGATATTTTTTTTTAATTTAATGATAAAAAAAAATCTCACTTACCTGTAAAAAAATTTCTCTTCTGAGCCCTTTTCTTCGTACTCAAAAACGCATTAAAAAAAAACGCAAAAGGTTGTTCCCCTCCCACAAGTTCGTTTATTTAAAAAAAAAAATAAATAAAAAAAATAATTCAGTCAAATATTAGACGCAATAACGAACAAATTCCATTTTGGTTTTTGAAAATCGCACAACAGGATAAAAAGTTCGAGGAAGTTTAATAATTTTCCTTTCCATATCTCCCTCCCCTCCCCTAATTGGCCCACCAGCCCAATCCTCCGGCTCCATCAATTCTTATCTATTTCACCTAGCTCAAAAAAATCTCATCCCCCTAACTTCTTTTTTTCGTAAAAAAATTAAGGAATTACTTTTTTGTGTATTAGTGTTAGGGCAAAAAAAAAGAGTATTTTCAAAAAAAAATTTCATGAAAAGTTGCCGTCCGATTTGAAAAAAATTTACAGATTATGCGCTTCCAAGAGATCTTCAATTTTTAATTTTACTTTTTTTTTCGTCAGGTCAATAATAACAAAGTTATCGTGGAAAAACGTGTTTTTGCGAATTTTAAATGCGAATTCCTCCGCCACCCCGTGTGATTAAGCTGAACTAAGTTGATAACATGATAAAAGAGAATGCGTGTAACCGAATTGTCAAAAAAATTTTTTTTAAAAAGTTGGTTTCAAAACTCCTCTTTTTCTCGCCAGATCCGCTCCAGTAGTATCATGATTACGTTACTACAGAGTTTTAATAGCTATTTTTAGAAGTATATGAAACAAGGTAATTGTTTCAATTGTTTTTTTTTTTTTCATTAATAGGCACTCAGTAAGACACCCCAATAACTGTTGCAGATCTGCAAAACTAATAACATTTTGGGAAATAATAAAAATTTAAATAGTTAGGCAGGTTTTTTCGTATACGGTGTCCAAACGGTGAGGTCCAATGTTACAAAATTGTGTGTTGATATTTTTAGGGCCAATAGTACATCCAAGAACGAATGTAAGTTGCAGTCGAACGTGATGCGCCTTAGCTGCCGCTGGAAGGCATGGCGATTTTAAACAGCTTTGAATTTATGTAGAGGAGTTTTCCCTTGTTTAATACGCGCTGTGATTTATTTTGCCTGACCTCGAGCCTAATTTTTTAAAGGTTGATGTTCTTTGAGAGGTAATTCTGTTTGGGTATACAGAAAAATTAATAATAACAAAAACCTGTTTTAGAAAACTGTTAGTCAATAAATAAAAAAGGAGATTTTAGATGAAGATTAATTATCAGTTGTTTCCTCAAGGGTGGGATGTTGCGGGGTAGGATGTTGTCCTACGTGTGTGAGATATGTCTCGTGTAGTAGTTTGTGTGTGTGTGTGGGGTATGTTGTCGTAATATCGAAATACATGCACAGTGTAGACGTAGACGCCTCTACGCTCGCCCCTACTATCTTAACGTATTCGATTACTCATCTTACATCCTCCCAGATCAGTTTTTGCAAATATTTTCAATTATGGACACGTCAACTTTACAGATTTATTATATGTACAGATTCTAATGTCATGTTATCTAGCATACTCTATATCAAAAATTTACAGATTAGATTAGGTACTCGGTTATTTTTAATTCTTTTTTTTTACAGATGAATATATTTCAACAATAATAAACATCAGACGTATGTTTAAGGTGAGCTCACGGTGAACGTAATTCGACAATTTCTCCTACATCTCTGAACCGATACAGACAACTTTATAGAAAGGTACTAGGCTATAAAAAATTAAAGAAGGAAATTTTTTTTCTCGTGCGAAAATCAAACATTTTTTTGTTGATTTCAATAGTCTATCATTCTATCAAGTTTTCTCTAAAAGCCAATCAAAGAATTTTTGCAATCGGTTCAAGGAGGTAGGAGAAATTGTCGAATTACGAAACCATTTTCTTAAGCACCGCCACCGCTACAGATTTTAAAAAGTGTTCCCATTGACACAGTGCTTTGAGTGTTTAGTTGAGTATGAGCACAGTACCTCGGGACAAATCCGGATACCATAAGGTCCGTTTGCGGAAAGAAATATTTTTACATAAAAAATCATAACTTTATTAAGCTCTGTTAACAGCGGATTAGCTAACCTATTTTGATAAAAGCACCAAATTTGGCACAGAGGTAGACCGATATAATATGAACAATTTTGGATGTGGAGCCATCGGCCAACTGCCTCTTGGCGGCCGTGGAGGCCATTTTCTAAAATGGCCGCCAGTGGACACCCGAAAGACAACGGAAGTTAGATAAAGTTTTCTGCTGAAGGTTTTACTGAATGTTTATTGAAGTTACAATATACACCTTGAATGTGGAAACTGAAGTGTGGGTGTCCTTCGGCTCGGGGGTTCCGCTTCTTGGCAGCCCATGAGATTGCTCGGGCTCTGGATCCTGAAAAAGTTCAGGCACTACGGATGGATGTTTCATGCGTTGACGGGCTGCGACACGGTCTCCTGCTTCGCTGGACGTGGAAAGAGGACAGCAAGGGCAGTGTGGACAGTGCTACCTGAGCTGACTCAGACACTCACTCTTCTTTCCACTGCACCAGATCGTATTAATGAAGACACCATGCACACCATTGAAAAGTTCATCATACTGCTTTATGACAGAACAAGCACAGACACCGATATCGGCAAGACACGTCGCAAACTGTTTGCAAAGAAAAGCAATGTTCAGCTGATCCCACCGACAAGGGCAGCCCTGGAGCAGCACGTCCGAAGAGCAGTATGCCAGGGCGGACATGTCTGGGGTGAGGCTCTGATTCCTGCACCAACACTGCCAACACCAACCGACTGGGGTTGGATCAAGACCAGCGGTGTGTATGAATTTCTCTGGACAACGCTACCCGAAGCATCCCAGATCTGCAGAGAGCTCGTCTTTTGCAAAGACTGTATGAAAAAGTGCAAGTGCAAGAAGGCCGATCTGGAATGCACACCACTGTGTGCTTGCGATGTGGAGTGCTCTGAGAACTGAAGTCGCATTCTTAAAACGAATGTTCTGAACTGGCAGTATACTGTACTGGGCTGTAAAACAGATTTTTAATAGTTTGTCTTTTAATTTTTTAATGCAATATGAAAAATGTACAGAAATGGCAAAGTTTATTTGAATGTAATAGATCTTAGTTTTCCATTAATCTTTAAATTACTTTAAACATTTCACATACAATAATACTTCAGAGTCATATTATAAAGTTAAATTAATATTTTGTATTGTATTTTTTTAAATAATTTCAATATAATTTGAAATGTGAAATATAAAATTGTTAAATAAATATATATAACTTACAAACTATCTGGCATGTTTTCATTCAAAACATTCAATAAACATTCAGTAAAACCTTCAGTAGCAAACTTTATCTAACTTCTGTTGTCTTTCGGGTGTCCACTGGCGGCCATTTTGGAAAATGGCCGCCACGGCCGCCAGGGGGCAGTTGGCCGATGGCTCCACATCCAAAATTGTTCAAATTACATCGGTCTCCCTCTGTGCCAAATTTGGTGCATTTATCAAAAAGTGCACAATATGTTGAAATATCCTAGTTAAACTGCCGCAGTATGTAAAAATGTCATTCATGATTACTATCACGCTAGACATCAGCAAATAAAAAGCGAGGGAATTACCATATTTATTTTCAAATATGTTTACATTTTTTTTTTTTAGTATGTTTGAATATTTATCTTTTAACATTAGTACCTACAGGATATCATCTATTTGCCCAATATACACAATTACACAGTTGGTAACAATAAAATGTATAATAATTTATTTAATTTATTGGAAAAAGGTGTCTTATCTGTTATATTTGGAATATCTTGTTGACATTGCAAATAAAAATATAAAGCAACTCATTCAAGTTTGCGGATTCTATCAGGTCATGAACTTCTGAATCAAATTTAGCGAGGTTATACAAATATGATATCAGATATTAAATTATGTGGCAAATTTAAATAAAAAACTGAAGAAATCTAGATAATGAATATACTTATTAAGTTTTCACATTTAGTCACAAACCCATCATTTCAATTTCAAAATTTTAAATAGATACATAGTTTGCATAATTTCTTCCTGAAAAATAAAATGATTTTTTTCAGGTACCGGCGGTCAGGTTATTTATTTATTTAACAATCATGGAAGTAAATAGCCCAATCACAGATTGTGTTTATACTTGGGCAGTTTCATTATAATTTTATTAAATAAAAATACATAATAGGTAAGTAGATAGAGTAGAAAGCATTTTCTAATAAAATATTTTTAACGGATATAACAAACTTTGCTTTGCTTGCATGTTTATTATTTTCTGGTAATTTGTTATACAAATTATACCTGTGTAATAAGGATTTGACTTGTACGATTCTAATCTGTGCAAGTTATATTGTAAATCATTTCCATGTCTAGTTGGATACTTGTGAAATTCATTTTGAAAGTTAAAATTCATATTATGCTTAACAAATTCCAACACATCTAGAATATACATGGTAACATTAGGTAACATTATTCTTTCTTCAATAAATGTCGTTGTACATGTTTCTCGAAATTTTAATCCAACCATACATCTTTTGCAATATGAATATTCTATTTGCTGCAGTTGAGTTTCCCCAAACAATTATGCTGTACCAATAATAGATTCAAAATTTGAATGATAAAATATTTTTGATGTTTCTTTACTAGATCTTGTGTAATCTTTTCAGTGCAAAACGATTTTTTGCGGATTCTTTTTATAAGTAATCTACATGGTACTTCCAATTTAAGGATAAATCTATATACACCCCTAGTATTTTAAAGTTTGTTACTCGTACCACGACCGGCTTTAATGTGAACAGGCCGGAATATGGAAATGTGGCAACATGTGGTTCAGTCCTTTTTGGCAAAACAAAACAGTTGTGCAGTAATCTGTCACGAATAAATTGGCATTATAATACATAAAAAGTGCCTCTCTGTTGATGTAATTTCACAAATTGTGTTTTATAAAGTAAGTAGTTATTATTTTAATTAATTATATGGTTATCTATCGCACCTGAAATCACTTTTTGTGCGTCAAATTACGTTATAACCTTACTTTTTATGCAAGCTATATTTTTAATTCAATTCACTTTTACTACCAAAACCAATAAATAATTTTAATTAATTCTAGGTCTGGGGTCTGAAAACAATAACAACATGCCAGATAAATATTGTGTACCTGGCTGTACAACCAATTACAGTTCTTTATCTAAAGGTTATGTCCGAGCCTTTAGATTTCCTAAAGAACCAGAACTGAGGAAACAGTGGCTAAAGAGAATTTCTAGGAAAAATTGGCAGCCTACAAAATATTCAGTGGTGTGCATAAAACATTTTTAGACAGTACAATATCCAAATCTGAACGATACAAAGATGCTTATGGTGTGTGGAAGGAGAGAGAAATGAAAAAGTTTATATTAGTATCTGGTGCAGTGCCCCGAGTAACGGAAACTTACCCTCATCCACCAGTTATCGCTGGGGCCATGATGAAGGAGAAAAGATCGCGTGCGATGTGCACTTTGAAGAATATGAGGATTATTATGCTGTTTGTTAACGACCTAAGTTTTTTAAATTAATTGTAAGCAAATAATTTATTTTGTCATAAAAATATTTTCATGCTGTCTGGATTCCACTTACACTATAACCCACTTCCATGTAATTTCAAGTATAACCCGTCGATAAATCACTTCCCAGACCAGTATATACATGAAAACATAAAGGGATACATAAAAGGGACAAGGAAAAAGAACATTAAAAGGAATGTTTTTTGGCCGCTTCAGGGGGTTGGGGCAGTCAAAAACTTCTCCCACTACTTCCATCGTGTTCAGCACCCTCGAAAACGAGGGGGAAGGTAATCTCGTCTTTGCACGAAATGTTTACGCTATTTTTTCCTTCATTACATAGACTATTAGTAGGACTGACAGAGTTTAAGATTGTAACGTTGCCACATCTTACACTCCGGCCTGTTCACATTATAAGATGGTCGTGCTTGTACTATAGATTTATTATTTAGTTTAAATCATGGATTATATAGATTATTTCACTCATTAACGCGATAGCCAATAGCTGATTTTTCACAACATTGCACCAATCAAAAGTCATTATTAGTGATAAACCAACCTAGATCGGCTTTTGACAATACCAACATGAAAAAATTATCGCTCTAATTTTTTTGCATCGACGCATCGACAAATAATTTTTTGACATATATGTTTTGTTTCGTGAAATGTTTTTCGCAAATAGGTTCACTCTTGCTTTTAAATTTTATCTATACATTTTTCTCTAGCTTGTGTGCGTATATGTATTAATATTTATAATATCTATTTCCGAAACGTTCCTTGTAGTTCTCGAGATAATATCAATTGCATAGTACAAACATATGTCACACGGGCTGCAATTGTGACAGCCATTTTAAACCCGTCATTTAAAATTTTTTATTTTTGACATAAGATCCGATATCAGCTGCTCCGAAAATACCTAATCACCAGTTTTAATACAATTTTGATGAAATATAATTTTTTGTTCATTTTTGAGAGTTTGGCCCACTATGCACTGGACGTAGCTTGGTAAAAATCTACCAATGGGACTATCTCCGTGCAATAGAGCTCAATTGCCAAGCTTTTAATATAAATCACTGGCGCATTCCCCAAATTTGAGAATATGCTGGTAATATAAAAAAAACTTGTTACTAATTTTTGCTCAACTTACAATATACGTAATTTAGATTTAAATCTCTCGTCATTGGTATTTGAACATAGTTATAAAATGATAAAATTTGAACGTTTTGTTAAAATACTGTGCAAAAATTAAAGATTTTGAATTATTGGTAAATAATTATGCATTTAATTCCACTACATTTGAACCATTATTGTCTAGTTTCTATTTAGATTTTTTCAATAAAATAGCTTATATGCCAAGATAAAAAACTGCTCAAAATGTGAACAAACCCAGTGCTGTAGATTCTAAGAAACTTCCTATGTAGGATGTAAAGGTATACCAGAATTTTTCAGAAACTGAGGCAGCAAAATTGGATAGTTTTGAATTATTCAAATTAAGCCTTTAGAATATGTTAGGGACTCCTGTTTGGATATTGCCTGATACTGCCTGTAGAAATAATTTACAACTAATTAATAATAGAAATACATTTGTTTGACGAATCTACAATTTTGCTTAATTGGTTAATTAAAAATCAATTGCATATATATTGAAGTGACGTCAATTCGCATATTTTTCGCGAAGGTCATATACAAATCCCACAAAAAAGTTATGTGTGCATAGGCGAGGATTCTTAACGTGGGCTAATTTTTATTTCTCTTATTTTATATTTCCACGAACACATTTCGCTAGTTCTAGCCTAAAGGCTCACATTATTCGAGATTTGTAATCTAGTAATTTATGCTAATTTGCAGGACCGCATTTCATAAGGCTAACTGGACTATAGCCTAGGGGCGACAATGTGCGAAGGGACGCGTGCTAGGGCATGAGGGGCGTCGCGAGTTCTGCGCTCTCTGCTTATTAAAAAAAAAAAAAATTTGTCTCCCCCCCGCTAATCAATTTTGAAACCCGGATGAAATTTTTATGGTCGCCGTTCGTCCGTTCGCGAGTCGCCGCTCATCTCCGAGAGCAGTGCTGCGACTAATTCGTCGACGAATATATTTTAAAAATAATATTTTTAGCAGGTATGTTTGTAGTTTTTACTTGTCATAGCTATATAAAGTAAAATGATAGCAATGTATATTACTATATTATACATTGCATATTTCATTGGTGGGTACACTGGCGAGCAGTTGAAAGTAAATATTTGTTGTTATTTTATAATTGTGGTTTATTGACAGTTAGTTGTATGATATAATTTAGGTCTACACAGTAGGTACTATCTACACAGTAAGTACTTGAAAGCCATACTAACAATAATTAAAGAAAAAATATCAAAATCCTTCCAACCGTCTTTTTTTGCCCGTGGTTAATTCTTTGCTCCTATGTTTTTCAGATTATAATGTTAAAAGGAGAAGCAGATTTTCCTCATGCTCCCGATAACATTAAAATTAATGACTTTTTAGAAATTTTCATTTTGTAGCGAGCACAGATCACAAGAAGAGAAACACTAATTGGCGCAAGCTAGGAAAACGGGTTTGAGGAACTAGATCGTGGCTACTACCAGTCGCGGCTACTCGGTAACAGTCGTCAGCGACTGGCGAAAGTGTAGGAAAACCTGTCTTTACAAACGCATTATTCGCGCACAAGACGCATTAATAATAATAACAATAATAATAATAATCTTTATTAATTTTTAGAAAACAAAGCACAAAGTACATTTGTTTTAAAAAATTACGTCAAATAATTAGGTACAAATTCAAATACAAATACAAGTGTATTATGAATCTTCTTTTTCTTCTTTACAATGTCTTGGTAAATGTTTTGTGATACATACATTATTCTGGTTCACACATGTTTGCTGTTTGACATGTCTGACTTCATCACGCCATCTGATGCATTTGTTAAGCCTCAGTTCAAGGTAACATCAGTTCAACAATTTGGAGGGTGTACTTTTCACTGCTTACTATCTGGTTTTTCCTGAACCATTCGCCTATCTATATCCCCCCCCCCCCCATACATAACCTCTACAAGTTTTAAACATTATTTTTTACAATTAATTATTTTTATTTATTTGCTTTCATCATGATTAGAGAATATTATTTAGGTATTATGCAAATCACAACTTACGCACTTTTTAATTTATCATGTAATTCAATACTTCGTCAGTATTAGCTAGAAGAGTAGTTGTTTTGATTGGTTCTCCAATAATGAGTGTTTTAAAGTATTTACCTAACTAGTATATTAGCGTGCCCAGATTAGGGCAACAATATACAGAAAGTAGGTATTTTCATAATAAATAAAAAAGTGTGTAAGTTGTGATTTGCATAATACCTAAATAATATTCTCTAATCATGATAAAAAAAAATAAAAAAAATAATTAATTGTAAAAAATAAATCAAGAATAGGCTTGTAAATAATGATATACTCTACTGAACTAACGAATTCGAAAAAACTTGTACAACTTTTCTAGAGTTGAAATAGAATGTAAGGTTCAATGATTCTTGTGAATGACTGAATTTCAATAAATAATTTAAGTATCTTCAATATATTTTTTTGTCTTAAAATGCCAGGAATCCTATCATGTAATTCAATACTTCGTCAGTATTAGCTAGAAGAGTAGTTGTTTTGATTGGTTTTCCAATAATGAGTGTTTTAAAGTGTTTTCCTAAGTAGTATATTAGCGTGACCCGATTAACGTACCAATATACAGAAAGTAGATAATTTCATATTAAATAAAAAAAGTGTGAATGACTAAATGTAAATATTTAAGTATTTTCAATTTTTTTTTTCTTTAAAATGCTAAGAATCATATCATGTAATTCAATACTTCATCAGTATTAGCTAGAAGAGTAGTTGTTTTGATTGGTTCTCCAATAATGAGTGTTTTAAAGTATTTACCTAACTAGTATATTAGCGTGCCCAGATCAGGGCAACAAATACAGAAAGTAGGTATTTTCATAATAAATAAAAAAGTGTGTAAGTTGTGATTTGCATAATACCTAAATAATATTCTCTAATCATTTTAAACATTACAGTTATGATTGGTGTTTTGATAATATAAAAGGTTTAAAAACAAATGAATATTACATTTTTTACTCCCTATACTTAAATGCTTACACCTGCATAGGTATATACATCAGTTGGGACTAGGGTCGCCAGGCGTCCAGCTTTAGCCGGACATGTTTGGCTTTTTACGGTTTTGTTCGGCTAAAAATTAACATGTCCGGCCTGCATAATCGTATGTTACAGACTGAAATAGGCGTTCGGGCCACCGAAGTATGACTAGTATCTTATCGTCCTAGTATGTTATCCTCCTTAACATAAAATTTTTGCGCAATTTTTTTTTTTTTTTTTTTCGAGAAAGGCAAGGAATATTTTTGGCGTTTTGCAATATATTAAAAAATGATCCCTGTCCTCCTAGAAATGCCCAAACAATAACTATCGCCAAACGACCTTGACCTAATAAAAATTGACAAAGCAAAAATGTTATGTTACCGATGTAAAGTAAGGATACGTCGGTAACATACAAGTCATACTTCGGTGGCCCGAACGCCCATTTCAGTCTGTAACATACGATTATGCGTCCGGCCTGTCCGGTTTTTGTCCGGCTTTTTGCCTTAACTCTCTGGAAAATACGGAATTTTACTCCGAATTATTAATATTGGCAGAGTATTATTTTGCTATTTCAGGACACAATGCCAATAACGAAAGAGTATTTTCGTTAATAAATGCCCAGTGGTCGAAAGAACGAAATAAACTATATATAGATATGATAGCCAAAATAATGTTTCTACAGTGCAATTTAAAAATAAGTTGTGAAGAATTCTACCATATGATCTGTGAAGAAAAAACCTTACTTGATAAAATAGGCTCAAATGATAAATGTACATAATTTCTGCTTTTAAGTTTTAAAAACACATTTTTTTTATTAATAAAAATTATTTTATTTTATATGATTAGAATGAATTATTCAGTTTTTTTATGTGATACACTTCCCAGTTTCATTTGATATTGTATGAATTAGTTTCATACGCGATTTTTTCGTTTTCAGTCGCTTTTTTATAGACATATTTTATTGTTTTGCGATGAATTTTCTGTTTCCATGTAACAAATATTCATCTTTAAATTAAGTTTAATAAAAATATTAAAAGACTGATTTTGTGGTTTAGTAATTTTTTTATGGCGAACGAATGTTGTCCGGCTTTTTGTACCAAATGTCCGGCTAAATTTATAAATAAAGTCCGGCTTTTCGAATTTTAGGCCTGGCAACCCTAGTTGGGACATATCGAAATGATCAAGCGAAAAGTCACTTGTTTCATGAACTAGTATTTTTATTTCTTTAATATACTGTAATAACAAAAGGCAATATTAATTATTTAAAAAAAAAAAAATAATACCTTCAGTGTGAGCGACACACCAAATGTTGCACCTCCACCCCAACCCACCAGAATACATAAAATCTAATCGTTGCCCTGCTTCAAAATTTAAATGAATTTGGTGGAGAATACTTATTTCTCACATCTGAAGGAGAATATACGGGATATTTCCAGTTGCTTTAAGGATAGTATATGTCACTGCGTCAAACTTCAACTTTCTAGTTACATTTTCGGATTTTGGATTGTTACCATTGGTATGGAAATATTACCTATAAGAGTAATAAACCTCAACTCCCCAGTTCTTCTAGGAGTGGCTTAGAATTCCGCAAGGGTCAAATTTTTTCGCCCATTCGCCCGTCCCTTACTCCGTTTAAAATAAAATTTTTACCTCGCACTCGGCAAGTTTTGAACCCACATTTTCTTACAGTGATAAATATAAAAAACCACTACTTCCACATCCAGATTTCCCATCCAAGTTTCTTACGAAGAAAAAAAAATGATACTCTATATGCACTCTACTATGTGAAAATAATTGTGCATAGAACTTTATTAATAAAACGTTGAAACCGTCTACTCCTAAAACCCATAAAGCGACATGTCACATGGTTCTAGAGGTGACCGAGGGGATGGCTGATGCCAAAAAAAATGTTGAGGCGTTAAGGTTCTTGTGCACACACTAAATCACAATTTTATTTTCTATCCTCTTTAATAAAGGTGGGGGAGGCTGAGGCTGATGCCTAAAATTAAGACCTTTAGCTCTTTGCATGCACTAAATTACAATTTAAGTTTCGTACCTCGTTTAATAAAGGATCAAAATTTCAATACAATAAGACTTTTTTTTCTTAAATTATCGATAGACAGACGGACAAGTTGTTCAAAATTCTTTCACTAACACAATGATATGAGCGACATTTATGGTTTTAGAAATGTGACAATCAAATGCACTAAATGCCATATACTCTTCGTATTTGTATTTGCGAAGAATAATAATAATAATTTGATCAGTAAACTAACGTTACACTCATAGCATGGATAAAACAACTGATGGGGTGTGCACTTTTGGTTTTTTAAGTCACTCTAACTGAAACATCTAAAAATGAAAACTTGTTTCTACTTTTTCTACTTCTAATGTAAATTAAAGAGAAAGTTCCTTATTATTTTTATTTTCTAAAAAAATATATCTAACAAATCGACTCTATGAGGCCAAATTGCAATAATACGACATTTCACCAATAGATAACTGATTTGTATGTACAGTACATGTCTATTTTCAAAGTCCTCCATAAATATATTGCTTAAGATGATGACAAAAGAGACATTCCCATTTCCATTCCAAAATTCTTCATTTTCCAAATGAAAATAAATTGTAAACAAGCTAAAGCTAGATGGAAACATATCCTTAGACAGTTTATTGAAGTGCATACTAATATTCAGCTGGGTTACTTTTTTTTGACAGCTCAGTATGCTTAGAAATAAAACCAGAAAGTTCTTGCTTCAGCAGGGTTGGCTAGCAACCCCTTGTTTTTCTGGAACTGCTTGTTAGTAAGGATCTGAGACTAATAGAAATTCGGTTATATTTTATGGACTCTTGCTTGCTTTACCCATCCCCCAAACGCTTCAACGGAATAAGAGCAACATATAATCTAGCTCCAGATCTCGTTATGATACATAGGTGTACCAAATTTCAAGTCAATATCATAAACCGTTCCAAAGTAATCATGTGCACAAACAAGTTGCACAGATAGACAGACATAATTTTTTTGCTCAAACTTAAAATCTCGACATCAATGGCATTTTAAGCCTATATCAGCAAAAAAAATTCAAAAATATTTTTACCGTGGATACGGAAGTAATTAAGTCAAAGCGGATTGAATCCAGGTGGAAAAATAGTAGTAGGCATTTACACAACAAAAGTAGCACATCTGACAATTTTCAGACTTCACTACCTCATGCTTGGGGAACATTTCAACTCACAATTTAACTCCTTCAAATCAGCAGAAATAATCATCTCTATCAACTCATATATGACTTGTCTATACAGGGTGGTCCGTAAGTAATGGTCCATAGAGCAACAGTGTGTTTCTGATATTAAAATATTACGATTTAACTAAACTTACCTTAGTACAAAAGTTGATATTAACAGAGATACAGGGTGTTAAAGTCAATATTATATTTTTAATTTTCTCATATAACTTTTGAAGTTTTTCAAGTGTTGTTGTGAAAATTGGTGAATGGGTTTTTTTTGAGATGAAAAATTCAAATCTGCTCCCATTTTTTGTGTAGATCCTAGAGGGCGCCACATAAACATTGCTTAAGGTGTAAATGTACTCTTAACTTTTTTACCCGTAACGTTATCCCCTTTTTTATTAAAAAATTCTAAACCTATCTCATTTTAGCGAAAAAAACTATACTAGTGACTAGTCTTAGAAATTGACCGTTTTCGAAAAAATCACATTTTAACATACACCCTCATAAATCATTATAAGAAATATTAACGTAGTAGGCGCCGATGCCAACAATACTTTTGACATTTAAAAATTGTCGTAACATTCATTTTTTGCGATTTTATTTATCTATTTTTCTTAATATCAGTTAATTAATGAAAATCAGATTATTCAAACTCAGATATGAGAAATATGGTTAATATTTATTGTCAACTGAATTACAATGGACATGCTGCGCAACGTATTTGGGGAAATTTCCAAACAGATTACAACCTGATCGTAGATTATTTCAAAATTTGTTCAGAAATTTAGGCGAAAGTGGTTCATTTCGTCCTAAACGTGATAATTTAGGTCGACCGAAAATTATTACGCCTGACCAAGAAGAAGAAATATTAGTTCGCATTGCAGATGATCCACAAGTTAGTACAAGACAATTATGTGCAGCTACAGGTATCAGTAAAAGTTCCATTCTAAAAATATTGCATGCAGAAAAATACCATCCATTCCATTTTACGCCCGTTCAAAATGTATTGCCTTGCAAGTGATATTCGGAACAGACAAAATATTGACCACTCATTCGTCAACAGAATATTATTTACGGATGAAGCTGCATTTACCCGCCGAGGTATCTTCAATTTAAGAAGTAACCATTTTTGGGAAGCTGAAAATCCTCATATAAAGCGAGAACGACATTTTCAACGTGAGTTCAAAATCCATGTTTGGTGTGGGATCTTTGGGGACAGTTTTCTAGGACCACATGAATTGCCAAGAAATTTAAATGGTAACAATTCTTTACATTTTTTACAAGATGATTTTATTGATATGTTGGATGCACTACCACTGAATTTGAGACAAAATATGTTGTTCATGCAGGATGGTGCTCAGTCACATATTTCCAATCAAGTACGAATTTATTTAAATACTATTTTTCATGAGCGCTCGATTGGTCATGGTAGTCTGTTTCCTTGGCCAGCACGTAGTCCAGATTTTAACCCACTGGATTTCGGTATATGGGGCGCAATGAATGATCTTGTTTACAAAAATCCTATAAATACCCATGCACAACTTTGGCACGAAATCAATGCAGAGCAGCCTTTTTTGATCCAAGGGTATTATTTAATATGAGGCGATCTTTTATGAATCGTATGGATAGGTGTATCGAGAAGAATGGTGGATATATTGAACGTTTACTCTAATAGTAATATCCTTTGTTGATTTTCCTTTCCCATTCTGTTTTTTATTCGTTGAACCCTTGTTTAAACCATAATTTTGTTTAATTAAATCTTCTCTTCATTGTTTTTCAAATAAAATTAATTAACTTGATAATTCGTGCTTTAATTCTACGTAATAGTGTCAACATTACAATTTTTAAATGTCAAAAGTATTGTTGGCATCGGCGCCTACAACGTTAATATTTCTTATAATGATTTATGAGGGTGAATGTTAAAATGCGATTTTCTCGAAAACGGTCAATTTCTAAGAGTAATGACAAGTATACTTTTTTTTCGCTAAAATGAGATAGGTTTAGGATTTTTTAATAAAAAAAAGTGATAATGTTACGGGTAAAAAAGTTAAGAGTAACATTTACACCTTAAACAAGGCTTATGTGGCGCCTTCTAGGATCTACACAAAAAATGTGAGCAGATTTGAATTTTTCATCTCAAAAAAAACCCATTCATCAATTTTCATAACAATACTTGAAAAACTTCAAAAGTTATATAAGAAAATTAAAAATATAATATTGACTTTAACACCCTGTAGCTGTGTTAATATCAACTTTTGTACTAAGGTAAGTTTAGTTATATCGTAATATTTCAGAAACCCACTGTTGCTCTATGGACCATTACTTACGGACCACCCTGTATATAACTTAACATCAACGTATTTCTCAAACAAAACAGTCCACTATTAGCGAAAACTTTTGAAATCAGAATTAAATCCATGCGCAGATATTATCAGCTATGAATCAGTTTTAGATCTGGACCCTGAATTTGTATTAACGAAATCAAAATGTATTTTCCCTTCCTATAATGGAATAGCACAACTTATATTTTTAAGTATAGTAGATCAATTTTCCAACTATACAAAAGCCTACACGGGTGGATCTAAAACAAAAAAACACGTTTCTTGTGGTTTCTACATACCTGAAGCAGATATTAAGAAATCTTATACTCTAAATGCTAACTTTTCCATATTTTCAGCCCAAGCTGTAGCTACACCGTTATATGAATTTTTTGATAGCAAGAATCTAGATGAAAATATACTAATTATCTCAGACTCGGTATCAGTTTTATCGGCCATTGATTCAAATTATTGAGCAACTTCAAGTATTGAGAAGCCAAAGTATAAACGTCACTTTCATTTGGGTTAAAAGTCACTGTCGTATAGGAGGAAATGAGGTTGTTGACAATATAGTACAGTCACTGAAGGTTTTCATTCGTTGAACCTCCATCGATTTTCATGAAAATTTGTGAGTAGTTAGAGGATACCTCAAGAAACAAAAGTGACATAGTGCCAACTTGCGCTTTTACCCTGGGGGTGGATGCCACCCCTTCTTAGAGGTGAACATTATTTTATGAAAAATAACCCCAGGAATCGATAGAGGGACCAATTCTAAGCAAAATTTGTTATATAAAGTTATTAAAATAAATCAATACTTTTTGAGTTATTAAAGATCAAAGATTTTGATTTTTCGTGAAAAAAATGCATGTTTTAAAGCGGTTTTTCATAAATAACTCAAAAACTATAAGTTTTTACAAAAAAGTTACCATTACCAAAATTGAAGCTAATAAAAAAACGAATAAATTCCTTCCTTAAAAAAAACCTTTCAATATTAATTCAAAGTGAGCTATAGGTAATTGAATGTATATTTTTTTTCGGTACTCAAATCTAAGTATTCAAGCTTAAATAACGGGAAAACGATGCATTTTATAAAATATACTTACTGAACACTTTTCAAGTACTCAGAAATACCTATCAAATGAGCTGTAGAAGAAGTTGATAGCTCAAAATTAAGCAAGTTATGATGAAAATAAGAGGACCCTTTCGAATTTTTTAGGAAAAAGTGAAAAATAAAACCTACGCCATTTCCACAAAAATTAAAATTTATAATGATCCCTATAAGACTTTCTTTATTTTAGCATAAGTAATGACTTTAAAAATTTTCACCGGTTTAGAATGCATATTTTTGAAAAAAAAAAAAATATGATTTAAAAAAATCAGAATTTTTCAAATTTTCGTAAATTTCATTTTCTTTTGATAATAACTCCAAAAATACTCGATATATGTAAAAAATAATAGAGAACGAAATTTGAGGTTTTTTTTTAACAAAGATTTTAGTTTTTTTTTAAATTTTTGTAGGATAAAAAATAACCGAGATAGAAACGTTTAAAGCCTAAATTTTACTGCGAGAACCATGTAACCGGGGCCATTTAACCTTTTATCTTTTAAAAAATAAGGGTTTTAAAAGATTAAATTTAATACGATCTTATAGCCCTTGAAATTACCTTTCAAATGATTTTTGGATGAACCTGATATCATAAAAATTAACGGAGTTATTGTAAAAAAAAAACAATAAAAGGGTGCGGCGCTTCTTGCGGGTGTCGAAGAGTAGGGTTATTTTGCAATGCAACCTGCGGATCATGCAGTGGGGACAATTGCCAAAATAGCCCTCCAATTAATGAAGAAGGAGAAGTTGGTGAAGAGAGCTCTGATGAAGAGTGAAAAATAAAATTTAATGTAATTAATATTTGATTAATTTATGAAACATAATTTAAATAAAAAATGAATAAACTTTTCATATATTTTAATATTTATTTTAATACATTTTCCTCTTAATTAATAAATTAAATTTTTATAAGTCACATAAGCACTGAAAAAATTGTTTCCAACGTTAAATTATGCTTTTTCATCAATTTGTGCACGAAGAGTAGTTTGGAGAATGTGGAAAGAATAATATTAATAAAGTTTGAAATATATTAATAAAGTTTATCATAAGTAATAAAAAAGATTCTAAATAATTAAAGCTATTAAAGCTGATAAAAAAAAATTCCATTATTTTTATGACAAGTGGTAGTTTTTAAGGGTGGAAAATTTCGCAATAAATAAATAATTACTTTAGTACTCAGTAAATGAGATTTCAATTCAGTAATGTATTATTCAAATGATTAAAGTTTCTTGAAACCAATTTTTTCAATGATTGTGCATTAAGGGGGTGGTTTTTAAGGGTTGAAATTTCACAGTCAACCAAAAATTATATCATAAACATTAAACAAACCGTTTGTGTAATGTCAATATGCGATTTCATATTTCAGAAATACAAAAAATGATTTTTTCATGATTTTCGATTTAAAGGGTGGTTGCTAAAAGGGTTGAAAAATTAATTAAAATCATAAATCAGGCATATAAGTGTTGAAAAATATTTATCGTCGAGCATATGTCACTTTTGAAGTTGAGGGTAAAATATACTCAATCCAAAATTTTCATGCAAATCGATGGAGGTTCACCGAAATAGGAGGTAATAGTTGATTTTTACCTTCATTCACTGTACTAATATTATAGAACTCCAAGAGACCGACAATAGGTTACTGGATATGGGAGTGGACAAAAACAATGCAGCCAACACCGTCAAGAAGTATCTTAGGGAAAAATGGAATGTACACTGGAAAAATTATGGCAATGTGAAAAACACTTACTACTTCAACATACATTAAAATATACCAGAAAACGCCTGGTTCAGTAAGCTAAATATCAGTAGGAAATTGACAACTATTATTAGAATCAGATTTAACCACGGTAGATTCCCCGCCCACTTACATAAAATTGGTATTATTGAAAACTCCTCATGCCAATGTGAATATGACAACGCAGATTTGCATTATCTCCTTTTTAATTGTGAAATATACAGAAACCAGGCTCTACCTCTTGTTAGAACTTGATTATTTTTTTTATTCCATGTTGACCGTGGTCTATCTCTGTGTGTGAATTTAAAACGCCCTGATGGACCCCTGGGCAAGAAGCATGTGTTCAATTGTATTCCTTACACCCTTATTTAATTTCTTTTTGTTAAAGGTTGTATTTTAACAACTTTACGTGGCTAATGGCAATTAGCTGAAAGCCAATAATAAAAAAAAAACTCCTTCAAAGAAGAATTCAAACGTTTTTTGAACCAACTTCAATATCGATATTAGGTAATAAGGTTTGCTTATGGTGAAATTCTATTTCGATAATTTATAGTGGCCTTCTCGAGGGCGGGTCAATTTTTTAATGTTTACTGACATAAAATAGAGAAGATTTTAAAAAATGGGTTAACTCTTCATGAAAATTTCTATACGAACTTAGCAGCAGTAAAGGTAAGTGTACCTTAATTCAAGATTAATGCACTTAATAGACTCATAGCCCAGTAAAGAATACATAATATGATGCATGTGAAATGTAATTTTTCACTCAAACTGACTTTAAAATAACTATTTCTGTTCACTATGACTGGCCAGATATTTAGGACGTGTCAATTTAAAATGAAAATCTGTATATGTATAATTAAATTAAATAACTGAATAATCAAGACCATTGTATTCACTGTTCATTACCAATAAATGGCATAATTGATTCCATTTGTTATAATAACCAACGAATTTATTACCGACAACACAGTGGTCTATTTGAACTCAACAATGAGACCATAAGTTATAGTCAATAAAAAACCCGCTTTACATTTATGTGGGCACTAACACAGAATTTATTAAAGACAGCATAATAAATTCAAGATAATAAGATTTGTACACAAAACAAGAAAGTGTCTTAACACACCGACAAAAATGTATATTTGTTTTAGAGCAGTTAATGTAGCAAGGAATTATTCAGCCGGACCATTTGCTTAATGTTCGCGGCTATAAAAATAAGCCTCTGGCTTGTGCAGAATGGACGCCGGGTTCTTATTTCAGTCCTGAAAGGATAAACAAACACGACTGAAAGAGTAACATAGTCTAACACTTAACAGATCCTCTCGCCTGTACAGTTAAGCTAATATAGTTTGATTAATTGGGGTAAACTAAAGAATACATCTAACTGGGGCAAAAAATATGCCTGCAAAAAATGTACTTTACTTAAGACGGTGGTATATAATGAGTAAAAATGTGTCTAGATATAAAGTGACCTCAAATAGGGTTGCATTTTTCATCTTGACTTAAATTTAGTTGGTAGATATGTTCTACATTACATGGAATTATGTTTCCCGTTACTATTCCTATGTGATTTGTTATTCAAAATAAATAAATAAAGTTAAAAGACTAAAACTCAAAAAAACGTGCCCAAGGATAAGAGCGTTAAATTAATTTTTATTAATTATCTTCAAAAAATTTTAAATAAGGAGGGGGTCTCAATTCGACCCCGTATGTATATTTTTGTATTATTTTTTTAATATCTGTTCAATAATTTCGTAGCTTAAGGGATTTCTATTAAATCTGTTGCAATCTGTAGGGTATAATGAGGGGGTGGTCCCATTGTAGTGAAACGCCTCGTACCTAGGTCGTCCATTTTATAATAATTTCCTAATTTATTGATCAAAACTTAAACACTGAAAATGAGAAAATTTCTTTTTTTTGAGAAAACTAAATCATATACATTATGTTAAAAAGCCCATTAACTGAGAGAGGTCTATTTAATTTGGAAAGAACTGAGACGTGAGATGAAAATGAAGAATTTTCCATACAAGTTCGTTTTTACTTACTGTTTCAGGAAAAATGAGTCTACCTCAAGGTCGATGGCAAGTGACAATTTTCATACAAAAAATCAAATGCGCCTTTAGTACAGCCCAGATTTGTATTCTAGATTGAACCAATGCGTTGTAATGTAATGCCCGAGTCGGACCAAAATGGGCAAGAATTCGATGAGACAAAAAATAAAAGTAGCTTTTCTTGTAAATTCTCTGAGATTTCAGCTGGTATAACTTTATTTTGTTCCCTTACTTTGTTACTTACAAATAATACTTTTGGCATCTAAAAAGTAAATAATTTTTACCATATCCATCATCTTACAAAAACAAAAAAAGAAAAAATAAGTTGAAAAAATCCTCTCGTAATATTGAAAAATATTGTAGTTCAAGTTATCAAAAAATTATTTAAAAATATTTGTTTTTTTTTTTAGAAAATTCTAACAGAATAAGTTACCGCAACGGTAAATGGTACAAAATAAAAATTCTGAAATTTTAACCTTTTTTGCAGGTTTCGCTTATATTCAAATGGCTATTTCTGAGTCTCCAATTGAAATAAATGGATGCCCCAGGCGGCATTTGAAAGATATTTTATTGAACTCTAGTACCTACACGATATACATTTTGGACATTTCATTTGGTTGGCAAATTATGAAAGAAACTCTTATCTTGCATAAAATTAATTTTTTAACTATACTATATGAAATTACTAAGAAATTTCTCGTCGAAAATGCAATACAAAAAGACTCCATTAATTTTTTTCATTGCATGCATTATAAACAGTGAATTTGAACATCTTTTAAAATTTTGGCAATATATGGGCTAATTTCTATCTCTTCGAAAGAGACGTATCAGATCTTAAACTGAAAGTATAGTCCGGGGTCCAAGCACTCCAAACTCAAGATGACCTGTTCCGACATGACGTACAAATGTTGATATAAGTAATGAAGAGAGCATTACTTGGGGCACTAGAAAACATTTGTCGGATTAATTTTTGCTCTTGCGCAACTTCAGAAATCGCAAAAAAGATGGCGGATTGATAATTACAAAATTATGTTTTACAATGGTTATTCTCCGTTAAAAAAAAAACTATGTAACGTACCGATCTGATTTTTGGTACGTATACTCAAAAGATATACGTGATGCTAACTAAGCTATTGGTATTTTTGAAAAGAATATTTTTTTTGGAAAAAAATAATTAAAATCAAAAGGTTGATATTTACGTTCTAAAAATTTCGATATGCGGACAACTATGTTAAATTTATGAAATTCTTATATACAATTGCTTACCAAATATAGTACCTACATACCTATATTGAAAAAGTTTTTTTAAAAAAGATCCTGTCGATAACGTATACAGTTTTTTGTTTATGATTTTTTTTATGAGGCGCGTAATTATGCAGCATTAAAATAAAAATAGTCTACACGATAATTGGTACAGTGTAACAGTAAAAAACACTATATTGTTCAATATAATTGCAAATTTGAATTACTTTATGTTAATAATACAACAAAACGAATGAAAGTAGTAGTCGGGCGTTGCCGATTGCGGCCACTCATTTAAAAAAATAATAATCGATACAAAGTGAATTGTGTGTTCGAGCAAAATGTTAATCAATTAATTCGCAATTGGCCATGGCCGAGTACAACTTCTACTCGTTTTTATATTGTTTAAGAAATAAAACATTAGTGAGAAATATTATTTTAGGTATTTAGCATATTTAATAGAAAGCAGAAAAGGGAGATATTTTAAATAAAACATCAATGTTGTATATTACGTAATTTTTGTGTATTTTGTATATTCTTATACGTTAGTCAGAATCACTATCATTATAAAATGATGCATATTTCTTTTTCCATTAAAACAATTTTCAGGAAAAGCAGCACACGAGCACGCAATTGAATACCACTCACAAGAACATTTTTTGTGGCATTTTATTTTACAGTTGCACTTTTTAATTTAACTTCAGATAAACTTTTTTTGTCGACATTATCGGTACCAGTTCCTGATTTCCAATTCTGCATCCAAAATTTTGTGCAAGAGGTAATTTGAATGACGGTTCACAATACTGTAGGGAGCGTAAATAACTTTTATTAAATTATTTTACCTTTTAATAATTTTCAAACGTATACATATAATAGATTTGTAAAGTTGACGTGTATGTACATTGAAAATATTTGCAAAAAACTGATGTGGGGGGGGTGTAAGATGAGTAATGGAATACATTAAGACAGATTTTGGAATTTTTCTGTTTGCTTGTCTGTTTGAACGCGCATCACGCAGAAACTACTTAACCAATGAGGTTCATCTAAGCTTGGAGTAACATTTAGTTCTTATTTCATCGAAATCGGCCTAGACTAAGCCAAGTTTTATGAAAATCGGTCTAGTAGAACAGGAGATACAGCTTGATCTCTACAATAAGCGTATTTGCACAGCATAAACTTTTAAGATTAAACTTCTGTAATATTCCAGAAAATTCGAGAGTAGTCTGGAATATTCCAGAAAATTTGTGAGTTTTCTGAAATATTCCAGAATGGTGATTCTACCTCAAACGTCGTTTATAAAGAAGCTTTTTAGTCAATTTCAAAATTCCACGCGAACGTAACCGCGGGCATAGCTAGTAAATAATAAATATGAACCGCAAACAATAATCAATCGATTTAAACAATCAAACACAAATAGTTTTTATAATGTTAAAATGTTAAGACAAATAACTTCACACTATACCTATACATAGGTACATACGCCTAGTAAACATAAACATACCAGCACCAGCTAATTCCACTGTAAACTGTTTTCATGCGCTTTATGAATTTTGGGAGAGCTGTCGCCTTTATTACATGCGCCGCATCATGCACCCATTTTAAAAATTCACAACTCGAATACTATATGCAATATCAACTTAGTTCTTGTCTTAAAAACATTTTCAATATATTGGGTATGTTTTTTAGCATAGTTTGTACACAAAAAACTTAAAATTGAAGTACTTGCTCGTATGTCGAAATTCTTACTACAATATTTTATAGTTACAGATTGCATATTTTTTTCCCAAAAAACTAAACATATTTAAACAATGCCATCGAGCCTCATCCAAGCGCTTATGTCTTTAGTGTATACTATAAAAAAATTAGATGGATAACAGGACGTGTTATGTATTAAAAAACATTTTTTTAGGAATTATCATTTCGTCTCTTTTCTTATCATTTAAGTTATGCAAGAGCTGATAAGAATCCGACAAGTCATTTCTGGTGTCCTATATAACCCTTTTTGCAAATCTGAAGTTGGAAAATGTACGTCATGTCGGAACAGGTTACTTGGAATTTAGAGCGATTTCGTACTGTTGGACCCTAGACTAGTAATAGATTGTAGATATCTTAAGCGCAGGACATCTATACTTCTCGGTAAAATATCTAAAATGGTAAAATAAAATAATAAGTCCCAAATTAATGGAAATTTCATAAACTTAAGATCTCAATAAAACAACTTGTTTTTGCAATAAATGCTCTCTCCACTCCCCTAAAAAAATTTGCCCTGCATCTTGGAGGTAAGGCTCATCGGTTCCCGAAAGATAAGTAAAGGTAAGCATAAAGCTTTATGATTTCCTATTTTATATTTTATATTTCTTATTTTGTCGGACTAATAATAAAACATGAGTAACAATAATTTTCCTATGTTGTCATATTTACCGTTGCGGTAACTTCTTCTTCTCCATTCACACAGGACATAGACTTTCTAAGTATCTAGTTATCTCTCTATTTGTAGTATTCTTTCGTATTATAATTTAAGTTCCCCTAACATCCTGATTATGTCACTGTATGTTTATATTGTATGTGCTTTATCACCTGTTGCATATACGATTTCTGCGGTCACTTGGATTATGCATTGTCATTTGAGACTAGAGGGGTTGGGAAGTGTGTATCACTCCGGATGTGGTGTTTCTATTATCTTATCTCGAAATTATAAATTACTTCATATTGTTTGTTACTGTTATACCAAGGTCATATATTTTGTCGGATTAATTACAGTCACTTCGCACACATTCCGTAGAGTTAGTTACTGTACATCTCAGAATCATGTACCTTGAGTAGATCTAAAAGCTCGTATGGTCTTTAATGAGGATGAAAAAAAATCCTCCAACTAACCCCTGGTCAAACACAAGCGAAAATCTTCATAAGCTGTTTGCAAAAAGAGCAAAACAGATCTTTTCCCACGACATTGCTCAATAAGACAGCATCTCAAGAAAATGAGAAAAGCCGAGGATGAAAGCAACTGAGATTACGAAACACATATTTTATTTATGCAAGGTCCTGGTCTACCAACTACCAGTCCCAAGTACTGTAGGTACTTGGGACTGGTAGTTTTGACACTGGCCGAAGTGAAAAAGATGGCCTTCAGGAAAATCTGAGGATTCTTTAGAATCCCTGTAGTGGATGGGTACATAAGGTTTACTCCTGTGGCGGTTCGCGGTGACTACTGGCCGTTGAGGATCTGCATGCGCTGATCCTGCAGAAGCATCTAATCTAATCTAATATCATTTAATTCCGAGAGCCCAGCACAGCGAGCCAGGAATACGTATGGCCCACCAGTCAACAACCATATATCATATTTCTAATCATAATTCTAATCATAATTCTAATCATATTTCTAATTTACCACTGGTACTTATCTACTCGACAGGGAACATCTCAAACATTTTTGCAGTCAAGACAATAGCGCATGCAATCAATGTTCATAGAATATGCTCACTTATTGATTTGGTTTCCAATTGTATTGAACTTTGAAGTTGAAAACTTGTGCGATTACTTTTATAGCACAAGTAATCACACAAGTTTTCACACATCGTTAGCTCTTCGTAAATCATTTGCCAGCATATATTGAAGCTAAATTTAAAACATACAATTTCCGTACACATATTCTATTTATAGTGCTATATGTAACTGTATTCTTGCAGAAAAATCAGATTACTGGAATTTCTAACAATAGATGTGTCTAGTTATTCCAAGCCATTATTGGTTTGAACAATTACTTCACGCGTCTGTAAATTGTCCACGAAAAACGAGTTACCTTTTCTTCTCCCTTTGGGTTTGCTTTGGTGTATGCATACGCGCAAATTCCAAACACCTCCAATTCTACAAGAAGAAACACATTAAAGAAGCCAATGTGGATTCTACTATTCCCGAGTTTAGGACCGTTTTACACAAAATCTAAAACTAATTTTTGCGAGTTCTTGGATTTTAAACAATATAATGAAATATTAAATTATACTCTTAGACTTAGTCCTTAGTAGATTCAATATTCATATTCGGAAATCTGATAATTACTTTCTTTCAGAGGATTCTCATCATCCATCTTTAGATCTGCGCTTTAACCCAAATTCTGGCTATAAAAAAGGTAATAATCATAATTACTCATCGTTTAACTTCAAAAAGCGGATTTTAATAAACTATACCACGACTTGAGTAACATTGATTGGTCTTTTTTAACTAATTATAAAAATGTAAACGATGCCTGTTTACAGTTTTATGAGGTATTAAATGCTGTTTTTGCAGAAAGTGTTCCCAAGTAGTAGCAGAAGTATTATTAGAGAGATTAAAGAAAAATCTCGTTTATGGAACTTATATAAAGAAGGGGGGGGGGGGGGGGGGGAGTACAATATCTGAATCAATTTAAGTTATTACGCCCCAAAATCCGAAGAGATGTTGACTCTGCGCAAAAAAATATATCGAAAATTTGGAATCGCAAATTAAATCCAATCCTACTTGTTTTTGGTATTTTCTTAATAACATGCGTAATTCATCTACAATTCCTCAATCAATGCGTCAACAACTACTAATCTTGTACGCATTACCAATTATCTTGCTACATCACTTGATCAAGGTGGTCAGGTTGAAAGTTTTTGATAGGTTAGATCAGAGATTCCCAAAGGTGGTCCGCGGACGATGTCTTGGGGGTCCGCGAAATGTCACTGAGATATTCAATTGTTTTGTATTTTACTTGACTTGTCAGTGGTAGATTCTACATAATCTTCATTTTAAGAATTCAAGCTTTTAAGGAATAGCGAACCACTGGGCTAGATCATCATCAACCTTTGGACTAACCACGCACTTTATCAATTTTATCTGTTCATATCTATCTAAAAGTCTATTAAATGTACATTGTCGTGGTTTCACATCTGTTCAAGTGTACCGGAGTACCGCAGGAGTACCGGAGGGACCAGTCTTGGACCCCTACTCTTCATATTATTCATTAATGATCTTTGTCAGGACATTAAGACATCTAATGTTCTCCTATATGCCGATGACCTCAAGCTATTTACCTCAATTAGGTCAATAAGTGATTGTGATAAATTACAGCAAGATCTCACAAAAATTAATAATTGGTGTAATACTTATAAGTTACCATTAAATATATCGAAATGTAATGCCCTGTCCTTTACAAGGAAAACTGTTTCAATAACTTTTTCGTATAATAAGGTAGTGAAGCCATTACCAGATGATCAGAATTCAAGGACTTGGGTGTTATCTTTGATTCTACACAATTTTTATTCATCACATTAATTACATTATAGTTAATTCTAATAAGAATCTGGGTTTTATTATGAGAAACTCAAAGCACTTTAAAGATGTTTCAACAATTACTTTGCTGTTTAATGCCTTTGCCAGGTCTAAACTAAAATACGCTTCAATGGCCTTATTACCGATAATTTCTTTTCGTTATTTTTTATATGGTATTCAATAGAATTCGATCATCTAGATCAGCCGTTAAAATTTCAGCTTCATAAGTATATCCAATCCTTAGATATTCAATGTTAAAGATTGGATTTCAGTACAAAGCGCTTCGCCGATTCGTGACGTCATTTTGCATAAACAAAAATTGAAAAGTACATTGTTTCTGTCATAACTTCTTTGTTTTTTATGCTATAGAAATAGAAAAAAAAAAAACATTTGAAAACCTAATTAATGGTATTTCATTTTTGTTCTTACCGCTTTTGACGTAAGTGCCATAGTTTCTGAGATATTTAACATTTAAACTAAATACTTCGTCTTATAGACGTTCGGACGCTACCTTTATACTTCCAGATCTCCGAAACCATTACCTCTACAGAAATTAGAAAAAAACAAAATTCATCCTCAATTTAGAAGCTTTCTTGTCTCTAGCATGTTTTCGCTCGATGTACTACTATTCGAGTTATTTGACGAATATTGTTTTGAAATACCATTTTTTAAGCTAAAATCCCAATTTTCAAGTCGTTATAACTTAAAGACTATCAATTTTTAGGAAAAGTTGCACAGAACCTTTTCTTCTTCAAATCTCATTTTATTTCACCTCCAATGTTTTTAATTATTAAATCTCGACTGTTTCCTGATCAACATCTACAGTGACGTCACGCGAAGCTCCGCCCCGTTCTCGCGCGGTCCAACTTTGGTAACTTATTTAAAGGCTTAAACGTCCGAATAAAAACCTGAAAATTCGGGAATTGCCTTAAAAAGTGTTCTACTTTCGATTTCTAAAATAATAAAAAAAAAACACTAAACGGGCCTATTGTCTGGAGCCCAAACTATGAAACTCATATTTCTAACGTTCAGAGGAAGCATGCTTTTTTATAGGTCCGATGGTGTTTATCCAGCTGTTGGTACACTGAAATCTGAATTGTTGGCTAGATTTAACTTAAATGAACTAGCGTTACGACAAGCATACTTTGCTGTACTCTTTTTACATAAACTTTTAACCAACAAAATTGACTGTCCTGAACTATTAAATGAAAGGGTATAGCCGGAAAAGTTATGGAAATGTGCCCCCGCACTTACTTAGTTAAACTAACTTCCAGATGATGCAGTTTATAGAGTATATTACACGGTAAAAATTTTAACCCTCTACTACCCTTACGAAAGTGGAAAAAAAATAATATGTCCTTAACTATTATATTTTTCTTTTCGGCTTCTATGCAACCAATCGATTTAAAATTTGGTACGAGTAATGCTTGCATGGAGATAACTTACTCCAAAAAAATAAGGTCATTTTATGACCACTTTAACCACCAGAAAAAAAACTTTTTCTAGAGGACAAAAAGGTCGTGGTACAATCACCATTCTATGATATATTATGTCTTGACATTTCGTGATTATCATACTAAATTTTCAGATTTTTTGCTGTGGTGGAACAATATGGAAAAAAATAAAATTAGGTAAAATAAAATATTTACACATGCCTCATAGTTGTAACAGTTAATACTTATAGCCTTACAAGGTATTGTTGCATATCTACAAACGACCGCGGGTGACAATGCGATGTTGCCAAATCTACTTTTTCCCCAGACGTACGGAAATTCGGCACAATCTGGCAATACCACTTCTGGAGGTTCCAGTGTTCTCCCGCCAGGGGCGAAGTATTAACTCTCTAGGATCTTGGGGAAAAGTTTAGCAACTTTGTAATTACTGTCGCATTACGACATCTGAAAACGACGTACTGAATCAGATGAAGAAAGTGAGGGAACGATCGAGGAAGACCAGCCTTTTGTGCCTTCGACATCTTCTAGCACTACAATTAGTGACTCTGGTGAAATAATGCCATACCATTACAAAGACTCGTTGCTACACATAAATACTGTTGATGTGGTGATGGTAAAGAACTGACCGTAATACCCACTACAACTATCGAAACAAACAAATATACATCCCCCGAGGCAATCGTTGCTGTAAAATACATTTGATTTTTTTCCCCCTCATTTTTGGCCTTGAATGGATTTTATCAGCCAGCTACGCAGATGGATAATTTTTTATTTCAGTATGGTACAGTTGTTTAACATTAGTTGTCGTTTGTCAATACTTATCCTGACTTGTGATATTGATTCCTAATATGCCTTTGTTTTTATAACCTTTGTGGTCCAGTCCAGTCTATGTGTAAACTTAAGTCACCCTGATAGATCCCTGGGCGTTAAATGTGTCT
Organism: Rutpela maculata; assembly: GCA_936432065.2. Classification (NCBI taxonomy): domain Eukaryota; kingdom Metazoa; phylum Arthropoda; class Insecta; order Coleoptera; family Cerambycidae; genus Rutpela; species Rutpela maculata. The sequence continues at coordinate 89,071,113 of OW386287.2, read as the reverse complement.
ACATTTGATGAAACATCGCTTTTATGAAGACGTTGCACATCTGGAACCATATGCCAATTGTAGCTCGATTTCTAGATCGGATTTATGTATTCTATTAAATTCCTTAACCCCAATAACATAACTCTAAAAGGCTCTACAAACCACCGCGGTTTATCAGTCTCTCTTATTAGGGTTATTAATTACAACCTTAATAATATACCAATGATACCATTCTGAGAACGGTCAATTTGTTCAGCTTCCTAGCAAGTGCGCTGCACGCTGGCACCATATCGAACAATTTGGTAATGTAGGAGGTCATTTTGTTATTATTATTACTACCTGTTTTCAGTTTTAATAGAAAAACAAGGACAGAAGAAGTTCTTGTACTGGAATTTTCCAACAGTGACTTTAATTCGTAAATGGCATCTACCGTTAAGCCTGTAAACGTTCATAATTGCTTCTCTGATAAACCGCAGTGGTCTGTAGAGCCTATTAGAGTTGTTATTGGGGTTAAGGAATTTAATAGAATGCATAAATCCGATCTAGGAATTGGCATATGGTTCCAGATGTGTAATATCGTCTTCATAAAAGCTTGCCTCGGGGATGTATATTTGTTTGTTTCAATAGCACTGTAGTCTCACATTAGTGGCTATCACGGTCAGTTCTTTATCATCACCACATATGCAACAGTATTTATGTGTAGCAACGAGTCTTTGCACTGGTAGTTCCATTATTTCGTCAGAGTCACTAGTCGTAGTGCTAGAAGATGTCGAAGGCACAAAAGGCTGGCCTTCTTCGATCGGTCTCTCACTTTCTTCATCTGGTTCAGTACGTCGTTTTTTAGATGTCGTAATGCGACAGTAATTACAATGAACATCATTCGTTGCTAAACTTTTCCCCAAGGTCCTACAGAGTTACTACTTCGCCCCTGGGGGCTAACCCTGGGACCTCCAGAAGTGGTATTGCCAGATTGTGCCGAATTTCCGTACGTCTGGGGAAAAAGTAGACTTGGCAACATCGCACTGGCACCCGCGGTCGGTTGTAGATATGCAACAATACCTTGTAAGGCTATAAGTATTAACTGTTGCAACTAAGAGGCATGTGTAAATATATTGTTTTACCCAATTTTATTTTTTTCCATATTGTTCCACCACAGCAAAAAATCTGTCAATTTAGTATGATAATCACGAAGTATCAAGACATAATATATTACAGAATCGTGATTGTACCACAAAGGGTAGTCACCCTTTTGTCATCTAAAAAAAAATTATTTTTTTTCCGATGGTTAAAATGGTCGTAAAATGACTTTATTGGAGTAAGTTATCTCCAAGCAAGCAATACTCGTGCCAAATTTCAAATCGATCGGTTGCATAGAAATCGAAAAAATATATATAATAGTTAAAGACATATTTTTTTGTCCACTTTCGTATGGGTAGTAGAGGGTTAAAATTTTTACCGTGTAATATACTCTATAAACTGCATCATCTGGAAGCCATTTTAACTAAGTAAGTGCGGGGGGCACATTTCCCCAACTTATCCGGCTATATCCTTTACTTCAATACCCTCTTTTCAAATTCTATCGTATTCTTTATTTTATTTACCGACTCCTCGTACTAATTTATTAAAATTCTCACCTATTTACTCCATGTGCTCACAGTTTACCCAATATCAGGCGGCGGACTTAGATCTTTTTAACTATATTTGTAATATTAGGAAATGCATTTTTGGTAATTAAGTTATATAATAGGATTCTATTTGAGATTGTCTTTGTATAGAGATATATTGTTGTTTTTATCATTTGTATCTTCCTGCCTCTTAATTGGATTTTTTCTGTCTGGGCAGTTGTACCTTTAAATAAATAAGTACGTAAATAAATAAATAAATAAAATCCATCATATAAGGTGTCTGAAGATATTTTTAATCTCTTACGTGACCCCGTAAAGCAAGATCAGAAAAGGCTTGAAGAATCAATTGATGAGTTGTCAACGGTCGTGTCGAAACTGGAGAATCATATGGAGACGATAAAGAATAGGTTGTGGTGATCGAATAAGAATGGATTTTTACAATTTTATATATAAATATATATTTACATTTACATATTTATTTTTTCACACCCTGTAATATACCATACGTGTACATTTATTTTTTTTAACATTTTTATGATAATCCCTGTCACAAATTAAAGGCTCTGGCAAATGCGTAGAATTTTTTCGAGTATTATTTTTACGTTTCGTAAACAGCATTTCTGTTTTAAAATGTTTCTTATGAAAATATGAATGAGTAAAGGCATGTTTTGCTTTTGGTCATGGTTAAATGGATCCATGTTTATTTCAAAATATTTTAAAATCGTTGTGCCCTCAACCATCCTGTTTTTGAAAATTGTTGATATCTTCTATAAGAAAGCTAAGATATTTGTACGATGCGAGCTGTATACAGTAATTTTTTTTCGATTAGTTATGCCTATATCGGCCTTAGAAAGCCCAAAGTTAGCTTAAAAATTATTTTCAGACTGCAAAAGCTTTAAGCTTTTGATATTATAGTAAACTCCAGATAAAATGAGAAAAAAACGCGCGATTGACCTCAGATCGGATTTAGCGCGCCAAAATACGTGGGGTCTCGTTTCTGGTACATACAACACACTTGTTTTGTGGGGCTGTGTTATTTAATGAATATTATACTGCATAGATTCTTTAAATTTAAATTTGTTATTGTTTTAGGTAACATAAATAATTCAACTTTGTAAAAATTTTGGTACACGATGTTCATGTGAATTTATCCATCATAATGAATAAAAGTCATGAAAAAACAATTTTCTTTCTCTATTTATCTTGACTGTAAGTTTACCACGCAGACTCTTGATTGTATTGTTTTGAACAACTGTTCAGTTTTCGAGATATTTTCAACTTTTTAACGAAACACACAGTATAAAGGGCAGAGGTAATGATCATGAATATATATGTTACACATGTTTCAACTCAGCCAAACCTATGAATAAGTTATTTAAAAAAACGCTATATTAGGTCTATTTATCCGTTTCAAAAGCAAATAATTGCGGAAAGCTCATGATGTCGCGTTTCATGTAGCGGATTTTGAACGTTGTACAATCGACAATATTGACTTCGTTTGAGCCCTCAAAGCTGTTCATTATTGTTGCATTGTCATTCAGCACTCCACAAATGACGTCACCTGGGCGATCTTCATAAATAGAGGCATTCAACCATTGTGTGCGGACAGCTAGTCCGGATAATACTAAAGAAATGTAAAAAAGTCGGAATAGTAGGATTTATGTCAGTCAGTAATATAAATGCGTGGTAATGGCTGTCGTTATATTCTGACGCTTTGTTAGGCCCTGCTTAATGTGCCTTAAATACTGATTTGCATTAATACGTTTTGATGTGTGCATTGTTGGTTTCTTTGTTGGAATAACCCATACATATGAACTTTGGTTGAGGAATAAGTTTTTATGCCTACTATTAATCTCTTTTTCGAGTATGATAATAGAGAATGAGTATTGTGCTTATTAGAAAATATGTTTGTTTATACAAATGTGAATCAGTTCATATTTGTTTTAGGTAAACTAAAATTACAGTTAGTTAACCTTCGTCTTCCCACGTCAGAAAAATTACGTAGATTCCCACGTGGGGTATATTTGTACCCCATGATGAAAATGATACTTCTGATAATTAAACATGTTTTTAATTATACTAAAAGGTAATAATAGATAAAATAAACAGATTATAGCTACCAAAAACGATTTTTTTCAATTAAAAAATATTAAAAAAAAATTAATTTTCTTTGCATTGATAGCACTTTACTTCCTTAACATGGTGTTCTGCACATACAAAGTTTTCACACTCCATGCAAATTTGCCTAGATTTGCGGTCTTTATTTTTCGTGTACATAGATAACAACGTCCACTTGCAAGTCCTTCTCTTGGTGTTTCAACTGGGGCCGATGCTAAGTCTGGAACAACATCCCGCATATACTTCTTTAGTGTGTTGCTCAAGAGTCCTCGTTCATTATACCTCCGTATAATATTTTCTTTTACCAGAGCTTCTCCTAATTGAAGTAAAAATACCGTCGGCCGTCCTTAATATAGTACACGCAGATTCTCAGCATGGGGTACAAATGTACCCCACGCTATTAAAAAATTCCGCCGCAGATTCCCACGTGGGGTACAAATGTACCCCCACGCTATTCAAAAATTATTATTTCTAAAGAATTAAAAGAAAAATCTTGTTTGATGAGCAGTAATTATTTGGAAAGCCCTTATTGACACAAGATAAAATTAGTCACAAAAAATATGCACTTTTTGGGAAAATATGCAAGAAAAAAAGGTTTCTGGGGTACATTTGTACCCCACCCGGGAAGACGAAGGTTAAAACAGTTATACACTAATGTTCAGATTCGACGAAAACATTTTTTTTAATAATGTGTAATGGAAGACACTACAAAAGCACGAAGAATAATCAAAGACTCGCGTGTGAATTATATTTAACTTTTATGAAAATCGTTAAATTAAACTACTAGGTAATACTTTTTAGCATTAGTAATTAGGAGAGGAGAGTTTTGAAGGATTCTCTCATTTTAAAGTGCTATGATTTAATCAAATAGGTATTGTTACGTGTTTACACAACTTTTTGTAAACACCCTGTATCGTCGATCCGGAAATTATAGCTCCAGGATAACACCAAACACTAATTTATTAATTTACGTACTAACTACAACAAATATTAATAATATTAATAATTCTTCTTAATGTTTCTCATAGCTGCTTCAATAGCAATTTTTTGTTAATTCAGAGCTTACTAAAACTAACTAACTAAGGTCAACCGGGGCTAATATGATACAAAAATCAAAACTTTTCAAATAATATTTTGTTTTTATCTTAGACGTTTTTAAAAAAATACTGTTGTGTGCTAAATTATTTTCTTTTACTTCCACATCCAGTGGAAGTATAGTAACGACAAAAAAATTTTTGAAAGTTTTTATTGTTCAAATAGGCTTAAAATGTCATGAAACGTCGAGATTTTAAGTTTGAGTGAAAAAAAAAATTCTGTCTGTCGGTCTGTCTTAACTTTTTTTATGCACTCGTTTACTCTGGAACCGTTTAAGATATTAACATGAAATTTGGTACACATATGTACTTTAACGACTAGATTATATTTTCATCTTTTTCCGTCGAAGGGGGTTAAATTTGGGGTAAATGGGAAAATCAAGCAGGTAAGAGTCCATAAAATTGGTATTTAGTATATACAAGAGAAACTAAGGTCTCAAAAAATTTTTTGGCATTAGCCACCCCCATTACCGATAGGATTACACGATAGGACAGGTCGGCCGACTCGGTCGGCAGATTGGTCCACCTGTGAATGGGGGCCTTTAGATGTTAGTTCCTTAAAATAATTTTCAAAATTATAAATATTCAATTTATTATTTCGAGTGATGCAAATTCTTGAATACTGTTGAACTAGATTATCTGCGTTCCTAGTATTACTGAAGTGTGCAAAAAATTTGAGATGAAATTGTCTAACTCAGATGACCAATTTAAGCTACTATCAAATATAATCCCAATCAATTTAAATTCAGACTCTTGTGCTCATTTATCTGAGGTAAAACCAGAGCTGCAACATAACGGAAGATTTAAATCATTTTTGTGATTTAAATCATTTTTTTAATTTAAATCTTTTGAGTTTAAATATTTTCTTTAGTAATGATTTTTGATTTATGATTTAAATCTTTTTAGAAAGTATCTTTGATTTTCTTTAATAAAAATAAAATTTAAATATTTTCAAAAGTAATTAAATCTTTTTTAATGATTTAAATATTTTCTTAATATTTAAATACTACAAAAGTGATTTAAATCACGCAAGAAGTAGTTTAAATCTTTTTCTACTACCGTCTATATAAATTACCTTTGCAATCCTAGCAACACGAGCGATAACGAAAGTAAACATTCGAGTTACTTGGTTGCTAAGGCGTTGCTAGCTACGAAAGTAGAACTTTCGTGACCAGGACAAAAATAAAAGAAAACAAATTTTAACGCTTCATAAGTTTGCATATACCTTATTTTGGATTTCTTGGGGTAAAGCGAGGCACAAGCAATATTGGCTGCTTCTTGTATCCCATTTTCACCGCCACCAAATATATTTATTTATTTTAGTTTGAAACCAGCAGACATTTTTTAACATAACCTCGATGACAGATAATAATTGTTTCGCTGGCATGGAAACAATTTTCACAGACAGCCTCCTAAACTATAAAATGTATTAAAAACGTCAAATAAATTCAAGAAATAATTAGTTTTAAATTATTAAATTCCATAATATCTTTCGGTAGTAAAAAAAAGATAATACATTACACGATGCGAAAGCCCTTTTAGGTGTTCGGTGTTTTTTTAAAGGTCTCGGCTTTACTTCGACCATTCAAAAACACCTCACACCTAAAAGTAAACTTTTGCATCTAGTAATGTAAATAACTATTTTGGGATAAGCAATAACGATTTTTATTCCCAGCACACACTAAGAGGGCACATACTAAGTGTCTAAGATATCTTCCCCTCATCAATTTTGAAACACACTTTCTCAAATCATTTAGATCATACCTCATTGATTTAAAACAGCAAAAATAGTAAAAAATATTTGAATTGTTTGCAAAATGATTTTAAGTATTATAAAAGAATTAAATCTCAAAAAGATTTATAATCTAAATACTTCTTTATAGACAAAAGTATTTTTGATTTAAATCATTTGATAAAAAGTAAAGTATCTTTGATCCTTTATTTAAATCTTTTTTCAAATGTTTCGTTGCAGCTCTGGGTAAAACGCATATTTTGGGTCTTCGATTCGTTCAGATTTAGCTTGTTGAAAAAAAAAACACTATTTTACAGAAGTTAGGCTATCCTTATTAAGTCAATATCAGCTTTGGTAATTAGGGTGGTATCATCTGTAAATAGCATACACGAACCCAGGCAGACAAAGGTGACTACTAATGTAGACAAGCAATAAAATAGACCCCAGAACAGATCCCTGCAGAAAGCCATTTTTAATATGTAGTAATGGGCTCATTTAGCACTTTTTTTTAATTTGATTATCGGAAAGTTCTTATAAGACCCTGTGCAAAAAACTAGAATTTTGTGAGACCTGTAAATCGTCTAAAAAAAATCATAAAAATGGACCGCACCCGCTTGTCGAGTATCGGCCGTGACGTCACTTGATAGGAACCCGCTAGGCGAAGCGGCTAGCTACAGCGCGTTATTATAGTTTCACAATATTACAAATCGTTAACTCAAGCAGTGTGTTTTGAAACTTATGCATGTTTGTGAAAAATTTCAGTTTATCAACTGTTTTCACAGATTTATATTACTATTCTCTGACGTCACATGTTGATCGCACCGCGCTTCCAATTCCCTTTTTAAAAGTCGCATATTTCGAAAACCACATATCGGATTCATCTGAAATTTTCAATATCGTCTAATTTTAAGTAATACTTTATCCACAAAAAGTAACAACTACTAAATGAAATTTATTAAATGAACCCATTATGACTAATTACACAGCCCCACAAAAAAAAGTGGTCTGTCCGGCGGACCAGACCAGTGTATCCGTATGTATTTGTACCCGCTGAAACCGAATCCGAAGTCAGAATCGTCAGATTGGTTCGTTTTTCACCTCGAACCCCCAAAAACACCCCCCGAAAAAAAGGTCTGTCCTGCGGACTAGACCAGTGTATTTTGACTGCTGAATCCAGATTCGAAGTTAGAATTGACTCGTTTTTCACCCTTGAGCCCAAAAAACGCACTCCCTAAAAAAATGATCTGTCCGGAGGACCATACCAGTGTGTCCTTATTTATTTAGATCCGCTGAAACCGAATCCGAAGTCAGAATTGTCAGATTGGCCCCATCGTTTTTCACCACTAACCCCAAAAAACAACCCCAAAACAAAAAGAAAGTGGTCTGTCCGACGGACTGTACCAGTGTATCCTTATGCATTTTGACCTGATGAATCCGAATTCGAAGTCAGAATTGTCAGATTTGTTCGTATTTCACACTCAACCCCAAAAAACACCCCAAAAAAAATTGGTCTGTCCTGCGGACCATACCAGTGTATCCTTATATATTTGGACCCGCTTAAAATTGTCAACATAATGACATGAGTTTCCATTTATATATTTTTAATCAAGATCATTAACAGTATTTTGTGTTCAATATACTGTCAATATTTATTGAACAATTTTGTAATAGTCAGTATTTAAATCAATAATATCATCTACGTTTGACGTTTAATATGAGTAGTAGTAGAAAACTAAGTGTCAAAGTAATTTTGACGCAGTTAATGAAAAAGTTAAGTTTAATAGAGATCATGTTAATTTTTATTTTTATTGATTAGAATCAAAACGTTCTTATGAGAAACAACTAAATACTGGTGCGATATTGTCAGTTAGAGTCTCCCCAATGTCAATATTTCCTTCATTACAAACCATGCTCACATATTGGCGAGAATAATTTCAGCAGCTTGGAGTTTCATCAGTACTAATTTTGACCTTAGCAGTACATTAGCATTAACCCCCACACGATCACGATTACTATTATATTATATACTGACAATTCAAAGTTCAGTTATATCGATCGTGTGAGGACAAACAAAATATTATAATGTATAAAGTGCATTCATAGTTCTGATATAAATAGTGAAAAATATTGTAATATAAGTATCAACAAGTATGCGGTAAAGATTTTAAAAAGATGGAGTAAAATATAAATATATTTATGACCTAACACCGATACGTTTACTATTATCAAACAAATTTTCATTATTGTCCTGAAACAACCACAGTATTTGCGGATGAGGTTCCATAATTCCTGTAACTATTTCAGCAACATTAATTTGATAACTAAGCCAACTCAAACCACACACATATGAATTAAACCTACACATCACGATAAAATATTTTAAATGTCTTCGGTACTTTACATTTTCAATACTCTAATTGGAAAAATTACGCATGCACCAAATAATGGGATCGTGAGCAATATGGATCATCCAACAGTACAGTTGATCCATATAATAAATAATAATAATAATAAAAGATATGTATATTAATAATATTCGATATCTTGGTTACTGTATAATGGAAACTAATAAGAATCTTTTAATCGGGGTAAGTGAGCTACTACACATACTCCCCCGTTGATAAAAAGAACAATCAATCAATCAAAGAATCAATGGAAAAAACTAACTTTTTTAATAAGTGGTAGTGAAATATCTCATCTGTCAACTAACAAAAAAGCTGGATTGACTCTGTCAATATTGACAGTTATAATTTTATTTCTTTTACTAAAAGTAATTATCAGTAAGGGATAGAACTTTAAATGGGCCATCGTACAAAGGAGAGAAGCAGGTTTAAAACGTTCTCTGCGAACAAATATGAAATCACAACTGAAAATGTCAGAGCTGACAAACGATAACTAATAAAATAAGTACGTAATTTGTCGATAAAAATAAGGAACATCCAGACTATCATACGATTTAGTAAAAAACTCGCCAGGTAGTCGTAGAGTTTGACCAAATATTAGTTCGACTGAAGAGCATTGCAAATCTTCTTTGGGGATAGTTCTAAAAGCTAATAATATAATAGGGAGTTCATCTACCCAATGTGACGTGTTAGCCCTAACGATTGAAGTACTTTTAAGAGTTCTGTGGAACCGTTCTACCATACCATTGCTCTGGGGATGGTAAGTGGTGGTATGTATTCTATGGAAACTCACAAATTTTGCAAATTTATTAAATAGTTTTGATTCAAATTGAACACCTTGGTCAGTAGTGATATATAATGGCACGCCGAAACGACAAACTATATTTTGAAATGGGGTACGTGCCACAGTTTTGGCAGTAATATCTGGCAGAGGGTATCCTTCTGGCCATCTGGTAAATCGTTCGATCACTGTTAGAATGTAAGAGTAACCTTTGAAAGAGGGTAATGGTCCCACTATATCTATATTAATGAAATCAAACCCTCCTTTAAGAACTTCAAAACGACCGACTGGACTTTTCGTATGAAGTTTGACTTTATCAGTCTGATATGTTTTAGCCCACAAATTGGAGGCTGTATTCATTTTGGGCTAGAAGTAATTATTAGTAACTAATGTTCTAGTGGCTTTTATTTCAGGATGAGATAAACCATGAAATATATCAAAAATGGTCCTTTTGTAAACAATCGGAACATAAGGGCGTAATTTTGGACGAGAAACATCGCACAAAATAAATTCATCCAAATTTGGAATTTTAATTCTTTTTAAACTGAAAATGTTAGAATTCTGAAGCACTGTTGACAGACGATACATTTTCTCGATAAAAAAATTGCATTACAAAAAAGAGCACTTTTCAAAAATTCACGAAATGAACCTTCAATATAATATAAAAAATTAATTTTTATCACTATTGGAAAGAACATTTAAGAAATTACAATTTATTTTAAAAAAGTAGTTTGACCATATGGTAGTTTTATGAAACTTCAATATTTTTTCAAAAATCTCTTTTTTTAGGGAAAATAAATATTTCTATTTGTAATTTTCCACAATAGTTTACACACACCAGTCCGACCTATAATTTCACGGAGTTTCATTAAAAAAGATTTATCATTTTTTAATAATTTCGGTTTATGTGAAAATTAAAAACACGGTTTTAATTTTTTTGCAAAACAACAAAAAGCAGATTGCATTTGGTAATATGCAGTTTTTTATTCATTATTTATTTACAAACATTTTGATTCTTTATTTGGCCTGATACGATGGAATTTTTTGAACTTATCAACGACAAACTTAAGTTTGATTTGAACATCTCAAACAATGACTATGTTATAATTTTTTGTAACATTTATATAGGATATATTATACCAATTTCCCTATAGAACACTCTACGTGCGAACGGATTTGTGCTTGACCGAGTTATTTTAAATTAGCTGTGTATAAATACTGCATAGCTTTAAACAAGCAATTTGCATGTCTGAACTTCCAATGCTGCAAGGTTACTTTTACTAAGTTAGCTGCCGAAATATGAACTAAATATTATTATTCTAAATTTAAAAGTAATATATTATATACACAAAGATGTAAACAGTTTATACTTTCTTAAGTTAAATGATTTTGTTTATATAAGCGTGAAAATCCCGATGCTTCAACTTTATTAAAGAATTAATAGGAAATCTAAAATAAATTTATATGTTACTATGTATACACAGTGCACTTTATTAAACTTCCAAATGAGATAATAGTATTCAACAGGTTAACTGTTAGTCAGTACCTACTTGTAAACTGTTAATAAATGTATGACCACTTTACATTAGAGCATGAAAAGTTTTATGCCAGACTGTGATGAGGGATAGTGTTCAGTATTAATCAATCAATCTGCATACTATAGCATCGTCAATTTAGTCTAGGAGCCAGTAAACACTTTTTATAATTTCACACCACTTGATACTGATATATTTGTAGCTGGACGAGTAAAAAAAAGCACTTGATGAGGAGAACACCAAACATGTCATATATCATGCCCACACCCGTTATTAACATTTAGGAAGGAGAGCTACCGGAAACTTACCCCCCGCCCAAATACAAATGGCAGTCATGTTTTCCAAAATAGCCGTCATATTACATTAAATATTTTAATACACCAAAAACCTATAAGAAGTTGTCGGAAGTCTATCTGACGAGATATCCAACATGGCGACCAAAATGGTCCTCGTGTAATAATTACAGTGAGAGTATTTTTATATTCTTTTTCGGCTGAACGTTTTAATCGTAATGCCATTACAATAAAGTTGTAAATATTGTAAAATATTTGCTGAAACGCAACACAGTCTCCAATCAAAAACCAATCTAATGAGGTAATTTTTGGGCCCACTCTCTTGCATGCTTAAGTGGAACTAGCAGCTAGGAAAGAAAAACAGCGAATAGACTGACTGCTCATAAATGGAATTTGGAAGCTCTAACTGCAGAGGACCAAGTCATCACTCAATCATAGGATGACCAGTGTGTCTCCGACTATAGGTTCGTGTACGTCTAGTGTAAGGGTGAATAAAAATTGGAAAAAAGATTTTTTTAATAGAAAATTTGGCGAATGCGCTAGTGTGAAAAATCAAATTTCGTCGGAACTGCATTAAAATAAAATAAAAGCTGATACCATTTATGTCAACTTAGGCACCTAGAGACATTTTGCTAACTGCCGGATTCCCCACGAGAGAACGAGAAGCACACGTACATTCTTAAAAAATCTTATTCACGATACAATCGGGCGACGCGACGATGAAATTTTATTTCATTCATTTTCATTTTCATTTTTATTTTCATTTCATTTTTAGCGACCTTTTTTAAATATGGATATTTTTTTTCAATTTTTTTAAATGAAATTCTAATAGGAATAGATATGAACTATTTTATTCTCCTTGTAAATACGAAATTGAAGAGTATTGCATTTCATCGGCAAATTTTTAAAACCGTAACTATCGCTCGCAGAGAAGGAAAAATTACTTATAGAATTCTGAACAACTTTCAAAATGTTCGTCTGTCACAAACGAGGCACCGGCGTGGTGCAGCACGTTGGTAATAACTCTAATGCCTGCAGTACACTCTCGCCGAGACCGCTCGGCGAATGTCTCGGCGAGACAATTACCAAGAGACCAGGAAGCACGAGGGCGATGTGTACACTCTCGCCGAGACCGCTCGGCGAATGTCTCTGTTTTTAGTAATGTGAATGAAAGACATGGATATTTTTACGATTAATTAATTTTATTTATTTGCTTTTATCATGATTGGAAAATATTATTTAGGTATTAAGCAAATCACAACTTACACACTTTTTTATTTATTACGAAATTACCTACTTTCTGTATATTGTTGCCCTAATCTGGGCACGCTAATATACTAATTAGGTAAATATTTAAAAACACTCATTATTGGAGAATCAATCAAAACAACTACTCTTCTAGCTAATACTGACGAAGTATTGAATTACATGACATGATTCCTAGCATTTTAAAGAAAAAAATTATGTTGAAAATAATATTTTCTAATAACGACATGGACGTTGCTGAAATTGCCGCTGCTGCAGCTTATTGTGCGTTTGCATATTTTAATTATGTGCATATATACAAAAAATATAAAACTGAAAATCCTTGGAAACCAAGAAGATGGTGCATGAAAACAATTCATCGAAATAGTGAGTGTTGAAAATTTAAATGTGATTTTAATTATTATTATTTACCTCACTGTATAACAATGAAACATGCCTGAATTAATAAAGGGTGTAGCCGGTTAAGCATATGAAAAATGCCCATAAACGAAATTACATGAAATGGACATCAAAATATTCCCTTGACTATTAAAAAATATTTGTTACAATATTATTCCAGAAATCCAAATCGATAAAATTCTCAGAATATGTTAGTTATGAGGTAATCTTTGCAGAACGGCAATCAACCCCCTCATCTGTAGCCTAATAACCCAGCCAGACCATATTTTTAAATAAAATTAATAAATTAATAAGCAAATTAGCCTTATAAATGCTTCTAAACTATGTATGATGTTTTAGGGCACCAGATTTTAGGTTTCTCTGTTTAAGTTTCCTTAATTTTTCTCCAAGAAGTATGGTTTCCAAACGTTTTTCTGTGTAATGTAGTACAAAAATTATGTTAATGCATCATCGGAATGACACAGAATGACTCTCGTCATCAGAATGGCCTAATTACTAACAGTATAATAAACTTTCGAATTGATATGAAAATAAACAAATGAAAACAAAATAGAACGAAATTGTAATGTTTAATACGTATTTAAAAAAAAGTTACAAAATCTACTACGTACTACTATTAAATATTTGGTTAAAAAGTGTGTCAATTTCATCGTTATTTAAAACTTTAAAATATTTTGATGAAATTGGAACCGGTGCATCTTTTAATTTGCTCAAAATTCCAGTGCACTCTAGCTCCTGCCTATCTTCCTTATTGGGCCAAAAGAAAGTTTTATTGTTTCGGGCCATAAACGAAACAAGAATCTTGGTACCAATTTCTGTCTGTCTGTAATTAATTCGTGCACAGAGGACACTGCACTATCACCTATTTTTTGTTCCGTGAATTTTGAACACACTGTATATGAGATAAGTTTGAAATAAAAGTCACTTTTCACGAGAGAAAATAAAATAAGTTTTTATTTTTGTTCACGTTCTCACAATACTTGATTTTTGTTGAATAGAACTTAATTAGAGCGATTAGTTAATTAGTACGATTAATTAGAACGACTGGATAAGCACTAGAGTAAAAATTTGCCATTGAGTTTTGTCGAGTTTCGACGTAATATTTTTTTCTGAATTCATCTGGAAGATCTTTATGGTCGATAATTTTCAAATTTTTTTCGTCAATTAGGTAAGTTGCAACAAATTTTTAATTAACAATTGCCCTTTTTGCAAAAATTCAGCTCCCCCAGACGAGAGCAAGTGAGAATATACTAGGTGCCCTCGGCCTCGCGGCTTGTGTTCCCTTTGACTCATGGCCAAAAAACCGACACAAATCGGAGAGTTGACGAGGCGAGGCGAAGCGAGGGCGCACGGGGCGATGCGAGCGTAGCAAGTACACTCTCGCCGAGGCGTTGCGAGGCATTGCGAGGGCAGGCGAGTGCATTAACGAGACAAGGCGAGGGCACACGGGGCGATGCGGGAGCAGCAAGTACACTCTCGCGCTCGCCTGCCCTCGCAACGCCTCGGCGAGAGTGTACTGCAGGCATAAGAAAACTTTAGAACATGAATTCATGCGCCTTATAACGAATTCCTCAAGATACACCTCCCTCAGAGACCTCTACGTGCATTGCCGCCGCATAATTCCATTAGTGGATTACATCCACCAGATCTGCCAAGAAATTTACACCTTCATATTGGGTGATAGTCCGCTAACAGGCAACATAACCAGAATTAGATAGCATAATGCGTCATTTCAAATAAAACATACCCTGACATATCAGGAGTTGCCTATCTTCCAGAAACCTCTTTAATCACTCTCCTTTTAACTACAATTTTTCTTTCGCCATTATCTGCTACTGATTACACAGGTCTACAAAAAAAAGATCTTGTCCTAAGGTTCTCATCTAACTTATTAGAAGTATCTTGACGCGCTGAAGCTTATTTTGGGGAAAAAAATTTTCTACCGTCTCATTTATTCTCTACCACCCCTTTTATCCCCTAAAAAGGGCAAAAAAAAATCACGACTTTGTGAAACTAGAACATTTTTAATTATGCCCAAGTGGCCAGATCCGCTGCACAGAAGATTGCCGCAACAGTAAACAAAATTTTTAACTAGTGTGTGCATACGTTTAAGTTTCAATTTCTTTTATTCACTTTTGGAAGTTTTAAGTCATATTACCTATTCTAATTTACGAAAGGAGTTACGGTTATTTATACATCATACAGATTTAGTTTTTTTTTTTTAATTTTAATGCGAACAATTTGGTATTTTTATTTCTGCGATGCGATTATTAGGACCGAAGATGATAAGGAAAATAGCAGAAAATTTCGATGTTGAAACATAAATTGTTTAAATGGACTGATTTAATCCAAAACTTTTCATTGCACTTGTTATTTATTATACCTGAAAGAAATTGAAACAAGAAAATTGCTGCAGCCAGAGAATTCCTTATTCACCTATTTTGATTGGGCTTTACTTGATAAAATTGCAATATTAAATTTAAAACACAACGAATTTATTCAAACATCTATTTTTTTCATGTAAATACCTCATTAAGCTTACGAGAAACAAAATTTTAATACTAAAATGTACACAGAGAGGTTTTCAAAAAAAGTCTTCTTTCGCAAGAAAAACTATTCAGAATAACATTAAGTATCCGAATAATGCAGCATTAAACTTTTTCTGTACTTTGTGTTAACTACACCACTGAATAAGCATAAGTGCAATTCGTATATATTCTGCACAGTAGGTAGATATAATGAAATGATACAAATGACTAACTTTTATTTAATAAATTGCCCACTAGCTTACAGTCGTTTGTTTAAACTTCATCATGTAATTTCCAGGACTACGGTGATAACGAATTTCGAAGGCAGAGGCATTATAAACATTTACTTTCAACGTGTCCTACGATTGGATTTCTTTATAATACGTATGTACCGAACAACTTGAAAACTTTAAAGAGAACATGGAAAGGAAGAGGCGGTAGCATTAGCCACGCTTTCCATAATAAATGTAGATAAAAATAGTTTTTTAAAATCATCGAATAGGTCGCTCTTTTATCACAAAATGGAATGAAAGTTATTGTCAAATTCGGCTTCCACATTCCTAAGTTCCAAAAGAGAATACAGAAAAAAAAACAGAAAAACTCATTCTCTTAAAAAAATGTTTTATTTGGATTATTTCACTCATTAACGCTATAGCCAATGAGAGCCCGTTTTTTCACAACATTGCACCAATCAAATGTCATTATTAGTGGTAATTCAAGCTAGATCAGCTTTTGACAGTACCAACATGCAAAATTTATCGCTCTAATTTTTTATGTCGCTGCAGCGGCAAATACTGCGGTAATTTTTTGACGTTTTGTTTCGTGAAATATTTTCCGCAAATAGGGCAACTGGCGCTTTTAAATTTTATCTATAAATATCTTCTCTAGCTTATTACTAATTGTTAACTTACCTTGTAAATTGTAATATTGTATTATGTACCAGCAAACATAAACACACCACATATATAGTAAACAATCGTCAGTTCCAAAGAGAAGCCTGTCTGAAATATATAGGCTATAACCCTTGCCTATCTGTAACTATTTCAATTTGCCTACTTTTCAATCAGGTAACAATAATATACAAAGATTGTACTTAATATACCTAGCTCATAATACAGGAACAAGTCAAGCACAGCTTTCAATAGCTCAATAATGTAGTTACAAAGTTAAGCAAATCATTTATTATAAATGTCAAGTAAACACATTCGCTCTGGAAACAAACTAAACATGTACCTAGGTACCTATTTACATACGGTAATCTATCAAAAAGTAACTTTGAATCAAAGCTGTGCAATATTTTAATTTGTTGTATTTAAAATTCACTCTGCCTAACGAAGCAAACCTGAACATAATTTGTAAACTTCGTAAGTTAAAAATAAGAATTAAATACGTAAATATAAATCAATGAACAATTATTATGGAATATAACTCTAGTAGCGGTAGCGCTAGATGGCGCTCTCTATGTCAATCTCGGAACCATGAGTGTATAGTAATAAAGAGGCGGGATATCGGGAAAAAGTAGTGCTCTCTCTATTGTTCCTCGTCATATTGCACCTCAGAAACGCCTGAAAGGTGTTAAGCCAGTCTATATATTATAATATCTAAGGTTTCAACTCGTTTTATTTACTAGTTGCCATAGAAATGTCACTAGATTATTTTAAAATATAGCGAATCTCCGTTGTTTCTACTGCGTTTGTTTCAGATTTGCTGTTCTGACAATATGAGTCGGTTTGGAAATATTTCTGTATATCAAATTAATGAGTAAATTGAAAATAAAGGTCAGTAAACTCTAAAAAGTGACAAGAAAACGTCTGAAGGCAATTAATGAGAAAACATAATATTGAAGATGTACTTAATGAATTATTTTTTCGTGAAATATTCTCCTCAAATACCACTCGTGCTTTAAATTTTACCTAAAAATTTTTTCTCAAGCTAAGTTGCCCCTAGTTAATATAACTCGTGCATATTGGCAGTTTATTATCTGATTAAATCCCGACCGCTTTAGCGGGAGGGATTTAATCTTCGATAATTTGCACTCTTTATATTATCAGGCAACACGCTTTCGAAAAAATTTTCGATAAAATTTTAAGCACTAGTGATATTACATACGACAAAAGTTTATTGAGTTTATAGTAATATATATAATTACTAAGAACACACATTTTAGAGAGAACAGGAAACTTTGTGTTTCGTTGTTCAAAGTTGATTTATTTGTTAGATGCCTATCGCCAATCTAATCATCTGACGTAAAAATGGCAATAATGAGCCTCAAAAATTCGCCTTGTCTAGACTTCTACGAACTTAATAGTGGCATGCTTAAAGCCTCTCTTGAATCTCTGGTTGAACCGCTTACAATTTTGTTTAACAAATGTGTTGATCCTGTATAGTCTAAGAGCTGGGCACGAGATTTCGATATTACTCGGGTCATGAAAAATTTCGGTAACAATACGTGGTACACTAATAGATTTGGAAATTTGCTGACAGCTCGAGCGGGGAGGGGCACCGCCATGTTGTAAAATGGCACACAAAAACAGTTTCTTTGAAATATCTCGCTTCGGGTGCTTTATACGACAAAAAAATGTTCTTATGAAAATGAAAGAGCATTAAATTTTCTACAAAATATGTCGTATACATTTTTTCGAGAAACAGAATAGTTTCGGTGCAGCAGCCGATCGAAGTCAAGCATTCTTGACAAAATTATGATTTTTTGTAATTTCTCAATTTCTTTTATGAAGGAGTATTTTTGTGTTGAGACAAAATTTGTTTTCATACCTGAAAATCTTAATTTTAATTTACTCTATGTCATAAACCATAAATATGTTTAACTTTACCCTTTACCCTTAGCGTTCTGTTCCACTTCTCTAAGAGCTGGGCACGAAATTTCGATATTACTCGGGTCATGAAAAATTTCCGTAACAATATGTCGTACACTAAGATAGGAGCCTGATTTGGGTATATGCTGACAGAACGAGCGGAGAGGGGCACGAGTGAGAACGATGAAATTTGATTTTTAAAACAAAGATAATTGCGGTTACGCTTAAAAATTTATAGAATAAGAAATTGTGTCATATTTCGATTACGCAGTTCACAATTTCTTATTCTATAAATTTTTAAGCGTAACCGCGATGATTTTTATTTAAAAAAAAAAATCAAATTTCACCGTTCCCACTCTCCGCTCGCGCTGTCAGCATACATCCAAATCAGGCTCCTATCTTAGTGTAC
Source organism: Rutpela maculata (assembly GCA_936432065.2). NCBI lineage: Eukaryota > Metazoa > Arthropoda > Insecta > Coleoptera > Cerambycidae > Rutpela > Rutpela maculata. The sequence continues at coordinate 89,052,139 of OW386287.2, read as the reverse complement.
GACGTATTGTTATGGAAATTTTTCATGAAACAAGGAACATCGAAATTTCGTGCCCAGCTCTTAGACAAGTGGAACAGAACACTAAGGGTAAAGAGTAAAGTTAAACATATTTATGGTTTTTGACATAAAGTAAATTAAAATTAAGATTTTCAGGTATGAAAACAAATTTTGTGTCAACACAAAAATACTCCTTCATGAAAGTCGCACCAAATTGAGAAATTACAAAAAATCATAATTTTGTCAAGAATGCTTGACTTCGATTGGCTGCTGCACCGAAACTATTCTGTTTCTTGAAAAAATGTATATTTTGTAGAAAATTTAATGCTCTTTCATTTTCATAAGAACATTTTTGGCTTCGGGTGCCTCACCCGAAGCGAGATATTTCAAAAAAACTGTTTTTGTGCGCCATTTTTACAATATGGCGGTGCCCCTCCCCGCTCGAGCTGTCAGCAAATTCCCAAATCAGGGTCCTCTCTTAGTGTACCACGTATTGTTACCGAAATTTTTCATGACCCGAGTAATATCGAAATCTCGTGCCCAGCTCTCCGTCTAATACACTCATAGCCATTGTATCGATAATGGGAAGTATTTGAAATAATCCTGAAAGTAAATTTCTGAAAATAAAGCACTTTTCAATGTCTCCCAATACGGTTTCAGGGTAAATAAATCTACAGTTAAGGTAGTAACTACTTTGATCATTGACGCAGTCGAGCGTTTTGATGATTTGTAACAATATGCGACCTTACGAAGACCTTCGACTATGGCGGAATGGAAATGTTGCTGCTGAAACTAGAGTATTATGGTATTAGAGACAATATACTGCAACTGCTTTCCTCATACCTGCCTAACAGGAAACAATAATAATATGTTGTTTGTAACGACAAGGAATCAGGCATATTGTCGGTCAGTAATGGTGTTCCCCAGGGCTCAGTGCTGGGTCCCATTCTGCTCCTTTATTATATAAATGATTTGTCATCAGCACTCAATGGATATAGCAAGTACATCTCATTTGCAGATAACACTACACTGTTAAATAGAGGTAAATTAGACCTGAGGAGAGATGGTCTAGATAAAGCGAAGACATGGTTTGCTGCTAACAAACTAAAACTTAATGAAGCAAAAGCCTACCATTTACAAATCTGTTCAGAGCCAGTCAAACTTTTAGGCATTGTCTTGGATACTTTTTTGAATTGGGTACCGTACATAGACTATCTTTGCTCAAAACTGGCTTCACTACAGGTGTTTGTAATGAGACAGTTGAAGTATTGTTTAACCAGTGATGTTTTAAAAATGGTATATTACGCAAACGTGCATTTCCATCTTACATATGGGGCACATCTCTGGGAAACTCAGTAAAAGCCGACAAAGTATCTGTCTACCAGAAGGCGGCTGTAAGCCATACTCCATACTTGCAGCGGAGAATTTAGTGCAGCCGTATTCTCGTATAAGCACAACGAAGGTTACTAAATTAGACATAAACATTTATTTATAACAACTTTGTAAATCATATTAGTGGAGTAAGAAATTTGAGCTACAATCAGTTTCTCAATCGTGCTAAGAACCTATTGAAGTAGTAATGTTTTTACACTGTGCGAGAATATATGGACTATACTCAGCAGTGAAAATTCTTGTAACTTGTGACATCAAGTGTATTATGTACATAAACGTTGCCAATAAATAAATAAATAAAATAAAAATAAAATAAATACTGCTACCAAAGTTAAAATTAAGATTTTGATAAGGCGTGAAAAGTGTTACCTTCAACTAATTTTGTGGAAAGAATAAAACATAAGAAAATGTGCCCCTCTCATTTTTCCGAAATGATTCTTATATTTCTTTTCACATCAACACATAACATTTTATGTTTGTTAAATTCGATACACTGTAGTCTGATTTATTATATTACCGCTGAAAAGTTTTATTGGTCTGAATAAACATAAGTCGAGGATAAAAGTCGATCAAAAATTTGTTGCGTAACTGCGTCTATTTACTTTTCTGACATGTAGGCGTTGTTTTAATTAAAATGTTATGATTTTAAACCGTGCAGATTGTCAGTTTCATGTCAGTCTTAATGCTTATTAATTCTTTTTAAATTCGGTATTTTTAGGCATGAGCAGGTAGAAGAACATGATACCTAAATGCTAATATAATAATAATATATTTATGTATACAAAGTGAATCAGATAACAAAATCTTATGTTTTCTTAATTTTATTACAGTTTTACGCCCATGCGTTCCAATATAACAAAAGCTGATGCATTTTTCGGTTATATCTGACAATTTTCTTGTACTTTGATATACTTGTAGTCCTATTAAAGACAAACACAGTGGGCCTAGCTGGAGCCTCCGAATTGGAAGCAAGATGGCATAGGGCCCATTATTAAAATTGATTTTTTTCATGTTTGATAATCTTCTTGCACCAAGAAAAAATGAAAATGTATGTCAAGTGGAGTTGCGCTATACATATATAAGATGTTTTATGGGATGTTCAAAAATCGGAAAAATCCAAAAAATAACAAAATCGAAAACATATCTGATAACTCATTCAAAATCATTTTAATGAATTTATTTCAACCTTAAACGCAGAGAAACAAAATTAAATGTAAAAATAACTTTTTAAAAACAAAACAAGTTTTAATTATTATTTAGGTGTACTTACTAAAACGAAAAAAAAAATAAAAATAAAAAAAAATAATTTAATTTATCTAAAAGTATCTAAGTACGTATTTTTTATTTCTATTCACGCTTTTAAGAATTTTTTTTTAATTTTTCTGTTTAAGTACATCTAAATAATCATAGGAGCTTGTTTTTAAAAAGTTTTTTTACATTTTATTTTATTTTAAAATTTTTAGCTATGCCTTAATTAGTTTTATATTCATTCGCCATTTCTTAGAATACAACGTCTGAGTGAATACACTATGCGATCAAATTATAGTGTTAAAACTAAAAAACACACTTTATTGTATTGTCATCAGAACTACACGTGTATGCAGCGCAATTGAACGTCATTAAGTGGTTCAAAATTGGCTTGCAAGATTCTTCCTTAATCAAATCAAATGTTATATTATAAAATATAATGATATAGAATATAATAATATAAGATAGCATAACTAATTTAAAAATATTTCAAAATATATATATATATATATATATATATATATATATATATATATATATATATATATATGTATATATATATATATATATATGTATATATATATATATATATATATATATACATAAATAAATACATATATTATTATGTTTCAAAGATTTTTTTTATTATTTATGAAATGAAATCGCACCTTTAATTCTTATTTCTCCACTAGCTCTTACTATGAGATAACTCAAACTCCTGTAGCAGGTTCTCAATCTAGCTTATATCTTTATTTACTTAGATATATAAGAATAGCATATATTTCAGTTATAAAGCATTTATTAGATAAAATAATCTAATAACAAAAAAACTACTTATATAATACAGTACCTAGAGGTTTTAACGAATTTCGTTCATTTTCGGTAACTTAATAGTAAATGCATCAAAGAAAAGTTTCTATATTATGCGACGTTTGCTAATTTATAGGGGGTGGATGCCATCCCTTTTCATGGGATGGCAAGAAATAATTAAAAACATTGGAGCTGAAAGAAAATGAAATTTTAAGAAGAAAAGGTTCTATGCAACTTTTCATCAAAATTGATAGTCTTTAAGTTAAACGACTTGAAAATTGGGATTTCAGCTTAATAAAAAGGTAATTCAAAACAATATTCGTCAAATAACTCGAAAAGTATTATATTGAGCGAAAACATGCTAGAGACAAATAAGAAAGCTACCAACTAAGGATGAATTTTGTTTTTTTCTAATTTCTGTAGAGTTATGGTTTCGGACATCTGGAAGTATAAAGGTGGCGTCCGAACGTCTATAAGACGAAGTATTTAGTTTAAATGTTAAATATCTCAGAAACTATGGCACATACATTAAAAGCGGTAAGAACCAAAATGATATACTATTAATTAGGCTTTCAAAAATTTTTTCGCCATTTCTATAGCGTAAAAAACAAAGAAGTTATGACAGAAGCAATGTACTTTTTCAAATCTCTTTAATAAAAACGTCGCAATTTTGTTAGTGTAAGTAGTCAGTAATTAAAAAAATATATTCCCATATACTGTTTTTTGTCCGCTTTCAGCGCTCGCTTTTGAAAAAAAAAATGCATTTTAAATTTTAAAGGGATTTTAGAAAAAACGTTAAACTTTTGTTTCTCTGCAGATATCTCCAAAAATATTAGTTTTAGAGAAAATATGGTGGTCATCAAATAGGACCCTTACAAACTGAGAATGAATTTCAGTTTTTTAATATTTGTGTAGAGTTTCGGGGGTATTTAATTTTATAGATGGCATCCTACCATTTTTAGGATGAAGTATTTAGTTTAAAATGTTGAATACCTATCTCAAAAACTGTGACCTTCCATAAAAAATTCTAAAGAACAAAATCAAAGATAATTAATCAATCTTTAAAATGATTTCCACATCACAAAAAATAAAGAAGTTATGGCCCATTTAATGCACGTTTTCGTATATTTTTTTAACAAAATGTAGCTATTTTGTTATTTTAATTGCTCAGTAATTAATTTTTCTTCGAGTTTTCCTTTCAAAAAAACTGTTTTTTGTTAATATATACCATCTCCTAGATGCTCAATTTATTTCGTCCGTTTAAAACACTTGTTTAAAAAAAAAATCGGCAGCTACTGGAAGCGGCTGGAACCTCCCCACCCAGTGGATCTTTGAAGCCGAAAAGAGCACTAAAAAATATGAACGATCTCATTTAATTATATTTATTAAGTTGAAATATTTTTTTCATATTAAAACAGAAAAAAAGTTTTGCGTTCGGTGGGATTTGGACCCAAGAACTTGAGTGTTACATTTATAGTCTGCACAATATTAATATTTTATTCAATGTTTTAATACAAATATATGCCTCATCGGATCCTAGCCCGGAGCCAACCAGACAACCACGGTGAACACCGCCGAGGCGGTGTGAGGCTGGATGAGATAGGTCCGGTTTAGCTTGGAGAAAAATAGAAATGTGTGATAGTAGCTCCTGTCTTCTGTAGGCAGGCTTAAAAATTATGATGTGTCCACATGGACCTAAAATTAATATAAAAATAAACACAACACTATAAAAACTAAGTTCGTAGGCAAGAGCACTTAATCATTTTGATTACTGATATGGGAAACACAACTAAACAAAAAACCCGTTCGTTGGTAATGGGTAGTAGGGATGGCCATCTTTGGGAAAAACCATATAACTCTTGGTGGACAGCTACCCTGCCAGATGTGGCTGGGGTAGTGTTCATGGTGGATCGTTTAAGTTTGAGTTGATATATTTTTTTATCTTCTGGCCTCGACCGATATTTCACTAAATCGGTCGGGGAAGTGACAACTGTCAAATTTTTGGTTCCAATGTTTTTCTGGGGAATCTGGTTTTTGACAGTTTTCGAAAAAAAATTTTAGGTTGGTACTAATGTCTTAAATTGTTTTTAGGTTATGTAGCATTATTTTTAGGCTATGTTGCCGGAAGAATTTCCGGAGGGATGCCGGAAGTAGCGTAAATAGTTTTTAAAATATAATATCACTGTCACTTTTAAAGCTTTATTGGAAAAAACTCACCGAAAACGTTCCGGAGAGGTTGCTTATACTTGTAGGGCTTGTGAGCGGTTCTCGAAGGCCTCTCACATTTTCCGTGGGCTTTATAAACGTCGAAAAAACTTGTAATCTCTCGATGCACTTGACACGTCAAAAATACTCAACATAGAGTCTGCACCACTCTTCTGTGTCTGCACGCTTTAACAAACTAGTATATCGAACGTTAGGTTAGGATTAGATTATAAAATATCTTACACAAGAACCGTGTTATTTTCTTTTTTAAATTTTTTTCACGGAAACCAAATCGAAAGAGTACAAGTGTGATATATCGTTGAAATCGGAATTTTTACTGCTTTTCAGTGGTTCGATTACAAATTGTAAGTAATCATAAAATAAACAATTTGTTATGCCAAAACGGCACTAAACGTAATCCGATCTCAATCAAAACCTTTTCAGATCTTCTGGAGCACTAAAGAAACCCTCATGCAAAGTTTCATCCAAATCCGTTTAGTAGCTTCGCCGCTTCATGCTAACATACATACATACATACACCCACAGACATTTTTCAAAAACCACTTTTTTGGGTTCCTGGGACCTCAAAACGTAAAGATTTGATATTATCTCAATTTTCGATTTTGGACTAATTGTAGTAACCTCCCATAATTTTATTGTGGGGAGGTTAAAACATCCGCCATCCATATTGGAGCAGCCATTTTGAATTTTTTAATTTTGACTTCAAATTCGGAATCAGCGATCCCACAAACATAACTATCCTACGTTTTAAAAATAAATCTTTTTCAAATATTCAACATTCAAATTTAGGAGAGGTTTTTCCCCCTTGAGAGCAAGAGCAACTATCCGGACCATATGTAAACTGAAGACGATACGATACCTTTTACTACAATAATAACCCATAAAGAAAAATTATCATTATATATGATATTATTCCAAAATTTTACATATCTTTTACCTCTAGGTACTGTACTAATAGCTAAATACAATTTCCAATGATTTAATTTATTTCATGACAAATTTATGTTTCAAATTCTAATTTTCTTTTAAATATAATTTCAAATACACTGTTGAATAAATATCGCCTTCGAGTTTCTTGTATTCTTCCTTAATTTAATTCTTTATAAAATGATTGTTCAAGTTTCTATTTCAAAAATTATAACAAACCAATAATTTCTTATGTCAAAATTGTTTATTTGATTTGGTTATAAAATAACATCTGCTTCTTTTCAATAAATAATTCATACATATATGAACATTAATAATTACTCCATTATTCACCAGTCGAATTTTATTTATATAAATTAATTAATATTTCTGACTTGCTTTATTAATTCTTGTACGACTGGTTATTTTTAACTCTTCAATTCATATCTCCAATTTCCAAAATATTTATTTGACCTTTTTAATTTGTCACTTGAGAATAGGCATGTCCACAAAATTTTAATTTCAATTGAAAATGATAGATTTATCGGTATTATAAACTAATGTAACAATAAAAAATATATATATTTTTATTTTGCCAGTTACTCGTAATAGAAATGATCCCAAAGCAGCGAGGCTAAGAAACATTCCCAGGCAGAGGCTATTAATATGACGTCACCTCCTTGCAGGCACGCGGGCCTGTATGTGTAATGCGGGCCCGTTGTTTTCTATTGGAAGACATATATATATATATATATATATATATATATATATATATATAATATTATTGATCAGCAAACTGTAGAACCCCCATATCCAAAATTTAAAGACATTTTGATTTATGATTTTCGAATTACTAAAATTATATTTTTCAAATATTAAATAATTAATAACTTTTAAACGAATCGTATTTTGAAAAAAAGTCATTCTTCATTTTCTATTTTTTACTTAAATCACTAAATTATGTTGAGTCCTCGTGTTGTATTCATGATATCCTCATGTTTTTTGTATTGGTGTATATTTTTTATAAATATATATTAGGCAATGAAAACTACTTAGTGATGGATTTGTAATTATCCTGATAGTTTTTTCTCTGTAATCCGAGAAGTCTGTTAGCTTGCAGGGCATCGGCCCAGTTTATCAGACTATAAGACATATAGGACACTATTAGCGAGTAATAGGCCGTTAATAAACATTTTAAAATTACAATATTTTTTAGGTTTCTCAGTAAGAATATATTTTTTGATATTTTTTTGCTGTGTAATCAACAAGGTGGAACTAGTTGAGATTTGGGTAAAGAAAACCGCCTAGAAATTTAACTTTTTCTGGGTTATTATAATTTTCAAGTGGACTATGATTGGAAACCATATTCGTAGTTTTATGCTCGTTTAGTGACAGTTTATTTGCCGAGAACCATTCTAAAGCACTTAACTTATTTGCCTTTCAACAACATCCAATTTATTATCAGATGCCAGGAGTATGGTATCATCTGCAAATAATACCAAGTCAACATCAGGTACAAACTTACTTAGGTTATTTACGTATATTAAAAATGGGGTTAGTCCTAAGACCGATCCCTGTGGTACTCCGCTCCTTATGTACTGGTATATCTAGTTAGTACTACTTACGCTTATTTACTGCTGGCTATGCTTTAGAAATTATTCTATAACTAACTAACTAACTAACATGCAAACAGGGCAAAACACTTGTAATAAGTATGCGATTGTATTTATACAAATGTCGATTATTTTATTTTCTACAAAATTTACAATAAGTATTCTTTCAGTAGAATCAACAGGAAACGAGTTATTCCATAAAACTGATTTTACCTCCCTTTATAACAATATGGCGGTTAAAGTAAAAATAATTCCACCATATTTAACACTTGTAATAAGTATACGATTGTATTTATACAAACGTCGATTATTTTATTTTCTACAAAATTTACAATAAGTATTCTTTCAGTAGAATCAACAGGAAACGAGTTATTCCATAAAACTGATTTTACCTCCCTTTATAACAATATGGCGGTTAAAGTAAAAATAATTCCACCATATTTAACACTTGTAATAAGTATACGATTGTATTTATACAAACGTCGATTATTTTATTTTCTACAAAATTTACAATAAGTATTCTTTCAGTAGAATCAACAGGAAACGAGTTATTCCATAAAACTGATTTTACCTCCCTTTATAACAATATGGCGGTTAAAGTAAAAATAATTCCACCATATTTAACACTTGTAATAAGTATACGATTGTATTTATACAAACGTCGATTATTTTATTTTCTACAAAATTTACAATAAGTATTCTTTCAGTAGAATCAACAGGAAACGAGTTATTCCATAAAACTGATTTTACCTCCCTTTATAACAATATGGCGGTTAAAGTAAAAATAATTCCACCATATTTAACACTTGTAATAAGTATACGATTGTATTTATACAAACGTCGATTATTTTATTTTCTACAAAATTTACAATAAGTATTCTTTCAGTAGAATCAACAGGAAACGAGTTATTCCATAAAACTGATTTTACCTCCCTTTATAACAATATGGCGGTTAAAGTAAAAATAATTCCACCATATTTAACGTTTTTTAAAAGTATACTTTACTGACTGGAGTATATGTGCAAGAAAGTTATCAGATACCTAAAAATGCACCAGCTCTTGGTATACAAGACAAGTAGGTGCTATATATGTTTTTAAGTACTGCAGCAATAATTCTACAAATATTTCTATTCAAAGTGTTATAAAAACAATCTGGTACGGACTTTTTTATGTGTGTGTCTACACTACTTCTTTTTATAGGCTTGCTGAAATATTTATAATCGAGGGAGACATATTTGCAGTACAGATGATTTCTTGACGCATTTTTCTTAACGCTACCAATCAAAAGATAACTTATCATCATATAAGGTTTCCTGCTGTCAATCTACCGACAAAGAATGTTTACGCCGAGTGCCAAATAGGTCTTGACAGCACAGAAATGAATACGCACCAGAAGAAATATTACTGTACCAGTATTATAAAATACACACTAGCAAATACTTTTAGACCTCACTGAATTGTCGCTTGTATTTCACAGAGTTGTTGTATTTTTTATTTTCGTTTCTCATCTCAATAATTCGAGCATTAAAAAAACTATTTCCGCCACTAACATGCATACTGGGCATCTGTTCCTTCAAAAAAATGAAATAAACAAAACAAAAATATATGAAACAGTTAAACATAAATCTTTTGTAGCATAAAATTAGAATTAATTCAATAATAAAATAAATATATTTTTTATTTTCCGTTTATTAAAATGCATTATAAAGAAAAACATGTGTTTCTGCAGTATTTTCAGGCTTACATGACCAAAAATAAAAACGTGGGGTGCTCGGTGGGGTGCTTATTAAAAGTTGGAATATATATTACATATATTTTTTATAAATTTTTTTAAAGTTAATTATTTTCTATTTGTTTATTTGTATAGTAGTACAGTAACTAGAGGTGTTAACGTTGGAATAATGTCATATTGAAAGGATTTCGTTCATTTTTGGCAGTATAATAGTAAATGCTTCACAGAAAAGTTTCTATATTGTGCGGGGGCTTGCTAATTTATAGGGGGTGGATTCCCCTCTCAGAGGATGGCACTTAAAAAAATATATATATATATATTTATTGGAGCTGAAATAAAATCAAATTTTAAGAAGAAAAGTTCTATACAATTTTTCACATAAATTGATAGTTTTTAAATTATAACGTCTTCAAAATTGCGATTTTAGCTTTAAAAAAATGTGTTTCCAAACGGCTTTCGTCAAGTATCTCGAAAAGTACTACTTTATCGAAAAAATGTTAGACCAATTGCAGAAAGTACAAACTGAGAATTAATTATATTTTTTGTTTATTGATGTAGTTTAATAATTTCGGAGATATTTAAGTTTATATTTGGTATTCAAGTGTTTTGAAATTACCTTTGAAGTTTAAAATGCATTTTTTTCTAAAGCAAGTGCTTTAAATGAGCAAAAAATTTGAGCATCTAGGTAATGCTACATCTTAACGAAAAACTGTAGTTGAGATAATTTTTTTAAGTTATTGGCTAACTAGAGTAACAAAATGGCAACCTTTTTTCCGTCATAACTTTTTTATTTCTCATGCTACAGGAATGAGTGAAAAATAATTTGAAAGCGCAATTAATTGTCTTTAATTTCATTTCTTAGCATGCGTGACGTAGGTGTCACAATTTCTGAGATATTTAACATTTAAACTGCATTCTTCGTCTTATAAACGTTCGGACACCATTTGTAAACTTTCATATCTCCGAAACTATTAAATCTACGTAAATAAATAAACAAGCGAAATTCATTATCAGTTTATGAGCTTTATTTTTGGTCTCTACCCATTTTTCATACTTGGAAAAGGAAAAAAAATTACGTTTTATCGGAAATACCTTTATAGTTTAAACTGCATTTTTTTCTAAAGCAAGTGCTGTATACAAACCAAGAAATTTGAGCATCTACGTCATGCTATACATTAATGAGAAACAGTGTTTGAAATTCCTTTTTTTTAATTACTGGCTAATTACAGTAACAAAATGGCGACGTTGTTATTAAAAAAATGTGTAGACGCACATTGCTTTGGTCATAACTTCTTTGTTTTTTATGCTACAGAAACAAATAAAAAAATAGTTGAAAGCATAATTAATAACCTATTATTTTACCTATTAGCATCCTTGACGTAGGTGTCACAGTTTCTGAGATATTTAACTCTCACTCTAAATAATATCTTATGAACACTTGGATGCCAAATGTAAACTTAAATATCTCCGAAATTATTGATCCTACATCAATAAACAAAAAATATAATTAATTCCCAGTTTGTACTTTCTGTAATTGGTCTGCAACATTTTTTTGATAAACTAATACTTTTCGAGTTACTTGACGAAAGCCGTTTGGAAATACCTTTTTTTAAGCTAAAATCGCAATTTTGAAGTCGTTATAACTTAAAAACTATCTATTTATGTGAAAAATTGCAAAGAACCTTTTCTTCTTAAAATTTGTTCTACTTCAGCTTCAATAAATATATTTTTTTTTTTTTTAAGTGCCAGGGGGTGGCATCCGCTCCCTATAAATTAGCAAGCCCCCGCACAATATAGAAACTTCTCTGTGAAGCATTTACTATCATACTGCCAAAAATGAACGAAATCCGTTCAATATGACATTATTCCGAAGTTTTGCATATTTTTTACCTCTAGGTACTGTACTATAGTATAGTTGACTACACACTTGTTAGACGTGTAAAAAATATCGGCGTCTTTGGCGGTGCGATGCGACGTGTTTGATAGCCAAAGGCGCCGACATTTTTTGAGTGCTTAGTAGACCTGAAGACAACTATTTTTTAACTAGAGATTTTAATTTAGAAAGATTGTCACATGGATCAAATAATATTGGTTTTATTTTGGTAATTAGATTGTATTTAGTACAAGTATTTAGTTTAAATGTCTCAGATACTATGGAAGTTAGGCGTCAAAAATACTAAAGAAGAAAATTGAAGATTATTAATTAATCTTTCAAATGATTTTCTTTTTTTTTTTTTCTCCAGCATAAAAATAAAGTTTTGTTTTATAAAAATATCGTCATTTTGCTACAGCAGTTAGACAATATTTAAAAAAATATATTCTCAAACTATTTTTCGTTAATATGTGGGCATTATATAGATGCTCAATTGCCTATTTAAAGTAATTGCTTTAAGATTAGATGAGTGAAGAAAATTCCAAAAGTAGGAATATATATATATATATATATATAAACCTTTAATACTTTTACGAAATATTGAAAAAAATCAAGTTTTTTCGGAATATCGACACAATGTTGATTCGTTTCTAAAATTTTTATCCTGTTTAAAATATCGAAAACATATTAAAAATATTCACGTGGTACAGAGCCATGAGTCAAATTATAATAATGCCTGAATAATAGAGATTGGAAGTAAACCATCTTCGCGACAAGCAGTACGCATCACCTGCTCCGCACGCTGCTGTGTGTGTGTGTCCGCAGAGCATTGTAAAAGTAGTTTGGGCACTTTTTCACAGATCATCTTGTAATGCTATTTATAATATTACGTTTTCTTAGCTTCTTTTTAAGTTTTTATTTGAATATTTAAATTGTGTTTTTAACTGAATAGTGTTTTGAATTTTTATGCTTAATGGAAGTCGGCCATATTGTATTAGCCATTTTGAATTACCTTTTTTTGACATCATAATCTGTTTTAGCGACGTCGAAAGCCCCTTTTATGCCAAGTTGAATTAATTTGCTTCAAAATTTTGTTAATGAAAAAAGTTGTTTTTTTTTTGTTTAAATAATTAATAAACAATTTCCTCGGGATTATATGTTTACCTATAACTTTTTATTTTAAGCTATGTAAAAGTGATATTAAAAGGTTTTAGGAGAATCGACGCTTCCCGTAATTATTCCGAAATAATGCATATTTTCAGCCTCTATTGACTCCACTATTTTTTATTCTTCTGTTTATGTTTAATAGCCATTGTTGTTTTTCTGTGGCCTTATTTTAATATTATAAAGCAAATAATTATCACAACTCAATTTTACAAAATATGCGTTTTCAAGCAACGCAATTATAGTGGAGGCAAGAATACTATGGAGGAGCCAGGGGGGTAAGGGAGGTCGTCGAAAAGTTAGCCAATAAGGCAGTCAAAGCTGATAGAAACGACCGACAAAGGCCGCCACTACTCTTCTCTCTCTGTCGTTCTATTATATGTATTTCCGTATTTCCTCAATTATAAAAAAGATGAAAACTTATGCTCTGATGCTTGTGTTTCCATTCTTCCTTATTTTGATTCGTTCCTCTTTATGTCGTTCCTTTCTGTTAATTTCAGAAGCATTTACAATCGTTTATTACAGCTTAATATAATAGTTAATTACGAAAACTTCCTATATTCAGGATGAAATTTGCTATTCCTAGAAGGATACAATAAATGTTTACAGCAATAAATTTGATGTTTAATAGTTGTTAATTTGTAATTTACAACAGTTATACTTGATGTTATGTACCCACTGATTTAGTATTTAAATCTGTGTTGCGATAAACCGTTTCACACCCACAACGATGCACATTTATTCATTGTAATTGACTGTAATTAACTTATTTCACGCAATAATATTGGCTTTATAATAAAGTATGAGATAAATTAATTACATGTTCTTTATAGTACATAATCATATAACTGTAAGTACATACCACTTATTCTGTTATAGTAGTGTTTATTAAATATGTACGTGTAGATTCTTTATAAATTTAAAATTGCATAAAATTTGAAAGCCTCACGTTTCCTCTTATTTTATTCAACCTATGCAAGTCTGCAAGTCAATTTATACCTACAAGATTTTAGACCGCACTCATAAATTAATGTAGAACCTACTCACCTTGAGACTATTTCTTTACTGTAAATTGCTGACTTGATTCAAAAACGCGGGATGATGCAGGAACATCTCATTATGTTTAATGCTAATATATTTATGCAGTTCTCCAAGAACTGAAGAAATTGTCAATTATATTTAATAGAAATCATTATTATTTTTTTCTAGATCCATTTATTTAACGTTGGTGTTGGTCTATTTCCTTGACTAAGGCCAATCACCGATGCCAGGAGACGAACTACTTCTGATCTGGAAATTTTATCGACCCTTTTCTCGGAAGAAGACTCTACTTACATCTAATAAACAAGGGGCCGATTGCTTTATTATATCTCCGAAGAAATATATATCCACTACGCAATCCTCTCCTAATACAGGATAGCTTCTGCGTATATGCTGATATAAAAGCCGCTAGAAGAAAACCTTTTTGCTAGGAACAAATCTCAGAACAAAATTGTGAAGAACGATAAGCCGGAAACAAAATTTGTCATTCCTCATACGTTTTCATCGGGAATAAAATTAAGAACAGAACCTTTTACTCCGTTAACGCGTTTGTATGCTCAAAACGTTGTAACTCGGCAAGATTTGTAGAGTATGAGGTTCCTTAATATAGAGCTTTTAGGCGAGGAAGTCAGTGCGGGGGTGAAAAGTCAGACTATCCTTGTGCTCTCTCTCTCCCTCGGCGCAGTTATTTCACTCTAGAAGAACCGTGCGTACTGGCCCGAAATATGGTCTGAGGTATACTATGATCTGTAGTGTTACATTCTATAACTTATCCTCATTACCATCATGTAGAACAGTGACTCAAAATGCGAGAATAATTACCTCCGACCTCAAAAGCGGGTCATTGCGAACCCGTTCCAGTTACGAATGCTTTGCTTAATTAACATTACACAAATTCAACAATATTTTGAGTAAGGCCCTGCATCTGGTGTGATTTCACACCAGATGTTCATTGGCTAATGACATTTTTTTGATGGGGATCGTGAGTTATTAGGCCACCTTATACTCTACCAATCTTGGTAACTCGGTGAGTGTTTATTATACAGCGGCAAAAACAACAAAATATAGGAGATTCAAGAAACTTTCGACTTCATATGATCCAATTTTAAAGTAGAATGGTGGCATTTTTAAGTAAAATGCGAAATACCAATTTTATGGATTCTTACCTGCTTGATTTACCTATTTACCCCAAATTTACCCCAACCCTTCGACGGAACAAGATGAAAATATAATCTAGTTCTAGATCTCGTTAAAGTACATATGTGTACCAAATTTCAAATCAATATCTCAAACGGTTCCAGAGTAAACAGACAGACCGACAGACAGACAGACAGACAGAATTTTTTTTTCGCTCAAACTTAAAATCTCGACGTTTCATGACATTCTAAGCCTATTTGAACAATAAAAATTTTTAAAAAAATTTTTGTCGTTACTATACTTCTACTGGATGTGGAAGTAAAGATAAAACCTCAATTCATAACTTTCAAGTCGTTACAACTTAAAAATTGTTAATTTATATAAAAATTGTATAGAACCTTTTTTTCTCAAAATTTGATACGTCTCGATGTTGTACTTCTTGTGGTTCTGAACAAAAGTAATGTGTCATATACAGTGTGTTTCACTTACATGAACACACCCAGATATTTCCAATATGTTTAAGGATAACGATTTCAGATTTTGCACAGTTCTACATCTCGATACACCTCATGTACTTATCGAAAATTTAATTTGAAAAGCTGGTCTACTAAGAGAAAACGCCAAATTTCTGTATTTTATTTCGCGATAGAGTTACGACAAAAAAATTAATAAAACAAGTTGTCTGGAATATTCTAACCCTATGTACCGAGAATTTCGAATATACTCTTTACTGAGACTTAAAAGTTGATAATAAAATATGCAAAAATACGCTGAGCTTTATTGTACTTAAGTAAACGTAATTTGACTATTGCACTTTTTTCCAAAAGTTAAGACTTCAAGTAAAAAATTTTAAATGGTTAAAAAGATAGAAACTGTCTAGAATTGACAACCTGTATCTCAAGAATTGTGATTTCCGGAGTTCGTGCCCATTGAAGCTTTTGTTCAGAACCACAAGAATTCCCAGATATTCGAATTACAATTTATTTCAAGGTGCGCGAGGTCCTTTGCAAGAGATTTTTCGGTATAATTCTCCATATTAAACAACCTAGGTCTAAAACGCCTGCCTACTGCAATAAAAAGAAAATCGCAATTTTCGAGAAATAATAGTAGGCTTAGAGATAGACAAAAATTTTGTTAATGAAAGTTGTTCGGAATCATTTGAAACGCCCCCCTGTAAAATTTTGTGAAAATCGGAATATTTAAAAAAAAAAATGTTTCACTTCTCATAAAGACACCCCTGTATCGTTTTTATTTGTGACTGTATTCATTTCAAATTTTTGTCAGCTACACAACTCCATAGGGCGATTTTATCGAACACCTAAAGAGAACTTTTTCCAACAAATGAAAGTTGTGAACAAAAATCGGCATTCAATAAAACGCTAAAAGGGCCACTTTTTATTATTATAGTCGAGTAAACTCTAAGCTGGCGCGTCCAAAGGTCGCTTCATCATATAA
Organism: Rutpela maculata; assembly: GCA_936432065.2. Classification (NCBI taxonomy): domain Eukaryota; kingdom Metazoa; phylum Arthropoda; class Insecta; order Coleoptera; family Cerambycidae; genus Rutpela; species Rutpela maculata. The sequence goes on along the minus strand of OW386287.2, from coordinate 89,035,545 downwards.
ACTAAGACAATTAGACATACGCAACTAGTTTATCTCTATGTCACTGCGATAGCTTTATGCGCATCGCATATCAAATCGTACATTTACCAGACTATACACATCAACTTAAATGTAATATCGTTTTCTTTTTTTTTTCAATGGTTTTATAATGCTTAGAAATCTGTATACAGCGTGATCTACCAAGAAATGCGGAAAATAAAATGGTGTACTAGTCTTCAATGTGGGAAAGCCCCTGCAAAATTTTAGAGGATTCTGAGGTAATTTAGTATTTTAAATTATTAGTAAATTTGCGAAGATACACTACTGATGTTGAGTAAGTCCTGACCTACTCCTGAATAGGTCGACGAACTTACTTGTGAAAGAACGTATTCGAGTTGTTTACATTTCCTTAATTGGCATAAAAAGTGAAACCGGACGGCGAGATAAAAAAAAAGGTCTACACACGATCCAGCGGCAGGGAGCCAACATTGTCGGTACGCTTTGAAGATAATTGGAATTCCAGCGGACCAGTTCACTTTTACGAATGAGTTCAAAGCATGCCCACAAGGCTGGCTCTCTGCCGCTGCATCGTGTGTAGAGTCATTGACCGGTTTAACTGAATATCTCATATAATATCTGCTTGTTGTTTCAGCATGGGGTCAATGTCTTCGATTTATTTCGCTATTTTTGTAGTGTGATTTGATTAAAACTAAAAAGTCACTTCTATCTTATCTACGTTTGCTGTCAGTAGTGTCAATCCCAAGTCTGATAAAGTGATATGGTTGTGCCGCATTACGTTAGATTAGTTAAAGTCATTGGCATTTCTACAAAAAAATAAGGTAATTTTTTTGGTCATTTTTTTAATTTTTAATTTTTTTAACTCCTTTCGGTGGGGACAACCTATTGTTAAATTTTCCGCATGTCATGGTAGATCACGTTGTATATGTATGTATCAAATTTACCCACTTCCCGTTATCCAATCGAGCTAAAATTTTGCATACACGTGTAGTTAAATAGGGATGTCTTCACGATAAGTGAAACAAATTTTTTTTCTTTTTTTAATATTCCTTTTTATCGCAGTAGGCCGGCGTTTTAGATCTATGCGGCATTTATGTGTTGAATAAAGTCGTCTTATGGAGTTGTATGGCTGATAAAAATTTGAAATGAATTAGGCCACAAATAAAAAAGACAACGGGTGTCTTCACGAGAAGTGAAACACACTGTAGATGAAAAAGTAAAATGTGGCCAGCTGAATTCTATTCTATTCATCACAGAACAATAATTAAACTAACTATAACTAACTAACTTTAACTAACAATGTAATCGTTCTATTTTATTTTAACTGCTAAAATAACTCAATTTATACAACATAAAAATCTGGCCTAAATAACAAATATTCTTGCATTAAATGTAAAGGTTAAAAATAAATTAAATTAAATAAATTTTGCGTAGAAATAGATATCCACTAAAATAAACAATACTTTGAAATAAAGAAATAAACAAACATACATTGGCTAAAAGATATCTGAAGTACATAGTTAACGCTCCCATAACACATTTTATATCATAAATTATTGTCATATGCAAAATAAAACTTGCTACTTTGCTAAGTAATATGTCCTTATTTGGTAGTATATTACAAATTCAGGCAACGCGCCTTAAAACCTAAGAAGTAATATTTAATATGCATGTACAGTATGCAAGATCTGCGTTCCCAATACCGAATGTTTTCACAAAACTCGTTTTGAACAAAAGTAAAACTTAACATATATATGAAAATTACATAATAAAATATGTATCTATTTTCAAACACAAATGGCTAACTAATAAATCTTTGTCGATAATTAATCTTTGGCAATATATTGCTCTAGGGCCGAAAAAGATGTAACAGGAAATTATTCTACAAAACGTTCAACAAATTTCGCCCTGCGGAAATTTCACATCATTTTATGTTTACGTATCGCTTAATTTAACATATTGTGTAATCTGATTCATAGTATATAATCCAAAGAGCCATTGTATTTATTGACACATATTTCGGACCATCACAAACATAATCAATCCACCACGTTCAAAAGAGTTTCATATCCACTGTGAGGTCTAATGGTGAGGTCGTCAGTATGGTTGCAAAAAAACATAAAAAAATCTTATGCACAGTCGACAATATTTAACAACTTTTTGGGACAACCTGTTATTTAATTAGATCTTTAAATTATTAATTATTGTTATACCTCATCGTTTATTTTTTGGTCGTTTATTTTTTGGTCTGTTATTCTACAAATTTTACCTCACTCTGTTCATATTCTTTTGTATAATTACTTCCACATCCAGTGGAAGTATAGTAACGACAAAAAATTTTTTAAAAATTTTTATTGTTTAAATAGGCTTAGAATGTCATGAAACGTCGAGATTTCAAGTTTGAGCGGAAAACAAATTTCTGCCTCTCTGTCGGTCTGTAACTTTTCTTGTGCGCACGTTTACTCTGAAACCGTTTGAGATATTGACTTGAAATTTGGTACACATATGTACTTTAACGAGATCTAGAACTAGATTTTCATCTTGTTCCGTCGAAGGGTTGGGGGGTAAATTGGGGTATATTTGGAGTAAATAGGTAAATCAAGCAGGTAAGAGTTCATAAAATTGATATTTAGTATAGACAAGAGAAGCTAAGGTCTCAAAAAAAATTTTGGCATTAGCCATCCCCATTACCACCTCCACGCCATTATTAAAGGGGATGAAAAAAAATGTGATTTAGCGTGTGTACAAGAACCAGAAACCTCAATATATTTTTTTACTTTATCCACTCCCACTACCTGTCACCACCCCCACCCCACTACCGATGCGGGGTATCGTTTTATGGGTTTTTGGGGTAGAGGATTTCAAATATTATATTATTAAAGTTCCATAAACAATCATTTCCAGATACAAAATTTTTTCGTTGTGTGACTTGGATAGAAAATCCGGATGTGGAAATAGTGATTCCTTGGGCAGCGGTTTTTTGAGTAAAAAGTGCTCAACATACAGTTGATGTGGAATATCGCAAGACAAGCATTTCATGCTTAGGTGTTTTCATCTCAACTTTGGGCATTACTTACATACATAATACCGTTTTAATTTTGTTATAATTTGTTAGTTTATTATTTACTCTGCTTTGAATTATGTACTTTACTTTACTTACTTACTTTGAAATTACGAAAAAAATAATAGCATAATGTCTACCTTCTCTTTTAGTGGAGTCAATAATATAGGCTGAAAATATGCATTATTTCGGAATAATTACGGGAAGCTTCGATTTTTTTATATATAAGGGGGGTTTTTCGAGGTCGCTGAAACAGATTATGATATCAAAAAAAGATAAGTCAAAATGGCTGATTCAATATGGCCGACTTCCTTCAAGCAATAAAATAATTCAAGACACTATTCAATTAAAAACACAATTTAAATATTCACATAAAAACTTAAAAAGAAGCTGAGAAAACGTGATATTGTACATAGCATTACAAGATGATCTGTGAAAAAGTGCCCTAACTACTTTCACAATGCTCTGCGGACACACACACAGCGCAGCGTGCGGAGTAGGTGATGCGTACTGCTTGCCGCGAAGATGTTTTGCTTTCAATCTCTTTCTATTAGTCAAGTATTATAATTTGACTCATGACCCTGTATCACGCGAATATTTTTAATATATTTTCGATATTTTAAACAGTATAAAAATTGTAGAAACAATCGACATTGAGTCGATTTACCGAAAAAACTTGATTTTTTCAATATTTCCTGAAAGTATAGGTTTACATACATATTCCAAATTTTTTTCATCATCAGATTTACTTATTTTGTGGTCCTGCTATAAACGTATGTTGCATAGGTAAGCTAAATAAACTTGTTATAAAAGTTATTAACACGTTTATTTTACCCATAATTTCACGAATTTTAGAAAAATTTTTTTTTTAATTTTCGTAAAGAAAGGGGGTTAATGTAGTTTGTAAGGTAAATCCCCTTGAAGCATCTTAAAGTACACATTTCAAGCTTTAAAAATCGCACCTACAGAGATCTAATAACGCCATTTAAACCAGAGAAATAGATGGTTAAAGTTAGTTATACACAGGGTGTTTCGGCTAAAAATCCCCGGGTCATTATCTCGTAAAATAATAAAGATACTTAAAATTTGTAAATCGCGGATAATTGACACCAAAAAAGGTCTTAAATAACTGCAGTTAGAATTGGCGCTGCGGTGAGAAATTATTTTTCGATGGCTGGAACCTCGAAATATGATTCATACGACTAATGAATAAATTGTGAATAATTTTGACTATGTAAAAAATTTTGCAAATATCAGCCGTTTTGGAGCTACATGCATATTTTTCTCCATTTTTTATCTCTGTAAATTTTGAAAACTTCTGTAACTTTTCTATTTATCGTTTTAGAACACCAATTATTTAGAACTTTTATCTTATTATATTCCATACTTCTTATATTATTACATATTTTGAAAATTTTTATAACTTTCAGAATTTTTCAAATGCAACTAATTTTTAAAATTTGAAATTAGTAAAAATTTTCAAAATATGTAATAATATAAGAAGTATGGAATATAATAAGATAAAAGTTCTAAATAATTGGTGTTCTAAAATGATAAACAGAAAAGTTACAGAAGTTTTCAAAATGTACAGAGACAAAAACATTCAGTTAGCTCCAAAACGGCTGGTTATTTTCAAAATTTTTCACATAGTCAAAATTATTCACAATTTATTCATTAATCGCATGAATCGTGTTTCAAGGTTCCAGCAATCGAAAAATAATTTCTCACCGCAGCGCCATCTCTGTGCACTTTGAAGGAACAGTTCTAACTGCAGTTATTTAAGCCCTTTTTTTGGTGTCAATTATCCGCGATTTACAAATTCTAAGTATCTTTATTATTTTACGAGATAATGACCCGAGGACTTTCAGCAAATTTTATAATTTTCTCAAAATTTTCAAATTTTGGAAGTGTACATCTTCAAAATTAAATTTTTGAGATTTTATTCACTCATCGGATCTTTTTATACACTACTTCAAGAGTAAAATGTGAAAGGATCAAGTTTTTATCTTTAAATTTTTAGAAATGGTAGAGCTTTTACCGCAAATCTCTTTATGTTCCCACTTCATATATGTACTATTCCTACATACATTCATCTTTATATTTGAAAATATAATAATCCAATAGCTACATGTTTCCTCTTTCATTTAAGCTTTTGTGTGTAGCGCTTCTGAGGCTGCGCGCGCTTCGCGCGCCGTAATTACATGTCTCTGCGTTCCATTTTCGTGCGTTAAATTAAAAAATCTGGAGCCTCCATTTTTGATCGTACAAAAAAACTTCATGTAAGTACATTTTTGATGTGAGATTTTCCGTACTTTCGAATGGTGGAATTACTTTTTGAAAGAAAAAAAATATTATTTGACAAAGGCCAGTATTTTGCAACTAATTTGTTTAATAACAAATTAGGCTCAAGGACTATTGTTGGTAACTTTTGGTATATTGTTCCTGACATGTTCAAAGATGTATTCTCACAAGTTACCGCTTCCCGGAATTTTTCCGATGCAAAAATCTCTATTGGCCCCACTATTTATACTAAAGTAATTAAAGAAAGACATGTTTTGATAATCGATTTTTTACAATAATAAACTAGAAATTAAAAAAATCTATATTTTTAAAAATCAAAATAATATTTGAGAGTCAAATCATATGTATTTTGGCTAGCAGGATCCAAATATGCAAAAATGTACGGGTTGTCCCGTAATTTGATTTTCATGTAAACTGCATCGAAAGTCAGCCATTTTGGTTCTTTACATCATAATTGTGAATTGACGATTTGCACGAAAGATAGTTTGGTAAAAAGTGTCTAAACTGGTATCAATGTAATTCACTGCACATGTTGACCAACTCGTCAAATTTCCAAATTTTGCAACAATTAAATACCTATAATATAATAGTTATAACATTGTTTTCATTATCTTTAATGTTAAACCTACTTCCATTGAATATAAATCACCTTTATTAGGTTGTTTCGTAGTCTACAATATTTAAATAATGTCGAATTATGGAATTTGTCAATCACTGCTGCCAACTCTTCTAAACTGAGAGTTGGAAACAGTGTTTTGACAAATTGCATAATTCGACATTTTTTAAATATTGTAGACTACGAAACAACCTAATAAAGATGATTTATATTCAATGGAAGTAGGTTTAACATTAAAGATAATGAAAACAATGTTATGATTATTATATTATAGGTATTTAATTGTTGCAAAGTTTGGAAATTAGACGAGTTGGTCAACATGTGCAGTGAATTACAGTGGTACCAATCTAGATACTTTTTACCAAACTTTCTTTCGTGCAAATCGTCAATTGACCTATTTCACGTTACAAAGTTTGGTAAAAAGTGTCATGACAAAAAACTAGGTTGGTATCACTTAAAGTAGTGAAAAGTCACTGCACATGTTGACCAACTCGTCTAATTCCCAAACCTTGCAAAAATTAAATGTCTATAATATAATAATCATATCACTGATATCAGTATATTTAATGTTAAACTTATTAAAGAAAGCTTACTAAAGAAAACAATGATATATTATATTATAGGTATTTCACTTTTACAATGTTTGGGAATTAGACGAGTTGGTCAACATGTGCAATGACTTGTTTACTACTTTTAGGGATAGCCAATTCAAAAGTTACAAGAGTATATCCGGTATACGTACAATAATTACTTGAATATACTTCTAACATATGGTCTTTCTTATATTATAATCAAACTGAATAAATCGAATAAATACTTAAGATGCTTTTGAATTAGATTTTGTTTATGATCACGGTTAAATGAATCACCATGTATATTTCAAAATATTTTAAATCTGTACACCGTTGTCCCTCAATCATCGTGTTTTTGAAAAATTTCGATATCTTCTATAAGAAAGCCAGGATATTTGTACGATGCGAGCTAAGACATCCTGTACCCAGTAATTTTTTTGATTAATTATGCCTATATCAGCCTTAGAAAACCTAAAATTAGCTTAAAAGTTATTTTTAGAGACTGCAAAAGCTTTCAGCTTTTGATATTGCAGTAAACTCCATAAATAATACGAAAAAAAACCACTTTTGCGATTTACAAAAAAAATACACGAAAAATTTGGACCTTAGATTCGGATTCAGCGTGCTTAAATACATGGGAGATTGATAGTCCAGTTTCTGGTATAATATACTTTTTTGTGGGCTGTGTTATGTGTTTTGATATTTTCATAAAAAACTGTATTTTTAGATTTACACGTATATTCAGGTACAGTGTAAAAACAAGGAGTTTTAAAACAAACGATTTTGAAAAAAGGTACGTGATTGATCATATAGTCGAAAAAGGTGTTGACACTCGACACTCGAACAGTAGAGTAAGCAATGCCGAGCGTGTCCGGCATTTGGATGGGGAGTATCTCATCTAACAGTCGGTAGGTTATCAACACAGACAATCCCGGGCCGTTAACCTGATAAGTAAGGCGGTGGATGACCCCTGTGGCTGAATTTGACCAACAGTTTAAAAATAGCGAGAAGGGTAAATTCTATAAAAGCTTTCAACCAACAGTACCCACGCAAACTTGGTTTTCAAAAATTCCTTACACGAACAGAAATTTTATCAGGCCACTGTTTGTGCAAATCATATAAATATAAGATACTCATAGAAGATACAGCACTTTGTGAGATGTGTGATGAGGAGGACACAATAGAGCATATTATTTTTAGTTGTGTACGTTATACTGACTGTAGGGAATTTTTTTTTCAAAATATTTGTAAAGAGGAATCCTTTTAATTTGGGATATTTGCTATCACTCAACAATTATAATATATATGTGTATATTTATCATTTTGTTAAATGAACTAAATTAAAATTGTAAATAGATGTTAAAAAAAAAGTATCTACTGAGGGAAAAAAATTATAAAACAAAAAAACAAAAAAAAACAGAAAAATAAAAAATGGACATATACATAAATTAAATTAATTAATTAATTTAAAAAAAATGCATTTACATATACATGTGAATGAAAAAAAAAATGGAGAAAAAAAAACAAAATAAAAAAAATAAGGGAAAAAAAGAAAGAAAAAAGAAAGGAAAAAAAGAGCATTAATCATAAGTTTACAAATTGTAATTAGTATTAAACTGATATGGGGATATTATGTTTAAATAAATCATTAACGAAGTCTGGCTAATAGACCTTGTTTCTAAGGCCAACAAATCTAAATTAAAAAAAAAAAAGTATGAACCCTGTGGCTGTTCACGGATGTTAAACTGCCAAAAAGGGGGTGGTTTACTCAGGATGGGTTAAAGCTGGTGGCAGAAGACCGTGGTTTCGACGCTAAATTGTGGATCCCTAGGCGCAAAGGGTACACCATTGTGGCCTAATCGCCTAGTAAAAAGTAGTATTATCCACTGTCCAACTATTACAGCCAATGTATGACCTTTACTTTAAAACTTTTACTTATATAGGTATTCTAATTATTTCACTCTCGAAAAAAATATACTTTTATTTCTGACATTTTTATTCTTTTTTAGGACACATACGTACGATTCCTGCCAGAACAACTAGAGAAACACTTCATCGGAGCAACACCTACCAGCCACCATTTATCAAAGGCATACCAACGGATGACCACATGTACACCACCAAAAGAATCCTGGAAGAAAAATGCAGAAAAGGGACAAAACTACAAATAGTCGTAACAGATCTCTAGAAGGTATTTGATACTATCCGTCACGAGGGCAAGATTAATAACCTGCGCAGCAAAGAAGTACCGCATTGCCTAATAAATAGGCTAATAAAAGCTTACTTCACTACAATTCACTGGTTGTGACAGATGGCGGAAATCAAACACAAGAATAAAGAAGTCAAGCACGGATGGGGGACGGTAGCTCAGTGGTTTAGCGCGTCTAGCTTGCATACTGGCGTACCTAGCGAAGCAGGTTCAATCCCTGCTCATCGCGAAATAATTTTAATTATAAAATTATCCCCAAGCAGTGGTTCAGACTTCACTATAAGCTGTAGGGCCTTGTTTCTTTTTACCTAACACAAAATCATTCTGGATTTTCAAGGAGTTACTTCGGTGACTTGAGAAGCGGTTAAGAAAACATTTCAGAAAACGGATGTCTCTTATCACAGTCCCGGATCAAGTGATACGAAATCACAATAAAGGCACAATAACACATTAATTGGAGGCAAAAGAACTAAAAAAAAAAGGAGTGAAACGTACACAATGAAGTACTAGGAACATGTCCAAGAAAAGGATCCAACACATCTACCAAAGAAAGTGTTAATACTGAACAGTAAGAAACTAACAATGGGGAGAACATGCTACACGTGGATAACAACAACTGACAGGATCATGAGCAAACAAGGAAAGGACGAAGCATACTGGGAACGAGCAGCGAGGGAAAAGAATGAATAACAAAAAGAAATAGCAATAGCTTTGCCAGAATCAAAAATGGAGGAGCAGAAGACTTAGAAAAGGGAGAACTCTAGAAGCAGAAACAAAAAAAGAACATAAACACTCCATATCACGACACAATGCGGCAACGCATCTCACGCAACACCTACACTTCCCATCCGACATTCCTGTACCATTCATCATGTGGCTCTCGCTGCTGAAGATAAGCATAACCCAAACCAAACCCACCGTGGACGTAGACGGGTGATATGTTTCCCGGGAGTGGCAGCTATGTTTACCGTTTACTGGTAAATTAAATTAAATTAAATTAAAATCTAATCCCTAACTGACAGATCTTTAATAAGAATAAGTAATTAAAAAAATACTAATGCATTTATCTAAATGGATGACAACGATATCCCTAGCACCTCTTTTGCACCTTGTTTTCCAATATATCAAAATGAAACTCGGTAGAGTTAATATAGACGTAAAATGTCACTTTTTGACGTATTTGAAGATTTTTTCGGACTTCCAATTTAACCGGAAGCGACACCAATTCTTGATTATTAAATGGAACATCCTGTATATTATTGCATTTTCAGAATCCTGGGAAAATTCCTGAACTAATTTTGTGAGTTTTTACGCCGACTTGATTTTTTTGTTTTGTTTTGAATCTAGAGTGTTGCCATTAACTAAATTATCATAAATGACAAAAAAATAATTGAAAAATCCAAATTTGACTTTTTACCAACAAATTTAATAACTAGGTGCATTCTAATCTTTCGAAATTAGTTTCTTGCGAAAAAGTCATTTTTTTCAAATGGCACCCCCTCAGTCAAATTCAACTTTTCAGTACCAAACCAAAATCCATTTAGTATTAAACTCAAAAAAACTTTTTCATTGCGATAGAAAAACAGTATAAACGATTTTTAAAGTAAGCCATGAAAAACAAAAATTGTTTGACAGTTACCTCTTTAGATTTTGAAGAGACTATACTTTCAACAAGATGTAACTCCTCCCCACAACGCTGTCCAAGTACTAAATCATTTGACAGATAGATTTGATGAACGGGTTATTGCAACCAGTGCATACGTTAACCGCCACGTTCTCCGTACCTTACACCTCTCGATTCTTTCCCATGGGGCTACTTAAAAGAACGTCTATATTATACAAAGAGTTGAAGAACGGTTTCCTCCAGTTTTCGAGAGTGAGTAACACGATAATTGCAATACTTTCCCCCATTCTTTTGGAACTATCCCTAAATGAAAAAAAAAAACTACCCCTTGTTCTGATTTTTTCGTACTACGCCAGGTCGGGGTTATTACAGGGAGAATTGAAAATCGAACACTTTTGACCAGGAGACGCCAAAACAATCCCTCCTTGTTCTGATTTTTCTGTACTATGCTTGTGAGACCATTCTTCAGCCCTCGCACTATTTTCGGAATGGTTTGTCATTCAGGGAGGGGGTGGTTCCAACCCCCGGTGGTTGTTTTGGCGTCTTCTGGTCCACTTATCAATATTCCCTGTAATAACCCCGATATGTCAAGCCCTTACAAGCATATTATGGAAAAATCAGAACAAGGAGTAGTAGTAGTTTTTTTGGAGGAAAAAGTACGCTACCATAATTTCCGTAATACGATAAAACGTTGGGAGTATGTGACTAGAGCCATTTTAAACGATTCAGAAGTTTCATTTCAACGCGTGTCGTTCTATTATATTTAACAGCCATTTAACCCCGAATTTAGCGATGAAATGTCAATTTGCGAAAAACAGACTTCTGGCATATGTCAGCCCGTCGAGTTGCCATGGTTCAAGATATAAAAATCAGTGAAATTATATCATCGTTACAAAGCCAATTTTTTTTGTGTGTACACATTTTATGTTTAGAATGAATAAAATAGGATCGCCAGAAAGTGTGGGCCATCAGGGGCGCATCCAGAAAGGTCAAAGAGGTAAAAAAACGGAGTTATATAACATCATCGTTACAAACTTTTTTAAGGTTGAGCATGTTTATTTAAATGTTTTGAACACAGAAAAAAATTCCCAGAAAGAAACTCCCGTCAGTAAGGCTAGCCAGAAAGAAAATGTTTAGGATTTTTTAAGAAAATTGCATTTTTTTTGCATATTTCATCTCAGAACTCTAAACTCATCCGTTACAAGTTCTGGCTCCTTTTTAAAACGTAAATATAAGCTCCTTCAACAATAGAATAGCCTCCTCGTAAAGTTCTTAGTGTCAACAAAAGTACCATAGGCTTTTAAATATACAGGAATTTAACACTTCGTATAACTTGACTCCGTACCGTGCCTCAGATGTATTGTTGATACAATACATCTGAGGCACGGTATGGAGTTATGTTTAGAATGAATAAAATATGATCGCCAGAAAGTGTGGGCCGTTAGGAGGCACAGCCAGAAAGGTAATAATGATTTATTACCTTTCTGGCTGTGCCTCCTAACGGCCCACACTTTCCAGAAAGGTAATAAATCATTATTACCTTTCTGGCTGTGCCTTCTAACGGCCCACACTTTCTGGCGATCATATTTTATTCATTCTAAACATAAAATGTGTACACCCAAAAAAAATGAGCCTTGTAACGATGACATGATTTCACTGATTTTTAAGCAGTGTTCGTGACGCTCCTGACAGGAGGTGCCCCGCCAGAAGTCGATTTTATGAATCGTTATCATCCATTAAACCATAAAAATATCTCAAAGTTCATAAAACGATGAGCTGCCGAAAAAGCCACCTAGCTCCCGCTCTAGTAGTGAAACACATATTTTTGACGCAATATTTGCAACAAGCGGATCAAAAAACCTAAGGATAAGTGTCTTTCACCTTTGGAAAATGTTTTTTGTGTGTGCCTGTGTAATCATATTCGATTTAATAAATTTTGAATATGAGTGGGAATAGACGGGCACAAAACTAGGAACAGCTAATTAACAATGAAGCGATATTGTACAAAGTAAATAGGTAACATAGAATTTAGTAGAATATTCCAGTTAACTGTTTCCGTCCCTAACATATTCCATCATTATATAATACATGTGACAAATACAAAACGTCATTTTAATATTTAACGGATATAATTTATTTAAAACTGCATGAAGAAGACACAATATACATATATTTTTCATTCAATTTATGCACACCGATAAAAACACTACTTATGAATTTTATAAATTCCCTACCAATTGTTGTTTTAAAGATTGATAAAAAAAATGACTACGGCTCTCAATAATGAGTGAGTCTGCTCATGTTGAGGTGTTGATAATTTCTGCCAAAGCAAAAGAAATTGTGCAATTTGGCCAGCAGTTTATGCATTCTAAAAAATCTCCTCCAAATGTTTCATAACAATTTGTAAAAATTTCTTGACAATCCGAGAGAGTTTGCTCTCGTATATTGTTAAAGCTATTTAAAATACTGGCACACCCCGTACCTTGGTATTTTATAATTAATTTTCTAATTCACGGATCAAAATTTACTTATTTCGGGACAAACTAATTAAATACAAAATAACAATGAAAAATATTTCATTCGGATTTCAGCTTGTTATTTGGGAAATAATATTTAGTACAGAATATGAATATAGTTAAATCTACGTTCTAAGTTTTGAGTTTCACGACAAAAATGTGTAACAAATATACAAAATTGTAAACGCAAGCGGCAGAAATCTGTATTATATAGCAAGGGCTTGCCCTTTCATTTTGCGCGTCATATTTTCTTCACCAATCGACAAGATCCGTATAAAAACTCAAGGTAGAACTGGCAAAAAAGGTCAGTCAATCTTTGGCCATTCTTAAAAACACGGCGATCTTGGAGCCCCTGTGAGTTCAGGTGCTGTGGTATTAAGCTGACCCTTGCTTGTCCACTATTGGCCATCCTCGTAGAGGTTTATAACTAATGCACCTAGATAGGCGCGATTCCATATGCTCCTTTTGGTTGAATTTACCTGTCATTTTCTTTGAGAGTACTATATTATTTTATTTCATTATTAGAATTAATCATACTAATTAGCCTACTATTTAATTTTCCACTATTTTATTTATTTAATGGCAAGTTTTCTTTGGTTTAACAGTAGTATTACAGTGATCATTATAACCTTAGTACTATTCAGCTTAGTTATGCAAACGGTAACTCTACGCCCGCGACCGGTTAACTTCAGATATGGCAGTTCTTTACCTTTTTGTATGAATCTGCATTAAAGGGTTCTTAAGTCTTTGTGTTAATTTACCTTCTATCCGTGGTATTAATCCTGTGGGTCTTTATAAATGCCTTGAGAGAAATGCGCGAGAAGATACTTTGCGCTCGAATTACACACGAATTTATTTACAAACATGTTCGTATTCTTCGTATAAATAAATTGGTAATTAATTGTTACTCTTACATCAACTCTCATTATATTAACAACAGTTTTGGGCATTATTATTTCATAAAAATACATTGTCAATTTTGTGACCAAGCTTGTTTAAGTGCAGATGCATCTCCGGAAAAACGGAAAACTAAAGGGAATACACAATAAAAACCAATTACGGGGTGGGAAAAAAAAACACTAATTTATACTTAATTGTAAAGAATATACAAACAAATTAAAAGCATATTAAAATAAAATTACAGCTTACTACGAAAAGATACACTTAATACTTGAAATACTCGAGTAAAATATATCAAGCTGTCCTTCAATTGACATGTAAGTGTTACACGTAAAAAATAAGGGAGAAAACATCAGAGCATTTGTTCGTGGAGTGGGAAGATAAAATGTTTTATGATTACGTGTTTCAAATGAGGGGGCATGAAAATTTAACATATTCAAGATATTATGGCAATCGATGAGATTAAAAACTAACTTGTGCAAAAACAAAAGAGAACGAAGTTTCCTGCGGTCGTGTAAACTAAGAAAACCAAATCTATTTAGCAACTGTCCATGTTCGAAGCCAACAGCGGGATATACATGATCAATTTTGTATGAAACGAATTTTAGGTAGCGCCGTTGATATTCTCTATGCAATTACAATATTTATTATATCCTGGATTCCAAATAAGTGAGGCATATTCAATCTGGATTTAACAAATGCAGTAGAATGAAGATTTAATAATTCAATGTCATCAAAACCACTTGAATTTCTAATCACAAAACCCAAACTTTTATAAGCAGAGAGAACAATATCTTCTATATGTTTGTTAAAGCTTAGTTTCGAGTCGAATAGAACCCCCCAAGTCATTAAACTCATCTGATCTATTTAATACGGTATCGTTTAACTCATAATCGAATAACAGTGGATTATTCTTCCTGCAGAAAGACAGAATGTTACATTTGGCGATGTTTAAAGGCAGATTATTTAGAAGACATCATTTAAATTACTTTGGAGTAACACAAAATCCTCGTCAGTATCAACAGTATAATACAATTTCATGTCATCAGTATATAACAGGCAGTTGACATCAACACAAGTCACTAAATCGTTAATAAATAAAATAAATAATAGAGGCCCCAGCACTGAGCCTTGGGGTACTCCGGAAGTAGCTAGAAATTGATCAGACTTAAAGCCACGGTATTCATTCTACATATTGGCTCCTTCCAGTTAAAAAAGATGACAGCAGGGAAGTTAGCAAGCCTGAAAAACCGAGTACTTTAAGTTTATGTAGGAGAATGCCGTGGTCAAGTCTGTCAAAAGCCTTGGAAAAATCAGTATATATAACGTCAACTTGTTTGCCCGCATCGATAGCCTCAGAAATAAATTGTGTGACAGTGAATAAATTTGTAACTGTTGACCTACCCTTTACAAAGCCATGTTGAGATATACTGATCTGCCTTCGCACATTATTATAAATTTGGTCATATAAAGAAATTTCAAAGACTTCGGCGAAATTACAAATTATCGTAATAGGACGATAATTTGCAACGTAACTTTTATCTCCTTTTTTAAAAATTGGCACACTCTGGATAGTTTCTACTGATCTGGGAATATCAATGGTCATATGGAAAATGCGATTTAAAACACTTTTTATTTTTATATTTAAAAAAAAAATGATTATTTTATGATATATTTGTATTTTTTGCTAAAAAAAAATATATATAAGAACATGTTGCGACATGTTTGGAATTTTTTTAGTTTTTTTTTTCGTAATCAGCGCATGTTTTTACATAAAGGGTCCAAATATCCCAAACTCTCCAAAATTTTCCCTGCCATTTCCTTCGTTTACTGTACTAATTGCTATTTAATATAAGGTGAATGATATTCTTCGTTCACCGCTGTACCTTCATTATAAAATGTAAAGTGGTAAGACCTGTATTTAAAGGCAAACTTATTTTTAAAAATCACCCATTCCATGCATCTATTATGCCGTCGCGATGAATAGATGCGGATATAATACATTTGCATAAAGACAAACTAGAAAGTCACATAATATATTTCTCTTTATCAATAACTGATATGTTTATTTCTATAAATAGAATCTAAGTTATAAACAGTGAGAAGGTCAAAAGGAAATTATATCATTTATACATTTAATTGTTTGCAATCTGCATAATATATAAATATATTACGAAACCATCAATTACAGAGGTCCCAGCACACTTTTTAACTTTTCTTTTAATAATTTTATGACACTTTTTCCAAAATTTTATGACAAATATGACACTTATTTATTGTTGTTTATTGTTTATAATAACATTAACTTCATAGAACAATATGTTTTAATATATATTAAATTATATACAAAGAAAAGAGTACAATATTCTTAGGTGCTGGTACATTAATATATAAATAATTTTTGAAATATATATACACATTTTTAGAAATATGGGAATAAAGATTTATTAGATAAATATGTTACACCAAAACGGCATTCACTTTGTGGTGCGGTAAAATAACAGAATGACCTTCTTAAAATCAAATGTATTAACTGAATTATTATGTTTTACATTCAGGAAATCTAAGAGATATAAACGACGCTCAAGTTAAAATTATGCTTGCACACACTAAAGTACTAAAATCTAAAGTAAAATTTAATTGTATGTAAATTTGGATTTTATAACTTCTCATCTATAACAGACAACTATTTGATTAAAATACTGCCAAGATTTTCTGCTGCAATTAAAGGAGTATATTACACTGAAATTTAAGAGGTAATGACCACTATTATAAATGACATTTATACATCAAAATGGCGTCGTGCTCTATCTCC
Organism: Rutpela maculata; assembly: GCA_936432065.2. Classification (NCBI taxonomy): domain Eukaryota; kingdom Metazoa; phylum Arthropoda; class Insecta; order Coleoptera; family Cerambycidae; genus Rutpela; species Rutpela maculata. Next base: position 89,018,934 of record OW386287.2, on the reverse strand, counting down.
TTTTGTTACAAGCGCAGTATCGATGCGCAGTCGACCATTCGCAGTATATCTTTTTAGGTATGTGGATATCGCGCATATTGCAGGTTAGGTTGTAACGCCCGCGCAACAGAATAAAAATGAGAAGCACCAATTCAATTTTAAGCGCGAACTTTGATTAAAAAACTGACTTTAATAAAAATTCTAATTAATTGTAAGTATGAAAAACTTATGCTCTGTCTATTTTTTATGATTTTTATGACAAAATAAATAATTTATGACATTTTATGACAGATTTCTTAATTTTATGATTTTTTATGATTTTATGACAACTGCAATTATTTAAATAACAAAGCTTTAAAGTTTAACTTACCCAAATCTCGATTCAACTTGATTTAATGAACAGAACGTACCTGTAACAATAATTAATATATTAGACATGTAGAACTAAGGTGTATCATATAAAGTGCTTTTGTAAAGTACTGGATAAATGCGATAAATAGTGTACAATTTCTTTTGTGAAAATCGCTCGGATATTCAAATGGTTCATATTGAATGCCATCTTTTGATATATCTTGACGTCATCAATATATTTTTTAAATTGCAGTCCCCATTTTTATTTACGGAATTTGAAGAGCGATTTTTGTTTACTTACAATACCGGTAAATTTAGCTGTAAGTTGCATGAGGAAATTTATAACAAAAACTATCTTGAAAACTGAAAATACTAACTACTAGAAATGAAGAAATTTCAAAAACTAAATTAAAAATGCAAAATGCGCCCCATTCGCAGCTAGACAATAGCCAAGAGAGTTAATACCTCTTTTTGAAGGTTGTTGATAATTTTCGGTGATGTGCGCTATATCTCTTGACGAATTTTCCTCTTTGAATCTTCGACATTCACTAGGCGATTCACGTATACCACTTTGCTTTGAAGGTATCCCCATAGAGAGTAATCGAGGGTCGCCAGATCTGGCAGGACATGCAATTGCCCTCTTTTTCTTATCCAATAATTTAGAAATACCTCAATTAAATAGGCTCGGACAAGGGCTACATAAAGGGTAGGTGCTCCATATTGTTGAAAGAAGAAGTCGTTTCTCGGAATTGAATTTTTTTGGATCTGGATACAAAGTTACCACTGCGGGCATGTCTTGAAGAAAATGCAAATACCTCGTACCGGTTAGGGTCTCGTCAAAGAAAAAAAGGACCCAAAATTCTTCCATCAACTACCCCACACCACACATTCAATGTTTGAGGGTTCTGAATGCGATACTTCATCAACTAGTGTGGATTATTTGCAGCCTAATAACAACAATTTTGACATTTTTGACTATTGACATGGTCATTTAAAAAGAAAGGTAGTAGCTTCATCCGAGAAAAATATTCTCCTTACAAAGTTATTACCATTATTGCATTGTTATTACAGTTGCTCGCAGCATTGATTTTGCCGATCAAAATCGTCCTCAGACAGTTAGTAAACGAGGCATGCCTCGTAATGATGAACTTTACTTTTTTGAGTATTCTGTGGAAAATAGATTGAACATCGGGTATCTCTTGACCACGCAAGTCTGTAATTCTATACGATCGATGTATTACACCGATCGGATTGCTAAAGCTCGAAAGGGACATTCTATAAAAGTGATTAAAGGATCTCTAAGCACAAGATTCATTACAGTGTTAGATAAATAAGCTAAAGTACATCGCCAGATAAGCCAAATTGGGAGAGAAGGCAGTTAGCAGTCTACGGTAAGTACAGCTTTTACCTTTCTCGTCAAACATCTCTTAAATGGAAGTAGCCACACACAATCAAGGAAGAACGCGACTGGCGCCCTTAATAAATAAATTGGTGTCATATTCATCAGACACTGTGTGTAGGACCATACTGCTGGCCGCAATTTGTTAAAATTCAATTAAATTCTTAAATTAATTTATTGCTCATACAACATACTTGAATACTGTGAATAAGTGTGAGAAAATATCTATGTCTAGCCTGATACGAGAGAGAGGAGAATATATAATCGAATATATATCGAAGATGACGAAAATGGATATAACAGGGTCACACGCTTCTCGTCCTGGGGTCTGTCAGGACATCTTAAAATAGACACTACAGGGAGGACCACGGTTGGTAGAGTAAACAACATAAGGAAAAACATACGGTAACGAAGATATCCTACAGCTTAATTCCAGTCTCTTCTAAACCTATGATATGCGTATAAATTTTCTACAGTCAATAAATTGAGCATATTAAACGGAGCCATTATATCTTAAGTTTTTGTAATATTGTTAACTAATGTAGTAGATGCATTTCGATATTTTGTACATCCGTAAATTATAAATATATTATTTGTTCTTGTTTTTTCTTTTTTTTTTCTTGGTTCCATGACAACTGTAGCAGCTAAATCTTTTATAAGGGGTAAGTGAGCTGCTACATACACCCCCGATAATAAAAAGAACAATCAATTAATTAATGCATCTATGGCAAAACGAACTTTTTTAATATGGGTTGATTAAATATCACATCTGTCAACCAACAAAAAGGCAGGTTTGACTCTGTCAATATTGACAGTTACAACTTTGTATCTTTTATTAAAAGTAATTAATATTAACTTTGGATATTACAGAATTCCCTAAAAAAAGTAGAAGGTAAGATATATTGTGCCATACTTGCATAAAAATCTTTCCGCGCTGACCGAGTCAACCCTGATTTTGACGTTATAGAGATAAAATTTCCGAGCCTTGCTTATAAGGGTTTTAAGTCAGTTTTATAGAGTCCTTCCAGACCATTTATATGTATAAGTAGTCTTAGAAATAAGCTTTCAGAATATCTTATAGAGTATATTAAAACTAAAATTGTTACTCGGGAAGTCTATTATGAAACGAATTAAAGTTACAGTCGCGCTTTACCGACTGCGAATATGTATAAAATACGATAACTCCTGTTAGACTTTATTTATTTTAAACTGGGAACATATGTAAAATGTAATGGCAAAATACTTCCTATTGAGCCATATTCGCCATTACGAAGATGTACAAGACATCAAAACTGCAATATGCAATATGTCTCTCCAGTTCGAACGAATTGCACATATATTAGATGTCAATTCTAAAACGTTTATGTTTAATAAGACAATAATTATGAAACGAAAGAAAGTTGTAGTGGGGTATTACCAAATGCCTATTTGTGTGCTTATTATCATTGGCACCACGTAGAAGTGAATGAAGTGAAAAATAAAAACTGAGAAATTAAGAGAATGAGATTTATGATTGCAAAATTTTAGATCCTCTAACAAATACATTGAATACAATACTTTTTCTCTCATTAAATAACTTTTGTTTCATCATTGTCGCTAATGGCAAAGACAGCCATTTTTCCCCAAGATGGCTTCCAAGTCAAGGTAAATATTTGAGAAGTTGTTGGGAAAAATAACGAGGGTGCCCATTTCAACAAAATTGAGCTAAACGGCGTAAATGCCAAACTAAGGATGGGTGCCGGTTCTGGACACGATTCTAGTATCCGGCCATCTTGCCTGAACCGAATCTAGATCCGGTCGGATTTCAATTTGAATGTGAATTTGGATCTCTTCTAGAAATGGCCCTAATTTTTACATGCCCAGTTTTAAAATAAAATAGATATAAGTAGAAAATTCGGCCTGATTTCAATTTGAATCGGGATTTGAATCTCTTCTAGAAATGGTCCTAATTTTTAAATGCGCAGTTTTAAAATAAAACAGATATAAGTAAAACATGTATATAACAATTGTCGTTTATAAAAAAGAGAAATAAAATTTGATTTATGAAGGAACAAACAATTCAGCTTTTTTTAAGTTTTACTATTTATTAGTCAATAATTGAAATTTATTTTTGGAAGATTATTATGCAGGTATAGGATCCGTTTTGAAAGAATTCCTTCCTTCTCGTGCTCGAAGTTTAATTACTAGAACATGCTTGCGGGAAAAGACTAAAGGTTCTGAAACAGACAGTGAAATTGTTTTAGTAGTTGTTGGGAAAAGGATGAAGTTTTTGTGCGTTTGATGGAAGTATAATGAGATCCTTTATTCTGAGCATATTAACAGCTGATTTTTAATGGTTCTTGTTTCACATTTCAGTCGTTTTTTAGTGTTTAAAGAGTTAAGATATTAATTAAATAAGTAGCCGGAAATCAGTAAACTAAAGTGAAGGTTTTTGTAACAAATTTGTACATTAGGAAAATGCTCAAAATGGTAATTGAAATCTGTTTAAAAAAGATTTAATATTATACTGTTTAAAATATCAATCCCGTTTTTTTGCAATATTCTGATGAGCGCTAAAAAAAGTTCGAGCTTTCAATAAATAAAAAGGGCTCAGATTGATTCGTTATTTAAATGGTCACTGTCACTGTTACCGTCAGCTGTATATTTATAATTTTGCAATGGTATTTTCTTAATACAAAATTTTAATGTCCTGTTATAGTCTAGCAGTGGGTGAAAGGTTGGTGAACAATGGAAATATCTTATAGAAGGTCTAAAAGAATTTAGAAATAAATTTCTTAATGTCGCTTTGATTACAATATAAATTTCGATGTACTCTGGACCGACCGCAACACCTACAGCGTGAAAGAAAATAAAATAGTGGTCGGCTAAACAAACGCACACTTACTGAAAACGTAGTGAAATCATGGAAATGGACTTCTATACATGTTCTGGCTGAGGTAAGTTAGATTAGGTTAAGTTCGGAGAATAATAATGGAAGCGGAACAAATAGAAGAGAAGGAAGTAAACACCGGTGTGCCGCAGGGGTCGGTCCTAAGACCGACGTTGTGGAATATGCTGTTCGACGACAACCTAAGGACGCCGGAAAGGATCAGACTCATCGGATTTGCAGACGATCTGTAGATGATAATCACTGGCAAAAAGAAGACGAGAAAGATGGCGACGTAATCTCTAATCACCAGATTGGTGGACGGGGGATGTAGGTTGAAAAAGACAAAATAAATAAAGCAGCTAGAGGCCCGCACACCACCCACTATACGAGTGCTACCAGTGTGAATGGGGGAGTCTGGAGAGGTTTTAGCCATAAGCGTCCGGCACTACTCATCGAGATAGACTGTAGCGCTGGGTGTCCACGAAGGATCCCCCCTCCACCGAAAAAAAAAAAAAGGTTAGGTTAGGTTGATATGTGAGCGAGCTAATTATAAACTTTTATTGTAACCCATCTATGTTGGCTCACTCCTAATTATATTTCACCCAGTAAATTCAGCTTTTTGATAAAGTCAATAACCTTATTGGGTCAGAATAGTGAGAACTAAGCACAGAACACGCACTGCCATTTTATCCTCCTCTAAACAAAATGCATTCAGTGTTTTCCGCTAGTCCAAGTCTGTCTAGGTGATAGTTTACAGCAGTGCCCAGTATATAGTTCAATTAGAGTTCTTAGGTGTAATCTGTTTAACTCTAATAATTTTCTAGTTCTAGAATGCAAAGGATATGTAATAAACTCCTTTGAATGAACTCATCCTAGTAGTAGTTTCTGTCAGTATTGAAGTATATTTCTCTCACTCCACGCGAAGGTGAGTTTTTTTGGCGGTGCGTGAAAATATAAGTACTGATCCGATAAACGATACCGCAACTTCCTTGGCTAAAGAGTCGGATATTTCGTTGCCTTCCACGCCACAGTAGGCTGATTTGCAGACCAGAGTCAACTTGTTCCATCTGCCCATCGGGTTAGAGCCTTCTGGCAGTTATAAATCGTTTAAATCTGAGAAGATTTTTATCGATCTATGTCTGGATGTGTCTGTTCTAATCTTTGTACATTTAGTTCAATGGCTCTAGTCCCTTGAGGAGTTTTAGAACCTTCTGCGAGTCAACAGCTACCTACCCTTTATAGGTACATTTTATTTCGATCCCATTCATTTCGTCCAGGAAACAAGATACCACAAATCAGCTTGTAGTTGGGCATGGAATCATGATAGGCGTTAGATCTGAAAGTGTTCACAAGATGTCTATATCATCCAACAGCCTGTTCGTGGTTCAGGTAACTCAAGTGTCAGTTGTCACATGCCATACTGTTTTACAATACAATACAATACAATCCGTTTATTGAAAAAATGAGCAGTACAACTACATACTTTTCCAAAAGGAAGTGTATCAACACTGTTGTTTTTCAACACTTCCCGTGTACAAACATAAAATATAAAAGTATAAGCACATATATATAAATAAAAGTAAAAATAAGAATAAAAATAAAAATAAGGAGGGACATGTAATAATAAGTATGAAATTAATACAAATAAATACATAATCCTAATTTAAAACATTTGTAGATTAAAATTTTCTAATCTTGATGAGATTATGTCTTCCTTTAGTCTACGTTTTACTGTTGCCACTGACATATTGTGATATTGAATTGGCAGATTATTAATGATATATGCTGCTATGAAGGAGAAGGACGATCTAAAAGATGAATTTTTATGAGAGGGAATACAAACTTTATTTTCAACATGTCTCAAATCTCTGCTATGAATGTCTGTACGTCTTTGTATCTTATTGAATAAATAGTTAGGTTCTGAGGTTCTGAAAATATTTAGAACGAATCCTACAATGTGTATGAATCTTCTTTCACACATATTTAACATGTTGAAAGCACGTAAATGTGGACTAATGTGACCGTATTGGGGTACAGTTGTAAAATATCGAACACAGCAGTTTTCAATTTTTTGTAAGCGGTATTTGTCTTCTTGTGAAAGACAGGGGCCGTATACAACATCTGCGTAATTTAAATGGGATAGAACCATAGTTTCAGAAAGCAATATTTTAGTATTTGTATCCAAATATTTTTTAAAGGCATATAACTGTTTTAAGCTGTAAAAAGCTTTTTTGCAAATAGTATTAACATGACCGGAAAAGTTTAACAGAGAATCAAAATTTACACCAAGATTTTTTACGCTGTTGGTTGATGTAAGGACCTCATTATTTATTTGAATATTTAATTCTCCAAGGTTGAGCAACTGCTGAGGAGTTCCAAAAACAATATTTTGACTTTTGTTAGCATTTAGTACTACCGGTGCGGTAGTTCAATCGGTTAAGGCGTATTGAGTGGCGAATATGCTGATCGACTACCTACCGCGCTCTGGGTTCGACCCCCAGCCCCGGTATTGACAACACCGGTGGGTGTGGATGTATGTCTGCGTTTTTCCAAATGTGCAACCCCCTTCCGCACAGCCTTGGCTATGGATTTGGGGGTTGTCTACTATCTGTGGTGTGTTTATGTTATGTTTTTTAAGAGTGTTTTGTATGGTCCATTCGTATATAAGACTTAAATCATTATTGATGCAGAATTCTGTCATTTGAAATTCTGAACGAGAAAAACTATGTATTAATTGAATGTCGTCAGCGTACATGTATAGTTTTGAATATAGCGGAAGTCTCGAGATATCTGCAATAAATATATTAAAAAGAAGTGGTCCAAGGATAGATCCTTGCGGAACACCTGATGCAACCGATCTATTTTGTGATATAAGTATTGAGTTTCCTGAATTAACACTAGTAAATTATTGTCTACCATTGAGATAATTTTGAAACCAGGAGAAAGTACTTCCAGATATACCATAGTAACTTAATTTTGCAATTAAGCAATTAATATCTAAGGAGTCAAAAGCTTTAGTCATATCAAGTAATGTCAAAGATGTGACTTTTGTGTTGTCAATGGCTTGCAAAATTTCGTCAGTTATGTTACTTAATACTGTTGAAGTACTGAAGCCTTTTCGGAATCCGGACTGATTAGAAGGAATTATTGAGTTTTGAAAGACATATTCCGAAAGTTGTTCATATATAGCTGATTCTGTAATTTTTAAAGGAACCGAAAGCAGGCTAAGACTTCCACCTATTTCCGTATCGCCTTACTTGCGTCTAAGAACTCCATGAAATCGATTATCCAGGTAGAATGGCTTTTGAATTTTGTGACAAAACCAAGTTCTTCCACGAAGCCTGGCTTTATCTCACCATACTAATTCTCGAAATATGAGAATATAAAGTGCTGGAAACCAGAAATATTTTATTCTGTTGAAGCCCTCCACATCCCCAAAAAGTTAGTATTGGATGTGTTATTAATAAGGGAAGACTTACTGGTTTAATTTATTTCACGAATCTTTAACCAGACAGAGATATTCTGAAGTTTCTAATACCCTTCATTAATCAGATTGATATCACTAAAATGGTTCTTTGTTATCCAACAAACTGAAGCCCGAGCACATGCAGCAGCCAAAACAACACGTTGCAAAATCGTTTTTCATGATCGTTTACTTAGTCTAATGAGTATGCAAGATGACTAGATCTGTTCTAAATTCTGTGTATATAAGACCCTAGTGACTATTGTTTTTAGTTTGTCGTCTTTAAATGTCTAGTTCTTCATCCGTATTTTCTTTGCACTATGGTACACGTCCGAAAGGTCAAAATACTTCCCGTCCCCTCTCGATGTGACGTGTCTCATGCCTCAATCACCCCCCCCCCCCCGTATGGGGGGGGTCTATTGGGTATTGACTTTAGGGGCCGCAAGAGATCTTGACAAATTATTTTTTTCAAATTTCTCCCCCCCCGCTCATCACTTATTAAGCGCGAGGGCCTGTTGGCTTTCGAGGGGCCTGTAGCGGGGGCCCGCCAGAGATTTTGGAATTTTTTTTTCAAATTTCTGCCTCCCGCTCATCAATTATTAAGTGCGGGGGGGCGTTGGCTTCCGAGAGGTCCGTAACGAGGGCCCGTCCCGCTGATCAATTATTAGGCGCGGGGGCCCGCGAGTGAATTTGGCACCGGGGCCCATAATTTGATGCGGGGGGCCTGGCCTCAATAGGCGAAATGAGAGCAGTTCGATTGGAATAAATGATTTATATTGTATGCGGATCTCAGTGTGAAATGCTTAGGTATAAAAATTTCCTAAGATTTTACCACGTTCTTTGTTTACGTATAAAGCTAGTATGATTCAGGTCTATAGAGACGATGGCTCCATCAACTAAAAGAACGTTGTACTAAAATGGTGATTAGTAATAAGCTGTTTTTGACAAACTGGCTGATTAGATGTTAACAAACTGAAAAAAATATTTTCTTTTTGTAAATAAATGAATACTACAGGATTGCCGATTTTTATCTTATTAAGGTCTCTCTTCATGAGGAGCATCGTTCTCCGCTCCTCACTGGTTTAGTCGTCTTGTTTGCCGCAGTGTGGATTTGATTTAAATCAAAATGAATAAATTGATGATTTAAGTCAAGATTTAAATCATTTATTTAAATCAGGATTTAAATCAAACTGGCATGGTGGCATTCCAACATTATTTGAATGTTGGCGCCGCTAGTACTCGGTTCACGGCGCATGCGCAAAATTCGAACATTTGACATTTGTGACACTTTGTTCAAATAAACTGACTGGACCTATTTTTCTCAAATAAACGAGAATAAGAATTAATATGAGTGCAAAGACAAGCGGTAGGAAACGGGATTGTATCTGGGTTAATTTTACTGAAAGTGGTAAAGCAAACAATCGAAAAGCAACATGCAAACGCTGCAATAAAACTATGCAAGGTTTAGTGCAAAGGATGAAACAACACAGGCAGAAATGTACGGGAAATTTGGAAGGAACAAGAAAGGATACTAATAATAACGGAGAAAACAATGAAATTATATCTTCTGATGAATCGGAGTCTGATACGGGAAAGCCCCTAAATCAGGAGGGTGATATCGATAGCCTACCAGGACCTTCAGGGGCCTCATCACCTTTAACGCCGTGCCCAAAGAAAACAGAATTAAAATCTAATCTCACGAGTAATTGTACTGGTAAGTTATGCTTTTTAAAATTCATAAACATGCATAACTAAATTGTTCCAATTTTTTTATAGGTTTGTCAAGCTACTTAATTAAGACCACTTCCAAAGAAAAAAATGAGATTGATAAACAGTTGGCAAGATTTGTAGTGGCAACAAACACTACGTTTCGGGCAGTAAATCATCCAGAATGTAAAAAACTCATCAAAATGTTGAGACCGGGTTACAGTGTTCCTGACCGGTCAATAATATCTGGTCCTCTTCTAGACGAAATCTATAAGGAGGAAATGCTAAAATTGGTTGAATCATTGAAAAATAGAATTGTATGCCTCAGTTTTGATGGGTGGTCTAACGTCAACAATCAGCCTATTATATGTTGTTGCGTCATTGACCAAATTCAAGGAGTATTTCTAATTAAAACTATCGACACATCTGGAAATCCTCATACAAGTGATTATTTGGAAGAGCTGGTGACTTCCGTAATTAAAGAGACAGAAGAAGAATATCGTTGTAAGATAAGGAGTGTAGTTACTGTCAATGCGGCTAATATGGCGAGGTGTCGTAAACAATTAGCTGAAAAAGAAAATAATAACATAAATGTCATAACTTATTGCTGTGGGGCACACCAATTAGAGCTTTTGGCCAAAGACCTTACCATTCAACAGGTTACATCTCAAGTACTCCCAGTTATTAAATATTTTCGGAACAACCATCTTGCAAAGCACCAAAAGAGAAATGGTTCAGCTCTGAAGCTTCCTACAGAAGTACGGTGGAATTCCATCTGTGATTCTCTTGAATCCTATATAAAGAACTGGAACATTTTAATCGGTATTTGTGAAGACGAGGAAAAGCGAGAGTTGATTGATATTGACATTAAAAACAGAGTGATGAATATAAATTTAAAACGAAATTGTGAGACGCTGCTTGAAAGAATGAAACCAATCGCAATAGCTTTGGATCAGTTGCAAAGAGACTCATGCACGCTTGCAATGGCTGTATTTTTTTGGAAAAAAATGATAAACAAGCTGAATGACGTAATCGCAGACAAAAAGTTGAAAGACAAAATTGTTGCTCGCTATAACACTGCCGTCACACCCTACCATTACCTCGCCTTTTTGATAAGCCCAACAAATATTTACAACAACGAAAACGAAAAAGAGGCAGATCGAATTGAATTAACTGCAGAAGAAAAAAACAAGGGCATTCAGTGTGCCGAAGATAATTATTCGTTGGAATTTTTCCAACTACTTCTAAAATTTATTAGCAAAGCTACGCCTGCGACTACAATGCGACTAAAGGATTAACAGACTTTAATTGGTGGACCTGCCACTTCAACATTTACCCAGATAAAAGAATTGTAATGGAGGAGGTAATGCAATTAACCACAGCAATTGCTTCATCAGCATCTGTGGAAAGAACTTTTTCCACATTTGGTCTAGTCCACAGTGACCTAAGAAATAGGCTTGGTGTGGAAAAAGCTGCCAAAATGACATTTCTTATGAAACAATTTAACAAAAAAAAACACTGTGTAACGTATAACGTATTGTGTAATATAGATATGTATATATATATAGATAGATTAAGTGCAATTATGACTTAAAGTAATAGACTAAGAGCTAGTAAGTAAATTTTAACGTCATTTCGTACAGCAAATTGCTGATTTAAAATCAATAATTAATGTAAGTACTAAGTAGTTTTGTTAAGCACGAAAATGCAAGTCTGAATGTGGATGTAAAGCACTTTTCAATTAAATGTTAGGCAAGTAAAAATACCTACTCTTCTATGAGAGAATCAGCAAAATTGCCAGGTTGGGGGTAGCTCGTCTCCTGGCGTCGGTGATTGGCGTTAGTTGCAGAAATGGGTCGACGTTAAATTAATAGGTAAATAGAAAAAATTTAAGGTCAGCAATTTGCTGTACGATATGACATTAAAATTTATGTAGCAGCTCTCCTTCTATAATATGTTTTCATTTATATATTATTTGTAAGATATCTTTTCTTTTCTTTATTTAATAAATAGCTTCCAAGGAGTTGAGGGTTACCTACTTATTAATGACTGAAATTAAAACCAATTTTAGGGAACATAGCAGGTTCTCAAAATCCCATGTTTTAATGTTTTTTTTAAATAGATATTGAATTTTGATTTAAATCATGATTTTTTTGATTTTAATCAAAAAATCTGGTTTTTTTGATTTTTTTAAAAAAAGTCATGATTTTTTTCCACACTGGTTTGCCGTAAATGTTGAAACCTAAATTTCCTCCAAGATGTGACATTACTTCATGCAATTTGTTTTTGCGAACTTTCTAAGCCTAAGTTATTTTACACTGGAAATAAGTATTTAAAAGTGAGATATAGGAGAAAAATACATAAATATACTTGTTCTAGTGTTCTCAAATATGATACCACAGCGTTTTTAGCAGCAAAATTAATCGTTTGATGTTTCAATAACATGGGATTCCAAAGTTATAAATTCAGTTTTCTCAATTAGGAAGTTAATGCACGCTCATCGTTTTCCCCGCCAGTTTCATTTATATTTTTTTTCTACCATCAAAGAGGCTCATCTCAAAAACGGGACAACAGTCATATCGTCTCAATTTGTGTTTGAAATCTGTTCGATAATTGGAATTTTAATCACACAGAGTTAATATACACAATAAATAAATAATAAAAGTTTAATATGCTGTTGCTCATCTTCCTCGATGATTTACTGACATTTAAAAAATGAGAATGTATTTGTTTCCAGCTAATATTTTGTAGCCAGTTTATTCAATTATATTTAATTAAGGTCATAAAGATTGACGAAGTTGAATGTGATACAAATTGGAAACCATCTCCCAGCACTCATATCAAAATGTTCGTGTAATTATCGAATAAATAATTAAATAATCTTGATATGAGAAATGTTTAAAAGTTAGTTATGATCAAAAATGGATAATATTTTAATATCACGGAACATGTGTAATTTCAAAATTTCATAAATAAAGTTTAAAAATAAACCAGTACCCATTACATAAGGTAGACATTGAGTCAGTGTTATATCACTTTTTATATGCTTCGCAAATACGAAAGTGAAAAGTATATCTCCGTCAGTCATGTTTCTTGTAAGCATAATGAGTCAACGCAGAAAAGACCTATTGTATCAAAAGTATCAGTGTTACCGAAAAAAAGAATTCTGTTGTGTTTAAAAAAATCTATCAGTAAATATAAGTTTTGTGACATGTTAAGAACAAAATACACATTTAGAGTGTTATAGCATTTGATAAAATTCCACAATCACAAAAATACTGCATAGTATACTGACGGTCATTTCACCAATAAGGACTGCATCATCAGGAGACAATTAAAATTATAAGTATAGCAATTATACTTGTTACTTGAAAAATACCCAACATCAAGAAATAACAAAATATATATTTTTTACAGTAGACAAAAGTTGATTTTAATTTGTTTTTTGGTACCTATACAATAAGAATTGGCCGAGGTACCTACAACAATTTAAATTTTTTCCATTATGGGTAGAAAAGGCTTGTTGCATGTGTCGTGTATTTTAATAATTAGTTTATATGCAGGGCCCGACATAAGTCAGTTAACGCTGTCCGAAAACTGCGCGAGCCAGGAATTCACGCTGGTGGTCTCCTTGGTCGTATTTGCATTGAGGAAGGTGGTAGGCAGTATGAACACAAAATGTAAGATTTAAACCGTTTGTATCTAAATAAATAATACAACAAACCATGTTTCTGTATGTTCTTCTTTTCTTTTTATTCGGTATGCAAATCGGTTAACTGACTTATGCCGGGCCCTGTATATTAATATAGTGTTACTAAACATTAGCAATTCTCAAATCTGTTTTCATAATTTCTAACTGGAAAATATTTAAATCACCGACTAATATCCGGGAGAAGCGGCAAGTGTGAAAACACACTCATATTGGATTTGACGTCATCTAACAGATTATCTCTGCGACTGCAATGATTCGGACATCCAATTCGTGCAGTTTGTGGTTATTTCCTAAAATTATTTAGTTGTATTCGGTCTGTGATATTAAATTATAGTGTGTATTTAAGTGTACCATATTTAAAAGGGTTTAAAATTGTTTTAAACATGACAGAACAAGGTTATTTCAAAGGTCAATCAGATAATGTACGCCGTACGCCTACTGGGTGTATGCCATATGCTACTGCATCACAAAAATATTCATAAATAAAGTCCTCGATGAAAATTTTTTTTTCAAAAACTTCTCCTGTACTTGGCTTTAATCGCCTCGCTGCATGTATATGAAAATTTTCAAAAATAAAAAAGTTTGTTGCTTAGTCAAAATATGAGTACATTCTTAGCGAAGTAATAAGTCAAGCAATAAGTTAATTGTTGTTTAAAGAAAATAATAAAGAATAATCGACAGAAACAAAAATACCATTGGAAGCGCTATCTGTGTACTTGAATTAAAAAAAAAATTCAGATCGATAGCTCAATTAGATTTGAAGATATGGCAATGTAAATGTTAAAAAACACGATTCTTATAATTAATCAAATTCTCAAGTTTTTTCGAAATAAAAAAATATCTGTACCACAAAAAAATATCGTAAATAGCCATTTCTTATGTGGAATTGTTCACTTTATAAAAACTGTAAGGTCTGGTTCTACGCTGATTTTTTTTCTCGAGAACGGAGGGACTTTTATGGTCTATTTCGCTCCACTGTCAAACTATTACATAAATGGAATTAATTTAAAATGTGCGCTAGCTCTATGGCGTCATCTGTTACATGATGTCATGCGTTATTTGCGCGCCTAAAGGATTTATCCAAACGTTAATGTTGCATACCGTTTGTAAAAGAACAAATAAGAAAAAATCATGTACATACTGTGTTTTGTATTAAGTAAAGATCCTAAAAATACTAAAAATTATATTTTTTGCAACAAGCCTATTCTGGTTTTTGGCGTTTTCCTGAAAAAGTAGGTATTAAAATATACTTAAGTATTTTATAAAAAATTTGTTAACATCAAAAATTATATCCTCTTAGCTCATGCATTTACAGTATGTGACACTATTATTATCTTTGGGAAAAAAATTCTGGTAAAATTTTATTTTTATATGGATGAAAGGACATGAATCAAACAGTATGAAGATTTTGTAAAAAAAAAAGACTCCAAAAAATGCACCTTATTCATTAATACTGTTAACTCATTAAATTGTACAAAAAGTGATTACTAATAATTAAGCACTGCAAAACTAGTAAAATTATAAAAAATAATAGTCAGTGCTGTTTCACTACATCTACTTAATTAATTTAATCGCTGATCTTGATCTTGACATGGTACCTATACTCTGTTTAACAGCAAAAAATTAAAAAACATTAATTACCAGTCCAACAGGCAATAAAGAAAAAGTGGTAGTAATTTAATAGGTTCAGCAATTTATTCTGCTGTGTGGAGGCGGTTAATAAATTCTTCTTGGAATTTTAAGACTATAATATTACACTTAAAAAAGTTGTTCTGCAGACAACTCTTTATAATAAGCATAATAAGTTAATTAAGAATACCGAATCGATACTATTTAATTTTTATAGAAATTCTGTTCCTTTTTAGTGTAGTTTTTAACAATGTCAAAATGATTTATTTCTAATTAGGTGTAAATTATTGTCCTTTTATTATTTTTTCAGACTGTTATTAATATGGGTTTCCATGCGAATTCATAGCAGTGACCTGTTGTCTGGCCATAGAAATGACCTTTACACAGATATTATGTAAATCGACTTCTAATATTTATGCAGTTTTAATTCAATTTATGTTATAGAACATAATAAAGCTTTTTGTTTACGATTATATTAAAAATTACCATAAATGTGTCACTTTATTAATAATATAAATACTGAATTTTATAATATTATAGTTTCGAAAACTACCTCAAAACTACCCTCTGCATGTATCTAATTTTTTTGAAAATAGTTGACTGAAGTAAACAGTTTTTATTTTAAAGGCATACATAACCCAAAAATCAGCGATCAGAACTGACAAATTAACGTAGTTTACTATATGTGTATGGACAATATCTGTGTTACACATTCAATTCTTAAATAAAATAAAATACCAAATTTTTAAATAAACGCGATAGTTGAAGCAGACATCAAAAAGAATTTTAATGCTGTTATCACAGACGGCGTACAGTGGGCCATTTACGAGTTTTTTAGGTCAAAATTCGACTCTTCCTTTCTAATTCAACCAACATCAATCTATTTTGGTCAAAATTTTCGTAATACTGAGCACTTAATGAAGAACTGCAAAAATTGCCATTCAGCTTATTTTTGACACATGACAGCTCTCAAAAACCTGTAAAGGCAGAAATTTTGAATTTTTTCAACCATTCTATTTAAATGAAATAATACAGTTTTAAAATATGACATATATATTGGAGCGAAACCCCCTTAAGTTACATTATTTTAAGTTTCTCAGAAAGAAAGTTAAATAAACTTGTTTAAGATTCGTTAAATGTTTAAGGTTTTATTTTTTTGAGTTTCTTCTAATAATTTCCTTATAGTATTTATTTAATGTTGGCTTGAAATTCAGATTTTGCAAGTCAAAAATCATGATCATGATAAAATATGATAATAGTATATTACGTAATGAGTGTTGTAAGAAGCATATTACACACGAATGGAAAAGTTACGCACGATGCCGCGTAGCGGCGAGTGCGTATTTCCATGAGTGCGTAATTGCTTTACAACTCGAATTATGTACTAGGCTTTACCTACGATCATATTTATTTATTTATTGAGTAAAATCTGGATTTAGTTTACTAGTCAACAATTTTATTCAACAAATATTATGTCAGTTTTGACAGCGTTTGAAAATTACGTAGGCGCATTTGTTTTTTTAAACCCCGCGTTAGCGATATAAGCCACCTATAATTGCATCTCCCGTGCGTTTTGTTTACCGTGCGATTTGTTTACAGTGCGTTTTATTTACAATATGTAAAATTTAACTTACATAGATGGCAGGTGGTCTATTTTTTACTACTTACAGTAGTGATTGTAGGTAATAGTATATTACGTAATGAGTGTTGTAAGAAGCATATTACGCACGAATGGAAAAGTTACGCACGATGCCGCGTAGCGGCGAGTGCGTATTTCCATGAGTGCGTAATTGCTTTACAACTCGAATTATGTACTATACTTTACCTACAATCATATTTATTTATTTATTTAGTAAAATCTGAATTTAGTCAACAATACCATTCAACAAATATTATGTCAGTTTTGACAGCGTTGGAAAATTAAGTAGGCGCATTTGTTTTTTTAAACCCCGCGTCAGCGATATAAGCCACATATAAATGCGTGCCCCGTGCGTTTTGTTTACCGTGCGATTTGTTTACAGTGCGTTTTGTTTACAATATGTAAATTTCAACTTACATAGATGGCAGGTAGTGTGTTTTTTACTATTTACAGTAGTGATCGTAGGTAAAATATGTTATTGATGGACTTCCAAGGAGTTATATAGGAAATAACAGTGTCTAGATTCTGCCTTTATAGAGTTTTCACATTTTTTACAGTCATGTGTCAAAAATAAGCTGGTTTACAATTTTTGCAGTTCTTCATTAAAGTGCTCAGTATTACGAAAATGTTGATCCCAAATGGATTGATTTTGGTTGAATTACAAAGGAGGAGTCAAATTTCGTCTTTTCATTTCTACATCAGAAATTATCAACGTTGACAATTACTTGAATATATGCGTAGTAAAAAAATTAATTATGCTAAATAACTTTTTTAGAAAATTCAAACATATTCTGTAAATATTTGTAGTAAGTTCAAATGAACAGCCTCAATGATCTCCAGTTCACTTAAACTTTTTGTTCCAAGATTAGAACATATATAAACAATGGTAGAATACTCCCTGTTGCGTATGCAACCAATACATGTAATCAGAAGAAGGTATTAATTTAACAAAAATTTAACAAAGTAGAGTTTACAATTGCGCTAAGTTCGCGTGCAAGAGGTGATGATGCCTTTGAGAGTTGAAATATGACTGGTGCCTTTAGCTACACAGAGTACAAGGGGTTAGTAATGAGCGGGATTTCCTTCTTTGAACTGCCGGCTTTCTGGCTTAAGGGGAAAAACCATGTTGTTCCATCGTACAAGGATATGCTGAATTTGACCACACTAAAAAAAAAACCTTCTTCGTATACCGGAACTGTAATGAAACATTACTTCGAAGATGTTGTCTGGTTTATGGGTTGAGTGTCCTTTCTTCTTCGTCCTTCTTCTTTATTATATTTCTGCACATAATGCTGATGGTCCATATGGTCTTCATCGGAGAGCATGGTGTTCATGGTGTTCATGAAATTCTGTGTGGTTAAAACATGTCCGGTGGTCTTCAGCCCACCAACCATGGAGCAGTAGACACGTGTCACTCTCCCTCTTGCCAATTCTTTGGACGTAACTGTGTCTTAACTCGCCATGCTTACGAGCAGTCCACGCTCTAACGTCGTCGGGAACAAGGCTAAAAATGCATCTGTCTTCCAGCGTTCCTGCCATCGGTACATAACACAGGTCTACAAAAAAAAATTCTGCTCCAAGGACTAAACCTACCATGCCTTAAGTATTTTTGTGTGGTGAATCCGAATTTTCAATTAATAAATTTTTTACCCCGTAGATTTCGAGAAAATCCCGGTTTCTATCGTCAAAATACGGTTTTTTGACAATAAAAATCGGGATTTACTCGAAACCTACGCGGTAGACATTTTTTTTGAAAATTCGGATTCAGCACACAAAAATACTTAAGGCGTGATAGGTTTAGTCCTTGGAGTAGATTTTTTTTTTTTGTAAGGAAGTTCCTATTTACAGATTTTGCGGCCCTTTTAGCTCCGTGATTGTATGACTGTTCTTTTGCCAGCAAGTCCGGCTTAACGTGCCAATATTTAATAATAATTAATCAATTATTTTAATTATTATTTATTGTTTATTTAACCTTAATTTCTTCTCGATACACTTCGTATCTGTTTCGAAAGATAAAAGAGATTTCGACTTGCTGTATTTATTCCAGCAAATTTTCATATTTTATCGACAGAGCCTTAGATTTCAAGCACTTATTAAAATTTGATGTTCGTATTAACAAATCTTGTTAACAAATATGCAATGATAATGCAGTAAAAATTTAAAGCCAATTAATTGTCCCGTTCTTGAGTTAAAGCCAGTTAAACCAAAAAATAATTGTTGAATTATTTTACAATTTTTTCAAATTTTTTGCCCGTATCTTTTGTCTCGACCGATTAGAAGAGTCGTATTTTGTATTTACCGAGGAATAAGCCCGTGAACACGTCGGATAACGACATTACTTCATACCTCAAAAAAAAAATGTGTGCGACCTGATCGCTCCACTAGTTGTACCAGCTGGTGACGTCACGGCGGAGATTGCGGTAAAGTGATTTCTGCGTGAGAACGTATCGCTTAACTAGTCATCTTCAGTTGAGTCTATAATCGCAAGCCTCATGTCGTAATGAATCAGAAATGGCGAGAGCGATTGTGAATGATTTCGTATGTTTAGAAGACTGTAATAAAAAGTAGAAAACAGTGACGTGTGTAGGCGAAATATTGACTTCAATAGCGCAATAAATTTAGTCATATGCCTCTTTTTAAAGACATGGCTGCTAGCTGGCATTTATTAAAAATTAGTTGGCTTTGGGCTAAACCCATTCAGCCACGATTAATTTATTCTGGTAGCCTAACCTACACAAAACTCAGTAGTCAGCCAGTTACTTGATATAATAAAAGATAATAGACGGAGACCACACACTTCACGTCAAGGTGCCATTCAAGACGACTTTTTTAAACAGCAAGGTAGGCAATGGTAGAAGAGTTAAGGCTAGGATTTTGCAGAGTGAAAGGGAAATATGCGTTTATTTTCGGTTTATTATAAATATTTAAAAAATCATAAACGATATAATCTCTAAAATAATTTCAGATACTTCCCATTGCTCTAAGGAATACAACCATATATAGTTTTTATCATTAATTTTGTATATAGTTAAATGCCATACTTTAATAATGAAATTAGGGACTATTTTCATTGACAAACTACGATATTTAAATATAACAGAAATTTATAATAAAAAATATGTATAATTGTATTCGTTAGAACAATATATCTAAAGCAGTTTTAAGATTGTACTATGTGTAGTTTATTAAATATTTACAATAAATCGAAAATAAACGCATATTTCCCTCTCACTACGCAAAATCCTAGCCTTAAGCCACAAAGGATATCTACACAAGAAAACTATAGCTAAAGTAAAATAAAGTGATTAAATTTTACGTTTAGAAAATTTTAGAAAAGTATAAAACAATGTTCTTAATCGATCATTCCTAACGATAAGGTTTGATGTGTTGCATTAAGGTAATGAAATACCTATTATTATACTCTTCGCAAAAACGAAGAGTATATTGTATTTGATCGGCACATTTCTAAAATCGTAAATATCGCTCGTAGAGAGAAAATTTTCATATTATTGTGTTAGTGAACGAATTCTGAACAACTTTCAAAATGTCCGTCCGTCACGTTTCTTGTAAGCACGATAACTTAAGAAAGAAAAGTCCGATTGTATTGAAATTTAGAAAGTAAGTTAGTGTTAGCTAGAGGAAGAAAATCGATCAGTAAATAAAAAAGTTATTAATTATTTAATTAAAAAAAATAAAATATAACGTTTTCTAATGTTAGGAGTTCGAATATTCAAATACTGCTTCTAGTAAATGGACCGACATTAATGAAAATAACTCGGAGCAATTTAGATTATACCTTATTTACTTATTATGTTATCATAAATCATTTCTTAATTAGTTCATATTACAGAGCAGATGTTTTTTATATAACGTGAAATTGTTATTAAAAAATGTTAAAGATACAAGTTTTGATTATGAATGAGTTAATACTTTAACAACTTAATTGTATATAACAGTTAAGTTGTTTTAAAGTTTTCCGTATTCCATTTCTGGTATGTATGTTAGATTACAGTTTTATGTTCATTATCTTAGCCTATATTTTATAAATTTTATTAACCGACTTGAAATTGCATTAAAATTGGTAGGTATTTTAGGAGTAGTTGATACCGAATCTGATGTCAAAAGTTAAAAATTAAAAATGGAAAAATTCAATATGGCTATTTTTCTAGATTTACATGAAATTCGATACATGGAGATTTCAGGATTATCTAATAACGATCTTGAAGTTAAAGCTTGAAAATTTCAAACGACGGATACTTTCTTTTAGTGTAGAAGCTAAATAAAGAGGCCACTAAAGGTTGAAAAAAGAATTTACCTCTCTCTCAAGAAGGCTAAAAATGATGAAATAAAATTTCACCATCGCGCAGTTAACTGAACCTTATTATTACCGAATACTGATGCTGAGGTCGGTGTAAAAATTATCAACCGTATTTTTAATCGACTTCAATGTCATGATACTTTACACGTCTCTGGCGATCATCCTATGTGATAGATTGACCCAATTTCAAGGAGTAACGTACTTTCCAAAACTTAATTACTTGAATGCATAATTTAAATATTGGCACGTTAAGCCGGACTTGCTAGCAAAAGAACGGTCATATAATCACGGAGCTGAAAAGGTCGCAAAGGCTATAAATAGGAACTTCCTTATGGACCAATGGCAGGAATGTTTGAGTAGCGCTTCGGAAGGCAGATGGGTCTTGGTAACTTTTCATTTGAAACCTTTTTCTAGAATTCGAGAAAATTTTCTTGCAAAATTTTAAAAAAATTGATGGGATTTTTAAACAAATCAATGAAATTATTCGTAAGTTATTTGTAGTAAGGTCCTGAACCACTGTTTTCGTCTTTCAATATTAAGTGGCACCGTCAAAAATAATATTGAGGGAGCATTTTCACTAGTATTATTACACAAAGGTACAAAACAAACATTTTTAGGCATTTTGATTATCCGTTACAACTCATAATTAAAAAATGCTGTCAATAAATAGAGGTTATGTTTTATATTTTTCACGGCTATCTTATGCAACAATGTAACCGACTTTTTATTGGATTTCAGGGCGTTGACGTCACAATTCGCTAATTTATGGCTGTTTAAAATGAACTCAATATTTCAAACTTCAAGTTTTTTCTTGTTACTATTAGTAAGATTAAAAAGATAATAAATATGCCATAAATCATTCTTTTACGTGAATTAAGTACTTCAGCAATATTTTTTTTCTGGGAAAACCCTATTGAATAAGTGATACTGTGAGAATATTTACAAATGCAAAATATGCAAAATATATTTTTGTATTAGATTTCTTAATAGAAATAAGAATCCGGAAATTTAACTCGAAGGAAAATTGTTAAAATTACCAAATGATATAATAAATGTTTTTCATTGTTGATTGTTCGTCTATCTGCTTGATCCCTAAAAATGGCTCTAACGATTTTGCTCAAATTTTGTTCAATAATTAATAGTGCATTACAAATCTAATAGTCTACCATTAGTAGTTTTCCCCGGATAATAAGGATTTTTTTTCAAAAACGGATCTAACGATTTTGCAAAAAATTTTAAGTCTCGCGGAAAATAAGTTCGGCGTGTCCGTACCAATTATATTGGAGATGTTTTCACCTACATTTAAATCCAAAGCGGCCTAATTGTAACTTTATGATTTTAGAAAGTACCTACTTGCAAAATTTCGGCTTCCTAGTAGTGGGGGAGCCCTCCCTAGCTGCACGTGCACCCCCCGCCCGATCCTTGGGGACAAAGTTTTTCATAAAGATTAAAGCTTAAGGAACAATTTAAGATATGTCCTAAAAAAAACTGGCTGTACTTTCAAAATGGCGGCCATATGTTAAAAAAAACTGTTGCCAATGTTGTTTTTGTCATTTAACACAAAAACTAAGAAAGATGGACAAAAACTTTGTTCACAAAAAACAAGGTGCATAACATTTTCTACAATTTTGTTTCTATACAATATTTTGATAGGAGTTACCATTTTCCAGGTAAATGAGTCCAAACTGAAAAAAATTAATAATAATATTATAATTTGCAGACATTTATCTCGAAAACGGTAACAGTGGTATCTGGAAAAGGTAATTCCTATCCAAATATTGTATAGGAATAAAATTTTAGAAAATTTTATGCACTTTGTTTTTTGTGCAGAAAGTTTTTCTCCATCTTTTTTAGTTTTTATGTTAAATGACAAAAACCATATTTGCAATTTTTGTTTAAAACGGACGCCATTTTGAAAGTGCAGCCAATTAATCTTTATGAAAAACATTGTCCCCAAGGATCGGGGGGGTTGCTCACGGACACTTAGGTCTTGGGGTTTTTGGCAGACATCAGACAAATGATAGCCGCGAATTCGATTCGAAAATGACGCTAGTGACGTCCTGCGCACACTACATCTAAACTGGTACACATAGTGGGCCTATCTTCTTTGTTCAAACATGTATGTGTATGTATAAGAACCAGTGAACTCTATACTACCTGAAATGGATCCGACCGAAGTCTTGGAAAACTGTCAGAGGCGCAACAGCCTAACCTTACGGTAACTTATCTTTCTCGTAACAAATATATTGGCTTATTCACTTAAGTTAAAAGTTAACACAATTAACGACGTACGTTCTTCCCATATGATGCAATCAGATAGAAAGATACAGATCCCACATAACGCAATAAGATAGAAGGAGACAGATATCCGTCGTGATTGTGGGTTAGCTAATTTTGTAGATCGTTAATTATTTCCTTATTGACTGAGTTAGAAATAATGTATTAACCTCCCCACAATAAAATTGTGGGAGGTTACTACAATTAGTCCAAAATCGAAAATTGAGATAACATCAAATCTTTACGTTTTGAGGTCCCAGGAACCAAAAAAAGTTGTTTTTGAAAAATATCTGTGTGTGTGTATGTATGTGTGTGTGTGTGTGTGTGTGTGTGTGTGTGTGTGTGTGTGTATGTTTGTTAGCATGATAGCGGCGAAGCCACTAAACGGATTTGGATGAAACTTTGCATGAGGGTTTCTTTAGGGCTCCAGAAGATCTGAAAAGGTTTTGGTTGAGATCGGATTACGTTTGTTGCCGTTTTGGCACAACAAGTTGTTTATTTTATGATTACTTACAATTTGTAATCGAACCATTGAAAAGCAGTAAAAATTCCGATTTCAACGATATATCACACTTGTACTCTTTCGATTTGGTTTCCGTGAAAAAATTAAAAAACCAAATAACACAAGTAAGATATATTTTATAGTTTAACCACAGAGTACAGTAACTACACAGAGGCGAAGGCTTTGGCGGTTCCTTTGAGTTTTGATAGCTCGTTTTCTGTGACCTTGCGTACCAGTTGCGTCTACACTGAGAGAAATATGTTGTTAATTTATTTCTTTTAATAGGTTAGATTTCTAATCTGCAAAATGCGTTTTATTTTATTGTGACAAACTAGTTAGAACTTTATAAACATTACATTGAACTAGATTTTGGTCGAAAGTATGGGAACCAGGCAGAAATTTTACGTAATACTTTTGAATTTTAAGAAATATATATTTTTGAGGTTAGCTATGACGTCACGTGCAGATCACCATTTAAGGATACACTGAAAAAACAGTGTATTTCGAGTTGGATTGAAAAATATTACCATTTGAATTACTTATAATCGGCGCCTATTTTCAATTGAGTTGTACACTAGGTTTTATTTATGAGAATTTTAATTATCGGTTAATGTTTTCAGTATCCCAAAATGAGTGGAAATAAAATTCACAAATCCAAACTTAACACGATAAACGTCAACAGTGTCAAGATAAAAGTGAGGTTGACTGCTAAACAATTAAAAAATGCAATGAGTATACAAATTTGGTTTTGGCGGGAAGGCTTGCCTTCGCCTCTGTATAGTTACTGTACTCTGTGGTCTAACCTAACGTTCAATAGACTAGTGTGTTAAAGCGTGCAGACCTCCGATTAAAGAACTTATATATCTAGATACATAATGGCATTGATTTATTTGTCGCTGAAAGACTCACAATCTAAAGCACTTCTTCCCATAAGTTGCTGATTGACCCATCGGCGTATTCGCGGCCGCTCGTGCACGATCGGCTTCAGTTCGATTATCATAATCTCAGTTGACAGTTCGGCCATTAATGTCAATAAATGTTTTTCGTGTTCTCCGACCAAAAACTGGTGAAAAAGTAATTTTATTTTAAGTTGTGATTTGCTTAATAGCTAAATAATATTCTCTATTCATATTTACACAGTTTAGTGACAATATATTTTGTGCAAATAAATAGTATAGTGCTGTGCCGTTTGCAGAAAGCAGTTTAGAAAAGAAGAAAATCGATCGTTCCATAGTCGTAACATGATGAAGTTCAGTTTACAGTTATAAAGTAAATAGCAATTAAATTTTAATATCCTTTCAATACATATTCATCTTACTGTTTTATCTTACTGTAACATCGTATGCCTACATCACGTTATATAAAGAGCCGGTAATGCAGGAATTGCAATAATTCATTTTAATGAAAATATTTACCATTCTACACATTTTCTACACACACAACGCCACTGTTGCCTATGGGATGTGATGTTCATCTATCCATTTTAATGGACATATAATGTGACTAATGACTATGTTAGGAGCAAACGAGGTATATAGTGAAAAGATAGCCTGTTATGTATCTAGATATAAGTTCTTTAATCGGAGGTGCAGACTGTATGCTGAGTAATTTTGAGTGTCAAGTGCATCGAGAGATTACAAGTTTTTTCGATGTTCATAAAGCCCACGAAAGGTGTGAGAGGCCTTCGTGAACCACTCACAAGCCCTACAAGTATAAGCAATCTCACCGCAACGCGTTCGGTGAGTTTTTCCAATAAAACTTTAAAAGTGACAGTGACATTATATTTTAAAAACTATTTCCGCTGCTTCCGGCATCCCGCCGGAAATTCTTCCGGCAACATAACCTAAAAATAGTGCTACATAACTTAAAAATAACGTTGTGACTAGACGTACATCGGATGTATAAGCAATGGACGTATATCGGTTTGGCGCGCTGGCATCAGGCAAACGGTCCGTTTTTACTTTCTCCCAACTATTAACTTTTGAGTCATAAAACAGCCGCAGAGGTAAAACGTCGTCCTAGAGATCGAAAGGTCCGCAGTTCAACCCCTACACGCTCCTGCTTCTTTTTTTTTGTTAAAAACTTTATTAATAATTGTTTTAAATTATTCTAATACCTGAATGTGCAAATTAGGTTAGGTTGGGTTAAGATTTTGTTATGTTCCTTTTTTTTCATTACTGAAAAGCAATATCTATTAGTATTAAACGTCAGTCTGCACTTGTTAAATTATTATTTTTATGTATTTTTTTTAAATGTATTTATTCCTTGTCCTAAAATGACAATAGTAAGACATTATATATAAAATTTGTACCTCTTCAAGTGATTACTACGCTCGTATTATGGCCGGAGTGCAACTACATATGGGGTTTTCAATTTGCACCAAACCGATGTACGTACATTCCCTATACATCCGATGTACGTCTAGTCACGGCGTAAAAATAATTTAAGACATTGGTACCAACCTAAAATATTTTTTCGAAAACTGTCAAAAACCAAATTCCCCCTGAAAAACATTGGAACCAAAAATTTGACAGCTTACTTCCCCGACCGATTTAGTGAAAAATCGGTCGAGGCCAGAAGATAAAACAAAATATATCAACTCAAACTTAAACGATCCAACATGAACACTACTCCGGCCACATCTGGCAGGGAAGCTGTCCACCAAGAGTTATATGATTTTTCCAAAAGATGGCCATCCCTACCACCCATTACCAACGAACGGATTTTTTTGTTTAGTTGTGTTTCCCGTATCAATAATCAAAATTATTAAGTACTGTTGCCTATGACCTTAGTTTTTATAGTGTTGTGTTTATCTCTATATTAATTTTAGGTCCATGTGGACGCATTATAATTTTAACCTAGTTTTTAAGCCTGCCTACAGGAGACAGGAGCTACTATTCCACATTTCTATTTTTCTCCAAGCCAAACCAGACCTACCCCGTCCAGCCTCACACTCGCCTCGGCGGTGTTCACCGCGGTTGTCTGGCTGGCTCCGGGCTAGGATCCGATGAGGCATATATTTGTATTAAAACACCTGTGCAGACTATAAATTTAACACTCAAGTTCTTAGGTCCAAATCCCACCGAACGTAAGACTTTTTTTCTGTTTTAATATGAAAAAAATATTTCAACTTAATAAATATATTAAATGAGATTGTTCATATTTTTGAGTGCTCTTTTCGGCTTCAAAGATTCACCGGGTGGGGAGGTTCTAGCCGCTTCCAGTAGCTGCCGATTTTTTTTTTATAGAATTGATATTAAACAAATGTTGTTTCATATTTTATTTATATAATTTTTTTTATTTCTGTGGTTGTCATCGATGTAAAATAAATTTTCTCAACATAATTTATTAATTAGGGTGTAGGAAGTATGCACATAAAAGCTCACTAGTGAGCTTAGACGCAATAAAACAATTATTGTATAATTAACAACGTTTTGTAAATTTAATTAAAAGAGCCGCTGTCACATTGTTTCTCACTACCTACTACACTTGAATTTGTCAACTCATTTTTAAGTGTTGGTCTGATGGTCGTTTGTGTTTATTTTTTGGAAAAACTTTTGTTAAAAGTAAATTCACTCCTTTGTCGTCATATAAGAAGTTATTTTAATTTGTCAAGAACTTATATCGGCTTTAAAATAACCACTAAATAATATGTTACCAGATTTTTAATAAGTATTTCTATGAAAATTATTTTAGATTATAGCTAGTAGCTAGCATCTAACACCTTAATTATTGCTTTATAGTTACGTTTTTTGTTTTTGTGTTCTGAATAAACTTTTGTTTGAAAAACAACATTACAGTAAAATCGTTTCATTGTATATAAAGTTACTTTAATTTATCAAGAAATTATAACAACCTTTAAATAACCACCAAACAACAATGACACATGATTTTTAGTAAATATTTCTATGAATAATTTTTTAACATATGGGCTATGTACCTACACCAGCAAGTAGGGTATTTAACAACTATAATTATTGATTTATAATTAAAATATACCTAACCTAATTTTGAGAAATTGTGAGAAATACCGAGTGTTAGAAGACAACTGTTCGACGCGCCGCTGACAAGTGATATTCAGGGGCTAGACGCTAGTCTTTCTTTCGAGTCGAGCACATTCAAGCACGTATGAAGCATATTAAGGAAGATATGTGAATCTGTATCTTTTTAACTTTTTAATTGTCCGTTTATACAAAATCTTTAACGAAATTAAGTAAATTGTATAAGTCTGGCCTTAGGGAAAAACATATCTCTATCTCTTCATAAATCATAAAATACAAACTTAATGCAAATATAAAGTACATACGATCAGTCATAGTGAGTGAGGATTCCTTCTCTCACGGATTACGTAAATATTAATAGGGAAAAACAAACAATAATAAAATATGTATTTACTTGATATATATCCCTTAATATATGGCGGCATTAGTAAACGGGCTTGAGATAACAACACAAAAAGCCGCCTTCCTCCAAATACATTTTTATAATAAAAAAATCTGATCTGTTAATTACCGCTCTTAGGGAAAATAATCCAATCAGGAATCTCTGAGATTACGTAAAAAATGGCAGGTAACTATAAAAGGAAATCAACTGCGTGATTAGCCCGAAGCATAACTTAATATAGTTTAAGTCTAGACATCACTATGCCAATCTACTATATAAGGATGAAAAGAGACAAGTGCGATTTCCATTCTTGGAAATAATAATACCGCTATTCTGACAGCTTGAACTCTAATTTTTAACACAAAGTTAATCTGTCTATCGACAAGCTCAAGATTAATCGTGACTCAGACAATGTTTAAACGAGTATGATCCGAAAAAATGATAGAACTTACGACATTAAATTAAATTAACTTAATGCAAATATAAAGTACATACGATGTCATAGTGAGTGAGGATTCCTTCTCTCACGGATTACGTAAATATTAATAGGGAAAAACAAACAATAATAAAATATCTGCGATTTTTATGTAATAGTCTATTCTATAATTACTTTCACATCCAGTGGAAGTATAGTAACGACAAAAAAATTTTAAAAAATTTTTATTGTTCAAATAGGCTTAGAATGTCATGAAACTTCGAGATTTTAAGTATGAGTGAAAAAGAATTTCTGTCTGTCTGTCGGTCTGTAACTTTTTTGTGCGCACGTTTACTCTGGAACCATTTAAGATATTGACTTGAAATTTGGTACACATGTATACTTTAACGAGATCTGGACCTAGATTATCTTTTAAAAAATTGGCATTTAGTACACAGTGTGTCCCACATTTCACGGTAACACCTTCATAGCTCAGTTATTAGTCATCCAATTTCAATCAAGTTTAGACCGGTATCAAAGACCTTTATTATATCTTTTTTGAGTAAAACAAAATTTATTTCAGTCATTGGCGTGCATTTTTATTAAGAAAAAAAGGGTCGATTTTTTGAGAAATCATATTAGGCATTTTTTTGTTGAAAAACTAATGCAATATTATTGATTAGCATGCTGTAGAACCACTATATCCAGAATTTAACAATATTTTGATTTTTTGTTTTCGAATTACGGTCCCCTTAAAATTACCTATTTTAAACAATAAATAATCAAAAAATTGGTAACGAAATTTTTTTCGAAAAAAAGTCATTTTTCATTTTCTCTTTAAATTCACTTTTTCTACTATTCCATATCATCTAAATTTTCAAATTTCGAAGGCCAAGAATTTTCATTGAAAAATTTTGGGTCATCAGACCTGTAAATTATTCGGGCATTAAGGATTACCGAATTTGAAAGTATCGATGATACGAGGTGGTAGAGAAAATGTATTTAAAGAGAAAATAAAGAATGACTTTCTGGCGAAAATAGATTCGTTACCAATTTATTGATTATTTAATGT
Organism: Rutpela maculata; assembly: GCA_936432065.2. Lineage (NCBI taxonomy): Eukaryota > Metazoa > Arthropoda > Insecta > Coleoptera > Cerambycidae > Rutpela > Rutpela maculata. Next base: position 88,989,219 of record OW386287.2, on the reverse strand, counting down.
TTAAAAGAGGCAATTTTAAGTCGGCCGTAATTCTAAAACCAAAATGTTGTTAAATTCTGAATATGGGGGTTCTACAGCATGCTGATCAATAATATTGCATTAATTTTTCAATAAAAAAATGCCTAATATGATTTCTCGATTTCTTCTTTTTTTAAATAAAAATGCACGCCAATGACTGAAAGTTTTGTTTTACTTAAAAAAGGTATAATAAAGGTCTTTGATACCCATCCATCCAAACTTGGTTAAGATTGGGTGACTAATAACTGAGCTACAAAGGTGTTACCGTGAAAAGTGGGACACACTGTATACAAGAGAAACTAAGGTCTCAAAAAAAATTTTGGCATTAGCCACCCCCATTACCACCCCCACCCCCACCCCATTATTAAAGGGGATGAAAAAAAAATGTGATTTAGTGTGTGTACAAGAACCAAAAACCTCAAAATGTTTTTTTACTTCATCCCCCTGTCACCACCCCCATCCCACTACCGATGTGGGGTATCGTTTTATGGGTTTTTGGGGTAGAGGATTTCAAATATTCTATTATTAAAGTTCCATAAACAATTATTTCCCCATAAAAAAATTTTTCGTTGTGAGTGACTTGGATAGAAAATCTGGATGTGGAAGAAGTAATTCCTTGGGCAGCGGTTTTTGAATATGTTTTAAATCTATTTATTTATCGTTTTATTTAATTGCCATTTCGAACTTCATGAAAACGTATAATCTAAAGAGGTGTAAATTCTATAGAAAAGGTCAGCTCTAACTTTAAAACATACCACAAGGCTCATTTTTAAGTCCAGTTGTATTTACCTTATATATAAAATAATTATAAATTGCATTATGTAAAAGAGTATTCGCTGGGAATAATTTATTTGTTTAATTGTTTCAAACTAACCGTTCAACAATTTGCATACTAACCTGAAATTTTAAAAAAATGTTTGAAACTGGTTTAATCAGACTCAAATAAACCTCAAATAACTAAATTCCATAACCGACATAGTACTGTAATGTGATACTGCAATAGTTATTAGTTATTGATATTTGAAAATGTTGATACGGGTAGTACTTTTAGAAATTGCAAAGCTCATTGTAACGTTCTTGTTTCCCATTGAAACCAATGAATTATTTTATTTAAAAATAGCAATCGATTGGAACATATCCAATTCAACTGTTTACATAGGTTACAAGGCTACCCAATCGTGAAAATTAAAGATTCGAAATTGGCAAAACCAGCACGACAGCACAGCGGGCCAAAGCATGTTATGTAGCAAGTACGCTTGATCACACTGTCTACCGTGTACTGGCAATGCCGATGGGTAATTGATGCTATTTTTTTTAATATGTAATCCCCTTCCAAACAACACTGGCTTAGGATTTGTGAGTTATCTAATTTGTGTGGTGTGCTTATGTAAAAATATGAAGTAACATGTAATATTATCGTAGATAGCCCAGGGTCGATTCCTCATGTTATATGAGTGATGCTCAACAAATTAGAGACAAGCTGAAATTTGGTATGGTGCTTTGTTTTGAGGTGCTAAATATACCCTGAAACCCCAGCGGTGAGTCGTTGACCCGGCCCTCCAAAACAACCCCCAAAAGGGGGTAAAAATGTCCTTTTTTTTACTTTTTTCTTTATAACTCAAAAAACGAAGCATTGTAGGAAAAAATTCAGAGAGGCCAAAGTTGAAGAGCAGAAAATTTCCTATCAAATAAGTCTATCGTTAGAAATTTTGACCTAGCAGTGGCGGAGCAATGAATTTTTAATATATTTTTATTCAAAATGTTAATATTTTATAGTTAGGATCATTTATTATTAAAGAATGTAGTAATCACCGGATAAATCAATATTATCCAAAAATATTATACAGTGGCGCACAAAAGAGGTTTTATGGACCAAAATAGTTGAGCAAAATCATAGGTCTACGAGCAAAAGAATAGTACCCATTGTATCTTTTCCGAATTTATCTGCTGTGAGGATTCCAAAAGCAGATTTTTTGTTAAATAGCACCAACAAAAACAATTTTGTATGTACCCTCGGAAAAATGTTCTTTAAAAATGGAATTAATGTAAAATACTCAGATGGTGATGCCGATACTTTCATTGTAATGACAGCATTGACAGCAATAACAATTAGTGAGAATTTTTCTGAAGATGCGGTAGCAGAAGTTAGCGATGATATAGACCTCATGGTGTTATTAATCCATTATTGCCAGAAAAGATTGTTTATGGTTCGTCCGGGAAAATCATCAAAGCTAAATAAAATAACCGACATACCAACCTTACAACAAAAATAGGAAGACCTAAAACATGTTTTATATTCTAAGTTTGTGTCCGGTTGTGACACCACGTCTGCATTATTCAGTAAAGGGAAAATTAATTTAGCAAGAAAAATAGTTAGGTAACCTGCTAAAAGAATTTTATAACCCTCAGGCTACAGAGGAGAAATTAGAAGCAGTCACAACGCAATTGTTTATAGCAGTATATGTTAAAAACTCATCAAATACAGATTTTGCTAGTGTTAGATACATTCTTTATCATCAGTACGTACCTAAACGAAACCTTAGTACTAATTTTAACTTGGCCACATTACCACCTACCTACCAGCGCAAAGTGTTAGATTTTTTTTTAGATTAGATTTTTTAGAGTTTTCCACTAGGTAAGTCAAAGTCAGATTTATCATGCAACTAAAACTTTAGGTCACATTCTTTTCAACTTTTTAGGTACAAACGTGGTTAAATAACTATTTACCACCGCAAGATTGGTGTTGCAGCCAATTCATTCCGACCAAAACATTGCCTACATGGATTCTACAAAAATTTAAATGGAGTTGTTCATCGGGAGGATGTAAAAAAGTATGTGCATGCAAACGAAAGGGCCTGAAGTGCACTATGGCATGTAGTCAATGCAATGGAATTACTTTCTAAACCGGGCTGAAAATTTGCTCATAGATGAAGAAGCAGATCTTTACAAGTTGTTTGTTTTTTTTTAAATCCTATTTTAAAATTAAAACGTTTTGGTTAATTTAATCTTTATTATTATTATACCCACCACAGAGTACCCTCAAAAATGTATAGCCCTATAGTGCTACATTGTATTATTATATATTTGATTAAAATTGTAGTTACCTAGCGAAAAAAACATAATTTAGCACTTTTTCGAAATATTTGGAAAAATACCCTAAATTTGAAAATTCATTGCTCCGCCACTGCTAACTCAAAATTTCTCAAAGTATTTGATAGGAAATTTTCTGCTCTTCAACTTTGGCCTCTTGGAATTTTTTCCTGCAATGCTTCGTTTTCGAGTTATAAAGAAAAAAGTAGAAAATTGACCATATTACCCCTTTTGGGGGGTTGTTTTGGGAGGACGGGCTCAACGACTCACCGCTGGGGTTTCAGAGTATATTTAGCACTTCAAAATAAAGCACCATACCAAATTTCAGCTTGTCTCTAATTTGTTGAGCATCGACCTGGATCGACCCTGGGCTAAGATAGGTTTCCTATAGCTTATTGAAGAACATAAATAATTTTCGATTAATTAGACATTTTATGTACAGATTACGTAAGCAGTTACTTTCTTAAATATACCTACAGGTTTTGAATTTTGGTAGAAAAATCATTTTGTCCTATAGTTTCTCGATTAGATATTTGGTCAAAGATTAATTAGTTCTACATCCAGTGGAAGTATAGTAACGCAAAAAAATGGACAATTTTCATTGTTCAAATAGGCTTAAAATGTCATGAAACGTCGAGATTTTAAGTTTGAGCAAAAAAAAATTCTGCCTGTCTGACGATCTGTCTGTCTGTAACTTTTTTGTGCGCAGGATTACTCTGGAACCGTTCAAGATATAGACTTGAAATTTGGTACGCGTATTTTAATGAGTTCTGGAACTAGGTTATATTTTGATCTTATTCCGTTGAAGAGTTGGGGGTAAATTGGGGTAAATAAGGGTAAATAGGTAAATCAAGCAAGTAAGAGTTCATAAAACTGGTATTTAGTAAATATAAAAGAAGATAAAAATTTTTTTTGGCATAATCACCCCTATTACCACCCCCCCCCATTATTAAAGGGAGTGGAAAAAAAGTAAAACTATGACTTAGTGTGTACAAAAATCAAAGGCCTTAATTTTATCGATGTAGCATATCGTTTTATGGGTTTTTGGGATAAACGATTTCAAATATTATATTATTAATGTTCCATAAACAATTATTTCCACATAGTGAAGTGCTAATATGGTATTTTTATTATAAGATATTTGGATAGGAAGATGTGGAAGCAGTGATTCCTTGGGCAGCGGTTTTTTATTTTTATTTCCGAGCCGTTAAATTGACACGCCAGTCGGCAGTTACCAGCGGAAAATTTTATGCATATTTCACTTGCACACTGTCGCTATATGGATATCTAGAGATAAACAGAAGAGATATAGAAGATATTTCTTCTGCTAGATATCTATTTTTAAAGAAATTCCCATATAGCAGAAATTATTTACTAAATATAGCCTTGGAATCATAATCTTCTATTAGGGATTGCATTACCGGTTAACCGGTTAACCGGTTAACCGGTAAACAGGACAAAAAACACACGACGATAATTACCGGTTATTTTAATTTTTTACCGGTTCTTTCGGTAAATTTTGAACTTACGATATGTCACGTATTCAACGTTTCTATTTATGTCAGTGACTAGTATTCACTAAATATAGAGTGACTGTCCCAACACTGAGCACTTTTGGCAATAAATAAATAATATTATAAAAAGTAAAACCCAAACACCAAGCTCTAAGGAATACAAGTAAGAGAGACATTGACAATAACTTGCGACAGGAAATTGAATATTTCACTGCCTCAAATATCCGTGGAAAACATTTAGAAGAATGTTATTACCAATTCTTATTAACTTATCGACCTACCAATATCGATAGAGGAAGGGCATTTTCAGTTGGTGGTATTCTATGCACAAATATCAGACGACTAACAGATACATCTTTGAAAAACTAGCCCTTTTAACGGGCTATTTTAAAAAATATTGTATTTTTAGATTAGGTATTCAGTAAATGCCCTATTTGAGTTTATGTTTGTAATTTTTGTTATTTACAGAATAATTGTTTATTTAAATTTATTTCATTTATATTTTTTCCTTTTGATAAAAAAATCTTTAGTTTGTTCATTATAATAATAATAATAGTAATAATAATACATTTAGTTTACTCAAAGTAAAAATGGTACAAATTGAAATGTAGAGCTCTTCTTCCATTTGCCCAAATACAGATAACCTAACTCTAAGATTATAAAAAGGTTATAAAAAAATATTAATACATATAAATCTAAAATTTCAAGAAAAAAATAATTATTATTTTATTTGTTAATATTCAGTAATGAATTGTAATAATCTAACAAATGTTATATTTTATAATAATAATAACAATAATAACAACAGCAGCACTCAGACATGCGAGCAGACAAGGGGAACGGGCAGACCCCGCGAAGCGAAGCAAAAAGGTTAAAAGTAAATAAAATTGTATCGGAAAAAGAAAAAGAAATATATGCGCATCCACAACGCAGCATCAAGTCTCCTGCTTCTGATCAGCCAAAATGTAATTTTTGACAACTTTAATAAAAAATTTTTTTGATTTATATTGTTTATATTCATTTGGAAGTTCATTCCAAAGATGAGATGCAAAATACGTACATGATCTTTGAAAAATCGCAGTTTCATGCTGAGGCACCAAAAAATTTTGTATGTATCTTGTATTATGCAAGTGAACTCGTGAAATTAACTTATTTTTTTAAGTACTGAGGTTCGTCATTATGAATTATTCGCCAAATAAGTGTGAGCATGTGTAAACGTCTGCGGTTTTCCATGCTATGTTTATTTAGATGTGGTGATATATGTTGTCTATATGGGATACTGTAAATATAACGCATACATGAATTTTGAAGTTTTTGAATTTTCTTTTTTGCTGTCGCCGATAATAACTTTCCATATACAACATCACCATAATCAACTAAAGATAATACGAGTGAATCACAAAATTTTGATTTACACTCTCTAGATATGTCTTTTGCAAAACTGTATAATTTTTTCAATCGACTGTAAGCGAATTTCAATTTGGAAAAAATATGTTTCTCAAAACCTAATTATATTAATTATATGTATATAAAAATGTTTTTTGTTAAATTTAGATAATTTTGTACGTGGAAAAAGACAATTGTCATTTTCGCCACCCTAATCATTAATTCTAAAAATTACCGGTAAATACCGGTTAACCGGTTATTTACATTTTTATTTACCGATTTACCGGTTATTAAAACTTCCGGTAAATTGCAATCCCTATCTTCTATCAAGATCAGGATGTCTTACTGCAATTAAAATTGAACTTTTTTTATGAATCAAGGCTACCGGCAGGTCGCCGTAACACGGCAAATCGGACGAATGACTGCAGCAAATGGTACCGAAGTCGCCCGCCTTCGATTTTATATCCCTCATTTTGAGGAAAAATATTTCGAGATTTTTAGTTGTTTATTTTGTTAATGGTGTTCTATTTACCTCAAGTCATTCCGACAAGCCTGGTACACTGCTGGTAAATTATAAAATAAGCCAATTCCAAGGTTATAAGGATGTGATAATTTTGACAATAAATTAACGTTACATAAAAGTGCATTGCAAGAGTATGTGATAATTTTGATAATAAATTAACATTACATAAAATTGTTGACACTTTCAATATTTACTTAACAAAACGAAGTTTCTCAGACTTCAAGGTATGACGTGACGTACCTTATATGGAGTAGAATGTCTGGTAAGACTTAACACATGTTTTTTATCAAAGTTACTTTTAGCAAACCCAACTCATTTCCATCTCATTAATGCTAATTCCAGTAATTTTACACCGCTCGGTGTTGAACATACAAGCCATGCTAACCAAGTTATACGGACGAAAGATTATCAGTTAGCGTTATCTTATATCTACCTAACTAATGCAGAAATAAATCATTATATTAAACTTGAAAATAATTACGAAGCCGCCTTAACGCACCGTTAAATGTTTATTCAATTACTTAACCCACTTTTATTATGTAATAAGTGTTATCAGGGTAGCTTTGAAATATACAGCGCGAATCGAATCCAAATACCGCTAGAAAAATGAAAATGTTAAAATTTACGGAAAAAATGTAATTTAAATTGAATAAATTAAATATAATGCCTAATGACCTAGACGAATTAAGAAACATGACGGAATGATAAGGTAATAAAGGGGATTTTGCGGAAAATGGTCAGGGGAATGCTGGGTGCGCACGAATTTTTTTGAGGCAACTCAACCCTACAAAACACCATTTGGCATGATTGTTCCTTATCCCAAGAAGATTCATTTTCAATTAAGAAGCGTCAACATGTTCCCTTAGGAACCAAGAAGGCCCCAATCAACAACAAAAGGGGCAATATTGACATCATATGCAAATCTCAGAAGTGTGGTAGTGAGCTACAAAATAATTTATGAAATGATATGCATAGCAATGAGCATTCTTCAGTTTTGGTTAACCTGTTTTTGTAGGGAACCAATTAACAAATTTAATGAATTTTATTTACTACTTAAAACATTGGAACGACTACTGGACAGGTACATCACAGACGAAATATATAGTGAGCGTCAATATGCATACCATCTGGGAAAGTCAACAGACCTCGCACTGGATAATTTAAATAGACTACTGACAAAGTCATTAAATGACAAAGAAATCGCAGTTGCAATATTTTTAGATATAGAAGGAGCGTTCAATAACGCGACGACGCAATCTTTAACGAATGCTTTGTTAAATAGATGAGTCCCAACAGAACTCTGCCAGTGCAGTGGATTAAAACCAACCTAGATAAGAGGATAATAGTATCCAATCTAGGCGAGGCTACCACTGAGGCAAAGGTGAGTACAAGCTGCTTTCAAGGATTACTATCGCCACTTCTGTGGGTAACTCTTGTTGACGAACTCCACAGAAAAATTTCCGCAGTAGGCCTTTACTGTCTAGGATCCAGCCATAGTAACCAAGTGGAGATTTGCGAACACGATATTAGAGCGTTCGCAAAGAGCCCTAAACATTGTTGACAAGTGGTATAGGGAGGAAGGACTTTTCATAGATCTTCACAGATCTACAGCCGTCACAATTACATGAAAAAGAGCCTTGGGAGGCCTAAAACCCGTAAGGCTTACTGGAATGGAAGTTCCATTTGCCAGCGAGGTTAAATACCTAGGACTTATATTCGACCAAAAGCTGACATGGCATTCCCACACCAAAAAAGTCACACAGAAAGCATCCATTGCCCTGGGATGGTGCAGCCAGATGTGTCGGAAAAACTAGGGGTTAAACCAATATGGCCCAATAGTTGTACACCAGGGTACACACATGATAACCTAGAGATCGGTGGTATGGTGGACCAAGACACTGCAACTGGGAGCAATACGGTTATTAAGCTCGTTCAATGGTACGGCTAACGCAAGGCATAACGCCCATAAGGCAACAACATGGGACAGATCGCCAAAAGTTATATTCATAGTTGAAGGCAGATGACATTCTGGGAATGCCCAAGGACAAAGTATAACTTCTATAAATATTTTCAAATCAAAATACTAGACAGAGAGGATTGGAAAACAATCCTCCAATATCGGCACAAACGGTCTGGTATACGAACGGCTCCAAGACAGAACCCAGTCGGAGCTGAGATTTACGGGATAAGGTCGAAAATGAAAATCGCGATAAGTCTAGGATTTCACGCCACAGTATTTCAGGCTGAAGTGGCCGCTATACAGTGGTGTGCAAAAGAAATAATGACGCAAAGAACTGTTAACCAGTCAATTGCCATTTTTTCCGACAGCCAAGCAGTGCTAAAAGCACTCGATTCCATGCAGGTCGATTGAAGACTAGTATGGATTGTATAAATTCCCTTATGGACTTAGGTAGTCAGAACAAAGTGACCGTGACATGGGTACCAGGACTCGAGGGACAAAGGGGAAATGAGAAGGCTGATGAACTGGTCCGGGAAGGCGCGTCTAAGGACCTAGTAGGATCCGAACCCGTTTACGGTGTGGCTAAGCAATGCATACGAGCATCCATTAATGAATGGGTACAAAATAAATCTCTAGAGTGGTGGAAGAGTTTCCCACGACAGACAGAGACAGGCCAAAAAGTTCATTAAAGAACGATCTGCCAAATTCACGGAAGACGCCAAAATAGAGAGGCCATTAGGATAATGGTGGATCTTCTAGCTGGACACTGTAGGCTTAATATGGGCCTGGCAGAAGATGCAACATGCAGATTCTATCAAGAGGAAGAGGAAACCTTAGTACATGTGTTGTGTCATTTCAACTACTTGGCGAGGAGAAACCAATGGCAGATAGCTATACCAAGGAGCCCTTATCAAGGCTATGGAGTCTGATACAAAAAACAAAATTAGATTAGGAGTGCCACAATGGCTCCACGGGGGTCACGGATATTCAGCCATCTCCTTTCTTCAAAACTACAATCTACCTGCAGTGTGTTATTATTATTATAAATTTTATGTTCCCACCGCTTTTAAGGGTTCTACACACAATCCAGCGGCAGAGAGCCAGCCCTAGTCGGCATGCTTTGAACTCATTCGTAAAAGTGAACTGGTCCAATGGAATTCCAATTATCTTCAAAGTGTACCGACAGTGTTGGGTCCCGGCGGCTGGATCGTCTGTAGACCCCTTTACAGTCTTATTATCGTGAGAGAAAATTATTAAGTGATAATTTAGTTAAACATAATTTGACAAGAATATAAAATCACTGTTTGTACTTACTGCCTTAAAACAAAATATTATCCACAAGTATTTGAAGTATAGGAACTTATAAATTGTCAGAATTACTTTTCGCCTTCTTATGCTTAGCCAATGAAAACAACAGAATAGTGTGCTGCAACCATTATCAGCTAGATTAAATTGCAAGTGTTTTGTTTTCCAACTTCCGCAATTCAGTTGACAATACTCCAAGTAACAGTTAACGAATAAATAAATAGTTTGTTTTTAATTCACAAGTTTGTTATGATTTTTGTGTTAATTCTGTACCGGGCTTATTAGGGTGGTCCTTATTTATTATTATTAAGTTCGGTGCTCGCCTCGGATTGGGTCTATATTGGTTCTTGAATAATAAGATAACCCTTATAAAATTTTATTATGATTATATAACGTGAAAGAGATTCTTTCAGGAGCAGAACCTTCACGTGCAATCAATAGAGCATTGTGTACCGATTTTCAAACCATTCCATTAGTCATGACGGCCATTAATAAAAACAATTTTTTACCTTGTAATAGAAGTCAAAACGTATATTTTCACAGACCATCATTGCCTTATAATAAGCATGGTAATGTAAAACTTGTATATACAGGAAACAACATTTGTTCTAAATCATCGTAGACTATATTTTTTACTTTTGCCACATTTTATTATAACAAAAAAAAATAGTTTTCTTATTAAAATATTAGTGCCCATTTGTGTGAATCATCTATACATATAATACATCTGTAAAGTTGGCATGTCTGTACATTGAAAATATTTCCAAAAAACTGTTCGGGGGGGGGGGGGGGGGGTAAGATGAGTAGTAGAATACATATTAAGATAATTTTTGTAACTTTTGTCTGTTTGTGTTTGTTTGAATGCGTATCACGCAGAAACTACTGAACCAATTAATCGGTTTAGTAGAACTGGGGATACAGCTTGATCTCTATAAGCGTATTTGCACGCCATATAATTTCATGATTAAACTTCTGTAATATTCCAGAAAATTCTAGAGCATTCTGGAACATTTCAGAATCTCTTTGTACATGTCCCTGGTGAGTCTACTTCAAACGTCGTTTACAAGCAAGCTTTTTAGTTAATTCCACGCGAACGTAGTCGCGGGCACAGCTTACTATATATAATACAAGCGGTTGCCCGCGACTTCGTTTGCGTGGAAAACTTCTTGCGCGTGGAATTAAGAACATTGACATATTAAATTATGCCTATAAAGAAGTGCTAGATACTCACTGAACTGAGTATTTCTATAGTACTCAGGATGTACACTCGAGGGAACCTACTGCGCATCCATGGTACCCGAGGAAACCCACTGCACATTCATTTCACTCAAGTAAAACTTCTGCACATCCATAGTACTCGGGGAAACCTACTGCTCATCCATTGTACTCGAGGAAACCCACTGCACATCCATTGTACTCGAGGAAACCCACTGCGCATCCATAGTACTCGGGGAAACCTGCTGCGCACCCACTGCACTCGAGGAAACGAACTGCACATCCATTGTACTCGAGGAAACCCACTGCGCATTTATAGTACTCGGGGAAGTCCAATGCGCATCGCAATTTGATAACAATTCATTATTCTATTTTTGTGTTAGAGCGAGTTAAACGAAAAAATAATTATATCTATCAACAATAAGGCACATGGGCGGGTACGTTTCAAATTTCATGCTTAAAAACTGTTCCCCCGAAAACTCCCTGTTCACCCGTTCGGGGGGGGTCTCTTTTTGAAAACCGTCGAATACGTGTCCTCTTATTTCTTCAAAAGAGCCCATCGCTGACTTACGCGATTTCAGAGATACGGGTACCTTTTAGACCAACTACCACCCCCGTTTTCACCCCTTCAAAAAGTGAAAATCGAAATTTCGTCTGACTCATGTCTAATATATTCCAATAAAGAGTATTTCTGCCAAATTTCACGTTTCTAGGTTTAACCGTTTCCGAAAACCTTCCCCTCCCCGTTCACCTTTTCGGAGGTCTCTTTTTGAAAACCGTCGAATACGTGTCTCCTTATTTCCTCAGAAGAACCCGTCGCTGACTTACGCGATTTCAGAGATACAGGTACCCTTTAGACCGTTTTCACCCCTTCAAAAAGTGATAATCGAAATTTAGCCTTACCTTTGTCTAATAGATTCCAATGAAGAGTATTTCTGCCAAATTTCACGCTCCTAGGTCTAACCGTTTACGAAAAGCTTAAAAACCTCTCCCTCCCCGTTCACCCTTTCGGGGTCTCTTTTTGAAAACCGTCGAATATGTGTCTTTTTATTTCCTCAGAAGAATCCATCGCTCGAATAATCAGGTTTAAGACTTACAAAAATACGGGTGCGCTTTAAACCATCTACCACCCCTGTTTTCACCCCTTCAAAAAGTGAAAATCGAAATGTCTTACAATCTAACAAATTTCAACAAAAAGTATTTCTGCCAAATTTCACGCATCTAGATCTAACCGTTTCCGAAAGAGCCTAAATTTTCGCCCTTTTCACCCTCTTAGAGGTCGAATTTCGAGAAATCCCTTCTTAGTGGTTGCCTACGCCATTCGAGGAACCTCTATGCAAAATTTGAAATTTCTAGACCTAGCGGTTTGAGCTGTGCGTTGATAGGTCAGTGAGTCAGTCAGTCAGTTTTTACTTCCACGTCCAGTGGAAGTATAGTAACGACAAAAAAATTTTTAAAAATTTTTATTGTCCAAATAGGCTTAAAATGTCATGAAACGTCGAGATTTTAAGTTTGAGCGAAAAAAAAAAATTCTGTCTGTCTTTCTGTCGGTCTGTCTGTCTGTCTGTAACTTTTTTTTGTGCGCACGTTTACTCTGGAACCGTTTAAGATATTGACTTGAAATTTGGTACACATATGTACTTTAACGAGATCTAGAACTAGATTATATTTTCATCTTGTTCCATCGAAGGGTTGGGGGGTAAATTGGGGTAAATTTGGGGTAAATAGGTCAATCAAGCCGGTAATAGTCCATAAAATTGGTATTTAGTATATACAAGAGAAGCTAAGTTCTCAAAAAATTTTTGGCATTACCACCCCCACCCCACCCCCTTATTAAAGGGGATGAAAAAAAATTGTGATTTAGTGTACCTATGTACAGGAACCAGAAACCTTATTTTTTTACTTCATCCACCCCTACTACCACCCCCCTATCACCACCCCCCACCCCACTACCGATGTGGGGTATCGTTTTATGGGTTTTTGGGGTAGAGGATTTCAAATATTATATTATTAATGTTCCATAAACAGTTATTTTCACATACAAAGTTTTTTTCGTTGTGAGTGACTTGGATAGAGAATCTGGATGTGGAAGTAGTGATTCCTTGGGCAGCGGTTTTTATATATATATATTTTAATGTATTAATTTTTCACTATAGTCATTTTGATTATTTTATGTTGCAAATAGGTATCGACTAATGAGGTTCTAGCTTATTCATTTGACAAGTGCTTAATACTTATGATACGTAGTTCATAAGAAATATAAAAACGCCATAAAATTTCTGACGAAAATGCCGCACAGTGTCTATAAAATAAAATAAATATATTTATATGCATTGCCTTTTTACAAAAACATCTGCCCGTTATAACTCATGGTCCATCCTTCCAAAATAGATTCAGAGAATACATATGGACCGGACAATTTACTAAAAAATGCCTCTAACTTAAGACAAATTCCAACAAAACGTCTGTGAACTGTTTTTTTTTTCATTATTAGGTGTACTGATCGACAGAAAAAAAGTCTACCAATATCTGATAACCGGAAATGGGTTATTTTCAACACGACCGCCGCTAACCATGAAAATCGGCAAAACTCCTATAACTTTGTTATTTTTAAGCATGAAACAATTATTTTTCTATCAAATTTATGGTTTTTATAATCCAGAAATGCATTTAAACCAATAAATTTAGTCCATGGGACTTCAAATTATGTGAAGAAAAAGTGCTGCAATATGAGGGTAAAAAAAGTCACTCCTTCATTGTCTATTAGTCTTTGTCAATGTCCTCTAGTTCATCTGACAACTGGCTGTCACAATGCGTAACATGATCCACATAGAGAACTGCATGGAAGTCCGTATACTCTGCAACTGCAACGGTTACCTCTGCAATCAGTTTTACAATTGCAGTGTATAATTTTCAGTAGAGTGTCTGGTGCAGCATTAATAATCACATTACTGGTACAAGTTCATCGCCGTCAGTTTCTAACCCCAGTTAATAGGATTCATTTCACTAGCCATACTCATCCATATAATGGACTGATAGTACATTCTTAGAAAATGGAATTTGATGGAAGACTCAGTTGGAGGAAGAGGTTCTGGATGAACGAATGATTTGGCTGTGGGGGCTTTCTTCATAAGTGTCTGGTAACGCAAGGCTGTCAAAGGAATTGTACCACCAAAAATAACAGCCATCGCTTGACTGCCAAGACTTAATATATCAGCGGGGTTCTTTCCTGGTAAAGTAAAGCAGTTGCACAGTGCACAATGAAGGACACGATCGCCTTTTAAATACATAAAGAAAACATAATTAATACCACAAAATTTTTGGTTGTAAACGACAAATTACAAAAAACGTCATCATACAAAAAAGGTCCATTGGATCGAAAATGACTCCATTTTGAATTTATTGGTTGAAATGAATTTCCTGACGATAAAAACCATATGATAGAAAAGTAATTGTTCTACGCTTAAAAATAACAAAGTTACGGGAGTTTTGTCGATTTTCATGGTTAGCGGCGGCCATTTTGAAAATAACCCACTTCCGGTTGTTACATATTGGTAGAGTTTTTTTCTGTCGATCAGTACACCTAATAATGACAAAAACCGTTCACAAATTTTTTGCTGGAATTTGTCCTACGTCTGATGGTATACGGACCGGTCTAATAAGTGAACGAATATCCAAATGCTTTGTGGGAATCCTCTAAAAGCGAATGTCACACGAGCAACAACGGGAACACAAAGCGAGGTACGTAGAAATATTAAATTACCTTGGATAACTGACGAAACTTTAACTGAAGAACAAACTAAAAAAACTTGCAGGCTTAAGGTGTCAACACTGCTTTGGAATGAAAAGAATATGACATACTTACGCGGAGAATTCAGACTCTATATTGAGTGAATTTAATGCAAGTAAAATGCACCTATAACCGCTGCTGAAGTGGAGTTGGAAGCGTTCAACGAGGGACTAGAAACTTACTTCGCACCATTGCAAACAGCGAAATTACCATTGGTATGGGTGATTTCAACTCCAAAGTAGGTTCCACATTGGAAGATAATCACTTGCGAACTGTTGTTGGCAAATTTGACATCGGAGAACGAAACAAAAAGGGAGAAATGCTAATTCAGTTTTGCCTAGAATACTTATACGATAGTTAATACTACTTTCCAATAACATCCAAGGCGCCGTTACATTTGGCTGTCACCTGGCGATATATTCCGGACTGATTATATTTTGATAACAACTCGGTGGTGATCATTAATAGAGCTTTGCGCTAACTGTGGTTTACATTAGCAGTTGCTCACTCTCAATATTAATAAGACCAAATTAATTACTTTTTTCATAACACGTGCTAGCCTTCCTAATCGACTTAAGAAGCATGAATCTAGTTGTAAAAGCGTCGACGATTGCATATGCCTAAAAAGTATTGAAAAACAACAAAAATGAAATATCTAGGAATTGTTCATTGATTTTATATCCTGAGAGATACAATGAATAAGAAAAAACCGCTGCCCAAGGAATCACTACTTCCACATTCAGATTTTTATTCAAGTCACTCACAACGAAAAAATTTTGTATGTGGAAATAATAGTTTATGGAACTTTAATAATATAATATTTGAAATCCTCTACCCCAAAAACCTATTATAAAACGATACCCCACATCGGTAGCGGGGTGGGGGTGGTGATAGGGGATGGAAGTGGGGGTGGATGAAGAAAAAAAACATTTTGAGGTTTCTGGTTCTTGTACACACACTAAATCACAATTTTTTTCATCCCCATTAATAATGGGGTGGGGGTGGTAATGGAGGTGGCTAATGCCAAAATTTTTTTTGAGACTTTACCTCCTCTTGTTTATACTAAATACCAATTTTATGGACTCTTACCTGCTTGATTTACCTATTTTCCCCAAATTTATCGCAATTTACCCCCCAACCCTTCGACGGAACAAGATGAAAATATAATCTAGTTCTAGATCCCGTTAAAGTACATATGTGTACCTAATTTCAAGTCAATATCTCAAACGGTTCCAGAGTAAACGTGCGCACAAAAAAGTTACAGACCGACAGACAGACAGACAGACAGACAGATAGTCAGACCGACAGACAGAATTTTTTTTCGCTCAAACTTAAAATCTCGACGTTTCGTGACATTCTAAGCCTATTTGAATAGAAATGTTAAAAAAAAAATTTGTCGTTACTATACTTCCACTGGATGTGGAAGTAACTATTATTACACTTCATTATAATCCTTAGCAGAATCGATATTACAATACGTACTCACTGCCTCGGCAGGAACATGATAATTTAAAAATTTTACTCTAATTTCAAATTTCCAATTTCCAATGAAATATATAATTTTTTTTTAATGCCTTTATTTATATTAACGTCCTGGCGAAGTTTGGCTAATGCTACTCTACCACTTCACCAGGACGGCGAGATGAGATACGGTCACCAGTCCAAGTGATGGACTCGGCCCGGCGTGCTTAACTTCGCCGATCGAGGTCCACTCACTGAAACCGGTACATCACCTCACAAATAATATTTTAAATATAACAAATTTATAGGTTTAAGGGTAGGTCACTGTTTATTTAAAACCAGTCCAATATTACTTTCCATGCTTAAGAAAATGTTCTGATCATAATTACCTTACTACAGCCAATAAGAACAGATAGTGGAAAGCACCAAAATGTTGTAATGATATTTCTCAAAGATTCATCACATTCTTCAGATCAAATATAGTATTTAAGAAAAAGTTTTCAAAAAGAATTAAAAAACATGCTTTTAAGTGTCAAGACATGTTTTGCTAAGTTCACACACCTGCGTGAGTTTCATTGTCCACCTCACAGTGGCCCGAAAATAAAAAAAGCGGTAAAAAATCTGATTTTAGCCTGAAAGCCTTTAAAAGGTTCATCATGATAAAAAATAATAATAAAAAAATTCGCCGGGACCCCGCGGGGGTGAAATTTAGGAGTAGGTACTCAAAGCGTGCAATTTTAGATAAATTTTTTGTACTGTACAGCTTTGGAACAGGCTAATCATGGCTGGGGAGTAGGTTTAGAAGAAAGAATCTGTGCACTGACTTTTAAGGGTACAATTATCAACGGTTTTCTCAACCGCGAAACGAAACAAAATCACATGAATAAAAAATTGTTATTATATAAAATAAGGATAATTTTGGAAGTCATTATTATCATTATCATAAAAAAAACAATTTTTTCTTACTGAAAATATGAGTTTATTTAAATAATATACTACAATTCTTTAATTTATTTACAGCCATGAATATAGATGTAAAATTAATTCTAGTAAATCTAGTATCTAGTCGTTCCATGTTCATATTCTACTTTCTTATAATAATTAATAAGGTAAGCCGCCAAATGGTGTATTTTTTCACAACGAAGTTTGTCCGGTTCTTCTGAACATTTCAAAAAGGTCTTTTCTTGTAGGCAGTCTAAAAAAAATTCTGGTAAAAATATAAATAAATAAATAAATAAATAAATAAATACAAATTTTCAGATTATTCATTTATAATCATTACTACATTTCCTTTTTCTTCCCTCATCTATACACAAAATGACTTTTTAATATATAAAACTATAAACTTAAAATTAATCTTTACCATCTACATTTTTCTTTCTGCCGCCATCTTGTATAATTATGTAAAAATTACTCTATATTCCTTTTCGGCAACCCTAAATACACCCAGATACCGATTTTAATCGGAATCTGAGCACGTAACAAAAAGTGTACTATTTTGTATTCACCATCTTGAATTTTTTTAAAATAATTACAGATTTTTAGTTAGAGATCTGAAAAATCCCCCGATACCGATTTTGAGAGAAATCGGTCCGCATTTGAAAAATTTGACCGCCATGTTACAGACACCATTTTGAATTTTTTTCTTCTATTGTCAGATATATAACACAATTCTATAATAGTTTTAAATTGTAATTGAAGGTAGTGGTGGTGATCACCATACAGAGCTGGGCAAATATGTACTTACAAATACCTCATAAGTATTTAAATACTAGAAAGTATTTAAATACCGAGTATTTAAATACTTCTTGTAACAAGTATTTGTATTTATACTTGCAAATACTTTATCTAAAATATTTACTACTTAGTATTTGTGAAAACGATCCTAAAGTATTTATAAATACTTAAACTATTTAAATAACTGGGAAGTATTTAAATACTTCTAAAAAAGTATTTAAATCCTTTTCTGACAGTATTTAAATACTTTCAGAAGTATTTGAATCTCAAAAGTATTTAAATATAATTAAATATAATCAAGTACATCAGGGAGACAGGCAGATACTCGTCGAGAACCAAGACATGTACTATACTATGTAGTTAATAAATACATTGCATCATTCAGTCTTCAGTCATTCACGTCTTAATTTCCAGAAAGTTGGTTGAGAGCAGACATAGACAGTATGGGTTAACTGTTAATGTATATGTTTTGTGATTGTGACAGAGAACAGTTGAACTAGTGCCATAGTCTCTGTGCTTTATTTGGGTATTTGCAGAAGCCGCAAGGGTCTAGCTCTACGGATAAGTAAAAGTCCAATACCGAACTAGAACTGATTAAGTATAGAGGTATTAAAATAGTGTTGTAGAAGTTCATGAAAGTCATGAAACCTAAAATTTTGACACCTCAAATAGTCAAATAGTATTTAATATAATAATAATAATTATAATGATAATAATAAGTCTTTATTGATTTCTACAAAAACAGAAAATACAATTTGGCGAAGTTTAGCCATTAAAGGCTATTTTTACACTTAACTATGCTTCAAAATATTTCAGTGTTATCAAAGTAATTTAAATATTCAGAAAGTATTTAAATACTAAGTTTAAACTATTTAATTACTTTTGTTATTTATTATTTAAATACTTTTATCTTTTGAAAATACTTAATATTTAAATACTTTCAATTTTCTGAAAGTATTTAGTATTTAATATTTAAATACTTTTTCAAAGTATTTGCCCAGCTCTGTCACCATATAGGTGCGCTTATTGCTCAGGAAGTAAACGGTATTAAAAGTTCCCCTCGCAATAACACGGCTTGTACCGAGTATCTTCAAATGGAAAAATTATGAAAAATCACGGCTTACGGTAAGTGAATCATGAGTATTTATGCTTTTTTTGTGAACAAAAATCTCAGTGGGGTTTTGTGGGAACTTGGTTATGTCTCACGAAACTAAAAAATTGGAAAAAAAAACCCTCCACAGAAAAAAAATTTAATGGCTTTAAAATAATGGAAGTCTTATATTACACTAAGATGTGGTAAAAATTTGAAGACAAGAACACAATTAATAAAAGCACACGCACCACTCGAACTTTGTCAACAAACTGATATGCGAGCGAACTTTCACAACCTTATATTTAAGCAGCCATATCAGGTATATTCTTGGGACATAAATGTTCCGGTGCCACTGAATTGCGCTCACATCCCTAATGAACTCCTAATTTGACACTCGAACTGCGCACACTTTGGTTCAGTGTTATAGATTTCACATTTTTCAAGACATGTAAATTTTCATTTTTAGTTAAGATAACACAATTTTTCCAAATTTATCTCATATGTAAAACAACGCTTCGTATAATTATTGTTTATTGGTTGGATATATTTAAAAAAAAAAGTAAACATTAGGCAGTCATAACAACTTAAAAATATTAAATTTTATTGAGAACGTACGCTTAACAAGCAACCACGATAAAAGATGTGATACTGTTAGACGTACCATGAAGCAAAGGAAGACCTTGCAAAACATATAATAATGTCTATTATGACTTGTGGTATCTATTCTCATATGTGGTGGTGATCACCATATGTAAAACAACGCTTTTTATAATGATTGTTTATCTCACATAGTTAGACATGGGTGATAGGCAGGGTTCAAGTTGCATCCACAATGTTGGGTCCGCCATATTAGATGCACCATACTGGATCTGCCATATTGATTAGGTTAGGTCCTCACTTTTAAATTTTGAATGAAATGATTCACATGCATTTGTGGTCCTTAAAATACTTGCTGTTTTTGTAGCCCATATTGTCGGTGGAAATAGAGAGTCACTTTCGATATAATTTTTCACTAAAAAATGTGTAAACTGATCCACTCGACTGTCTTGTGGTTTTTCGCTCATAAAATCTTCGTTAGTTAGTTTGTCAGTTTGTTAGTTTGTTAGTTTTGTTAGTTTGTTAGTTTGTTAGTTTGCTAGTTTGTTAGTTGTTAGTTTGTTAGTTTGTTAGTATGTTAGTTATTCCTTAATTTTTCTGTATCCCAATAAGAAACACCAATATTTAGACAATATTTAGTTATTCCTACTTTTAGAACCTGGGAGCAGTGAGCGCAGTTCTGTATGGGAATAAAGTACCTGATTTTAATATGTGCGTAATTCGAGTGTCCCCAAATGTTCATTCCA
This sequence comes from Rutpela maculata, assembly GCA_936432065.2. NCBI lineage: Eukaryota > Metazoa > Arthropoda > Insecta > Coleoptera > Cerambycidae > Rutpela > Rutpela maculata. The sequence goes on along the minus strand of OW386287.2, from coordinate 88,968,784 downwards.
GGAAAATTTACTTTATTTATTTCTTAATATGCATATAAAATATGAAAACCATTCAATGAACTCGTAAAATTTGAATTTTGGTCGCTATTTTTAATTTTCGGACCACCGTGCACCTGTTTGTTTCATTCAATTAATACTATTTGGCACACGTTCTTTTTCTTTTAATGAGTTTTGTATATTCCATTCTTTATTACTAGATTATACTATTTCCGTTGTACATTACACCAAATTTATTTTAAGTACACTAAACAGAAGTTCACAAGTCAGCCGCCATGTTTTCAAAATTGTCATGTTTGTGTAATGTATATCATAACTGCTTTTGCATTTCTTATATCTCTGCAGTAATCAGTATAATAATTTAATATTTTTTTTACTTCTTAACTCTTTTGTAAATTTCAAATGCTTTTTAAATATTAAATAGTCAGTTTTTTAAATACATGATATATCACATTATAGTAAAATATTCCTGTTTAATTTTGAACTATTTCTGCATTTATCTCTCTAAGTTTTCATTGGTGAAACAAAGAAATAATTTTCTGGTAAATACTATTGACAGATACAAAGATTTCCTATTTAGTGTATTCCCAAGTGTAGAAGCGGACATAAATAAGGTTTTCAAGGATAAACGAAAAGAGAAGTTGCAGATATTCAAAAAAATAACTGTAGTTGTTACAAAACATGTCGGGGAATATGTTCACACACTTTTCTCATGATATTTTTGGATGAGGGATTTAGATAGTATTGGACATTTGATGATGATGAGAAACAGCGAGTAAAGTTGACGATTAAAATTCATCAGTGTCAGTAAAAGCCAAAAACGCATTTGTTATTTTCAATGTAGATTGATATTAAATACGTCTCCATCAGATTACGTAATATACGTTTTGTTTATATTCCGATGAAATCATAATAATAAAATAATTAATGTGGATTAAGTTAGTGCACATGTTGTGGGCGGAAATTGTAAGGCGTTTACGCATCGTATGATACTGAATATTTAAAACAATTTTAAAAGCAGATTTTCTCGTTCATAAAAGAAAATGTCTGATACGGTCAGTATTGTGAGAAAATGGTGAGAATGTGGGGAAAAGTGGTGAGAAGATGAGGAAATGTAGAGTGGTGGAAAGATGGTGGAAAACACCAGACCCCAGCTGTTTCGTAATAAATAAAAAAACCTTACTTTTGACCTTTAATACCCCATTAAAGTATTAAAAATTCAATATAACTATTATAATATTATAGTACATACTAGTGAACCATCCTAAGTTGGCACTTAGCCGCGCAGAGGAAGAAGAAATATCGTGTTGGACAGAGACAAACAAGCTTTGCTTTTCTAAGCTAGCTAGCTAGCTAACTAGCTTAAGAAGCTTAAAAAGCTTGTTTGCATGGCTAAGTGCCAACTTAGGATGGTTGACTAGTACATTCCCGAATGTTTTTCAGTAAGAGTTTCTTGATCACGAAGACATAAAGTTTATGTAAAAAAGTGTTAGCTAATTTGAGTCAATTATTTTTCTCTCGTTATTTTTAGGAACTTTCTGTCGCCCTTGCCAAAATGTTTAAATTTAATTTTTTTCCCCACGCTATTTTTATTAAAAGGAAAAAGCTTAGTTCAAAATAGTCTAAAACACTATTAGAAATTATCACAATATACAGGGTGTCAGGTGGAAATATCGGTTACAAACTTCTAGTGCAGATTCTACAAGGTGGTCCCTGGGAACCGGAAATTTTAAAAACGTCATAATTTTGAAAGTAACTTCATTTATTTAAAATAAGATATAACAATGGCTAGGTAATTAAATGCATTTTTTATTTCTTAAAAATAATTTCTGGTAAATGTCTTCCCCATATCTCTTCGCACTCTTGAATACGATTGGTGAAATTTTCTATTACACGATGAAAAATGTCTAACGGAATATTGACAATTTCTTCATGGATTTTATACGGATGAAGATTCAGATCCTTGTGTAAAATTCTAAACAAAGAAGATTTATCCAAGCACAACGCCTGGGCTCGTTTTCTAAAGCCCTCCATTCATTTAAGGATATCGAAGAGGCAGTTATCTGACACGTCGTGGCCTGTTGTAAAAAATCACCACTCACACAAAATATTTAAAGAGGCCACGACTTGACAGACCGCTGACGAAATTAAAAACTGAATGTGTATGGTTGTTAGGGAAAAAAATCCGTAGGTGTTTATCGAGGAAGACCATAGTCTGACGAATCTTCCATCTGAAGTCTACGTTTGCCATACACTTGCAGTTTTAAGACAAGTGTTGATCTGCAGGTAGGGAAAATTTGCAAATTTGTTCAGTTAATGATCGAAACAGAACTTTTAACGAGTTTGATTTTTTTCGAGCGATGTCAGGGAAAAAGTGCAATAATCCGGAGTTCATAATAAAATTCACTGATATGTATCAAAGACATCCAACATTATGGAAAGTGAAAGCGAAATGTTATACCAATAGGGATTTGAAAACAGGAATATGACGAATTTTTAAAACATTTTAAGGCAGGTGGTTCTACTGCGACACAAGAAACTGTGAGGAATAAAATAAATAATTTACGCAGTGCATTCAGAAAAGAATTCAGAAAAGAATTCAAAAAAGTATAAAGTTAAAAAAAACCTGGGTCTGGGGCTAAATTTAACAAAAGTTGAAAAGACTCTTCGCTCATCCGTAAATAATTTTTAAAATCTTCTGAATCTGACAATCTAGGCTCTCTATTAGCGCCATGTGCGATAAAGTACCTCTTTTTTTGAAACCATTTTTTCATCCAAAATTGTTTGTTTTCAAAGATAGTAATATCAACGCACATAACGGTTTCCTGGACGGCATATTCGAATTCACCACACAACATAAGGTGAATAACTGAAGGATGTTAATTTTTTTTACAACAGTCCACGACGTGTCGGACAATAACCTCTTCGATATCCGTAAATGAATGGGCCGCTTCAGTATGCGGCTATATGTGTGGTGAACGTTGATCATAATCTTCCGGGCAGACCGAAAATGCTACCAAAGCAGTTAGGTCTGCCCTTCCTCGAGCTATACAGTTCATCCTTACCCTACCGACGATCCGGATGACAGGATGTCAATTGATATTCTGTGTACCGGCAGTCACTCCTGCCAAAAAACCCAAAACATCTGACTGACCGATGACACCCCCCCGGAGGGGGACAAGCTGGCGAAGAAAGAAGATCAAGACAAAAGCACGCCAGAAGAGGCCTTAGCCAGCAAGGTCCAACGAGCCAGGACCCAGGGAGGTGGGCCGAAATCGTCTGCACCGCTCATATTTGTGAGTGGGGCCGTCGTAAAGTAAGCTCGCCCGCCCTGCACGAGGCTGGTCCCCGGTCTACAGCGATGTATTGGGGTAAAGGGCAATAGTCCTGCCCGACCCCAGTCATCCGAGACCGACATCTATAACCAAGAATATTGGCGCATAATCTTCAGTCTATAACTGCAGATTGTTACCTTCCCGATATCATTAAGGAAATAGTTCATTGAATATGTGGTGGACGTCGATTACAGTCGTCAGGACATAATAATTGCAGATTGCTGCCTCTTCGATATCCGTAAATGAATGGGCCGCTTACTGAACGTTTTGGACTGTGTTCAACAGATGCTCTGGCTTGTTCAATGTTTTCAGAGGTTCTAACACTTCTATTGGGTCCTTTAAGTTTGGATTTATTGGCTGTACCTGTTTCTTCAAATTTACGAATCCACGATTTTACGGCAGGAGCGGAAGGAATTCTCCCGTGACGAGGAATCACAAAGTGTAGTCGATATTGCCGCTGCACAGCAACTACACTGTCGTTATTTTTATAATACGATTTTATTGCAAAAGCACACTGCTCACCGGACCACTGTTCCATGATTACCAAATGGCATATAATGACAGACAACATGACAAACAAATCCATGGCCAGCTAGCTATACATAGTTACAAAATAACATTTTCAAAACTTCCTGTTCCCAGGGATCACCTGTTACATGCAAGAATATGAAAAAAAGTTCATATAAAAAAACGTTCGCAAATGGTAATTTCAACAGTTTCTTCCATTTTTTGGGAATTTTCAAATTAAGACGCTTCTTCGTGCTCTCTCACTGTTTCTATTACCAGATTATGTTATTGAGTTTAAATTAAAGCCAAAATTTCGATTATTAATTGAAACCGGGTCACAATAACCCTGCAACAACTATTTTAAACCACTTTTAAAAAAAAAAAACAATTGGTCCTACGGTGTTTAACACAGAGGACCCTTCTTGGATAAAGATTAGGGAATTCCACTACCAAACTTTAAAAAAACAAAGGCGGGACTGAAAATCTTTGGATTATAAAGGAGGAAACTTGGTTGAATTTTAATTTGGCCAATACCATGAAATAATTGATACTTAATATCGTACCGAATCTCATTGCTGTAGCATAAAGGCTTTCTGAAATAATAAATAAAAACCTGATGTTTCACTTTCGAAGGGCCCTAGCTCCCTTACAAAGCATTTGCGGACATATGTTTATATGAACTTTTTTTCATATTTTTACACGTAGAATCTGCACCAGAAATTTGTAACCGGTATTTCCGAACACCCTGTATAAAATATTAAAAACGTTCATAAATTCGAAATTTTTTTAACTTGGCCGCTTGTAACTTGTATCTCATTGTATTTCAGAAAATAGACAGGCTAGACTTTTTGATCGTAAAGTCGAAACTACAACATATTAAAAATTCAACCAATTTGACAGACATTTAATTTCCGTAACAAAGGGTTGCATGTTTCTAGCTGTATAACAGTTTGGGAGATAAACAGAGACACACGGATAGGTTCTGCTTTCCACTTTTGAGTATAGGAACCCTAAAAATGAATACAAATTTTTTTCTTATCTACAAATGACAAGCGAGATTATTCAAATTATTTACTACCTATCCATGATCTTGAATTTCATATCAATGCCATGAAATTAACGAATTGTAGCTGCAGACGGACATGGCCGACTGCACATCTATTTGATCAACATTGTGCTCTAACACGGGGCAATTCACTTTTACGTGCTATTGAGATGAAGCACACACCTAATATTTTTTTATTGTTCAAGTAGGTATTCGCAGTCGGCAACGCCCGACAGCAACTGTTATTTGTTTCATAATAGTTTTTAAAAAAATACATGAATAACATTTTCAGGTAAAACTGACATCACCTAATCTACGTAAAGTCCGTTTGAACTTGATAAACGCTATGTACATTGCAGTTTTCAATATAATAATATTAATGTGTCTTTATTTAGATTTCAGATTTTACAATAATAATTATGGTTAAAAGAAGTGGCGAAGTTCAACATAGCTGCTCTTCCACTTAACCACTTCGAGCTATACATAATGTTAAGCTATTATAATTACATATATGTTTAAATATAACAACAACAAAAATTAAAACTCAGAAAATATATGAAAAAACCGTAGATAACATATTAATTATTTCTAGTATCTAAGTTGCAGATTTTGACTTGTTTTGAGATGATTCTAAACTAGTTAGGGCTTTAAGGGTCTGAGGTAGCCGATTAAATATTCTTACAGCATTGTAGCTAAAGGATCTTTCAAAAAGAGGAACAGTATATAAAGAGTTTTTCTAGTTGGGCGATCATGTATGTCACTTGTTTTTATTAATTTATCATGCAGATATTTGGGAGTTTTCGACATGTCTACCTTGTAAACAAGACAAGACATGTGAACTTGGAACCACTCATCCAGTTCAGCCATTTTGAGTGATTGGGTTTATCAGAAATATGATTATATTTTCTGAGATTATAACTATATCTAAGGCAGCTGTTTTGTAGTCTTTGAAGGCTTACTTTATCTTTGCTTAATAGCTCCGGCCAGTACGCTACATCGCAATGCGAGAGGTAACCAAGAATTAATGAATCACAGAGCTTTAATTTAACGACGGTTGTAAGTTTATCTCTGTGCATATATAGGATTGCCGGGTGATGTGGCTCACATGATTTTGAAACCTTAGATTATCATCAAAATATATTCCCAAGTTTTTACAATTGTTAGATGGTGTTAAAGTGGCTCCATTTAAATTAATAACAAATTCGGGTTACTCAGTCTCTGTGTCTACCAAATACTAAGTTTTAAATTCATTAAGAATCAGACCGTGGACTTTTGATATATGACAAACGGTGGCTAAGCCCTCGTTAATTTTAAGGCAATAACAGCCTCATTTAACGAAAAGTTACAAAATATCTGAAAATCATCAGTATTGACGAGAGCTACAGTGCTTCAAAAATTTAGAAAAATCGGCAGAGTAAATGGAGGAAAGTAGTGGACTTAACACAGTACCCTGAGGAACGCTCTTTTTGACATCTTATCAGACCGCATACCATCTAGAACCACTCTTTGGCTTATATTACCTAGATAGTTAGAAAAAAAAATGTATAACAACTTCACCGAGGCCAAAGTATTTCAACTTAGGACACAAAACTGAATGGTCTAAGGTATCGAAGGCTTTACTGTATTCTAATAGCACTAGACAAGAATTTTTCTGATTATCAACAGCTCTGTATAACTCATCGGTAACTTATAGTAGTGCAGTGGTTGTACTGTCCTTTACGGAATCCTGACCGGGTGACTGGTAATATATTATTATTATCTAGATAGGCAGCCAACTGTTCATATACAATTTTTTCTAGTATTTCGGAAGTACTTGAAGGATTGCTAGCTTCTTTCCAACTATTGGGAAATGTTCCGGTTGATAAACCTTCGCTTAAATAAGGTATAACTAACGACAACATTTTTAAATTGACATCAAAGCCCCTAGCATTAGACTTAATACTCTTAAATATTTCCACCAGTTTGTTATTGAAATAGGCTGAAAATTAAATTCTCTGTCAACACCAGGGATTTTTTTTGTCAAACGTGTTAGCAATAAATGCTTCATCTATGTTCCTTGAGGGATTTTGTTTACAAAATAATGATTATCTAGTACATCTCCGTATTTTTGTCTGGTTAATCAAAAATCTTAGTAACATTTTGCTTTAAAGTTATAATAAAAGATATTTTAAAATAAAATATGACAGTTTACACGCCTCTGGTGATCACTCCCTATGACGCTTATGACCCAATTTCAATAGAAGTATTGTACCATTCTGTTTTACATTTGATTCAAATTTGAAACAAAGCTATTAGGTCTAACAGAAAATGTGTTTATAAAAATTTGTATTCGATATTTTTCAGACTGTCATAAAACTGAACATTATTACAAATTGTAGAATGTAAGCTTTCATGGTCATTGTCCAATGAAGTGGCATCTTCCGGGTGTTGCCGTGGTTGTCGAATTTGTGTTGACGTTTCGCTGATCATGCTGCCAGCTCTTCAGAATGATTCTAAAAACTGTTGTTGGGTTCTGCTCCTCGTAATATACCTTGACGCTGCTTCGTCATGCTGCTTATTCACTGTGCTTCGTTGACCGTGACTGTTTAAAACACTGGTGCTTAGCAAAGCCAGTCTTCATGTGTTACTCAGTAGATACCCATCTTCTCTATTGAGATCGTCCCTGTTTTTCATAATTCAACGATTCTCTAATCATCCTTGGACAATAGCGCATATTTCTGTCCAATATTGTGACATTCTGATGAACATGTTCTGCCTCTGCCGACTTATCTGTGTACCTGAGTCTTGTATTTCTCTGGTGTTTCTTGATTCTGCACTGGATAGTACAGAATAGAGATAGTTGTATCTGTCCGATACAACTCTTAGCACTTCAATTGGTAAACACTCTTGGCTAGTAGTCTAGGGATGGGGTCCTTGTTTGAGGGAAGCACTTGTTGAATTTTCTTTACCGTTCGGAAACGTACGGCTATTTTATTCTTCAATAAAGTCTTCTTCATTCTTTAGAATTCTTCTGAAGAAACTGATCAGCGAAAGGTCAAGTTCGACAACCACGACAACACCCGGAAGAAACTACTTCATTATTACAAATTACTACACATTTTTGCAATAGGCTTATAATTTAAACAAATGGGTATAATAAATTAAATGTATTATGTCATTAATTAAAATCTTACAAATTACTGCGGTATCTTGCGATTTATAATACAAACTTATCTTGAAGTATATTTGGCCGTTTGTTATTTAATCTAATTCTTTCAGTAAACAAACTTGACATGTCACTGCATAGGTCAAGGTTATTTTAAACATCTTTTTTTTTTTAGTTATGCGATAACCAGTTTTAAGGATTATATAATTTATACATAAAACTAACTGAGAGGAATAAACAATATGCATTTATCTGAATTGAATTCTAACAAAATAGGCTAAACATAATCAATCGTATAGTAGTTCCATTATATCAAGTGTAACACGTCACTCCTAGGTAACGGTTTTAGGGATTGCAATTTACCGGAAGTTTTAATAACCGGTAAATCGGTAAATAAAAATGTAAATAACCGGTTAACCGCTATTTACCGGTAATTTTTAGAATTAATGATTAAGGTGGCGAAAATGGCAATTGTCTTTTTCCATAATACAAAATTATCCAAATTTAACAAAAAACATTTTTATATACGTATATTTAATATGATGAACAAACAAAAGGTTTTTTATCAAAAGGAAAAAATATAAATTAAATACATTTAAATAAATAATTATTCGGTAAATAACAAAAATACCAACTTAAACAACAAAAATTATAAACATAAACTCAAATAGGGCATTTACTGAATACCTAATCTAAAAATACAATATTTTTTAAAAATAGCTCGTTAAAAGGGTTAGTCTTTCAAAGCTGTATCTGTTAGTCGTCTAATATTTGTGCATAGAATACCACCAGCTGAAGATGCCCTTCCTCAATCGATATTGGTGGGTCGATAAGTTAATAAGAATTGGTAATAACATACTTCTAAATGTATTCCACAGATATTTGTGGCAGTGAAATATTCAATTTTTTGTCGCAAGATATTGTTAATGTCTCTCTTGTATTTCTTAGGTGTTTGGATTTTACTTTTTATAATATTATTTATTTATTTATTGTTAAAATTGCCCAGTTTTGGGACAGTCACTCTGTATTTAGTGAATACTAGTCACTGACATAAATAGAAACGTTGAATACGTGACATATCTTAAGTTCAGAATTTACCGAAATAACCGGGAGAAAAATTAAAATAATCGGTAATTATCGTCATGTGCTTTTCTCCTGATAACCGGTTAACCGGTATTGCAATCCCTAAACGGTTTATATGGTTTTAAGGTTAATTTTTAACTTTATTCGTTTTGATAAGCACAAGAGATTGTAGCTAATTACTATTTAAAATACTTTTGGTGTTGATAATTGAAGACAAAAACAATCAAGGTATGCATTAGTAGTTTATTTCTATTTAAAAATTCATTCATCTGAATCAAAATTTTATTAACTTTCTGGACTATAAACTAATATTGCTAACATAAAACTTACGCTATTACCTAAAATATATTAAAAACTTTTTCATAATATCATTAAATTTTTCATCAGTGCATGGGACAGCTCTACCCTGTAATTACGAATGGCCCTGTATATACATATAAAACAGAGTGCATATTGTTGTTTACGTTTGACGAACAAAAAAAAATAATAACGAAGGTTCTCATGTCGAAACTTTTTATAAAAAAAATGGCAAAATCCAAATAGAAACTTGATAAGAAACATTACTGCTTTTGGATTAAATCACCCAAATCCAACTTTTAAGCACAATCGATTTGCCCATTTCTCGTCTCAAATCTGTTCCAAGAACAAGTATCGCCGACATAAATCTGCCAAGTACACTGATACTTAAATATATATTTAGATCACAAATATCTATTTAGACTTCGACATACCCGTTAGCTGATTGATGTCATCACATTTTTTCCTGCTAACTTGTTAAAAACGAATTAGCCAGTTAAATAAACCAGGCGTGTGCAAAGTAGAGAACGTGACAGATTATGTGGAGTGTGTTGACGGACGACGCTTTATATAAATTAATCGTAAGAAATTTCGTTTTTTCTTTATTATTACTGCTGGGAAAAATGGCAAAATTTTTGTCATAGATAATAATCCAGAAAGTTTCAGTCAGGACTATAAGATGTTGGAACTAAATTAAGACTGGTGGATTCATCAATTGAGATAGAATTAAATGACACTGTCAGTAAAAGACGCGCCCACCTGTTCCATTTTACCTATTTTTTGTAGGAATATATTATCACATCGAGTGTTTTTCTTCCTTTTTTTTTAAATTTTCCTGTACGTCATTAATAGAATGAAATTGGTGAATATGAAAAGTAATATAAAAAAATATAGTAATATTAGCAACCAACTAGTAAATGAACACAAAAATAGATTAGATGTGTTATTAGTTTTGTGTAGAAATTACAGTAATTATAGAGAAATGTATAATAATAAAAAAAATTAAATGTAATAACTTACTGACAGAGAGCAAGAAAAAGAGATGTATGAAAATAAAATTGTAAGCTCAGAGACAATAAAAGTAAATGCATGTGGTCTATATATAATGAAATCACTGGTAAACAGAACAAAAATGACAATTTCGTAGTGAGTGATGACCTAACTAAAATTGCAAATGACTAAAACAAATGTTAAACAAATGTAACCCCAGAACAGGTCGCAAATTTAAATCGAATTCCTTTTGAATGTAATATTGTAGACAACAATCAATCAATGTATTTGAGACGTGTGTTGACAAGTAAGTTAGTAAATATGGCCAAAAATTTAAAAAATAGTGGAGATGAAATACCCACCAATATTGTAAAATTATGCATAGTGGAAATAAAAGAGGTAATATGTTACATTATAAACAATTCATTTAAATTTGGAATTTTTTTCAGACCAACTAAAATTAACCAGTATCAAACCGATCTACAAGAAAGGAGATCCGGAAATATTAGAAATCTATAGACCAATTAGTCTATTACTCAGTTTCAAAACTATTTGAAATGCCTATGTGTTTTCAATTCCTTGAATTTATGAATATCTGTAGATTATTTAATAATACTCAGTATGGTTATCTGAAAGGGAGATCTATACAAACAGCAGTATTTCAATTCACACAGAAAATTCTAGAATTTATAGAGAATAAAAAATTGCACTAGGCATGTTCTTGGATTTGTCTAAGACATATGATTGTTTGGATCATGAATTACTCATAACAAAATTAGATAAATATGGAATTCGAGGTAATGCACTTGAGTGGGTGAGATCGTACCTTTCGGATCACCAGCAAAGAGTAAAAATAATAAGGGATAATGAAACGGCTAAGTCTGAAATTTTATGTAATATTGGAGTGCCGCAGGGCAGTATAATGGGACCAATATTATTTATTATATATGTAAACATTTATGTAACGTAGTAACGAGGACAAATCATAGTGTAACAAATTATGCTGATGATAATAACAGAAACCTACCTCGAATTAATAAAAGAATGTAACGATTTATTCTCAAGCACAAGTGAATGGTATAATAGAAACAGATTTATTTTAAATAAAGAGAAAACAAATATCATTCTATTTAGAACAAAGCAAATGAGAATTGAAAGTCCTGAAAACATAACAATTTCAGGCGAGCAGAGAAAGCTGGTAGAAAATGCAAAATTTCTGGGCATCCAAATAGATAAATACTTAAACTGGGATAATAATATCATTCACTTGTGTTTGAAACTAAATAAAATCTGCCATAGTATTAGGGTAATTAAAAAAGTTTAAATTTTAAAAGTTGTAAAATTATATATTTTACCAATTTTGAAGCAACAATCAGGTATGGGATAATTTTTTAGGTAGTAATACAAATATTAAAAAAACTTTCTTTATACAAAAGCGAGTTATCAGAATTATACTTAATATGAATTATTGTGACTCATGTAGAGGTAAATTTAAATCAAACAAGATAATGACTGTTTATGGTTTGTACATCTATGAGTGCCTAATGTTTATTTTTACAAATAAAGAAATATTTTTAGTAATTAATAGAATATAATACAAGGACACATATCCACGACATAATCTCACATTAACCGAAAAAAGTCCATTCTATATGTGCGTAAAGCTATATAACAAATTACCAATGCGATTCAAAGATATTGTTGGCATAAATATGTTTAAGCAAATCAAAAGTATGCTTATGCTAGTAGACTTAGAACCGTACAATTTGCAGGAGTATCTGTGTAATAAGCTATAGTTTCAGACTGTGATTATGAATTTTCTTCATCTTCTCTTTTCTTTTTTAGACGTCATTTCATTTTTATGTTTATAATTGTAAGGCATTTATCTGAAATAAAGATTGTTTATTATTATCATTTAATTGCGAAACTAAACAATAGCAAAATGTAATATTTACTTTTATTTTTCTATATGGAATCGTTTAATTCTTCATTAATTAAATATAATTATCTATAATTGTATTGAATAGTATTGCTAAGTCGATTCGACGGGAAAAAAGTTTCATATTTTGAGGAACAATGAAATGGGTTATACAAATTCCAAATATTCTGATTGGTTCCGGAAATACACGATAAAATGCGAAATAGCTCAGTTTCTTTCTTTCACCTCGCACTGTTGTTATAAAAAATATCAAAAAATTTAATTGCAATATTTTGTTATAAATTAACTTTGTTATAATTTACCGTATTCAATTTTTTTATTACCACGTTTTATCTCTTCAGGAACTTTTTTAATCATAAACAAATTTGAATACGGTAAGTTATAGCAAATTGTTAATTGTAGCCTATCTGCATCACACTACTTTTTTATTGTCCATAGATTATTCTGTAATTTTCACAATAACTCTCACTCAATAACTAAATTTATTGCAACAAAAATTTCTGTATCATCGTACATTAAGAGGTCAACATCCAAATCACTCACTACATCATTGATAAATACAACGAACAGGTGGGGGGTCCAGAATGGAACCCTGTAGAACCCCACAAATAGCCTGAATTTCGACCGAGTTGAAACTGCGATATTCTACATATTGTATTCTATCGCTTAGTAATTTTGGAAATGTGTTAGTAACTAAGGATAGAGACCTGCGATACGAAGTTTACTAAGTAAAATTCCGCGGTCAAGTCAGTCAAAAGTTTTGGAAAAATCGCTGTAAATCTGTAAGTTCTTCGATATAAATTGTGTTACGTAGAACATATTGGTTAATGTAGATATACTGCGTACAAAACCATGCTGATTCATCGTAATCTGTCCCTCAATATGAGTATATAATCTCATGTATGGTGAATTCAAAATTGTTTGCGAAGTTGCAAATTATGGCCATAGGCGGAATCTTTCGATATTTCATCTATTCCTGACATGTCCAACATTGTTTTGACCTAATGATACAGAATTTTAAGTTAGTGATAAGTTTTTTGATTTATTCTTATGTAGATATACAATATATTTTGGTTGTAAATATCTAACTTATTTATATATCATATTTGACAGTTTCTTTTACATAATAACATCAAATTTATAAATAGATGTTTTTAATTTATAATTTTATTATTCATGTACGATTTTTCATATTTATATTTTAAACTTTAAGTATTTTAAACACTGTAGTGTCGCAAAGAAGTTAATTTGGTCAAAACGTCGACAAGTTAAAAAAATTAATTTTGCAATTTTATAATCTATACCACTAAAGAGAAATTGAATATAATGGATCACAAAAACCATCATCTCATTAAATTATAAGATTTGTCTTGTATTTATAGTTCTGGTTCTTTTTTTAAGTAAAGTTAAAACTGTAACGGATGTTCAGAGATGTGTGCCTAAAGGGTATTACATCATAAAATGCCACAATCTAGGGAATGATGGAATAAAACTTATTACATCCGTTTTCAAAAACACTCTATTGATAAAATTTAAATATATCTAATATATTGGGTTTTCTTTAGGTTTACTTTATTTCCACATTCAAAACAGCTTAAGGGTGACTCGAAACTTTAAATGTATTCAAAAAGTATAAAGCACTTTTTGATATATTTATTTACACAACATCGCCTTTGCATTTTCAAGGATACGATATAAGTGAAAATCCAGATTTGTGGACCTTAAACTACGAGAATAACCCATTTGAATATTTGTTATCTATATAATAGACAATTAATTGCACAATACAGATGACCAACGATTTTGATATTATAGATCTGAAATAGAGACGTATGTTTTCACATTACGTTGTCACATGTCCTTGTACATCTTTTTAGAGTCCTCTTTCTGAAGTATGGTTATAGGTTATTTGAAGCTTCACAGAAATCTTCGGTTTTTTCTTTTTCTTTTTTGGTTCGATGCAATTTAGATTTTTGTTTTTGAAATTCTCTGATCTCACTGAAACTTGAGAGGATATTCTCAATAATGGTAGAAATGATAATCCGAAAAGTTTACCGAATTAACCCTTATGCAATTTTTTTTATTTAACAAATTAGGTGCACAAATATGGACTTTTCTAAACAATTGATTGAAAATGATAAGAGGGCAAAAAGAAGTAGGAGAAAATTTTATACAAACAATATACTTACCATTTTTTTTTAATTGAGTAATACTATCGGTGCTAGAAATTTTGCAACTATCTCTAACGGAACTCAGCTCGAGCTGCTTCGATAGTGCGAGCGCACACGCTACACAAAAAATGATGAACTTGTTGGTAACTTTTGACTGCCAAGACCAAATGATAAAAACCAAAAAAAAAAAAAAAACATTTTAAAGTCGATATTACCATGTATAATCGGGAATCTCGGCTTCAATTTAAGGCTTATTATACTCTTCGCAAAAACGAAGAGTATATTGTATTTGATCGGCACATTTCTAAATCAGTAAATATCGCTCGTAGAGAAAAAATTTTTATATCGTTATGTTAGTGAACGAATTCTGAACAACTTTCAAAATGTCCGTCTGTCCGTCCGTCACGTTTCTTGTAAGCACGATAACTCAAGAAAGAAAAATCCGATTGTATTGAAATTTGGAGAGTAACTTAGTGTTAGCTAGAGGAAGAACCCTATTTTTTAACAAAATAGATTGGTAAATAAAAAAGTTATTAGTAATTTAAAATTTAAAAAAATATTTTTTACATTTTTTTATGGTTTGTAATAAATAGAAACCTTGCGAAATGTTATTTCCTATCACTATTTTTTTTTTTAATACATTTTACTAATGTGTGTTTCCTACTAATCACAATAAATTTTCTAATGGTATATATTACACTCATTAACAATTTTAGTAATAAGAAATGGTGTTGTGGCGGCAAGAGTTTCGTCTCGCAATCCAAGGGTCCCGGGTTCGATCCCTCACATCGTGATTTTTTTTTCACAACAAAGTTGGTATCACAAAATTTAGAATGTCCAAAAATTAACATTATTTACAAGAAAAATGCGAAGAGTATCCTATAGAATGTGTAACAACTATATAAAAAGCTCAGTAAATCGGCGAAGAGTATTATGCTTCCACTAGTTTTTTGATGCCTAAGTACCTATCAGACATACGGCTGAAAAGTATCGTACTCGATGTAAAATTGTCTGCTGAATCCAAATTCGGAGGGCGCATAAAAATCGGGGATTGCCTTCAACCCTTAATTCGCGAATTTACCCTTATTTCGGAAATTGTGAAAATTTGAATTTTTAAAATATAACTTGCTTTTTCTCCCACAAAAAATAATTTAAAATCTATTTTTTTTTTCAAATTGTAGCACACAGTGCATTTAATGCAACAGTGTAGTCAAAACACATCTAATACTTATAGACATTTTAGAAAAAAACATGTAGTGAACTTCTACGCAGCCGGCGCATTGAAAAATGTAGTCTGCGAGGTTTTTTTTTATTTTGAGAAATTGACAAAACTAGATCGTACGAAATTACAAGAAAAGACCAAAATTATTTTTAGTGATTGATTCATACTGATATTTTGAGTGAAACGGAAGATATGATTTTTTTAAATTTGGCCGTCCTGCAAACGAGCGCGCTACGAGTTGAAACCGACGTATGCGGGCACCCTTTTGCATTAGATTTAGTTATTTGATCCTATATTAATAGGACAATATTCCTGTGTTTGATTTTATCGGCTTAATTTTGTTTAAAAGATATAGTTATTATATAGTTGTTTAGAAATCCTTAGGTTTAATTACTTCTACATCATGGAAGTAGAGTAACAATAAAAAAAAATGGGATTTATTTTGTTCAAATAGGATTGATTAGGATGTCATCAAACGTTGAAATTTTAAGTTGGAACAAAATTTAAAAAATCAGTCAGTCCGTCTTGTCCCCTTTCTTTGGGCGCACGATTACTCTGGAATAGTTCATGATATTGACTTGAAATTTGGTACACCTACAGTACATCTACACGTTATATAATTAGATTATTATATAGATATTATTCCGTTGAAGGGATGGGGGGTAAATGTGGGTAAATGGGCGAAAACGAGTAAAGCAAACAAGAGTTTATAAAATTGGGATTTAGTGTTTGTACAAGAAGCCAAGATCTCAAACATTTTTTGGCTTCAGCTACCCCACTACCACCCTCATTACCACCGCCACAACATTATTAAATGGGGTAAAAAATGTGATTTAGATTGTGTACAAAACACACAATTTTTTTTTTAACTTCAGCCAACCCCACTATGGTGGGGATGGGGTGGTAATGGGAGACCTGGAAGAGTCTTGGATAGAAAATTTGAATGTGGAAGTAGTGATTCCTTAGGCAGTGGTTTGTATTTATATCAGCTAAGCGAAATACATTACAATTAATAATTAGAAATGATTATAATTATAAGTTTTCATCAGTACATTTAGCTAACACAATAATACTGGCAACACCAGTTCTCCAGTTCTCTTGCAAAAACACCTCTTGTTGCAAATATTATTCTTACACTTGCAAACGACTACTTAGAAATGACTGGCTTCGATTGTTTCTTGCACATGGTAGGTATCAATCAGTACACCTTTTGTTAATGTCTAATCATACTGAAGAACATCTGGAAGTTTTGTAGACATGTTACCTGTTTTCTTCCAAATAAGAAGTGTATAGGCACATATCTTCAGTAGGTGGTAAAACTCTATATCGCTCTTGCAGTTTAAAAATAAGTTCTTCCTTAGTTCTTTAAGGCTTACGTGGAAATATGAGTGACCATACAGGCATTTGAAGAATATAGAGCCAGTGTTTATAAATTCCATGACGTTGCAATCCTCCATGTCATTTATATATTTTGTCAGAGGATTGAGTGTTTCCCAATTTTCAGTTGCCGTCTTAAATTCTGTCTATTTTCTCTCTCTAAATGTCTAGCTTGTGTTATCCCACTCACTAAGTACATACATAGGTAGACATAAAAAAGGTCGCTATAAGGAGAGGTATGAGTGCCTGTTGCTGCGTCTCCAATTATTTTATTGCAGAAAAAATAGGAATCGAACTTTTGAAGCCACAAATTCACTTTCATTTTGCTGTACAAAAACTATGACAACAAAAAAATATCTGTTACGTGCCACTATTGCTGCTCTTCCAAAACACAAAATTGTAGTATGGAGAATATAATTATAGCGGCTTCCTCATGGTTTTGAATCTTCGCATTTTTCAAGATATAAGCTTATTCTAATTATAGTAATTTCTAAGTATTAATTGTAATGTATTTTACTAAGCTGATATAAATACATTCATATCTATAATATTTAGAGACAATTTCATTTATACAGGTTAGATGAATACATAATAATTTACGTGTTTCTAAAGTTATGATGAAAATTAAACCTAAGGCATTTTAAACAACTATATTAATAACCTACATATTTTAAACAAAAAATCCGATAAAACCTAACACAGGAATATTGTACCTACTAATACAGTACCAAATAACTCAATATACCGCAAATGAGTGCCCGCATCAGTCGGTTTCGATTTGTAGCGCGCTCGATCACAGGACGGCAAAATTTAAAAAAATCATATCTTCCGTTTCACTCAAGATATTAGAATGAATTAATCACTAAAAATAATGTTGATATTTTCTTGTAATTTCATACGATCTAGTTTTCGTTAATTTCTTAGAATAAAAAAAAATCTCAGAGGCTACATTTTTCACCGCGCCAACTGAGTAGAGGTTCACGTGATATTTTTTTCTAAAATTTTTATAAATATTAGGTGTGTGTTGACTACACTGTTACATTAAGTGCACTGTAGGCTACAATTAAAAAAAAGAATAGATTTTTAGCTTATGTTTTGTGGGGGAAAATGCAAGTTATATTTTAAAAATTCAATTTTTCACAATTTCCGAAATGGGGGTAAATTCGCGGATTGAGGGTTGAAGGCAATCCTCGATTTTTATGCGCCCTCCGGATTCGGATTCAGCAGACAATTTTACATCGAATACGACACTTTTCAGCCGTATGTCTCACAGGTACTTAGGACTGAAAGATAAACATCTCCAGAATCCTGACTAGTAATTGGTGTACTTATTTATATATCTGTAAAAAAATATTTTTAAATTTATTAACTATTAATAGATAAAGTTACGCGATATAAAATTTGTTGCTTATTTTAGTCAAACAGCTGTCATTCTTATATTTTTTTTTTATTAAAAAAGACTTCTCATATTATAGGATTGTACTCTCAAAACACTAAATTACAATATTTATGAAGTGAAAAAATTACAAAATAGTACATTGTGTATCTAGTAGTAAAAGCAATACATTCCCGGACTACGATGTAAATTGCAACCATTGAAGATCTGGAATGTGCTTTTACTATGAGGTACACATACTATTTTTTATGAAATCGCAATCAATATCATATCATTATAAATATATAAAAATGAAAATTATGTATATATTAAAATATATATATAAACACAGTCCGGGAAAGTAACTTTCCCGGACTGATTTCTGATAGTTGCTTAGCAACGAATTAAAACACTAGAATAGCATATTTTGCGCCAAGAAAGTAGACATTCTTGATCGATTTCAGAAAAATTAACACAGCCCTTTGAAATACATATTTTTTTATTTTAATCATTTCTGACTCAGATTAGTACAGTAACTAGAGGTTTTAACTTAGCAATAATGTCATATGAATTAAATTTCGTTTATTTTTGGCAGTTTAATACTAGAAAAATTTCTATATTATGCGGGGGCTTGCTAATTTATAGGATGCCACTCCTTTTCAGGCGAAGCTACAGTGGTGCCAAATAGAGTTTTTTGGATCAAAAATGATTAGAAAGCGCAAATCTTGTCGGAAATTAACGATTTTTTTTTTTAATTAAAGCTTACTGAAGTCCCAACAAATCCTCGAATTTTGAAAAAACTTTCCTTTTGTATTATATCAAGTTAAAGGGTTTGTTGGAATTTAGATAAGCTTTAATTTAAAAAAAAATGTTCATTTCTGATAAGACTTGCGGTCTCTAGCCATTTTTTTTGCCTTTAACTGAATATAATAAAAAAGGATTTTTTTTTTTCAAAATTCATGCTCCGAGGATTTGTTGGAATTTCGGTAAGCTTTAATTTAAAAAAAAATTGTTAATTTTCGACAATATTTGCGCTCTCTAGCCATTTTAAAAAACTCAATTTGGGACCACTGTGCGATGGCACCTAAAAAGAATATACTGGAGCTGTAGAAAAATCAAGTTGACTGTGCCCACAAAAATTAATTTCAGGCAAAATGCAGAATATGAAAATAGTAATTAAATAAAAATTGGTGACAAGTTTGGATAAAAAGCTTTAATTACTTCCACATCCAGTGGAAGTATAGTAACGACAAAAAAATTTTTAAAAATTTTTATTGTTCAAATAGGCTTAGAATGTCACGAAACGTCGAGATTTTAAGTTTGAGAGAAAAAAAAAATTCTGTCTGTCGGTCTGTCTGTCTGTAACTTTTTTTGTGCGCACGTTTACTCTGGAACCGTTTGAGATATTGACTTGAAATTTGGTACACGTATGTACTTTAACGAGATCTAGAACTAGATTATATTTTCATCATGTTCCGTCGAAGGATTGGGGGGTAAATTGGGGTAAATTTGGGAAAAATAGGTAAATCAAGCAGGTAAGAGTCCATGAAATTGGTATTTAGTATATACAAGAGAAGCTGAGGTCTCAAAAAAAATTTTGGCATTAGCCACCCCCATTACCACCCCCACCCTATTATTAAAGGGGATGAAAAAAACTGTGAATTAGGGTGTGTACAAGAACCAGAAACCTCAAAATGTTTTTTACTTCATCCACCCCCACTACCACCCCCTATCACCACCCCCACCCCGCTACCGATGTGGGGTATCATTTTATGGGTTTTTGGGGTAGAGGATTTCAAATATTATATTATTAATGTTCCATAAACAATTATTTCCACATACAACATTTTTTCGTTGTGAGTGACTTAGATAAAAAATCTGGATGTGGAAGTAGTGATTCCTTGGGCAGCGGTTTTTTAAAAAAGAATCGTCAAAATTGGTCAAGTGAGGGCGGCTGGTGACTTAAGCGAAAAAAAAGTGCCTTGTGTTTTAAATATGTAGATAGATATTTAATTTAGAACACTATGAATTTACTGAAAATATACTTTTTTTAATACATCTCATTGAGTTGTTCCTGGTTTAAACAACTCGTAAAAATTCCATTCGTCAAACTCAGTCAGTCTAAAAAGGCTAACAAATGTTTCGATTATTTACTCACACAAGTATGTTATATTTTTATAGAACGTTACTTGATTTCAATTTAGCCCTGAATATTTTATATTACATTATTTGTAATATACATTAGTAATCGCGCCCTTTATTGCAAATGGACTTGTAATGAAATATTAATCAATCATAAATATATACATATACATTAGGGTGGTCCAAAAAAATTTTTTTTTGAAAACATATTCTCCACATGCTCGCCCTTATTCCATATGGTAATAAAAAGCTGAGCAAAAAAAAATTAGGTGAATTGGTCAATATTTAGAGGTTCCGAAAAATGAACACTTCTAAGGTCAGACCTACGTTTTTACCAAAAAAGACGATATTTTGAGAAAATTTTTTTATTTGTAAGAAGTTTGTTCTTGTTTGTTATTAAACACCATCAGCCATCAGCGTTGCTTTCTTGCAAGTAGGAAACTGTGACCTGTGCAATTGAACAAGCCGAAGAAGATATTGAAGCTGTTCTTCATTCTTTGTGATGTTTGTGTTATATGTTTGGATTAAAGCAATACCCCTTTCGGCACAATCATTTACTACTTTCATTTTGTGTACTCTCTCTTTTAGTTCAACGTAGTTGGGATCAAAAGACCACAACTTAGAATCCTTACAAAGAAAAGAAGCAGCTTTTTCTTTTCCGTTTGTATGAAGGATGTTAAGGACTTCAGTGGTTCGCTGCGTAAAGTATGTCTCTAGAGGACTATCATGGTTAAAGAATTTACTTTCTATTCTCTTAAGGGCTTTAGCCTTTGGTGGGCGCTGTAGGTTTTTAATCATCTCAATTTTATTGGCATCACTAACACGAGAATCAAAAAGAGTAAGTCCAGCCAAATGTTCAGAAAAAAACCACAAATGACGTCGAAATGCTACAGAAGCAGCTTTCTTAATATTAGAATTAGGGTATGCTTCAATTTGTTTTAAAAGAATAGCATCATTCATAACAGCTTTCTCAGCCTTGGATATCTCGTTCCAATGCCGGCCGTAAATGAGAGCTACAAACAACTATACTTCAGTAATTCCTTCTTTTTCTCGAGATGTTAGGTTAAATAAAATAAAAATAAAAATCTTTAAATAAATAGATTTTAAGAGAATAAATGGCCTTTGCCATCCAACGTGCATTGTGTAAACCACCTGGTGCTCGAAACTTTACTTTTGACTCGGGGATGGTACCGCCAAGAAAGATATTACACAACTGCAAAAGCTCTAAGTAGTCATCTCGAGGCTGCTTTGACTGGTGAGGGTCTTTTAAAATTGTAGTATAGTAGCTCATCATTTATTCCCTAGGCCTTTTTGCTTCATTAAAATGATACAGATCATTGCTGCTTGAATAATAAACTTCTTTGTCAATCTGAGACCATTGTTTCCTAAAACGCTTAAATATAGCCACATCTGGACCGTTACTAACACCAAAAGCTGTACTGAAAACAGATAATAGCACAATTTCAAGTACATGGTGCCTACATGGAATCCATACAAGACTAGTCTGTAAACTTTTTTCAAGAATAGCGCACGCTGCATTTTTTAAACCTGTATTAGAAGCTGTTGTGTCAAATACTAAAGCACGCACGTTTTCTCTTAGGTTCCAGTTATCCAGAGTGTTTAGGCAAGCAGTAGCTTATTCCTGACCAGTTCCACGAGTAATCTTTAGAACTCCTAGTAATTTTTCATCCCCACCACCAGTAACAAGTATCGCCACTCTGTCAACTTTTTCAGTGCCTCCTGCAATATCTGTAAGTAGCTTGCCATCCCAGTGAAGAAAATAAAGTTTCCTTAAAAGAGAAAGTTGACTTGTCATTTTCCGCTATGACCTCATAACAAAACTGCTGCTGTCACCTAGCCAAAAACTGTTGAACTATTTATTCTGCAAACAATAGGAGGTGCTGCTACCTTGTGTAAACTGTAAGTAACTAACAAAAATTTTATATTAGGTTTTTTAGAGCACCTTTCAATAGTTTATTAATTTGTCTAAAAAAACTTGTAAAACGTTTTTTTTAAACTGTAACGTTCAATTTTTCGGAACCCCTAAATATGCTCCGATTGGTCCCAATTTTGGTAAGGTAATTAATTTTGCGTAGTGGAACGAGGGCAACAATGTGGAGATAAACGTTTTTTACTTTTATATTTTTAAAAGCATTTTGGACCACCCTAATATACATAATATACAACTAGGTGTAAACATTATACTCATCGTGGGATTATTACATTATCTATTAATTGTTGAATATTCTCTAGTATACTCTTTTTGAAAATAAGTTAATTCTTAGGTGTAATTGCTACTATATTTGAAATTGTAATCATCTTCCAATGATGCCACTTTTATTTCAGTATATTATCTAGGGATGGATGGATTGTAATATCGGCGCGGTATCGGTGTCGGTCAGAAAAATACTTTTCTTTTTTTAATGTTTTTCAAAACATAATAAACACATAAACACATAATATTAATATAATGTTTAATTATTTAATATTTAAAGTTAAGTTTTGGTAAATGATGCAATAAAATTAAACACTCTTTAATCGGCTTATTACAGATTCGTAAACGTTACCAGCTGAAGAAAATAATTAATTGTTCGCTGTAAACGCTACTTGGTGGAGGTGCTAAATACACTACGGCTAATTGATACAGGAATGTAAACATTTCTTTCTTGTTGGCCCACCAAGTTAAAAGATCTTCAGTTGTAGCAATCGCGGGTAGTTCTATGTATATTTGAATTTCATTTTCAATTTTATTAATAATCCAGTCAATGAATATATTGTAGAATGCATGGAATATGCGAGACTTTTTGACTTCAGAACTTTGTTGGGAGTAGTTAGTAGGTAAACATACTAAAAGTCCCCGCCCCTGGGAGGTCAGCTTACGGCGGAAGGGAGGGGGAAGGTACCATTTTTGGATTTATCGATTATGTCTCGGAAACGGTGGACCTAGAAAAATAACATAAAGCTAATTAAATTTCCTATAAAATTGTTTCCATACATATTTATCGAATTTCCAACGGTTTTCGAGATATACGTTATTGAAAATCGATAATTTTCGAAAAAAAATTTTTTTTTTATCAAATTGAAGGAAATTTAATGCTCTACAACTTCGTTTCTGACAATTTTTCTGAGAAAGGACCGTGGGAGGCGCTAGAAGCAAATGTTTGACAAAAAGAGTTAGGTAAAAATTATTTTTTCAAAAAGTACCGATTTTCAATAACGTAATATCTCGAAAACCGTTGGAAATTCAACAAATATGTATGAAAACATTTTTATAGGAAATTTAATTAGCTATCATTTTTATTTAAAACATATTTTTTCTAGAGTCCACCGTTTCCGAGATATAATCGAAAAACCCAAAAATGGGACCTTCCCCTCCTCCTCCCACCGTAAGCTCACCTCCCAGGGGAGGGGACTTTTAGTATATTTACCTGCTAACTACTCCTGATGTCAAAAAGTCTCGCATATTCCATGTACTCTCTTTTGAGCACTCATTGACTGGATTATTAATAATCTTTCTAATTTTACTTAGGCTTAATTATTTATTTATTTTATTTCCCACCTCCCGTAAACTCTTCATAAGTGCTCCAAAACATCTCATGAGCAACATCATTATTATTAGTCTGGTTATCTACGTTATCGCTTTTGAAGATTGTCTAGATATTTTTGCCAATGGAAAATCATCAGTCATTCGAACTACCAACATCAATAACCTCTCAATCATCATATCCATTGTTCCTCTAGTTTTATTTCGTTACACGTATTTTGCCACAAGGCATCTTCAAAGAAACATTTCTTAAATCTAGGATCCAATGATGTAGCAAAAACGAGAACATTTTAGTAAAATATTCCTTAAACCGGTTATCCAAATTAATTTTTAGCTAATCTTTCATTGTTTGGACTTCAGAAGAATTAACATCAGCTTTACTTAGATAATGTGAAAGAGTTTTAAATAGTGGTGTTATTTCAGATATGGATGCATTCGGCTTATTGGCAAGGTTAGGAATCTCTTCAAAGGGTTCTAATAGGTTTAGTAAGTTATTTGCTAGTTCCCATTGGTAAAATGTCAGGGCCTTGTCATTAACTGCAAAATCTTCATTGACCATGATCAAATGTAAAGCACTTTTTTGGTCGACCAAGCATTCTAACATGTAATAACTTGAGTTCCATCGTGTTGCTATATCTGGAACTAAAGTTTCTTCTGGCATATTAAGTTGCTTCTGAATTTTCTTTAATTTATCGCAAGCCAATGAGGAATGGTGGAAATGTGAAACTCGCTTTTCCCAGTAAACCTATTATAAATCGTTGGCTTTCAATTAAATCCTGTATCACTAATTGTAATGTATGTATAAAACAAGGTTGATGTGTTAGTTTAACTTCTTCGATACTTTTATCATGTTGGAAGCATTGTCGAGCATGAATGTGCACCTGGAAAATATTTGCAAGATAGTACAAATGACCACCTTTCCGTTTTCTTGAAGTCTATCCAATGAGCAGTGAAAGATAAAAATGTGTTATTATGTGTACAGGTGCAAATATCAGTGATTATAGAAATTTATATATTTCTGTTGTCTTCTAAAGTCGTCATCTATTAGCTATGAGGCTAACGTCATAGAAATTCGTCAAACTACCTGTTTCGCAAATAAAAACCCTCATTTGCCCAAAGAAATTACCTTTAGCTAAAAATTGATTATTAAAGATAGGTATTTACCGTCCCCATTTCAGGGTTTCATCCAGGAATAGCCGTCCACGTCATATTGGAAGAATTACTTTTTAGAAATTGATAATTAAAAGTCCGCTTTGTAATACTTCTGCCAAGGGAGGATACAAAACAAAAATAACATTGAGCAAAATATACTTTAATTTTTTATAGCAAATCTACTGATAATCGGCCATGTAAACATCGGCATCGGCCTAAAAATTCATATCGGTCAATCTCTATATTATGCAGAATTTTGGTGTTTGTAGAATTTTATCAAAAGTTACAACACTCCTCGTGTGTCGATCAAATACCACTATACTTCGTTTTGAGATACGTGAAGAGTACAACAATAAAATAAACAGTATTATTTTGTATATACATTATGTATTAAAAAGACTTCGACAAAGCAATATGCTCAACTTTTTAAACATTAGAATTAACACTAGTAGTATTTGATGACTATAAGCGTATCTGTTGCAGCAATACTTTGATAACAAAGTTGTGGGAGAAGAAATCTAAGAACTCCAGGAAACACATGACTTCCAAGGATGATAATATTCGCCGTAGCAATTACTCGTATATGCAGTGCAATTCTTTTTATAGTTCAGATAACGGTTTTTTTCTGCTAAAGATTTGCAGCTATTATATTTCCGTCGTATCGCTATGAGAAGTAACCAAAATTGATAAGTACATAAAAAAAATTTGAAATAAAAAATGAATCGCCTTCAAAGGGGCCGCAAAAAATTACGAGATAAAATTATACCGTCACCAATATCTATATTGAAGTCGATTAAATAAATATACGAATATTCGTTATTTATTCATTTTTACGTCTAGCAAAAAAAACTGCACTAAAAAACTGACTTTACACAAAATCTATGTTTACTTTGGATGTACTCTCAAGAAAGACTTTTGTTATGAAAAATCCAATTATTCACTACACTAGCTTTCAGCAGATGCACCGCACGGCGGTTGAGCCAATGCACAGTGGGCCAGAAAATTCGAAAAGCGGCCAAAAATCGATATTCATAAAAGTAATAGCACCGTTAACAGAATTTGCAGGTACTTAGAAAAATAGATAATGCATGTTTTCCCGAAATTCTGAGCAGGTAGAAGGTATTTTGGTTCAGCTATTTGCTCCCAAACACAGACTTTCTTGTAATGTCCGTACAGATACAAGCGTTCGTTTATTATATTGCCAACTCTCAACCAGTGATTGTGTGTTATAAAGCGTTTGAATCAAAAGTTTAATTGTACAGAAAACTTCCTCAAGGTATGTATTTTCATGTTATATATACATATGAGACAAACTAAAAAGAGTCTATACATATAGATAAAATAAGTATGTAGTTGATTTTATTGAATATTTTATGTTATAATTTAAATTTATGTTGAGCCACAAAAATTTCCAGGCCAGATCCGGCTTGAACTAAAAAACTAAAAGATAGCTTGAACATTCCCTAATAACATATTAAAATTTGATAGGCGCGTTCAAGTGCCTTTTTAAGATATTTCGATTTCGCTTAGGTCTTGTTCATGAATATGCACCAACCGTAACGAATGCATGCATTCTAAAACCGTAACTGCACATTTTATTTTATAATTTAAGATGTAAAATCTACTGATTTCTATTCTATATTTGCGATATTTTATTTGACTTGACAGAGAATCAAGTTAGCCGATAACTAATGCCTATTCTGGTCTTACTTTAGTTTTGTCTTCAGATTTACATTTATTCTCTTCTGTAGTGGTACCAAATTTTTTTAGAGTGAAAATGGTGACCAAAAGGCAATTTTTTGACGTCTTGCATGGAAATAATGGTTTAGGTCGTTCAAATCGAACGGAGTATCTATTCAGTTATTTGGTGGTATACTATAAAATCGAGAGTGATGAAGACGCCATGTTAAAATTGAAGAATATCAATTCAAAGTTTTATAGTATCGCTCACTTGATGCGGTGTTGCGGAGCCAACTGTTAAATAACTTGTTATCTTTATAATATCCTTTGAAGTTATAATTAGTATTTATTATCAATAAAATTTGACCTGTTCAAGGAATGTTTAAAATTTTGAAAAAGCAGTTTGCGAAAAAAAATTTCAAAATTCGGTTGCTAGTTTAAGAAGTGTTTCTCGAGATGTTATTTCCCAAATTTCGTATGGGTCCCATGCGCCACAGACGAGAAAAAAATTATTGAAATTTCACCAGCCGCCACTGGTGGGAACGAAGTGGGAAGGGGTGGAGAGAGGTGTGAAGGTGGGAATGGGGTGGAAAGGCGTGGGAATGGTGGAAAGAGGTGGGAAAGGTCAGGGGAAAGGCTGGGAAGAGGTGGGAAAGGGGTGGGAAGAAGTCGGAAGTAGTGTTAGAGGAGTGAGGAGACGGGAGAGGGAAGGGGTGGATGGTGGTGGAAAATGAAAAGGTTTTATCTGTCTGTAAAATAAGTAGACTAAAAAGTAAAAAATAAAATTATATAAAAAAATATTTTTAAGAAAAAGCTTTTATTTGAAAAAACTACTAAAAAGTAAAAATATATTTTTTAAAATTCATACACCTGGAAACCAAAAGCTTTGGGGGCGGTCAATTGAGCAAATTAACTATGCAATAGCGCTATATGACCGCCCCCAAAGCTTTTGGTTTCCAGGTGTATGAATTTTAAAAAAATTATTTTTACCTTTTAGTAGTTTTTTCAAATAAAAGCTTTTTCTTAAAAATATTTTTTTATATAATTTTATTCAAACTTAAATTCCCTGACTTTTCCAGGACTATTGGAAGTTTTTTTCCAGGTCTAATAATTGATAAACGGCGGCACTAAATAATCACAGGCACAAAATTAGAAATACAAAACTTATTTTTTTATCAACTCCATAAAAACACTAACTGAAAATATGCCTTCTATTTTTAATGATAATAAACAAGTTTTTAATCACAATGCCATTTTTTTGTTCCCATTCGATTCAAATGAAATGCTTAATATTATAAAATCTGTTTCTACGAAAAATTCATCCGGTTATGATGACATACTGTGTTCACTCCTAAATAAAGTATCGGAATTCATTGCTGAGCCGTTAACATATCTTGTAAACCTATCTTTCATAGAAGGAGTTTTTCCTGATATTTTAAAAAAAAATTTAATCATATCCAATCAATACACAAGAAAAACCGCTGCCCAAGGAATCCCTACTTCCACATCCAGATTTTCTATCCAAGTCACTCACAACGAAAAAATTTTGTATGTGGAAATAATTGTTTATGGAACTTTAATAATATAATATTTGAAATCCTCTACCCCAAAAACCCATAAAACGATACCTCACATCGGTAGTGGGGTAGGGGTGGTGATAGGGGGTGGTAGCGGGGGTAAATGAACTAAAAAATATTTTGAGGTTTCTGGTTCTTGTACACACACTAAATCACATTTTTTTTTAATAATGGGGTGGGGGTGGCTAATGCCAAAATTTTTTTTGAGACCTTAGCTTCTTTTGTATATACTAAATACCAATTTTATGGGCTCTTACCTGCTTGATTTACCTATTTACCCCAAATTTACCCCAATTTACCCCCCACCCTTCGACGGAACAAGATGAAAATAATCTTAGTTCTAGATCTCGTTAAAGTACATATGTGTACCAAATTTCAAGTCAATATCTCAAACGGTTCCAGAGTAAACGTGCGCACAAAAAAAAGTTACATACAGACAGACCGACAGACGGTCGGACACACAGAAATTTTTTTTCGCTCAAATTTAAAATCTCGACGTTTCATGACATTCTAAGCCTATTTGAACAATAAAAATTTTTAAAAATTTTTTTGTCGTTACTGTACTTCCGCTGGATGTGGAAGTAAAATGACAAATTTATAATCTCAAACTATAGAGGTATTGCTCTTCTGTCTGCTTTTTCTAAAAATTTTGGAAAATCCTACTACGTTAGATTAAATGACTTTATAATTAAACAAAACTTATTATCAAAATATCAGTTTGATTTCCGGAAAGGCTTGTCAATAAAATATGCTGTATTATCACTTTACAGTTATATTCTAAACAATTTTGAAAACAGAACAAAAACTGCTTGTTTATCTTACTTCCACATCCAGTGGAAGTATAGTAACGACAAAAATTTTTTAAAAATTTTTATTGTTCAAATAGGCTTAAAATGTCATGAAACGTCGAGATTCTGTCTGTCTGTCGGTCTGTCTAACTTTTCTTGTGCGCACGTTTACTCTGAAACCGTTTAAGATATTGACTTGAAATTTGGTACACATATGTACTTTAACGAGATCTGGAATCGAACGGTTGGGGGTAAATTGGGGCAAATTTGGGGTAAATGGGTAAATCAAGCAGGTAAGAGTCCATAAAATTGGTATTTAGTATATACAAGAGAAGCAAAGGTCTCAAAAAAATTTTTGGCATTAGCCACCCCCATTACACCACCCTTATTAAAGGGGATGAAAAGAAAATTGTGATTTAGTGTATGTACAAGAACCAGAAACATCAAAATATTTTTTACTTCCACCCCCACTACTACCCCCCTATCACCACCCCCACCCCACTACCAATGTGGGGTATCGTTTTATGGGTTTTTGGGGTAGAGGATTTCAAATATTATATTATTAAAGTTCCATAAACAATTATTTCCACAAGTTTTTTCGTTGTGAGTGACCTGGATAGAAAATCTAGATGTGGAAGTAGTGATTCCTTAGGCAGCGGTTTTTTTGACTTAACACGTGCGTTTGACACGGTTGACCACAAGTTGCTTCTAGATAAACTTGGAAATTATGGAATTCGTGGTCCAGCCTTAACTTGGATAGAATCGTATTTAAGGGAAAGAACACAATCCGTCGTTTTAAGAAATGCCGGAAAAATCGTTACGTCTAACTCACTTACGGTTTCCACGGGTGTTCCGCAAGGGAGTATTCTGGGGCCCTTCCCATTTATTCTATTTATTGACAATATCGCGCTTCACGTAGATGTCTTTATATCGCTTTTTGCCGATGATTCTACCATTGCGATGAATTCGAACGACATAAATGAGCTCAGTTTTAAAGCCAGTAACGCCATTACATCAATGCAGACCTTCTGTGAGAGTACAGGTCTTGCACTTAATAATATAAAAACAGATTTATTACTTTTCACTAGCAAGAAACAGGATTACAGCATACTAGTTAAAGATGATACCCGCACAGTGAAACAAAATTAAATTCCTTGGAGTTTATATGGATTCTCTTTTAAATTGGGGAACTCACGTAGACTTTGTAAATAATAAGTTATCTACGCACTGCTTCGTCATTTGGAAACTGCGCTATGAACCCTGTTACAAAGTTACCCACAAGTGAACCAATATATATTTTATGAATAAACAATTTACCTTTAAGAAAGTTCAATCGTAATTATACGACTGGTCCGGCCCTTATATTATTACCGCCAATCCCAATTCTTTCAACCTCAAAATCTAATGTGTTAAACATATCCTTCAGATAATTATTTGAATCTTTTTATGAAAGTCGATTATCACTCTCACCACTCACTGAATGAGGTTTTTTTTTTATATTAAAATGTCCACACCAGATTTGAAATCACCGTCAAAAGTTGACCGTAACTTGGTGATAAAGTTATCCGATCAAAACATGGATAACTGCATTTTTTTCGATTTTAATTATTTCAACTGTTTAATTTATCGTTCTATAGCTTTAATCTCCTGAACTAATTGAGATATCAAAAAAAAAACGAAAGGAATACAACGTTTCACGTTTTCAAACAAAGCGCTGTTTTACGTTCCAGAAATTGAAAACGTCCACCATAAATTTTATATTTTTTCAGATATTAAAATTTTCACACCAAATTTAAAATCGCCCTCTAAATTTGACTCCAACTTGACAATAACGTTATCAGATCAAATCAGGGCTAACTGCATTTTTTTCGATTTTTCGCCCCAGAATATTATTTCAAGAGTCCAAAAGTGTATGGAATACAATAGAGGACAGTTCGAACAATATTTTTTTTTATAAAATTATTTGTCTACATTTCTTTCTCAGTTTTTACCGAGGTTTTTACGTAGTATAATATGTCCTGAAACATTCCTAAAATATCGTTTAATTTCTGTTCTGGTGTAATACTTCTTCGTTTCTTTACTTTTACTAAAAGCTCATTATTAATAGTAGTAATTTATGCAACAAGTGCATAAAGTGGTAATTTTTTTTTCACGAATGGGAAGTTTGACGCACGAGACGTAGGTGGGTGGGGCAATCCCATGAGTGAAAAAAAAGGGACTTTATGCATGTGTTCCATACAATATATTTCCTACGATTGCTTAATTTCATAATTTCCATATTTATATAAATAAATTTCAAAAGTAACTTAAACGTCAAATCAAATTCATAATTTGACGTTTCTAAAGCGAAGATTGTGAGACGAAACTTCAATTGTTTTCAAAGAACTACTGGATCCGGCTATATTTTGCATAGCCGGAGTGAAAGAATTTTATTTTTTTAACGTTTTTTACTTTTTTTTTTACAATTACTATAATAGCTATTTGTGTATTAACAGCGCATTGCCACAAGTTGAGGTGCGACGCGAAGCGGAGTGCGTCAAACACTTGAGAGCGGCGATGACATTTTGAACTCGATCTCTTCGTGTAAGTAAATTAGGTAATTAAACCAACTCTTATTATATTAACAACAGTTTTGGGGTATTACTATTTCATAAAAATACATTGTAAATGGTCCGACCAAGCTTGTTTAATAACAAATAACGCTCAGTAACCATGACTCGAAACTATTTTTTTTTTCACGCGATGTGTGTAAAAATCCAAAAAACACAGTACTGTCATGTTCTTCACACAGTCCTGTCAAAAACAGAACTGACACCTCTTATTTGTATTTTTTGAAGTAGGCTAGCCTATTCAGGTTCATAGCAACGGCCTTATTTAACAACTAAACATCAGTTTTGAAGTCTTCAAACCACATCACTTTTAAAGAAGTTTATTAAAAATGGTTGATCTGTTACTTATGAAATTGTTTGTTTTCCTTGCAGTCGTAGAAAAAATATTGCAAACAACACGTTTGAAAACATCTTTTCATACTCATTCGATTTATGGAATTTGCCTTCGGCTCGTTCCACCAACTCACTCATGTGAAAAGATACGTTTTTGACTTTAAAATACTATTAATGCATGTTGCCACAGGAGACGTGTACGCCAAAGTGACATTCACAGCTGTTTGGCAAACGTCAACTTTGTGCTTACAAAATGCTAGTAAAAAAGTTACTATATCGATAGTAGATAAACAGTCCCTTCTTGCGAACGAATTTGTTGAATGGCCTTTTATAACGATCATGTTACGCGGAAATAAGACTATGGAGAAAACAAGATGTGCTCAAATGAATTCGGTTAATATATTTTTGCGTACTTGTGTTTTGACTAGCTCTAATAGGTTTCTATTTAAAAAAAAATTAAAATCCAACATTGTAAACATTTAAGGTATACAGGAGAAAGAACTGCAACATTACTAAATTACCGTCAATATGGCATGAATGATTTAATTCCTTCTCAAAGTTAGGCCCAAATTTTTTGTCAGAATATTGTATGGTCGGCCATTATTTACAGGGAGGGGGCGAGCGTAGAGGCGACTTCAATGTGAATACCAGTCGATATTCTGTTGAAGCAACGTCGAGCGCGGTTAGTACTTGGATAGGCTCCCATCTTGGGAAATACAGCGTTCTCGTCCCACCTTCTAGAGGCTTGTATATCAGTGTATACTCGGAAATTACGTAATTTCAGACGAGGATTACGTAGTGGATTTACCATCCTTCGGAGGGGATGTAAAGCAGGCGGTCCCTTGTCTATTAAATGTTAGGCAAGTAAAAGATCCCTACTCTTCTTAAGGGAAGAGGTTCGGCAAAATTTCCAGGTTGGGGGTAGCTCGTCTCCTGGCGTCGGTGATAGGCCCTGGTAGCGGAAATAGGCCGACGTTAAACAGTTAAAAATATATATATATTTACAGGGAATTTGATAAATTACGCGCAAAGTTATTTCACACTTGTAAGTCTGGTATAAGAAATTTACATATTTACATATAAGTAATAAGCATAATAAGAACATTTTGTAAATGTTTTGTAATCATAGTATATTGTATATTGCTTCATTTTTTTTCTGTAGATTTCATATTCAATGCTGAAATGTTCACTGCACTATTTTGGTGCGCCTTGTTTAAACAATTTTTGTAGCATTTGTTAACAACAATTTCGAGAATAATGGGGCAGCACCTGAATCTAGAAAGAATAACCTTTCCATTGGTTTGAAAATAATTAAGAAATGTTAAAAAATGGGCCTGTAAATGCGTTGAGAACATAAAATAATCAATTTTCAGTAATACAAACATTTTTACAATCGCGGCCCGGCTGGCGCCCTCCAAATTTAGATCCGCAAGGTCATTTCAGATAATGTACGGATTATTTAAAAACTATATCTTCGAGTGCACACCCCAGACATTTTAGGAGCGTCTTTTGAGAAGGTACATTCCTGACTACATGACCCATTCATAAAACACACATCTCCCTATAAAACACATCCCCACAAAAACCACCCCTCTTATTACCCTTTCCCTCCACTCCCCTTGACCCCTCGCAGAAACCTATACACCATCTAACAAATTACTCTCTAGAGTAAATAAATGTTTTTAAACTAATGACAACTGCAGCAGGGTTTTTAGAATCATTTTCCCTGCATATTTTTATTAGTACCCCCTCTCTCTTAAAACAAATAAAATCATGATGTGAAATCCTCTGATATAACTCAATATAATATGGTCAATCTAGCCAAGGACCTTTTTCAATATAAAAATACATATTCTGGAAATTTCACTTGCCGAAACACCTTGCCGTTGTATCGCTCTCCATGATCAACACGCGAGTTGTGACGCAACGTAAACTTACTGATTATCCAATGAAATAAATAATGAGATACTAATGAAATGTAAACCACATTTAAATAAAATAAAAAATACTTAATTTGGTAATTTGACTAAATGACGTTGTGGATAAGAGCTCTTTTATGCAGGCGTTTTGTGTCGCGCGTAAAGGTAGGATTTCCTAACAGCGTCGAAACGCATGCGTCTGACGCATCCGTTCTGACACGTTTCGACGCGAGCGACAGACGCAGTGGGGGTGTTTTCCTAGCAGCGTTGCGAAGCGTGCGTTTGATCGTCAGTAGCTTAACCCATTAGCGCCCGAATTAATTTTTTTTAGAAATTATCTTAAATTTTGAGATATTTGGATATAAATGATCATAGTTAAATAAAAAAAAAAAAAATAGTTCAATATTTTTTTTCACAGGTTTTAAAAAATACAGGCTGATACCATATGGTATCCGTGGGCGCTTATGTAGACTTTTATTTGGTAGGTAAAAAACAACACTAGATGCAACAAAACATTTTTATTTTCAAACATTGCCCTATATGATTTCAATAACTTAGTACTATTTGGTGTGGTAAGTTGCAAAACATGCCACACAAAGCCCGACGTCAATTTTTGGCACATCGTTCGCCCAAATGATTTGCATCCTACTCCAGCACACCGTCTTCTTTGGCAGGGAGCAACGAAGTGATCCATACGATCAAACCGTATATCTGGATATATATTGCGCGTAAGTGATATTCTGCCTGGCTGTTTTGGAGCTACCCCATAACGTGCCAAATACACTTGAGATATCTCTCTACGAAATTGTATATTTGAAACTCCTTTGTTATTATGTCTATATAAAAGCCATGCATTATTTATTGATACATCCAAGAGCCAGGTGACAATAGACCAATACCATTTCTTGCTACGAATTCTTATCCTATAATTTGACACACATTCGTCCATTAGGTCTGTTTCACCCACGTTATTATTATACTGGGCAATGCAGTTTGGTCGATTGACTACAATATTTCGCTTCTCCTTTTGTGAGTACCTTTTCACAGTTCCAGAAGGAGACACTCCGGGGCCAGTGGAAGCCATGGTCACAACTGAATTATCCATCCACCTTACAAACAGTATTCCATCACTTCTTTCTAGTATATACTGACTTACACCTCTTTCTCTGTTGGCAAATGTTTTTTTTATCTTCCAATGGACAAGGCTTTGGTAGGCGATTATCCCTAATAGTACCAACAGCCTCATAACCCAAATGTCTTAAGTAGGCAAATAAATTGCGTCCTGTAAACAGGTTGTCAACATGTATACTATAGCCTACATTTTTTACATGTAATTCATCTAGCATTAGCACCAAAGGTGCTGCAGCTTTACCAAATAAGGTATCGTAATTCTTATTTCCACGGGGATTGGTACCTTGATATAAGTCAAAATTGACCAAATACCCTTCTTTAGTGTTTAGTGACCATATTTTGTAGCCGAATCTAATCGGTTTGCCACGGATAAATTGCTTACATCCGTGGCGACCGAAATACTTTATCATGGATTCATCGTAAGCAAGTTCTTTCACAGGTACAAAGTTTTGTAAACATTTAGCCTTTATTCGGTCCATAAAGGGCCTTATCTTCCAGGCCTTATCAGATGCATCCATTTTTGTGTTATCTTGGAAGTGAAGAAATCTCTGTATTTGTAAGAACCGATTTCGTCGCATTGCGTTGCTCA
Organism: Rutpela maculata; assembly: GCA_936432065.2. Classification (NCBI taxonomy): domain Eukaryota; kingdom Metazoa; phylum Arthropoda; class Insecta; order Coleoptera; family Cerambycidae; genus Rutpela; species Rutpela maculata. The sequence continues at coordinate 88,932,837 of OW386287.2, read as the reverse complement.
CAAGTATGTTTTTTACATCATCGTTCATATCCCAATACATTCTCTTTGAAGGTAAAGGGTTGTATCCACTCACAATTAAAATAGCAATAAAACACTTGATTTCATCTGTGGTAACTTTTGGATCTGGTTGATTTATATATTGAGCATACCTTTGTGTTTCTTCAGTCATGTATTGTACAGTTTCATCATCGATAAATAACTGAAAAACTTCCACACACAGGATAAGTTTTTAAAACGGATGTAATCAGCAGGGGGAAATGAATGTTCTACTTGTTCTAAATCGCCATCTATCCATTTAGGTTCTGGTTTGCTTGTCAAACGATCGCATTTTCGTGTAGAGATGGCTGTACTTGCTGTGCTGATGTTGGAGATGGTTTATTGTCAATGATTTCTTCCACAGATGTTGATGTCCCTACTTGAGCTTCGTAATTGACCCCCATTCGTTCATTGTTTGAAAGCTTGATTTCAACAGGTGCTCGCAGTTAACAACCAGTAAGATTGTGAACCATCCCCCCTGAATCCTCATCTGCAGAATCTTCGTCTGTTTCGATATTTACTTCAGGCGGTTCAATATACATCCCATCTATTTGATTTTCAATATCGTCGTCCCCATATGCAATATCCAATGCTTCTGACAAGGTAAAACCACGCCTAGAAATTGAAAATAAAACAAATATACAAAAACCGCAATTTTAGCTATCGGCAACGCCCACGGATACCATATGGTATCACTTGGTTTTGGGTCGTAACCAATAATAGCTAGAATAATATTACACAAAACACATTTTACCACATAATTGTACGATATATAGTGTCAACATTTTATTAAAAACATTGTAAAAATAATTGCTATTTACTGTAAAAATGTAGTTACTCTCACGTAAATTACCAGGCTAAATAATGCGTAAGAAATATTACTTAACAAACACAAAGACGTTAGCTGACTAATCCGGCGTGATCTTTCGTTCATACTCAACCAGATATTGCGCGCGAATACCACCCCCTACCCAAAACAAACAAACGGTCACGTGCTTTGCGACAGCTGGCCATCTGATACCATACGGTATCCGTGGGCGCTAATGGGTTAAATCAGCAAGTTAAATATTTGGTATTGTGTTTGAGAAATAATATGGAAGACGCTGTGTTGAAGTGGTTGTTGTTATAAGAAGAAGTGGATGAGGAAATATTGTTATTATATTTTGCAATAAAACCACAGACAATCTGAAAGAGAACTGTTTAAAAGGAGAACCAAGGAAGGCAACGGAAATTTTCTGATAAGAGGTCATTTATAGTCTTTGTACCCACTGTCATACACAGCTGGGTATTCAGCTACATATTCTACTAGTAATTCGCCCTGTTCAGCAGTAAATGGAACCATTTTCTGCTTTGGTGGAGTGCTCATCTTTTTACTGTACAGGACAAATTGTAAATCACACACACTTTCAATGCTTTCCCACCGAAACTACGCAATGCGTTTGCGTTTTGACTCCTTCTAGAGCAGACAAGACTCAGACGTATACGACGAACGCAAACGCATGCGTTTAGACGCTTATGTAGGAAATCAACAATGTGACATTCGCCTTTGAGCAATGCCTCACGTCTGATGTATCCGTCTGACGCATGCTGTTAGGAAATCCCACCTTAACGCTTCCGCAAATACGGCCGCGTTTTGTAAATCACAACAAATAGGTCACTTTATGTACTGCCGTCCGTTTCACTTGCCGTAGCATTTTGAAAAACATGCCATCGTGTTTTATAAAACGCAAGCGACAAAAAGCCGCCCAACGTTTCTAAGTACACGGCAAGGGTTCATTTATGCAAGACCGGCGTTTTTGCCGTCCGCTATCTATAAACATCAGTGCTGCTGTGTGGTAGCACTGTAGTGATGTGTCGTATTTGTATGAATCGTATAATAATACGACTCTTTCCGATGATACGTATGGTACGAATCTGTACAATGGATACGGTTTCGTATTCGTATCTAGTGTATACTGAGCTAATGCGAACAATGCGGTTCGATTTCGTATCGGTAGATACGTTTTATGTGTTAACCCTTTCCAACTTCTGTTCTCCTGTCGAGATTCACAATATATAATGACTAAAAAAAAAAACCTAGACTGTCACACATCTGTTTATATTTCTCAATAGTTTTAAGGATTTAAGACCAAAATGTTGTTGCATAGGCAAATATACGATATACCAATTCAATTGTACAATAGTACAATTATGTGCAGTTTGATTTTCGCGCATACTAGCATCTTGATATACGTTTAGTACGAAATACAAATACGAAACTTCTGATACGAATCTTTCTGCATACGATACGAATCTTTGAAAAGAGTCGTATTGCCCATCACTATAGCACTGATAAGATACCGTGTGTGTAGTCGCGGGCTAGGCATGAGGAGAAGAATTACAACATCGCGCGTGCCAGCTGGCTGCAATGAAATAACAGAGCTGGAATGCTCCACCAACGGACGAATTTACGGCTGCTGGTGTTGTCAAATCTCTCGCGCTACGTGAATGTACATGCCTAATGGGAAATTACACGCACGGTATCTTTGTCGGACGGCAAATGTCGCGTGCATAAATAGACCTATTAAAACGCGGCCGCAATTTGCCGTCGCGTTACGCGCGACCCAAAACGCCTGCATAAAAGAGCTCTAAGATGAATAAGTATCCTCACCAACATATGCCACCGCTTACAATGTTTACTGCCATGAAATTCTGAAATTGTTTCTAAAATTTCAAACCACCGAACATTAGTTGTAGATACATGTATACAAAATGCTCTGGGCAATTTCAAAACGAGTATTTCCTTAATAAAAATCAATGTTTTTACTTTTTCTAGTCTCAATTAAAATCAGTTACATAGCAATTTATTATTAATCCATATTTTGACTGGGACCCATAAATAACGGCTTTCAATAAGCTGCACAACATGTATAGAACATTAACAACCCAGACATAACATAATGAATTTCTTTTTCAAGTTGATGAAAAGAAAACACAAAACATAATCGAATCGAAAATATCTTATTAGTTTTCCATTGTGTAATTGCACGGCTAGTTAAGGAGCTCTTCCAAAATTGGACGTGAAACCTGTTTATACAAGGTGGACCCATGAAAAACATAACCGTATATTAACTTTTTGTGTTAGCAATCAAAAAAACATATTTTCATACCTCTTCAACCATTGTATCCTTTCAGAGCTATTATTTTTTAGTCAATTAAGTATCCGATCAGAATATTAAAAAATATTTATATATAAAGGGTGGTCACGCGAAAATAGCACCCTGTTTAACTCGTTATTTTTTGGGGTTACGTAAAAAAGTTCAAAAATAAAAGTCAAGGTAATTGTAGGCAATTACATGCATTTTTCAAAAATCATTCCGGAAATATAAACTTTACTTAAGTTTTTCCTAATGGAACATCATCTATAAATATACATACACGTAAAGACGATCAGTTCAGTTTAAATAAAGTCTCCGTCTCCGAAATGCGACTTTTGTCGTTGTTTTTCTCACGATTTTTGAAAAATATGTGTAATTGTCTATAACTAGTATTTTTGAACTTCTTTAAGTATACCCTGCATATTCACACAGGATATTTAATTACAAAAACCCAAATAAAGTTCATATCTCCGGAATGCGACTTTCAATTGTTTCCTGACATGATTTTTGGATAATATATGTAACTGTCTATAACTTTTACTTTTGAACTTTTTTACTCCAAAAATCAGAAAGTTAAAAGGGTTTGTAATGTTTGCGTGATCACCCGCATTTTTTTTGTTTTTATTGATTTGAAACTGAAATTATTGTTAAAATTTGATTCAAATGAACGGCATATAATTGATTTCTGAAAAGGGTGGCCACTTAGAACTGCTTTTCAAATTTCATGACTTCTCACGACTGATAAACTTCAGTTTTTTCTGACTAATTTTATAACTCAAAAGAGAATTTTCAATTCCTTATTACATTTTATAAATAAAAATTGTAACCGAACATAAAAATTAGCCGATGTTGCCTAGTCGAGCAATGTTTCGCGGCAAATAACTTCGATTGACTGGCCTAAAATTTGCAATAAATAAAAAGTTTTTTTTCGCTGTAAGAATATAAATATAACAAGATAAACGAGTTATATACAATTCCCACTGTCTATTTCTTAAAATTCCTTGATTTTACATTCAAATTAGCAGGGGCCGCTCTAGCTCTATTGCCGCCCTGGGCGAAATGGCACTTTGCCGCCCCCTTCCCTGCACTATAAGCAAAATATAAATATTCTCTCTTAAAATATTCTTATCGCTGCGCCGAAAATGCCGCCCTTATAATTCTGGCGTCCTGGGAGGCCGCCCCCTATGCCCACGGTCTGGAGCGGCCCCTGCAAATTAGTACAAATTCCCTGATTTCCGTGACCGAAATAAAATTCACTGACTTTTCGGCTTTCTAGAGAAGTAGCCACCCAGGCCACTGATTATAGACAAGAAATTCTTCTAAATCTGTTACTGAAGAATTTGAAGAAAACAATTTGCATTAATTGTTTTCTTGCTTATTTAACAACCATACAGGTAAGTAATCCAATTACGGATTGTGTTTATTATATATAATCTAGAATAATAATTATTATTATTATATATAATCTAGAATAACTTCTATAATTTCTTCCTACAGCTACTAATAGGTGCGTTTGGTACATCAGGACCAGTACATACCCACTAGCACTCGTGCAGGAAATACGTATAATTTTCCGCTCTAACACACCAAACACGCCTAATCTATCCTAATTAACTTATCCTAAGTAGATTTAATTTATGATATACATATTACACATATTGTACTGTTATAGTAATAGCACAGAAGACAGGAACTATACAGAAGCGCAAGCAAGCCTTTTTGACGGGACCAAATTTGTTCATAGTCGCCATGACGATAAGGCATATATTTGTCAAAAGCCATATGATAATTTTTGAGTTGTGCGATTGACAGTCTTTGAAACTCTTACACGGTGGTTGGTTATTTTCGTGCCTTTTTCTTCCAATTTTCGACAATTTCTTATTCTAACTTTATTTATTTATTTGATTTTTGTTTATAATGGGTTCTAAATGGTATAGAGGGTTTGTGCTTATCATCCATGCCCTTCGAAGGTGAAACAAATAAGCTTCTTTCTATTTCCCAAAGATCCTGAAAGGTATGTACAAATTTATATTACTGAAACAACTAGAAAGTAATGTTAGATATACTAAACAATTAGCAGTTGAAAAGAAGTAATATGAAAGGAAATATTTTCTTATCAGAAATGCAATAAGTTACAGAAAATGTTCATCAGTTTCTAATGAACAGAATTGTATTGTGACCATGAATAAGGTAATTAAGTAATGACTCTCAACTCGTACCATACTAAAGAACTTTTCATTGTATCAATTAAAAAAAATCAATAATTGGGCATGTGCAATAATGTGCATCATATAACTAACATAACCTCAAATTTTAAGTTTTTTCAGGTTTATTCTCATTTTTAATGTTTGTATACTCATTTCAGCTTGGAGCAATACTGGCTCCAAGCAAATATTTAAAAATTCAGGCTAATAATTTTTCAATAATGTTGGTTAATAAAAATAGACTGCTAATTACCGGTCAGATTTCCAACCTACAAAAAGAGTCCTATTTTATTAGGAGAAAGTATTTAGAACTTCAAAAACATTACACTGAATTAGATTTTAGTTGAAAGTATGGAAACCAAGCTGAAATTTTAACAACACTTACGAAATACTCATAAATCTTAAGAACTATATATTTTTGAGGTTAGCTGTGCACATGCCCTATTCACGTATATTTTTATTTTACGTAAACATTTTTTTCACTGTACTATTTGATTTGTAATATTCTATTCAGTAATATAGCCAATATAGTTATATACATAATATATGTCTCTTTCATTGTATATCTATACATTGTACTACTTTCCATGATAGCATTTTCATATTCTGAAAAAAAAAATGCATTGGCTTAAAAGCGCATTATTATGATTGAAATACGGGAAAAATATAAAAGTGTACTTCTTTTTTTGAACATTCTGCAATACACTATGACTTGGGTCCCCAACTTCATTAATACCGTATATACGTATTCCTATTCATGTACCTATCTACTACATATAAAACAGGACAGTTTTCCCAGTGTACAGTGTATTAAACCAAAATATTGATGTATTTTTTTGTGTACATAATTTCTCTGAGTGTAGTAAGGCATATCACTGTCACTTCGAGGTCACATAAATCAGACACCCGATATCAAAGGTGCCGCGGCAAGCTTTCGTTTCTGTATAGTTCCTGTCTTCTGTGGTAATAGTATTACTTAAATTTTCCATATTGTTCGGTTTATTACCAAAAATATCACCACATGTTGTAGAGAGTTGTAATACTTATACGAGTTTTTGCATTAGGCCCACAGATATATGCATATTTAATTAGAGTAAAATTGTTTAATATTTTATATCAATATAGGACACTAGAAAATGTCCATCTATTTCTTATAGGGAAGTCAAATGTCAAGTTCTGCAATTCACCGGAACTACTTGATCTTACAAAACCATTAGAGAGCAGTATTAAAGTTGTAGGTATGCTTTTAGAGGGCAGAATATTTACTATTGTAATATTTCGTCTAACTCCTCTATACAGTTCCTTAAATATGTAAAGAATAAAAACAAGACTGCAACCAACCGCTATTCTCTGGATTCATGCCCCGCCGAGCGCTGGATTTCGAATTACAAGCCTGGCCGTGTTCAGTGCAATAACTATGCATTGCCACAACACTCTAAAGTTTCTATTTCAACAAACACCAGCAGAAAGACTTATTCCTACTCGAAGGAGCTCTCGTGCCAGTCACTCCACATCACTTGCAGACTGCAGTTTCGAGCTGTTGGCTCTCGTCGGTGCAAGGTTGGTCTAGAATGACTGGAACGATTCACTCTTGGTACATGACGAGATTTATAAAACCACATGTAACAAAAGTGGTGGGCTCCATCTAGCGGCTGATGTCCATTGCAATCGAAGTAGCAGTAGCCTTGACATGGGCATGTCCTGACGAGAGCCAACAGATTGAAACTGCAGTTTGCAAATGGTGTGGAGTGGCTGGAACGAGAGCTCCTTTGAGCACATAGAATTCTTTCGGCTGGTGTTTGTTGCAATTGAAACTTTAGAGTTTTGTGGCAAAACACAGCGGCCAGGTCTGTAATTCATAATCCAGTGCTCGGCGGGGCATTAGTCCGGAGAATAGCTGTTGGTTGCAGTCTGGTTTTTATTCCATATACATTGTGTTTCATCAAGATTTAACCTAAAACACTTAGATAAAATGTGCGTGAGATTTTCTAGTCAAAAGTGCCACTACGTTTCGTAAAAAAAGAGGAAAAATATTTATCATCAGGTATAGCTCATGAGGCGCCCTCCACGGGCTAGCATGATGTGATACATAAATGATTGTTTCTTAGCTTAAAAAATGTTTCCTTACCAAATTGGGAGAAGATCGGTCAAGAGGTAGTTGAGATATTGCAAAAAAAAGAATCTAAGTGTTTTAGGATAAATCTTCATATTTTGGACTAGGGATTCTCCAGTTAAAGTATGTCCAACTCTTAATGAAACACCCTGCATATTTAAAGATATTTATAGAGGAGTTCGACAAAATATTACACTAGCAAGTACTAAAGTTCTTTTATATTTACATTCACGACAGTAACATAATTAAAAGCCAATGCTGTTATAACATTGTTTGAGCGTAATAGTAAGGTGATCATTAAAGGATAATTTTGTGTCGAATACTATGTATAAATCTGTGACGTTCGTTAATGTTTCTAGAATGATATTGTTCATTTTATAATAAATAACATTGTGTGCCCAAGTTTAATTCTTGAGGTACTCCAGACATTAGAATATAAAAATCGGATTTGAAATTATTAACATGTTTTGTGGTAGGTGGTTGTTTAAAGAATGTTCGACATTCTTACAATATTTAAAAATACGCATTTCTCCTCACACCGTCCGTTCCGATATTGAAAAGTGCATTATTGACTATACAGTCGAAAAGTTTAAACATGGCCCGATTTGGGGTCAATTAATAAAATGAGTACGACGAAACTCTAAGTTTAGTGATAAATTGGTTGAGCTCTTGAAACGAAAAATACACCATATTACTGCGGAGGCAGCATATAATTCAAATAGGGAATACTCGTTGGAATTATATCTTTTTCACAAGGACAATAACAATTTTATTATAAATTTAAATAATGAAAGTAGCGAAGAAGGAGAATTTCCATATGAGCTTCGTGCATCATAAAAGGAATAAATATTTTTTATTTACTTTAAATACCTGTTTTAGCCACTTTATAAAATGCTTTAAAGCACTTGCAAACTTTTATTTTATATAGGTTTTTAATAAGAATAACTAATGGTAATAACATATCGAATGAAAATAGTAATGAATTAATCCATATATTAAAATACGAAAAGGGTATAGCATAGTGAAAAATGCCCCAGAGTCAAATTGAACTTTGCATACATGACTTGTTAGCTCTCTATTAATCAACAATTTCTGCTGAGTTTTAAATTCGTACCCCTACGGTTGGGCCAATTATAGAGTTAGGCGTGATTTTAAGTTTTTATTTAATTTCACTTTTCCTGTTGCATTGAAAATTCTGAAAAAATCAGGTCCATAGTCTTAAGGCTACACTGCACGCCAGGAATTTTTTTCAGATTTTTTGGCATAAAATTCGGCTCGCCAAAAATTTTTGATATTTTGAAAAAATTTTTTCTTAGGGTTTTATCTCGGGTTTTATCAAGTGATTATCTTTATTTTTTACAGTAATAACTACTTCATATGCTTGTTGGCTTGTAATTTTTTCAGATTTTTTTAGAGTGGTGGGTCATGGTGTAAAAAATTAAATTTCGATTTTGAGATGTTTGGGCTCTTAATCTTTATTCTTAAATATATTACAATTTGTAACATCAAGAAGTTTACTTTGTATCTCTGCAGGTCTTACAGTTTTGTAAATATATCGAGCATGAGATAAATAATAAATTATTGCAGCTATGTGTGAACAGCACCCGACTGTGCGTCTACCGTTTGCACACTCGCAATATTATCGCTTTACTCCTTAAAAACCAACGGAATTTGGCTCATAATCAATAAAATATTTATAAGTTCTACTATTAACATGTTGCGACCTCACTTTTACTTTAATTATATTATTATTGTCTTTAACATAAGCCATATTGATGTTATTATTGGAATCCATCAGTTCTGCGAAGTATGATACTGCTTGCAATAACTGATACGATCCAGTGAATAAAATTTTCCAGTCGTTCTGTGTCATTTCTGGGAAATCAAGGTCTGAGGATTTCAACTGTTGAAATGGAACATTTCACCTAGTCTAGAGCTAAAGTTAAAGTATTCTCCACAGTTTGCTGCGATGTCATTTGGGACAGAATTTCTTCGGAAAGACTAACAGCGTTTTGTTTTCCAAATATATTGTTTAAAAAGCAAGCTATCCGGACTCTAGGACTCTAGGCAGCAATTTGTTATCCAACTGCTGATGAAGTAGTCGGTACTTCTGTCTGATTACATCGTGAATTGCTTCAACGACCCAGAGAACTTTTGTTACTCGGCGTGAATCATTGGATTCAGCTGACTACGTTTGTCTTTAAGAGCAGGCATAAGTACTTTATAACCTCGTTGTTCCAAATGGTCTTTTACACCGCGAAAGCCTCAATCGATGATGCAAATATCACCTTCCTTCAGAAGATTTTGCAAGACAATTTTCATGATCTCCGCATCATTCTGCGTTGCGTGAAAAGGTCCGAGCATTTCGACAATGTAGCCGTTTACGATTTGCACCACAAACGGCTACATAGCTTGCTTTTTAAACAATAGATTTGGAAAACAAAACGCTTTTCCGAAGAAATTCTTTCCCCAATGACATCGCAGCAAACTGTGGAGAATACTTTAACTTTAGAGATCGAGACGAAAGAGTGCTGGACTAGGTGAAGGGTTCCATTTCAACAGTTGAAATCCTCAGATCTCCTTGATTTCTCAGAAATAACACAGAACGATTTGAAAATTTTATTCACTGGATTGTATCAATTATTGTAAGCAGTATCATATTTTGCAGAACTGATGGATTACTATTAGAGAATATTATTTAGGTTTTATGCAAATCACAATTTACACACTTTTTTATTTATTATGAAAATACCTACTTTCTGTATATTGTTGCCCTAATCTGGGCACGCTAATATACTAGCTAGGTGAATACTTTAAAACACTTATTATTGGAGAACCAATCAAAAAGTAGGTATTTTCATAATAAATAAAAAAGTGTGTAAATTGTGATTTGCATAAAACCTAAATAATATTCTCTAATCATGATAAAAGCAAATAAATAAAAAATGATGGATTACGATAATAACATCAATATGGTTTATGTTAAAGACAATAATAATATAATTAAAGTAGAAGTGAGGTCGCAACATATTAATAGCAGAGCTTATAAATGTTTTATTGATTATAAGCAAAAATCCGTTGATTTCCGAGGAATAAGGCGATAATATTGCGAGTGTGGAAATGGTAGACGCACAGTCGTGTGAACAGCACTTTCACACATACCTGCAATAATTATTTATTATTTATCTCACGCTCGATATATTTCCAAAATTGTAAAACCTGCAGAGATACTAAGTAAACTTTTCGATGTTACAAATTACAATATATTCAAGAATAAAGATTAACAAAGAGCCCAAAAGTCTCAAAATCGAAATTTAATTTTTTACACCATGACCCACCACTTTAAAAAATCTGAAAAAATTACAAGCCAACAAACATATGAAGCAGTTATTACTGTAAAAAAAATAAAGATAGATATTCACTTGATAAAACCCCAAGAAAAACATTTTTCAAAATTTCAAAAATTTTTGGCGAGTCGAATTTTAAGCCAAAAAAAATCTGAAAAAAATTCCTGACGTGCAGCCTTAAGACTGTATGGACCCTACGAAGGCGTGGAAAGGACATAGCAAAAATATTTTTATAATTGCAACTTTAAACTTACAATTATCCATAATTGCAACTTTAAACTGACAACTATCATAATTGTAAGTTTAAGGTGACAATGATGTATAATTGCAAGTTTAAAGTGGCAAATATTTGCAATGGGTTTTCTCGAGTAAAATGGATGTGCAGTAGTATGAATGCGCAGTAGGTTTCCTCGAGTATTCGGAATGCGCAGTAGGTTTCCTCGAGTATTCGGGATGCGCAGTGGATTTCCTCGAGTATTATCGATGCGCAGTATCTTTCCTCGAGTACTATTGATGCGCAGTAGGTTTCCTCAACTGGTATGGGATGCACAGGGGGTGTCCTCGTATAAAATAAATGCGCAGTGGGTTACCTCGCGTAGTATGGATGCGCAGTGGGCTTCCTCGATTAAAACAGATGCGCAGTTGCTTTCCTCGAGTACTATGGTTGCGCGGTGGGTTACCTCGAGTAGTATGAATGCTCAGTGGGTTTCCTCTAGCAAAATGGATGCGCAGCGGGTGACCTCGGGTAGTCTGGATGCATAGTAAGCTTCCTCGAATATTGTTGATGCGCAGTGGTTTTTCTCGAGTACTATTCATGCGCAGTTGGTTACCTCGAGTAGTAAGGGTGCGCAGTGGGTTTCCTCTATTAAAATGGACACGCAGTGGGTTACCTCGAGTGATATGGATCCGTACTGAGTTTCCTCGAGTAAAATAGACGCTCACTGCCTTTCCTCAAATAAAATAAATACGCAGTGGGTTACCTCGAGTGGTATGGATCCGTAGTGGGTTTCCTCGAGTAAAATGGATGCGTACTGCCTTTCCCCAAATAGAATAAATGCGCAGTGGGTTACCTCGAGTAGTTTGGATACTCAATAGGTTTCCTCGGGTAAAATGGATGCGCAGTGGGTTATCTCGAGTAGTATTAATGCGCAGTAAGTTTCCTCGAGTATTACGGGTGCGCAGTGAGCTTCCTCGAGTAAAGCGGATGCGCGGTGGATTACCTCGAGTGGTATGGATGCTCAGTGGATTTCATCTAGTAAAATGAATGCGGAGCGGGTTACCTCGAGCAGTATATAGGTGCGCAACAGATATCCTCGAGTATTACCGATACGCAGTAGGTTACCTCGTTTGGTATGGATGCGCAGTGACTTTCCTCGAGTACTACTGATGCACAGTAGATTACCTCAACTGGTATTGATGTACAGTGGGTTTCCTCGAGTAATATGGATGCGCGGTGTGTTACCACAAGTAGTATGGATGCGCAGTAGGTTTCTTAGAGTAAAATGAATGGGCAGCGAGTTGCTTCTAGTAGTGTGGATGAGCAGTAGGTTTCTTCGAGTGTTATGTTATCGATACGCAGTGACTGCTCGAGTACTACTGATGTGCAGTTGGTTGCCTCGAATAGTATGTGTGAACAGTGGGTTTCCTCGAAGAAAGTGCTTGAATTAGAAGCTTTGCTTCTATCGTGTAGTCCACGACTCATTACGATTTTTTATATTTTGGTCATGCAATTTTCTACGTATTACTTCTACATCCAGTGGAAGTACAGTAACTCAAAAAAAAAAAATTTAAACAGTTTGAGCAAAACAAAAATTTCTGTCGGTCGGCATGTCGGTGACTTTTTTGTGCCACGATTACTATGGAACCATTTAAAATATTGACTTCAAATTTCGTACACGTAAATATTTTAACGAGATCTAAAATTAGATTATATTTTGGTCTTATTCTGTTCAAGGATAGAGGGGTAAATTGGGGTAAATGGGGTAAATAGGTAAATGAAGCAAGTAAGAGTCCATAAAATTGGTGTTTAGTATATATAGGAGAAGTTAAGTTCTCAAAAAATGTTTTGGAATTAGCTACTACCATTATAACCCCCACTTCATTATTCAAAGGGTGAAAAAAATAAAATTGTAATTTAGTGTGTGTATAAGAACCAAGGGCCTCTTTTTTTTTATTTTATCCACCCTCACTACCACCTCCATTACCACCCCCACTACGGATGTGCTATATCGTTTTATGGATTTTTGGGGTGGACGATTTCAAATGTATTAAAATTCCATAAACAATTTTCACATAGTGGAGTGCAAATATACTATTTTCGTCATAAGAGACTTGGATAGGAAGACCGAATGTGGAAGTAGTGATACCTTGTGCGTATCCAACTCGTTAGTTCTTGAAGAATGTGTCAATGTCTATGAGAAATGGTGGTCAATAACTATTTAGATGAGGTAAGTTTAATCTTAATTACCTGCTGTTTAGTGTTTTACAGTTTTATTCATTTTTTAATATGTACAGTAAATAATATTGCCGATCTCATTTACTACTCATTTTTTGTCAATTTTGGTTATTTTGTTTTTTATTTCTACTAAAATGCCTCGTTAAATACATTGTATCATTCGATTTACTGTTTGTTGTTATTAAAAATGGAGGAAATTATCAATTGTATGTTAGTGGAGGCACGTTAGACGTAAAACAGTTAAAACCTCGGAAAGCGGTTAACCAAGACCGAATTTGATGACTTTTTAATGAATTCTAAATGGCATTTATAAAAATATTTACCCGCAGGACCCTGATTTTTTTCAGAATTTTTAATGCAACAGGAAAAGCGAAATTAAATAAAAACTGAAAATCACGTCTCCCTCTAAAACTGGCCCAACCGTAGGGGTACGGATTTAAAACTCGGCAGAAATTGTTTCATTAAAAAAGTATGCATTTGCCTTATTAATTGTTTAAACAAATTACTGTTAATAAAATTGAAGTGTTAAAAATGAGAAAAAAATATTAGGAACGGTGTTTTGCAAATATCTTGAAACCTACGAATTTTATCAAATAGTCTTAAAACATGTAGCCTGAAGAATATGAAATTATCTTGAATTTGAGACAAGCCTCGTCTAATTTGGTCAAAAATGGACAGGTTTTTTTAAGGTTTAGTGATTTTTTTACTCCTTTCCAAATGTAAAGTTTCAACACGCGTTTTTGGTGATTAACTCAGAAACTAAAGCTGTAGTTACTAAGTGATTGTACTTCCACAGGATGTAGAAGTAATACGTAGAGAATGGCATGACCAAAATATAAAAAATCGTAATGTCCCGTAGAGTATACGATAGAAGTAAAGCTTCTACTTCAAGCACTTTCTTCGAGAAAACCCACTACGCATACATACTACTCGAGGTAACACACTGCGCATCCATTTTACTCGAAAAAACCCACTGCGCACCCATATTACTCGAGGTAACCAACTGCAATTATAAATATATTTTTACTATGTCCTTTCCACGCCTTCGTAGGACCCTGATTTTTTTCAGAATTCTTAATGCAACAGGAAAAGCGAAAGTAAATAAAAACTGAAAATCACGTCTCCCTCTAAAACTGGCCCAACCGTAGGGGTACGGATTTAAAACTCGGCAGAAATTGTTTATTAATAGAGACCTAACAAGCCATGTATGCAAAGTCCAATTTAGCTCAGGGGCATTTTTCACTATGCTTATCCGGCTATACGCTTTCCGAATTTGCTTTAATGACCTTTTACTTCACATAATAAAATCTTAGTAGTAAAGTTAACTACACAATTCTTAGGCGTGTAAAGAATGTCGGCATCTTTGGCGGTCCAGTAAAGATCAAAGACGCCGGCATTTTTTACACGCATAAGAATTATGTAGTGAACTATACCCAATTGTGACGCATTTAAGTTTTTTTGCATTTTTTTTTTCTAGAGACAAATACTATACTGTACTATACACCAAAAGTTTAATAGATCATTTTCAAAATAATTTACCTTTAAGTATATTCTTTTAGAATTCTGTTAAGTGCACTTTTATGTTTTAGAAACTTATAAAAAAGAATAGTAAAGTTTTATTACAGTCTAAAAATAACTGCTTTTATCAGTTCACGTACACGTACTAATAGTTATAACAAATTCGAATTACCGTCATTTTCCCACCCAGACACTACGAGTTGTTTTATCAACAAGTGATTTAAAACTTTGACTTGATGTGAGAATAATAAATCGTCAGATCTCGCCACGAATAAAGATAGTCATGTTTCATGTAAGACAAGTCGTTGTCAATAACTGTCCGATCGAATCGTAGTTGTATCGCCTCAGTAAAACATTGGCTTAACATACAGAAGTTGAGAAATCTAAGCTCTTATTATACCTATCTCATTTTATCAAATAGGTATTTTATAACCAGCCAATAATGTTTAATAGTAGTAAAGAAAAATGTACAAAGAAATCCCTTTCGTTACAAGAGCAACTCAAATATCGAATAAAAAAACAAGTAAAATAAAAAATTTTAAAACTCCGGCCAATAAATCCGGTGCCACTGAATTGCGCTCACATCCCTAATGAACTCCTAATTTGACACTTGAACTGCGCTCACTTTGGTTCAGTGTTATAGATTTCACATTTTCAAGACATGTAAATTTGCATTTTTAGTTAAGATAATTTTTCCAAATTTATCTCATATGTAAAACAACGCTTCGTATAATTAAAAAGTAAACATTAGCCAGTCATAACAACATAAAAATATTAAATTTTATTGAGATCGTACGCTTAACAAGCAACCACGATAAAAGACGTGATGCTGTTAGACCTACCATGAAGCAAAGGGAGACCGAGCAAAATATATAGTAATATCTATTATGACTTGTGGTATCTATTCTCATATGTAAAACAACGCTTTTTATAATGATTGTTTATCTCACAGAGTTAGACATGGGTGATAGGCAGGGTTCAAATTGCATCCACCATGTTGGGTCCGCCATATTAGATGCATCATGTTGGATACGTCATATTGATTAGGTTAGGTCCGGTTCACTTTTAAACTTTGAATGAAATGATTCACATGCATTTGTGGTCCTTAAAATACTTGCTGTTTTTGCAGCCCATATTGTCGGTGGAAATAGAGTCACTTTCGATATATTTTTCCACTAGAAAATGTATAAACTGATCCACTCGACTGTCTCGTGGTTTTTCGCCCATAAAATCTTCGTTAGTTAGTTAGTTTGTTTGTTAGTTGTTTCTTAATTTTTCTGTATCCCAATAAGAAACACAGAAACATTAAGAAAATGGCAACACCAACATTTAGACAATATTTAGTTATTCCTACTTTTAGTACCTGGGAGCAGTGAGCGTAGTTCAGTACGGGAATAAAGTACCTGATTTTAATGTGAGCGCAATTCGAGTGTGACCCTCATTAATGTGTGTGCAATTCGAGTGTCCCCAATAAATCTACCAATATAAAGGATTCTAGATAGCCATTAAACAAACTTCAATATTTTAATATGTCTTATATAACCATCCTGTAATGTACTTTCGTTTAAAGAAAACACATGGAAATCGGTTGAAACAACAAAGAGCTGTATTGATTATGTTCCGCTCTCTGAATGTCTACCAAGATGAAATCTTGTTAAAAACTTTCTCGACAAACTACTCTTTCAAATAAAATGAAAAATTGGAAATCGGTTGAAACATCAAAGAGCTACATGAGGATAATTAACCCTTTATAGATTATGTTCCGCTCTCTGAATGTCTACCAAGATGAAATCTTGTTAAAAACTTTCTCGACAAACTACTCTTTCAAATAAAATGAAAAATTAGTTTTTTAATTTAAACCCAAGATGTATACTAATTCACAATATCGAAATTCCCTGACTTTTCCAGGTTTTCCAGGACTTTTCAATGAAAATTTCCCCGAAAATGAAAATTGATGGGGGCGCAAGATGAGAACAACATTGGATATAAGTAATTTTAATAAATTTTCCCCGATTTTTTTTTATAAATTTATAAATTACCTGACTTTTCGCGAATTTCCCTAACCAAAATCAATTCCCTGACTTTTTCAGGTTTTCCCTCTTTTCCAGAAAGTATAGTCTGTAAACCACTGGCGCATTCGCAAAAGAACCCCGCCATAATCTTATGGAAATTGGGTTTCAGTGAAATTGTCTGGATTTTTGCATATTTTGTAGCCCTTGTCATCCCGAATAAGAGTCTCCATAGGCAGAATCCTCCATATTGAGCATTTCGGCTACTAGAGACCACCATACCTTCATAGCTCCATCAAAAATCAAGTAGTGCCTAACCTTGCAAAACTAGAATAAAATAATTATTTGTAATACATGAATGTAATAAAATGGATACAAGTACTTAAAGGCAGTTCTCAACTACTTTTAGACTCCACCTCGGCTACCTTAACTAGTACATTTGCGCATGTGCGTGCTTACCTGATGAAAAATCTCTATATTAGCGCTTATGCTTCCTTATTATTACATTTTTATATATCTACATATCTATACACAAATGCTACATATATATACTCCTGTTAAAGAGATGAAGTCACAGACAAACAGATAAAGTCATTTTACGACATTGGATGTTGCATTAGCCAGTCTCGCCTGATCTTCAAACAGACGAACAGGGGGTTCAATTTTTTATCCTTCGCTAAATAACGATATTCTAAAGATATCGTTATTTAGCGAAGGATAATAAATTGAACCCCTGTTCGTCTGTTTGAAGATCGGGCGAGACTGGCTAATGCGGTGTTGCCAGTTTTCATGTATGCCTGAAATTCCCATCGTTTTCAGACATTGTATCACGAATTACTTAAAAACCAGACACAAGAAGCTTCTCGAACTGGGGGTATACTTTTGTAATAACTATTAAAACTCACAGTCAAAAATTTAAAAGAATCTGACATTTGAGATAAAAATTATGGCGATAAATTAACGGGAAATTACCCTTCCCTATCGTTTCTTTGCTAATAACGTGAATTTTGATGTATCATAACTGGAAAAGTAGACACAAGATCGTTCTCAAAATTTGCCAGTGGTTTCACCAAACCATTATCTACATCCTACATTTGAAAACAATCTGACGTTAACGACTATCTCGGTAGAATTTACTGTCGATAATTTGATTAGTAAAATCTCTAAATAGAAAGATTTTGGCAGCGTCTTGAAGACTCGTGACCAGTGAATTCAGTAATATGTGATCATAATTGTAAACAATTGAAGCCGATCGGAGGTCCGCTATATCTCCCTAGTAACGAGAACTTTCCATCCTATGATGTTTTTGGTCACATCAACCGAAAAGGAAAACATAACACGGTTAATGGTTCATGGAAAATCAGATGGCAAATGGTGAAAGAAACTTAACCGACTCAGTGGTTCAGTGCACTTTTAGAAAATATTTAATTTAAGCAAAACCGTTGGGGTAAAGCAAAAATTTGGAGACTATTTCACATTTTGAGCCAATATATTATCTACAAAATATTGGTACGTATACTCCAGACACCATGTATACTTAAATAGTAATTATACATAACTTCAGCAAAAACTAATGTATGTGCTTTCTTTAAAAGTTTTTATCGAGCAGTGATGTTTTAAAGGGCTGGATCTACATGCAAAAGTCGCTAACCGCCACGAACATACACCCGTGACAACGACCTGGTTACCTTGAGAATATTATTACCTTGGAGCATATATGACATCTGATCATGTCAACCTCACTTTACATTATCTTAACACCCTGGTCAAATTGCACATGGTGTATTATATATACCAAAATTAATCCTTAATAAACAACAAGGAGCGCTCGGTGTAGGCTGACATAAAATATTGTCCATTCGGAGTGATGAAAGAGTCTAATTATCGTGTAATAAGGATGCCGCACAAGAATACTATGCATCATCTACCTAGCAAATGCGTTTATTTTCCTTTGGCGGTTAAGTATCATATTAATAACAAAAATTTAAAAAAAAACGGTTAAATATACATAATCACTAGTAAAGTATTCGACTTTATACCAACATTAAAAGTTTGCTGAATACTTACCTAAAGCATTTTTTCTTCAAAAAGTAAAGTTTGAAATTCGAGTAAAATTTAGTTTTATCAGAAACTATTCGAGACATTGTAATGAAAGTATTTTTCTTTTTAGGGTTTTCTCCCACGTGTACTGTCTTTATTTTCGTTCACTTTCTATCATAAGAGAACTTTTGTATTAATTGTAGTAATTAATTACACTTGTTAATTAAACACACATCTGTCATCCGAATTGGTTAAAAACATCGGGAAGACAGTAAAAAACAACCCTTATTTGGGGTGGCATTGAAATTGTTTTCAAAATACTCAGTTTCGTTAGGTAAGTAGAAAAATAAGCAAAAATTCTAAATTCACCAGCCCCCCTCCCCCCCGTTTTTTAATCATAATAAGGTGATTTAGTCAATTCAAATGAATATTTCTCACCCCTGGATATTTTTCATACTTTTAGTATTGGGATGTACGGTGTGCATATCACTATGCAGAAAATATTACTTGTTTTTTATATTAAAAAATGCTTTAATCATTTAAATGACTTTTGGTTGGGAAAATGAGAATCTTCACTTTATGGCACCCAAATAAGGGTTGTTTTTAATGTGTTCCCGAGATTTTTCGCCAAAACGAGTGACGGATTCGTTTTCAGCACCTCAAAATGATAAAAAAAAAAAAATGGCTTCCACACTTTACAACGGATGGGCCAAAAAAGCCCTTTTTTAGCATTGTTCTTTGCCTTTGTATTTTTCGACGTTTGTTAAAATTTGACGGATCCGGAGATCGATCGGTTTAAACTGAAGGATATTTATATTTATATCTATATAAAAGTTACTAGTTCTGAAATTTTCGCGATATGCAATCGGATAGAAGAGAAAAGTCTTAAATGGCGAGAAGCGGTTCGGACAGAAGCCCGAACAATACTTCTGATTTACTTTAAAATTGAAAACAAAATAGTTAATGAATTTTGTGAGGGCCAAAATTTTGTGAATCGATTGTATTAATTGGATACAAAATTTTGAACACGAACAGTTAGATAACAGGTCCTTCGAAACTTGCTTCTCGACCTCGCAGTCATACTAATATTGTACTGCAATCGCAGTGTTGGCGAGCAAAGGTGAATCTATGTAGAGAGTGGTATAGGCCCAGCGCACGCACCGCTACCATGATACCATGATTGGTGTTGCACACTGACAAATAATTATTATAGGAAGTAGACGCGCAGTTCTCCGATAGGCCGCTATGTTCCCCTACAGTCCCTGCCGCTCGCCAAGATCCGTGGCGGGCGCCGTACTGTATTATCTAATAGGGATCGACCGATACCGATATTGATATCGGTATATCGGCCATATCGGTGTTGTGGCCGATATTGGATTGTAATATCGGCGCGATATCGGTGTCGGTCAAAAAATACTTTTCTTCTTTCATTTTTAAGGTTAGGGGCAAGTCAAAACGTAATAATATCAATAATCGTGTAATTATTTAATATTTTAAGTTAAGTTTAGGTAAATTATGATGTAATCAAATTAGACTTTCTGCTCTATCTGGATTTAATCGGCTTCTTACAGATTCATAAACGCTATCAGCAGTAAACGCTACTTGGTGGAGCTACTAAATAGATTACGGCTAATTGATACAGGGAGGGAAACATTTCTTTCTTGTTGGCCCATCAAGTTAAAAGATCTTCAGTTGTAGCAATCGGAGGTAGTTCTATGTATATTTGAATTTCATTTTCAATTTTAATTAACAAATCTTTCTTTGTAATTTTACTTAAGCTTAATTTATTTATTTTATTTCCCACCCCAGTAAACTCTTCATAAGTGCACCAAAACATGCCATGAGCAACATCATTATTATTACTCTGGTTATCGACGTCATCGTTGTTTCAAGATTGCCTAGAACTTTTTACCAATGGAAAATCATCACTGTCATCCGAACTACCATAATCGATCATCTCTTAATCATCATATACGTATCCATTGTTCCTCATAATCCCTAGTTTTATTTCTTTACAAGTATTTTGCCACAAAGCATCTTCAAAGAAACATTTCTTAAATCTAGGATCCAATGATGTTGCAAAAGCGAGAACATTTTTAGTAAAATCGCTTATTGAAATTAATTTTTAGCCCATCTTACATTGTTTGGGCTCCAGAAAAATTAACATCAGCCGATGGGCAAACTGCGAAGGAAATCTGGTGTACACGAGGAAATCTTAGGAAATTCGAGGAAATCTTAGGAAATCCGAGGAAATTTTAGGAAATCTTTGGTTTTCAGATTTCTCTCCCCTGGCTCTTCAAAATGTTTTTTGAAAAAAATTCAAGGGAATCTTAAAGAATTCCGAAGAAATCTTAAAGAAATCCGAGGAAATCTTAGGAAATACGAAGAAATTTTAGGAAATCCCAGGCAATTTCAGGAAATCTTCTCTTTTTCGGATTTCTCCCCCAGCCCCTTGAAAAAAAATCGAGGAAATGTTAAAGAAATCCGAAGAAATCTTAAGGAAATCCCAGGAAATCTGGTGTAATCTTCGTCAAAGAGGAAATCTGATGTACAAAATTTTGGGCGACATCAGCTTTACTTAGATAATTTAAAAGAGTTTTATTCAGCAGCATTACTTCAGATATGGATACATTCGACTTCCTGGCAAGTTTAATACTCTCTTCAAAGGATTTTAATAGGTTTAGTAGTAAGTTATTTGCTAGTTCCCATTGGTAAAATGTCGGGGCCTTTTCATTAACTGCAGAATTTTCATCAACCATGATCAAATGTAAAAGCATTTTTTTGGTCGACCAAGCGTTCTAACATCTAATAACTTGAATTTCGTCGTGTTGTTATATCTTGAACTTGAAGTTTTTTCTGGCATATTAAGTTGCTTCTGAATTTTCTAATTTATCGCAAGTTAATGAGGAATTGTTGAAATGTGAAACTATACGCCTCGCTTTTCCCAGTAAATCTATTATGGATCGTTGACTTTCAATTGAATCCTGTATCACTAATAATTGTAATGTATGTATAAAACGAGGTTGATGTGCTAGTTTAGCTTCTTCGACACCTTTTATCATGTTGGAAGAATTGCCGGCCAATACTAGGAGGATCTGATTGCAATTTAATTTCCATTCTTACATTAAACTGGTCATATTCTGGGCAATAGTTAAACCTGAATGTGAACCTGGAAAATAATTGCAAGACAATACAAATGAACAACTTTCTGTTTTCTTGAAGTCTATCCAATGAGCAGTGAAAGATAAAAATGGGTTGTTATTATGTGTACAGGTCCAAATATCAGTGGTTGTTTTCGAAAACTGAGATGCTGAGGTCAGGAACAGTTGAAGGTCTGGCTCAACTAATATTAAAAAATCATTTTGTACATTTTTAATCACCTTCCTACCTATTTTCTTAATATTAGATGCTGTGTATCTCGTTCCATCCCCCGAATAGGTATCGATAGGGTTAGTTTTTACCTTTTTGTTATCTCTATTGAATCGATACCTAATAGTTATCATAAAATAAATATAATTTTCACAATCAGTATAAGCTATTATTTATAGCATATTAGTGGTTCTTTTTATGTTTTTTATGTTTTGAGGGTGAAATAAAATGTTCCCCAGGCTTTTGGTACCACGAAGATGTATTTTTATTAATCTTGAGCCTTTTTCAACCATTTTCTCTTGGTTTTATGCGTTCCGGGATAGAGGCCAAAAATCAGCTATTTTTAACATTGTCCTTTTTGTTGTCTCCTAAAGTCGCCATCTATTAGCTATGAGGCTTACGTCATAGAAATTCGACAAACTACTTGTTTCACAAATAAAAACCGTCATTTGCCCAAAGAAATTACCTCTAGCTAAAAATGTATTATAAAATATAGATATCTACCGTCCCCATTTCAGGGTTTCACATCAGAAATAGCCGTCCACCTCATACTGGAAGAATTACTTTTTAGAAATAGATAATTAAAAGTCCGCTCTGTTATACTTCTGTCGAGGGAGGATAAAAAACAAAAATGACATTGAGCAAAATATACTTTAACTTCTTATAGCAAATTTTCAGATTTTAGAAATAAGAGATAAGGTAATCTAAGGCCGATACCGAAAATCGGCCATGTAAATATCGGTATCGGCTTAAAAAATCATACCTACCTACTGTCTAATTAAAAGTCTGTATTGGTATCATAACATTTTCGTTATGTGATGTGCTCAAGGTTACAATTCGAATACTTGACAGAGATGAGTGAATAATGTCTTTAGTTTACCCATTTAGTATTTAAATAAAGAAATTGCACCCAAACTTAAACCAGAAAACACAACAATAAAATTCTGCAGGTATTTAATGTCTACGATATTGTACACTGTACACGTATCCAGTCCGTATATAACCGCTGGTGTCTATGAAACAATTTAACCTTCTCTTTATTAAATATTAAAAACATTTAAGATGAAAGTCAGACGTAATGGGATAAGACAGCCTAACAGAAGCATTGATATACAAATCCGATAAACCTTTTTTTATATCATGTGTACGGTACAGATGAGAGTGTCGGTGCATAATACATGCCGCGCCTTTTCACATTGTCAATCAAACTTCGCCTACATTATTTTTTACAGATTGCGGTTATACATAATACAAACAGAAAGGTGGCGGGGGTGTTATGGTGGATATACACATTGTAAATAATCTTTAAAAAGTTTGATGGTTGTGTGATTAATAAAACCGCAATTTCTTAAACTTTCTAGGTCACTATACTCTGTTTTCATTGCACTGATACCTGTTGGAAATTTAAATTGCATGTTCTGACTGACTGGCCGTATCCTGCAATTCTTTGGAGCTACGTACAATTATTTAGACATCTTGTTAACAATAACCCGATTTTTTTTTCTTTGTGGACGGCTACAAAAGTTACAGAAGGTCAAAGGTCACGAAAATCAGTTTTTCTCAAATATCTCGTAAATTAACGGTTTTACGTTAATTTTGGCTATTATACAATTTGTTCGCGAGATAAATCTGCATAAAAAACGTTCTAAGCAAAATTTACGTAGAACCAATAGTTTTTGAGATATTCGGCTGAGAAACTTCGAAGCAAAGTGCATGCGTCACTATTCTATACGCATAGTGGTGTACATAGATAACAAGACCTATGTATACTTAGGAACATCATTTATACACATGTACCTGCATAATTTCTTTCTGAGATGTCACTGAAATGGACCCTTCTTCATAATAGTAATAGTAAGCAGCGTTGATGCACGAAAATAACTCAAAAATCTACTGTTATGCTTTTCGAAGAGACAACGCCAATAGCTTCTAATCAAGAACAATTCTTGTCCAGTAAATTGAATAAAAATAGATTTATTTCTTTACTAATGACCAAATTAGAAATGTTTAAAATTAATATCATACAGGCCCTGGATGATGCTGATGTTTTAATCATAGAAACAGCTTTGAAGCAGTCAATTGAGCGCACTACAGTTGTTGGAGAAGATACTGATCGCTTCATAATTTTAATAGGACGCACTTCGATTACTCACAATATCTATTTTCTTAAACCCGGAAAAGGAAACGTCTAATCGAAGATCTACAATCCCTGGGCAATCCAGAAGTATGCAGATTGTAGAGAACATATTCTATTTTTACATTCCGTTAGTGATTGCGATACCACTAGTGCTTTATTTCGAAAAGGAAAAATAGACGCACTTAAAATATTACAAAAAAGACCAGATTTACAGGAAGCATTGGCGGCATTCAAAATAGAAAACTATTCGAAAAATTTGCTAATAGTGGTACATTGTTTATTTTAGCTATATACGGAGCTACAAAAAAAGAGACTTCAATTGATAATTATAGATATTTTAATTTTGCAGAATGCACTAGACTAAGCCTGTGTAATTGTCGTCATTTCCACCCACAGCAGCAGCCACTCATCAACATCTATTCAGGGGATATTACCAGGTGCAAACTTGACTGAGAAAAGATTTATACCCTCAGCAATGGGGTTGGACTTTAAACAATAATTTATTAGAGCCAACTACTACTCTGATTCCTCCTGCACCAGATGAACTTCTCAATTCAATTTTCTGCAGTCGCACAAAATGTTGTGGCATCAATTGCGGATGCAGAAAAATAGGATTGCCATGTTCCGTAGTGTGTGGCTCTTGTCGGGGCCAGTCGTGTCTCAATATGATGTCCGATGATACAATCGTTGAATCTGAGTTAAACGATGATGAAGCCAACCACATTTCGTTATTTTCCGCTGAGATGATTGTTGATGAAAACTATTGGCTCTACGTAAATTTTGTATAGAACCTTTTTTATGCAGATTTATCTCACAAACAAATTTTATAATAGCCAAAATTAACGTACAACCGGTAATTTACGAGATATTTGAAAAAAAAACTGATTTTAGTGACCTTTGACCTTCTGTAACTTTTGTAGCCATCCCGGACCTAACCTAATGGAAAGTTGATGGGTGTGAGTGCGAGGGGGGGGAGGGGGGGGGGGAGGGATGATGATGATGATGATGATGATGATGATGATGATGATGATGTGGTGTGTGTGTGTGTGTGTGTGTGTGTGTGTGTGTGTGTGTGTGTGTGTGTGTGTGTGTGTGTGTGTGTGTGTGTGTGTGTGTGTGTGTGTGTGTGTGTGTGTGTGTGTGTGTAGTCCAGTTGGCTTTATGGACTTTTGAGAAATTATTTTTTACGCTAAAATAAAGAGAATCCCGTTGAAAAATCTAAGGTTCATGTATAAAGTGACTGGGCATTGTGTTTTTGAGCCGTAATTTATTCCCACGCGATTTGCAACTTACCGCCGCGCCAAAAGTTGCAAATTGTGTAGGAAAAAAGTTGTGGCTTAAAAACAAAATGGCGCCAAGGAATTAGAGAACTGGATTTGTTTTTTAAGACATTTTTGATAAATACCAATGTATCTATCTATTCTAAGACCCCTCATGAGGGGCAACTAGAAGTAGGGGGGAAGTGTAGTTACTTCTCTTCTTTCGAGTATTTTAAATCTTTATGCCAATAACAAGTAGGAATATCTGGCTGAATGGTTGTGTAGCGAGTAGGATTTGTTATGCTATATTCTTTCCATAAGGTTGACCACGCATTTTTACTTTTTTTTTCAATATACTTATACACTCTTGGACGTGTAGTCCACTGTTCAAAATTTCTCCATCGTTAATACTTTTTTGTTAAGATGTCTACTTCTTCATTATGTTCTAAGCCTGTATGAGCTTAACCCACACAAATTTGATTAACCTTCCTCTTTCTTTTAATTTATTTACTAACATTTTAATTTCAGCAATACGCGTATGAATAGTGTAGTTAATGTCTTGACTGTTAGTAATACTTTGAAGAACAGACAGTGAATCCAATAAAATAGTGCAATGTTCATGTTCATTTCTGATGACGTATTCTAAGGCGTTGAGGATAGCCATAGCCTCCGCACTATAAATAGAGGTATCTTCGATAAGTTTATATGATCTGTGTACAAAATTAAATTAATAAAATTACTTACCTTATGTGACCTTTTTTATCATCTTTAAAATACAATTTTCTATTTTACGAAAATTTTTCCTTTTCCGGAGCGTGTAGCTCGAAAACGGTTGCGAATTCGAAAAAAATTTTCCCTACGACGCACCATTTTCGAGATATAAGCGAAAAAACCAAAAGTGGGACATTCTTTCCCTCCACCCCTCCGGCTCATCTCCTAGGCGTCAGGACTTTTAATATGTTCACTCCCTAAGTACCCTGAACATATA
This sequence comes from Rutpela maculata, assembly GCA_936432065.2. Lineage (NCBI taxonomy): Eukaryota > Metazoa > Arthropoda > Insecta > Coleoptera > Cerambycidae > Rutpela > Rutpela maculata. The sequence continues at coordinate 88,906,225 of OW386287.2, read as the reverse complement.
AAGGAATCGCTTAGATCCCTGCTCACGCACTCTACACCATCTTTGAGCTATGTTGACTGGACTATTTAGACTATTTTGAACTAATAAGATTTGTAGTTTTAATAAAAATAGCAGAGATGTGCTGTGGACACTTTCCATATTTGATAAGTTTGTAAAAGTCATATAATATAATTGTATGGACTTATTTGGTATCACAATGAAGCTTGCATTACATCATCACGAATCAGATTTCACCATAAAATAGCCTATCAATATACCCAATGGAAAGTTAGAATGAAAACTTTCCTTCAGAAAGTTTCCAGGAAGTTATCGCATTTTTACATAATGAAGGTTTTATTGCTAATTCATTGTAGCATTGTGATATTTTTCTATCTGATCAATTTACAGAATTTATGAACATAAAATCGGGGAGGAGGGGACTTGCAACAATATTATTAGTCCTCTTGCTATCTACATCTAATTCTACGATACACGTATCTCATTCATCTAGCTTCATTTATTTTATTACAACAGAATAAATATTTATTAGTTTTTTTATTATACAATATAACTATAAATAATTATAAGTAATTACTGAATAATTTTTCATTTCACAATTTATTCAATTTATCAAACTGTATTCGAATCCAACATAACTATTTCATGGTAAAATTGATATCAAGATATTGGAGCACTCATCGCAGGTTTCTTAAATCTGGATCACATATTCCATGCAGAGATCGAAACGAAGCTTGAGGATTATAATGAACTTTATATTATATATTTTCTGAATAAACTGCCGTTATACGCAAAGTTGTGCGTCAAATACACATGTATTTAGAAACTTATAGTTCAAAAATTAAAAGTGTACTTTTTTAACGATTACTATAAACAGAGTCGATGCATCTCCTGTAACGTGTTTGCTTGAGTCGACACAGCTGGTTTGCCAATCTCTCTGGGGTACGGGCAAGATCAGGCAGGATCTTATCGGAAACATTCCAACACGACCAAGATTTTTAAAGAATTTATAATTGTCGTTATAAATTAAACTGCTAAAATAATTGTACTGGATGTTGGCGTCTGCGAATTTACCTCACATTTTCCTCTAGTGTACAAACTTAGATTCTATTTCTACCTATACCCATAGGGCTAATGTAATTTTTCGTTCTATTGCTACGTAAATTAACTCATCAAATGTACAACAGATTTTGTTAACAAGCAATATTTTTATTTTCTTTGGATAACTTGATTTTCATTTTTCAAACACGAGTGTTTGGGAATTGAGATATCTTTCAAATGAGGTGCAATATTACACCAGTTAGTTGCCTCTTAGATATTTGTTTGAGTTTCGAAAGGCTTTGGCGCAACTCTTGAATTTTCAAAAACTTATGGATTATCACAAAATAGTTCATTCAATATAATTAGACCTTAATCTTGTCCGGATCTTACTTAATTATTTCAAAAGTTAGGAGGGGGTGACTTTAGATGAACGAAACATATTTAAAAATATTTAAATGATTAGTTTTTATATTCTGAAATATCTTGTAATTCACTTTTTCAATAATGGATGAAGTATACATCCAATATACATTGTGCACTAAACAGGACAAACGCAAGTAACAGTAACTAGAGGTTTTAACTTCGGAATAATGCCATATGAATTGGATTTCGTTCATTTTTGACAGCTTAATAGTAAATGCATCAAAGAAAAGTTTCCATATTATGAAGAGGCTTGCTAATTTATAGGAGGTGGATGCTATCCCTTTTCAGGGTGGCACCTAAAAAAAAAACGAAAATATTGGAGCTGAAAGAGAATCAAATTTTGAGAAGAAAAGACTTGCAACTTTTCATTTGAATTGATAGTCTTTAAGTTATAACGATTTGAAAATTAGGATATTAGCTTGAAAAAGAGGCATTTTAACACGATTGTTGTCAAATAACTTATTATTACTGCGGTTATTATTGTAATTGTCCAGCCATTAAAAGTTTTTTATCACCTTAATGTAATTTTTTTTGGTCCTTTTAAAACACTTGCTTTAGAAAAATTTTCGATCCGCCATATTTTACCCGCGATTTTGATTTTTTAATTTTTGACTTCAGATTTATTATTAGCGATCCCTAAAATACATGTTTCAAAAATAAATGAGTAATAATTTTTCAAATATTAAATATCTAAATTTAGGGCCGGTTTTCACCCCCCTGAGGGTAAGAGCAAGTGTCCAGACCATATATCAACTGAATATGATACCTTTTACTACAATATTAACACTAATAACCCACGAAGAAAGATTGTCATTACATATGTGATTATTCCGAAATTTGTAATATTTTTTACCTACTGTACTATATTGTGTATCTCATAACCACTTTACTACATTTTAGTTTATAATTATTTTTAAATAGTTAAAATCTGCTAAAAATTTGCATATATGTCACAACTTTTGATTTTTAAAATATTGTTAATTTCTTTTGTGGCCTACCTCTTCTTCTGCCTCCCACTGGTTGGTGTTGAGGATATGTTTTGCAGAAGTCATGGTGGTTCTTTCTTTTCTTGGGGTTATTTATATTTTATCGTCATGCCTATGTTCGCTTAATCTCGCTCTGAAATATCTACCATCAGGCCTATGTAAACTTTTTCACAGTTTCCGCAAGGAATTTTGTATACGTTGCCAGATTCTAGTTTTTCTTGTGTTTTGGCTTATAAAAAAAACATTTTTAGTGATGTTTGTGTACTATCATTATTGGATACCTTGTATACATTTTCTGAACGATTTCTTATACAGGGTGTTCTATTAGTAGATATCCAAAATGAACAAGACGATAGACAATATTGGTCCTATTTTGGACGTTTTAAAAATGACGGATTGTTTTTTTCTATTTTTTCTTTTGGGTGTATCCCACCTTACACTAAGACTTTTCTCATTGTAAAAAAATAACTGCTGCAGCGAGGTTATTTTTTTATTGGTGCTATCTCAATAGTGTAGTCACCTAACCAAACACCATTTATTCAAGTATCATTACGATAATTGAATAAACGTTTTTTTTTTGCAAAATATTGTGCAGTATTCAAATGTTTCATGCCAAGCGATTAAAAAAAACGTACTACAGAAAAAAAACTGGGTATTAAGGTTGCTGTGACTACTACACCGGTCATAATGTGGCATTAAGTGAAAAATGTAAAAAATTATGAATTATGAAAACAAACCAGTACTTTGTAGTACAGATATTTTTGGTGTTTGTGTGTGTTACAAGAAACAATTTAAAATAGCAGAATAGCTAGATTTCAAGTTGAAAATACTTGTAAGTTAAAGATTTAAAAGTATATATACCTATAAATTATTCTGTTGTTTGTGGAGCTCCTAATATGCTTGTTCGTAATTTGCAGAACATATTTTTTAATATACGAGAAACTACTTTAAGTGTATGTTATTATTAACCCTTTCACTGCCCTTGACGTATATATTCGCCGACCGATTAACTGCTCTAGACGAGTATACTCGCACTCTTAGTAATAATAGGATCAGGCTGCTCTACCCGAACAAACTCGCTCACATCACATATGTTTTTTTTTTGCATCTGGCCATTAGCCATACAGCTATATTACACTATGATAAGAACCATTAAAAAAAAACGCTAAACATGCAAAGCGATGGGCAGTTTTCCGTTAGATAGAATGGTTCACTCGCTCGCATGATATTTTGAGATATTACACAATGATAAATGTCCTGTCCCTTTTTTCGATTCCTGTCTTATAACTTGGAAACCATGCGTCGTACGCAAAAAAGTATTCTATGCAAAATTAAACATAAGTAAATTTGCTATCAGAATATTTATATTCATTCCTATGTGTTATAGTTTCCGAGATATTCGCCAGCGAAAAGCGGTAATTAATAAACGAATCAATTAGGTATCTGACATTTCTGTATCAAAACTGTTTACCGTGGTCTGCTAATAAATCACAGTCACAAAATAATCTTTATTTTACAACACTCGATGTATTTACTAACGTAATATTTTGTCGAAATCTATACATTTCCTTAAATATACAGTATGACTCACTTAAGATGAAGGCACCTTTATAACTTTTTTATTTTGTTTCCGATTTGAATCAAATTTTACTCAACTATAGAACAAATTAGGATCTACTTATGATCAGAAAAATATTCGCCTGCCACAAAGGCAAAACCACCTGCGGTACCAAAATTTGCGGAATAGAATTAAAAATCATATTAGTGAGTTTTGACAAATTTCACGTATCCACCACAAATTGCGGCAACTGAGGACCCCGTTTGCCAGATGAGCTTATGTATGAGAAATCCCCCATTAATAACCAAATTAAATTTTGGTGTATGTACGTCTTTTGCGCCGATCCGATGCATTTCTTTAGAATATTTAACATTCAAAATGTTTTTTATTTTTTTCCGCATATTTTGGTACCCCAGGTGGCTTTGTCTTTGTAGCAGATGGATGTTTTCTGGTCATAAGTAGATCCTAATTTTTCTATACTTGAGTAAAATTTGATTCAAATCGGAAACAAAATAAAAAAGTTATAAGGGTGTCTTCATTTTAAGTGAGTCATACTGTATATTTAAGGAAATGTATAGATTTCGACAAAATATTACATTAGTAAATACATCGAGTGTTGTAAAATAAAGATTATTTTGTGACTGTGATTTATTAGCAGACCACGGTAAACTGTTTTGATAGAGAAATGTCAGATACCTAATTGATATATTTATTAATTATCGATTTTCGCTGGCGAATATCTCGAAAAATATAACACATAGGAAGAAAATTAATAAAAGCATTCTTGTAGGAAATTGAATTATGTTTAATTTTGCATGGAATACTTTTTCCATACGACGCATCGTTTTCGAGTTATAAGCCAAGAATCGAAAAAAGCCTCCCCCCCCCGCAGCACCAGGGCTATGTTCTACACATTCCTGAAGAGGAAAATTCACCCCCCCTCAGCTGAAAATGATCAAACTCTTAAATTAACCAACCTGCACTTTTTAAGATGACCTTATAATAGTAGACCAGTGCCAGACCGGTTTCCAAAGGCCAAAAGTCTGAAAAATTCTTAGCAGTATATGGATGGTGGGAAAATTTAGGATTAATGGTATATAATTGGGGAAAAATCGATTGGATCGCAACAGATAACCAGAAGTGGGGTGGGGGTGTGAAAAGGTGTGTGTTTAGTGGTAAAACGTGGTTTTGTACAATTTCTGGCAAAAGTAGACCTCCTATCGAAAAAAGTTTAATGTAAAAGTTGTAGATAATTGAGAGATCTGCAACTTTTATTTGAACCATTTTTTTTACATAACCTCAAAAATATTGAGAAAGACGCGAAACGAAACGAAAAACCAATTTTTTGTTTTTTTATTTCTATCTTCCACAAAAATAATTTAATTTGGATGAAATTCGGTGAAAATGTACATTGTTATGCATCAAAAAAGCTGTAATTTTTTTGAAGCGTAATATTCATTTTTTTGATTTTTTGCGAATTTAATTTGAAAAAAGGCCTAATTTTCAATCAAAAAAAGTTGATTAACAAAATTTTGATTTTTGAAAATTTCAGGACGGTATTTTTTTCGTTAAAATCTCTACTTTAAGATTGTGTAAAAAAATCATTCTGTTACTGTGGAAAAACATTGTCAAAAATTGGAAAAACCAAAAAAACGCTTTTTTCAAGATCGATTTTTCTGTAAATGTCACTAATTCTTCATTGTTCATTTAAATGAAGTGTTTTAAGTGGTACAAAACGGTAATTTCAATGTAATACGTACTAAGGAAACTTTAATTAACCGTTTAAGGCTCGGACTGCTGAAAACCGAAATGTTTAAACAATAATTTTACCTAAGAAATTGCTTTATAGGCAAGAAAAAAACTTTTTTATGTTTTATGGGCACATATAGATTGAAACAATTTTATTGATATACATATTTTAAAATATTCAAAATTGAAAAATTGAATTATGGCGGGGCAGTTTTACTACTACGTGCTCTCGAATGCGCGCGCACTTTTGTTCGTTCTTTTCTTCCAGATCGCTTGCAACCCACCTGTCCTTGCCTTTTCACACGTTCACAACTGGCACGTCATTGTTTACACCGTTATTCATCGTAATTTTCAATAGTAACTTCTGTGTTTCTCCTCATATAATTTGCTTTATATGATATGAAAAAGTATTTGGAGTATGAGCTTGCTCCATTTCCGTTGTCAATATTTACAGAAAATGGCCTCAGAGAAAATGTGAAATCGCATGTTTACGATGAATTTACGAGCATTGATGCATTGCCGATCTCCAGTAATACTGTACACGTTGTTGATGGTGGATTTCTGCTACACAAAGTAGTTTGGCAAAAGAATGATACGATTGATGAAATCGTTAATAAGTATTTGGATTACGTACAGAGCCACTACGCAGCAAACAGTTACGTTGTATTTGATGAAGCTGATGTGACAATTGTAAAATCATTACCCTTAAACACACACCTTTTCACACCCCCACCCCACTTCCGGTTATCTGTTGTGGTCCAATCGATTTTTCCCCAATTATATACCATTAATCCTAAATTTTCCCACCACCCATATACTGCTAAAAATTTTTTTTTATCAAAAACTATTGGCACTGGTCTATAGCTGTAAGTTTGTAACAAAGCTTCTAATCACTGTGACCTAAAATTACAAGAATAGCATCAAAACGGCACTGTCAATATTAAAAACTGACAAGGCAAATAAGTCATACATAACAAATTTGTACGTAACATGGCATGACATTTCAAAATCCATTTCAAATAATCTTTATCACAGAACTAAAATTCTCACGTGTACAATAATGAACGAAGAATCAACTTATGAAGAAGTAGAATCAATATGTGAAGCCTGTGACGAGGAATCAACCTCTTCTAGCATACCAATAACTAAGGACTCTTCACTCTTAATAGCGATTATTGCAGATGAAGATACTTGCGTTGGATACCTACTTGGCGGTATTGGACAAGTTGATGAAGACCAAAATCCGAATTATTTTGTCGTAGAGCAAACAACTACATCTAGTGACATCGAAGACGCTTTTCGAAAATTCATAAAGAGAAAAGATATTGGTATTGTTCTTATAACTCAAAAGGCTGCTGAAATGATACACAATACTTTTCATACATATAAACAAAAAATGCCCATGGTAATCCAAATACCTGATAAAAATGGACCTTATGAAATATACATCGACCATCTTTTGAAAATAGCTGGTTTGTCTGATAAGTATTTCAAAGAAGATATCTATGGTCCTCGTGAGCCGATAAGTATAGACGAAAAGAAAATGTAGCCATTCTTCATTTCACCGAAAATAAATTATAACTTGAAAAATTTGACTTTTACATTTACATAATAGTGGAGTCAAATAAGTATCGAATGGAATTGTTTATTTTAATTTGCTTTAAGTGGCAAGCGTAATGATAAGCGTTTCATTAAATATGTTCGTTGAATTGCTTCATATAAAATTTAAACAATTTATGTCGCAAAACTAAAATTTTCGGCTAATCTATTATCTTCGGTCCTAGTAATCGCATCGCTAAAATAAAAATTATGAGGTTTTTGGTTCTTGTACGCACAGTAAATCACATTTTTTTTTTTCACCCACTTTAATAATGGGGTGGTAATGGGGGGTGGCTACCAAAAAATTTTTGAGACCTTGTAGCTTCTCTTGTAAATATTAAATACCAATTTTAGACTCTTACCTCCTTGATTTATCTATTTACTCCCATTTACCCCAATTTACCCCCCAACCCTTCAACGGAAAAAGATGAGAATATAATCAAGTTCCAAATCACGTTAAGATACATACGTGTACCAAATTTCAAATTAATATCTTAAACGGTTCCAGAGTAATCGTGCGCACAAAAAAAGTTACAGACAGATCGACAGACTTTTTTTCGCTCAAACTTAAAATATCGACGTTTCATGACATCCTATGCCTATTTGAACAATAAAAATTTTCATTTTTTTTTTTTTCGTTACTATACTTCCACTGGATGTGGAAGTAATACCAGATTATTCGCAGTAACATTTTGAGTATAACCATAGTCCATTTACTAAAGAAAGAATGTGCCAGCTTCGTTGACTCAAAACCGATTTTGATCATTTTTTTTTTTAATTTCGGAAAAACTTCCTCATAGGTGAGAAGGTGTGTTTTTTATTTTTTCAATTGTTATTAGCAAATAAGTGCTTTTTAATACACTCTTAATTAAACAAAAGTATAACTCTTTTATTATTTAAACAATTGCCTGAAACTTAATATCATAAGATTTTTGCAGATTTTGGGATTTATCGCAGATTACGAATCTGGCCTCAAATTGGTCTAAAAGCAAAATGGCGTCGAAAGACTATTTTTTTTCTTTTTAATTTTCATTAGATGTCTGACTCACCTCCCTTATTTATATCTCCCTAAAGTGTTAAATAATCAGCATTCGGTTGATTTTTTGGAGGCCATTGAAACATTTTAACATGATTTTTGCTGAATGAGGATATTTCTGATTTTGTACCTGTATTTTCGTTGTTTCGGAAGTGGTGGGAGGGGGGAGGAGGGGGTGACAGGGGGTAAAAAGGGAGGATAGGGGAAAGTTTCGTTTGGGGTGGAATCGATTAAATATTGTTAGTAGATACTAAAAAAATGTTTTTCAAATTTTTTCCTCAAGAAATAAAACAGGCCGAAAACCGGCCTTAGAGACCCTCCTCCTTTACGACTGGCAATCATAAACTTGGTAAGTATGAACCCCGAGTGCGAAAATATATTCGCCATCTTTGAAAAGTGGTGCGAAGGTCTTGCCTTTCACGATAATTGGCGGAGCATCGGCTCTTTCTACCGCATGTAGTAGTTACCTTTGTAATTCAATGAGTATCACAAATTTACGACTGGCAGTCAGAAACTTGGTAATTATTAACCTCTCGAAAAATACATTCGCCGTCTTTAAAAAGTAGCGCGAAGGTCTTGTCTTTCACGATAATTGATGGAGTATTATCGGAGCTTCCTACCGCATATATTGGTTACCCGTGTAATTCGATGAATATTATAAATTTACGACTGGCAATCAGATACTTGTTAAGTATGAATCTCCTCATTGCGAAAATACGTGCGCCATCTTTGACAAGTGGTACAAGGGCCAGTTATAGGGGGTTGAAACGTCTAAGCGCCTGGTTCCACTATAATTATTATACTCTTCGCAAAAACGAAGAGTATATTGTATTTGATCGACACATTTCTAAATCAGTAAATATCGCTCGTAGAGAAAATTTTCATATCATTATGTTAGTGAACGAATTCTGAACAACTTTCAAAATGTCCGTCCGCCCGTCCGTCCGTCCGTCACGTTTCTTGTAAGCACGATAACTTAAGAAAGAAAAGTCCGATTGTATTGAAATTTGGAAAGTAAGTTAGCATTAGCTAGAGGAAGAACCCTATTGTTTTTGAAAAAAATCAATCAGTAAATAAAAAAGTTATTAATCATTTAAATAAAAAAAAAATTTTTCATAATTTCTGTTATTTGTATTTAAATAGAAATCTTACGAAATGTTATTCCCTATAATTTTTTTTTGTTTTTATATTTTATCAATATATATATTTCATAATAATGTATCTAATCCGTTGAAATATAATTTTTGAACGATATTCATTCAAGTTTTGTGGTAAGATGAGATAGCCCAATGGCTAAAGCATTTGCCTTTCAAGACATCCGTCGTTAAGCCAAACTGGACCTGCCTCGCCCAGCTCTGCAATCACCACGGCACTCAGCGGAGTGGTTGTCTGGCTGGCTCCGGGACAGGTTCCGGCAAGGCGCATAAATGTATACACAAATGTTTAATAAATTGTTATTGTTGTTGTTGCCTTTCAATCCAAAGGTCTCGTGTTCGATCCCTCACATGGCGATTTTTTTTCATATATTTTTTTTTCACAACAAAGTTGTGTCATTATTTACAAGAAAAATGCGAAGAGTATTCTATAGAATGTGTAACAATTATATAAAAAGCTCAGTAAATCGGCGAAGAGTATAATGCTTCCACTAGTTTATTACACTCTTCGCAAAAACGAAGAGTATATTGTATTTGATCGGCACATTTCTAAATCAGTAAATATCGCTCGTAGAGAAAAAAATTTCATATCGTTATGTTAGTGAACGAATTCTGAACAACTTTCAAAATGTCCGTCTGTCCGTCCGTCACGTTTCTTGTAAGCACGATAACTCAAGAAAGAAAAATACGATTGTATTGAAATTTGGAGAGTAACTTAGTGTTAGCTAGAGGAAGAACCCTATTTTTAACAAAATAGATTGGTAAATAAAAAAGTTATTAGTAATTTAAAATTTAAAAAAATATTTTTTACATTTTTTTTTTAGTTTGTAATAAATAGAAACCTAGAAATGTTATTTCCTATCACTATTTTTTTTTTAATACATTTTACTAATGTGTGTTTCCTAATAATCACAATAAATTATCTAATGGTATATATTACACTCATTAACAATTTTAGTAATAAGAAATGGTGGTGTAGCGGCAAGAGTTCCATCTCGCAATCCAAATTTATGCGCCTCATCTCTGATTCGGGCAGATACACCTCCCTCAGAGATCTATATAATCGTTGCCACGACATAACGCCACTAGCGGACTACGTCCAAGAAATCTCCCAAAAATTCTATCAATTCAAACTGGGCGATAGTCCGCTAACCCGCAACATAACACGAATCAGACAGCATAATGCGATCCTTTTCGATATCCGACACCCCTTACCATACCAGGCGTTGCCTATCTTTCGGCCTCTCTAACCACACTTCCCTCTACGACAACTTCTCCTTCCCCCACCTTTAATCTTCACCAAAACCTACAACCAACCCCTCTCTATTCCCTTTATTTGTTTTTACCTTTTTTGTTCCTTGTCTATTTTTTGTCTCTAAATTCAGTCTCGGCCAATAAATTCTTAACAAACCAAAATTTCACATAACATTACAGACTTTTAACTATCAACGACAGTTTCCTGGCGTCAGGAAGACTACCAGGGTGGAATTGTCTCAAACGGGTTTTTTCGTTGAGTTTTGTTTACCCGTGCCAGCAATCAAAATTTTTAAGTGTTCGCGTGTGCGCGAAATCGATTGTTTTTTACAGTTTTAATTTTAATTATTTTTAAGTACCCTTGTGTACTACGTTATACGATACCGTTAAATTTAAGCCTTTTTCCATTAGGCAGGAGTTTTAACTCAGCAAATAATTTTCGTCACCGCCAAACCGGACCCTACCCGCCCAGTCTCATACCCACCTCGGTGATGTTCGCCGTGGTTGTCTGGCTGGCTCCGGGCCGGACTCCGGAATGGCGCATTATTGTACCTTGTGATACATTAATAAATGCTTGTTGTTGTTGCAATCCAAGGGTCCCGGGTTCGATCCTTCGCATCGTGATTTTTTTTTTCATATATTTTTTTTTCACAACGAAGTTGGTATCACAAAATTTAGAATGTCCAAAAACTAACATTATTTACAAGAAAAATGCGAAGAGTATCCTATAGAATGTGTAACAATTATATAAAAAGCTCAGTAAATCGGCGAAGAGTATAATGCTTCCTCTAGTTTTCATTCTAATAAAGTTTGTATTTTTCTGATTAGTTTCTCTTCTAGTTTTAATTATTCTCTCTTTAATCACCCTCTCGTACATGTGACACACACACACAAACTCGCTCGCGCGCACCCAATTTTCTGATTGAATTACACGGATAACCAGTACATGCGGTAGGATGCTACGACACGGCGTCAATTATCGTGAAAAGCAAGACCTTCGCACCACTTTTCAAAGATGGCGAATGTCTTTTCGCACTCGGTCCATACTTACCAGGTTCCTGATTGCCATTCATAAACTTATCATTTTTTTTATCTGACTTTTAAATTTGGGCGAGCGTAGCATAAAATTTGAGATCCGCGACCCAAAAAACATTTATATAAGAAATAAAATCAGAATAAAAAAAAATTGGCCCTTTTCCGCCATTTTGGATCCTCATTTTCTATTTTAGTTGAATTTTAATGTCAAATTCGCAATCTAATAAAAATAAAAAAAAGAACTGCAAGAATTCCTCAAGGAGCACAAACGGTTTTTCTATTCCTAAAGACTGCAAATGCGTAAGTATGGTTAAATAACCGAATCATTTATGCCAACTGCAAATCTAAAGCCTTTTAGCTTTTTTTGCTAACCGTCGGGTTGTCCACGAGAGAAGGGAAAGTGCATGGACATTCTTAACAGATCTTAATCACGATGCAATCGGTGAACTATATTCAAGTCAAATGGGTACCCAATCATAATCTGGCAAATCCTGACTACAACTTTTATTCGTGTTAAATTGTATTTTCTGCGCATCGCGGAGAACAATATTGTGTGTATTTTTACAACGTAAATAAATTATTTACATTTATATTATCTGAAAGAACAAATTAATAAAAAATGTAGACTTAATTGCACTAGCAATTAAGTCAGTTAGCTATAGTAATAAATTACTGTTTGTACTTTTAATTGGGATGATCACTAGTAAATTTCTATTCCAAACAAAAACTTGAATAATCAAATACAACGTACTTTATTTTCGCAGTTAAGTCACGGATTGATGGGACAAGATAAAATATTAGTTCACTGGCGTATGCAAAATTCGATCGTGGAAGGGGGTTACAATTGGTATTATAGCAAATAAAAAGATTAAAATGTTGATCTACATTACCAGGACTTCTAATAATGCACTTTCGACGTCCAAATACAAAGCAACAAATAAATCATTCATTCTGACTGTAACTGATGATTTAATAGAATAGTCAAAGCAAAAACCTTGGAGATAACAGAGGACGTGTAAAATTCTGCACTTGTTATGACAATTATTGCACTGTTAAAGAAATTGTTTCATTCCTTACAGAAATTGTTTTTAGAGCTTCCCGAGAAAAATTAGGATTACCAACCCCATCTCATAACGTATAACTGTTTCAGAAGTGTTGCTGATGTTCTTTCTATTCTTTTTAAGTATTCGATGCCGTTTTTAGAACAGCTTGTAGCTGAATTAGTAGTTTTTCTACTCCCTTATGTAAATTTGCTGTGTTCTGTACAGTCTGTAGAATGGATAAGTAAGCAATTCCAGTCAACTGAACGGATTGCACAAACTACTATTGTGCAACAAGAGTGGATATGATATCCATATCGCACGATAAAGAAGTTTGAGCACGACGCCGTAGGCGGAGTGCTTCAAATCTTTTGAGTGCGATATGGATAATCCACTCGAGTTGTACAGTATACTTTTTCTACGACCAGCTTAAAAAACTACAAAATTTATTAAACATTAATATATTACACAAATACACACTGACAGTACACACTGACAGATACTTTGACAACTTACGCACTAATTTGATTTTAAAACGAATAGTTGTCTATGTACTTAATACACAGACTGTGAGTGGTCGGTTTCATTTCATATCCATCCTAGAACTGATATGAAATATATCCGTTCAGTTAACTGGAATTGCCTAGTTATCCATTCTACAGACTGTACAGAAAACAGCAAATTTACATAAGGGAGAAAATGGTCTGTCCGGCGGACCATACCAGTGTATTTTTATGTATCTGCTGCTCTGGTCCGCAGGCTAGACCGGTTTTTCTTTGGTTTGGGAGTGTTTTTTGGGGTTGGGGGTGAAAAACGAGCGAATCTAACAATTCTGACTTTGGATTCGGTTTCATCCGGTCCAAATACATGAGGATACACTGGTCTGGTCCGCAGGCCAGACCATTTTTTTTGCGTGGCTGTGTCATTAAACAAAAAAAGTAAAATACTTGAAAAAAAAATTTCTGCGATGAATGATTTTAAATATCGAGGAAACTGGTTCTATATACATCCAAGAATGTGTAAAAAAAGAAAATTCCGAATGGCAGAAACTTTGATTTAAATTTGATTGTAGGCCACCTTGGTCTTTTTTAGTTTTTAAAATATAATTTGATCGGATAGTGTATTCACTCAGACGTTCCATTCTAAGAAATGGCAAAGGGTCCGGTATTATTTTAAGTAAGGACAAGGAAACGAATACAAAACTAATTAAGACGTTACTAAAAATTTAAAAATAGAATAAAACGTAAAAAAAACTCTTTAAAAACAAGCTTTAGGTGTACTAAAACGAAAAAAATAAAAATATAAGACGTTACTAAAAATTTAAAAATAGAATAAAACGTAAAAAAAACTCTTTAAAAACAAGCTTTAGGTGTACTAAAACGAAAAAAATAAAATATGTTGAATTAATTGTCTTAAGAGCTTGTCGCGTTAATAGAAAAAAAACTTACTTAGGTACTTACAATCTCTGTCAACAAAATTAATGCTTGTAGGAACTTCGTTAATTCAACATATCTAGCTTATTTTTTTTGTTTTAGTACACCTAGATAATAATAAAAGCTTGTTTTTAAAAAGTTTTTTTACATGTAATTTTTTAAACTTTAAAAGAAGTAACAGAAAAATCTATTGGTTTTGTAAACGTTTTATCTATATTTTTTTATGTAATCATTACTTACCTCGAGCATCCCATTTCAAATGATTTCTATGAATATTGTTCCTTACCTGAAACAAAACAAAAATTAGCACAATCGCCCACTTTGTTTAAGAGAAAGCTTAATAATAAATTTTGTTATGTAAAATTAGTATTGTTTTGCACACATCATAAAATAATTTAGAGCATCCAATCACGGAATCCTGGGCCCTGAGCCCAGTTTTCAATTTCCTTAGACTTGGGATTATAACTAGGGTTTTCAATCCCGGGTCGGGATTAGGCTTTCGGGATGATCGGAATTAGATATTTCAAATGCCGGGATTTCCCGGGATCCAGGGATTACAAATTTCGAGGCTCAAAATACATCGTCAAATATTAACATAAAATTAAAACTAACAATTATTAAATGTGTTTTATTTATTTGAATGAAATAGTAATAGAAAATAAAAACGAACAGTTTAAAATTTATTTTCTAAAAAGGATCTTAGAAGAACTAGAATGTATTTCTAATGTTTCATCGCCTAGTCTGTACGGGATTTTTGTACAGAGCCCACCAGCATTAGAAAAGGTACTCTACATTTCTGGGAGGTATAATTATTAAATTCTGATACGCAATTTTTTAATTTTTTCCTAAAAACGCCATTTCTTGTTTTACAACTGTTTGTAGGTTCAATGACCATATCACCGCCTTTTCCTTCAGCTTCTTCCTACTTCTTTGAATTTCTTCATTTATTTTATGAGTTTCTGTTTATACGTTTTTGTGAAATTACTCTTTTATGTTTATTGGTATTATACGAATGTATGATGTATGTGACATTTATATTTGCTAAGTTGGTTAGATATTATATTATACAATAACATGAAGTAAACAAATTAGTAAAGCCGTTTACATCAAATTTTGATTGAAAACAATATTTCGGAGAATTCCGAGCATATTCCAGTCCTGAAGGATGCGCGGGATTGATTTTTAAAATCAAGGGATTTTCGGGACCATAAATTCGTCCGGGATCGCGGGACTGAAAACCTTAATTATAACATTTCAATCCCGAATTTTCGATATAATTATGACCACATTTAAACGTGGGAACCGTGCGCTTTTTTTGAGATGTGAAATGTGGGGTTCCCACACTAGGCGAACCAGCCTGTATTTACTGTTTGAGCGGGACTTCCCCGACGCGTAATGTGATATCTCGATCGTTTGGTTTGTTTAGTTTCTATCTAAACGTAGCAGGCTTAAAACAGTATACAGATTCGGTAAATGTAGTTTTATATATCCTGAAATAAATGAATGCAAGAGAGAAAACAGAGAAATTTGGAAAAGAAAGACGGATATACTCCTTGCAGCACACTCCTTACTCGTGAAATCGTATTTCAATCAACTTGTGTACCAACGCAGGTATCAGTACCTATTGCTTCTAACCGCGAGCGCATTTGCGGGAGTTGGGAATCTAAGTAGCACTAGCTACGATGCATTTTAACCCTTTCACGACGGGAGCCGCAAAAACGCGCAAATCTCTGATTGACATATGTGCGGGAGACGCATATTTTCGAACGCCGTGAATACTACTTAAAATCGGGAGGCGCAAAATTGTGGTCTGATATTCGCTTAAAAGCATCTTCAAGCTGTAGCTTGTTAGTTGCAGAAAAGCTGTGGTCTGAAAAACAGTTGTCTACTCGCAGTTTATTCTTGAGTGTGTCAGACAGTCTATTGTGCGTAAACAGCTGCAAATTTTTCTTAAAATAAATTGCATTTTTTACAAAATGAACAGGAAAAATAAATATTTAGCAGATGATGAGATTGAAAAAATTTTTTTTAGATGTAAAAAGGCTTGGATGTTATTATGATGTGGGGGATATGTGGTGTTGGAATATTGATATTAGTTCTTCAGTATACAAATTCTGTATATACCAAATAAAAATGCACGCGAACAATAATAATTATTATTAAAAAAAAAAAAATTATATTATTAATGAAGTAAGAACGTTGTATGCTTTTAACAATTATATATTATATATTTGCATAGCTATTAAATAAAACGTTTATCTTCTATCTTCGTTTATTTCAACTTGCGCATATAAGCGCGCGTGTCTTTGGAGTCGGGAACCGCATTAATGCGCGAAACTAATAAACGGGAGACGCACGATTGCGAGAACGCAAAAAATCCCCGTTTGTGAGGCCAGTCGCCTAAAAAAACGCCCGATGCGAAAGGCGGGGGTCGACTAAAGTCGAGAAGCACATTCTTACGTAAAATTTTCTGCCACATTCGAATTTCGAGTTCACCAATTCATTCGGAATTCAGTCGAATAAAACTAAGCATTAAAAGTATGATTTCAACGATTGTTAAATTTTTTTGGAAATGGTTTTGGTTATCAGGAAGGTACAGTGAAGTTTTCTCCAATTTTGGAGGTGAGCGTTTTTTTTTTAATTGAGTTCTAATTTTGAAAAACGTGTTTTTGTCTCGTTTTTTTTTTAATATCTCTGGTTCTGTTCATCGGATTAGGCCAAACCTAGAAATCAAAATGTTTGTAAACAAATGGTGAACAAAACTACATAGGTCTAAATCCTATCAGCCAGTTTTTTTTTTTTGCAAAACAATAAAAACCACGAAAATTTCTAATTTTACATAAACCGAAATTACTGAAAAAATAATTAATGTTTTTAATGAAATTTGGTGAAATTATAGATCTTGTAGTTGTAACGTGTTATGGGAAATTACAAATAAAAATATTTATTATTTTCCCTAAAAAACGACATTGTTGAAAAGTTTTTAAAGCTTCATAAAAAACTGTCATTTCGTCCCGCTAAGGATTTTTTTTCTTAAATTGTAGCTTTTTGAACGAGCTTTACAATTGTCATAAAAATCAATTTTTTGTATTATTTTAAAGTCACATTTCGCGCATTTTTGTAAAATGCATTTTTTGTATCGAAAGAATGTATCCAGCCAAATACTTTTATCATATATTAAAAGTGCTTCGAAAACGGACAATTAAAAGAAAATTTGACCCTTCTACATGAATTAGAAGCTGAGATATCGTACCTTTTGCGTTTCATGAATTTATTTCTGTACATGTACATATATTCTTTGAGCCCAAATTATTAGTGCTTATTTTCTAATGTGTGATAGTTAAATGTTGCTAATTATAAAAAAAAATTGAATTAAACAAGTTCTTAACAAAAGTATATATATAAGCAATTCCATTTATTTCCATTATTATAAATACGATGTGTCTTGCGGCTTCCCTTCCCTTTATGTTGCCTCAATAATATTTCACAGAGATTATTTTTTCATCAAATGGAACCATTTATACGGGTGGGAAATTAAACATTTTGAATTCGAAAAAGTATATTATTATACTCTTCCCAAATACGATAGCGAAGATTTGATCGGCACACTTCTAAAACCGGAAATATCGCTCGCAGACAAAAAATTTTCATATCATTGTGTTAGTGAACGAATTCTGAACAACTTTCAAAATGTCCGTCTGTCCGTCCGTCACGTTTCTTGTAAGCACGATAACTCACGAAGGAAAAATCCGATTGTACTGAAATTTGAACAGTAAGTTAATGTTGTTTGCTAGAGGAAGAACCCTATTTTTTAACAAATAGTCCTTGGCGTAAAGGAATAAAATTGAGGTTCGTGTGCTCCTTGATGAAGGAGTATAGGGAATGGTACCATCCGTTTCAGAAAAATATGTAGATTATGAATCGCGATGGTTACTATCTCATAGCCGCGACAAATTTTTTTTTCAGGGGGTTTTGTGTAATATAAATAGAAAAATTCGATTTCCATTATTTACAGATTTTTTAAAAATTTTATGTGAGTGTACATATAATAAAAAATATTATAATACTGTTTCAAGGCCAGGACAATACAGATTTTTTTATTCTATCTCAAAATGAGGCATTCACTAATTAAATTGTTAATACCATATGAAAATTATTTCAGAAAACAATTATTTCACTTAAATTTTACTAACACTGGCAATACTGCTCTCTATGAAAATATTGACTGCAGAACGGCTGATCTGAAGGGTCAATGCTATGCGCGCGCATTCGTAACTTGTAGCATCTCTTTGTTTGAGTCATAGAGAGACAGTCAGCGTTACCAGTGTCAGAACATTCATACTGAAATTAGTACATTTTGACCACAATCAGTACGTCAGTGCTACTTTCATTGTGTCAGTACATTCTTTGTATGAAGTTTAGTGGCTTTTACTTTGTAACTGTAGACTCCTATTTTTTATTTGGTATTTTATATTTTTTTGTCTTGCGCCCACGAAACCCACTTTTCGAAGACAATATAATTTTAAGTCAAATTTCTAATTTTTTATTTGTGGCTGTTTGACCATGAAAAATTCGAAAATTTCGCCAGCGGCGCATTTTACAATCCCATAAGCCCGCCTATGAATAAGAGGACGTAAATATTTCATTTGCCTAAAAGCGCGCTAACCCTTAATCCGGCCCTGGCATGAACTGGAAAATTTTGAATTCTTATATTCAATTGTTTAGCGTAATTTATTTGAGATACTTTTTTCCTCAACCTCCCCTTTCAGCTGAAATCTAGATATGCACTGAAAGGCGCATGTTCGCGCTCAAAAGGCTTGGCGCGGCCCTTCAAAGAAGAAACATGTAGCTTTTGGAACATTATACTTTCAAATATAAAGATCATTGTATAATAATACATATATGAACTCGGAACATAAGACATTAGCGATGAAATAGGTAAAACCTCTACCATTTCTAAAAATTTAAACATAAAAACTTGAGTCTTTCACATTTTACTCTTGAAGTAATGTATAAAAAGATCCGATGAGTGAAGAAAATCTCAAAAATTTATTTTTGAAGATGTACACTTCCAAAATTTCAAAATGTTGAGAAAAAGATAAAATTTTATATACACCATCCATTTCTCTGGTTTAAATCGCGCTATTAGATCTCTGTAGGTGCGATTTTTAAAGCTTGAAATGTGTACCTTAAGATGCTTCAAGGGGATTTACCTTAAAAATTAATTTATATAAAAATAAAAACAATTTGGTCTAAAATTCGTGAAATTATGGGTAAAATAAAAGTTAATAACTTTTATAAAAAAAAAATATTTAGCCTACCTATGCAGCACATGTCTATAGTAGGACCTCAAAATAAGTAAATCTGATGATGAAAAAATTTTGGAATATATATAAACCTATACTTTTCACGAAATATTGAAAAAAATCAAGTTTTTTCGATAAATCAACTCAATGTTGATTGTTACTATAATTTTTATCCTGTTTAAAATATCGAAAACATATTAAAAATATTCACGTGGTACAGGGCCATGAGTCAAATTAATAATGCTTGAATAATAGAAAGAGATTGAAAGTAAAACATCTTCGCGGCAAGTAGTAAGCATCACTTGCCCCGCACGCTGCGCTGTGTATGTGTCCGCAGAGCATTGTAAAAGTAGTTTGGGCACTTTTTTACAAATCATCTTGTAATGTTATGTACAATATCACGTTTTCTCAGCTTCGTTTTAAGTTTTTATGTGAATATTTAAATTGTGTTTTTAATTGAATAGTGTTTTGAATTATTTTATTGCTTGATGACAGTTAGCCATATTGGATCAGCCATTTTGAATTACCTTCTTTTGACATCATAATCTGTTTCAGCTACCTCCAAAACCCCCGTATATGTCAATTTGAATTAAATTGCTTTAATATTTTTCAACTTATAATAATTTTGTTTAAAAAAAGTTTATTTTTATTTAAATAATTAATAAACAATTTGCTCATGATTATATTTTTATTTTAAGCTATGTAAAATCGAAGCTTCCCGTAATTATTATTTTAGCCTCTATTGACTCCACTAGAATGATTCTCCTTATTTCTCTTAAAACATAAAATAGTAAGGTATATTTTAAAGTATCTTTATAGGTACAGAAGTACTTTTTGGCAAATCATGTAAATTCAACACCGACGTATTTAAAGTCGATAAACTGATTTCCTGGTATAAAATATGAATTATATTGCTTATGTTCGCGAAACACTGCAGTTAGCAATAAACTTACACCGAATGCAAATTTATAATACCAACATGTACGCCAGTAAAACGATGGTTGACATCATCAAGGAAAAAAATAATGAACGTTAATCATTATACAATCCGATTATTTTATTTATTACATACACAGATTTTAAAAGTCGGCTTTATAACCTTAAATCGTCAAATTGGAAATGTACACAGAAATTTTATTATATTAACAACGTAATATTTTCGTAAGGTATTAACAACTGCAATTCAATTAGTAAGTTTTTTAAAATAACATTTAGTTGGAAATGTCTGAATAGAGAATTCCATACATAAACTATTCGTTTTTTCGGTATATTCATTTACATGATGCTTTCGACATTTTTGTGGGCTCAAATGTAGCAGAAATAGTGAATGGTGTGTAACATTTAGAAACACACGGTGGAAAGGATAATTTGGGTAATTACTCTTTAGAACACCTTAGGCCCTGACCTTTTGTCTCATAAATATGTGAGAAAAACATCTTCATTAAACGAACTACTATGCTCCCAGATCGAATTTATATATGAAATTATGACAATAGAATCCTTCATAACATTGAATTAAATCACTATGAATTCTTAAAAAGATATACTTATATTTAGTTAATAATGTATTTCCTAAGTCTTTAAAGCATTCGAAAATAGTTGCAGTTCGCCTGTGAGTACCCGTCTTTAGAGAACTCTTACGGCTGGGAAAACTTTATCATCAAAATAACAGATCTATATGAGATGCATTATAATAAATCCGGACATTTTAGATCCATGACGTGAAGCATGATATGCCTCTCTAGAAGCAGTAATATAATATAGAGTAGCAATAACACGATCAGTACTTGGATATCGAGCTGTAAGTGATAGGAAATCTACTTAAAGATCAACGTCAAGCCAACAACAGTAGTATATGCACCTACACCTGCTGCTGAAGAGGAGGAGTTGAAAGTGTTCTACGATCTAGAAACCTTACTCCACATTACTAAAAACATAGAAATTATCATTGTTATGGGTGATTTTATAAAAGAACCTTACACACAGCATGTGATGAACGCGACACTAATTTATTTATTATGGGCGCCCGTCGCGTTTCCCTTGATTGTGTGTAGTTGTTTCCACTCCCAGTTGAGTTCAATATGTTTAAGAGATGTTTGATAGACGTAGATTGCTAACGGCCTTCTCTCCCAATTTGGCTTCTCTGGTGATACACATTAGTTTATATTCCTAACACTGTAGAGGATCTTGTGCTTAGAGATTTCTTAATCACTTTTATAGAAAATTCCTCTCGAGCTTTCGCGATCCGATCGGTGTATTGAATTACAAACTTGCGGGGTCAGAAGACGCCCGATATTCAACTCCGACCTAACACACTGAAGCCCTCGAGGGAACAGACTTAAAGTTAACCATTCAATCAGTAAAATGGAACAGTTCGAATAATACCGTCTATTCGTTGAACAGACAATGTTATGCAATCATATTTAAAGAAAATATGAACATTTTAATTGCCCAAGCAGGGCAAGGATGAATGCCTCCTATAGAGGACGTTTATATCGAGAGCGTGCAATAGCAATCGATTAGGTAAAAAGATGCACACAACTTCCTCAGAAGTTTATGAAGGCACTTTGGTTTTGGGACTGACTGAAAATAATATAAAAATCTTTTACTTAAAAATTTTGGGATACTAGTGGTTAGTTTTAAGGTTCCTTTTAGTGATTATATGAGTTTATTTTCTTTCCTGCCTCCTTTAGGGCGACGTCACTTACCCGAATTAGGGTAAGTGACAAGACCTCGTTTTCGACCCACTTTGATCTTTTTATCTTACTTATGCACAAGGCGGTTTTCTCTATAACTTTGCCATCTTTAAAGCCCTGTATTTGGTTTTGCTACCACAGCTTTCTGCCGATTCTCCAACGCACTCGTCCAAGTGAATCCAAATTTGTTTTATTCGAGAAACCGGCCTGGCCTTGTCCATTTTTGCTAATTTTTGTTTAATAATTGTATATAGACGCACGCGCCTTTGCCACATTTTTCGGTATCTCCTTTTCAGTACGTCGCCTCATCAAAATTTTATTGTCATTCTTTTGAATGATATATACAATGATTGTGTCTTCAATTTCCCTGTGTTTCGTCAAGCAATAAAAAATTTAAAAATATTTTGAAAAGATCAAATTCGACGCACTTTCGAATTTTACGCCTATGGACACGGTCGTCGCCGAACGACTAAGTGAAATTTTGGACACTTCTGAATTGTGCGCTTTGTCCACTTTTGGCGTACTTGTTAAAATTTTTTCCTTGTCCGCAAAAATGTCTACTACCTAAGACCTTTTTTGCCAATCTTCGGCGCTGATACCTTAAATCTGTTTAGTTATGCTTTAAACTGTCTTTTAATACATATTTCATAAGTCGAAGTTTTTATTTATTCTTCGACTTTTCAATACTAAAATTACAATGAAAGATAATTACTTGACAGCTGTTGTCGGTAAACTTGGTGTCGGAGAACGAAATATAAGGGGAGAAAGGTTAATTCAGTTTTGCATAGACAATCCTATATTATAGTTAATACTAGATTCCAAAAACATCCACGGCTACCACCTGGCTGTTGGTTTTGGAATCAGATTGCTTTAATTATGATAATAACTTGATGGAGATCATCAACAAAGATTTTATCTGGCGCTGGCTATGGTTCCCATCACCAGCTGCTCATGAGAAGGCGTCTCATTGAAATTAAAAATTTGTTGAAAGATTATACATAAACCCCTGCCCAGATCTTGACAAATAAATTTAGGAAATGGCAACCCACAACTCCACGAATATCCAAATGCATTGTGGAAATCTCTAAAGAGAACATCACACGAGCAGAATCGGGAACACAAAGCGAGATATGTAGAAATATAAAATAACCTTGGATAACTTAAAATTTTAACTGAAATATGAGCCAGAAAAATCTTTCAAGGTGTCAACATTACTATGGAATCAGAGAGAACAGAATATAATGGACTTACTCTGCCGCGGAGAATTTAGACTCTGCGAAAAGATAAAAAATTCTTATCTACAAAACCTTTGTAAAGAACTGGGGTTACATGCTGATCACAATAATATCAAGGGTCTTTTTTGAACAGTAAAGTTGATTATTGTAAAAAATGAAGGTAAATTTACCGTCGTTGCGTGTAAAATTTTAATGTAACTTTAGCCGCAAAGAGAGCGTAAAATTCCATTTACAGGGAGAATTACCCAAAATATAAGGTAAATAGAAATTTTGCACTCTCTGCGGGTAAATTCCATTACAATTGGGTGTAATTTTACACGCAACGACGGTAAATTTACTATGAAAAGAAAATCCTGTCTGGATAACTGGCAATTTTGTTACACCACGGTGGTGTGCAATTACTTCCACATCCACTGGAAGTATAGTAACGACAAATTTTTTTTTTAAATTAACCCTTAGAGTAGATTAAGGCTAATTAGTGATCAATCGGAACATCTGTGACTAATGACTAACCAATTAGTCATTAATCATGACTAATATATGATTGATTAGTCGTTAGTCATGATTAATTAGTCGACTAAAAAATGCCCATATTTGTTCTTCAAAATTTCCATTTAACATTTTAATGTAATAAAAATTTTTATTGTTCAAATAGGCTTAGAATGTCGAGATTTTAAGTTTGAGCGAAAAAATTTTCTGTCTGTTTATCGGTCTGTCTAACTTTTTTTGTGCGCACGTTTACTCTGGAACCGTTTGAGATATTGACTTGAAATTTGGTACACATATGTACTTTAACGAAATCTAGAACTAGATTATATTTTCGTCTTGTTCTGTCGAAGGGTTGGGGGGTAAATTGGAGTAAATTTGGGGTAAATAGGTAAATCAAGCAGGTAAGAGTCCATAAAATTGGAATTTAATATATACAAGAGAAGCTAAGGACTCAAAAAAAATTTTGGCATTAGCCACCCCCCATTACCACCCCCACCCATTATTAAAGGGGATGAAAAAAAAATGTGATTTAGTGTGTGTACAATAACCAGAAACCTCAAAATATTTTTTCACTTCATCCACCCCCACTTCCGATGTGGGATATCGTTTTATGGGTTTTTGGGGTAGAGGATTTCAAATATTATATTATTAAAGTTCCATAAACAATTATTTCCACATACAAAACTTTTTAGTTGTGAGTGATTTGGATAGAAAATCTGGATGTGGAAGTAGTGATTCCTTGGGCAGCGGTTTTTTAAATTTTTTCCTAAAAAACCTCAATTTTCAAATAACTCCGTTTCTTGTTTTACAACTGTTTGTAGGCTGAATGGCCCTATCGCCGCTTTTTCCTTCAGCTTTCCTTTGAATTTCTTCATCTAGCGTTTCTTTCAAGCTTTTTTGTTTTGCTACTCAGCAATGGTTACCTCGTTTTCCTTGGTATACTCTGGCTCTGAATCTGCACTTTTTTATCTTTATCACTGTGGGTATTACTTTAATAATCACTTTTATTATTTCTGCGCGTTCAGGTAATTTGAATAAACCTTCAAAGTCGTCAGTGTTACTGCCAGAGCTTGCGGTTGCAATGGTTGCGGATTATGAAGGTATGACAAAACTCCGGACAAAACAGTCTTTCTTTGAGAGATTCTGCGGTTTAGTGACAATCCCAACTCAGTACTTAAAGTACAGTTAACACTTTCAATTTGTCTGAGCATAAATATTTTGATTGAAAATAACAAAATTTCCGAGAATTCCGAGCATACCTACTCCAGTCCTGAAGAATGCGCGGGACTGATTTTTGAAAGCCCGGGATTTTCGGGATCACAAATTCGTCCGGCATCCCGGCATTGGTGATTCCAT
Organism: Rutpela maculata; assembly: GCA_936432065.2. Lineage (NCBI taxonomy): Eukaryota > Metazoa > Arthropoda > Insecta > Coleoptera > Cerambycidae > Rutpela > Rutpela maculata. Next base: position 88,880,838 of record OW386287.2, on the reverse strand, counting down.
AATTGAAAACTATACGTGCGCACATGTACAAAATACATATTGCAGTCGTTTCTGAGGCAAGCTGTATATAGAGTCCGCTAAAATCTAACTTATCTGTTCGAATTGTTAATTCCCGTACGATATAGTAATTATAATTAATAATAATTAGTTATAATTGCAATAACTTTGTGCGTAACACTATGAAATTGTACGCGAATTAATAACTCGGAGAACAGATCTCTATTTAGATTTATAGTGGACTATTATTTGTACTTGTAGTTAAGAGTACATTTCGCATTCCTTTGCGAGCAATAGTGGAATTGTCGCGACGAAATGCTGACACGCGTGGGCCGACATCATCTGATCAAGAAAGTAGAAGTCATTACATTCCAACCTGAGGAACGCTAAATGTAAACGTTTAGCGCTCCTGTTAACAATTAATTTTGACGTTACGTTTGCAGTGTTGGAATAAATTCTTATTCTGATCGCCAAGTTTTAAAAGTTGCCCATTAATGTCAAACAGAATTAAAACCATGATACGTCTTTCATATCATGGATTAAAACATTTTACGTAATTTTGGCTACAACTCTCTAGATAACGCAATACATTCCTAGTCGCAGTGAAGAAATTCATTTTAATCAATTACTTCCACATCCAGTGGAAGTATAGTAACGACAAAAAAATTTTTAAAAATTTTTATTGTCCAAATAGGCTTAGAATGTCATGAAACGTCGAGATTTCAAGTTTGAGCGAAAACAAATTTTCTGTCTGTCGGTCTGTAACTTTTTTTGTGCGCACGTTTACTCTGGAACCGTTTGAGATATTGACTTGAAATTTGGTACACATATGTACTTTAACGAGATCTAGAACTAGATTATATTTTCATCTTGTTCCGTCGAAGGGTTGGGGGGTAAATAGGGGTCAATGTGGAGTAAATAGGTAAATCAAGCAGGTAAGAGTTCATAAAATTGATATTTAGTATAGACAAGAGAAGCTAAGGTCTCAAAAAAAAATTTTGGCATTAGCCACCCCCATTACCACCCCCACCCCATTATTAAAGGGGATGAAAAAAAAATGTGATTTAGTGTGTGTACAAGAACCAGAAACCTCAAAATATTTTTTTACATTATCCACCCCCCACTCCCACCCCCTGTCACCACCCCCACCCCACTACCGATGTGGGGTATCGTTTTATGGGTTTTTGGGGTAGAGGATTTCAAATATTATATTATTAAAGTTCCATAAACAATTATTTCCAGATACAAAAGTTTTTCGTTGTGTGACTTGGATAGAAAATCCGGATGTGGAAGTAGTGATTCCTTGGGCAGCGGTTTTTTCATCATCGATCGATGGTCTATTGAAAGCAGGTGAAGTACTCCGCTTCCCTTAAAGTTCAGGCGTTTTTGGATGGCGAAGTGGGCAATAAAACAGAGAAAGGCACGATATTTATCTTTTTACCTGCTTCCACTTAGAAGAGAGACCACTTGTGCCAGAAGTGCTGGATTACCCCATACGCCAATTACGCACCTGCGTAAAGCGTCAGATTTTAGGCAAAATCAGAATAATAAAAATTCGCTCGACTGCACTTATTATAACTTTGTAACTTGTACAGTAAACCTCGGATTTAACAGACACTACTAATATGCATGAAGATCGGCTAAATTCATTGGCGATTTTGGCAATAGAAAGTGACCTGACAACAAATATTGACTTTGAGTCTACCATTAATGACTTTGCAGCAAGAAAATCACGGCGAAAACTGTTTTAATACAGATTATTTTTACAATTACCTAATTATTTCTTATTTATTTGCTTTTATTATGTTTAGAAATTATTATTTGGGTATTAAGCAAATCACAACTTACACATTTTTTATTTAATATGGAATTAGCTACTTTCTTTTTATTATTAGAGGCGGAAATTTTAGGTTTGCGTAAAGCGGATAATACTTGAATCCGTCACTGTGTGCCACGCATCTAATTTATCAACGTCTATTAGTCCAATCAATTAGAGGAAGAATGTTCGCAAAAGTCAATTTGTCTTTGAGTATTTTACCAAATTGGTGGAGTCGGGTTTAGCCGCCATCTTGGCGAAAAATCAAAAGCAAATAAATATCTTACGAACCATTGATGCTACGGCAGTTTTTGCGAACTATATCGTAAATTGTTGATCGTACATTAAAATGTTAAAAGGAAATTTTGAAGAACACTAACAGATATGGGCATTTTTAGTCGGCTAATTAATCATGACTAACGACCAATCATATATTAGTCATGACTAATGACTAATTGGTTAGTCATTAGTCATAGATGTTCCGATTGATCACTAATTAGCCTTAATCTAGTCTAGGGGTTAATTTATTCGTTAGTTATGATTGATATATGTAATGACATGACTAATTTCGTATCCATATACCTAGTTTTAATTAGGAAAATATGTGAGCAATTTCTTTTCACTCCTTCGCAAAATGAAAATAAAATCTTTATCTTTTAAATAAAACCGCTGCCCAAGAAATCACTACTTCCACATCCAGATTTTCTATTCAAGTCACTCACAACGGAAAAATTTTGTACGTGGAAATAATTGTTTATGGAACTTTAATAATATAATATTTTAAATCCTCTACCCCAAAAACCCATAAAATGATATCCCACATCGTTAGTGGGGTGGGGGTGGTGATAGGGGGTGGTAGTGGGGATGGATGAAGTAAAAAAATATTTTGAGGTTTCTGTTTCTTACACACACACTAAATCACATGGTAATATGTAAAATTTTTTTTGAGACCTTAGCTTCTCTTGTATATACTAAATACCAATTTTATGGACTCTTACCTGCTTGATTTACCTATTTACCCCAAATTTACCTCAATTTACCCCCCCAAACCTTCGACGGAATAAGATGAAAATATGATCTAGTTCTAGATCTCGTTAAAGTACATATTGTGTACCAACCAAATTTCAAGTCAATATCTCAAACGGTTCCAGAGTAAACTGTGCACAAGAAAAAGTTACAGACAGACATACCGACAGACAGACAGACCGACATACAGACAGAAAACTTTTTCGCTCATACTTAAAATCTCGACGTTTCATGACATTCTAAGCCTATTTGAACAATAAAAAATTTTTAAATTTTTTTGTCGTTACTATACTTCCACACGTAATAACTAATGACACAAAATGACATTTCCTTGATAACAAGAATGGTAGTGTATTTCAATTTTCTTCTCCATTTTCTATTGCCGGCGTACCGAGTTTAAAAATAAAGGGCTGCCAAAGTGAACTATTTCTGTGGAAAACTTGAGTCATCTGCTTTATGTACAGGCTTTTTAGTTGTTTTTTAAACATAATATATTCAGGGCTTTTCGATTTTCCGATTTTCTACTCCATATGCATATTGTCAATTATTCGCCTACAGATTTTAAAAATCAATAGTCGCCGAGGTTGAATATATCAGACTCATTTGCAAGTATTTTAAAAAAAACGTTGATAGCTCAAAAGTTGACTCTAGAGCGATTTTTGACCGTTTTGCCACACTGTGCGATGGATGGAAATTTTTCTAAAATAAGTGTTTCAAACGGGCAAAAAATTTGTAGCATTCATATATTACGAAAAATAGTATTTTGAGAATTTTTTATTATTAATAGATGATCAGTAACAAAATAACATTTTTATTTAAAAAATTTGAAGAAACCAACAAATAATGTGACAGTTTCATTAATTATCTTTAATTTTGGTCCTTAACATTTTTAAATAAATACTTCGTCCTATAAACAAATCCTAGCAACATAAATTTAAAAATAAGTCTATCTAAAAATAAATTACGTTTCTATTCAAAAATATCTTTATAGTTTAAAATGCGTTTTCGTTTTCTAAAACAAGCGCTGTAGAAGGACAAAAAAATTGAGCATATGGTCATGTTAACGAAAAACAGTATTTGAGAATTACATTTTCAATTAATGGTTAATATAATTAGTGACAAAACGGCGACATTTTTATTTAAAAAATGTAAAGTTACACATTTTTTATGTCACAACTTTTTTGTTTTTAAAAGCTTTTATTTAACTTGCAACGTTTGTATGTTTGTTTGTTTGTGTGTTTGTTTGTTAGTTTAGGTCAAATCTTGCAAGCTGAATTTCGACTAGTTCTAATTAAGCTAGAGCTTTGAAATTTATCACACGTGTATAAATCCGGTGACAATGCAACATAGTATAGTCATTATCGGTCTAAATCTAATATGGCGGACGTCCCAAGATGGCGGGAAGAGGTGGGAAGGGATGGCAAGAGGTGGGAATAGGGTGGGACGACGTGGGGAAGGGGTGGGAAGAGGTGGGGAAAGGGTGGGAAGAGGTGGGAATAGGGCGGAAAGAGGTGGGGAGAGGTGGAAAAGGAGGGGGAAGAGGTGTGAAAGGGGTGGGAAGTAGTGTTAGAGAGGTGATAAGACGGGAGAGGGAAGGGGTGGATGGCGGTGGCAAATGAAAAGGTTTTGTCTGCCTGTTTGTAAAATAAGTAGACTAAAAAGTAACAAATAAAATTATATAAAAAAAAAATATTTTTAAGAAAAAGCTTCTATTTGAAAAAACTACTAAGAAGTAAAATTTTTTCTTTTTTAATTCATACACCTGGAAACCAAAATTTTGGGGGCGGTCAACTGAGCAAAGTAGTTACTTATCCAATAGCGCTATATGACCGCCCCCAAAGCTTTCGGTTTCCAGGTGTATGAATTTTGTAAAAATTATTTTTACTTTTTAGTAGTTTTTCCAAATAAAAACTTTTTCTTAAAAATATTTTTTTTTATATAATTTTATTATGTCAATGCAATAGTTTCTGAGATATTTGACATTGAAACTAAAAATGCATCTTATAAACGTTACGAAGTCATCTTTAAACTTCCATATCTCTTAAACCACTTATACTGAAATTATAAAAAAACAAAATTCATCTTCAGTTTATAAGCTTTCTTACACAGGTCTACAAAAAAAATAAAAATTCTGCTCCACGGACTAAACCTATCATGTTTTAAGTATTTTTGTGTGCTGAATCCGAATTTTCAATTTAAAAAAATTTCTACCGCGTAGATTTTAAGTAAATGTCAAAAATTGCCAAAAAACCGTATTTTGACGATTTACTCGAAATCTACGCGGTAGAAATTTTTCACATAAGCACATAAAAATACATAAGGCATGATAGGTTTAATCCTTGGAGCAGATTTTTTTTCTTGTAGACCTTTGCACAGACCTGTCCACAGATCTACAAAAAAAAAAAATCTGCTCCAAGGACTAAACCTATCATACCTTACGTATTTTTGTGTGCTGAATCCGATTTTCAATTTAAAAAATTCCCTACCGCGTAGATTTCGAATAAATCCCGGTTTTTTGACAGTAAAAACAGAGATTTACTCGAAATCTACGCAGGTAGAAATTTTTTTAAATTGAAAATTCGGATTCAGCACACAATACATGATAGGTTTAGTCCTTGGAGCAGAATTTTTTTTTTTTTGTAGACGTGTGTTATTGACATTGTAGCATTTGCTCATTAAATGTGATACTTTTCGAATTATTCGACAAAAACAGTTTTGTGATACCTATTTCCTTAAGCTAAAATCGCAATTTTCAAGTCGAAGTCTTTTTCTCTCAAAATATGATTCTCTTTTAGTTCCAATGGTTATTATTATTATTTTGTGCGCCACCGTCTATAAATTAGCAAACCCCCCTATAATTATATACATACGTTTCTTTTATGAATTTATTTACTATTAAATTGACAACAGTTCTAAATTAAAACATCTAGTACTGTACTAAACATTATTAAGTATTTTGTAATTAATGAACCTCCTCCGTTTCTTTTTTACTTTACTTTCTCAAGCGTATTTTGTTCACTACGGACGAATTATCCGTACAACTTAAATACAATATTAATATTAATATGTCTTAATTAAGATATTTAAAAGTTTTCAATCAATAATATGATTTGGTTACAACAAATACTTAAGAAAGAAAAAAGCTCTCGTATCTCGAATTATCTAACGTGACATTAGATTCCAGACAACACTAACTGAACAGTAGTTATACTTCCAGTCCCTCGAAAGTCGCTTCGCTGACGCACCTGAACATGTAGCCGAGATTTTACGGTTTTTCGATCATCCCTCGAACAAGGCTGAATGCCTGAAAACGCAATTGTTGCTTGCTAAACACCTCACTCATTCCTTAAGTGCAAAGACTCGGTCTTTAAATTGCCTATTTAACAAGGAAAGATGCAGTAAGTATAGAAAATGGCTTGTACAGGGTAAAACTCACAAAGCCCGTTAAATAAATGAATTTAGAACGTTTTCTAACAAAATAAAAGTCAGATTTAAAAATATTGCTGACGTTTTGTCAGCGGTTTTAAATTAGTAATTTTTTATTCCTTCAGTTAATCACTGGTATTTTAATAATAGTTTCGACAAGTGAGGAGTACCAACAGTGAGGAGTATTTGTCAAATAATTGGTTTTTACATAACATCTTTGGTAAACGTTTCGGTTCTGGTAGCGATTTTGATTGTTAAATCATTTAATGTAAGTAACAAGATGAATATAACAAACATTCTCAGCAAAGAAAGCCAACATTGGAAAAATATTTTTAAACTATTATTGGCATTGCATTTTCCTGAACTAAGTGAACGTGAGTTGCAAATATTACTTCCACATCCAGTGGAAGTAAGGTCGAGGCGGATAAATGGAACCTAATTCGACATCACTTTTAAAAATAATTACCCAGTGCATAACATTGAATCATTTATGAAGTGTTAATTGCAGAGCGGGTCTCGTAGAGGCTTGAGAGTTGGCATATGACTGAAATTAAAATAAGACTGCCGTGTTTTGAATTGCAATTTTTTTTTTTTTTTGGCCCAGTTACCCCAAATTTTGGGGCAACTGGAATCCATGTATGTAACTTAGTGGCAAAACACATTAAACACCATATGAGGCATCTGGAACCTGTCGAAACATTAACGCCAATTTCGATCAGGGGTAGAGAAATTCCTATTAAACGGTGCGTGAAGTATCTGGGGGTTAACTTAGATAAACGACTGACATTTGACACCCACATCAACGAGACAGTACGCAAGGTCTACTTCATGACCAGGAGTCTGTACCCGCTCCTGGCCAGAGGTAGCGGACTTAACAGAAATAATAAAACATTGTTGTACACTATGGTGATCAGGCCAGCAATCACATACGCGGCGCCGGCATGGTGCAGCATACCGGCCACGACAATGCGCAAACTTAAAGTTCTAGAACACAAATTTATGCGCCTCATTTCAGACTCTGATAGGTACACCTCCCTCAGAGATCTCTATGCACGCTGCCACGACATAACCCCACTAGCGGACTACGTCCAGGAAATCTCCCAAAAATTTTACACTACCAAACTGGGCGATAGTCCGCTAACCCGCAACATAACTCAAATCAGACAACATAATACAATATTATTCAATCTGAGACACCGCCTACCATACCAGGCGTTGCCTATTTTCCGGCAACTCCCTTAGCCAAATCTTCACCTACCATAACCTTTATAAAACCCTATCCTATCATCTTTCCTAAACATTATCTTTAATTCCCTCTTTCCTTTTCTATTTGTTCGTTTTTATGCTTTTGTTGTTTTTCTTTTTTGTTCTTTTTGTCATTTTGTTCGTAAATTCTTTTTAGGCCGAGAAAATTCTTGAAAATTATAACATTTTAAACGGTACTTTTTTACATTATCATATCTTTCTGGAGGCAGGGAGACCACCAGGCCGACAGTTCTCGTACGGTTTTTTCGTTTAGCTTTTTACCCGAGTCAACAACCCAAATTTTGTAAGTGCTTTGCCAAGTGTTGTGTTATTTTTAATTAGTTTTAGGTATCTGCGTAGACAGCAATTTTTAATATTATTATTAGTTTTTAAGTTTGTTTATAACAAACAGGAGAGCTAATCCCCCCCCCGTTAACCATTAAGCCGAACCGGACCTGCCCCGTCCCACCTTACATTCACCACAGCACCACATGCCGTGGTTGTTTGGTTGGCTCCGGGCCAGGATCCGGCAAGGCACATAGTTGTACTAAACTTAAAAATAAAATGTTTTGTTTTTTTTTGTTTTTTTGTCGAAACGTGTACAATAAATACTCCAAGTTTCAATTTGTTTTCTTTTAAAATAATGAAAATATGGGAGATGCATGCATGACTGTTCACTGCTTATGAAAAGTATTTATTAGAAATAGTGTATTTAACTTAAAATAATATTTTTCTTACTTAAATTAAGTATTACAGAGGAGATTAAATACTTAAATTGCTTATCATAGCTAGATATGAGAAACATGCCCATCGACTATTAAAAGGATTGGACGTTCTTTTGGAATGCTTGATAAAAAGCATTTGTCGAACCATCTTGAGAAAATTGTTGTGGTCATCGAATTTCTCTGAGAGGTGGCAAAAGCAGTTTTGTCTAAAGTATCAGCTTTTTCGGGAATCCATGAATCCATATTCTATAATATTCTTCCCCTTGATTATTGTTAAAAGAGGTAATTTTTTTCCTGAAGCTAAACAACAAACCAAAACAGTGGTATTTTCTCTGCCACAATAAGATATGCTTCTGCTAAAATTTTGTTTTTGAAGAATCACTCGAGAATGACGTCTCGTCACAGTTGAATATATGTTCAGGCTTACTTTTTATTTGTAGATCCTTCATCGTTTTTTTAAGCAAATCACAAAAGCCATAAATGATCCAAGGATTTTCTTGTTTCTTCCTTGCCATCTCACACCGATGTGGGGTATCGTTTTATGGGTTTTTGGGGTAGAGGATTTCAAATATTATATCAAAGTTCCATAAACAATTATTTTCACATACAAAGTTTTTTCATTGTGAGTGACTTGGATAGAGAATCTGGATGTGGAAGTAGTGATTCCTTGGGCAGCGGTATTTTTAGTAAATTTAACAAAAAAAAACTTACCAGTGGCCAGTAAGTAATAAGGTGTCCCACGTTGCAAAAGATAGATATTGAAACTTTAAAAAAGTAAGTATTTTTGTGAAAACTTGAATACACAACAACAAGGCTAGATGTGATGGATACTCTAGAGACTAAGTAACTGCCACTAAAAAGGCGAGAAGCTCAAAATGCATAATAGGAAAGAAATAAATATAGGGCCTAGTTACCTTTCAGTTACAGTTATCCGCCTCGACCTTCTATAGTAACGACAAAAAAAATGTTGAAAATTTTTATTGTTCAAATAGGCTTAGAATGTCATGAAACGTTGAGATTTTAAATTTGAGAGAAAAAAATTTCTGTCTATTGGTCTGTAACTTTTTTGCGCACGATTACTCCGGAACCGTTTATGATATTGACTTGAAATTTGGTACACTTATGTATTTTAATGTGATCTGGAAATAGATTATATTTTCATCTTATTCTGTTGAAGGGTTGAGGGGTCAATTGAGGTAAATGGGGGTAAATAGATAAATTAATCAGGTAAGAGTCCATAAAATTAGTATCTAGTATATACTAGAGAAGCTTGTAAGGTCTAAAAAAATTTCTGGCACTAGCCACCCCCATTACCACCCCATTACCATTACTCCATTATTAAAGAGGATGAAAAAAAAAATTGTGATTTAGTGTGTGTACACGAACCAAAAGCTTCAAAATATTTCCTTACTTCAGCCACCCCCAACTACCACCTCCAACCCACTACCGATGTGAGATATCGTTTTAAGGGTTTTTGGGGTAGACGATTTCAAATATTATATTATTAAAGTTCCATAAACAATTATTTCCATATACAAAATTTTTTCGTTGTGAGAGACTTGGAAAATCTGGATGTGGAAGTAGTGATTCCTTGGGCAGCGGTTTTATTTACCGGCTCTTACCAATTATCTCAAATTTTTGCATATTTAGCTGAATTAATTGGCGAACAAAACAGTTACAATAAGCAAGCACAATATGTGAAAAAATCTCCAAAAGCACTTAAAGTTGAACTTCAATCACGACACAATAACAGTAAGACTTATCATTCTTATGTTGATTATGTTCCCAATCGTAAAAGCTACACCAGCGTTATAATGGCAATAGCTGTGGACTGTTAACATGTGGCAGCCGTTTGAAGTTTTAATTTTTGGGGAGTGCCGGGCGGAATTTTGTTCCATTATGTTTAAAAAAAATCCCCACCAATTTTTAGCTTAGTGGAATATAAGTAACACGTCGCGCTCGTGACCTACAATTTTCAAAAATCAAAAATTATTTTTTTATAGATTTTATTTTATTTTTAGCCCTACATCGTCTTTTAAAATGGTTTACTTTTTGGAAATCACACATACATGTTGAGTTATTAATTTATTTATTGTTTGATACGAGAATACAAAGTTTTAAAACTAGTCCATAATCTAAAGTTCTACATTTCGAAAGTTTTCTGCAATACTTTTTTGGTTGTCTGAGGATATTTACGGCGGTAATCTTGGACAGTCCAAAAAGAAAACCAAAGGGACAAATACATTAAGAAAACGAATCTTGTAGAAAGTTTGGAATTATCAATGAAAAAATGACCCACCTGCAATAAAAATTGTTTTTTATCCTGGGTTTTTGTAACTTTTTCGTCAAAATCTTGAATTAATTTTATTCCCCGTTCGACGGAGTCATTTACTAATTTTAATTCTCCAATGACTAGCTATCCTTGTTTATACTCATTAGAATTTTTCCATTCGGATGGATGCAAATGTAAAAAATTGTCTATTTTAAATCGGTGAAATAAATTTATTGACTTATTACTAAGTAATTTTATTAAAATTTCATCATCAGAGAGTTTTAAGAATTCGAAAATGTCTTCTTTCCTCTTTGGCAATTTCTTAAGATTAGGTATCTTCTGTTTCATCTTCAATTTCATTTTCATCTTCTACAATTATTGCTTCTTCTAAAATTTTTTGCGTCATCTTTAATTTTGTATTTTCTGTAATCGAGTCATCAAGCGACACATTCATCAGTCAAATAATACAAATGGTTCACAAATTTCCCAATAGCTACTTCGGCGATATTTTTATCAATTTCTTTATACTGATCTAATTCTCGCAAGAATTTGATATCCATTAGTGAAGCAGATATTGCTCCTGGCGCATAAATCCAGCATTTTACGTAGCATTTTACAATGAAGCATGTTGTTTGGCAAAGTGATTTTTTCTCGCCTTTTGTTAAATCGAATTCTGTTCGAAATAAAATGATTTTTAAGAAATATATGGCTTTTGCCATCCACCTGGCCATATGGTAAGCACCCGGCTTTCTAAATTCTCCTCTAGCCTCCTAGGAATATTATTACGAGATTCAGATAGTCTCCTCGTGGAAACTTTTTAGATATCGCATCATTTATACTTTCTAGAATAGTTTCAGTAGTTTCAATAGTTTCTACCCGTATTGCTAATCATGATAGTGATAATTAATAAAAAATATATACCGTGCGTGTAATTTCCCATTAGGCATGTACATTCACGTAGCGCGAGAGATTTGACAACACCAGCAGGCGTAAATTCGTCCGTTGGTGGAGCATTCCAGCTCTGTTATTTCATTGCAGCCAGCTGGCACGCGCGATGTTGTAATTATTCTCCCCATGCCTAGCCCGCGACTACACACACGGTATAAAGAAAGGTAGTATTTATTACTAGAATCGGATAATTAACCTGTAAACCTGCATAATATGGTTTTAATAAACTATCCAACTCGTGTCATGTTGCACTCATTAACACTCATCGATCCCCCATACTTGTAAACTATTTGTAAGTTCAAAAATTGTAGTTCAATCGGGAGAAGAATAAACTGATGATTTAATATCATATCACACATTGCTTTTTTTGTAAATGAAAATTACACAATCTAAATTTAAACAGAACTTTTTCACATAGATATTCGACAGTTTTATAATTCAGTATTTTTCGAGAACCTACATAACATCTCATGGATTGATATAATTTATGTTAATATTGATGAAAAAGTTCATATGTTATCGAAAAATATTATAAAACTTTTTGAGACATGCCCCTCCTAACACCGAGTAAGCAAACAAAATTCCCCATAGTTAATAGACAATAAAAATTATGATGAAAAAACCAGACACGGCTTTAAAAAAATTTTTGAAAAAAAAAATTTAACCACACTTAAAGGAGAACACAAAAAATTATGAAATAAATTTTCACCGTCGCGTCGCCCAGTTAATTGAACTTTATTACCTAATATCTCAAATGAAGTCTTATTCTTCACCCAATACTAATATCGATATTGAAGTCAGTTAAAAATAGGTTTAAATTAGTTTTTTTCTTTATTTTCACACCGACCTCAATATCAGTTTTAGGTAATCAAATAATAATTGTATTTCATAATTTTTTTTTTACCTTTTTTGAAGATGGTTCTTTTTTTTTTTTAATTTGTTTTCACCTTTTTTAGTGGCCTCTTTATTTAGTTTCTACATAGTAAAAGAAAATATTCGCTGTTTTAAAACGTTACGCTTTAACGTTATGCTCGTTATCAGAAAATCCTGAAATCAACATGTTTTACAAATTTCATGTGAATCTCAAGAAATATTGCAATTATCTTAACCACATTGCATTCGCCATTTTGAATTCTTAACTTTTGACATCGGATTCTTTATCAGATAATCCTAAAATGCCTAACTGCCAATTTTAATGTAATTCCGACGAAATTTGAAACTTTTATCACAAAATAAAAAAAACATGACTGGCATTCGACATATTCTCGAGTAAAAAAATCTTATTTCCAATTTTGCTCGCTTTACACTAGACGCAGCTTGATGAAATTAATATGGGACCACCGCACCTTTGAGCCATACCTTATAGTATGAGACAGATAGAAATAGAAATCGCCAAGGCCAATTCAGAGTAATATTTGAAAAAAAAAAGAAAAAACATACGCGTCGAATTGAAACCTCCTCCTTCCGTTAAAAAAGTAGTATAATGCAGATCCAACAGAAGAAAACTGGATCAGTTACAAGCGAATTCGAAACTTCATTTCTTGCTCTATAAGATGAGGGTACATTAGTCATTCATACAAGAAAAGGAACAGAAACCCTCGATGGAAAAAACTAAAATATTTCAGAACATCAAACAAAAAGTGAAATACCAAAGGATATTAAAGATTTCACAAAGATAAATGACTACTTCTTAACAGGTTACAAGAAAATCCCTGACTGTAATAATTTGATCAATTTATGTAATAGTAATAAAGATAATAATGTACTGGATTTCCACTTTTCCTTAGTTGGTAACTATGAAATAGGCTCTAACATTCATTAGTCAGATGCATATGGCTGCGATAATGTTTCGTTGACGATGATAAAGTTTTGTACGACTGTAATAGTTCTTTACATGTTCACGTTATTAATAGTTGGTTATCAACTTTCATGGAGGGGACATTATGTCCATCTTCCATAAAAGATTTGTATCCTATTTGTTTATTGCCAGTGCCCTTAAAAATATTTATTAATATAAAGCAGAATCATTTACTTCTTGTCACCCTTACATGAATCGGAATTCCCATCGGTGCATAGTATCAGTACATCGCTATTTAATTTCTGTGAAGATATTTTGAGAGCGCTTGGCAGAAAACGAGCCACAGTATTGATATGCTTGGACTCTTCCAAGGTTTTCGATACAATAGTCCACGATCGGTGTCCCACAAGGATTTATTCTGGGGCTTCTTTTATTTATCATCTATACTGCAGATGTTTAATACTATTCAATCGCTTCATTTGAAGACATTTGAAATCATTAAAGATGTCATTAAAGTAAAAAGTGAAAAAGAATTACGTGACACCATTAGAAATGAACTTGATATTTTCGGGTGAAAGCACCAGTCGATGTTAAGGTGCATAAAAGAATGCATAGAAGATGGAGGAGATTATTTTGAACAGTTGCTATAAGGTCTATTATTAACTTAACACTAATACAACTACTAATTACAATTACTTTGCATTCGTGACTAATTATTATTTAGCACAAATATTATTATACTCTTCGCAAAAGCGAAGAGAATATTGTATTTAATCGGCACATTTCTAAATCAGTAAATATCTCTCGTAGAGAAAAAAATTTTCATATCGTTATGCTAGTGAACGAATTCTGAACATCTTTCAAAATGTCCGTCTGTCCGTCCGTCCGTTACGTTTCTTGTAAGCGCGATAACTTAAGAAATAAAAGTGTGATGACCCAATGGCTAAAGCTTTGTCTGACAATCCAAAGGTCTTGTGTTCGAATCCCTGACAGGGTGTTTTTTTTCCCATTTTTTTTTCATATATTTTTTTTTCACAACACAACCTTATACAACCTTATTTACAAAAAAACTGCGAAGAGTATCCTATAGAATGTGTAACAATTATATAAAAAGCTCAGTAAATCGGCGAAGAATATAATGCTTCCACTAGTTTTACTTCCACACCCAGAGGAAGTATAGTAACGACAAAAACATTTTTAAAAATGTTTATTGTTCAAATAGGCTTAGAATGTCATGAAACGTCGAGATCTTAGGTTTGAGCGAAAAAAAATTTCTGTCTGCTACCCCCATTACCACCCCACCCCATTATTAAAGGGGATGAAAAAAAAATGTGATTTAGTGTGTGTACAAGAACCAGAAGCCTCAAAATATTTTTTTACTTCATCCACCCCCACTACCACCTCACCCCACTACCGATGTGGGTTATCGTTTTATGGGTTTTTGGGGTAGAGGATTTCAAATATTATATTATTAAAGTTCCATAAACAATTATTTCCACATACAAATTTTTCTCTTTGTGAGTGACTTGGATAGAAAATCTGGATGTGGAAGTAGTGATTCCTTGGGTAGCGGTTTTCATATTTTTTTCTATAATTACAATACTATTAATATTACTTTTATTTATAGTATTTAGATGCATTTACCGTACGAAGAATTGGCTTCACAGATTTAATGGTAGGAACAAAAAAGGTATTCGTTTTTATTACGCGTCGTAACCCGTTATTTGCATTTTTGCGCCATTTTTAAGGCGCTCTAGCTCCCTTAGGAGACATACCTTCATTTGAACTTTTTAGCTTAAAATTACCCGCAAAATCACCTCCTGAAGCTTGTCGAGGCACTTGAGAAATACCTTGTAATTAATGCGATTTTTAACTCCAGGACGTTCAAAAGTCAGTTTTTAATAAAGTGAACATTACTCCTGACACGACTTTTTATTTTTTTATCTTAAGATTTTGGCACTTCGTTTTTTAAACTTGTTATGTATAAAACAGGGCACATAAATTTGTTTACGTTTTTTATGTAGCTGTACTTGCCGGTTTCTTTTGATATAATAAATATGAAGCGGCTATACCAGTTTCGTTTTTGCCATTTATCTTGAAAGCACAATTTGTTAAATGCAGATGGTACTCTGAAGATTTCAATACGTGATTGCATTTCTCAGACCCATCCGGGCATTTCTACTTTATAAAGGTAGGTACGTGGCGTCACAATTTATTGAACCGTATATATTGTGTGAAGAAACATTTTTTATTGTTAATTATTATATATGGGGATAAATCAAATTGTCACCAAAATACTTGTTTGTTATCGAATACAATTTAACGCCAGAAATTTATTTTCATCTCTGATTAACTAAACTGTCTCCTAACTTTTGTCTTCAGATTCATAACAATCTACAAACTCAATAAGTAATTGAGCACAAATTATCTATTTTTGCATCAAAATAACTGATATGTCGCTGAAATTACTGATTTATCAAAAAATAAAATAATCTCAGCACCTGGTTACGATATATGTTCTATTCTGTTACTGTCACCATCCACAGCAGCAACAATGAATTTATTTAGTTATCAAAAAACACAAAGTATAATTTCATAGTTTTCATTCGCTTTATAAATGAAAGATGCATCAGAGAACGGTGTTTGCGCAACCTGGTTATCAATCTTAACAAACTTAACATCGTTTAAAATAAAACTATCAACTACATCAACTGTGTAAGTAGTATCTATGGATATCTCTGGATATTGAATATAACAAATATATTCTTATAGCTGTGTATTAATATATATAGCACTCACAAAAACATTTTCGTAATAAAGCTATGAGAAAGGGAACAGGTTCGGTTTCCGAAACGTCAGTAAACTCCATTATTTTTATATGTTTGTTCTTATTCATCATTTGTCAAAAACATCCTCTAACTGTTCCTTTGACGTAAAAGTCATATACGTAGAGTTCGTTTTCCAGTAAAATACTGGATAATTGTATTATTTTGTAGATTTCACAGACATTGCTTTATAAGACAATACGTGTGGCAGAGGATCCCAAAAAGAAAAAAACAGATATTTTTAAATAATAATAATAATATTTATTTATGTAACAAAAGATTTACATATGCTATACATAGTTTGTATTAATATAAACAATATAAATAAATATTAGGCTTCATTACTACACTGGAAGACTAACATCAGTAAGCAGGTGGTTTTTGTCTGGTCGCTGGGGTATGTGGGAATCCATGATAATGAGAAGGTGGATATGGCTGCCTGTCAGGCAGCAGAACATGAACATACCGAGAACGGTATACCAATAATAAACACTAACTTGAAGCATGTTTTTACCTCCAAGACTAATCCATGACAGGCAGAGTGGGATACCGCAATAAGTAAACTACGGACAGTGAAAAAAATTGTTACCAAATGGATAGCTCTTAGAAAGCTGACAAGGAGAGAGCAGGTAGTGCTCACTCGTCTTCGAATTGGTCACACCGTTAAGAGGTGAAAGACCACCTCTATGTCCTACCTGTGGAAATGTCATTACAGTCAAATATCTGCTCCTTGACTGCAACGATTTAGATAATGTTAGTCAAAACTTACATATGCCAAGATCATTAGTAGAATGCTTAAATAATAACAGCATGAACATAGACCGCGTATTAGAGTTTTTAAGAAAAGCTGGTCTATTCTACAAAATATGATAAATCTCAGTATACTTACATGATTTATATTTATTTCTGTACCTCTGACTTATATTCTGACAATGTACATTATCTACGTCTGGGTGGCTAATGACCTAAGCTGTCGATGCCGCAAAAAAAAATTAGGCTTCCAAAAGGAAATAATTTAACATGAACAAGAATAAAGCATACATTTAAGAATCAAAGAAAATATTCAAGAATTACTAAGTTAAAACTTGTCAACCATTCTTGAATATTGTCGTATCAACTCAGTGAATCTTGTTTCGTAAAACTCAAAGAATTATTTCTATTTACCTATTCCCAAAACATGATATCAGAATTTAATTTTTATATTTAAAAAATGAGAAGAGAAAACACAAAAAATACTTCGTATTCAACAAATGGTTACTAAAATTCTAAGTTAACATCAAAAAGCCAATCTGAAATATATATTTTTTTATTTCTTAAATCTAGCTTTGGTTCTAATTTCTTGGGGAAGCACATTAAAAACTTTTTGTCCAATGTAGTGATAATTTCTTTGTCCTATATAACGTTGTGCTTTTGGTAAAATTAAGTGTTCTTTAACTCCAAATCGTGTGCTATGGTCATGTGTACTAATATTAACTAGTAAGTTGTATTTTGCTAAGCAAGTAAGAGCAGACTTATGAAATATTTTTTTTATGTTTGATTACTTTTACTGACGACAGAAATGCTTGAACAGATGTTTCCATTGAAGTAGTTTGGTGTTGACAATTGGGTAATAAATTAGTTATTTTGGAGACAAATTAGATTATTTAGTAATTAATCACATTTAGTGCTGACCGAAAATGAGTAAACAGATGTTCATGTTGAAATAGATTGGTGGTCACAATTTGGTTAATCTGGAGGCAAATTAGAATATTTAGTAACTAAAATGGAATAATTAGGTGCTTGGTTAATTCATACCCATCGTATATAAATCAGGATTGTTATTGACTGGAAGTATTACATTTACCTCACAGAAAAGCACACGTTTATCTATCTACATTAACTTGAAACAGAACTTTGAGTTTGCAAAAACTTAGTAACATAAAACAACGGATATACTTTCTTACAAAATTAGCATTCGCTATTCATCAATATAAATAAAAACACCTGAAATTTCGACCTTTTCCCTTGTTGTGATCAGTCTATATGGCTTTTGCAGAACGGGGCAATTTTTATTAATTGCCAAAAATCATTTTCCTAAATTGCATTAATTAATACATCATGTATCACAATAACTAGACAATTTTCATTATAATTTATCGTACAAGGTGTCTGTGTCACAAGGTACGACAAGATAATTTCTATACAAACCTATTGCATATTCCGCTGTCGAAGTGACAGTTTTACACCACTAACATAACCTAGTCCCTCACGTATTTTGTTTTTTTAAATTCCTTTTTGATCGAAAAATCCTATAAAAATTCAAATATTTTAAACGACATGTTTTATTCTATCACATTTTCCTGGCGGTAGTTGCTTCGAACGGTTTTTTTCGCTGAATTCTTTATCCCGTGCCAGCAACCAAAATTTCTTAGTGCATCGCCAAGTGTTTTAATGTCAACTTTAATTACTTTTAAGTCTCTTTGCACCAGAGACCGTAACCGAACCGAAACCGTAACCGAAAACCACACTGTAATGACGATTTTTCTAACCGAATCCAAAATGAGAGATTCTGGAAAACCGAAATCGAAACCGAAAACCAAATGAACACTGCTCTGAAAACCGAAACCATAACCGAAAATGGTGTACGTTAGGTAATAGTAACCGGAACCGAGCCAATTCTAACCATAACCGAAACCGAAAACCAAATTAACGCTGCTTTGAAAACCGAAACCGTAACCGAAAATGGTGTACGTTAGGTAACCGTAACCGAAACCGAACCGAAATAAATTTCGTTTTCGGTCCATGCTTTGCAGTTCGTTTCAAACCAATTGTTAATTTTAAATCTGCTATAGCCAGGTAGGAGGGTTTTAACATATTGTTCATGGTCTTGTTAAACCAAACTGGACCTGCGACGTCAAGCTCTACATTCACCAAGGGGCTGCGCGCCGTGGTTGTCTGGTTGGCTCCAAGCCACCATCCGGCGGGACACATTCTATGTATTAAAACATCTATTAAATTTGTTTACTACTACTACTACGTATTTTTAAGCATATGATAAAACAAACAAACCGTATTCATTGTTTATTTTTATCATTGGTCTAAAATATGTAGAGGTTATGGTCCCTTGAGGTAGGTAAACCAGAAAAAGGCAAAAAGCCCCAAAAGTTCTGCGACCGGACCGCAAGACATCTTCTCTCCCGTTTTCGAGGACGGGAAACACGATAGTGACAATATTTTCTGGCCCACCCTCCAAAGACTACCCCTAAACAGAGAAAACCACCCCTTTTTCCGATTTTCCGTTTTTTTTTGTCAGTTCGGATAAAATAAGTAAACATTGACCACAATTGGCCTGACCCGGGGGTTGAAACTACCCCCACCCCAATACTGAAATGCCACGAAATTAACGAAAGTCATATGGACAGCGGTATACTCCCGTTATTTAAGGCGGAGAATACGACGGTGACAATATTTTCCGACCCACCCTTCACCCGCTACCTCTAAACCTAACCTAACCCACCCCCACCTCCAATAACGAAATGCCACGAAAACAACGAAAATCGGTTGGACAGCGGTCTCCGTTTTCGAGGGCGGAGAATACAATGGTGACCACATTTCCCGACCTACCCTTCACCCACTACCCCTAAACCTGAAAAATCTCCACCTTTTCCGATTTTCCGGTGCTAGGCAGGATTTTTTTATCAACTCGAATAAAATAAGTAAAGATTGACCACAGGTGACCTAACCCACCCCCGGGAGTTGAAACTACTCTCCAATACCACGACAACAACGATAATAAGCTGTTATATTTTATTAAAAACCGCTGTCTAAGGAAACACTCTTCCACATACAGATTTTCTCACAATGAAAAAACAAAAAAGTAACTACGTTGTTCTGGCAACGGATTCGGAAATTTTTCTGTGCTGTTTCCCTAGTCTCCAATTCCACTTCAATATGCAAAGGTGTGAGTCCAAGAAAAGCCTTCATTGCTATCAGTGGAGTGGACCTGGTTGCTCCTCTTATTGCTAAACAGGTCTTTGAACTCGCCATGGACGAACCCAAACTCTAATTGTGGAGACACACCATATATAGTACAACCTCAAATCCAAAGCCAGGGCTGTCCGCAAGGGGATTACACATTTGGAAAAACGCAAAAGTACATCCATACCCACCACCGGTATTATCAGTACCAGGGCTGAAGCTCGAACCCAGAGCATGATAGACAGTCGGTAAGCATATTCGCCACTCAATACGCCTTCACCGACTGAGGTACCGTGCCAGCAACCATAAGAATATTCATTCATTCGGTCTTGTCTTCAGAAGTATTCCTCACTTGAGACTGCAGATGCATTTGAGTATCCACGTGGGTTTTCCACGATAGTTTGGAGTAGAATCTAGCAAAATTGACTAAAATAAGAAGAATGGTAATTTTTCAAATCAACTTTCAGCTAAATTTATAAGAATAATACCTAATAATACCTGCATAGTACTGAAAAATACCTGGCATTACCAGAATAATACCTAGTAATACCAAGCAATCTCTTAATAATTCCTCATAATAATTTATGCCGAATGGCTAATTATTCATTT
This sequence comes from Rutpela maculata, assembly GCA_936432065.2. Taxonomy (NCBI): domain Eukaryota; kingdom Metazoa; phylum Arthropoda; class Insecta; order Coleoptera; family Cerambycidae; genus Rutpela; species Rutpela maculata. The sequence goes on along the minus strand of OW386287.2, from coordinate 88,860,194 downwards.
TTGACAAAATTCGAAAGAGAAAAAAGCAAATCAGTAAACGAATATCTCCATAACAATAGCTCGAAAGCGAAGTTAAAACATATTATTCTTATTTGGTCACATGCCGTCAGTAAATTTTACAAAAGGCTACACATATATTGCCGTAAAAAGAATTTAAAAGTGTTCAGTTCCGACGAATGACATAATCGCCCATAGGAACTTATTAAATTAGCCACAAGCGAACCAAAATGTTTATATATGTTTATATTATTATGTATTACATATAAAATATACCTTAGATACTGCAAGTAAGTTTACAATCCAGTTAAAACCTGCAGAGACTGGCAAGAGCAGTTGTTTCTCGGTCATTACTAGTTAAATACTCATTACTAGCTAAATGTCATTTTTGTATCCTTTTTGGCATAATAATCGGTATTTGAATGTTTAGGGGTAGTTTTGGAGAGGGATTATATTGAGAAAAAAATGTTGGCACTCACAGAGACTATTCTTTGGTACAGAAACTACAAGTTTGAGAAGGTGCCAACATTTTTTTTTTGAAAAGCACCAGTTTTGGCCCGTTTTTGGCCAAAAGTCTAATTTTTTGCCAAACATCTGAAAAATGGGCAAGCAGAAAATGTTGACATATGGTTTTCCAGCAATGAGCATTGACAAAATTTTCTGCTTGGTCAGAAAGTGTTATACTATGTTCCAATTTTGGCCATAATTGATGTCACCAGTGCTGCCAATTGCACGAAAAAATGTTGGCATATATCGAATCTTGTTAGGCAAGATACCCTCTTCAACTAGCACCAAGCCCCAAAGTGTTATACTCTGTTCCACAATTGAATATTTTTTGGGGCGGCTAGCGCCAAAACGGGCAGGCGGGGAGGTCTGACTCACATAAGAAAAAGTATTGTCTGAAACATAACAGCAATGCCAACATGTTATATGCGTATGTTAAAAAATCTTACTGTAGTCAAGAGTTTTCACTAGATTTCTTGGTAAGTGATGGACTTGAATATATTTTTGTGGAAGTTAAATCTCATTCAACTAAATTGGTAATTGGGGCTTTCTATAGGCCACCGAACACAAATATTAACGCTTACATTAATAACTTTGATGACATTTTGTCTACCACTTGTCTCGCTTTTGACGAGGTTATTTGCCTGGGTGATTTCAACGTTAACTTTTTAAATACTACTAATCCAGTAGAATATTGTTTTCAAAGTCATAATTTTACGCAGCTTATAAATGAACCCACCAGAATTTCTGGCCGTTCCAGTACACTAATCGACCCAATTTTTATTTCCAATTCTGAATTAGTTATTTCATCTGGCACATTATCTACTGACGGTATTTCGGATCATAGAATGGTTTTTTGTGACTTACGGGTCAATACAATCAAAATGAAACCTAAATATGTAACTTTTCGAAGTTTTAAAAATTTTGAATTAAATCTAATTCTTAACGACTTACATAACCTGCCTTGGCATAATATAATTTTAGAAAATAATATTGATAGTAAACTTACTCTTTTTAATAATTTTTTAACTTCACTTTTTGATTATCATGCTCCTATTAGACAAGTCAGGGTCACTAAACCTAAGGCTCCGTGGCTTACGCCCAATTTAAAATTAATTATGAGAGAAAGGGATAAAGCTTTACAGAAATTTAAACGCACAAATTCTGATGATGACTGGAATTCTTACAAAAATTACCTTATCTATGGTCAGAAGAGAAAAGAAAGGGTATTTAAGTTATATTGCGGCTCAAAAAAATACCAAAAAAATTTGGTCTGCGCTTACTGATTTTAATATTCGCACAAAAAAAGATTTTTCTCTACCTAAGGAACTGTCAAATCCGAATGAAGTCAACACATACTTTGCATCTTTTTTACAAAATGTTTCAGATAATTGTAATGAAAAAATTTATTTTTACAACAATAATATTTTTAATGAGAATAATAAATTTACTTTTAGGTTAACGACAGTTGAAGAAGTACATAACATTCTAAATAGTATACAAACTGATGCTCTTGGTATAGATAATATCTCTTCTTCTATGTTGAAATACAGTAGCCCATTTATTGATAATATTGTCACTCATATAATCAACTGCTGCATTGAGCAAAGATACTTTCCATGCATGTGGAAAATTGCAATTGGTAGACCATTACCTAAAAATACTAACCCCACTACTTTTTCCGATCTAAGAATTATTAGTATCTTACATGTAATGTCTAAAATTTTTGAAAAAATTCTGTACAATCAAATTTACTTATATCTGACGTTTAATAATCTACTGTCACATACTCAATGTGGTTTTAGAAGAGGCTTCAGTACAGCCACAGCTTTGGCAAATGTTACTAATGACTTGATCGAAGCATGTGATAATGGGCTGATTAGTGTGCTGGTGCTGCTAGATTTTTCTAAGGCGTTCGATACAATTAACCATCAGCTACTGTGCGCTAAACTTAAATATTACGGATTTGACTTACTTTCACTTTCACTTATCACTTCATATTTAAACGACAGGTCACAAATAATATGTATTGACAGTAAATTTTCTTCCAGTATAAATATAAGATCTGAGGTTCCACAGGGATCTATTTTAGGCCCTCTATTATTCATAATATACACTGCCGATATTTTGTCTTCAGTAAGTTTTTGTAAAGTACAGGCATACCTATGCCGATGGTACGCAATTATATATACATTTTAACATTAAAGAAATAGTTCAGGCATCTGACAATATTAATGTGGAGCTGGAAAATATTAAACAGCTTTCTTATGAGCATGACTTAATATTAAATTCAAAAAAATGTAATTATTAATTTTCGGCAATAAAGAGAAAAGGTCATTTGTAAAAGAACATTTAAATATTAGAATTGATAATGTTCCCTTGCCTATAGTTAATCATGCAAGAAATTTGGGGGTGACTCTGATCTACGTTTTAGAGAACATGTTAAAATGTTGCTGCAAAAATCATACGCATCTCTTAAATTAATTTATGCTAATCGAGAAATATTAAATTTTAATTTAAAAAAAAATGTTATGCGATTCACTCGTTCTTTCTTACTTCAATTATTGTGATTTTATTTATGGACCATGCCTCAATCATAGTGAGAAATATAGTATACAAAATGTTCAAAATGCATGCTGTAGAATGCTTTATGGAATTAGAAAATATGATCATATTTCTCACAAAATAAAAGAGTGTAAATGGCTTAATATGGAGAATCGCCGTAAGCTCCATTTGGGTAATTTTTCTCATAACTTACTCACCTCCTCGAACCCCTTTCTCTTTAAAAGTAAATTCATCACCAGGTCAACTATTCATTCGAAAAACATTAGAAAAATAAATTTACAATACCGCACCATCGGACAGCTATGTTTAAAAGAGGTTTTGCATATAACGCAATTTATTCTTATAATTCACTTCCACAAGAATTCAAGTTGTATAACATCAATAAATTTAAATATAAATATAAAATTTACCTTTTCAACAAGCAGTGAGTATATATATTGTTACCTAGCAGATATAAATATAAGTTTTTTTTAATACATTTTTAAAACTTAATTTACTTCGCGGGCAGTGATTGTGTTTTGTTGTCCGTCTACCAATTTCTTCCAAAATTGTTTTTGAATTACACTTATATATGTTATATGTTTAGAAAAAAAAACCATTTAGTGTCATTTAAATTATAAATTTGAAATTTTGAAGAGTTCACAATCTCTTTCATGGTTGAGTAGCTTTTAGCTAGACTTCGCCATGGTTGGTGTTGTGGTTCTCTTCTTCACTTTTCTTTTTTTGGGGACTCAATATTTGTATTCTTTTATATAGAGTGTATTTATCTTACAGTAAAGTCGATTTATTATTATTATTATTATTATTATTATATCCCAGACCCATATATCGAGCTATCTTCTAGACTATAATATTCAAAAAATCATACATTAATGAAATGGAATATTATGTTTTTTAGGAGCAAAATTTTCTCATTTAGTAAATAAATAAAACAAATTCAAAAAACTGTATCATTATTTAAATATACCCTAAATATAAAAAAAATATGTCAATGTACAGAAATATTTACACATAAAGATTAGTTTAGATAAAGATAAAAAATTTAAAGTACTTGAAGTAGTTAAATGTACTTGTAAATGTTTTACTTTTAAACAGTACTTGATACTTGATACAACAAGAAAATACTTGAAGTATTTAAATGTACTTGTTAGAATTAAATGACTAATTGAAGTAGTACAAGTAGTGCTTACACCCAAAATTGCAAGTACTACCTCGAAGTACTTGATATTTGAAGTATTCTGCTTTTTGAAAAGTAATTGATACTTGATACAACAAGTACCCCAACTAACTATTTGGTACTTGATACTTGAGGTAGTTTAAATGAGTACTTTGCCCATCTCTGTTGTCTAAAGACTTACTTGAACCCCTTTGTGCCAGTCGATTGATACCCTAACTCCCACTATTGCATGTAGTTGTGATTAAGTACCATTTACGGGACGTGTCCCTACTCACCATGTTTGGTATGTAGATCTGAATTCTCTTCTATATAATTAGATAGGCATTTTGCATTTATTTAATTAAACTTGCACTCCAATTTATATTGTATTATTTGAAATCTTGCCTTTTTTAAAAACAATTAACTTTACATTTTAATATCTTGTGCGATTCTGTGTTAGGTCGACTATTGATTGTATAGAAACGTCACCAGTTCCTCAAGTCTGTTCCAGGACATCGATTACAGACGAAAACTTGCCAGAAGATGCTATAATAGTATATTATGCAACGGCCATTTAATGTTAACTATTAAGACACGAGCATGAGAATTATGACTTGAGCCGTAGACGAATGTCATGAATTCGAGTTGTCTTAATTGTCATTAAATGTGAGTTGCATACTCTATTTTTCTATGACCAGTCATAATGAAATAGAAAATTAACACTTTATTTCTGAAATTGATAGGTAAACATGACATGACACATGACTTGTCAAAATTGATAAATTTTACATCTGTCAGATGTTCAAGGTAATAGTTGATATTGACAGAATATTCCGGTCTGTCGCATTTCTATTGGTTATAAACTTGTATCTTAATGGAATATCTGTATCTTAAAGGTAGGAAATGTCTAATAAGCGAATTAAAGTATGGAAGTAGAAAAAATTTATTAGAATTTAAGAAAAATGATTATAATTTAAGACAAATATCAGCATTAAATCGTCGAAGGTGGAGATGCTGAAGAGCAGGTAATAGTTAACAGTAAACGTTGAAATTTTATCATTTTTATCTATCACACGATTCCGGTCCTAGATCATCTCTTAAGAGTAATAAGAACCCCTTGAGAGTAGATACTGCCAAACTTTGCAGGGGGCACGACTGGGCCCTCAACATATTAGTTTCACTGTGACCTTCAGACGAAAGATCTTTTACATAATCACAATACTAAACAAGCTAAAAACGTACTTTTCGCCGGTTTACTAAACTTTTCATATAATTGTTACACATTCTATAAGATACTCTTCGCAGTTTTTTGTAAATAATGTTAGTTTTAAACATTTTTAATTTTATAGTACGAACTTAGTTGGTGAAACTCAGTGTAAAATAAAGTAAAAATAAAAAAACCATACCATACCCCATGTGGGTTTCGAACCTGGGATTCTTGGATTCCGAATCAAAAGCGTAAGAACGACCTAATACGTAAAAAAATGTAAAAAATGTAAATTTTTACATAAACATAAAAATTAAAAAAAAAATTCTCAAATTTAAATCATTAATAACATTTTTATTTACTGATCGATTTTGTTAAAACACAATAGGGTTCTTCCCCTAACTTAGTGTCCAAATTTCAGTACAATCTGATTTTTCTTTCTTAAGTTATCCTGTTTACAAGAAACGTGACGGACGGACGGACGGACGGACATACGGACAGACGGACATTTTGAAAGTTGTTCAGAATTCGTTCACTAACACAATGATATGAAATTCTTTTCTCTACGAGCGATATTTACGATTTTAGAAATGTGCCGATCAAATACAATATACTCTTCGTTTTTGCGAAGAGTATAAAAAAATGATAAGTGCATGTCAAGAAATATATATTTTCTTTAAATTGCGTTTGTTTTAACAATTAATATCAGAATCAGGTTCTGTGACTCCAAACTAGTGTCCTGAAAAAATTAGTATTACCAGAAAACGAAACAAAAAAACTATTTAAAATTCAAAATCATGCTTCGTAAAGACTAGTGAACATTTCGTAACTTGTTAATCAATTCCATCGGAGTCACAATATGTAAATTATAAGATATAAACAGAATAAAAAAATATTATACAACTTAATCAAATTATGTGCTTAAAAGAATATATTTATTATGAATAAATCACTATTTACTATATACTACTTTACATCTATTAAACAAGCACCTATATACCGCCAGTACCACGTCTTTTTCTTAATTAATGTATCGCATAATTCATTCATAATGTCTTCTTCAGATGATTAATTATGTGCACATATTCATTTATACTTGTTAACAATAATTGCCAGCTTCTATTAAGAATAACCGATAACAAAAACTTAATAACCTTGAATCGTACAGCAAGAAACGTATTCATTATATAATTACTCAATACACATTTTTTTGGAGAACTGGTTTTGCTTACGTAACAAGATGCTATAAAATAATATTTTATAGTATATTACGAAAATACCATCTTTTTGATATTTCAACGGAGATGCAATGCTGGTAATATAGGACATTAAAATGTTAATCAAGAATACTTTAAATGTCCATTAAGGTAACCAGCAAATACAATCCAGATATAATAATTGTGTCATAAAATATCATACATTTCTCTTCTCCTGTTCTAATTGAGATTGATGTATGTTCTAACTTTTTATAGATTTTATTACCAAGTTCTAAAAAGTTATAAAACAAACAATACACCTACTGGGAAGAGAATCGTAACTTTTCCTTATTTCCTTAGAGTTATAGCTGAACATTTTCGGCGTTCTGTACGAAAGCTTTTTATTGCAGATAATTGTTAAATCGATTAATAAATCTACGAATTATTAAAATAAGTTTGAAATATAATGACGAACAATGAAGAGAAGGTAGTCCCAAAGAGAATCCTACTCGTGGACTAAACTAGTTTTTCCTTTTATGTAAACTATTTCAATAATTTTTAAATTTATACCGTGGTGCATTTAAGTTGGTAAGCGAGTTACTTGAAAATAAAGCATTTTCGAGGAAATTCTTTCAGAACAAAACATGACTTGTTTGGCAGCTTGATGGAGTTCTTGAAGGTCGGTATTGTCTTTTTAAAGGGACATCCCAACTTTTTGGTACAGATTAGTATTCTGCGTGAGAAAACAATCAACTTTTGTTTCAACCAATTTTCATTTTGCGCCCATTGTTTGCGATTAATTAAGTATTGAACGTGAAAATGTAAAAGTAGCACATCTCTGTAATTAGAAGACAAGAAAGATGGGAGTGTTCAAACCTTTGCAAACCTTTTCTTTAAGATATCCTCACAAAAAAAATCAGGCGGAATCAAGTCAGGTGACTGTGCGGGCCAGTGTACTGGATTACTCGTACAATCCACCGACCATAATAGTCCCGATTCAATACTGCACGTGCATTCACTGCATAACCATTACAAGAAATGATAAACATGTGGTTCCAGCACGATGGTTGTCCAGCACATTATGCAATTTTTTTAAAATTAAATTTCTTGTTTCGTAGTTACAAAGACGTGCCACTACTACATCCAATGCTTAGTAAACAATGGGGCTACAAAAAAGGATTGAAAGAAAAGTTATGTATTCTTTCAGGTAGGGTACGAATCTGTAAAGAACAGTAGGAATTTCCATTAAAAAAAAGCAACAAAATTGACTTTCAAATGACCTTGAAGTCCTCCATCACACTAAAATGAATTATAGCCATTAGATCCCACCTTTGAAATGATGAAACTTTTGTCTGAAACTTTTCCTCAAAAATGCTTTATTTTCAAGTTATTCGTGATTGCCAACTTAAATGTCCCATCCGGTATAAGTTGCCAGATGAACCAGAAAAAAACGATTTTTTAAAATTATTTGAAGCTTTTTTTAACCTTGAACCAATTTCAATTATCCTGCAGTCAAATGATAGATATAGACGTTAACTTTTAGGTGCCGATGAAGAACTGTTTTTCCAGAATGATGAACTAGGCTAAATTATAGTTATGCATATATTTTGATCCTAAGAAATCTATGTTCATTTTGAAAATACCCACAAAATTGATTTTTGTTGCGAAAATTTAATTACTCAAACGAACGGTTTTTAACATTGCAAAGAGTTGTTTTCATCTGGCGATAAGAGCAGAGGGTAGAGGCACCGGATGAAGATTGTGTGAAGTTTTATACATGCCTAATGGCGTTTTTAATTTTTACCAACATTTTTGCCAATCGAATAAAGCATCATAAAATGAGTCTGATATCTCCATAAGGATGACTCGAAAGAGAAGGGAAACCACATTATCTTTAGTACGTTTGCAAAAGTTAGGAAGCCTCATTTAACGCACATGCTGCCTTAAAAAGCATAGGGAATTACAAAGCCACACAAGGAACAATTTAAAAGTCATTTGGACTTGAGGAGGTTTTAAAAAAGGTTTGTCAGGGTTAGGAAATAGTCTCGTGCTTTATTGATGTTGTAGTTAAGGCCTTTTAGGCTTCAAGTATACTTGCTCTTATATGGTAAGTTTTAAAGCATTCTGTAAGACCTAATTATAAAGCTAATTTGCTTCTAGGATAATATGTGGGTTTATCATACCTACATAAAACTCTCCAGAAAGCTTATTAGTTTTATGAACGTCTTAAATTCCATTTAGATTTAAAGAGGCTTTAAATTATTCTTTATGGTTTTAACATATTTGCAATAAATGCATTTTTAATCCTTTTTAAAACTAGACATTTTCAGTGCCTATTAGTACTTATTAAAGGCCATTACAAAACTAGACTCTTAAAACATCCTTGACAAATGTTGTGATGAAACCGTTATGAAGAAAAAAAGGCTTCTATAAATCTAAAAGGCAAATTTTAATTCCATTAAACACTTTCTAAAACCTCAATAAAACATTAATTATAAAAATAATAAACAATATGTTTGCCTGAAGTGTCGTTGGTGTATGTGTGTGTGTGTGTGTGTGTTAATTAAAAGCATTCCACGACTTACTGATGTGTAATTATGTCTTTTATGGAAGAAATTATTTTAAGTTAAGTTTTTTGTATTAAATGTCAACGCGTTTCGTCTTGGAGACGGTTCTTTTAAATCCCAAACATTTTATTACAGCTTTTATCAAGTCCGTGTGATCTTCATCAAGTGCATTTACATTTATGTAAGGAAGGTATTATTTGCGATAGTATACAAAAAGATTAAAAGGACTTCATTTAGAGTAAACGTTCTAGGTCATTACACTATATGCAGTAAAGCAAATTCATCTATTTATATACAGGATTTTGTAGTACCTTAAAGGTCGCGCCATCTACTAAATTAAATAGAAAGCATGCACTTATGAAGCCACTCAACGGGTCCTTGTCGCATCACCTATTTAATACACCCTGATATAAACTGAACTTTTGATCTATATACCGGGTGTAACACGAACATAATATACCACCAATTTCTTTATTATATTGAAAATTATTAATATTAATTAATACTGAAAATCAAAAGTTGGTACCACTTCCACTGAAACCGGAAGTAGAAAAGCATTCATTTATATGCCAAAAAGTAACGATGTACTAAGTTTAAGTAATTTATCTGAAAAAATAAAGAAGAAATTGGGGGTATACCATGTTCGTGTTACACTCAGTATATGCGTATTATTTGAATCCTTCTATTGTTTCTTGACTAATTAACCTTAAATTTAACCCTCCCCCCACTCCTATGATACTACAACCTGACGTCGAGCCTTGACTTCCTCCAGTTTAGCCTTCCATCCTTCTCTAACTGCCGCCGTTCTCCTACATACTCGCGTTCCCAGAAGATTTTTGCATCTTCTGCCACTCCCTCTTCCCATCTTTTCTTAGGTCTGCCCGTTCTCCTGTTACCTTGCATTTTTCCATTTAGGGTTCTTTTCGGAATTCTGTGGTCTTTCATCATAGCGATGTCCTGCTCAGCCATTTGTATTTTAACATATTTAGACAGTGGGGGTTCTTATATCGTTGGTATATTTCAAAATTGTATCCTACTCGCCACACCTCGTTGTCTTGGACTGCACCTAGAATTCTCCTCAGTATCTTTCTCTCAAAAGCGTCGATGGTATTTGGTGTTGTCTGTGTAATGATCCATGTCTCGCATCCATAGGTTATAACTTGTCAAAATATGCCATGTGGCCTAGGTAATTCTTCTCCGTATCTTTGCATCTTCACTACCATTTTTTGACAGTATTACGCCTAGATATCTAAACTGCTCGACCAGTTCTATGTCATCCTCCCTTATTGTGATGTTCTGTGTGTTTGTGTTTCTTCTTGTTTGGGTCATTACCTTCGCTTTATCTGTATTGATGTTCAATCCTACCGTCTTGACTTGATATCTACGTATGTCTCTTTTGCTACCGCATATGATCTGCCCATGATATTTTTGTCGTCTGCATACGCCACCAACTGTATTGATGGATTTATGAGTATATTTGTGGGGTTGACTGTTGTTAATTGTCTTATAACATATTCTAGGCATATGTTAAAGAGTGTAGGGACTAGCCCATCGCCCTATTTCAGCCCCCCTCGTTACTTCGAAGGGATCGGTCAACTGATTCTGGATTCGTACAGATGTCCATCCATAGTGTCCATCCTGATAGGTTTACCAGTTTGTCTGGTATTCCAAAATCGGACAGAATTCTGTACAGTTTTTTTTCTTTCAATAGAGCCATATGCTTGGCGAAAATCCGCAAATATCTGGTGTACGCCCACATCATATTCCCATGTCTTCTCTAGAATTTGTTTAACCGCAAACAGTTGGTCACTAGTACTTCTACCTTGTCTAAATCCGACTTGGTATTCGCTTATTAGATTTTCCGAAAATTCAGCTAGTCTTTCGCTTAGTATGTATATGTGAAGATTTTATATGCGGTACACAACAATGAGATTCCCTTATATTTTCTGCAGTCCAGCTTGTCACCCTTTTTATATATCGGGCAGATTATGCTTCTTTTCCAGATTGTCAGTATAAGCTTGTGTAGGTGCTCCAATAGTTTTTTACCTCCTATAGTTCAGATGGTATCTGATCACATCCTGGTGCTTTGTTCCTTTTCATTTGTCTTTCAGCTGTCTCTATTTCTCCAAATGATGGAGGTTGGGTTGTTACATTTTGGTTTTCCGGTTGTAAGGATTTTTGTTCTCGTTTTCTGGTTGTCCATTCAGAAGCTCTTGGAAACATGTCTTCCAAGTTTCCTTGATGCTCTCTGCATCACTGGTCAGGTCAAAATTGCTTTTTCTGCATAATTATGTTCTTGGTTTATATCCCTTTCTAAGCTGCTTTATGAACTTATATGCTTTCCTTGGGTATTCTTGTCTGAAATTTTCTTCCATTTCCAGCAATCAGTCGATCGTCCTGATATATTTTTTTTCTACAAGTTTTGTATACTTAAGCATCTTGCTACTTCAAAGCATTCTTTTCTGTCTCTTGTTGGCCATTGGAAAAACAAATTTCGTAACTCATTTTTTTCTTATCCTTCTTTGTACTCATTATCAAACCATGACTCGTGACGTGTGGGTTTCTGGTAGCCAAGTACCTTCTCTGCTAGTTCGTTAATTGTTGTTTTGATTTCGTGCCACTGACTGGTCTTCTATAGATTTCTCATTGCTGGTATTCCCTAGTGCTTTTAATATCTCGTCCACAAGTAGTTTCTGCGTTTGATTCTCTTTTAGTATTTCCAGATTTATTCTGTTGTTGAGTGGTTATTGATTCATGTGTGGCCTGCTGATCCTGCATCTAAACATTATTTGTAACAGAAAGTGATCTGAGTCACATGATGCACCTCTTCGAGCTTTCACATCTAAAATTCTTGTTGCAGCTCTGTTATCGATAATTATATGATCGATTTGATTGTGCGTATTGCCATTAGGTGACACCCACGCTGCTTTATGTTTATTGCGGTGAGGCAAACATGTTGAGCTTATCATCATGTTTTTGCTGGTTGCAAAATCTATTAGTATTGTCCCCTTAAATTTAACACCTTGTGCGATTCTCTGCGTTGCATTGACAACTGATTTTTAACGAATTTCAATTTTTCACGTCTATTTCAGGACCCTGATTACATCATAGACCTAACAGGCTAATTTTATAAATGATTAGAATTTAAAACATGTAATAGATAAAGTGCATCGCGTCAACGAAGACAGAGACATCGAAGAGAATCAGGTAGCTAAACTACAGTAAATATAATTCTTTTAAATATTTTTCGTCTATCAGAGAACTCTGGTCCTAAGTTGCCATTTAAGAGTTGTAAGGAATCACCCTGAGAGTAGAAAGATACCGGGAAACGTTGCAGAAGGCACCACGGCATATACATTTTTATGGTATCCTTCAAACGTATGGTCGGAAGAGCTTCTTCACAACCAACTAAAAATAAAATTTGTCAAATAATGAAAAGTATTGTAAATCAAATACGCGAATTATGTGAAAAAAAAAATTGTGTCCCTAAAAATTGCTATCGAACCGTAGTTCGATAGGACCATATTAGTCTCGCCCGCGCGCACATTCGTCCCTCTTTCAAACTATAAATGCATGAAATTTCCACCAATAGGCTATAGCATTTTGTTTTATTTGACCATCGGAAAGATATTGAGACTTTAATATCATTGCAAACAAAATTTAGAATTTTCTGGAGCTTAGAAGTCCTTTTAAAAAAAATATAAACATTGAGCACCGCCTTGCAATCATTCGAACATTGTCGTTTCGAAGTTAAGCAACTATATTGTCATATGGTGAGGGACAGGACTATGATTTAGAAAATATATAATGCGCATTCGGAATACTACAGAAACAATGCATATTTTTGGTCAACTTTTCTGATGACGGGCAGTTTTAAAACGATTAGTAAATTTATGAAAAAGGAAGACTCGCAAGACTCGCTTTCACTTTTTTTGAAGGTTCTATTTCAAAGGAGAATTTTGATACTTATATTAAAATTTTCTTCTCAACAAATGGATGGTAAAAAAATATCACAAATTGTTTGCTTATTAACGGAAATTTGGTGATGAATATGTTTTTCCCATTTTACTTCGACCAAAAACTTCTAAATGTTTTCGCTAAAATGGCTAAAATGTACTGTGTAGTGAATGCACACTTCTGTATAAATTTTGTACTATTTTTATTAAAACTGAATGTTGTGTTTCAATATATTTTATTTTATTAATTTGTACAAATAGTGACCTATATGACACATAAATAACAAATTATAATATACTAAATAGCTCATTTAGTACATGACAGCAAATGCCTTATTTTTTTAGCACACCTAGTATAACAAATCGTGACATTTGCTGAAAGAATGAAATTATCTTGGCATAGAAAACAAATACTGAATCATAACATTTGCCAAGATCATTTTATCAGCTTGGCATCACATCAAATAAAAAATTGTGACATAATGGTATGCATGTATATTAATTAATTAAGAACATCATGTGCCAGCAAAATGAAATATTTTTACAGAAAAGAAATTTATAACTACACAATCCTTCAAAAGTTTTTCATCACCTAGTTTCTTTGGGAAAAATAGTAACGGGAAAAATTTGTACTGACAACTTTAATAAATTTTTGTAGTCAGGACTTATTTAAAAATAAAGAAATGTTTGAAAGAAATTCTCAAATAAAGAAAATTTTTCACTGAAACAATTCGAATGTATTATTCATTTGTACAAAAAATGTAAATATACAATTCGTTCTTCTCGAATACAAGCCTATTTTTAACGTTGATTAATTAATTATGGAATTCTCTTGTGCCGCGATAGTAAGGTCTAGTGGTTGAGTCCACTTAAAAGTACCCGTTTCAATATGTTTCAAGTATTTCACTGAGATTTAGATCGAGCGACATTGGAGGCCACTCCGTTGTCTGTATGCGATATTCGTTTAGGTAGTCTGCAACGAGGCAAGTTCGAAAAAATGAATTTACCTTCGACATGCTTATTCTAATGCTTATATAAATCAATTGCTGTTCACTTACTATTTCCGGAATTTCAAACAGCGACATAGTTCTTCCAATTATAACGTCTGCATTTCCAGTAGCGGAAAGGACTACTTCTACTACATTTTCAGATGATTTTCATTTTATTCTCTTCCCAACTACGGCAAAAACGGGCTTCATCCAAAAAAGCACCTGATTCAGCCCTAAATGTCGTGCCTACTCTAAACGAATGTCTGTTTCTCCGGGTAGTCAGGGCAGTGAAACAATTCACTCTGGCATTCAATACCATAAGTCTTCTACTTCGACGACAGGCAGCAACTTAAATACTAACTGACTGCGACTCCAAAAACGACTAAGGTGTTACATGTGACGAACGCTATTTATATCTCCAGAGTCCAGATAGAGCTAGATCAGTGTCAATCATGCGCTTCGTCAATACATGGTCATCAGTTATCCAACAGTATTAGATGAATAATGTGTGGACATTCTAATTGTGGGAAAGCAAAGATAGTGATAGGTGTGCTGACTCATTCACATGAATTGCGTTTAAAAACGTTTACTGTACTCTCAGAAACTTATATAGCTTTAACTACTTCTTTCTGGAAAGCCCGTATCCAATAGTAAGCAATTTTTGAATTGTTAAGTTAATATTCGTTTAAGATTATTGATGAAATACTCAGAGTGAAAAGAATATCTATGTGAAAGGGTACAATTTGCTATTCTGGCTCCTTTATTTTATTTTAATTGATGTTTCCACAGCCCTTGCCGCTTTCCACGTATCAACTTCCAATACCCGCTATTTTGCTAAGTCTTCCTGAAATTCTTTGGCCTCTATAGCTTCCATTATTTTGCTAACTTCTCGGTGGTCTCGGTAGTCTTCCTGTTTTACTAGGTTCAAGTGGTATTCATTGCCATATTTTTATGGGCCGTCTACGGTCATTCACGAATCGAAGGTGTTGATACAATATTACTCTTTCGCTTTTAATTATGTCCAGAGTATTTTGTTCCACGGCCATAATCAATGGAAAATCAATCTAAGATGATACAGGCCAAAAATTAACTTAGGAAAAATTCCTCACCTTATAGCATCACAGTCATAATAGATTTGTTTGGGAACTACGCCCAAAACTGACTAATTGAATAATTTCCGACGACGACGTATAGCACTAAAAGTAAAAATGTCGAAAGTGCGACGAATTTCGAAAAAAAATCAAAAGTAAGTGAATATATTAAAAAAATCGAAACTACGCCGAAGTTTGACATGGTCAAAATCTTTCAATGTCCTTGGAACAGAATACGGAACTACGCCGAAGTTTCACCTGAATTTTATGTCGCTTCACGACTTTACTTATACTTTACTTTACTTTACGACTTTTATTTTGTTTAACTATTTTTATATTTCATTTAGTATCTCATTGATTTATCATTGTACAATCAAAATACCATAAAAATAAATTAAATTCCTCCGGCGCCGGCGGCTTGACCTTGGGATAAGAACGCTGGATTGCTATTAGAAAGATAACACTCACATGCCGGAACGAGCATAAGAAATCTCTCAGACCATGAAAAAGCACTTGAAAATTCTTATACAGGTATTTACATAGAGGTGGCTTAAAGCGAATCAAAATTTAAGTGAATATATAGTTGCTGTCAGTTCCAAGTCAAATAACCATAACACAAACTTTTACAAAATTGTGAAACTTTTTGCGCCAGTCGATACCAATGGGGAACTTGCCCATTTTTTAAATTTCATTATAGTGTGTGTTTATGTACAAAAACACGCCATACCGAATATCAGCTCTTAAATCGCAGTACTTACTTTGCAATAAATAATTAAAGTTGAAATCCTCGCCACTCCTCACGAAAAGCACTTGAGAAAACTAGTCTCGCCTCAGATTGAGAAAACTAGTCTCGCCTCAGATTGAGAAAACTAGTCTCGCGTGGTATCCCACAGATGGCGAACTTTAGCCGAGCGGTAGGTACGTCTTCACCCTAATTAATAGACTGGGCGGCGGCTACCTTTGAGATGTCCGCATATTCGGTCATAAGTCTTTTGTTTTTTATGTTAGAAAAAAATATAAAAAAGTGTCGGAAAGCTCAATCAATTCTCTTTACATAAGCTGTTCACAAATTTTTTGAAAAAAACGATAAGTATCGAGATATTCGAGGAAATGTAGGAAATTACACGTTTTCCTATAGAGTGTATGTAAATTTTAAAAAAATATTTTTTCTCAGAAACCTTTGTTTCGAAGGACCGAGATTAACGGAGCGTCAAAGTGGTACATGATATTAAGTGAACATCGTATATAAGATCGATTCCAGTTAATTAACGATTAATTACGGTGATAAAATGGAGAAATTTTACCGAAAAAAGAAAAGTCCCAAAGTCCGCCCCCTCTAATTCCTTCATTTTTGTCGGAATTCAAAAAAAAAAAAAGGAGTTTTAGCAAATCTAATTCTATTTAAATTAGCTAGAGTATTTTTTTGGCGTAGGAGCCAAGATTAAAAAGTTGCCAACTGCAGAAGCTCAAAATTTGCGATTCTTTGCCGTACATGGTCGACATTTTAGTAGTTATCTCCGAAACGAAAAAAAAAATCAAAATTCTTTGGCAGCAAAAGATTCGTAGTGGAAAATACTCATTTGACCTTATTTTTTATTTCGAGCTAACTCCTACCGTTTCGAAGATATCTGCGTAAAATAACAAAAAACAGCTTATATTTCGGAGCCGAAAAAATTGCAAAAACATGCAACCTTGACACGTTCATATTTTTCGAAAAACACCATTGGGACGGCCATACGATATCGCGACGTAAAGAAGAAGTCTTCCAGATAAACTTGATCGTAAATTGCACGGCAAAATTCGAAAATTCGGCTCGGCACGAACAAATCAAAAGTAGCATTTTGTGACATTTCAGAATATTGAAGATGTTTTTCCCACGAATAAGTTTAAATTTTAGGTTAGGTTGTGTTCACTGCTAGTTGTTTCTGACATATGCGCATGCGCAATTATCAAAGAAAAATCAGAATCGGTGTCGCTTGACGCCGTCATCTGACTTTCTCCATCTGACGTCACGTTTCAGGAGTGGGTAAAATCCGGCGGATTTTAATCGCTTATATTTCTGGAATAGATTTTTTTAAATTTTTTGTTGTCTATGGGGTTTTTAATGATGTCAGTTTACGATTTTGAGTATTTTAAATCAATTTTATTTTTTGGGCAAGTTCCCTATTGAAACGGTTATTCTTCATTGCATGTAGTTGAGATAACGCCCTGTCGGGGAGGCGTCTGTCATTACTGTGTTTGGTAGGCAGATACCATGAAATAATTTATTAACTAGATAGGCTTTTTACTACGTTTATTTGTATACATTTTTGAACTTTATTTACAATAAATGGTATTATTGAACTGTTGAATTTTCTCGATTGCATGATTAACTTTAAGTTTAACCTCTCAGGCGTTTTCGTGTGTTGGGTCGACAACTGAATGCAAAGGGATTCTCAGTAGATCCTCAAGTCTGTTATTCAGAACATCGATCTCAGCACGAAAATTAATGAAAGGAATTCTAAAAAAGTAATTAAGGCATTAAGAAGTGATTGGATTTATAGGCAGTGTTTCGAAATAAAACAGGTGCATCATCAGAAAGCATATTGGAGAGAGCAGTAAAGAATCTATAGTAAATATAACTTTTACCTTATATTGTCTATTACAGGACTCCGGTCCTTTGTGTCCCACATAAATTTAAACGAACCTCATTGAGAGTAAATAAGCCATCCTACGTTGAAGAAGGAGCAACTTGGCATCCTTGGTAAACAATAAATTTAGTCACGTTCTTCAGATGAGTGGTAATAAGTTCATCTACAATCTTATAATATCCTGTCTACTGAGTTATTCAACTTTCGATGTCCTTCCTTTTCTCCAGAAATCTGTTTCTGACAATCCCTATTTATTAAAATCCCATGTTTCGGAGCCTATGGAGAATGGTCTACCACTTCTCCCGAAATCAGTTTCTAGCAATCCCTTTTTATTTAATTGCCATGTTTCGGAGCCTATGCAGAATGATCTACACGACAGTTTTGTGCAAGGTAGTTTTCATTTTGTTGGTAAATCTCTTGCTCCACAATAACTGGCGCATTGTTCTTCTCCTCTGCCTTATTTTATTTTAAATGCGCCCACTTCTCCTTGCGTTCGTAAATGAGGAGCAGCATCTTATCTAACAGTTGTCTAGATTCAGATCGCTTTTGTCATTTTCTTCACCTGCTATCAAATACTTAATTTTTTCTATATTTACGATAAAGCGTCATTTTCTCAGTGTGCGTAGTACAAAGAATGTATCTGCAGCCATCACTACTTGATCGTCTCTAAACAGTAAAGTATAATACTGCACTTCGTCACCTTCATACTACCACATTTTGTTTCCAGTGTCTCAGTACTTCTTTCAAGTAGATTTCAAATAATAGAGGAGTTAGTATTAGTCTAGGAGATAGCTACATATATGGGGACTGGCATATAACATGTTGGCATTGCTGTTATGTTTTAGCAAATATTTTTCTAAGTATTTTATCTTATATCAGACCTCCCCCCTGACCGTTTTGGTGCTAGCCGCCTCAGAAAATATTCAATTGTGGAACAGAGTATAACACTTTGAGGCTTGGTGTTAGTTCAAGAGGGTATCTTGTAGGGCTCGACCGATGGTAGAATTTTGCCGATGGGCCGATGTCGATGCAGATGCCGATGGCCGATGTTTGAATTTTGAACTTAGATAATAGACATCAATCAACATGTTCAAAAATAAAAATTAATATTTACTGCACAAAAACAGAAACAAACGTATAAATTATAAAAAAACACATAAAACAGCTTTCTAAAATAATCTAAACAATAAACATTTCATTCCCTACAGAGATTTTAAGCATGCAACGTGTAATAAAATCCATCGGCACCATCGACCTTATATTTTGCAGTTGGCCAATGCCGATGCCGATGGGTGACCATCGGCGCCGATGCCGATCCGTCTGTCGAGACCTAGTATCTTGGCGATCAACATTCGATATATGCCAACATTTTTTTCTCCGTGCAATTGGCAGCACTGACGACATCAATTATGGCCAAAATTGGAACGTTGTATAACACTTTCTGACCAAGAGGAAAATTTTCGTTGTCAATGCTTATTGCTGGAAAACAATATGCCAACATTTTCTGCTTGCCCATTTTCCAGATTTTTTTTGGCCAAAAATTGGACTTTTGGCCTAAAACGGACTAAAACTTGTGCTTTTCAAAAAAAATAGTTTTTGTACTAAAGAATAGTCTCTGTGAGTGCCAAAATTTTTCTTATCAATGTCGTCCCCCCCAAACCGCCCTCGAACATTCAAATACTGATTATTATGCCAAAAAGGATACAAAAACTACACATTTAGCGAGTAATGACAGAGAAATTATCCTTTTTAACATAACAAAGTATTTAAATGTTTGGGGGTTTGGGGGTTCCATTGAGAAATAAATGTTGGCACTCACAGAGACTATTCTTTGGTACAAAAACTACAAGTCTGAGAAGGTGCCAACATTTTTTTAAAGCACCAGTATTAGACCATTTTAGGTCAAAAGTCCAATTTTTGGCCAAAAATATCTGGAAAATGGGCAAGCAGAAAATGTTGTCATATGGTTTTCCAGCAATGAGCATTGACAAAGAAAATTTTCCGCCTGGTCAGAAAGTGTTATACTACGTTTCAATTTTGGCCATAATTGATGTCGCCAGTGCTGCCAATTGCATGGAGAAAAAATTTATCGAATGTTGATCGCCAAAATACCCTCTTCAACTAACACCAAGCCCTAAAGTGTTAAACTCTGTTCCACAATTGAATATTTTCTGGGGCGGCTAGCGCCAAAACGGTCAGGGGGGGAGGTCTGACTCACATAAGATAAAATACTCAGAAAAATATTTGCTAAAACATAACAGCAATGCAACGTGTTATATCCCAGGCCCCATTTATGTAGCTATCTCCTAGACTATATCCATTATTGTCTCAGGCCCCACTCCTTTTTTACCAAGTTAAAATACTACGTGATGCAAATACATATCTAAAATATACGTAATTAAAAATTTATATCCAATTCCAAACGCAAAATAATTTGCAATAAAACTGTATTTCTTACAATGTAACTGTAACTGTAAACAGATTTTTTATCAAAAATTATTTCTTATTAGTATAATCTTTTCGGTAAAAAGAAATAGGTATTTTCATATTACAGAATAATATCAATTACTGAAAAAGCAACGTTATCCTAAATATTTATATTGCTACTCCCACATTTGAACTTACAATTTCACTTCTAGATTTTAAAGTAATTATAGGGAGGGATACAATCATTTAGATGTTACTATGTTTCCTACGCTTAAGACAGAATTCCTAAAGAAGGTACTTACTATTAGGAGAAATTTTAATTACGCCTTCTGTCTACATTGTTTATTTAAATAGGTGTTTATACATATAAGGAAATTTCTTATTAAAAACCACTTACTATACATACATGGCAAATAAATCAAATAATTAACTTCTGTGGATTAGTAATACCAAAAACGGCATAAATGAAGTGAAATCCGGCTCCTATACATAGTTTATTACACTGTCGGAAATTGGTTGTTAACACGTATTTTTAGGAATATGCCAAATTAACTAAGTCATTCATTTAACGTATTTATACGATATCAACTAAGTGTGTGTGTCCAGATAGACGGAGTACTGGGCACGAAATTTCGATATGACTCGGGTCATGATTTTCGTAGCAATACGTCGTACACTAAGGGAGGACCCTGATTTGGGAAGTTGCTGGCAACTCGAGCGCGGAGGGGCGCCGCCATATTGAAAAAATGGCGCACAAAACAGTCTCTTTGAAATATCTCGCTTCGGGTGCCTCATACGGCCAAAAAATGTACTTATGAAAATAAAAAAGCATTACTTAAATTTTCTACAAAATGTGTCCTATAGTTTTTTTCGTTAAACTGAATAGTTTCGGTGCAGCAGCCGAAATTATGATTTTTTGTAATTTCTCAATTTAGAGCGACTTTTATGAAGGAGTATTTTTGTGTTGAGACAATATTTGTTTTCGTACCTGAACATCTTCAAATATAGTCGATTTTACTTGTCTGCTATGCATAGCTCAATGTTCAATAGTCGTTTCCATACCACCTTGAGGCAGAGCATATGGCGCGTTTTTTTTTACGTGGTTGTCCCCTGTAGGCCTAATCCACGACTAGCCTGCTTCTTGAAGCGTTTTAGATGCTTGATGTCGAAGGTCCAGGTTCGTTGTAGTCTTCAACAATACTTTCTTCGGAAATTGCTTCCGTTGCGCTGTTCACTGATTCTACGTATTGATTGTTCTCCATGCTTACGGGAAATGTTTCGGCCTTTCTACAAACACATGCTGCACTGCACCCTTTTATTGCCAAAGCCAAAATAAATCACATATTAAGAGACCGTTGTTTATTATCCAATCAGACGTGTGTGGTCCAATAAATCCACCCACGATTGACAATAACAATTATTGTATAATATTAATCTACGAATATACCCATTATACAGTTACTTGTTACTTATTTATTATCATATAAATCTGAAGTTTTTAAAGTTTTTCAAAATTTTGTAGCGAAAAGTGAAGCACACTTTAATTCAAAAATTGTAAACTTATATTGCGATAATGGAAGAGAATATCTTTCTAATGAGTCTAAAAATTTCTGTGCTCAAAGGGGCATCACTTATCACTTAACCGTACCATATACACCGCAACAAAATTCTTATCCCTTATCCAGACAGGATTTTTTTTCCATAGTTAATTTACCCCCAATAGTAATGGAATTTTACCCGCAAAGAGAGTGGAAAATTTTTATTTACCTTATATTTTGGGGTAATTCTCCATGGTAAATGGAAATTTTCCTGTCTCTTTGCACGCAACGATGGTAAATTTACATCATTTTTTACAGTGTACAGCTACTTCAATGTCAATGCTTCAGCACATACAGTATGACATGTTCACTCTAGATATTAAAGAGAATTCGTGACAGAACATAGCCCTGTCTGACGCCTTTGTCATAATACGTTAATGATAAAAATAATAATTGTTTATCAATTTAGGGTACCGTAGATATTAGATAGAAGTTTGTTCATATTGAGAAATAACACACTCAGGTCCGATAACGATAGGTTTGGTGGTCAAATTTTATGGTTCTTGGGTTTCTTTTAATCAAAAGTAAAATAAACTGATTCCATATACATAATCTATATAAACAAGAAATTTACCTACAAAATAAATAAATATTTCCATTTAATTTGAAATTTTTACAATCCAATTTTATTAGTATATTTTTTATAGTTATAAACATCTAATAGAAAATTCATCATTATGAATTAGGATTACCATTAACAAAATAAACAAAATCATTACTATATACATCTGATTTATTAGCAGATTTATTATATTTATAATAAAATACATTCTAGTTAATACATCCCAGCTTAAAAATACATTAATGGATAAGTAGCTAATTCCAGTACTACATTGAGATAATGTAACAACACACCCACATCATTTAAATTTGCTCTCTATTGTAAACATTAATTTGAATTTTGGCTCCATTAAACACTTTCTGTTACTCAATTTGGCCAGTCTGCACTGTATAATATCAAATTCTAAATTAAATAAAATATTTTAAATTCTATAGACACGTCAGAGATTAATATAGTATGAAAATGAAAAATGTCTTTTCATAACGTAAAAGTTTACCAATATACAAATATCCGTAATAGTAGATTTTCTGAATTATTTCTATAACTTTTAGTGAGCCAGACTTCCGATTCAAGACTTCTCCAACAAGTGGCGAGGAAACTTACTCAAACTGAGTAAGCATGGAGGGAAGTTAAGGTGGCGTTTATTCCAAAGATAGGCAGGCGTCCATCAGAGAAACCATATCGCCCCATTAGCATAACCTTTTTCTCCTGAAAACAACGGAGAAAATACTAGACGAACATGTCAGAGGCGAAACCCTTACAAGGGTCCCGCTTCATTCAAAGCAATTTGCCTACCAATCTGGCAAATCGACAGTAAATGCTCTACATAGCCGGTCAAAGGCATTGAAAAGACATTTGCCGCAAAGGAAGTGGATATGTGTGCATTCATAGACATAGAGGGTGCATTTGATAACACGTCATATGAGTCCACACAAAGAGCCCCAAATATCAAATGGAAACAATAGAAGTCGAACAATTACTACGGATATGGGGAGGGAGTCCGCCACGGTGATTAAGGTCAAGGGTTGTCCACAAAGTGGAGTTCTATCGCCCCTGCTGTAGTCTGTAGCTGAGTAATTCTGGCTTCAACGTTCAAGGCTATGCCGATGACCTTGCTATTACTATAAGAGGCAGACACGAGGTTATGATTCAAAAGCTCATGCAAATCGCCATAAATATAATATCCAAATGGTGCTCGCTAAAGGGCCTTAGAGTCAATTCTAGCAAAACAGTTATTGGTCCGTTTACCAAAAGGAGAAAAGTTTAAGAGCTCCTATGCTAAATGGAACAGAGCTGAATTTTTTCAGCAAAGTTAAATATCTAGAAATACTCCTGGGTCAAAGACTTACCTGGAACTCACATCTAGAAAGAACACTTACCAAAGCCAGTGCGGCAATGTGGACATGCCGCAGGCTGTTTGCTAAGACTTGAGGTCTAAAATCGAAAATGACCTACTGGTCCTACCTCTCGGTTGTGAGACCCATGCATCATGTGTGTGGTGGTCAAAAACTGAAGAAAAATTAACACAAGTTGCAAAAGTTGCAACGCCTTGCCTGATTATAAGAGCAATGTGCTCCTCTCCCACAGTAGCTGCGGAGGTAATACTAGACCAGCTTCCAATTCATCTGCACGTAAGGAAGGAGGCAGCACTAAGTGCTCTAAGGCTGCAGCAGGTACTCTCTTTCAAACCAGGGGACCTGGTCGGTCACCTAAGGATTCTAGGAACAATTGAACTAGAATCCATGACCAAACCCACTGACTCTATGCCAATTACGCGGGACTTTGACTGTCCGCTTGATGTGCTAATCGAGAACCGCCAGATGGGCAAAGTCGAAGTCCTGCAGTGGAGAAGAGGTCACTCATCTGGTACACAGATGGATCGAAGATGGCTGAAGGGGTTGGCGCGGGCGTAGCGGGTCCTAACTGCAGTCTATCCAGAGCCCTAGGCAAGACCTCAACCATCTCTCAAGGAGAAATCTATGCTAGAGACCAGAAATACATAAATAGAGGAATTCGAAGAGCAAAGATATATATACTCTCAGACAGCCAGGCAGCGTTAAAAGCTCTAAGGCCCTCCTGCGCCTTTGAGTCTAAAATTGTCTGGGAATGCAGACAATCCTTAAAGCAAATGGCAAAAAACAACAAGGTTACCTTGACGTGTGTACCAGGGCATGAGGGAATAGGAGGAAACGAATTAGCTTACGCTCTTGCAAAAAAAAAAAAAAAGGCGCTGAAGCCCCATTCTTTGGGCCCGAACCGTTTTGTGGCTTATCTAAGGGACACATAACGGAGGAGGTCCTAAAATGAGAAAAGGAACAGAAAGAGTCCTACTGGAGGAACACTCCGGGCCTAGACAAGAGAAAAAGTTCATTACTTATTCGTCAAAGAATGCCACAAGACTTCTCGAATTCCAAAAGTCCGGCTTAAGTCTGGTGACAAGCCTTTTAACAAGCCATTGCCCCTTAAGATACCATCTTAAAAACATGAGCAGGGAAGACGACGATACGTGCAGATACTGCGATGATGAGTGATGAATAGAAACTGCGGAATATATTCTTTGCGAATGCAAGATACTAGTCCACACTAGGCTAAAGTGGAACTAATGCCTGAAGACATAGGGAAATTACCCTAGGAAAATCACAAGCTTTGTAAAAAGCTTGGAAGTACTGGGCAAGAACTAATTGTAGGGTAATTCACAAAAGATCTTCTCAGGTCGATGTGAAGTAGGGCTGACAAAAGCCGAGCGCCTCCTTGAACAATCTACAATCTACTCAAACTCAGAAGAAAAATTACTTCCGCCTTCCCGCATACAATGCTCATCAATGCGTGCATTAGTGAAGGTCACTATGATGTGCTTAAGTTTGCCAAAGATTCACCTCTTTTTGTTCTTTTCTAAAGTTTTTGAAATTATTCTCAAAAAAGGCTTGCTGATTCATGTTTCATGTTACGAACAATACTAAATCTTTTATTTGTTTATTTTTCAACAATTAAAATTTTCTATTCTACATTATTTGTTTTATACTTTCTGAGTGATTCTATAGAATTTTGCTACTTACCGCTTACATTATATTCCTATTTTCTAACTTGCCAAAAATCAATTTGGATTTGTTAAATAAAGGATACTACTATCCCACTCGAATAATGCAAGAATTTTGAAAGTTTATGCGACTACATAGTTTGTACACCTCTTAATCTTGTTAACTAGATTATTTTTGCTAAAAAAAATAATATTGTCTGATAATATGCTATCCAACTGGCCTTAACTAGTTTACGACCACTTATTTACTTTCATAGTATTTTAAATACCAAAACAGCAGTAAAAATGCACATGCAATGTAAAAATTAATTGAGAAATCATGTTATCACGATAGACTTTCTAATCAAATAATTAGGTAAATATAACGAAATATTTTTAGTGTATATAAACAAAGACATTAAACATTATATTTATTAAAATATCATTTCGTGCCTACAGTATATTTATGCTACCATATTATCACATCGTGCCTACAATATAATTATTCTACCTTATTATCACATTCTCAACGAATGGCATCAGCACTGTTGCAAACAGCCTACGTATCAATGTTTAAATGGTTTTGGAAATCTATTGGGTTCTGAAAAAAACTGGGGTAGAAATCCTTTTAATTATAGAGTTGTTATGATTACCACATTAGCAGACAGAAAGCAGATTAGGAATCAAAAATAATATTATCTTTGCATTAGTTGAGCTTTAAACAATAAAATAAATATTTTTGAAACGTCTACTTGTACAATCGAATTAATATTAGCGCCAAGCTAATGGATAATTATGTTATTAATGGATAATAATTATCTTAGTTATTACTATAATAATATACTATACATTACTACGCCTATATATTACGCAGCATGCTAAAACAAACCACAAGAAATCTTATTTGCGGTCTTTTTTGCAGAACACAAACTTGCCTAGCAAGATTATACAGAATCGGCAAATGGTGTTTTATATATCCTGTGATAAATGAGAGCAAGAGAAAAACAGAGAAATTAGGAAAAATAAGATGGATGTACTGCGCCCAGCACGTTAAATCGTGAAATCTTATTTTTTTCACCTTGCCATGTGTCAACGTAGGACAGCGGTACCGATCGCTTCCAACCGCCTATGCATTGTAATGGGACTAGATACGTCTTTCTTTTCTTAATTTAGCTGTTTTAGACAATGGATTCACTTAAGAGTTTTCTCTTACTGCACATTTTGAAAATGTATGTTTCAAATAGTAGATGCACCAAGTGTTTTACAACGGCTTCTCGCTCAAACCATTATTAGAAAACGCGAGCAGATGTCAAAATCCGCCGCACTCAGGCCTGTCGGCCTATTGTACATTCGCGACGTGTAGGATCCCTTAGAAGAGACTAGTGCTCTCCACAAAAGAAAACAGTCTGTTCCAAGGGACATCCCGTAGTTCCTCTGGATGCAAGAATTGCCTCTCGAGGTGTCTATGCCTTGACGCTCCTAGTGGAGCGCAGCTACATAGGATATGAGTGATGGTTTCATCCTCCACTCCACACATCCGACAAAAAGGATAATCTCTCAACCTCATTGTATGTAGGTGTTTGTTCAGAGGACAGTGTCCTTTTATTAGGCCCACCACCGCCTCATTTTTTATCAATCGAGCCCAAGCAACCACTTTACGGCTGGCTCAGGGTCAGGGAATGGAGTTTTCGCTCTTTCTCCCGCCAGACGATCTGCTTCTTAGTTGCCCTCCTCACCACTGTGTCCGGGCACCCATGTGAGTTTAACCGAGTTGGGTTCACAGAGCTCGGTCAAAATATTTCGACAGTTAAGGACCAGCTTAGAGATCACCTTGTTTGATGCAAGGGACCTCAGAGCCGCCTGGCTGTCGCTGCATATATAAATATGTTTGTCTACGAAACCTCTGCTGAGATTTTCGCTTGCGCATCGTAGTATGACATACACTTCTGCTTGGAACACACTAGGGTACCTACCAAGTGGCACCGATATACGAGCCCTTGGTTTGCATCCGTGTATGTCTGCGACCGTTTTCTCCTGAGTCTTGGATCTGTCTGTATACCATTCCAGACCACCAGGACTCAGGAGATGCGTTTTGTCGCATTCCCAGACGTATCGACTGGGAAACACGTCGGTATATGGAATTGTGAAACGGTAGACGGACAGACACCGGTCATCACCTGATTGAGCGAAAACCTGGTCCCTTGCCGGTAGAGCTAGAGCCTTTGTGTGCCCTAGACCTTGGCCCGTCATGTTCCACATTCTAATTTTGAACAGTCTGTTTGCTACTTTCCTAGCTTCAAACTCCACTTCAACGTGCAGGGGAGTGAGTCTAAGAATGGGCATCGCAATCTTTGGAGTGGTCCCGATTGCACCTGTCATACCTAGACACGCTAGTCTTTGAACTTGGCATAGGCAAGCCCTGATTGTGGAGCGTTCTAGGGAGCGCCGCCATACCAGTGCCGCATATGTAATGATGTAAACGATGTAAACCCAGAGAGTAGTCTTTGGACTTATACCCCATTAAAGACCGAAGATGCGTTTGCACATCCATACAGATGCACACACTTTCCTCGTTTGAGCTTCCACGTAGTCCTTCCATGACAGTTTGGAGGCCAGGGTTATCTCACTGTACGGGAAAGACTTACAAACGTGTGCCCATGAGAGACGGAAGCGGAGAATCGCTTATTTTTTCCTTTTAGTGAGCCAAGCTTGACAGAGAGCCCATGTCTGTTACATCATTCCTGAACTATATTAAGAGCCCTTTGCATGAGCTTTGCAATAGTCTTTTCAAATCGGCCTCTTACCATGATAGCAAGATCATCTGCATATGCTTGTGCATAGAAACCTGCTTTATTCAATTAGGGCAGTAGCCCGTCGAGCAGAAGGTTCCACAGTAGTGGGGACAATACCTCTCCCTGCCGACACCCCCGCCCCCCCTTAGCCCTAACCGTTTCATTACGAAGCGTAATTTCAATGTCGCGAGTTCTCAGCATGGACGATATCCACCTAACTTTGGTACGGTCCACGCCGCCTTCCACAACTACTTTACAGAGAAAATCGAAGGTAGGATTATTGAATGCTCCTTCCATATCCAGAAACACTATCAAGGCTAACTCTTTCTGCTCTAGCGCATCCTCAGTACAACGATCTGATAAAGAGCCGTCTCTGCAGACTTTCCGGCTTGGTATGCATGTTGGTTGGGGTGAATTGGTGAGTGCATCAATGCCTCATCC
Source organism: Rutpela maculata (assembly GCA_936432065.2). NCBI lineage: Eukaryota > Metazoa > Arthropoda > Insecta > Coleoptera > Cerambycidae > Rutpela > Rutpela maculata. Next base: position 88,831,500 of record OW386287.2, on the reverse strand, counting down.
TTTATATACCTTTCTATTAGTCTTTCTAATATTTCTAAAAGCAAGGATGTCAGGCTTATTGGTCTAAATGCCTTAGTCTGGTCATATATGATACGACCTATCTTTGGTATGAAGACCACTTTAACCTCTCTCCAGGATATTGGGATATATCCTAAAGCTAGGCAGGATCTAAGTAGATGATACAAGTGTCCTAATAGTACTTCAACGCCTTTTTGTATAAAGGCCGGGTAGATACCATCAGGTCCTGGTGATTTAAATGGGTCGAATGTTGATACAGCCACCTTAATCTTTCATGTTATCACCTCTGACGTCTTTTTCCAGTCAGTGGCAGTTGCCTCCGATCTGAATTCTGTCGCCGAGAGGTTTGTCTCCAAAACATTTGACCCTGGGAAGTGAGCATCAATAAGACACTCAGTTGTCTCACGGTCATTGTTTGCATAAGACCCGTCTGGCAGCCTGATGCAATCAAGCCGCTTTTTGAGACAACTTGCGTAGTCTAGCTACTGCCGGTGAGTCTTCGATGGTACCACAGAAGGCCTTCCAGATTTCTCTTTTCTGCTTGTTAATCAAGCTTTTATACCTTCGCTGAGTTGACTAATAAGTTTCCCAGTCGGCTGGATCTTTTGAATGCACTGCTTTATTGAGCAACTTACGCGTTTCTTCGCGCAGCCCTTAGTTCTTTGTTCCACCATAGGGCGCTAGTTTCCCGTTTGCTTACTTGCAAAGGGCAGTTGTTTTCAAATGCGGAGTTAATGGCAGTTTACAGCTGTAGAGCTGTTGTCTCCACTTCTCGCGGGTTCCTTGGTCCACAGGACGCTTCCTTCAGGTTCTCTTGCCAGTCCCTCGTATAAGAGATCCAGTTAGTGGACCTGGGGTTCCTGTACATAACGGGTTCCGGTGGATCCCCCTCCAGGACAAATCCGATATATCGATGGTCCGACAAGCCCCTTCAATCCTTAATTCTGTTTTTCAACGCAGTGGAGCACAGAGTAAGGCCGATTACTTCTTGCCGTCCCTGGATTACAAACGTGGGAGCATTACTTTTGTTTGCAATCTTCAGATCTGAAGCATATAGAAATTCCAGTAGTGCCGTGCCTCTCGGGTTGACGTCGCTCAAACTAAGTATAAAAATGTAGCGAACCGCGAAACGAGGCGCCCAAGGAAGAATTTAAAAATCTTAGGAGGTTTTAAGAAAGTTTTGTCAGGGTTATAAAATAATCTTTTTGTTTATTAATGTGATTATGATCTTTTAGGCTTCAAGTATACTCGCTCGTATATGGTGAGTTTTAAGGCGTTCTGTAAGACCGAATTATAAAGTTAATTTATTGCTAGGCTTATTATACTCTTCGCAAAAACGATATTTGATCGGCACATTTCTAAATCAGTAAATATCGCTCGTAGAGAAAAAAATTTCCTATCATTATGTTAGTGAACGAATTCTAAACAACTTTCAAAATGTCCGTCTGTCTGTCCGTCGTTTCTTGTAAGCACGATAACTTAAGAGAGAACAGTCCGATTGTATTGAAATTTGAAAAGTAAGTTCGCGTTAGCTAGAGGAAGAACCCTATTGTTTTTGAAAAAAATCAATCAGTAAATGAAAAAGTCATTAATCATTTAATTAAAAAATACATATTTTTTAAATTTTTGTTATTTGTACTTAAATAGAAATTTTGCGAAATTTTATTCTGTATAATTTTTTTTGTTTATACATTTTACTAATATATATATTTGATAATATATCTAATTCGTTAAAATATAATACTGGAATGACATATACTACAGACATTCAATTATTGTAGTGATGTTTGATGGTCCAATGGCTAAAGCTTTGTCTGGCAATCCAAAGGTCTTGTGTTCGAATCCCTGACAAGGTGTTTTCTTTCCCATTTTTTTTCATATATTTTTTTTTCACAACAAAGTTGGTATCACAAAATTTAGAATGTATCCTATAGAATGTGTAACAATTATATAAAAAGCTCAGTAAATCGGCGAAGAGTATAATGCTTCCATTAGTTTGTATTTGTAATGGGCTTATACTTACATAACATTTTCCACAAAGCTAAATGGTTTTATTAGCTTGTTAAATTCCATTAATGTTCAAAAAGGTTTTAAATTAATCTCTAATTAATCAGGATTTGTATGTATGCAATAAATACATTACAAGTTATTTTTAAAACTAGACATTTTCAATGCCCATTAGTAGTTATTTGAGGCAATTATATACTATTCTCTTAAAACATCCTTGAGAAATAAAAAATAATGAAAAAGGGCCCAAGTATTGACTCGTGAAAAATACCAAGTTTGGCTGTTTTGGCTATAATATACGATTTTCTTTCCTACACCGAACACATCCCTGACATGAAATTATAACAATACCATAAATACATAATTAAATCCAAAATGCTGTTCCTGGGATACAAAGTATCAAATATGACTAAATCTTCAACTACTTAAAATATTTCCACGTATTTCAACTTCACTAAAAGACCTTGGGAATATCAAGTACATATATGACAAAAAATTGGTTAATTTTAACATGGCATATGACTGAGTTTTCCGAACCATATTCCATAGGAGTTGTAATATGTACCTAGTTGAAAAAATGTATCTTCGTCTCCTCTAGGATCAGTTCAGTCACCTTTACTAAAATGGTATAAATTTTGTGCTGATACATACGCCAGACAACCTTGACACTAGACTACAAATAATGGTAATCAATGACACACTGTAATTTGATTCAAAAACTATTTCATAAATAGGTGTGGTGGCCACTCGAAATCTCTGCTATACTACCTAATAGACCGGGAGCTGATGACTTCATCACATTGTCGGGTAAAAATGAAGGAAACGCAAATGCAATACTTTTTTCGCTGGTGCGCCATGTTAATTTATTTTTTGAAAATGTCAAAAAAAGTACATTTTTGTATTATAACCTACCGGGTATCTTTTATTTGTATTTTCATAAAAGAAACCTGACGAAAAATTGGTGCCATATTATTTTCGTGAGTGGAAAAGGTCGCCATACTAAGCCAAACTGGTAAATTCTTGGGTGAAAAAAAAAATACACTTCCATTTGAACTTGAAATACTCAAAAATATTTGTTATTGTATCATGCCGTTTGAGTAAGTGTGAATGGCAAGCCATACTCGCGCCAAAGTATACTTGTTCAGCACATGATAACATACTGGCTAAAATTGAGTTTACATGTTATTTACATCGGAAAAACATTAGAGTATATGATTGCTACACTGCCAGAGTAGGTTGAAGAGGGATTAATATGGGTTGCAAATTGTACTGTTTCAAGGTTCTCAGGTATGATAGCCTACCATCTGCCATCAATGTTTTTCTATTAAGTAATAACGGATAAATAGAAAAATAAAAGTTGAAATCAATATGATGGATGGAACAGAATTTACAACGTTTTATAAATATACTCAAGCGATTAACGCATCACGGCATGATGTCATTAGTTTCAACATCGACTTGCATTTTTTTCAGTCACCAAATATAATCATGTATTATTATTATTTTTTTTTCTTTTATGAAAAAAAAAATACAATTGTAAAAACCGCTGCCCAAGGAATCACTACTTCCACATCCAGATTTTATATCCAAGTCTCTCACAACGCAAAAAATGTTGATACTATATTAGCACTCCACTATATGGAAATAATTGTTTGTGGAACTTTAATAATATAATACATGAAACCGTCAACCCAAAAAAATCCATAAAACGATATGCCACATCGGTAGTGAGGGTGGGGGTGATGATACGTGGGGGTGGATGAAGTAAAAAAAAATGTTGAGGTCTTTGGTTCTTGTACACACGCTAAATCACAATTTTATTTTTTCACCCTCTTTAATAATGAGGCGGGGGTGGTAATGGGGGTGGCTAATGCCAAACATTTTTTTGAGACCTTAGCTTCTCTTATATATACTAAATACCAATTTTATGGGCGCTTACTTGCTTGATTTACTTATTTACCTCTATTTACCCTCCCCCTTTAGCGGAATAAGATCAAAATACAATCTAGTTCCAGTTAAAATACATACGTGTGCCAAAGGATCCCGCACTAATCTTATGGAAAAGTGGCCCTTTTCAAATTGGCCGAATTTTTAATATGTTATAGATTTCGGCTTTCTGATCAAAATCTCTCATGGACCCAACTCGATCCTATGCCTAGTTCCGAGATACAACGTAGAAAAAAAAATTAAGTTTGAAAAATTATGGCGAAGGCGCAAGGAATTCTATATAAAAATAACGAGTGAAAAAATATTTCAAATTAGCTAAAACATTTTTCACAAAAAATGTGTGTCTTCCTAATCAAAAAACTTTAATTGAAAAACTTTCGGAAATTGCTCCTTTGACCTTCAATGCCCCATCGATAAATTAAAAGTTCGAGAAGATACAGAATTTTACAAGAATTTATAGCTGTATATCGGAAACTAGACATAGGATCGAGTTGGTCCCGTGAGAGCTTTTGATTTTTTTTCTTAAACTTGCTTTAAAGACACAGATTTTTCCATAGTATTTTAAATTTTATTAAATTGGCAAGAAAAAAATCGTAAAAAAAATAGAAGAAAAGGAAATTGATATAATTACATATTCTCTTTTATTAATTTTTAATTCAATTTTTCAAAAAATAGAGGTAATTAATAAAATATACTGAAAAAAATGTTTGTCTTTAAAACGATTTTTAGAATTAAAACAAAATCACAAACATTTTTGACAAGCACTAACAGAAAGCTTTTTCCATGCACATTAAAAGTTTTTTTTTTCATTTTTGTAGTAAAATCTACATACCTACGAGTTCTTATTGCACCAGTGTTTCGGATTCTTTCAATTATATCTTAGTTATCATATGACGCTATAAACATTATAATAATGGCATAATTATAATAGATGAAGTAGAAAGCAATGGCAGTTACAGCAGTGACGATGAGTGCAACGGAAGTGACGAGGAAGAAGATGAGCTAAATATCGAGAATGATGATGATGATGAGCAGGGCCACAAAAATAATTATTTTTTTTTTATTAATTTCATGTGTATTATAATATCTCGTTTTATTAAAAATATTTTGGTCAATTATTTTTTGTTTTCAGTTAATTTCGAAACTTAAAAACTGTTTTAAGAGTTGATCAGCCATGCTCAGGTCTCTTCTAAAATGCGATATGGGGTATGTTTCTGGGGTAGCTCCACGCAATCATTGGGTGTATTTATTGCACAAAAACGTATTTTAAGATGTATTGCTAGTGTGTCTAATAGGTATTCTTGTAGAGACCTTTTTAAAAACTACAATATTTTAACTCTTGTGTGCTTGTTAATATATGAACTGTGTTTTTGTTTATAGAATTAATGCAAACTATATTTTAAACAAAAATGTTCATCAAATAAATACTAGGCAAAAGGACCACTTTCATGTGCAATTTTGTAAATATAAAATAATTATTTAGGTCTAAATATTTTTAACAGATTACCGACATATGTAAAAAATGCATCAAGTTTAAAATCTTTTAAAAGACAACTGAACAATTATCTTGTTGATAAGTGCTTTTATAGTCTGGATGAGTTCTACGAAAGTAACGGTTAGTTTATAAGTAAGCATATGACTATTCCTATACAAGTGTCCACTTTGTCTGACAGGAAAATAAAGTTTATTTATTTATTTTAATTTCCTTGCTTGACGATTTTCTTGATATGTTCAAACACAAATGTGTTGTATGCATATGTATGCATTTTTTCGAAAATATGATCAATCAGATCATGATAAGAAATTGCGATTTTTACGATCTTATCCTTATAACTATGAAAATATCTTTGATTGTTTTGAATATAAATTCTGGAACTTTTCCAACACATTAGCAAATGTATAAGGAATCCATTGGATATAGCTGAAATGTGGATAGGTGTACCTGTAATAAATACAATACAGTAAAGGCACGTAAAAATTCATGCGAGCGATTCAGCGGCTATGTGTGGTGTCTGTGTATGCATTCATAATTAGATATTTTCCCTCCATACTCACTATTTATCCTCCTATTCTCTAAGAAAAATGTTAAAAATATGTAATCAGAAAAAGAAAAAAAGCTTTATTTTACTCGTTAGAACTGCTAAGAATTTTTAGAGGTTCCATAGTATGCATATAACTGTGAGCTTGGCAGCGCAGAGTGACAAAGTTACTTCATTATTTTTTTTCTCGGGAATACCGTGGCTTTAGCGATAAATTTTATTACATTTTTTGTTCAGAAACACATGGTCTATCCATCTGTATTTTTTATTTTTTCCTACCCTGAATTAATTTCAAAATTTTGAAAAAATTGATGAAAAAAAAATGTTTTTTTCACTTCTTTTTTATGTTCTGCATCCGAGCGGAATGTACATTTTTCAGGATATTATTCTACACACTTTCACGAACTCATTCAAAAAAAATTATTCATTTTGCAAGTTCACTATAAAATGATCCCTGTCGTCTGGGCTATTTAAACATTTCTGTTAGTTGACTTTATTTTAATTACGTATTGAAATGATAGGAGCACGCCAGTCTATAATGAAGGTGGCAGGAAATAATTTTCCATCACACTGTAATGTCAATAAGGGAAACAAAAAATATCAACTTTAAACACGTAAAGCAGTGACACTTTTAAATAATCAAAATGCTGCTGCCAAGCATTGGCCCGCTAACAAAGAGGCAGGAGTTTGTTTTGTGGATAAATTACATTAATAAGATCGAAAAAACAAAATAAACCAAGTTTAAAAAAATATAGTAACTAAAAGTATCGCTGGCTGCCTTACTAATAATATAATAAATCGAAGTAAAGCGTATTATAAAATATAAATCAAAATAGGTATCCAATGCGAAGACTTTAGTTTAAGGTATACCTTGGTAAACGTACATTGTAAAACAAAAAATAATGATTACAGATAGTGTTGAAACAAGCATCAGTTGACAAAACGTTGATATTTAGATAATGTATCTATCGCATTTAAATTATTCATTTGGGTTAATTAAATATCGTATTTGTGTAATTTCATGCTTCCTGATTTTCATTTATACTCTGTAAAAGGTTTTGCGACCGACACAATAATTACTTTGACAATAAAAATAATACTACTTAAAAATGTATTCCATGAACTCGCTTGACAATCATGATGTACAATTTTTCCATTAATGATATTACTAAAATAATCGTTTTTTAGATAATGAGAACAATATATCTCCATGCGATACATAATTTCTTGTGTATATATTATTTCTGTTATTTTATATAAATATCATGTAATCAGATATTTAAATTTAGATATATTTATATAGACTGGATATATCCAAAATGAAACCAACAAAATGAATTAAACTTTATCATTGAGTTTTACACTGAATACAAAGTCAGAATAGTATATAAAATATTATATAAATAAGAAAAACGCATTTCAACATAAAAACTATAGATAAATAAATTAAAGAACAAACACTTTTTAAAACAATGGTTTTCTTTTAGAACCAAATTGCATTTTAACCTCCCCACAATAAAATTGTGGGAGGTTACTACAATTAGTCCAAAATCGAAAATTGAGATAACATCAAATCTTTACGTTTTGAGGTCCCAGGAACCCAAAAAAATTGTTTTTGAAAAATGTCTGTGTGTATGTATGTGTGTGTGTGTGTGTATGTATGTTAGCACGATAGCGGCGAAGCTACTAAACGGATTTGGATGAAACTTTGCATGAGGGTTTCTTTAGTGCTCCAGAAGATCTGAAAAGGTTTTGGTTGAGATCGGATTACGTTTAGTGCCGTTTTGGCACAACAAGTTGTTTATTTTATGATTACTTGCAATTTGTAATTGAACCATTGAAAAGCAGTAAAAATTCCGATTTCAACGATATATCACACTTGCACTTTTTCGATTTGGTTTCCGTGAAAAAAATTAAAAAACAAAAATTTCACTTGTTTTGTTCTCAAAGCAGTGCAATGTACAGGGTGATATTCTAATAATGACAGAGGTGTTCAGTGATTTCGGCTGATAACTCGGGAACGGTTGAAAATATCGAACTGAAATTTGAAACGTAGGTATAAATATTGTAGACGGACGGATTACGAGTGAATTAATAATACACCTACGTCACATGACGTCACAAATAAGAAAAATTCTTAGAAACTGGTGCAGATATCGACTTAATTGGAAACATACAATTAAAGTTTGAAACGTAGGTGGAAATATTGTAGATGGATGGAATACGAGTGAATTAAAAATACACCTACGTTCTGATGACGTCGTAAAAGCATAAAATTCTTATAACAGGCGAACTGATGATGATATCAAAAAAATATTTCTACAAGACGTCACGAATTTTTTTTTTTTTTAATTTCCAAGAAATATAAAATTTTCGGAGAAATGTCACTTTTCAGAAAAATGTCAGATTTTTAAGAAAATGTCAAATTTTCAGGAAAACGTCAAATTTTCGGAGAAATGTCACTTTTCAGAAAAATGTCAAATTTTCGAAAAAATATTAAATTTTCAGGGAAATGTCACTTTTCAGAAATATGTCAAATTTTCAGAAAATGTCACTTTTCAGAAAAATGTCATTTTCGAAAAAACGTCAAATTTTCGAAGAAATGTCACCTTTCAGAAAAATGCCAAATGTTTGAAAATTGTCAAATTTTCGGAGTAATGTCAATTTAGAAAAATGTCAAATTTTCGAAAAAATGTCAAATTTTCAGAGAAATGTCACTTTTCAGAAAAATGTCAAAAATTCAGGAAAATGTCAAATTTTCGAAAAAACGTCAAATTTTCGAAGAAATGTCACCTTTCAGAAAAATGTCACCTTTCAGAAAAACGTCAAATTTTCGAAAAAATGTTAAATTTTCAGGGAAATGTCACTTTCAGAAATGTCAAATTTTCGAAGAAATGTCATCTTTCAGAAAAATGCCAAATGTTTGAAAATTGTCAAATTTTTGGAGTAATGTCACTTCAGAAAAATGTCAAATTTTCGAAAAAATGTCAAATTTTCAGAGAAATGTCACTTTTCAGAAAAATGTCAAAATTCAAGAAAATGTCAAATTTTCGGAAAAATGTCACTTTTCAGAAAAATGTCAAATTTTCGAAAAAACATCAATTTTCGAAGAAATGTCGCCTTTCAGAAAAATGTCAAATGTTTGAAAATTGTCAAATTTTCGGAGTAATGTCACTTCAGAAAAATGTCAAATTTTCGAAAAAATGTCACTTCAGAAAAATGTCAAATTTTCGGAAAAATAACTTTTCAGAAAAATGTCAAATTTTCAAAAAAATGTCAAATTTTATTAAATGGACTCAAAGGAAAATTCCCAAAAAATACTACGGGTCCATTTGTGGTGTAAGTTCTCTGCTAGTGTGTTAAAGCGTGCAGACTGTATGCTGAGTATTTTTGACGTGTCAAGTGCATCGAGAGATTACAAGTTTTTTCGACGTTTATAAAGCCCACGGATGGTGTGAGAGGCCATCCTGAACCGCTTACAAGCCCTACAAGTGTAAGCAACCCCACCGGAACGCTTTCGGTGAGTTTTTTCCAATAAAACTTTTTAAAGTGACAGTTACATTAAATTTTAAAAACTATTTCCGCTACTTCCGGCATCCCGCCGGAAATTCTTCCGGTAACATAACCTAAAAATAGTACTACATAACCTAAAAACAATTTAAGACATTGGTACCAACCTAAACATTTTTCAAAAACCAAATTCCCCAGAGAAACATTGGAACTAAAAATTTGACAGCAAAATATACCAACTCAAACTTAAACGAGCCACCATGAACACTACCCTGGCTACATCTGGCAGGGAAACTGTCCACCAAGAGTTATATGGTTTTTTCCAAAGATGGCCATCCCTGCCATCCATCCCATTACCAACGAAGAGGTTTTTTCGTTTAGTTGTTTCCCGTATCAATAATCAAAATTATTAAGTGCTCTTGCCTACGAACGTTTTTATAGAATTGTGTTTATTTTTATATTAATTTTAGGTCCATGTGGACACATTATAATTTTAACCTAGTCTTTAAGCCTGCCTACAGAAGACAGGAGCTACTTTTCTATTTTTCTCCAAGCCAAACCGGACCTACCCCGTCCAGCCTCACACTCGCCACGGCGGTGTTCACCGTGGTTGTCTGGCTGGCCCCGGGCTACGATCCGATGAAGCATATATTTGTATTAAAAATATTGAATAAAATATTAATGTTGTGCAGACTATAAATTTAACACTCAAGTTCTTAGGTCAAAATCCCACCGAACGCAAGACTTTTTTTCTGATTTAATACGAAAAAAATATTTCAACTTAATAAATATAATTAAATGAGATCGTTCATATTGTTTAGTGCTCTTTTCGACTTCAAAGATTCACCGGGTGGGGAGGTTCCAGCCGCTTCCAGTAGCTGCCGATTTTTTTTTCAGTGATTATAAGCTGATCAGAATAACTTTCAACTTTGTAAATAGAAAACCATTGTGTGCTCATAAAATGTAAACGTAAATCAAAATGATTAGACGAAGTAATATACAAGGTGGACCATTAATAATAGGCAATAGTTCAAGGGTAGATTCTTGGGACCAAAATATGAGGATATAACCAAACATGCTTTAGTAAATTGTTGCTGTGGAAAAAGATACAGGTTGTCAAAATTGTATAATTTATACAGGGTGTTTCATGAGGAACTATACATACTTCCAGGGGCGGTAGAGGACCACTTGGGTATTCAGGAACGGCCATTGAAATTTTCCTGTCGCTCTTAATTTTTGAGATACATGGTGATAAAATGATTTTGTCCAGAATGTCCTTACTATTGATCGGATTTTGTTTAAATTTGACACTTTATGCACTTATCAGTTGATAGATTGCTGTTATAAATATTTTTTTAATTCCAGGGCCGGATTTTTTTAATTTGATTTTTCCGATTCCTATAAAAAAGATTACCCTGTATATATTTTTTTTAACATTCAGTTGCCAATTATAAAAGCACATACATCACTAAACAAAGCCGTGTAATTAGATTTTTTGTCGCACCTTTATTGATTTTTTTATAAGCGATTGAATTTGGCAAAATGGGGAATTTGAAGAAAAACAGCTTCATTTGCTTACATTAATTGTCCAAATAAATAAAAATGGTCAAATTAAACTCGGTAAATAATGTTCAGTATGGACAAAAAATTTAAAACAAAAGTTTTTTTTATTCCAAAGAAAGCGTAGCGTATAAATAAGTGGGTACATTTAATAAACATAAATTGAAAATGATGGTGAGAAAAATTTAAAAAAAAAACTGAACCACCTTCAAAAAATGTCGTCAAAAAAATAAATAAAATTTTTTGTTACCTAATATCGATATTGAAATCGGTATAAAAATAAACAAATAATGAATTTAACCTATTTTTTTTTTAATTTTTCACTGGGCGACGGTGAAATTTTATTTCATATTTTTTTAGCTACCTGTTTGAAGGCGGTTCATTTTTTTTCAGACTATAGATACAGGACTATTAATAGTAATAGTTCATTACTATTCACATTAAGTATACATTTGTTTGTGATCATTATTAAACATTGTAAAAGTTAAATCATAACTAACTGGAGGGTGATTTAAAACCTTAGGAATAGCACTTTTTCTAGTTGTCTTAAGATATTCAAGTGCACATAAGAAGGGACACTCTGTACTTAAATGCACAAGAAAAGTTTTCAGCATGAACTTAAATTGAAGTGTTTTAAAACTGTATACTCCGCAGTACACTCTTTCTTTTTCTGCCGATGTTTTAACTTTTATTTTTATGATTTTACCTTTGGGGCGAATAAATTAGTTCTGGATACATACATTATTCACAACCAGAATTAATTAAAATTTAAAACAGCGCTCTTTTAAGCTTCATGTTAGTGTCATTTCTGGTAATTTTTAAGCACGTGTGGGATTTACGATTAAAGCCCTCGCATAGCTGCAGTTTTCGTTTTTTCTTCAACCTCGAGTTCAGGTTAGAAGTATTCTTTAAGTTCGTTGACTACGACCACAACCAAGCTTATACTTTTCAAGGCGCGATTATATCGAATTAAACAACGATTCAGAGACATACAACACATGGATATGGATGAAATATGCCTTTAGTGCAAAAAAATGTCTATTGTGTTAAACGTCAAATAATAGGGAATAAGAATAATTAGGATGCTCACGGCTAAACTATCAAAGATAAATATATATTGTCGCGGATTTTTTCTTCGCGGACAACTTTGCTCCTATAAAATGTTGACTCATCTGTTATAGTCTAGGACATAGCTACATATATGGGGCCTAGGATATAGCATGTTGGGATTGCTGTTATGTTTTAGCAAACATTGAGAAAAAAATGTTGACATTCACAGAGAACTATTCTCTGGTACAAAAACTACAAGTTTGAGAAGGTGCCAACATTTTTTTAAAAGCCTCGGTTTTGGCAAAAAATTGGACTTTTGGATCTGGAAAATGGGCAAGCAGAAAATGTTGGCATATGATTTTCCAGCAATGAGCATTGACAACAGGGCCGGCCCGACCAAATTCGGCGCCCTAGGCGAACGGGAAATCCCCGCCCCAAGTAGCACAAATATGCTATTCAGCTGAGATAACCAAAATGCAGCCAATAAAACGTTTCAAAGGCTTTTGTTTAGTTATATTTTGGTCATCTGATTTTAGTCGTAGTTTAGCGTAAAATTTAAAAACGAAATAGTCATGATGATCTCTTTTTAGCTACCTATATACTGGTCATATATGAGCAAGTAATTAAATAGCAACAATGTTAAGTCCTAATACTGCCATTCTAGCTATAAAAATGGCTAGAATATGTTGAAAAAAGAGAGGTTATGTCTTTCATAGTTTAGCCGTATTTTGATGCGAAAAGTCGCTAACCACTTCAACCAATTTTCTGGTAATAGTTTGTTCAATATGATCGGTTAAATCTGCCATTTGACGAAAAAAGTTTATTAGATCTTTTACAGTCATATCACAGAAAAGAGAACTACCAGAAACGACACTTGGGCTTCCCGCCAAAATTCCATTGCCGCCATTTTGTTGTTGGTACATCCGTCAGTTCATTTATTGTTTTAAGTTAAAACAATAAGTGCGGTAAATGACAGTCTGTGACATAATACCGAAATAAATTCTTAAAAGGTTTTAGTGTTATTGTGCTGTGTTAATAGTAATTTTTATTAGCGATATGAGTAAACGAGGTGGAACCCGTTTGCGCTGTTAAGGAATGTACAAGTAGTACGGCAGGAAAATACATTAATTTACTTAGCTTTCCTAAGAATCCCCAAAGGTATTTTATTATTGATGTAAATTATAAAGCCGGGTACTCACAGGCGAACTGTAACTGTAACTGCAACGGTTACTGCAACAACTTTTGGTGTGTACATACACATACATATGAACGAACAAACCTTCAGCGCCCACAAACCAACTGAGAGCCTCTTTGTGTTCGCAGTAAAAACCGACAACTCTCGGTTCGCTGCGATCAGCTCGAAGTGAGCTCGCGAGCTTCATTCGCAACGCGTCCACATTGACGAATTTTGGTTGCAGTAACCGTTGCAGTTACAGTTACAGTTCGCCTGTGAGTACCCGGCTTAAGATATTTCCAAGTAATTGTGAACCTTTCTTCTTTTAAGGTCCGTATTGTGGTTGGAAGCATGCGATCGTGGGGATTTGGCAAGTAAAAGTTCAGCTGAACTTTATAACAATTTTAAGTTGTGCGCACGACAAATATGTGTCAAAATAGATTGCTACCAACAGCACTACCTACTATTACAGATTTTCTCAGGCGAGATATTGTATTGATTTCAATTCATTTTGTGACTTTATATTAAGAATACAATTGTTCGTAGAGACAATTTTATCCAGTTTACTTTAATAGTTTTAATATCCATTATAAATAGAATTCTTCGAATAACGTAATTGTATTCAGCCTGTGTAAAGTTTGTTTATAAACATGCTGTTTAAATTTCCCGCCAAAATTACCAACAACAAAATGGCGAAGGTCACAAAAAACATCAAACGGTGCTGAGAGTGCCGCTTCTGGTAGTTCCTTATTCTGTGGTCATATTCTGGCTTATTTCTAGCAACATTAGCGAAAGCATATGCCAAATACTGACAACTTGCCGCCATGTTTTCTATCAATCAAGAAGAACTCAAACGACGGCCATTACGTTCATTTTCAATACTCTATTTTGATTTACTAATTCGATGTTTTAATAAGTTTTAATAACCTTACCATCGAATGTTTATATGTATATATTTCAAATTAATTTAATTATACCTAAAATTTAGGAGTTTCTGGAGGCCCCTTTGTTTCCATGAGTATTTTATATAAGGTTACAGAAAAAATTCGTGCGTTGATAAAATTTAACCCTCTTGATTGACCATATATGCAATTATCATGTTCATATAATTTTAAAGATGATCAAACTGTAAGTATGACGTCCATTTTATCTAACAACACCTGCTTAAAGCCAAAAGATGACCATAATAGTGTTCTTGTTTTATTTTAGGCCTAGTAAAAGACATGATTTAGAGTTACGGTGAAGTAGATTTTGCCATAAGAGCAATTTCATAACTAGTAGGTAATAATGTAGCCACAAAAATCAAAAAGAGAGCCAAATGAGTTGCGCATGCGTTATGGCCATTTAGCTCCAGTTGCGTTTTGATGACCAAGATATGATTCCCTATTTTCGTCACCAGTACGTCTTTAGAACGTAATAATTCAGTTTTAACAATCGCCACTATAATCAAATAGCCAACATTTTAAGCTATCGTAACATGATGATGTCCAAAATACAGCTACTTGTGCTACTTGGGGGCTTGTTGTGTGTATTGCTATAACGCACAGCTGACCGCTCCGCGTGTCGGGATCGCTGGTAGTACATCCCGTGCCCTCGCCATGCCGCCCCCCAAATTCGAGCGCCCTAGGCCGTCGCCTTGTTTGCCTACATGGACAGGCCGGCCCTGTTTGACAACGAAAATTTTCCGCCTTGTCAGAAAGTGTTATACTACGTTCCAATTTTGGCCATAATTGATGTCGCCAGTGCTGCCAATTGCACGGAGAAAAAATTTATCGAATGTTGATCGCCAAAATACCCTCTTCAAGCACCAAGCCCCAAAGTGTTATACTCTGTTCCACAATTGAATATTTTCTGAGGCGGCTAGCGCCAAAACGGGCAGGGAGGGAGGTCTGACTAACATAAGATAAAATATTTGCTAAAACATGACAGCAATGCCAACATGCTATATCCCAGGCCCCATATATGTAGCTATCTCCTAGACCCCCTGGTGGGTCGCGATGCAATTCCAAGGGGGTCCCGAGCTATTGAAAAAAAAAAACAAAAAAAAAGTTAAATCATTTATTCTAAAATCTAAAAATCTAAATATTACACACATACAATTTTAATGAAACTAATTTTTAATGAGAAATCAATCATACCAAAAACTATAACAAGAAATTTTAAAATTTGATTGATTTTAGATTTTATTAATAGAGATCGAGGTTGGGGGTAGTGGTTCGAAAAAGGTTGAAAACGGCTGTCCTAGACTATTACGATTCTCTCAGTTTTTGAGTGAAGAGTTGC
Source organism: Rutpela maculata (assembly GCA_936432065.2). NCBI lineage: Eukaryota > Metazoa > Arthropoda > Insecta > Coleoptera > Cerambycidae > Rutpela > Rutpela maculata. The sequence goes on along the minus strand of OW386287.2, from coordinate 88,815,912 downwards.
GGTGCGCTTTTTCTTTGTTTTTATTTTTTATACTTCTTGAGTTGTGTGTGTATGTATATGTGTGTATTTACTGTTTTTTGTAAACACGATAATAAAATGTTTAATTCAAATTTGGAACATAAAATATGTAAAATAGCATGATTTGGTTAGTTTTTTTTGCGACCACCCCTAACCAAAATGCTAGAAAAATAACAATATAGATTCTTATGTACATACTTTATGAAGCATGTTGAAGAAAAAAATTTGGAAATTCATTACATCGTTTTCAGGCTGGGGTTTAAAAGCTTGACTTACTGTACCAAATAGTCCTTATTAAAATTGAGCCATATCCGTCATATATGGCAATTTCCAGAGGTGTATAAATTGTCATTTTCATATAAAATATATTTCATTATAATTTTAGAGTAAAGTATGACCAATGTTTTTGATTAATGCAGACAAAAATTGAGTTTCATAATATTCAACGCAGTAACGGGAGGGTATGTTGTACTGAACACTTGTTTTTAGAAGAGCGCTCACCAGCTGATGACATTTGGATAATCCAAGGGTGATTCTATTGCAGTTTTTTCAGTTTTTTGTTCTAAGTGAGAATGAAGATACGTCAAATTATTTCTTATCTGCAGAAAGGGCGATAATTCATCAAAAAGAAGAAAGGTTTTCGGAAATTTTAAAACTTATTTTGCCACATATTACCTGTTTTATATACATTAACCCAAGGCAAGTTCTTCCACCATAGAATTTCTACAAAGGTACTAAAAATTCACCCAGACTAATATAAGGCACAAAAAGCTCAACTTTTAATACGTCAAAAAATAGTGTCATAGACCTAATGAAATGGTTGCTCGAATTACCAAATTCAAGCATGCAGTAATGGAAGTACAATTTTTGCTCTTTCTGAGGTGAAAGAGAATAGAATTACAGAATAATTAAACAAAAATATTTAAATTTAGTTTGTTTCAGATATTCTTGACGAGGTTTAATGGAAGACGGAACGAAGTCTATTTTATTATTTATTTTTCAGAGTTTTGTTTAATTAAACACAAAGTTAATTGCATAATAAAGTTAAATATTTATTTACATTTTCCGTATATTTCACTTTTTAAAGGAACCTCAGTAAACTACTGAATGCTATTTTAGATTAAAATGTAAGATAATTTCAATGAAAAAAATCTTGGTTTATCTACATCTAACAAATTAAAAATCGATGTATACTGACACAATACCTAATCAAATATTTATGGCAAATGGCTTATTAAATAATACCTTTAACAAAAAGGTGAGTTCTTCTATAGAGGTTACATTCATAGATTGTGTTCTTCTTGATTGCAGAGAAAATTCACAGGTAATAGAAAATAGGAAGTGTCATTTTTATAAATATTTAAAAAACAATAATATACAATATTAGTGACTGTTTAACAATTATTTAGACAGGATAATATTTTTCAGATTGAATTTAATTTTAAATTTGAGAAATCCAACAGAACGCCCTTTTATTATTAAATTAAATAAATTAATAGTTTAAAAAACTAAAGAAACACGCTTTATAAATACTGCACTGAAATGCAAAATATAATCATCGAACCTGTTTTCTCTGTCTGTAATTAAGTAAAATATTTGAGTAGAAAAGCGTGGGGCGTTTTTCGAACGCTATTTCGAACAGGTTCGATAAAAAATTAAAATGCTGAAGACATCATTAGATTAAATGAAAAGCGCCCCACGCTTTTATACTCAGATATTATACTTAATTACAAAAACGGCATATACTAAGGCCCTGACGGGTAGACATCTGCGCCAAATGATATTTTTCGGCGGCGGCGTCCTTATGTTGACCGATCGGCGGCGGAGGCGTAAACCGGCGCACAGTGGCGAGAATTGCCAGTGTTCCACCCAAATTACTCTAGAGGTCGTAAATTTTAAGTTATTGAGACATTCTTTTTTTTAAAATGTTCGTCTTGAATTTACCTATCGATCCCTCTAGCCGGATTTTGAAATTTCATTTTTCGTTTTTTTAAATTTTTTAATAGAAAATCATATTTTTACAGAAAAATACTGTTTTTTCTATTAAATTTATTCTAACGGGCCGTAAACTTGAGTTTTCGTAACAATTTTTTTTTCAAATCTTCATCATTTAATCAGCTATTGAACTGTCTAGATGAATTTTTGATTTAGTTGTTGACAACTGTCAAAATTACTGTCAAATATAAGAAAATACGATTTTTAGATAAATAATTCATACAATAACAGGTTGGTGTTCAGAAAAATATATATAGTGTTTTCAATGTACCTGGTTCCGAAGTTGACAGGAAAATATGTATTTCTAAATTTGGCAGCTGCCATAATTGTTGTCAAATTTCCAAAGATAGATGGAAGAGCTTATTCATTTTAAAAATACCCTGTAAATGTATAGAAAAATAGATATATATTGTTTTTGATCTGTTTGATTTAGTAATTGACAGGAAAATATGAGTTTTAAATTTGGCAGCTGTCATAATTGCTGTCAATTTTCAAAATACAGTCCTTATTGATTTTAAAAATGCACTATAAATGTATAGAAAAATAGATATATATTGTTTTTAAACTGCCAGATTTAGTAGTTGGCAGGGAAATATGGTTTTTAAATTTGGCAGCTACCATAATTGCTGTCAAATTTCAAAAAATAGAAGTTAGAGCTTATTAACTTTAAAAATACCCTGTGAATATATAGCAAGACAGATACAAATTGTTTTTAATGTACCTGGGTCCGAAGTTGACAGGAAAATGTGATATCTAAATTTGGCAGCTGCCAAATTTAAAAATAATATTTTCCAGTCCGTTCGTAAATCAGGAAGATAAAAAATAATATATATCTATTTGTCTATACATTCAAAGGGTATTTTTCAAATTAATAACTTCTCATCTGCACACCTTAAAACTTGACAGAAATTATGGCAACAATAATATACATCAATTTTTCTATACATTTATAAGGTATGTTCAAAGAATAAGCTCTTACCTCCATGTTTTGAAATTTGACAGCAATTATGTCAGCTGCCAAATTTAAAAATGATATTTTCCATCAGTTACGAAATCAGACAGATCAAAAATAATATATATCTATTTTTCTACACATTTATAGAGTGTTTTTAAAATTTATAAGCTCTTACTATATTTTGATATGAGACAGCAATTATGACAGCTGCCAAATTTAGAAATCATATTTTCCTGTCAACTTCGGAACCAGGTACATTAGAAACAATTTGTATCAGTTTTGCTATATATTCACAGGGTATTTTTAAAGTTAATAAGCTCTAACTTCTATTTTTTGAAATTTGACAGAAATTATGGTAGCTGCCAAATTTAAAAACCATATTTCCCTGTCAACTACTAAATCTGGCAGTTTAAAAACAATATATATCTATTTTTCTATACATTTATAGTGCATTTTTAAAATTAATAAGGTGTTACCTCCATATTTTGAAAATTGACAGCAATTATGACAGCTGCCAAATTTAAAATTCATATTTTCCTGTCAATTACTAAATCAAACGGATCAAAAACAATATATATATCTATTTTTCTATATATTTACAGGGTATTTTTAAAATTAATAAGCTCTTCCATCTATCTTTAGAAATTTGACAACAATTATGGCAGCTGCCAAATTTAGAAATACATATTTTCCTGTCAACTTCGGAACACTGAAAACACTATATATATTTTTCTGAACACCAACCTGTTATTGTATGAATTATTTATCTAAAAATCGTATTTTTTTATATTTGACAGTCATTTTGACAGTTGTCAACAACTAAATCAAAAATTCATGTAGACAGATCAATAGCTGATTAAAAGACGAAGATTTGAAAAAAAAATTTGTTACGAAAACTCAAATTTACGGCCCGTTAGAATAAATTTAATAGGAAAAACAGTATTTTTCTGTAAAAATATGATTTTCTATTAGAAATTAAAAAAAATGAAAAATGAAATTTCAAAATCCGGCTAGAGGGATCGATAGGTGATTTCAAGATGAACATTTAAAAAAAAAGAATGTATCAATAACTTAAAATTTACGACCTCTAGAGTAATTTGGGTGGAACACTGACATTTCTCGCCACTGTGCGGCGTAAGATGCCGGTGTACACCACCATATTTTTATTGGCGGCGTACATCGGCGTCGACCGGTGGAGGTCGTGCGGTCCCGGTCCCTACTCCCTAATTTCATATTATTGTACAATGTCAACGGGATTTAAACTATTGACAGTGAGACTGAAGTAAACGAAAAATGTGACAATATTTTGCACTTTGCAGTCTTGATTCTATTTTTAATATATCTATTATAGGCGAGTCTGCCTGGGGTAAAAAAGAGGTGATTTTACAAATTTTGTATACCATTTGAGTTAGCAACGGATTCTTATAGGAAAAATTCCGCTGAACAAGACTTTCTTATGAAAAATTTTCCTAAACCGCGAGCTTCATGGTCAAATAATTGTTTAAACAATTTTTTTTTTTCGTTTTTATTTCATAAAATGAAAACGGTTTGATGGATGCGAAAAAATCTTGATTCAATCGAAAGATATTTTCAATACGCGTCGTTTGGCGCCAGGCATAACTCATTTTGTCAACCCGTTCATTTGTTATAGCCAAAATAAATTTTTTAATTAACAAATTGATTACTCCCAAACTAATGAGGTCAGGATATTGTTTTTTTTTTTTTCAAAAGACATGCCTTTTATATCAAAGAATATACCATATCTTTTTTGGCCCGATATTTTCAATACTTTTTGATTGTTTAAACAATTGGCATAATTTGTTAATTAGCAAATAACTTTTTTTTCGAAAGTTTGATCGACTTCAAACTAACTTTAAACGATAAATATTGATGTCGGGCATAACCCCCATAGAAGTCTGCACGAATGCAACTTTTTGCTTTTGTTTATTTAAAGTTTAAATTAATTTTGCAAATTAACCAATGGTATATCTCGGCTCTGTGTAAGCGTATCGAAATGGGGCTTTGTGCATATGAAAGTGCTTGGAAAAAGGAAAATTTTGAGACCAGAAAGAACTTGATCGGATAACCGGAACCGGAAATATAAGTGATATTGCGTTAGAGGCTCTAATTTGTTTATTAACAACTTTTTTGACACGAGGTTTGGTGCAAATGAAAGCTAACAAGTTTTTCCATCAACCACAAAAGGTTCTAAAAAAAAAAATATTCAATCCCTGAAGAGTTATACGCGTTTTTAAAAAAAATCTCTTCCGCAACGTGAAAATAGTAAGATCGTTTAAAGTTGGTTTGAAGTCGATAAAACATTCGAAAAAAAAGTTATTTGCTAATTAACAAATTATGTCAATTGTTTAAACAATCAAAAAGTATTGAAGATATGGGGCCAAAAAAAATATGGTGTATTCTTTGGTGTAAAAGGCATGTTTTTTGAAAAAAAACAATACTTATCTTGACCTCATTAGTTTCGGAATAATCAATTTGTTAATTAAAAAATTTATTTTGGCTATAACAAATGAACGGGTTAACAAAATGAGTTGTGTCTGGTGCCAAACGACGCGTATTGAAAATATCTTTCGATTGGATCAAGATTTTTTCGGATCGGTCAAACCGTTTTCATTTTATTAAATAAAAACGAAAAAAATTTTGTTTAAACAATTATTTGACCATGAACCGCGAGCGGTTTAGGAAAATTTTTCATAAGAAAATCTTGTTCAGCGGAATTTTTCCTATAAGAATCCGTTGCTATCAAATGGTATAGAAATTTTTTGGGAAAAATCCCAGGCAGACTTGCCTATTATATTATAGTTTGTAATTATAAGTATCTGCATGCAAACATACAAAAAAAGTTTTCAGGCGTATCTTGAAAAAAAAAATTATTCTTGTAAAACTCAAACAAAAACTATACTTGTAACTTAACCAGTGTAACCAACAATGATAGGCGCAATTCGGCTCATATCACAATTCACAGGCACAACACAACTCATATTTATTGAGTCGAAGTTGAGGCAAGGTTATGGCTAGTTGTAGGAGGAGATGCAAAATTTGTACAATGCTTCAAAGTAGTTCCATGCAAAGCTTTTCTTGTAAACATCAACCACCACTTTAAACTTTGAGATTTGATGTTTTGCTTCTTTAAATATATCAACATTAACTTTGTTTTTGCCCGCCATTGCGTGAGGTGAGAGACTACATAAATTATAAATCACATTACCCTAAATAAACACTCAGTTACCATCCAGTAAAAAGCTAAGTACTATTCTAACATTTCTAACTTCTAACCAGAGCAGGATTGTTGGTTGAACGTTGAACGACGACTGTGAATACAGCCAGAATCATGTGATGTATTGTAATGCCCACGCACGAATCGGCGTTCGCCGCCGAAATTAAGGGGCATGGCGCGTCGGCGTGTATTTAAAACAAATCGGCGGCGGCGTAAATTTTTTAAATTTTAACGGCGGCGGCGTATCGGCGTTTACTCGCGGGGTAGACACAAAGAACAGGTTCGATGATTATTTTTTGCTTTTTAATGCAGTATTTATAAGGGCCTGTTTTTTCAGTTTTTTAAAATATTAATGTGTTTTTTTAATTTTTAGTCTTATATTTAAGAAGAGAATTTTGGCACTTTCGACATTTATGTAAAGAATTCGACTAAATATTTATAATCTGCAACCTCGAGAGTCCTCAGATATCGATTTTCATACGAATCAGACCATAAATTACAAAACGTATCCGCCATTTTAACGCCACCATTTTGAATTGTTAAATTTGGACCGGATAATTGTAATCTGCAACCTCAGTAACCCACAGATACCAATTTCCAGTCGAATCTGACGATAATTGATAAAACTTATCCCCCATATTGACGCTGCCATTTTGAATTGTTAAGTTTTGATTACATATTTGTTTTTTAGTTATCAGCCCTTTCTTCTGATACCCATATCAAGGAGGTTGTAAAGAAAATGATAATCCGCCATCTTGGGGCGGCGGCCATTTTCAAAATATTATAATATTGAGTCTACTATTATGGTATTGTCATCAGAGCTACATACAATTGCCAAATTTCATGATGATACAACAATTAGAAATGGGTGAAATTCAGTTCCTTAAACTTTTTACTTACATACATACATAGTTAGTTACGGGTCAACCTAATAGTGTGAGATCCCAGAGCCGCCAGACCTACGTCATTTTAGCAAAGCTAATATTTTGACAACGAATAGTGTAATATCTAGTTAAGAACGTATGCGTATTTGTTAGCTTGAAAGCGGGGCGCTTTTGCAGAAAACAGGTACAAAAGGTACATAAAAATTTTCTCACCTACGTTAAAGTATGATAGCTGATTTATTTTTCAAGTGACACGCTAACGACATGGTGTAAGCGTCAATCTCCGAATCTTAAGGTCAATGAATTTATGCGCCTCATTTCAGACTCAGATAGGTACACCTCCCTCAGAGATCTCTATGCACGTTGCCACGACATAACCCCACTAGCGGACTTCGTCCGGGAAACCTCCCAGAAATTCTATCAATTCAAATTGGGCGACAGTCCGCTAACCCGAGACATCACACGAATCAGACAGCATAATACCATACTTTTCGACCTAAAACACCCATTACCATACCAGGTATTGCCTATCTTTCGGCAACTTCCCTAGCCAAACCTTTCCTATACCACAATTTCCCTTTCACCACCCTTTACTTTAACCACCTTTTACCTCAAACTCCTCTCTATTCCCTTTATTCACCTCATTTTGTTGATTTGTTAAATTTTGTTCTTTTTGTCCCTTTTTGTTCTTCCAAATCCCCTTTTGACCAATAACTTCTAGCAAATCCCAATTTTTAAAATCACACTCTCCCCTTCGCCCTACCTTTCCGAAGGCAGGCAGACCACCGGATGAAGATTGTGACTTGCTCAAACGGGTTTTTTCATTGAGTTTTTCCCGTATCACCAGCCAAAGCTCTAAAATCAGTGCGCGTGTGTTGTGCGCGCGCCCTTTAACCAAAATTTTAAATCTAGCTTTAAGTAGTTATAAGTGTTTTTAAACTAGTCTTAGATATTAGTACCAATTGTCAGGCTTAAGTTTTTACATATTAAACAGGAGGCCTAACCCCCCCACCACTTTATCTGTCGTTTAAGCCGAAAGCCGACTCCTTTTCACTCGACCACTCATCCACCACAGCGCTACGCGACTTGGTGGTGTGGTCGGCTCTAAATCGGGGCTCGGTCTAGGCGCATTCATGTACTCATAATACTTAATAAAATTGTATTGAATTGAATTGAATCTTAAGGTCCGAGGTTCGATCCCTGAGCATTCTCAGTTTTTTTTTCAAATATACGTACTAAGAGAAAAAGTTATGGCCAAAAATAATAAATATTTCCCTGTCGGTTGGCTCTTTCTTGGTAATCGCCACCTTAAGTTATTATTCGTTGAAAAAAAAAGCTGAAAACGCTCGGGGATCGAACCTCGGACCTTAATATTCGGGCTTACACCATGTCGTTAGCCTGCCACTCAAAAAATAAATCAGCTATCATACTTTGACGCAGGAGAGAAAAATTTTTATGTACCTTTTGTACCTGTTTTCTGCAAAAGCGCCCCACTTTCAAGCTAGCAAATACGCATACGTTCTTAACTAGATATTACACTATTCGTTGTCAAAATATTAGCTTTGCTAAAATGACGTAGGTCTGGCGGCTCTGGGATCTTGGACTATAATAAAAGCATGTTAAAAAGGGATAAAATATCATAAAATTTATAAAGCATTTTAGGTCGGTATTTAACATGTCTGTTCAGATAGTTTTTGTCATTAAAATGTTTTACCTAGGTTTTTAAGTTAAAAAGTAAAATTACAAAAAAAATATTTCTTTTATTTAACAAGCAATTTAATTATTATGAAAATTTTAATCTCAAATAGCAATCCTATTAAATTCGCACATTTCTAATCACGTGTGCTGAAACAACCAATCACAACAAAATTACACTGAAAAGATCCCTTAGGGATCTTTCCACTTATGTCATCCAGTTTGACAGTTCAATAATTTAAAATTAATTTTTTGACAATGTCGATTTGGAACTGCAAATAACGATTTAATGAATATAATAATAGAGGAAAACACACCAAATAACACATAATACATAATCTACATTTAAATTTACAAATTGCTCTTTTAATAATTGTATTTTTAATAAATAGTTTTTAACAAATAAATAAAATAAATTGCAAAAAATTTTCTATGCGAATACCCCTCGAACGTTGATAAATAGCTCATAATTTTATCACAACTTCCTCAAGCACGTTGCTTTTAGGTAATATCCCTCTGCCTACGGCGTCGGGATATTACCAAGCAAGTGCTTTCGGAAACAGTGATAAAATTATTTCGTATTATTAACGTCCTTAGGATATTATAGCTGATAATTTTTTACAAAATGTACTAACCAATTAAAATTGTGCATTTCATGTCATGTGTCAAAATTCATCCAATCAATAAAAGATTACAGCGAAAACACGCATACCTATGGTGTTATCAGCCAAGGCACAAATGATATGTTCAAATGTCAGACTGAAATTCAACAAATGTCAAATTGAAAATCAATTTAGAAAAATATCACAAAGGTTTGGTAATGTTTCAGACAATTCAATTAATCAAATTGTATTACAAAATACACCCAAAAATACCATAAAAAGTAAAAAGTATACGTGCAAAATGTTTTTAGAATTTTGTTCGATCAGAAAATACGAATTGAATGGAGAGTAAAAAATCATCTTACCGAATACACTTCGAACATTGATAAATACTCAAAATTTTGTCGTAGAGAATGCTTCAAGCGTGTTGCTTAAAGGTAATAGCCCTCGGTCTACGGCCTCGGGCTATTATCAAGCAACACGCTTTGAGCAGCCTCTATGACAAAATTATCTCGGTATTATCAATGCTCTAGATTCATTATAGGTGACAATCTAAGACAACAACAAAATAAAAGAAAATTACATTGTTCTCATCAACATTTAAAAAGTTTCAAGATTGTTAACTCTCATCAGCATGGAATAGACTGAATGTGCCCGCAGAGCCGGATTCCCATTGAACTTGTGAACGGTAAGCCATGATAAGTCAGCGACTTGTGAAGTAGGACCCTACTAAAAATTTTGAATGTAAATTTGATGATTGCTTTAAACTTGTTTGTCATATCTCTTGAAAACCACTGTTGAAATAAATCTAGCTCTCCAGTTTTCCAGTTTCAAATATTCGTTGTGTTTTTATATTTCTTCTCCAAATATGAAAATGGTAAAATTTTCATCAAATAATGTAGTATAGTTAAAAAATAAATATATCATTTAACAAGTAAGGTCATTCTTTATAATATATTCAAATGTGACATCAAACACCACTTACACAGCACACTAATATAGCAACGCAGACAACCGCAATATGCTACAGCCAGTGCCCAATTCTAATGATTATTGATATTTTAAATGGAATATTTTAGTTTAACAAACGTTGCAATTCAACAAACCTTTTAATGCTGATAATTAGGTACAGTTACTAGTCCAGACGACAGAGAATATTTTATAGTGAAACCCACAAAAACTTGCAAACTGAATATTTTTTTCTTAATAATAAGTTCGCAGAAGTGTATAGAATAATATCCTAGAAAGTTTACATTCCGCTCGGATGCAAAATATAAAAAAAAGAAAAAAAAATTTTTTCCATCCATTTTTTCAAAATTTTGAAATTAAGTCAGGAATATAAATAAAAAGTACAGGTGGATGGACCACGTGTTTATGAACACAAAATGTTCTAATAAAATTTATCGCTAAAACCTAACTAGAAAAATAAAGCTCTTTTCTCTTTCTGATTGCACATTTTTAACATTTCTCTTAGTGAATAGGAGGATAAATAGTGAGTATGGAGGGAAAATATATAATTATAAACGCATACACAGACACAACACAGCCGCTGAATCGCTCACGTTAATTTTTACTTGACTTTACTGTACCGTATTTATTAGAGGTACACATATCCACATTTCAGTTGTATCCAATGGATTCTTTGTTAATACATTGGAAAAGTTCCAGAATTTATATTTAAAACAATCAAAGATATTTTCATAGTTATAAGGATAAGATCGTGAAAATCGCAATTTCTTATCATGAACTGATTGATTATATTTTCGAAAAAATGCATACAAGTAAACGAATTTGTGTTTGAACATTCGAAAAGTTTACATTTTTTCCGAAATAGTGATATTTTATTTTTTCCAGTGGGTCAAGTTCTCGGCAAGTTACAGCCTCCAATATACAGGGTGTTTCAGCTAAAAGTCTCCGGGTCATTATCTTGTAAAATAATAAAGATACTTAAAAATTTGTAAATCACGGATAATTGACAGTTGACACCAAAAAAGGTCTTAAATAACTGCAGTTAGAATTGTTCCTTCGCAGTGCACAGAGATGGCGCTGCGGTGAGAAATTATTTTTCGATGGCTGGAACCTTGATTCATACGATTAATGAATAAATTGTGAATAATTTTGATTATGTTAAAAATTTTGCAAATACCAGCCGTTTTGGAGCTACATGAATTTTTTTCTCCATTTTTTTGTCTCTGTAAATTTTAAAAACTTCTGTAACTTTTCTGTTTATCATTTTAGAACGCCAGTTATTTAGAACTTTTATCTTATTATATTCCATATTTTGAAAATTTTTATAATTTTCAGAATTTTTCAAATGCAACTAATTTTTAAAATTTGAAATTAGTAAAAATTTTCAAAACATGTAATAATCTAAGGAGTATGGAATATTTGGTGTCAATTATCTGCGATTTAGAAATTTTAAGTATCTTTATTATTTTACGAGATAATGACCCGGGGACTTTTAGCTGAAACACCCTGTATATATTTATCAAGAAAATCTTCAAGCAATGAAATTAAAATGATTTGAGATGTACTTTTTTGTGAATCCACGTTACTACAACTTAATAAACCATAATAATCATGAAGTATACATACTTTTTAACAGTTTTCAATGAAGAAAGAAGTTTTTTGAAGGGCTTTTATTTTTTCTATATTTTTTATTGCGACTATTGATTTCTGGAGTGATAATATATATATAAGTATATTTTTCTCATCCATCTTTTGCTTATATTGTTTAAATCAAAAAAGCATCAGAAAGCTACAATTTCCATCTTTTAAATGAACCAACACTCATAATATAGATTGAACAAATTCTGATTTAGTGACATGTAATTCAGTGCATCGGTGTCACAGTCACGTGTATTCAAGCGCGCGCACGCATGGATCTCGCTCCGAGTTATAACGTTACACTGGACCATGTTTTCCGGGAAAATCGAGGTTCAGAGCTGGGCAAAGTACTCATTTAAACCACTTCAAGTACTTATACTTGAAGTAGTTTCACCATATACTTTGCACATAAAACTATTTCAATTACTTGATACTTGAAGTAGTTTAAATGAGTACTTTGCCCAGCTCTGCGTGGCTTTAGCCATAAATTTTGTTAAGACATTTTTTTGTTCATAAATACGTGATCTATCCATCTGTATTTTTTATTTTTTCCAACTGACTTATTTTCAAAATTTTGAAAAAATGGATGAAAAATTTTTGTTTTCACTTTTTCTTTTATGTTCTGCATCCGAGCGAAATGTAAACTTTTCAGGATATTATTCTATACACTTTCACGAACTAATCCAGGCGTTTTAGTTGTAAAATTGACCTCTGTGCTAAATTCGTGCCCTACGAAAGGGCGGAACTAAATGTATTTTTCACTTAATCCGCGTCATATCTCCAGAACGATTAGGCGTAGGAAAAAAATTTATAGCACCTTTAAGGTAGAGAATTTACAGATGTACAGCTTTTATAATAGATGTTGTTCCCGTTTGAGCCATAAAAACTGAGTTAATCGCGAATCCGCGGTTTCCGCGACGTTCCGACGCGATTTTCAAGAAATCCTCCAGGTGTATCTTGGCGTAACTACCACGTGTTATTCAAGACGTCCAAATAAACACAATAAAAATTTTTTCGTGGGACACGATTTTGGCAGCAAAAGTCTAATTCGCCTGGAGTAAACTCATTGAAAAAAAATTATTCAGTTTGCAATTTTTTGTGGGTAAATACCTTCATCGACTGGGCTATACGTAAATTAATATTATAGCATTTTTATTTCAAATTAATTGCTTTGGAGAGTATTAACAAATAAACTACGAGTGATGAAGTGGGAAGGTCGCAAAACTACTTGGTCCTGAATAATTCATGTAAATGTAATAATATATTATTACTGGTGTATCTAGGCTATTATTAAAAACAATAACAATTTTAAACGGCTATTAAGTTGATTATGTACGCCAAGAATAATTGTATAAATATTTGGCATTGGTCAGTTTTAGAATAGTTCAAGAATTTGTCTACCTTTTCTGTTATTTATAAACAACGAAGTATCTTTTATAAAACAAATAATAATAATGTTGTCTGAAAATCGAGATTTTAGATTTTTTCGTGTAAAATGTCTTTAATTTTAAGGGTAGCTGCAAATTTTAAAAAACGTCTGGAGATATTTATAAGAGATATCGACTTTTCGCATTATCGAAACAAGATCGATCAATTGGTTTCGGCGCGTTTTTATACTTGTTTTTTTCATGTTAAAAACTAGCGATTAAACCAGAAAAAACACTTGCTCCAATGACGCGAGACACACCAAATTTTTGACACATACAGCGATCAAAATGCATGCCTATAAGATTCAGTCTGTCACATAATGCAAGTCTTTTTAAATCATATTTGTCGAATCGACTACAATACGTATGTCACATCGGCTTTATCTCATCCAAATTTGAAGTTCTGTCCGGTGTTCCTCAGGGATCGATCCTGGGACCGTTGCTCTTCAACATTTTTATTAATAGTGCTGTTAGTTGTTTGAACATTTCTCATCTGCTGTACGCAGATGGTATGAAAATATATATAAGAATAAACGGTACTCGGGATTGTGTTACCCTACAGGAAAACGTTGACAGACTTGATTTATGGTGTAAAAAAAATAACTTACCACTTAATATTAATAAATGTTCTAACATATTCTTGTAAAAAAGACATTTTAATTTTTCCGTATAACATTGACGATGTATTTTTTATAGTCGGGGGCATACTTGATTAAATATACACTCCGTGGGAAATTTCATGATGGAATTGTGGGAGTAAGTTTAATACATCCCTCCATAATCACACCTTACCAGGTGCTTTGCTTGAATTTATGGCAGACGGCCTATATGGCGTCATATATTCAAGATAGCGGCCACCCGAGACACCTTCGGATGTTCTCGATTATAACTGTTGATAGGCCCACCCTAGCAATATTTTGTACTGAATCTTTTTTGTTCTAAATAAAATTTTAAACAAAAAAAGTTATAACAGTTTTTGTGGTATAACCTACCGGTTATCAGTTATAGCCAGTTAAAAAGTGTATTAACCAATTTTTAATTTTAAATGATTTTTAGATTTTTAAGTTGAAAAATAACAACTAGTTAAGAGGATAATCTGTGCTAGGACAAATAATATTTTCATTGATATATATGAAAAAGGTTTATACGGGTGGGCGTGCCCCTTTGACCAATGAAATATGCCGTCTACGTAAACAGGAGGAGATTAACAAAATTGTGTAATATAAGAGAAATACTTCAAATATATTTCTGTCGTACAGAGTCGAATTTCGCGTTGGGTGCACAAGAATTTTTATTTAAAGTAATTTGAGTAGGAAAACTGAATGCGGTTGTAGTGATTCCTTAGGCAGTGGTTTTTAATTAAAAGAAAAACTATCTGTAGATACATAATGTAAATGTACAGTGTACAGGATGTCCTAGTTAACGCGTTATGTCCGATTTTCTCGGTAGTTTTTTCCAGGGAATCGATGCCGCTAAGAAACATATAATTAAACATCAAAGAAGAATTGATCGGATTATTTATGTTCTTAATTGACTATTAAAGGAATAAATTAAAAAAAGGCATGTAAATTTTAAATATCACTTCCGGTTTACATGGCAATGGCGTTCTTTTTAATAATAATAATAATAATAATATATTTATTAACCTTTTCTGCCATACAATAGAGTGGATAAGGTAAGTCAGTAATTATATTGTATAAAAAATACATGAATGTATAAAAACAAAATATAGTAAAAAACAAACAAATGATAGCATAATACAAAACATTTGATAAAAAAAACAAAATATCAATACGCAAAATATACATACAAACATAAAAAGAAACATATAGTACAGGAAATCAGGAAATAGAATATCAATTACTTCCACATCCAGTGGAAGTATAGTAACAAAAAATTTTTGAAAATTTTTATTGTTCAAATAGGCTTAGACTGTCACGAAAGGTCGGTATTTTAAGTTTCAGCATAAAAAAATATCTGTCTGTCTGTCGGTCTAACTTTTTTGTGCGCACGATTACTCTGGAACCGTTTAAGATATTGACTTGAAATTTGGTACACGTATGTACTTTAACGGGATCTGGAACTAAATTATATTTTCATCTTATTCCATCGAAGGATTGGGGTGTAAATTGAGGTGAATGGGGAGGTAAACAGGTAAATCAAGCAGGTAAGAGTTCGTAAAATTGGTATTTAGTATATATGAGAACCTAAGGTCTCAAAAAAATTTTTGACATTAGCTACCCCCATTACGACCCCTACCCCTAACCCCCATTTTTTAAGGGGACGAAAAAAAAGTGTGATTTAGTGTATGTACAAGAACCAAAAACTTCAAAATATTTTTTTACTTCATAGGCCAAGAATTTTTATTGAAAAATTACCAAAAATCCTTGCTGTGTTGGGGTGATTTCTATTACGAATAACTGGCAAAATAAGGATACATATATTACTTCCACATCCAGTGGTAGCATAGTAACGACAAAAAATATTTTTAAAATTTTTATTGTTTAAATAGGCTTAGAATGTCATGAAACGTCGAGATTTTAAGTTTGAGCGAAAAAAAATTTCTGTCTGTCGGTCTGTAACTTTTTTTTTGTGCACACGTTTACTCTGGAACCGTTTGAGATATTGACTTGAAATTTGGTACGCATATGTACTTTAATGAAATCTAGAACTAGATTATATTTTCATCTTGTTCCGTCGAAGGATTGGGGGGTAAATTGGGGTAAATAGGTAAATCAAGCAGGTAAGAGTTCATAAAATTTGTATTTACTATATACAAGAGAAGCTAAGGTCTCAAAAAAAATTTTGGCATTAGCCACCCCCATTACCACCCCCACCCCCACCCCATTATTAAAGAGGATGGAAAAAAATTTTGATTTAATGTGTGCACAAGAACCAGAAACCTCAAAATATTTTTTTACCTTATCCACCCCCACTACCACCCTCTATCACCACCCCCACCCCACTACCGATGTGGGGGTTTTTATGGGTTTTTGAGGTAGGCGATTTCAAATATTATATTATTAAACAATTATTTCCACATACAACATTTTATCGTTGTGAGTGACTTGGATAGAAAATCTGGATGTGGAGGTAGTGATTCCTTGGGCAGCGGTTTTTTTTTAATTGTTAAATTAGTGTACAATATCGATAATTCTATCATTTACAATTGAAATTAAAATTTTGTGGACATGCCTATTGAAAGTCGCATTTCGGAGATATGAACTTTACTTTGCTTTTTTTTAAAGG
The DNA here is from genome assembly GCA_936432065.2 of Rutpela maculata. NCBI lineage: Eukaryota > Metazoa > Arthropoda > Insecta > Coleoptera > Cerambycidae > Rutpela > Rutpela maculata. Next base: position 88,799,245 of record OW386287.2, on the reverse strand, counting down.
AACACTCCATATATGTACCATTTGAAACGCCATAAAAAAAACTTTGTATTTATAATATAATACATGGTGCTTATCTTAAACAAATTTTGTCTAATTTACTATAAATTTACAATTTATCAAATTAGCCATGGAAAACAAAAGTATGTAAATTAAAATAAACAATATGTTAGTTCTGTCTAATTTCACTTTATTTTAAATAAAATGGAGAATTTCAATAATTGATACAGTGTGTTTCACTTGAAATGGTAACACCCCAATAACTTTCTTATTTTTTTTTCCGATTTGAATCACATTTTACTTAAGTATAGAACAAATTAGTATCTACTTATGACCAGAAAAACATTCGCCTCCTACGGTACCAAAGCCACCTGCGGTACCAAAATATGTGGAGAAAATCGGAAAACCATATTAGCCCTTTCGGTCACCATGGTCGTTTAAACGAACATAACCTTGACATAACTACAAATGCTAGCTGAACACATTTTAACCTTTTGAATCCCCTTGGTAGTCTCAACAATCACATTTATTTTATAATTTAGTGCTCGTGGTGCCATCTTGTTGAGGTCTTTTCAGGTTTTAGCCATTTTCTCAATCCATGTCCGAGCAGCCACCTGTGTTTGTGTATTTGTGAGTTTCTTGTATGTTTTTCACTGTTGCAGTAAATTACTTTGAGTTTATATAATTTTCTATCAGTAACATGAATGTTTATTATTGTGTATATTATACACAATATAATGAATATTAGTTTTTTTATATTTTTTTTGAACAAAATACAAATGTTCGTTTCAACGAACATGGTGACTCAAAGGAATTTTTTTTTTGCAGAATTGGTGAACTAATAAAAAATAATGGCTTCTAAAAAACCACTAACCGAGGCTGAACTTTACGAGATAATTGAAAATTTCTCAGATATTGATGGTTTGAGTGATGGTGAATATTATGAAGACAGGGATGAAGGCAAATTGCAAGGTTCAAATGAGGAGGGTGGGGGGTTTGATTTACAGTTATTGAACAATGAAGAAGAGGTTAGAATGACCATCATCTAATAATAATGAATCCCCTACACCATTACTAACTAAAAAAATCAAAAATGAAAAGAAACCAATACAAGAGGTTCGATTTGATGAAGTGGGCCATTTACCTCTATTCGACGAAAATAGGGATGGTGCAAGATGCAAAAATGGTACCTGTCTCAAGAAAACACATTTTGTTTGTAGTAATAAATGCAATTTTCATTTATGTATAACTCATGATCGAAATTGTTTCAAAGTTTTTGGTACAAAAAAACCATTATTGTGGAAAAGTTATTTTTATTTTTCCATTGAGTCACCATGTTCGTTTTAACGAACATAATATTTTTTCGAAAAATTAGGGCCGTAAGGACCTGAAACTATTTTCAAAAATCTTTAAAAAAATCATTTAAACTTGCCTCTTGGTTCCACATTTTTAGCTACAAAAATAAAAACTCGTGACTGAAAGGGTTAGGCATTTTTTTATCGGAAAATTTTGTTAATAAAACTTGTTCAGAATTGCCCAAAAATGGCCAAAATTTAAACAAAATTAAAAAATGAAAAACTTGAAACTTTAAAAATTTTGAAAATAATTATTTAAAAAAAAAACTGTAAATTGCTTTACAACTACCTGGCAGCTTGGGTTTAATTTCAAATAAAATTGTCATAGTACAGTTTTCTAAACGAAAAAACCCATTAAAATGATATTTTTGGACTTGGACATTATTTTAATCAAAATTTATATATTTTTTATTTTGATTAAATTCTGGACTTAAGGTTTCTGAACAATTCTGAACAAGTTTCATTGACAAAATTTTCCAATAAAAATATGCCTAATATGATTTTTTGATTTTATCCGCATATTTTGGTAACGCAGGTGGCTTTGCATTTGTAGGCGGTGAATTTTTTTCTGGTCATAAGTAGATCCTAATTTGTTCTATACTTAAGTAAAATTTGATTCAAATTAGAAAAACAAATTAAAAAGTGAAATACACTGTATATATTTTTCGGACTACCATGACTTAATGTAAGAAAATATAAAACTTCATATCTACTATAGTTTTTAAGAAAAATACTGTGTCATATATCATTGAAAAGATTTTTCTATGGCCTTTCAAATGGTGTAAAAATATATGGGGGTGTTCTATTTAAAAAAACCAAGGTAAAGCTCATATCTCCGAAATTCGACTTGTTTGAATTGTTTTGCTGAAATGATGTTTGGAAAATACATGTGATATCCCATAACTTTTATTTTTGAACTTATTTACGTAACTCCAAAAATAAAGAAGTTAAATGAGGTTCTAACGTTTGCACAACCACCCTGTACTGTTGACTATAATAAGGAACTTTAGTCTAGTTAATATAAAAAACACGTTCTCAAATAAATTAAACATGTTCTGATAAGACATATTAATAATACAATTTTTTTGTTTTTATGTCTTTGGTGTTTTTCAAAAAAATTGCCGCCCTTGGATTTTGCCTCTATAGGCCCCCCCCGCCCTAAATCCGCCACTGACAGCGCTCCGTCAGAAACCCTAAAATACCTACATGCATGTTTGGAGCATATTTAATGTCCGATATATCAAAAAATATTACAACTAGATCTATCAATTTTTACATGTTTGAAATTAGGGATAAAGGATCTAAAAGAATATTTAAAAATATACAGGGTTTTCATTTAAAAAGCAACCTTCATTGTTATATCACGTGACATATGCAAGCAATTGTTTTTTAAATGCATTTAAAAAAATATGTATACAACCCTACAACTCTTATACAAAACTTTTTTTAATCTCCAATAATAACATAAATAAAGGGGGGTCAAAATATAGTTATAATTCGCCTGCTGTCTTGGATTCCTAAATTTTTACCAAAAATTCGTAACCCGCATCCCCGAAAATCCCCAGATATCGATTTTCATTCGAATAGGACCACAGATGACGAAATTCGTCCGCCATCTTGGATTCCTAAATTTTGAACAAAAATTCGTAACCCGCATCCCCGAAAACCTCCAGATATCGATTTTCAGTCGAATAGGACCACAAATGACGAAATTCATCCGCCATCTTGGTTTCCTAAATTTTGACCAAAAATTCGTAACCCGCATCCCCGACAACCCCGAGGTATCGATTTTCAGCCAAATAGGACCATAGATGACGAAATTCGTCCACCATCTTGGATTCCTAAATTTTGACCAAAAATTCGTAACCCGCATCCCCGACAACCCCGAGGTATCGATTTTCAGTCGAATAGGACCATAGATGACGAAATTCGTCCGCCATCTTGGAGTCTTAAATTTTGACCAAAAATTCGTAACCCGTATCCCCGAAAACCCCCAGATATCGATTTTCAGTCGAATAGGACCATAGATGACCAAATTCGTCCGCCATCTTGGATTCCTATAAATATCTTAGCAGTATGAGATTCCTCGGAAAACCTACGTCAGACTGGATTTTGAACCATAAACTTATCTCAGAAACTACCGTGAAAACCGAGCATAGCGCGTTGACTGGGACACCCTGTACATTTTGCTTGGTAATAATTTCGAATAAAAACTATATAACTATAATAATAACTAAAAACCGAATTCAAATTTTCATAATAAAATTTGTAGGAGTGTTTATACAAAACGGTCCTCTCTATTTGGCACCTTTTATTTATGTATTAACATTTTCAAGAATTTTATCTATTAAGTCATTCCTGTAAGATAAAATAATTTATAAATAAATTTAAGATTACAATTACCAGAACTGCTAAATGCTTCCCTGGCAAGCATTCATTCGCGTCTGGTCTCCATGACAACAAGTTCCTCCCTAAAGTCTGAGAGCGTGTAAAGCTATGCGAATGCCGAGGCGAGTGCCATCTATTGACGGCAAAATTGGAAACTATTTATTGAATCTATGTTTGAAAATTAAGAGGTTATATTTTATCCACGTAATTAATTAAGGACTATCTAGGGCGTCACGTTTTCGTTTTTTGTAAATTCCAATTTTTCGACGTCAATTTTTTCGTTGATCACGTGTTTTTGATTAAAACAAAAAATTAAAAACGTGACGAACTAGAATATATATTTTAATACATACGTACAAAATTTGAAGTTTCTATCTTCAAAAATAAGCCGAATAATTCGTTTCTTCATTTCACTGACCGCAAATTATACTCTTAAGAAATTAATATTTAATTCAATATTTTTATTGAATTAATTGTAATGTTGTATTGCATGTAAAATGTTTTCAGCTTAATGCTCTTCATCTGAAAGGTCATCGATATCAAAATGTTGGCCTTGATTTTCGTATGTCTTCATCACCTCCACACATATAAAGCTCAGTACATAAAATGTTTTAGGATTTACATTTACGGGATACACCACATTTCCCTTTTACATATGAACACCGAATTAATTTTAAAATGGTTTCAGATGCACAAGGAAGTGTTAGTAGATTAGGGTGTTGCTGGTCAGCAAGTTGCCATTCCATAACCTGGCAATGTGCTCTACGAATAAAAGGAGATAGTGACGCTTTTGTAGGAAGCAGATTTTCACTTTGCGTCTTGTGCTTGGAGAACGACAACCAACGAAGCTCCGCAATGTCTGAAATCTTCGTGCTTGGTGTATATACCTTACGAATACATTTCTCAATTATAGTTTCAGCTTCATCCCCGAATCCTCCAATGGATCCAAGTTTCCCAAAAATGTCATTATCTGCGGTCTCATAAACCTTCCAAAATGATGATTTTCCTTCGTTGCAAGTGAACCTGTGACATCATATCCTGACAGAGCATGCAGACCTAGTAACTTTTCTCGTCCTAATGTGGTGCAAATTCCGCCAACAGCAATAATTCTTCGATTATTTCCTATACCAGTGACAAACATGCTTAGACATGTAAAAGATTTTGACCTCCACAATGGTAGTAGAAATAAATCTGTATCAGGCGAATGTATATGAATCGCAGTAGCTCCTTTTCGGGAAGCAAAAAGGCAGTACAGTATTATTTTAACGTCAACTTCTTCATGACTACTTTGAAGTTCACTTGCGTCACTTCCGAAAAGCGATTTGATTTCAGTCCTCCAGCTTAAGATTAGACTTCTCTCAATATTGCGTGCGTACAACAAAGCTTTTTCTGCAAGATACGTGTCGGTTATTTTGTACTCAGTGGGTATTACTGTAGATGTCCTTTTATGTCACATCGCAGATTTAAGAGAATTTTCAAGATATGTGTCAAACACCAAGTGAATTTCATCATATTATTATTATAAGAGTTCCCTTGATTTTATTGTTCAACTCCAAAGCTAGATCATTGCATGTTTTAACCTGCAGTGATTTTTTCAACGATTGCAGCTTTGCCATTCCATCAAGAACAGCGACACAGTGGAATTTTGCATTCAGATGCTCTGTTATATTTGAGTTCACCAAAGGTATAGACAAAGAAATTTGTACAGTATTATCACTTTTTGCAGGGTATTGCTCTTCTAAGATCTTCTTTAGTTTAGATTTATTTGTAGACAACTTCACTGATTGAACTGCTGAGAATTCATAATTACTTAATGATGTTTTTAGTTCAATATCAGTACGGCTTCTCGATATAACTAGCAAGCGTGTAAATAATGATTGGTCGAATAGTACTACAGTGTCAGTTAACTTGTTTTGAGTGTAGCTTTACATAAATTAAGTTTTCCTTTCTACATTGGGTCCCAGCAATTCGTCTGTCAGTTTCAATTCGTTTTTTTTAAAGCGGTGTATATTTCACAACCCTGTTCTAAAATGGTTAATGTATCCGTTTGTATGGTTTTATGAAATACACACTTTGTTGTTGTGTTAATCAGTTCACTGCCTTCATATGTTATAGGGTTGGTCGATGTTCTGATAGTGTTATAGATATACTGCACATCTTCATGTTGTCGCTTTCCTCTAGATCGTGTCAAATGGTGGTGTTTTCTTTTTACTTCTGCAATTCCAATCATTGCTTTGGTTTCTGTAGAAAGTCTTGCCAGCTCAGGAGAGGTAAAAAAGAATCGTGTTAAAGTATTTTTCTTTTGTGTTATGTTAATTTGAAATGATACGAGTGATAACAAAATTAAAAATGTTTTTATACAAAACACCAAATGATAAAATATATCGATAACTTCTTCTTTATAGAGAATTTCCTTGTAAATAAAAAAGGTTCAGTACAAAATATTGATAGAATGGCTCTATCTATGCTTAACGCAGCAGCCACAATATTTCTGTCTACTAGCTGATAATGAATAAAATAATCAACTTTGAAGCTTTACCCCGATGACCTAAGCAAAAAGCCATCTGTTGCTATAGTAGGTCTGTTTCTGCAGCAATCACGGACTAGTCAGACATAACACGATTGGTTGAAAACAATTCGTGATTGGTGATCTGACCACGTTAGACAGAGCTTATTGGCGTTGACTAGTTTGTGATTTCCTGCAGAAATAAACCTAATGTCTCTTATCAATCTGCCATTTTGTAGTTTTTGTAAGACGAGTATTATTGTTTATTTAGTGTCTGACATTACGCCAATCCATTTTGACTTATTAAAGTAATTAAAACTCATTTAATCAATAGCAGTATGTACACTCAAAGAAATAGTATGGGTGAATTCAACAAAAAAAAAATGGTTAACTAACAATATCGTTAATTTTGTTAAACCAAACTATATTGATGGTATTTTTAATTAATAAAAAGTTGTCGTACAACAAAACAAACATTAACTTAAAAAATAGATGAATAAGACTATTATTTTGTTCGTCTGACTATTATTTTGTTGAATTCTGTCAAATTAAACTAGATAATAGTATATTTTATTTTTAACTATTATCGAATTGTAATTCTAACCCAGTATTAGTTCGCAGTATTATTGTACTTGGTAGACAAACCAATATTATTGTCGTCTTCTAGAAGTTCTAAAAGAATTACCATAAAATTTGCTTGCTTACCACGTAGTCTATTACAGAAATTATTCCCAGATGACGCCACATACAAATCACTGACAATAATCAATCATGCATTATCTTATACTCTTATGAATTTATAGAAAATTAATAACATGATTGCAATGTTCAAATTCTCTCAGGGACCATCGATATATTTGGATGGATCTTATAAACGATCTCTAATCTTTGGTTTAGGTGGTCTGATGTCTCAATACTGAGATTTTGGCTAACCAAAAAAAACTTCATCATACAATAAAATGTAGATCAACCTAAAAATTAGTTGGTGAACAAAAAACAAAGTCGTTGTACTATTTAATTGTAGACCAAATTGAAAATGGTTAGTGAACATAAAAAAATGTCATTATACTATTTAATTTGTTGTTCTACAAGAAGATATGATTATTAAACTACTATTTGTTTACGAAAACAAATAAAGTTGTATGACTATTCTTTTCTGATTGATTTAACTATGAAACTAGATAGGCGCGATTCCATATGCTCTTTTTGGTTGAATTTACCTATCATTTTCTTTGAGTGTACAGAGTGTTAGGGTACACATCGCAGAAGTATTCCAACATGATTGTCTGTAATGGCCTGTCTGAGATTTTCCGTTTTTTTACGTTGTATCCACGTATTCTAAGTAATCGTGACTTACCTTAAATAATGAAGTCAAATGATCGCTTTGTTAATAGTATTTCTTACCTAAAACAAAAACAAAATTAGTTCAAGGTAATTCATCCAACTTCTTTAAAAAAAGAATAATAATAAATTTTATGGAAAAAATTATTGTTTTGCAGACATTGTAAAATACTTGTATTTCTTAACGGCGATTAAAACATCGGATTTGTCTAAAAGCACAACTTATATTATCTAAAACAATAATAAATGATTTCCAAAAAGGTAATAAATCTAATCCAGTAATATTACCTTTTTAATTCATTAAACACCCAGTATACAAGTAATTTCTAATAGCTATAAAGAATATGAAGTTATGACCATTACAATTACCTAATAGTCAAAAACTAGTTTTCTGTTATTTATACATGGAACTTAGAATGAATTCCTATAGATGGGGTACAAAGCTCTAACAGTATTTTCCAGTGAACTTTATTTTTTGTCAGAATGTTGGAATATACCGGCACGGTAGCTTAGTCGGTTAAGGCGTATTGAGTGGCGAATATCTGGGTTCGATCCCCAGCCCCGGTACTGGCAATACCGCGTTTTTTCAAATGTGCAATCCCCTTCCGGACAGCCCTGGCTTTAGATTTGGAGGTTGCCTACTATATGTGGTGTGTTTATGTTTATGTTTATATTGTGAGAGTAAATTATTAGGTGATAATTTAGTTTAAGTATACATAATGCAAATTATAACTTCGATATTGTTATTTTTCATCCACAAAATTTAAATTTTAAGTTTATTTAGTTACGCGTTGTTTTGTGTATCTCATGAATATTTTAAGTTTTAATTTATAACGTAATATCTGTTCTCAGGCAAATTACTCTTTAAAATTATCTGTTTCTTTTTCATGATAACAAATGATAAAATATTTACGTTATAAGTAATAAGCATAATAAGAACGTTTTGTAAATGTTTTGCAATCATATTATATTGTTGTGCAAGTATGGACCAGAACGCGCGAGACGTGCACTTATAAACTCAAAACGGTGGTGGGCGCTGTACAAAAATAATCATTTTTTTTTATACAATAAAGCAATGCAGATAATGCTTCCACTAAAAATTACTCCATTCTTTTCTGCAGATAGAAATATGCATTTACCTGTAATAATTTTTAAAATGCCTCGATGCTGAAATTTACACTGTACTATTCTGATACGCTTTGTTTAAACAATTTTTGTAGCATTTATTAACAATTTCGAGTATAATTGGGCAACACCTGAATCTAGAAACAATAATTTTTTTGTTTTTTATTGGGATGCTCTGCCACATGTATTTTCTTCTAAACAATGTCTGAAATCTACAAAATAATACAATTAACCAGTATTTTATTGGAAAATAACCTCTACGCCTGTGACTTTTACAATAAGCTTTCCATTCCAAAATCATTAAGAAATATTAAGAAATGAGCCTGTAAATGCGGTGGGCACATAAAATTAAGAAATTTTCAGTGACTTTTTTTACTCTTTTTTGCAATCGCGGCCAGGCTGGCGGCATCCTCATTTGGATCCACAAGGTCATTCCAGATAATGTACGAATTTTTTCTCAAAACTATATCCCTTTGGCCGAATTTGGCAATCCAAATTCCCGACTGTAATTAATAACATTAAACAATAATAAAGTTGTCTGAAACTCTACAGTCTACGTATGTATTGTAATTTGCTGGTCAAGCATTTAGTGAGAATATAAATATGCAGCAATCGAGGGTAAACGGGCAGCCCACCATAGACCTTGGTAAACCCTTCATGTGCCTCTGGTAAGGCTCTTTTGTATTTTCTGATACTGTTTTATTGCCGATTGAGTACGTCACTACTTGGTAGCTAAATGTATTAATTCATCAATAAACTATGTTATTTTTTATCAGTCTTTGACACTTTCTGATAACCCAACACCTTTCCAAAAGCCAAGTGGATCCTTGTTGTGACCATCGGAATTGGTGGTCATGATTATAACAATAGCAATAAAGTATTACCCCAAAACTGGATAGGACTCTTATCTGGGATATGCAAAAAACACTGAAATGCTATGTTACTGAATGAATATTGAGATTTATATTGAGGATGTTTAGTCACGCTCCTAAACTGAATATTTGATACTTTTCTAGAGAAAGATTATTATTAGAGTATCGAAATTTATTGAATGAAGTACATACCAAAAGTCCCGTTGGCAGTGTTGACTCAACAATTGTTGGTTCCATATATTTTCTATTCAGAATACATAGAAAAAAATAGAGAAGACTGAAATCGCATCAATAGCTCGATTGGATAAGAAATACGCCCACCAAAATTATTCTTTATCCTATCAATTTTAGCCTTCATCCTGTCAATTTTAGATAGGATTGTTAAAGATTTTGGGAAAACCACTCGGCTTTCAAAACGTTGAGCAACTCTTACCAAGGAATTGATAGAGGAGATGCTTTCAGACGTGCCTTACAGCAAAGGGAGGCCAACTATAATAATGCATGGATCACAAAAGTGTGTCAAGACGTTAAGGCGAGTGTACGATCGATTGGAGCTCTGGCTATTTCTTCCGGGGTCACGGTTGGTCCCCCGAAGTATGAAAGCCTCCCAGCCACCAAGGCTGGGCATTCACATAGTATATGGCGAGGATTGTTCTTCACACCTATGCTAGTTGGGTGTCTATTCAGTCCTGTTAGGATTTCCACTGCACATCTCAGCTGTTTTCTGCTCAGCTTCGTTGGTTTTTTTTTTTTTTTTTTCGAGGAGGGAAAACCCACACGGGCTGCCCATCTCTCGAATGGGTCTGAGTGTCAGACTCTAACTGAATAAAACCTCTCCTCCTGTGGCTCGTCTGTGCAATATTCCGAGGATACTGCAACCTCCTGGGCTTATTGCGCTCGCCCCGTCTTAGTTTGCATTGTCCATTTTAATATTCTTGTACCACTGACAAGATGATACAGGTCTGAAAATGGTCAATTTTTTATGGTTTCCGGGCTGTTTGTTTTTTTCCGTAAGTATTATAACGTTTGCAGTCCAACGCCTCGCAGTCGTGTATAATATGTTCCACAGTTTCTGGTACCTTACCGCACAATCTGCAGTTAATGTTGGTTGCCTTCAAGATATTTTACCCCAAATTATAAGGCCTGTAAGATTTTTTTCATTAATATAGGCATTCTTCGATTTCTTGAGCATAAAAGAAGAAAAGGTACTGTCTGTTGAAATTGCTAGTGGCCAGTTTTTGAGGAAAACGCAGTTAAACGTTAAAAAGTAATTTTTATTTTAATCATTGCATAACAATGTTCTCAGTTCCTCTCTGGTCTCTACTGAAGTTGAATAAACTAAGTTTTTGAGATGTCCTCACAGATAAAAATCTAGAATATTCAAATTGAGTGATCGAGGAGGCCTCCATTTAGAATAACAATAACTCAAAATTTCATCAAATTATATCAAGCAATAAAAAAAAAAGATTGAAAAAGCGCTTTTCACACTCTCTTTTCAGGGATGAATAATTCAGTGGGACGCATCTTATCAAAAAAGTTGTATAAATAAATTGAGCTATTTTTACTTAAAATTTGCGTTCCCGAGAGTTTGTCAACATGTTCTGAGACACCCTGTATATGTACCACTCGATGTACCATAAAATTTTATGATTGTTTTTTAATTCTGCCAAATTTTCAACATTGTGTGGACAGAAATGTTACCTCATCAAATCTGCCTATTGTTTAAAAGATAAAGATTTTATAAACATCTTCTATGGCATCTTTCAATTATTTCTCTCTGGAACACATTTTTTAATATCATATTTTCGTTTCCGTTGACCAGTTATGAAATATTAAATGTAATTACTACAATCATTTTAATTTCAGTCCTATTTTAAATCATTTAATCAGTTCGTTCCACAACAATGCTAAACCCTGATTATTAGAATGAGTGTTTTAAGCTGATAGAGCCAAATTTAACTCCACCTTTTAATAGACATTCAGTTTACAGTTCACCCCTAGCCAACAAATGATGCTCTTGGGAATAACAATTCGTTTTCTCTAATACGATAGACAAAATAATTAACGAGACACACATTCATAGGATCTGGGCTTTCGAGCGTTCTCACGGAATAAAAACCTGAATGGTTTCGAGATTGTACAAAAAATAGCATGTCTACGGTTAAGTACAGGCTTGATAAACATAGAATGCAGAATATTTTTAGACTATTTTAATTCAGATGCTTCTCTTGGGCGTCTTTACTTTAGAATTATGGGGAGTGGTTAGTTATAAATAATTCTATTTCTGTTATAGACATGGATCTACTGTTTAATTAAAAATCAATAAACTTACTATACTACTTTAAAGACACATACAGAGTCACCATGAAAGTACCTTTAAATATTCTGAACGACTAAGCTCAGAATGTGGACAAGAAATATATTTAATTTAAATAGGAGCATATTCGAAAAATACGTTTATAATATGTTTAATGAAAACTTTTGGAAAAAATTAACCGTCGCGCCGTCAAAAAAATCGCTCAAAACTATGAAAGAAAATGTCAGTGTTTCTCAGTTAATTGAACCTTATTCAATTTCAGTATTAAATTAGGTTAAAAATAAGTTTGAGTCCGATATTTGATTATTTTTACACTGGCTTGAATATCGATATTAGATAATTAAGGTTCAGTTAACACTAGGCGGCACCGATGACGAAATTTTATTTCGTAATCTTTAGCGACCTTATTTGAGGGCGGATGAACTTTTCCTCAATTTTTTTACCGCCCTGTTTAACAATCTCTTTATTTAGCTTCTATACCGGGTGACCACGGAATGACGCTCGCCCCTATATCTTCTTAATCTTACTAGATATGAAAATCAAATTTGGCGCGTCAAATAACAGCTAAATATGCATCAATTCGAATGATTTATCATTTTCTGTCGCTTCCGGTTTCACCGGAAACAGAGCTGGGCAAAGTACTCATTTAAACTACTTTAAGTATCAAGTACTTGAAGTAGTTTTATGTGCAAAGTATATGGTGAAACTACTTCAAGTATAAGTACTTTAAATGAGTACGTTGCCCAGCTCTAACCGGAAATGATGGAAACTTTGGAGAACACCCAGTATATTTTTACATTTTTTGATTCAGGTCATTTTGCATACAACTATGGCATATTGAGATAAAAATATTAATGACTGACATTTTTATGAGCAAATTTAATTTTTCATTAAGGCGGCCGTGACCCCAAACAATGGGTCGCGTACACGTGACATCACAGTCTCAGACCTTAGGAAAAACAAACTGAAATTCTTTAACTGTCAAATGGCAACTGACTGAACTTTTCGTAATATTATTGTTTTTTTGTAAATTATACTTACAAAATGACAAGTTTTTGGTTTATTATTAATTGTGGAAGTGTGATAATCCGAAATAATGTCAATTTTTATAAAATAAGCTTCATTTACAACCAGAAGAAGTTATATGTTAAAAGACTACAACTGATTTCAAACAATTAAAAGAAATTATTTCACAAGAGTCTTCCAAGGATTTTATTAGTGGTACGTTGTTGCATATTAATGTAAGAATTTAATTTTTAACGTAGGTTTATGTTGTAGGGAAAATAACCGTATTACAAGACCATGATGATAGCATCAAGTTGGGCATCCTCTCTTAATAAGGGATATAATTTAAAACCCATATGTGAAACTGAAACTGCCTATGATAATAATTACTGCTGCTCAAACAAGCAATAAACAATTCATGATAAAGAAAATTAACATTTAATACTGGTTTGTCAGTATTTTTAATAATTATTTCTTGTTTAAATTTTAGTTGAGCGAAGGTGTGGAGATGTACCGAGGGAGAGAAAAATGCAATGGCAGAAATTGTTTCAAATAAAGTACCTACACTCCAAGAGGAAAATTTGCAGGCTTCATAAAGACATTTCATGAAGTACATAAATTAAGAAAGGAAATTCCAAAGTATACCTACCCGCTGTCAACAAGTGATGCAATGTGCCCTTTTAAAGTATATCGTGTAGTGTTTAGAAACTATGAATGTTACTTTTATTGCTTAGATAGATATTAATATAAAGTATATATGTTATGCTATGTTACAGTCATTTGTTTTTTGTTACAATACAAACCTTTATAACTTTATTCTTGATTATTCTTAGAAGTACTAATAGACCTTGGATAATAAATTATTTAATTAGTAAAGATATTTTGTTTTACTTTCAGTTACATGCTTGTACTTCTTTCACCTAACCACAAACAGCTTCAAGACTTTTGAATGCTTTGAACTCGTCCTTCTGTCTATGAAGTTTTCTCAAAAACCAAGGAATTCGCAGTATCCCTATGTGTAATATTTGGAAATACATCAATATTTATACTAAAGCATTTTTTTCTCAAAATATAAAAATTTAATTCGATGGCAGCAGTATACCTAACCTAACCTCTACATCATGAGGCAATTTTGCAAAATACGAACTAACCGTCATCTTGACGAACAAAATTGAGGATATAAAAGAATTAAGAATAGTTGCAGATGTTAAATAATCCAACATTAAGCTTTTAAATGGCACAAATACAGCAAAATTCACTTTAAAGAAAAACATTCCTATTCAATGACAACTGTTTGTTTTTCCTAAGGTCTCAAAATCTGTGACGTCAGCGCACGCGACCCATAAATAATAAAAAAATGCAATTATGACATTCTGTCATATGACATTTTTTGTGTTATATGTCATTTCTGTTATAGCTAAACTTCTAAACTTCGGAAATCGGTTTTCCAGAATAACTCATTTTTTTCAAATGGCACCATGTTGGCTCTACGTTATTTCAATAAAACATTTTATTGCCGATAACTTGAACCAAACACTCCACTGTTTATTCGTAATAAAATTAAATTACAAATTTAAAAAAACTTAATATAAAAAAAAATTAATTAACACAACTTTAAAAATTATGAAATAATTTTGATTCCATATACGAACTCTTATGATTTATTTAAATCCAGCTTACATTTTCTTTATGTCCTCGAGATTTGCTTTATTATACACATGAATATATCGGGAGCTGCTGTTTTGAATATAACTATTTAGTAGTTCGTCTTTACAGCAGCCACCGACATATTCATGCGTATAAGAAAGCAAATCTCGAGGACATAAAGAAAATGTAAGCTGAACTTAAATAAATCATATAAGAGTTCGTATATGGAATCAAAATTATTTCATAATTTTTAAAGTTGTGTTAATTTATTTTTTTTATATTAGTTATTTAATCGATATTTTTGTGTCGGGGTTTTTTTTTAAATTTGTAATTTAATTTTATTTTATACTTTTTCAACTAAACATATACATACAACATAGCGTATTATTATATCACGAGTCCCACACAGAACTTTTCAACCTTTAAGCCGACGCGTTTCAATTTTGTATTCTACTAGTCGCACACGGTACAAGACCGGTTCTATTATAAATATATTTATGTGTTATATTTAATTTTAATAAAAACTGCATCAAAATCGGATCTCCCATTGAAGAGATATAAAGCCACAGACAGACAGACAGACAGACAGCCAGACAGACAGCCAGACAGACAGCCAGACAGACAAACATACGAGTCAAACCTCTTTTTGGGTCGGGGGTAAAAGATTGAAAATTTTTAAAAATTCCCGATCAATGTATCTAATCGTACCAGTTTCACATGACCGAATCAAAATGAGGCCTAAATCATATTTGGCTACCATAATTGTCTGCACATTTTCAATTTTACTTCAATCGGACAATTTCTAGAGAAGTTCATCAGGGCGAATTCAATATGGCGACCAAACATCAAAATCTAATATGGTCTAAAACCTTCTCGGCAAAATACTCTTTCAAATAAAAAAAAAATGCATCAAAATCGGATCACCCGTTGAAGAGATATGAAGCCACAGAGAGACAGACAAACAAACATACAAACATACGCGTCAAACTTATAACACCCATCTTTTTGGGTCGGGGATTAAATATTAACTAACTTCAAACTTTTGGTTATTTTTTGGTGGTGCGTTAATTTCTTGAAGAAGTGTATATTCATTGCGTCGTTCCTATCCGATATAACTTATAGTTTAAACCGAATCCTTCACCATTTTTTAGAATGCAACGTATGAGCGAATACACTATACAATCAAATTATAGTATTAAAGCTAAAAAATTTTGTCCGCCATCTTGGAACGTCCGCCATATTGAATTTAGTGTGACGTCATTTTATTTTCGTATTCTTCTCAGCAAACCCTTTCATTTGATACCCATATCATGGGGGTGCCAAAAAAATAACTGGTCCGCCATCTTTGGGAGTCCGCCATATTGGATTTGGAATGACGTCACTTAGCTAACCATACATTGTCATCCAAACTAAACGTGTATGCAAAATTTCAGCTCAATCGGTTGGGGATAACTGTTTTAAAATTCAGTTGCGTCCGCCATATTGAATTTAGTGTGACGTTATTTTATTTTCGAACTCTTCTCAGCAAACCCGTTCATTTGATACTCATATCATGGGGGTGCCTAAAAAATAAATGGTCCGCCATCTTTGGGAGTCCGCCATATTGTATTTGAAATGACGTCACTTAGCTAACCATGCATTGAAAATTCCAAACTAAACGTGTATGCAAAATTTCAGCTCAATCGGTTGGATAAATAACTGTTTTAAAATTCAGATGCTTCCGCCATATTGAATTTAGTGTGACGTCATTTTATTTTCGTATTCTTCTCAGCAAACCCTTTCATTTGATACCCATATCAAGGGGGTGCCAAAAAAATAACTGGTCCGCCATCTTTGGGAGTCCGCCATATTGGATTTGGAATGATGTCACTTAGCTAACCATACATTGTCATCCAAACTAAACGTGTATGCAAAATTTCAGCTCAATCGCTTGGGGATAACTGTTTTAAAATTCAGTTGCGTCCGCCATATTGAATTTAATGTGACGTTATTTTATTTTCGTACTCTTCTCAGCAAACCCTTTCATTTGATACCCATATCATGGGGGTGCATAAAAAATAACTGCTCCGCCATCTTTGGGAATCCGCCATATTGGATTTGGAATGATGTCACTTAGCTAACCATGCGTTGTCATCCAAACTAAACGTGTATGCAAAATTTCAGCTCAATCGATTAGAGATAACTATTTTAAAATTCAGTTGCAAGATTTGACTCACAAGAACAAAGCAAGTTAAATAAAAGCTTGTAATCAAGATGGCAACCAAACATCAAAATCTAATATGGCAAAAACCTTCTTGACAAAATACTCTTTCAAATAAAAAAAAGTGCATCAAAATCGGATCACCCGTTTGAAGAGATATGAAGCCACAAACAGACAGACCGACAGACAGACATACAAACATACGCGTCAAACTTATAACACTCCTCTTTTTGGGTCGGAAGTTAAAAATAATACATGTGAATTATGATAAATGATAACAAATGAAAAAAAAAATTATAACAATTGTTCAAAATGTTGACCACCGACATCTACACAACGTCTTGCTCTTACCAAAGTCTCTCTAATCACATTTGAGGAAACAAGATTTAAAATAAGTGGCGGCGCGTTTTAAATTGGTGACGTAAGTAATCTACCGATGAGGTAGGTAGTCTGTGTTGATTTGCTGATAGAATGGTATTATTCAAAACAATGTGGTGTTGCCAAATTGAAATTTCTTCTCTAGTTCTATTAAAGATAATTGAAGAAAATAGGAGTATAAAGCTTATTTATTAAATCAATGTCAATATATTTATCCACGAAGTTTAATTTTGTGATGTAAAAATAATAATAGGCGTGAATTATTAAATATTTTACATAATTTTTAATGCCGATTAGTTTTAAAAAAGATATTTAGCAATATATGGCAACAATGTCAACGGCTAGTCAAATGACAGATGTGTTCTAACGGCGCCGGCGTGTTGATTTTTCACGTTTGCTGATAAAAAATCCAAATTTTGTTTATAGAAAGAAACTATTATGTCATAATTATTAGCTTTGGGCAAATTGGATGAATCTCCTTTCACAAAATTCAACTCTATCTTAATAGTTTATCGATAAAATATAAAATAACGAAATCGAACGCCACATATTCACATAAACAAACAACAAATAAATCTAATATATCTCTTTCACTAGTATTGTCACAAGAAGTGACAACTGACAGCACGCAAGCAAAGTTGGAAGAGGTGGAGAGCCGTTTTTATACAATGTTGCCACATAATTGTCGCCGTGAGTTTTGTTTTACATTTTTTTGTTTACATTTTTAAGATAACTTCTAAATAATAGCAAACATAGATACCTTTTAATTCCTTCTAAATACATGTATATAATATTTATTGATTCTCAAGATATTGAGTAAAATAGAAGTGTTATAGGTAAAATAATGTAAAGTAAATACACAATTTGGCATTCATATAAGATAGTTACAGTCTAAGCGAAAGTTGTCTATTATTGGTTAAATTATTTCCCTCCAAATAAAATAATTTGAAATCTGTATCTAGACGGGCGTATTCTTATTTCTTATTTTTATTTAAGGAATTATTGTTTTGGTTTAAATTGATTATGCAGTAATTGTTAAAATAATAACATTACTTGATATATATCCCCAAAACTGAATTTTAAAAAATGGAAAATACCCCATTGAAATGTAATTTAATACGATTGCAGAAAATAATGTTATTCTTCGTTAAATAAATATAAATTTTCTTATTTTTCGTCTTTATTTTTGTGAAATAACATAGTATTATATTAAATTACTTACTGACGTGTTAGGCCTAGCAATCGGTAAACATAACCTACCGTCTTGGCAACAGATATTGTAAATAAATAAAAAAGCTCGACCGTGCAAAAATAATTTTATGAAGATTCCTGTACAGTATATTATGTCAAAAGGAAAATAAAATTCTGTATTACCAAAAATTGATTAATATAATGTTTACATCGCATTTACAAGCTTATTTGTAACATGTCTAAAGGATTTTAAAACCGGTGAATAGCTTATTACATTACTTAACTTGTGGATAATATAGTTAAGTTATTAGTTATTGCTGATAAGTGATTCTTTGAGAATACTAACAGTTCATGACACAACTCATGGCTCTTTATAAAATTTTCAGTCTTAAGTTTATACATAGTAAATATGCAATACGTGCTACTCTAGGGGCATGCTTAACGATTTGGGGTAGGAACAACGTTTACATAAATATCAGTTTATTGCAAGAGGTTATCAGGATATAATATTTGAGCCTACTGTGGTTCCTTACGTGGCTAATGTTGAGCTGATTTCATTTTAATACATCATAATATCTTTCACATAAGTCGTACCTACTTCGAAGAACTTTTTTTATTGCGAATGGAAATAGAGATCAAAATAAATGAGGCTTTTTAGAGTAGGCGATAGCTGGCAACATGCCTAACACACCAGTTGAATGATAAAAGTCATCATAAATTGTTAAACTCATACGTGTTTGTACCTAGTTTTTTTTTTTTTAGTAATGTACTTAGTTCCTGCCAGAACTACCATTCTTCTCAGAATCGTTCACTGTAATTTATTTATCGAAATCACTATAACTAGTAAAATCATATACTTTGATTTGATTTGGTTTAACAGCGTACGGTAGGTATTTCTGCCACTTCCGGAAAACATACCGCCAGGTCAGGGCTCCTAGTGGCTTGCCCCTCAAATTAAGAGATCTGGATCAAAAAGAAAAAAGGACCAAATAGGGACCAAAGATGTATCATTTGTATAATTTTTTTTTCCTCTTGGCTTTGGATGAAACCATCAGTTGTATAATTTTTCATGTTTTATTTTATAAAAATGCAATACATTCATTAATGCATTAACATACACTGAAAAAAGTACTAGTGTAATTTTACGTGCTTGTTCATGTTGTTCTATGACCAGTGATAATGACTACAATTTCACAAACTGGATGTAAAATTTCACCATTGTTGTAAAAATACATGCGCAATGTAATGAGATTTTACGTATACTCTTATAATTCTTCGGCGTACTTGCACATGAAGGCCGTAATTATACAATGAGATTTTACGCGAATTTCGGAGTTTTGTTGACATGGTTACATGGAGGCCATAACTTTACAACGTGATTTTAGGCGAATTCCTAACAATTTTTGTTGTAAATTTACAGGGTGCATGTGATTTTCAGTGAACATGAATGGCTCAAATTTATGATTGATTGATTTACCAGCGTTCGGTAGGCATTGCTGCCACTCCCAGGTTATACAGCTGGGCCTGCTACGTTCACGCTGGGTTGGACTAAGGTCATGCTTGTTGCCAGCAGCGAGAGCCACATGGCGCATGGTAAAGGAATGTGGGATGGGAGGTGTAGGTATTTGTGAGATGCGTTACCGCATTGTGTCGTGAGGGAGCGTTTGAGCTCCCTTTTCTTTTGTATTTTTGGTTCTGGACTTCTGCCTATTCTGGGTCTTCTTGTGAGATATGTTGCCGCGTTGTGTCGCTGCTGTTTGTGCTCCTATTTTTGTACTTCTGCTTCTACAAGCCTTCTTCTTCTTTTTCTGATACTTCTGATTCCTCCGTTTCTGATTCTGGTAGAGTATATATCGCTCCGATTTCTTTGTGGAAATTCATTTTTCCCCTCGCTTTTCTTTCCCAGTATGTTTGGTCCTTTCCCAGTTTGTTTATGATCCTCTCGATTGTTGTTTTCCACGTGTAACATGGTCTCCCTATTTTTAGTTTGCTGTTTGATTGATTGATTTACCAGCGTGCGGTAGGCACTTCTGCCACTCCCAAGGATTATATAGCTGGGCCTGCTACGTCCACGCTGGGTTGGACTAGGGTCATGCTGGTTGCCAGCAGCGATTGCCACATGGCGCACGGTAAAGGAATGGGGGATGGGAGGTGTAGGTATTTGTGAGATGCGTTACCGCGTTGTATCGTGAGGGAGCGTTTAAGCTCCCTTTTTTTTTTGTTTTTGGTTCGCCTTCTTTTTCTGAGTCTTCTGATTCCTCGGTTTCCAATGCTGGGTTGGATTTGGGTCGTGCTTGTTGTCAGCAGCGAGAGCCACATGACGCATGGTACAGGAGTGTGGGGTGGGCAGTGTAGTTGTTTTTGAAATGCGTTGCCGCATTGTGTTCTTGATGTTTATGCTCCTCTTTTTTATGTTTCTGCTTCTACAGATTGTCTTCTTCTTCTGAGTCTTCTTCGTTTCTGCTTCTGGTAGAGTATATGTCTGTAGGTATATGTGAAATGCGTGGCCGCATAGTGTCATGCTGTGGAATGTTTGTGCTCCTCTTTTTGTATTTCTGCTTCTACAAATCTTCTTCTTCTTCTTCTAAGTCTTCTGATTCCTGGGTTTCTGGTTCTGGTAGAGTACATATCACTGCGATTTCTTTGTGGAATTCATTTTATTTTTCTCCTTTGCTTTTCTTTCCCAATATGTTTGGTAGTTTGTTCATGATCTTCTCGGTTGTTGCTTTCCACGTGTAACCTGGTCTCCCTGTTTTTAGTGTAGAATTTAATGTAGAATTTTTCACTTAAAAACGAGCACAATATTGACCTGAAAACCATCACTTGATAATTTACCTAGGAAAATATTATGAAATTAGATTATCAACACTATATTATAACACCCACAGCGCAAAGAACATGCAATATCATAAAACACACTTCCTATTAAACCAGACACCAACAAAAGTCAAAACTCAGCAGTCCCTAACTGTGATGCTTCTCTTCCCTTCCATTTTCTTCTCTTTTTGACTTGTTCTATTGCATTACACCAAAAACTGTACCTAGATCTGGATTATGTACGAAACCAATCTCTACTCACAAAATCGTTAATCGCACGTCCCGAGGTATGTATTACCCTTCAAACACCCATCACCCACATGACAGCTCAAAATTTGTTATCTCTATTATTTCCCTGCTTCCTGTACACAGCCTCAATTGGCGTGTTGTCGTCTTCTTATTGGTTGTTGAGGTGAAAAGTTATGATTTCGCCCTCCTCTTGGTGTATTATTATTGTCCTCTTCAAGTTTGCTGTTGCTGCTATCGTCTCCTGCCCACCCCAGAAACCGTCTTTTCTCAGGTCTCCGATGAACGCCTCTGTCTTTTCCTTGTTGATGCTGTATTGATTTTAACGGGGTTCCGGTTCGGTGATGGATGCTAGCATGAACGGGGTGGAATAGTCTATGTTATTTCGTATATAGTCCGGTACTTGTTTTCGTTTATTTTTTGCTTTCTCTTCTTCCTCCAGTTTATCTCCACTGTTGCTGTGGTATGCCTCTTCTCGTGTATGTGTTATCATTTCTTCTGTATTTCACCCCCCGCTTTAACGCCCCGTTTCTGTGTCTACCATATGATCTTTCGTTCCTACGTTCTATCTTCGATCCATCATTCTTGTGTATAAATACCATTTCCTAGGAAAATGCATTTCCATTGAACTGCAAGAGGTTCAGTGCCCCGGCGTATTTTACTAATAGTACGCCTCTGGTTGTCCGGTTGTCTATTTGTTACCCAAGTCGCGGCTTGTTTATCTAAGAAACCCCGTTTATCTTAAGGAATAATACACTTCAATAAAGCCATAAATTTATGGCGGCTGTTAACATTTTCAAGGGTTTAGGTGTACAATCACTTCTCAGATTTACTAAGAAAATCGTTTGAGTCAGCCCCTCAGCAGTTTATTACAGCATTTATACACACTCCATAAAAACACACTCTTTTTAATACAAATACAAATTATGTCACTCACTTAACTTTAAAATTATATCATTTACACTTTGTATATAGCTAGAATTTGGACCTAAAAACACTGCAGGCACTTCTTGTTAGTCATCATTAAGAAATAAATAAACTTGGATAAATAAACTTGGGTGGCGGATAGGTACTTTAAAAATGAAAATGGGTATACTTAGCTTATATTCCCGTTATTTATTGCCTGGTCCTTTAAGCTTGTTCCTTTATGCATATCACTGCACTCGGTTCTGCCACTAAATAACTCTGTATTAGTTATTTTCAAATATTAATTCTATTTCAACTTTGTTCTTTTGTTATCACATATCAATTTATGCGGAATGTTTTGGGCTATAAATATAAATTCACCTAAGTTTTATCAAATTTAGCGGTCTTTTATCTGATGTACTCGCGTTTAAATGGAGCGTTTTTCGGACGCGTCCGCTCGCTCGGGAAGCACAATTCGAACCTCTCAACATGAATGGCTCAAATTTATTGTTTTTAAATATAATTTAGATAAGTTATAAAATAGAGACACCTGTTTTTGTATTTAGCCGTTTCGAAGGAAGGGGATTAATTAAAAAAACGCATTTTTCACATTTCTTAACATTTCAAAACTGCCTTCCTTTCCTTTATACGTTCCTTTATACTTAAATACAATAAATTTGACACATATATACAATATGAAATTGTAGATAAAAGTAAGTACATGCTTACCCAAATGTGTAAAACAGAAAAAAAATTAAATATATGTAATAAAAACCACATGTTAGGAGAATATTAAAAAAATAATAAACTGAACTTAAGTAAACTTAACTAAGCATACATCGTAGTAATAAAGCACCTTGCTGATGCACAATGGTATAAAAAAGAAATACACAAAATAGTACATTACACATACATCACAGTAAATAACTTAAAATGAAACTTCATCAGGAAGCACTATGGAGTATAAACATATATAAATATAATTAAAAAAATGAGCGTTTACATAATGAGAAGTAGCAATGTGGTGTGCAAAACGGAAATATGCTTTACATATGAATTTGTAAGCTGGCTGTATACGTTTAATATAATTCATTTTGGTGGCATTCATGCTTATACCGTGATTAGTGTGACAATTATTACATTTAAATTCCATAATTTGCTTCATTTAGTTAAATATACTTACTTGTGTTTTGTGGATTTATGATATATACTTGAAATTTAACGAATTAATCACCGCCAGAAATGATAAATGCACAATGGCGACAAGTTTTATGATTTGCTACAAGTTGTCGTTTGTAGTCTTCATCACGTGATAAAATTTACCAATGCTATTGGTACACTGTTACAGTATTCTTGTAATTTTACAGTTGTAACGTGAATTCACATATTTGCTGTAACATTACAGAAAAGTCTGTAAATTTATACGGGGGCTAGTAAATTTGCACTCAGTGTGGATAATTACATTGTAATTTAACAGACAGTTGACGTAAAATCACATTAGGCCATGAATAAATTCGAAAGTTGTGTATATTTCCATGTGGCATGTATTTTTACATGTACTTGTCTGTAGCGATCTCTTATTACATTATTCTAACAGTAAAATTCCATGAATTCTAATGTATTGAAGCTGCAATTTTACGTGCACTTTTTTCAGTGTAATAAACTCTTGATTGGAAACGAAATATTTAAAAAAATGTACATCAGACATGTTTTGGACTTTTTGTTTAGAAGCCCAGAAATCATTTCTGACTTTCTTTTTTCCACTGATGACTGCAGCTTACCTAATTGCGCCCTCTTCTTATTGGCTTCTCTTCTAACTAATTCGGTTCCTGCACCCATAGCTTGAGCCAGTGCAACCTCCTTGTAACCCTCCGATGTTGTTGTATTTTTTAAACGCTCGTATAGTTATACTATCTGCTGTCTCCCTCTTCTCTCGCTCTTCTTTTCTTAGCGCCTGCAATTTCACCTCACCTTCGAGAAGGAATTTTCTATCGCTTTTATCATTTCAAACGTGATTGTCGAGTGTGACCTGGATGTTATCGGGACTCATGACCTTGGTTTTGAGGAGATTCATTCTCAGGCCCACGGTCTCGGAATCTTCTTTCAACTATTTAATCATAACTGCAAGCTCGCCAGGACAATGTCATCAGCGAAGCGCAGGTGAGTCTGGAACTTTCCATCGATATTGACGCCTTTGTGGTCCCACGTTAAGATTTTTAAAAACCTCTCGTAGCGCCAGGGTGAGCAGCTTCGGTGAGATAGTGTCACCTTGTGTGTCTCCTCTCTTCAAGGGGATCCTCCCGGTGACTAAGTTTTTCTCTGCTTTGACGTGGAGAGTGGCATAATCGTAAATATCTTTGATGAGATTCGAGTATCTCGAATCGATCATCGCAAAAACTTAGTCAGAAACCTTCTGGTAATCGACGAATCTCGTTAGGTGGAGTAGGACGTCATAGGCCGAGCGGAGACCGTATGAAACCCTACGATATCGAACCGTTGGTCTACCTAAACATATCCTAGTAGGAGGCCTGTAATTAAGCTAATTAGCTTAATTAACGGTTTTGGTTTTTTTTGTACATATTCTTTCGAATTTATTATGTTCGATGACGTAGAGCTTCATACACGGGACCGTTAGTCTGCCTAAGTAAATCCTGGCGGGATTGAGCTAATTAGCTCGTAATTAGCTCAACTAAAGGTCTCCCACCAAGATATGCTTAGATAGGCCAATGGTTTAGTGTTTGTTAGTGCATATTCTTTCGAATGTATAAAGAATTAATAGATATTCGATGACGTAAAGATTCATGCGGTCGTCTCTCAGGCTATCGGTGTACACTGTCCTGTTTGCGGAAAACGACTTGTATTTTTCTGAAACCAAAACTCATACGAAAACATTTTTTCACAAGATATATTTTTTGTATTAAAAAATTATAAAAATTGTAACATTGTTTTAAAATTATCATTTTTTGAATTACATATTGACATTTTTTTAAAGCCTTTTTTTTTCAGTTTTTCATTATAATTTTTAGTTACTCTTTGCAATAGTTTTCTTTGCAGTTACATTTTTTTCTATACTGCCTGCAGATCTATATAGTTTCGAAGGTCGCAAAAGCGAAAAAGAAGTGCAGAAAGTGAAAAACCACTACAGCTTTTATTATTATGTTCCCATCTGAATTGGTTTCTACAATATGAAACCCTTAAAATTTAACGTCTAAATGCACCAAAAAATAAAATAACATGCCTGTTTCTAATTGAATAATTTCAAATTCATTTTTTTGCCTCTGGGAAGTTTACCCAGGTAAATACATCTATCTAGTTTTAGATTTTAGTCAACGAAAATAATAATGTTATGGGATTAATAATTACACACAAACTTATATAAGTTTTTAGGATAATATAAATACTTTAATGGCCACTTATGTAACTTATTTTAGAACTATTACTGCTTCTTTGTAATGGAAATAATACCCATTTAGGGAAGGATGATTTATTTCACACTATTAATAAGACTCATATAACATTTAAAATTTACATGGTCGTGTAAATTAGAACGTAATAATATAAACAAACAATCATAAATCACATCCCAAAACTTGAAATCGATGTTATAAACATCTCAATAACAAAAAGGTTCTGTTCAACTGAAGTGTAAGCATCCGTAAGGAATAAACAATTAAAACTGAATAATACATCCATTATATTCCAAGATCTTAACTTATAGTTGGGGTTCAGACCGTTGAGAAGCGCTCATGTAAAAAATAACTATAGGACAATTTCCTAAAAGTTTATGGACTATTTATTAGTCCAATCAATGAATGCCCGAAAAGGGATTGTAGAGAACATTTTGGAGTGGAGAATTTTTCTCTTCAGGGATGTGTTGGGGGTAGTCAGGAGGTAAACATACTAAAAGTCCCCGCCCCTAGCCCCGCCGCTTCAGGGGGGGAGGGGGGTGGAAAGGTTCCTTTTTTCGATTCTTCGCTTATAACTCGGAAACGATGCGTCGTATGGGAAAAGGTAATCTGTGCAAAATTAAACGTAATTAAATTTCCCACAAGAATGTTTATATTCATTTTCTTCCTATGTATTATATTTTACGAGATATTCGTCAGCGAAAATCGATAATTAATAAAAAAAAAAATCAATTGTGTACCTTGAATATTTCTATCAAAGCGGTTTACCGTGGTCTGCTAATAAATCACAGTCACAAAACAATCTTTATTTTACAACACTCGACATATTTACTAACGTAATGTTTTGTCGAAGTCTAGACATTTCCTTAAATATACAGTGTGACTCACTTAAAATGAAGATACACTTATAACTTTTTCATTTTATTTCCGATTTGAATAAAATTTTATTTAAGTATAGAACAAATTAGGATCTACTTATGACCAGAAAATCATTCACCTGCTATAAAGGCAAAGCCACCTGCGGTACCAAAATATGCTGAAAAAAATAAAACATTTTAAATGTTAGAAATTCTAAAAACTGCATCCAATCGGCGCCACAAACGTACATACACCAAAATTTGATTTGATTATTGATAGGGTATATTTCATACATAAGCTCATCTGGCAAAGGGGGTCCTCAGCTTCTGCAATTTGTGGTGGCTACGTAAAATTCATCGTTCGTAAGATTAAAAATCAATATGACTTTTAATCTTTTTCCTCATATTTTGGTACCGCAGGTAGCTTTGCCTTTATAGCAGGTGAATGATTTCTGGTCATAAGTAGATCCTAATTTGTTCTATACTTAAGTAAAATTTGATTCAAATCGGAAACAAAATGAAAAAGTTATAAGGGTATCTTCATTTTAAGTGAGTCACACTGTATATTTAAGGAAATGTCTAGACTTCGACAAAATATTACGTTAGTAAATACGTCGAGTGTTGTAAAATAAAGATTGTTTAGTGACTGTGATTTATTAGCAGTCCACGGTAAACCGCTTTGATAGAAATATTCAAGGTACCCAATTGTTTTTTTTTTTTTATTAATTGTCGATATTCGCTGGCAGATATCTCGTAAAATATAACACATAGGAAGAAAATGAATATAAACATTCTTATGGGAAATTTAATTACGTTTAATTTTGCATAGATTACTTTTTTTCGTACGACGCATCGTTTCCGAGTTATAAGCGAAGAATCGAAAAAAGGAACCTTTCCATCCCCCTCTCCTACTGAAGCGGCGGGGCTAGGGGCGGGGACTTTTAGTATGTTTACCTCCTGACTACCCCCAACACATTCCTGAAGAGAAAAATTCTCCCCTCCAAAATGTTCTCTACAACTCTTTCATTGACTGGACTATATATATTTTTATATGGCTGATTTTGCAATGTTTCATTTTTTAGCTAACAAATTGGGAAATCATAAAAATATGCAATTTTTCCTAATTTCTAAGTTTTATATTGTGCCATTTCTTCAGCGTACATTAGGGTGGAGTGAAATTTTTATTTTTTTAAAATTTTCTTATACATAGGGGGGATGGCGGCCTTTTGCATTCAGAATTATGGAAAAAAGTTTCAGCTAGAAAAAAATATATTTAGAGAGTTCACAACGATCTTGAAAATATGATTTTTTATTATTATTATTATTTTCTTATACATAAGGGAAACGGAAGACACTTGTATTCATAATGATGAAAAAAAAATTCAGCTTTATCAAAAAATATTACGAGGGTTCACAACGACCTCGAACATTTATAATGTGTTATTTTAGAATGCATCCGCATTCGGCAATTGACTCATATACCAAGTATCCCCTCCAATACCCCCGCCACCAATTCTGAATTATTCGTGGTATATAGAGGCTACAACGAAAAAGACAACTGAATGAAACAAATGTTTCGCGAGTTTTATGATCAACCTATCTGATAGATGATCGCCTGATACAACTGACAATGATAGTGATTTTGTTACTAACTCACCAGTGAAAAAATAAATGCCGAATCGTGTGACTACAAAACAAATGCGGTTAAAATTACCTAGCCTAGGCCTTCAAGGATCAATCGAAGGTTGTTGACAGATCCAAAGTAAGGCAACTAAGAACTGGTGTCAGGCAAAAATTACAGAAAAATTGTTCTTTAGAAGGGACCCACCTTGAAAGACTTTATTTTGATGGTAGAAGAGATCGGACTAAAATATTAATCAAACGCAGATGAAAAACATACCACAAAATTGTTGTGAAAGAAGATATTCCCCTTATTCAAGAACCGGGGTCACATTATATGTTTCTCCTTGCGATGGAAAATTAAGAAGCATTAAAGACTTAATAATGAATCATCTGCGTAAAAGTAAAATTCCTTTGTCTCAGTTAGTGCCCGTTGGCAATACTGGTATAAACGGTGGGACTGTAAGGCTAATAGAAGAAGCTGTGGACAGACCTTTGCAATGGTGTATTATTTGCTTGTGACATTGTAACGAGTTGCCTTTGAGACACCTTTTACAACATTTAGATGGCTCCACAGCAGGACCATCTGGTTTCTCTGGACCGGTTGGAAAAAAGATGGAAGCTGTGAGAACACAGTACTGGCGATATTCGAACCAATTCCGGAAATGCTCACAGTTTTTCCAGATATATAAAAAATTAAGGACCTTAGTTGCGATCAAAAATATATGATAATATGTCAGGCAGTAGCCACTGGGAATTGTGCAGAATCATTATTATAGAGAAGCCCAGGAAAATTGTCACATGCTTGTTGGTTGACTGCAGCAAACAGAATTATGAGACTATATATATTGGAATGCAAAATTCATCTCATAATTTTATTACTCCAGCGAATTTTGACGGTCGTGTTTATACCCTGCTGTGGTTCTCAATTAAATATCACCCCTCCAGTACCGATGGGGCACGACACTTGTGGAAAATGATATCCAGATATCTTGACTCGGATATAAAAAAAGGGATTCTGTCATTGAAAGAAATTCGTTTTACGCCCACCCAGAAAATGTGCTTCTGACTATGACCGATTCAAGAAAATCCATACGCGAATTAGCGTTCCGACGAGTGATTAAAGTGTGATCAGGAGGGACTATTCGAAAGTTTGTGGTACCAACATTGAATTTTGAAGCAAATGATTTACTGATTTAATTGATTGGCAAGGTATTCATGTAACTAAATTTGTAGCAGATGAGATAATTAGGAGGTAATTACAGGTGGTGATTGCAGCAACATCAATTTTGCTCGGTTCCCATGTTATACACAAAGCATGGAACGTTGTGTCAAGTTGGTAACCGAGACATCAAGTGAAGTTTTTGTGATGCAACGCAGAGATGGACTTATCAGATCGAGACTTGCAAGTAGAAAAATAATGCCCAAATTTAATACAAAGAAACAATTTCGCATAAAATAATAATCGTTTTGAACACTCGAAAATTTTTTTTTTCGACCTAAAACTTATTTTCCATTAATTTGGATCCAAATATAATCCATAACCAATATGTATTAGAGAAAATATATACATATTTTTTTATTTTTGTTGTTTCACTTGTGAACCCTCAAGACATTTTTTTATCGAGCTGAATTTTTTTCCCATTAATTTAAACCCAAATGGCCACCATCCATAGTATGTATTAAAGAAAATAATAAATTTTTTTTAATTTTTAATATTTCACTCCACCCTAGCGTACATCAATCAATGCTTCTCCAAAATTGATCTGATTTTTTAGATTTCTCTGCCTCCTTATTTAATACGGTCTGTAGAGCAAAAAACGGGGGATAACCACGAATAATTCCTACAAGAGATTTTCTTTTTTAACATGCTTTTATTAGGTCCATCTCTATCTAACTAACTATCTATCTATCTATCTATGTAATGAGGTCTAAGGAACTGAATTTCACCCACAATTGTTGTATCATCATGAAATTTGGGAACTGTATGTAGCTCTGATGACAATACAATATAGTATGCTTAATATTATAATATGTTCAAAATGGCCGCCGCCCCAAGATGGCGGATTGTCATTTTCTTTACAACCCCTTGATATGGGTATCAAAAGAAAGGGCTTGATAAGTAAAAAAACAAATATGTGATCAAAACTTAAAAATTCAAAATGGCGGCGTCAACATGGCGGATAGGTTTTATCAATTATCGTCGGATTCCCTTGATATGGGTATCAAAAGAAAGGGCTTGATAAGTAGAAAACAAGTATGTGATCAAAACTTAAAAATTCAAAATGGCGGCGTCAACATGGCGGATAGGTTTTATCAATTATCGTCGGATTCCCTTGATATGGGTATCAAAAGAAAGGGCTTGATAAGTAGAAAATAAATATGTTATCAGATTCAAAATGGCAGCGTCAACATGGCGTCAATTATCGTCGACTGAAAATTGGTATCTATGGTTTATCGAGGTTGCAGATTACAATTATCCGGTCCAAATTTAACAAATTGCTTGTGTTTTTGAACATGCCAAAATTCTCTCCTTAAATATGAGACTAAAAAGTAAAAAAATAAATTAATAGTTTAAAAAACTAAAAAAACATGCTTTTATAAATACTGCACTAAAAAGCAAAAAATAATCATCGAACCTGTTCTTTCTGTCTACCCCCGTAAGGGCCTTAGTGTTTGTAATTAAGTATAATATTTGAGTATAAAAGCGTGGAGCCCTTTTCATTTAATCTAATGATGTCTTCAGCGTTTTAATTATCGAACCTGTTTGAAATAATCCCCCGTAGACAGAGAGAACAGGTTCGATGATTATTTTTTGCTCTTTAGTGCAGTATTTATAAAAGCATGTTTTTTTATATTTACTATTAATTTATTTATACTATAGAGAAGCTTGCCCCAATCATTAATTGATGTTTTTCACTAAAATATCGTGTACGCAACGGCCGCCATGTTGAAAAAATGGCAGTCGAAATAAGTTTTTCTCCATTATCTGCTTTCCTCTTAGTTCTACCCTAAAACTAGGTATTACCAATATTGTAGAAAATGAAAAAAGCTACAGCTTTTATTGAAGCCATTTTTCTCCATTATCAATATTTTACGATTTACAGCCGTCGCGTCAGAATGGTGAAAATTTGTGCTTCGCTGCAAATTTTTGCAATCATCTCTATCCTCATTGCTCCATTTAGACCCGGAGCCCGCCGACCACTAATTGTGTGTCATAGGTTTACTCCCAAAATGTGTGAATTGTTGTTAATTTGAGGTAGTAGAGCACAGAAATGTCCATGCCAGCCCTTTTTTTTGGTAAAAGGGCGTACGGCAGGCCCCCAAATGTGTAAGAAATATGACTTGTAAAAGTAAAACGAACAGCCACAAATAAGTCATAGGCTTAGGCATGGGGGTCGGAGGGATTTCTTCATTTACTCCCAAAAATCATGGATCCAGACCTCCATTCATTTTGGATGGTACAAGGAGGCGCTACACGCTCGCCCAATTTAAAAAAAAGCCATGTAAAAAAAATGATAAATTTATGAATGGCAATCAGATACTTGGTAAGTATGAACCAGAGCTGGGTCGGATACAGTTAGAATGGTATTCGAATACCGGATACGGATACATCGAATGTATTCGAATACCACAGACAAGATACGGATACTTTTTGCTTTAAAAAGTATCCGAATACCCTGTATTCGAATACTTTTTTCGGATACGGATACCGGATACTTTTCTTTCGTTTGTGAAAAATAGCTATTTATGTAACCAGTTACGAAAGACGTTATTTTGTGTAATGAGTGGGATAACACGAGTTGCACAAGATTGTCTTTCGAAATCTGTTACATACATGATTTTTTCTAATTTTAAAAGTCTAAAAACCCTTTCAACATAAATGTAATAGCTGTATTTAAAGATCTTAAAAATTAAGTAATCTTTTTCATAGTTACCTCTGCTGCTATCACACATTATAATTTTAATATCAAAATTGACAAACGTTATTTAGCCAAGTTACAATATTATTTGAAATCCTAATTTGATAACATAAGGTAAATCGTATTAATGAAAAAGTTTTTTTAGCATATTTTGAAGGAAAGAAGAATTTAGAAGCTTCCACTTTAAGGATTCAGTATTATATATAAACATTGTTTTTTTCTCTTTTTGAGAGTTGTTTATCTTTCGTAATTGATGACATAACAAACTTTTCCTCACCAGTTACGTAAAATTTTACTTTTCATAACTGGTTACGTAAAGTAGGACGTTTTGACACTTACGTCAGTTTTGAAGTATCACTTCATATGTCAAAATTAGAACACACATTTTATGAAATTCAGTTTTCTTTAAGGAGATGTCAGAAAAATATAGATGTCACTTTTAAATAAATATGTAGTAACCGTTCCAAGGAAATTAATATTTTTTCTGAAATCGATCGGCAATGTCTACATTTTCGGCGCGATTTTAGATCGAAAAATGCACAATTCCAGTATTTTAGTCCGTTGTTAAGAAACTAGCAGAAAACAGACCGGAAAAGATCCGTTGCCAAGCAACGATCAACAAAACCGTACGGGAATGTTATTTTCCCGGCCTAGGCCGGGAAAGTAACATTCCCGTACGGTTTTTTATGTATATTTTAGACAGTATATAAATACACGCAGACAAACCAACTCACGTCAAAATGGTATTTATTAATAAGCAGTTAGATTAGAGAATATTATTTAGGTATTATGCAAATCACAGCTTACACACTTTTTTATTTATTATGAAAATACCTACTTTCTGTATATTGTTGCCCTAATCTGGGCACGCTAATATACTAGTTAGGTAAATACTTTAAAACACTCATTATTGGAGAACCAATCAAAACAACTACTCTTCTAGCTAATACTGACGAAGTATTGAATTACATGATAGGATTCTTAGCATTTTAAAGAAAAAAAATATATTGAAAATACTTAAATCATTTATTTACATTTAATCATTCACACTTTTTTTATTTAATATGAAATTATCTACTTTCTGTATATTGGTACCTTAATCGGGTCACGCTAATATACTACGCAGGAAAACACTTTAAAACACTCATTATTGGAAAACCAATCAAAACAACTACTCTACTAGCTAATACTGACGAAGTATTGAATTACATGATAGGATTCCTGGCATTTTAAGGCAAAAAAAAATATATTGAAGATACTTAAATTATTTATTGAAATTCAGTCACTCACAAGAATTATTGAACCTTACATTCTATTTCAACTCTAGAAAAGTTGTACAAGTTTTTTCGAACTCGTTAGTTCTCATCAGTAGAGTATAGAAACATTCATTCATTATTTACAAGCCTATTCTTGATTTATTTTTTACAATAAATTATTTTTATTTATTTGCTTTTATCATGATTAGAGAATATTATTTAGGTATTATGCAAATCACAGCTTACACACTTTTTTATTTATTATGAAAATACCTACTTTCTGTATATTGTTGCCCTAATCTGGGCACGCTAATATACTAGTTAGGTAAATACTTTAAAACACTCATTATTGGAGAACCAATCAAAACAACTACTCTTCTAGCTAATACTGACGAAGTATTGAATTACATGATAGGATTCTTAGCATTTTAAAGAAAAAAAATATATTGAAAATACTTAAATCATTTATTTACATTTAATCATTCACACTTTTTTTATTTAATATGAAATTATCTACTTTCTGTATATTGGTACCTTAATCGGGTCACGCTAATATACTACGCAGGAAAACACTTTAAAACACTCATTATTGGAAAACCAATCAAAACAACTACTCTACTAACTAATACTGACGAAGTATTGAATTACATGATAAAAAAAGTGTGAATGATTAAATGTAAATAAATGATTTAAGTATTTTCAATATATTTTTTTTCTTTAAAATGCTAAGAATCCTATCATGTAATTCAATACTTCGTCAGTATTAGCTAGAAGAGTAGTTGTTTTGATTGGTTCTCCAATAATGAGTGTTTTAAAGTATTTACCTAACTAGTATATTAGCGTGCCCAGATTAGGGCAACAATATACAGAAAGTAGGTATTTTCATAATAAATAAAAAAGTGTGTATGCTGTGATTTGCATAATACCTAAATAATATTATCTAATCATGATAAAAGCAAATAAATAAAAATAATTTATTGTAAAAAATAAATCAAGAATAGGCTTGTAAATAATGAATGAATGTTTCTATACTCTACTGATGAGAACTAACGAGTTCGAAAAAACTTGTACAACTTTTCTAGAGTTGAAATAGAATGTAAGGTTCAATAATTCTTGTGAGTGACTGAATTTCAATAAATAATTTAAGTATCTTCAATATATTTTTTTTTTGCCTTAAAATGCCAGGAATCCTATCATGTAATTCAATACTTCGTCAGTATTAGCTAGTAGAGTAGTTGTTTTGATTGGTTTTCCAATAATGAGTGTTTTAAAGTGTTTTCCTGCGTAGTATATTAGCGTGACCCGATTAAGGTACCAATATACAGAAAGTAGATAATTTCATATTAAATAAAAAAAAGTGCGAATGATTAAATGTAAATAAATGATTTAAGTATTTTCAATATATTTTTTTTCTTTAAAATGCTAAGAATCCTATCATGTAATTCAATACTTCGTCAGTATTAGCTAGAAGAGTAGTTGTTTTGATTGGTTCTCCAATAATGAGTGTTTTAAAGTATTTACCTAACTAGTATATTAGCGTGCCCAGATTAGGGCAACAATATACAGAAAGTAGGTATTTTCATAATAAATAAAAAAGTGTGTAAGCTGTGATTTGCATAATACCTAAATAATATTCTCTAATCATGATAAAAGCAAATAAATAAAAATAATTTATTGTAAAAAAGCAGTTAGATTGTAATGAAGAAATGTTATGCATTAATACAAATTCCTTAATTTATAATAATATTGATTGCGATTTCAGAAAAAATAATATGTGTACTTCGTAGTAAAAGCACATTCCCGGACTTCAATACTTGTTGGCCTCGGCCTAAAGCCTAGGCCAGCATTTTACATCGTCGTCCGGGAATGTATTGCAAAAAAAACATCTAGAAAAAAAAATAATTCAACATTTTAACAAAAACTAAAACATATGATATACGGAGTAATTCCTTATAGAAAGTTTCTCTTATACTGAAAAGTACTTAACTACTTTAAATATAATTGGTGGTTAAAAAATAAGAAAATTTGAAATTTTTGCGAGAATAACATACCAGTTGTTGAAATTGAAGCAAAAGTTTAAAATCTTATAGGAAAAATTGTTCTTAACGCCGATGGAATTTCTATCGGGATTTGATTTGATTTAAATTATCTAGTTTTTTTGGCAAGATTAATTTTGCAAAAGTAACTAAAGAAAGTGGATGATTAATTAGCTTGTTTAATAAAATAATCACA
The DNA here is from genome assembly GCA_936432065.2 of Rutpela maculata. Classification (NCBI taxonomy): domain Eukaryota; kingdom Metazoa; phylum Arthropoda; class Insecta; order Coleoptera; family Cerambycidae; genus Rutpela; species Rutpela maculata. Next base: position 88,763,659 of record OW386287.2, on the reverse strand, counting down.
AAACAGTCCTTTTTATACTGTTCATGATATCAAATAAATTAGCCACTTTGCCACTTTGGTTAACTTTGTAAAATTACTTTAATCTTAAAGATGCCAAAAAAAGAAAATTGAGATGAAGTTTTCAAATTTCATATCTGAACTTCTATCTCAACATTAGAAATAATTTTTCCTATATTTTCAATTTTTACTTGAAGAACTGGTACTTTACTCTTGTAACACTTTCAAGTTTTCTAACTAAACTATAACTAAAATGACTTTTCAGAATATTTTATGAAGAATGACTAGGAAATAATATTTAATATGTATATGTATTTTTTATGGTACACGGATATTTTCAGTATTCGAATACTTTCGTTGTATTCGGATACTTTTAGTGTATTCGGATACTTTTATTTGTATACGAATACTTTTATAAGTATTTGAATACTCGCCTAATGTATTCGAATAACGGATACTTTATTAAATTGTGTCGGATACGGATAACGGATACAATTTTAAAAAAGTATTCGAATACAACTTTCGGATACAGAAAAAGTATCCGAATACTGTATTCGAATACAGATGTATTCGAATACTACCCAGCTCTGGTATGAACCTCCTGAGTGCAAAAAAAACATTCGTCATCTTTGAAAAGTGGTGCGAACGTCTTGCCTTTCACGATAATTGACGGCGTATCGGCTCTTCCTACCCCATGTACGAGTTACACTTGTAAGTTTATGAATGGCAATCATGAAACTGGTAAGTATGAACCTCCTGAGTGCGAAGATACGTACGCTATCTTTGACAAGTGGTACAAGGACCAGCTAGAGAGGTTGAGAGGTAGTATATGGGGTAGGAAGCTCCGATACGCCGTCAATTATCGTGAAAGGCAAGACTTTCGCATCACTTTTCATAGATGGCAAATGTATTTTCGTACTCAGTTTCTGATTGCCAGTCGCAAATTTATGATATTCATCGAATTAAAGGGGAATACCCATACATGCGGTAGGAAACTCCGGTACGCCACCAATTACCGTGAATGGCAAGACGGACCTACGCACCACTTTTCAAAGGGCGATTGTATTTTCGCATTCAGGAGGTTGATACTTACCAAGTGTCTGATTGCCAGTCGTAAATTTATGATATTCAACAAATTACAAGTGTAACTCGTACATGGGGTAGGAAGAGCCGATACGCCGTCAATTATCGTGAAAGGCAAGACGTTCGCATTTTTTAACCTGTTTTTTTTTTCAAAACTGTACTTTGTACCACTCAAAATGAATGGGAGTCTGGATTTATGATTTTTGGGTAAATTAAGAAATCCCCCCAACCCCCATGCGTAAACCTATGACTTATTTGTTTCTTTTTGTTTTACTTTTACAAGTCATATTTCTTACGCATTTAGGGTCCTGACGTACGCCCCTGTACCAAAAAAAAAAGGGCTAGCATGGACATTTCTGTGCTCTACTACCCCAAATTAACAACAATTCACACATTTTGGGAGTAAACCTTGTCACACACTTAGTGGTCGGCGGGCTCCTAGTCTATTTGTAACAATTGGCTATTATCAATATTGTAGATCAGAAAATGTCCCAAAACTTTTCTTTATAGAATTTTCTTCCACGGTGAAATGTTTTAAAATTACAGCAGCTCGAAATTTAAAAAAATGAAACTTTCGAGTTGCTGTAACTTGTAAACAAATGACAGTGCAATAAAAAAATTTTAACAAGAATTTAGGGAAATCTACAATATTGATAACTTATCACTACGTAGGAGCAATGGGGATAGAGATAATTGCAATAATCTACAGTGAAGCACAAATTTTGTAAATAGAAAAGTATTAGCAATAAATAAAATTGCTGTATTGACAGATTAGTGAAAATTTGAAAAATTCGAATGAAATTCATTCTTTCAAAGAAGCTGGTGAAATTGCAATATTTTTTTCTCGTCTGTGGCGCATGGGACCCATACGCAATATGGGAAATAACATCTAGGGAAGCACTCAAAAATTTTGAAAAAGCAGTTTGCGAAAAAAAATTTTAAAATTCGGTTGCCTCCCTGGCTCTAGGGACTCCCGTTTAATTTATTTTTTTTCGTCATATACATTTGACTTTTTATAAAAATACAACAATAGGTTTTGGAGTTTATGAAAATATTTTCCTTATTAACTGAAATACAATAAACTGAAATTTTGTAATTTACAGTTTAACAAATTACAACATTTCAATTCGTTGGATTTCATATAATAATTAAAATATTTTCATAAACTCGGAAACCTATTGTTGTATTTTTATGAAAAGTCAAATGTATATGACAAAAAAAAAAATTAAACAAGAGCAGGGTTGGCATGTTTAAAACAAAATGTTTTAAACAAAGTGTTTAAAACATCGCACTGCGTTTTAAACAAATATTTAAAACATATTTAATACAAAATGCGATGTTTTAAATAAATGTGTTATTTTGGAGTTTGTGGAAAAGCAAGAAAAGTGCCGTGCCGATGATGATCCATTCCAATAAATAATTCCGATATAGTGGTCACGTGCACTAAACTGAGCATTTTATTTGCAGAGTGCTGTAAAATCCGTTTAAGAGCGCCATCTGAGATCAACTAGTAGTAGCAGACATAGTGTGCCTGGCACCATTTAATTTTAGTTGAATATAGTTTTAAACGTTTTAAACGTTTTAAACCTGTTTTAAACATGTTTTAAACATACCATTTAAAATTTAAAACAAAACCTGTTTTAAACAAAAAAAAACTGTTCAAAACAAAAAAACTGTTTTTTTGTTTAAAATGAAAAAAAACTGTTTTTTTTTTCCAACTCTGAACAGGAGTCCCTAGGGCCAGGGAGGGCAACCGATTTTTAAAAAATTTTTGAGAAGTGCTTCTCTAGATGTTATTTCCCATATTTCGTATGTGCCACAGACGAGAAAAAAAATATTGAAATTTCACCAGTCGCCACTGCAAAGAAATAACACTATCGTAAGTCAATTGAGAAAACCTATTTTGATTGTCATTTTTTCAACATGGCGGTCGCAGCCGACACGATATTTTTGTGGAAAACATCAATTAATGATTGGGGCAAGCCCCTCTGGAGTATGACAAAAGAAAATCTCTTGTAGGAATGGGGTTTATTATACTCTTCGCAAAAACGAAGAGTATATTGTATTTGATCGGCACATTTCTAAAATCGTAAATATCGCTCGTAGAGAAAAAATTTTCACATCATTTTGTTAGTGAACGAATTCTGAACAACTTTCAAAATGTCCGTCTGTCCGTCCGTCTGTCCGTCCGTCCGTCCGTCACGTTTCTTGTAAGCACGATAACTTAAGAAAGAAAAATCAGATTGTACTGAAATTTGGACACTAAGTTAGTGTTAGCTAGGGGAAGAACCCTATTGTTTTTGAACAAAATCGATCAGTAAATAAAAATGTTATTAATGATTTAAATTTGAGAATTTTTTTTTAATTTTTATGTTTTTGTAAAAATTTACATTTTTTACTTACATTTTTTTTACGAGTTAGGTCGTTCTTACGCTTTTGACTCGGAATCCAAGGGTTCCAGGTTCGAAACCCACATGGGGTATGGTATGGGTTTTTTTTTATTTTTACTTTATTTTACACTGAGTCTTTCACCAACTAAGTTCGTACTATAAAATTAAAAATATTTAAAACTAACATTATTTAGAAAAAACTGCGAAGAGTATCTTATAGAATGTGTAACAATTATATAAAAAGTTTAGTAAACCGGCGAAGAGTACGTTTTTAGCTTGTTTTATGTATGCATGTGTGTATGGTGTAAACATATAGTATTTTATGTTTTTATGTATAATTTTTTATGTTTGTTAGTTGCATATTCATTTTGTAATTTTTTAAATTTTTTGTATAGTTATTTCTATATATTTGAAGAAATCGTTTCTGTTCTAGTAAAAGTTTTTGCAATTTGAAAATACTTCTAAATTGGAAAAACTTGAATTTTTTTATGATTTCACAATTTGTTAGCTAAAAAATCGAGCATAACTAGATCACCTATACAAAATTCTATAAAATCCGTAAACTTCCAGGGGACTATCTGAAACTGCCATCAAATTTGTATCTATTGTCGTTTTTCGAGCGTCTGAACCTCAACTATAACTTAACAACTCCTATAAATACTTACAGGAAATCAAAATCGTAAATCCAGACGAAAAAATATATGTTTTCATTGTGAATGGTTGTAGAAGTAAATTTATGTTTCGTAGTATTTCACACACGGCTCAGATTTCCATCTTAAATCAGTGTAAGGAAAATATTCCTAATAAATGTTTTACGAACCATGACCACCTTTGTGGAGTTATTCGTGTTTAATTGGCAATTAAAATAATAATTGTCTCGCCTCGACGTCGATCTGGTTGTTGCCATTACAAGTATTATATTTCACGACCCAGTGAGATTAATCATATCATTAAAAAAGCGCGATAGATACGTAAAAAAATACCAATAGCGAAGCGTCATTGTTTTCCTATTTTTTTTTGAAATTTTCGGAGTTTTCAGAAGTAAGTTTTATGGAAATTGATACTGAATATTTCAAATGTGTTTGAAAATCCTTTAAAAACTCCTCGCGTTTCAGTGGTGAATAATACATCTGTGAAGAATCTATATCAATTAAATGTCTATGCTTGACTACATAAATATAATATTTTGAAATAATTGTTCCACCTATTTTAGTGAACAAAACTTATTTCATAACACACAAATAGAGTTGTCTTAAACAATTTTCAGTAATTTTTTGAAACTAAAATGTGTGAAAAAAATATTATTTATCTATTATACGAATATAGGTATTCCGCTTCACCTAAACTGTTGTAACATTAGAAAATAGAAGAAAAACAGTATTCCACTCATTTTAGTGAAGAAAACGTAATATCAAACATTTCAATGAATATATATTAACCCCTCATGTAGTAGTTTTTTGCAACTAAAACGGGTGGAAATATTTTTTTTACTTTTGTTTCCAAAACGCGACATTTTACTAACTTTTACACTTATGACTTATGACACAACAATACTAATTCCGATGCATTTCTGTCATTTTGTCACCAAAACCCATTTATGGCCTACTAATCTTATACCTTGTTATGTCTCGGAATAATCTTAATGTCAGTTGAAATTAGTATTTATTTAATTTATTTAGGCATGAAATTTTCTTACCGAATATCCCACGAGTTTAAATTAATATCTGACAATTTTTCCTCGTTCATGAATATTTTAAGAAAATTATTAATTTATTTTCAAAATATTCATCACCTGGAAAAAAATTCCGGAAATAATTTAAGCTTTAGGAATATTATAAGTGAAAATTCTGCTTTGGAAATTGTGAATTTTCAGAACATTAATTAATGTAAATATACAGGGTGCAATTAATAATAATAATAATATAATAATAATTTATTGGTCATTGGAAAATACACTGTAGTGTTTTGACACGTCAACATAAATATGTAAAAAAGTAAGTAAAAACAAAAAATATAAATAAACACTAGAACATAATACTAGTATGGTCAAAGTAAATAACAAATAAACAACAAACAAGCAAACGAACACACAAAATATGATTGTATTATACAATCATGTCATTAAAAAAACTGGTAATGGGGACCGACCAGACAAACAAAAAAACCTGTATGACTTTTTCCTCCAGAGACACTTTGAAAAAAACTGACCTAGGTCAAAAATTTGAATGTTAAGGTAGGAGATATTTGAGAACCACTGCATTCCTGGGTCAATGGACATATAGTTCCGAATCATCGTGGATGAAGTAAAAAAAAAATGTTGAGGCCTTTGGTTCTTGTACACACTCTAAATCACAATTTTAAATTCCATGTAAATCTGTATAAATATTGCAATAGTGTGGTGGCTTAACGAAAAGATAGTGATCTGCCAGATTAAAGCTCCAAATTTTGCACACTTCTTTTATACACTCATTACTATGAATTCGAGGGGGGGGGGGGCGGGTACCCGATTTCAGTGTCCGCCATCTTGAAATACGACGCCATCTTTATTTTCTTTGGACTGTACCTGTAAATTTTCGACTCTTATTTGGTTTTTACTAAATATCTTCCCAACTTCTGGGTTTGTAGTGAAAAGGATTAAATTTATACTAAATTTGCTACAATTTACGACCAGAGCCGCTTTTGTAACTTTAATATTTTCCGAGATACAAGCTTCCAAAGTTTTGGACTTTTTTCAGGTTAATACGAAAATCTATATTTTGCAGTCAGTTTTACAGAAAGCATTGTTTTATTAATGTTTAAGAAGAATAAATAGGCTAAAGAAAGACATCGATACAATCACAATTTGCTGAGATAATGTATCTGACCATGTTACAAACGTTTCAATAAAAAAAATTACAGAATAACTATTAAGAAAATAATCATAAAAAATATATTTTTGTGCAGCCGTACGTGAAATGAGTATTTCACGTTCTCAAAATAGTCCGTGAAATTCAATTTCACGGGCGTTACCCTTAGTAACGGCCGAAAAACTAAAAGTCACTTTCATAATAATTGACGTTTAAGTCACTTCAAAATTGACATTTCTAAAATATGACAAACAAAAATTGTTATATTTTATTAAACAGACTGTCAAGTATACATTCAAAATATACCGTTTCCATAGAAACGCTCTGATTTTCCACCGCGTTTATTTAGCAAAATATAGCATAAACGGTGGTGTTATTTTCACCATCTATACTAACTATAATTTACGGTTGCACAAAAAATAGTGTTTATACCATGGCCGCGAAATTTTTTTTGCGCCCTCGAGATTATCTTGCCTCGGCCGCAAGCGACCTCGGCGATAATTTTTCTCTCGGTACGTAAAAAGGAATTTCGCGGCCTTGGTATAAAAATAACTATTTTGTGCAGCCGTACGTGAAATGAGTATTTCTCGTTCTCAAAACAATCCGAGAAATCCAATTTCTCGTCCGTTACCATTAGTAACGGCCGAAAAACTAAAAGTCACTTTCATAATAATTGACGTTTAAGTAACTTCAAAATTGACATTTCTAAAATATGACAAGAGCGTAGAGGCGACTTCAATGTGAATATCAGTCGATATTCCGTTGAAGCAACGTCGAGCGCGGTTAGTACTTGGATGGGGTACCCATCTTGGGAAATACAGCGTTCTCGTCCCACCTTGTAGAGGCTTGTATATCAGTGTATACTCGGAAGTTACGTAATTTCAGACGAGGATTACGTAGTGGATATACCATCCTTCGGAGGGGATGTAAAGCAGGCGGTCCCATGTCTATTAAATGTTAGGCAAGTAAAAGATCCCTACTCTTCTTAAGGGAAGAGGTTCGGCAAAATTTCCAGGTTGGGGGTAGCTCGTCTCCTGGCGTCGGTGATAGGCCCTGGTAGCGGAAATAGGCCGACGTTAAATAGTTAAAAAAAAAAAAATATATGACAAACAAAAATTACTCGCTGTAACATTTTTCGCATATCCGTTTGGATTTTTCTGGTATTAAATCGGCAAGCGCCGAATTTATAATACTTGACTCTGAAGGAGTACAAGAAATTGAAATCTCATTATCGCTCTCAGACATTTTTACGATTATTCGAGAACTGTCAAATATTCTTTCAAAATATACCGTTTCCATAGAAACGCTCAGACGTTAAGGCCACCACGTTTATTTAGCAAGATATAGCATAAACGGTGGTGTCATTTTCACCATCTATTTTAACTATAATTTACGGCTGCACAAAAAATAGTGTGTATACCGTAGCCGCGAAATTTTTTAGCGCCCTCGAGATTATCTTGCCTCGGCCGCAAGCGGCCTCGGCGATAATTTTTCTCTCGGTACGTAAAAAGGAATTTCGCGGCCTTGGCATAAAAATAACTATTATAATGTTGTTGTTATTATTATATTTATAATGTTGTTGTTTACTGTTTACAACGGCCTTTGCAATAACAAAGAGCGGTGCAGGCAAGTACAGCCTTGTTACAAACGCAATTCTTAGAGCACAGGGGTTCAGCCTTACATCCGCACTTGATTAAATTCTTACAGCCATTGCTTGCTTCCTGTATAGACATCCAAATTGGTTGCCATGTCTCTTCGTTTCTTTTCCAAAGTTAGCTGGAGTAGGTGCATTTTGGAGGTTAACCAGATGCTAGATTGATAGATGCAGCGATTAGTGGGTTGAATGAGGGCATCCTGTGTGGGCGGTAGACTTTGCATCATCTTTACTTTTTTTCCTTGTGTGAAGAGATAATCTCTGAGATTGTTGATGCTGTCAAGTTCTGTTGTGCTATCGTACAGGATGCATGTGAATCGTTCTATAAGTTCAAATGCCTTTGTCTTAGCATCTACTTTCTGAAATGGATGTTTTGCAGAGAAGATAAATCCTTCAGTGCCTGGAGGGTATGCTTTCCATGTCTTCCATACTGACTTTTTCCCCTTACCAAAAAATTGCTGTGTAGTGTCTGAACCCGTGAAAGCATAGAAAAAGAGCAATGCTTGAGACATATTTTCTCCGGGCTCTTGACACATGGCGTTGATGTGATAATATCGGAAGTGTTTACCCTTACCAAATGGAATCCAAAGTTGAATATTAGGTTTGTAAGTTTGTAGCTCGAAAAAGATGCCAACTAGTACCACAATAACATCTGCGTCAACTGTACTTATAAGGATGTTGGTTACACCGTTTTGTAATGCATCCAATATATGAAGACACATTTTGGCATCAGCTTCCTCGTGGTCAGTTTCGAACATCGGTGCACAGCTATTTTTTGAAATAACAGATTTACCATAGGTGATGTACATTATTTACCTTCTTGTACGTCATAAGCTGCGACTGCATCACTTAGGAAGGTAAACAGTTCTGTCTTGTTCTCTGAATTCTTCAGGAATGTAATAAAGTTTTTGGGGAGTGTGGTTTCCCTTGCGACGTTTCTCTTTTCTCCCTGCACACGTGTAGTTCCCTTCAGGCTGACTGGCTTGTATATGTCCCATACAACATCGATTCTTAGGCAATCCAGAAGTTGTCTCTTGATCCATGATAAGAAGACCATACCACTATATTCTAAAGTTGTAGCAAATTTAGTCTAGATTAAAATCGATTCGAATAGTTTTGCTGTAACCCAACCGATTTTTTTAATAACCTGAAAAAAGTCCAAAACTTTGAAAGCTTGTATCTTGCAAAATATTAAAGTTACAAAAGCGGGTCTGGTCTCAAATTGTAGCAAATTTAGTCTAAGTTAAATCATTTTTGCTACAAACCCAGTTAGTTAGGGAGATATTTAGTAAAAACCAAATAAAAGTCGAAAATTTACAGTTACAGTCCAAAGAAAACAAAGATAGCGTCGTATTTCAAGATGGCGGACACTGATATCGGGCACCCCCCCAAATTGATAGTACTAAGAACTCTGCAAAATATGGAGCTTAATCCAGAGCAGGTCACGATTCTGCCTAGTATTTGCTCTAAGCCACCACCAACAATGGGGAAGATCGCACATAGTAAAAGATCCTACTAACAATGATTTCCGACTGCGGAAGATTATTATTAAAATTCCTGCATACGTTTTATTTTTGGTTTGCGTCGAAGAGACCATGTTACCCACCACACTAAAGAGGTTGGCTTTTTTAAATATGTTAAATTGCAGACATTTTGCATGTTATATTCATAAAGCGGTGACCAATAAAACTCCGGTTTACTTGCTAAAAAACTTTTGCCAAGACATCAAGTCCATTCTAGAAATCTAAGGCTACATATCAATTAACAATTCCTCTGCATTCTACATTTCTGTTTGATAGGTCATTTTCATCTACAACCAGATACAACCAAATTTGAAATTTTTATCTATACCATCTTCGCATCTTCCAAATTTAATATGAAATATAATAATGACAATTATATTTTTTATAGTGTAGATTCAAAATTTATAATGATGATTAACGTTGAGTATTTATTAATTTACTATTGTGTTCTAAAGCTATATAATAATATAATATAATAATTTATATTGTTTTTATGTGTAATTTTCCTACTTGTTGTGTAATGGTTATATATTTTTTTTTCCAATTTTGTGTACATTTTATAGTTCCAGTTGAGTGCTAGAACAGTTATGTTGAACTCTGCCAGGACTGAAAACTAAATAAAGGCGAGTTATTACTGTTATTATTATATAAAAAAACATACATACGGGTCAAATTAATTAAATTAAAAAATTAAAATTTTTTGAAGTCGATTAAAAAGAAAAACAGAGACATAGTACAGCAAAATTAAAAGTTGACCCGGAACAAATTTGTAACAAGTTAATTTCTTCAGGATTGTATTCTATGCGTATCCAGGAGTCTCTGAATGAAAATCCCAAAAAATACGCCGTGCAGAAATAAAGAAAAAAATGCGCCGCCATGTTGAAATTAGGCACTTTTTTCCTTTTATCGATAATAGCCCAAACGGATGACACTTTAGGAAAGAAAGTAAAGAGGCAAAATTTTGAGAGAAAGAGCTAAGTTTTAATGTGCAATCGGTTAAATATTAGCAAAGTTACGGTTGTCAAATTGACAGATTTGTATAAAAAAAGATTACTTTTTGTATTTTAATACCATAAAATGTAACAAAAGACAACAACAATTATTATTGGTAATACTAATTAAATATGGTTTATTTTAGAAATTGCACTTTTGAATGTCAAGTTGGTAGGTTGTATAAAATATTGACTTTTTTAATAAACAAGACATACATACACAAAACTGATTTATAGAGTGCTACAATCAGTTTACGAAATAATCGAAGAAAGTCATTTGTCACATCGATAGGTTGTATGAGAAATGCCATTGTTATTAATAATTAAACTAAATTAACGTAACGTAAAATAAAATCCATTATAAAAACAAAAAAAAAAACGTAACAACAAATACAATAACACAACTCAATAGTGAAAGAATAAACTATAAACTCTTTAAAAAGCATGAATAAGTTGCATAATAAGCATAAAACACCCTCAAATATGAGCTTTAACTACAAACTAGCCTCATTCTCAGAAAGTACCACCTCTGATGCATTATCACAGTCCTGTCCAATGCAATTTCCACAGCTGGTGCTCTATTTTTTACATGTACAAGACTGTTTGTAATTTTTCGTGCAACCACAGAATAAAATATTTAAAATTAAATCAGGGGCACACTTTTGTACTGTTTTTACTGGTTCTAGATAACCGCTGTTTTTCCAATCCCAGTTCTCTCTGGATTAAGACTTTCGCCTAATCAGACTTGAATTTGCCAACACACTTTATAAATATGATATTTAGTGGCATCGGATGTTGGCGGAAGAACTGCTAGATAGAGGTGTTGGAAAATATTTTGCCTAGCAGAAATCTGATTATACCTAACGAACCTGTAATCATTTAAACTATTAATTTTTCTACTGCCATACCATCTTAAAATAAATTCTTCCCCAATTACTGCAAGCTGATTTGCTTCAGCAAATTTACTTTTGCAAATTAATAGGCAGGCTGTTTGTTACTTAGTTCAGTATTATTTTCTAAAACTGAAAATACTGTTTTTTGCCTTTTTTATGGAATGCAGAAGTGGTATCGCATCCGGAGGTGGCATGTGCAGCAAATAGAATATTTCTTACTACATTTTTACTTAGTTCTGAACGTAACTTACAGATATTCGTTATTTTATCAGATTTACCTCCATCAATGAATACATTTTTTGGTTTTGCAATGCTCAATAAGTAACGTAATTAAGTCTGTATCTATCTATATCAGCTAAGCAATCAAAAGCAGGTTTTGCAATTAAATAATTAGCATCTGTTTCCGCACATTTGAAAAATGGGAAAAATTTGATGTTAGAAGTTTAATTAACTAATCTTTATTTGACGCTGATGCTAAAAATTAGTTTTGAGATATCTTTACCATTCTTTTGTGAGTCAATATTAATTTCTTTCTGAAATGCTCTTCTTTGATGTTCTGTAAATTTAATGGAAGTGCTTTCATTAGAATAGCAATCGAGAATAATACTACAATTTAAACCATAATGATAACGAACAAATGAAAGATACTGATGAACAATATCTTTATATTGAGCCGGGCGTTGCCATACAAATTTTCTAAGGAGAAATCCCCCGTCTATTACAAATTGTTTAGCACCTTCAGGCAAAGTTGGACTTGATGTAAGTTTTTTTTTCAAAATAAGAGAAAAGAGATGATTTTGTTGTTTTTCGAAAGGAAATATCGTCAAATAAACTAACCGGTATGTGACTTAATTCATATTTAAAACACTCTTTTAAATCATTTTGATCTTGAGCAACTCAAGTAGTCCTATTAAAAAGTTGTGTATAGTTAACGACTGCTGATGCTTTTTTTTATAATAATTGTCCTATTTGTAAATGCGATTGATTTTACTTTACGAATCTGTAATCATTTAAACGATTAGTTTTTTACTGCCATGCCATCTTAAAATAAATTCTTCCCCAATTACTGCAAGCTGATTTGCTTCAGCAAATTTACTTTTGAAAATTAATAGGCCGTTACTTAGTTCAGTATTAATTTCTAATACTGAAAGTACTGTTTTTTGCAACTTTCATAGAATGCAGAGCGCATCCGTAGATGACGTGCAAATAGAATATTTTTTACTACATTTTCACTTAGTTCTGAACATAACTTACAGATATTCGTTATTTTATCAGATTTAACTCCATCACCTGGTCTCATCATGTATACATTTTTTGTTCCACAATGCTCAATGAGTAACGTTAAGTCTGTATCTTGACCAACAACTATAAGGGGTTACACATATCAGCTGAGCAATCAATAGCAGCTTTTACAATTAATTAATCAGCATCTATCTGCATTCGCACATTTGACTGTGATATTATCTAGAAAAGTTTGATATTAGATGTTTAACTGAACTTTATTTGGCGCTGATGCTAAAAATTCGTTTTGAGATATCTCTACTATTTTTTTGTAGGTCAATATTACTTTCTTTCTGAAATGCATTTTTAGCTCTTTTTTGATGTTCTGTAAATTTAACGGAAGTGCTTTCATCAGAATAGCCATCGAAAATAATAATACAATTTAAACTATAATGATAACGAACAAATGAAACATACTGATGAACAATATCTTTATATTGAGCCGGGCGTTGCCACACAACTTTTCTAACGAGAAACCTCCCGTCTATTACAAATTGTTTAGCACCTCCATGCAAAGTTGGACTTGGTGTTAAGTGTTTTATCAAAATAAGAAAAAAAGAGATGATTTTGTTGTTTTTCGAAACGAAACGAAATATCGTCAAATAAACTAACCGGTATATGATTTAATTCATATTTAAAACACTTTAAATCATTTTGATCTCGAGCAACACAAGTAATCCTGTTGAAAAGTTGTGTAGGATTAACGACTGCTGATGCTTTTTTTATATAATAATTGTCCTATTTGTAAATGCTGATTTTACTTTATGGTTCCTTTCTAGTTTTAAGTTCCCAAATGAAGTTTTATTTAATAACATTAGTTTCTTATTGCTGGGGATGTTTGGTAAACTGGTTGTAAAGAACGCGATCAGCCAGTTTTGTAGGTGCATGTACCATCAATTTATTACAATATTTCATACTAAAGTCTGGTAAACTCTAAGGTGGCGTATGTATGAGTTGGTAACACGACGTACGATCTGATATGCGATGCGCATAAAGCTATCGCAGTGACATGGAGATGAACTAGTTGCGTATGTCTTATTCTCTTAGTTTATAGGATGAAGCGACCTTTGGACGCGCCAGCTTAGAGTTTACTCCACTATACCTGTCAACTTGGCATTTAGAAAGGACCTTGCACACAATACACGGGTTTTGCGGCTCCGGTCAAATTTCGTGAAACTCTGGGAAATGGTAGTTCTCAGTGAGTAGAAAAAAAGTCTAAATGGGCGCGAAGCTCCAAACCTCATTGGTTCCGAGATAAGGCCAGCTGATGCTCTAGAAACAACCCCTACTAAACTACAAGTGAGCTAATCCACCTAACCCTGGGAACAGAGAGTTTAGTCGCTTATTTTTCTTGAAATTATTGAATTTCATACCACAAGCGGCATAACCCACCTAACCACCAGCCCCCTAACCCACCTAATCTCTAGAAACCACCCCTTCTAAACCACAAGAAGGCTAACCCACCTGACCCTGGGAACAGCGAGTTTAATCGCTTATTTTTCTTGAAAGAATTAAATTCCACACCACAACAAGCGGATTAAACCACCTAACCACCAACTCTCTAACCCACCTAACCCCTAGAAACCACCCCTACCAAACCACCAGTAGGCTAATCCAGATGACTCTCGGAATAGTAGTACAAAAGTCTGAATAGGCGCCAAGCTCAAAAACATACTGGTTTTGAGCTAGAGCTGCTTGAACGCTGCGACCAGCAAATGTTCTGTTCGCTAAAAAATCGCGAATATTCAAATACCGTTTTCATGGTTCAAAATTCGCCTATACTCGTACCAAGAATTTTCGAAGACGCTGATCACGAATCTGGGGTCAGATTATCGATATGGTGACCCATAATTGGTCATTTGTTTCCTAAAATGAATCAAGGATCTCCCAAAATGGATCAATTTTCCGATATCTCTAAGAAACAGCCGAAGCTCGTATCAGAGGGTTTTAGAATTATAGTGATCATAAATCTGGAGTCAGATGCCACCCTCCGGACACCCTGGCAGTGAGGTAGTTCGATTGCTCTTTTTATTTACAATCATTCGTTATCAAAAAACTAACCTACTCTCAACCCCACCCCCTATTGTGTCATAATACTTTGGAATATTATAAAAATATTTTACGGACGTTCGCATAATAACAGAAATGTCTACATAACCTACACTTCATGTGTTCAAGTGTCTGCATATGCTACGTTTCATATAATAGTATATTTACGTCCGAGAGCAATAAAGAGAAAGGCTGTCTCTCCTTATCCCCGAGGGTTGTATAATATTTTTTTCACAGTAGCCTTTAAAATAGCAACTTTCTATACCCGCCCCGGGCATAAAGTTGCTACTTTAAAGGCTTCTGTGAAAAAAAATATACATATCGATTGGTCCGAATTCAGCTGGTCTTATCTCGGAACCAATGGGGTTTGGAGCTTCGCACCCATTTAGATTTTTTTTCTACTCACTGAGAACTACTGTTTCCCAGAGTTTCACGAAATTTGACCGGAGCCGCAAAACCCATGTATTGTGTGCGGGGTAAAATAAAACACGTTTAATTAGAATTACCAACAGAAGTTTTTGTTGACTACTGTTACATTCTTACGGTGTTACAATATAATAAATACCCTTTTTCAAAAGAACCTGTCATTTTGACAATCATAACTCAGTTAATATTTAACCGATTTATACCATATTGAAGCTTAGCTTTTTCTCTCAAAATTTTGCCTCTACTTTTTTCCTAAAGTGTCATCGGTGTGGGCATTACCGATTAAAGGAAAAAAGTGCCTAATTTCAACATGGCGGTGCATTTTTTCTTTATTTCTATTTCTGCACGGCGGATTTTTTGGGATTTTCATTCAAAGACTCCTGGATAGCCATAGAATACAATCCTGAAGAAATTAGCTTGATACAAATTTGTTTGGTCCAAATTTAATTCTATTTTACTGAAGTAACAACATAACTGTAACAACCTCTTTTCGCCTGGGGTAAAAAAGAAAGTCTTATTTAGCTGACTTTATATCCTAAAGACAATATTTTCGATTAATCTTACAAGAGTTTCTCTTAGCACTCTTTAAGAAGTTATCCATAATTAATATCTGGTACCAAGTACACTGTCATAAAATACGCATAAAGCTTAGGCACAATTAACAGATTAGCTCTTGCGCAGCGTTTGTACATGATTCCATTAGGCAGGCTAAAAGTAACTCATATTATTAAATTATTAACGCCTTTAAAGCCTCGTTGTCTTAAACACTTTCGATGGAAATATTCAATGTTTTTCTTGAAGTTTACTGTGTCTTAGCCCGCAAGAGACTTTTATAGGTTATAAAGTTAATCTTTCTAGAGCCTTCAAGGAAATTGCACCAAGGTAATAAGATTGCGTAATTGCTGTTAAATTTGCTAAATATAAGCGTATTACAAGGCATTGAACTCAAATCTTAATTTCAACGCTCAGATAAGATAAGAATTCATAATGCGGCTTTTATTAAAGATCCTTAAAAATGAATGTGTATGTTTACATTTATGCGATATCGAGGTTAATAAAAAAAATGTTTCATAATTTTTAAAATTATCATATATTTATATATACCTAAAATACATATTTGCTCCAATTAGATTTTGTGTAGTTAGAGTTTTTTTACACAAAAAAAATCTTGAATTATAAATTTACATATTTTATTTTAAGGCAGTAGAATTAAATTTTCAAAAGGAATATTTTAGTACTGTCCTAGATTTCAAGTGGAAAGTGAACTTACTACTTTATCTATAAAAATTAACTTTTTAAAAGTAACGTACATAATATATTAGCATAATTGGCATATTTCACGAAAGAAAATTTGGTAAAAAGTAGCATGGCGAAATCTATATTGATATCACTAAGTCGCTACATAATGTTGTCCAACTCATATAACTCCTGAACTTTGTAAAAATGAAATACTTACCTATTAGTTGGGGATCTACGGTCTCGAAATCGGCAAGGGGGGGTCAATTAAAGAGTATATAAGATTTTTTATGTACAATTTCCTGCCTGATTCGAATTCTGAGTTCGTCAATTCATTCGGAATTGCGAAATCGAAAATAGTTATTTTTGTATCTGGGGTGCTAAATACTACTTTGGTGATCAAGAACGAAAGTTTAATGACCAAAGAATTTCGCACACGAGACGCAAACAATATTTTTTCTACAACGACTTTCATTTGATTAAACTAAAACCATAGTTAAAAAAATCATACTGTTTTTAATACAATAATTCAAAAAATTCTACTTTCAGTTGATTTATTTGATAAAACAATAAATATTTTTGAACTAGATGTTTGTTTAATTCTTGTGTATACATTAAAAATTATAAGAAATAGGCAATAATTCATAATGCGTGTGTGATGTGCAAAATATTTTGCATCCTAATGCGCAAAATATTTTGCGCACGGTGCCACGGTAACGCAAAAAAAAATAATGTCAATGAAAAAATGTCTCATTTTAGATACTGACGTTAATGTGCAAACATAGTCCTTTTTGAGAGGTGTAGAAAAAATCATTTATTTGCAAAAATTGCAAAAAAATATGGATGATGATGATTTCATTATTTCTTATAGTACGAGAGCCCACCGATAAAAATGGAACACATAAGCTCGAGAGTTAAAAATTGGTGGATATGCGTATCAAGTCATTCTCTGAAAGTGTGTAGTCGGTCATAGAAATCCGGGTCGCAACGGCAGCCGTTTTTCTGATCTGGCTTGAGGAATGACTTTTATGCGAAAAACAATTTCCAGATTTTTCTTGAATAACTCGAAAACTACGACCTCTAGCGTAAAAGTGTCCTTATACAAAATTAAATTAGATGAAACTTTCTACAAATAAGTTCCTATTCATTTCTTTTGTAGGATCAATATTTTTCGAGATATAGAGGGTAGAAAAATCGCGAATTTTTAAAAATCATGTTTTAATCGTATAAAATGAAAGTTTGATGTTAAATGAAGTCGGTTCAGACCGAATACTAATGTCTGTACAACATGTAAGTGAAATAGTGCTGGACAAAATATGTTTGTTTAGGAGACCACACATAAACACCTGGAATAAAAAATATAGAATCCATTGTAACGTTATAGATCATTGTCATGATTTGACAAATTAAAAATAGAATGGTCAGAATATTCAATTTATTCGATCATCGTTTTATTTTTTTCAAAACATATCTTCTGTTAATTTTCTTATCGCTTATTAAAAACAAATAACACATTTAAACTAGTTAACACATAAACACATGTTTAAATCGGAAGTGAATTAAAAAAAAGAGATTTGTAATGATGTTCAGAAAACCGTCTTTCATTAGGAACAGAAGTTGCTCGTATTCCCAAATATCTTTGACTAGGACAATACATATACTGTCCTCACATCCCCCAACCGCATAACTCAAATAGGTAACAAGCTAAAAACGTACTCTTCGCCGATTTACTAAACTTTTTATATAATTGTTATACATTCTATAGGATGATACTCTTCGCAGTTTTTTGTAAATAACGTTAGTTTTAGACATTTTTAATTTTAGTGCGAACTTAGTTGATAAAAGACTCAGTGTAAAATAAAGTAAAAATAAAAAAAAACTATACCATATCCCATGTTGGTTTCGAACCTGGGACCCTTGGATTCCGAGTCAAAAGCGTATGAACTACCTAACACGTAAAAAAATGTAAAAAATGTAAAATTTTACAAAAACAGAAAAAAAAAATTTCAAATTTAAAACATTAATAACATTTTTATTTACTGATCGATTTTGTTTAAAAAAACAATGGGGTTCTTCTGCTAGCTAACACTAACTTACTTTCCAAATTTCAATACAATCGGACTTTTCTTTCTCAAGTTATCGTGCTTACAAGAAACGTGACGGACGGACAGACGGACATTTTGAAAGTTGTTCAGAATTCGTTCACTAACACAATATGAAAATGTTTTCTCTACGAGCGATATTTCCGGTTTTAGAAATGTGCCGATCAAATGCAATATACTCTTCGTTTGCGTAGTTGCGAAGAGTATAATAACATAATTAACAAAACAATAGAGGTATCAAAAATAACAAGCATGAACGTTAGTAACGTTACTGTTGAACAGGAGCATGTTCTTGCAAACGAAAACAACAAAACCACGCTTATCCAACTACTTACCCATAAAATGACGACAAAAGGAGTGGAAACAAGATTTGCTACAGGGGATGCTGATGGCACTATCGTAAGATGTGGGTTAGAGAAAGCAGCTGTACATCCTACTGTCACAATAATAGGAGAAGATGTGGACTTGATTGTTCTACTCGTTGCTTTGGCACCACCAGGTAATAACGTATACTTCATAAAGCCTGGAAGGAGGAATGAAAATTGTTTTCAACAACTTCATTTTGCTGAAACTATCTTCCTTCTCCATGGCTTTAGCGGATGCGAGGCCTCCGCCATTTACAATAGAAGCAAAGGAGGCATGGTTAAGCTGTTCGGCAAGATTCCCAGTAAAATGAAGAAATATCCGATATCTTCTCCTCTACACCACCAGAGAAGGTCACACAGGCTGGAGAGAAGATGTTATTAATGATCTACCAAGCAGATGAACGAAATTTAAGTAAACATCGATATGCTGTGTTCCTAAAATCATCCACCAAGCCAAAACCCGATCTATCCACACTGCCACCAACCAAAGAAGCTGCGCAACAACACTCTTTCAGAGTTTATTTGCAGGCTTACTTACTTATAGGTATAGCAATAGCTCCACAACCCCCTATCCCCGAACCAGTGCGGATGGAACCGAGGAGAAGATGGATCGCTAACCCCGGTTATCACCAAAGAACGAGTAGCTCCTGAAGCGCTCTTAAACTCCATCTTCCTACTGAGTGTGCGGCACTTGCCATGGTACGTGTACGAATGGTGCACCATTACACGACAATGTGGATGACGACGAGGATGATGACAATTTTGATTTTGATTCAGGTGACTTTTAAAATGTTTAGATTTAAGATAATGTTCGTGTATTATTAATAATATAGTTTTTCTGCTAGTTTTAAATTCATTTAGTATTAAAATTTCATTTATGTCATTAAAACTCGTTTTTTTTTTAATTCGCGATTTTTCGTAAAGTATTGATCCTAAAAAAAAATTGGAACTTATTTGTAGGAAATTTCATCAGATTTAATTTTGCATACGGACACTTTTTCGCTAGAGGTCGTAGTTTTCGAGTTATTCAAGAAAAACGTGAAAAGGGAACCTTTTGAACCTGATGAATTTGGAAGGTCTGAATTATGCCAAAGACGAACATTTTGGCAAAACAAGTTGTATATGGGAAAACAAAAAGCCGCCAATCATATGAGATAGTTTTTTCTTTGCATTTCGAAGACCATTGCATCAATACAGGTAAGAATATAATAGAAACAATTAACGCATTATTATTCCTATCAATAAATACCTATAAATAAAATTACGGTCTTAACTCCAAACCAATGAATCTTTTTTAACAAAATCCGTATTTGTTTCTACTTTAATATTTATAAAACTACAGAAAACTATTATCCGTGCTGGAATAATATGGCAATATTATTTAACTACCAATTTAACAATGTTCACACTAAACTGTTTAAAACTCTGCGAAAACAACCTGCGCTATGGACATCTATGTGAATAATGACTGGCACGTGAGAAAGTATCTCCATTGTGACGTCATGCAGCACGTGTTACCAAAGCGGGATATTTAATTTGAATCCCCAATAGCTGTTCAGTAGTAGCAATGTCAGAGAACAGAAAAAGGTGCTCCGTGGCCAGAGTGTAATCATTTTCTCAATACACCGCTAAGGTGTAACTATTTCTGTAGTTTAAAACTGATATAAAAAATAATATTAAAATGAATGAGTCACAAGGAATGGCACACAGTATGCTGCATATGATGTGGAATTTATTTTTATATTGCAATTTATATTCACAACTCAGCGCGAGACGTTAAGATACATAAATTTGGCTATCGCATATCTGACAACATAAAATATTTTTAACCTGGTTCGTTCACACCTACTAAACAGAAATTATTTATAAAATGTAAACTGAACTGAAGCTTTGTAAATAAAATAGATAAATCTCATAATCAGGAAAAACAAACATCAATGCCCAGCGGCGTAGATAGGAAGCATATGTGCTCCACATATCGAGATACCGACTTCATTAAATTTAAAACCTATACTAGTCTATTGTCTATGTACTGTAGAAAGGAATTAAAATGTTAAAGGGTTTTTATTTTTTCTTATGTTCAATTGACCCCAAAATATGTGAAAACCGCGGAATGCTACCATTTAAAGGGGTGCGTTTTTGAGATTGAAGTAAAAAGGTCCACTTTTTACATTTTTGAGTTTTGCTCGAAAACTATGCATTTTTCCTATAAACACGTCAATAGAAAAATTGTAGAGAATTAAATTTCCAATCGAAATGGCACCTTCAGAAGTCAGAAACATTTTTTTTTTTACAAAAATACGTCCAAAAAACAACAAAAAAAAACGAAAAAATTGCAACTTTTTATTTTTTTTTTTAATTTAAGCCTGTAACTTTTTTTCGGGTACATTTAGGCATAGATATTGCTGCATAAAAAAAGCTGGCGTTTTACCCTTTAAAATGAGATTTTGTAAAAATTTTTACGATCAATAGTGACCGAGATATAGCGTTTCAAAGTTTGCAACTTCTAACTTTTTTTGCTAATTTTTACTATTTTTTTTTTCAAATTTCGTCCTGTAACTTTTTTCTGAGTGAATTTAGGTATAGACATTATCATATTAAACTGAAAGCTGACTTTACACCCGTTAAAATGGTGGCTGGTAAAAGTCTCTACGACAAATAGAAACCTAGATACAGCGTTTCGAAGATTGTTACTTTTATTAACTTCTTTCTAATTTTTACGTTATTTTTTAAATTTCGGCCTATAACTTATTTGTCAAATACTTTAAGTACAGATATTGCTACATTGAATGCACTCGCAGCATTCTTGTTTAAATGATCTGCAATAGAAGTTTATGTGAGGTCACTAGTAACCAAGATACAGTCTAGATATAGTAGATTATTGTACTTTACAATAGACACATAGAATAGAACATTTTATATTTAGTTTTCTACAGCTACACTGATTATTATTATAGCCTTTCTTATATTTACAAGAAATATCACTTAGTAAATTTTAAGGAAAATCATTACTTTCACTCATAACATCAAGCATTAAGCCATTCTCAGTTTTAAACCACCCGAATTGTAACGGATTTTTCTCAGAACCTAACCTAACCATTCATATATTTATTATTATTATTACCATGCGTATGCTTAATAAATTTCCTTTTCAAACTAATGAAGTTTCATTTTATATTAAATATTTTAAGTTATACGAGATATTCTATAGTATATTTTATCTTGTTTCGCTGAAAATTGGGTGAAAAAAAGGAGGGTCAAAGAAAATGCATTTTTGAAAATTGTAAAAATGCACTTTTTGGAAAATTAAAAAAGAATTAACTCCCCTAAACGTACATAAAATAACGTACAATCGGGAAAAAAAACTGACGTACAATGCCTCAAAGAATGTTTGAGACAGGCTTTCTTGTTACTCTTCGTAGAATAAGGTGCCCTAATGAAAAATATAGGTTTTCATACGAAAAATCAAAGTTGACTTTGAAAACGTCGAACATAGACTTAAATCAATATTTTCTGACTTTTACACTTTTTTCCTAAAGTTAATAGTTTAAGGGTACCCCGGTGCCGTGCTTAAGAAAATGATTTCGTAGTTCGAGAATTTCTCTTACATCCCTGAACCGATTCAAAAAATTTTTTGATAGGCCTTTCGAGACAACATTATAGAATGGTACCAGACTATTGAAGTCAAAAAATTTTTTTTTGATTTTCGCACAAGTAAAAAAAATGTTTCTTTTTTTAGTTTTAAATAGCCTAGTACCATTCTATAAAGCTGTCTCTAAAAGAATATCAAAAAATGTTTTCAATCGGTTCAGGGAAGAAATTCTCGAATTACGTTCACGAAACCGCCCACCTTAAGACCGAAACCCCTCTTCCATAAGAAATGTGCGAGGTCCTTTATCGATTATAAGCACTAAGAATATTGTTGTTGATTATTTTCCTCATCAAAAATTTTGTTAACCAGAAACCAATATTTTTCATTTTTTGTTTGTATAAGTAAACTATTATTTGCCACTCGTCATTTCATTTTGTTAAAAAATATAACGAGGATTTGAAATCACTAATCTGCCTGGTCTAACGAAAGTGGATTAATTTTAATCTCGGAGGCTACATATCGTAAAAACCATTATAAAAACAGTTGTTTCTATGATATTTGATCTGGATCAATATCTTAATCGCCATTTGCTCCACAGTTAACTAAATGACGATTAAAATATTTTACTTTTTAAGCATCCAAAGCTTATCAGAGATTCTTATTTTATACGATATTTAATTTGATGACATCGCGACGTGTTTGTAAGATGTAGGTCAACAAGTGTAACTGATCGTATATAAGATCTACAGATTGGGGGTAGCATCTACTATCTATGGTAATTACATGTTAAGTTAAGAGAATTGAGCTTTCCGATGCTTTTTTAAAATTTTTTCTCTAATATAAAAACAAGATTTTTGACCAAATATGCGCTCCGGGCTATTCCAGTTCGCGGAGAAGTTTTGCATTTTTCGCCGCGTAATATTAATCTACAAAGCTGATTTTTTTGTCTACAAGAAGTTTTGCACTATTTCGATTAAAAATCACATTCTACCTCCGCTTAAAGGTGGCTAAATCTTTGAAGACAACAAATATAAAAGGGTGAACAAAAATTAAATTTTACAGTTAATTTTATTAATAAACAAAGTGAGTAATTTAAACTAAATTTCTCAATTTAATATTTATTGTTATAATCGTAGATAAAGTATAGTATTCAACTTGCGGTAATGGTAATAACTCACTTGATGAATTACAGTACTCGCCTACGGCTCGTACTGTAAACTTTCATCTGCGTGAGTTATTACCTATATTACCGCTCGTTGAATAATATACTATTTTATTTGTAATTTTCCATAACAGTTGACACCTACAAGACTTATAACTTCACCACGTTTCATTAGAAAAGATTAATGATTTCTTTAGTAATTTCGGTTTATGTAAAATTAGAAATTTTCGTAGTTTTTCTTTTTTCGAAAAAAAAAAACAAAATGACTTACGCAGTTTTAGTCATAATTTATTTACAAATAGTTTGATTTTTCGTTTGGACTGATCCGATAAACAGAGAGCGAGATATTAAAAAAAAACGAAACAAACACGTTTTTCAAAATTAAAACTTAATTTCCAAAAAAAAGAACGCTCACCTCCCAGATTGGACAAAACGTTACTGTAACTTCTTGATAATATACAGATTGAACTCAATAGTTCTATTTTTTTTTACTATTTACTGGTAATGTTTGTTAAAATGATATGTTCAATTAAACATTTTATATTTGAGAATGAGATTTTAATGTCAGTGACCAAATGAGATAAGCTATCATATATTGCAAACCGTTTCTGAGGAATCGATGCTCACTTCCTGTTATTTGATTGTTTAATTCCAGACGCCTCGCCATTCTACTTTGTATTAATCTTTCACATGCTTTAAATATGCATATTTTACTTTTAAATTAAAAATGATTTTCAATTGCATTTTTTTATTAATCTTTAATATGCTTTAAATTTGCACGATGTAAAAAGTACAGACAGCCGTTAGTGCTTTAGATAATTTCGTTTTAAAATAGAAATGAAATCGTACGCTCATTATTCATTAAGTGATAGTCGTAGGAAGGAATTAAGGAAACTTAATTTAATTTGATTGACCAGAGCCACGCCGGTTACGTCTGTTGGGCTGGACTGAGGTCATGCTTGTTGCCAGCAGCGAGAGCCACATGGCGCAAGGTACAGGAATATAGGATGGGGGTTTTTGCGAAATGCGTTTTCGCATTGCGTCGTGACTTGGAGTATCTATGCTTCTCTTTTTGTGATTGTTTCTAAAGCTCTTATTCTTCTGAGTCTTCTGATTCCGGTAGCGTATATATATATATATATATATATATATATATATATATATATATATATATATATATATATATATTTGCAATTTCTCTATGATTTCCTATTTTCCCTTGCTTATTCGTTTCCAGTGTGCTGGAGCCTTATCTAGTTTATCTAGTTTGTTCATGATCCTCTCAATTGTTGTTATCCACAGATTGTCTCCATATTTTGAATTTCTTTCCATTCTGTTATTAGTGCTTTCATCAGTAGATATATAGGGTAGTTGGACGATGTTTCTTTCAGATGTTTTCTTGCTACTGTACTTATGTTTGTCCGTTGATCTATCTCTGATGAATGTCGTCTGGTAGTCTGATGGTCTCCCGATGCGTCATAGAAAGGAATTAATATTCATCCCTGATCAATTAACAAACATTAAAATACCTACAAAATGGTGAAGAATATTATTGCCCTTTTCACAAAGAATGTTTTTTCCGAGGATTTTCAGTGGCGATACTGTTAAAATTACGATAGAAAATAAAAGAAAAAATGGAAAATCAGTAACTGATATTTTCGGGATGAGGTATCGAGCATTGCTAGAATGAATGACGCAAAAAATGGGTTCTATCTAACTCTAATGTACTTAACTAATTAATTATATCGTTGAAATAACAGAAAGCGAACACAAACTGAGCCGATCTGATCCCAGTCGGTCTACTTTCATCGACTCATATTTGAAACAATCATCATTTTAAAAATTATCGATGACATCATATAGAAAACAGTGGAACACAAACTGACCCAATCTATCAAAAATTATAGATAAAAGACCAAAGCAGTGGAACTCAAAACTGATCCGATTTGACCTCAATTGAGGTTTTCATTCCTAACTCATTTAAAATCATCACCAAACAAGAAATTATCGATAAAACACCATAGATTTAACCACAATGCCCTTAACTACATTGATCTGTGTGCAGATGCACTAAAAATTATTGTCGATAAAACATTATAGAAAACAATAGAACAGAAACCGAACCGATTTGCCCCAATTTTATATTTTTTTCGGTTTTCTTCCTGTGTCAAGTACGTACCATAGCAGAATGGCTTTGGCCACACCCAGTCGTAAGCTAGGCAAACACTGTCTCCAGATGTCCAGGAGTAATCTGCACATTTATGTAGGATTACTAACAGGACACTGCAGACTAAACAAACACCTCCATACACTGGGAGTTATAGACAACCCCAAGTGTAGAGGGTGTAATCTGGATGACGAGACTGCCGAGCATGTGCTCTGTCACTGCCCTGCTCTCTCAACGAAAAGAGGATCCATACTGGGGGACTTCTGGCCCAGTATGGCCAGCATAGGTGGCACCTCACCTGGTCTCCTCCTTAAATACATCACAAGTGTTGGTTGGCTTGAGGAATGAGAGGCTCGGTGGACATACCACCACTTACGGGGGCAGCACAATGGGCCCGCTTATGAGGCCTGAGTGCACGTGAGTGTAAGCTCAGCCCCCGCCAAACAATCCAGATCCAGTACCAAATATTAATTTCCTGCGTTGTTTCTTTATTAATACTTTATTAGTGAGACCACCCTGTATGTTTTTCACTAAAAGCATTATCAGGTTTTGTGACGAACAAAACACAAAAACTGTTAATTATTTAAGTTTTATTAATTATTATAAAATTTGTATTTTTCTTATAAATCAATTAGGTAATAAATTGTTTTTCTTACATCAACTTTTATTATATTAATAACAGTTTTGGGGCATTATTATTTCATAAAAACCAATTGTTAATTTTCTGACCAAACTTGTGTAAGGACAGATGCACGTGAGCGAGCGTTAAAATGTTTTACCACTCGTTGTCATGGGAGAGTAGCGTTAAAGTGACATTACTCATAGCTCCTCCATAAACGCCAAATTTGCGTTATCGAAGGTTAGCAAGAAAGCCTACTTCATATGCCGATAAATGTGTTGTTGTGGATGGAAGCTATGTTGAATAACACAAATGTGTTCATGATTTGTTTTACATTTTTCAATTTAAATAAAGTTTTTATAAAGATTACCCGTTTTCTTTTTACGCTGTATAAACTAAATTAAGATTTTGTCACTTAATAACGGGATTACACACGAGATAAATTTTGTAAGTACAAAAATTCCGTTGTAATATTTAAAAAATATATATTTTTTATAGACTAAATTGAAAAAAAATATATTTCTCCAGTGGGCAATAGGCATACTAGCATACAAAGTAAAATTTGATTAGTATTTAAGAGTTTGAAGACAAGCAGAATTTATTATGGAGACAGACTTTTCTTCGTAAATCGCTAAATAAAAAAGTTTCTCCTATACCGAACTCCATCCGTGGACACTCTGTATACATCTAGTTTCTGTTAATAGTATAATATATGCAATATCTGTATCTAAAGAAAAGTTTAATAACTGCAAAGGCAAATAAGGAAATTGTTAGAATATGTTAGAAAGGAAAAAGAAATCATCTTAATCAAACTTATAGATAACGAGTCATAACAAGTCTAAGTTGACATTATATCATTACTTCTTCGGTCTGGTTTATTTATTCAGTTGTGGTGCATTAAAAAGTACTTATCATATATCATTGTTTTGCTGACACGAGACCGCCAACGATATAATAATTTGGAAAGCTTTGCTTGAGCATTACTCAACATAAGCCGTGCATGTAAGAGTTATATTTATTAAAAGAAGATTAAATTGCAAGAAAAAATATGGTTACAACTTGCCAATGTTATCAGACATACCATTTCTTAAAGTAAATCATTTAAATACCTGAATTCAAATGACGTACATACCTATACATATAAAATAAGCAATAAATATTGTCTATAATTATTTTCCTTGTGGCCCCCATACGAGGTACCTGTACTTTTATAAGAAAACTATTTTTAACAGAAAATTATTTTTAACAGAAATAATGGCAGTTCCCTCTCCTTACCGCCCCTCTAAATAAATTTTGTACACGATCCCGAGGTAGACTATGGATTGCAAAAATAAACATCTACGTGGTCACTTATTTTTTTTTCTTTATATTACAAATGTAAGGCTATTTTTACCGCACTGAATATAAAATACACAATTTAGATATTTGGAATTGAAAAATAAACAATTCAGTCAAAGAAAATTTTTGTTGAAAACACTCCGTAAAGCATCGTGTGTAAATGCTTTTATAGTTTTTTATAGTTTTTATTTTGTAATGTGTGCATTATATATTCATTTTATATTGTGTTGTTCCCACCATTGCCTCAAGTATCGAATATCCAGACATTTATTAGTCCTACACTCAACTTCATCAATTTGAAATTTGACCTGAATGCATCGAAATATTTTTTATTTAAATTCTAATTAAATTTGAATAAAATACAAAAAGGTTGTATAAACGAATGTATAATAAAAATAGCCACTTCAAGATGGGTTATCCAGTGTGTATCAGGCCCTCGAACAAAGGGACTTAACAAAATATTATTTCTTCTTGAAAACAACTTCTCTTGTTCCAATAACCGGAACGATCTCACTGGTTTCAACGGGATGGACAAAGTGACGCAAGATATCTAAAAATTTAGTTAAAGAAGTATTTTGTATTTTATATAATTTTTCTACTCCCTTATGTAAATTTGCTGTTTTCTGTACAGTCTGTAGAATGGATAAGTAGGCTATTCCAGTTAACTGAACGGATATATTTCATATCAGTTCTAGGATGGATATGAAATGAAACCGACAAATCACATTTCGAGTATTAAGTACATAGACAACTATTCGTTTTAAAATCAAATTAGTGCGTAAGCTGTCAAAGTAACTGTCAGTGTACATTTGTGTAATATATTAATGTTTAATAAATTTTGTAATTTTTTTAAGCTGGTCGTAGAAAGTAAGTAGTCGTAAAAGTACACTGTACAACTCGAGTGGATTATCCATATCGCACTCAAAAGATTTGAAGCACTCCGCCTACGGCGTCGTGCTCAAACTTCTTTATCGTGCGATATGGATATCATATCCACTCTTGTTGCACAAACTACTATACCGATCTTACCGCCACTTATTTATTCTTCTTGTAAAATAATTAAAAGAAAAATGTTTTAAAATAAAAGGTTTCGCACATTCTCTCAACGAAATCTGCAAATCATAAAAAAAACTAAAAAAAATTTTGAAAATTTCTTTCGTTCATTATTTCACCCCTGATATCTCGAAAATGTCATTATGGACAATTTTGTATATTATTTCACTCATTAACGCTATAGCCAATGAGAGCCCGTTTTTTCACAACATTGCACCAATCAAATGTCATTATTAGTGGTAATTCAAGCTAGATCTGCTTTTGACAGTACCAACATGCAAAATTTAAAGCTCTAATTTTTTATGTCGCTGCAGCGTCAAATACTGCGGTAATTTTTTGACGTTTTGTTTCGTGAAATATTTTCCGCAAATAGGGCAACTCGCGCTTTTAAATTTCATCTATAAATATCTTCTCTAGCTTATTACTAATTGTTAATTTTACCTTGTAAATTGTAATATTGTATTATGTACTAGCAAACATAAACACACCACATATATAGTCAACAATCGTCAGTTCCAAAGAGAAGCCTGTCTGAAATATATAGGCTATAACCCTTGCCTATCTGTAACTATTTCAATTTGCCTACTTTTCAATCAGGTAACAATAATATACAAAGATTGTACTTAATATACCTAGCACATCATAATACAGGAACAAGTCAAGCACAGCTTTCAATAGCTCAATATCGTAGTTACAAATGTCAAGTAAACACATTCGCTCTGGAAACAAACTAAAAATGTACCTAGGTACCTACTTACATAAGGTAATCTATCAAAAAGTAACTAGTTGAATCAAAGCTGTGCAATATTTTAATTTGTTGTGTTTAAAATTCACTCTGCCTAACGAGGCAAACCTCAACATAATTTGTAAACTTCGTAAGTTAAAAATAAGGATTAAATACGTAAATATGAATCAATGAACAATTATTATGGAATATAACTCTAGTAGCGGTAGCGCTAGATGGCGCTCTCTATGTCAATCTTGGAGCCATGAGTGTATAGTAATAAATAGACGGGATATCGGGAATAAAGTAGTGCTCTCTCTATCGTTCCTCGTCATATTACACCTCAGAAATGCCTGAAAGGTGTTAAGCCAGTCTATATATTATAATATCTAAGGTTTCAACTCGTTTTATTTAATAGTTGCCATAGAAATGTCAGTAGAATATTTTAAAATATAGGGAATCTTCGTTGTTTCTACTGCGTTTGTTTCAGATTTGCTGTTTTGACAATATGAGTCGGTTTGGAAATATTTCTGTATATCAAATTAATGAGGAAATTGAAAATAAAGGTCAAGGTTTTCTTGTCACTCTAAAAAGTGACAAGAAAACGTCTGAAGGCAATTAATGAGAAAACATAATATTGAAGATGTACTTAATAAATTATTTATTCGTGAAATATTCTCCTCAAATACCATTCGTGCTTTAAATTTTATCTAAAAATTTTTTCTCAAGCTAAGTTGCCCCTAGTTAATATAACTCGTGCAAATTGGCAGTTTATTATCAAAGATTAAATCCCTCCCGCTAAAGCGGTCGGGATTTAATCAGATAATAAACTGCCAATTTGCACTATTTATATTACCAGGCAACACGCTTTCGAAAAAATTTTCGATAAAATTTTAAGCACTAATGATATTACATACGAAAATTAAACTTCCTATCTGATACTCTGACCATTTTTGAAAATAGGTAAACTGGTTCGATACTCAGTCCTTCAAAAGACGCGAGTAGAGGAAGAGTTTCGCGCGACTTTCAACGAGGCGTCTCCAAGCCGAGAAATAACATTATTTTAGTGTTGAAATATCGTGTCCCAAAAATATTACTGAAATAAATATCCTAAGAAATATTCTGAAGAATTTGAAAATTTTTTTGGTTGCCGACTTTTTTTGTAGTAATTTCAAAAAAATATGTAAAGTACTTGCAATATAGCACTGAAAATATTTTGACGTCATAAATTATTAACTAAGAATTAAATCAACATATTCATTTCGTATAGTAGGAGAGCTGGCAAACATTATGGTGAACGATAATATTCAAAATTTTCACTGATAGCAGTCCATTCTTTAGTCATTGGGTATGTCAAAACCGATCGTCTGTCGTTTCAAAGTGGAAGTATTAACTTGGGGGGTGTATCCA
This sequence comes from Rutpela maculata, assembly GCA_936432065.2. Classification (NCBI taxonomy): domain Eukaryota; kingdom Metazoa; phylum Arthropoda; class Insecta; order Coleoptera; family Cerambycidae; genus Rutpela; species Rutpela maculata. The sequence continues at coordinate 88,732,757 of OW386287.2, read as the reverse complement.
AAAAGAATTTAGTTTTTAGTGAACCATATTGTTCAAGAAAAATTTTTGCAGAGGTGACTAATATAGTTAGTCTAGACGGCATTTCTACCTAGGTAGACGATTTTTCTGGTAGCATTATCATAGCAGACGCAACTCAAAATGGCAAAAAATCACATTTAGGTGAACTATATTGGTCAAAAATAATTTTCACGTCCTTCGATTTTTCTACTTATGGTTTAATAAATAACGAATCGGCAGACGAAAAAATCGGTAGCATCGCCCTAGCAGACGCTGTCAAAGTGACAGATCCGGTTTTGATGAACGACATTTATCATGAAAAATTATGTAAGGAATGATAAATACAACAACTCAAGATTACATTCTCGCCCGGGCAGACGATTTTTTTCGTAGCTATGTGTATGGCAGACGCCTGTCAAAGTGGCAAAAATCACGTTTCGGTGAATTATAGGGATCAAAAATAATTTTTGCGTCTTTCGATTCGTTTATCTATGGTACAATAGATAACGAATCAACAGACGAAAAAATTGGTAGCATTTTCCTAGCAGACGCTGTCAAAGTGAAAAATTTTAATTTTTTTTTCTTATATAAATAGGTTTAGAATGTTGGGACGAAATTTTAAGTTTGAACACCAAAAATCTGTCTGTAGGTCTGTCTGTAACCTTTTTTGTGCGCACAATTACTCAAGGTCGTTATTTATTGTACCATAGATAGACGAATCGAAAGACGCAAAAATTATTTTTGGTCACTATAGTTCACTGAAACGTGATTTTTGCCACTTTGACAGGCGTCTGCCATACACATAGCTACGAAAAAAATCATCTGCCCGGGCGAGAATATAATCTTGAGTTGTTTTATTTATCATTCCTTACATATTTTACTTCCACATCCAGGGGAAGTATAGTAACGACAAAAAAGTTTTTAAAATTTTTTATTGTTCAAATAGGCTTAGAATGTCATGAAACGTCGAGATTTTAAGTTTGCGCGAAAAAAAATTCTGTCTGTCTGTCTGTCGGCCTGTCTGTCTGTAACTATTTTTTGTGCGCACGTTTACTCAGGAACCGTTTGAGATATTGACTTGAAATTTGGTACACATATGTACTTTAACGAGATCTAGAACTAGATTATATTTTCATCTTGTTCCGTCGAAGGGTTGGGGGTAAATTGGGGTAAATTTTGGGTAAATAGGTAAATCAAACAGGTAAGAGTCCATATAATTGGTATTTAGTATATATAAGAGAAGCTAAGGTCTCAAAAAAATTTTGACATTGGCCCCATTAGGTGATAATGTGGGTCCATTACCACCACCACCCCATTATTAAAGGGGATGAAAAAAAATTGTGATTTAGTGTGTGTACAAGAACCAGAAACCTCAAAATATTTTTTTACTTCATCCACCCCCCACTACCACCCCCTATCGCTACCCCCGGATTTCAGATATTATATTATTAAAGTTCCATAAGTAATTATTTCCACATACAAAATTTTTTCGTTGTGAGTGACTTGGATAGAAAATCTGGATGTGGAAGTAGTGATTCCTTGGGCAGCGGTTTTTTCTTGATAAATGTCGTTCATCAAAACCGGATCTGTCACTTTGACGGCGTCTGCTAGGGCGATGCTACCGATTTTTTCGTCTGCCGATTCGTTATTTATTAAACCATAAGTAGACAAATCGAGAGACGCGAAAATTATTTTTGAACAATATAGGTCATCGAAATGTGATTTTTTGCCATTTTGAGTTGCGTCTGCTATGATAATGCTACCAGAAAAATCGTCTGCCTAGGTAGAAATGCCGTCTAGACTGACTATATTAGTCACCCCTGCAAACATTTCTCTTGAACAATATGGTTCACTAAAACCTAAAATCACCCCTTTCTGATTACACCCCCCAAGTTAATGCTTCCACTTTGAAACGCAGACGATCGGTTTTGACATACCCAAAGACCAAAGAATGGACTGCCATCAGTGAAAATTTTGAATATTATCGTTCACCATAATGTTTGCCAGCTCTCCTACTAGTACACATATATTAGAGGTGCAACGGATATCCGGTTACTATCCGGTATCCGGCCTATCCGGCCACTTTATTACTATTCGGCTGGACACCGGATAGTGACCTGATATCCCGCCAAAACCGGATAGTTAAAAAATAAAAAGTGGTAAAAAAAATGAAACAGTTTTATTATACTGATTGGAGTTAGTATACCACCATGCGTAAGGGTCACTATTACCATGAACTTTGAATCAGTGCTTCTTTCAAATAATAGTCAGTCTCCTTGGCCATTGAAGTTTTCTCCGAAATGTTGTCATTAAAGATGGCAGTTCGCAAAATGAGAGGGAAATGTGCGTTTATTTTCGATTTATTATTAATATTTAAGAAACCAAACATAGTATTATTAGAGTATGGCATTTAACTATATACAAAATTTATCATAAAAACTGTAGATAACTGTATTCCTTAAAGCAATTTTAAAGATTATACCATTTATGACTTTTTAAATATTTATAATAATCCAAAAATAGACGCATATTTCCCTCTCACTCTGCAAAATTCTATCCTTAACGCTACAAGTTTCTGTACCCACTTCGTCAAAGCAGTTCCAAAAAATGTTGTGAATATCAGCATATCTCTTACGTTGTTTACTGGAAGGAGAAGAACCACTTTCACTATCACTGCTTGAATATGAATTATCACAACTATTTTTTAAAGCCTATAGCAAAGAAATTTGATGGGATTTTTCAGCCCGATTTTTATCTAAAAAACCTGTTTTAAATCTGGGGGTCTGGAAGAGTTGCCAGTAAGTATTTTTTGTCGTCGAGATTCTCAAAACGTGTTTTTAATCTAACTTCCAATGCAAGCCGGATAGTTGGCCGGATATCTGGTATCCGGTACAAGAAGTACGCCGGATATCCGGTATTCGGTATCCGGCAAAAACACTATCCGTTGCATTTCTAACATATATGCAACATTTAAGTTGGTACTGCGCAACGTGCTCGAACAATTTTGCTTACATGGAATATTATAACACGTTGCTTCACCGCCAACTTACACTACATAAAATCTACTGGGAGGAACATAAATTCGTTAAAATTTTGAGAAACTTACCAACCTTTTTGCCGTAGACAGAGGAAAAAAATCTCACCTGAAAAAATAACATATTTTAAAATATTACCCTAGTATGTAGTATTTAAACTAAACAAGTTTATTTTACAATTCAGATAAGCCCACTCAAAATATTAGCTATCTAAAAAATTAAAAATACACAGCGCAACAAATTACATGATCTGACAGGAACTTTGACCTTGACCAATTTTATACTCAAACGATTTATCCCTAATTTTGCAAACTCCTTAGTCCAATTCAAGAATCCAAATCTGACTCAACCCATTATTCCTAAGTTCCTCTACGCCCCAACCCTCCTAGTAACATACATATATCCATATCAATAGTTTGAAAAAATAAAAAACTCAAAAAATTCACATCAAAATATAAAAAATAAAAAAATTAACAAAACCAAAAAACAAAAAAGACACAAAAACACAGTATTATATTAATATCGCTTAACAAACCAACAATTGGAAGACAGACGTCAAAAGAACCATTAAGGTAAATATTAATATTGATGTCTAAAAAAGAGTCCATAACAGACACATGATGTAATCAAACAAAACTAATATGAAACATCAAATAGTTATTAAGATATCAAGGGTGTTATAAGGATAATAATAACGCACCGAGGTCGGCAGTGTACTTCCCGAGGGCCTCTGGCCTGAGGGAATGTACGTCGATCGAGGGCGTCATTATCCTATAACACCCGTGGTGCCTTCAACGTTTAATGTCCTACAAGTCTGTTATTTAATTCGATTTTTTTTGACGTTTACGATTTATTAATTTGACATGTTCAGAACGATTTGATTTAAAAGAGAGTAAAAATCAAAATTGTTTGTAAACGCCGCCGTTGCATAGCAACGCATTTTGTTTGTCAATAACGCTATCATAATTTACTTGTTTTGGGTTGTGTTATAATTTTATAATGCCCTAGGGCGTTATTTTTCATTTAATGTATCTCAAAATAGGGTGGTTATTGTAAAATAACAGACTTGTAGGACATTAAAACATTAACAACCTCTGTCAAACACACACAAACCAACCAACCTAATTCACAATGAAAATACTTGAGCCAATTTCAGTTTTATAAAGTAAGCTATTGGTACCACAGTGCCACAATGGCAAAAACCAGAGGCCACAAAGAGGCCACCGACAAATTAAAGAACGGAAGGCACCGGGCCCAGAAGAAATCGCACCGGCAATCATAAAAGTCGTAGTGGAAGCATTCCCCAGGGGGATGAATAGGGCCCTAAGCACAGGAACCATCCCAGAGAGATGGCGGAAAGCGCGGTTGGTACTTCTTAAAAAAGGAGATAAACTCCAGGAGTTGGCAACATCCTAGAGGCCAATCTGCTTATTGCATGTTCTTGGAAGCTGCTGGAGCATATGCTCTTAGGACGGTTAAGAGAGGACATGGCACGGAACGGCGACCTGTCTTATGCCCAGTATGGCTTCCGACAAGGAAGATCCACCGTCGGGGCCATAGAAAGGATAGTGGTGGTTGCGGAGAGGGCCAAGGGTCAAGAGTACAAAGCAGATCTGTGCAGTAGTCACAATGGACGTAAAAAACGCCTTCAACTCGACAACATATCAGAAATTAGACGGGAAATTGCAAGGGACAGCGGAGTACCTAACCAGGATGGTTATGAGCTACTTTGAAGGAAAGCTTAGAGATAGTAGCTGATGGTGCCGTAGAGTACAGAAAAATAACGTGTGGTGTACTGCAGGGATCGGTGCTCGGACTAACCCTCTGGGTTAGACCGATGATGTTCCTCTGGAACATCATGTTTGACGTCTTCGGCATACCATTTCTAGACGACGCGCGACGCAGAGATCATGACGTAGTGGTAATTGCATGGAATGTGATGGAAATCACAGAGAAAACAAACACTAACAAGAAAGGTGAACGGATGGCTGAGAAGGCAGGACCTGGAACTAGCCACCGATAAAACCAAGGCGTTATTGTCACAAGGAAGAGAGCTCTCCCCCCGGCAAAATTTGATGCAGATGGCATCGAAGTAACCCTAGCATAGCGATGCATCTGGGAGTATGGTTGGATGGTAGGCTTACGTTCGCGGAACACGTAAGAAAGACAGCAGAAAAGGCAGGCAAGACGGCAACTGCTCTCGTCCGCCTGATGGCTAATACAAAAGGAACGAGGGTAAGCAAAAGACTGGGCAGCGTAGTGTAATCGACGATGCTTTACGCAGCTCCGATATAAAACTATATTGGAATAACCCCATATTGAAATTAATTAATAAACTTTTCCTTTTACAGAAAAACAATAAATTAGTTATATTATGAGTACCTTCTCACATCGGGATACAACGCAATGAGCAAGTCGATAGATCTGCACGAGACACAGCATCCGGAGTGAGGCCTTAACATATGCAAATTTAATTTTTAAAATATAATTTTTAAAATATTTTTAAGTTATGTGATAAAATATGCACCGATATTTGCCACATCGGCACAAAACTATTTAAAATAAAAAATTATAGTCAATAATTCTTGCGAAATTAAAATAATGAAACACCAAGACTTTCAGAACTGTCTCGCATTACAGAAAATTTTATTAGCTTTTTGTTATCTACAATTCGGACTATTTCTTATTGAAATAAAACATCATGTTTATCGCCAAAGTTTTGAAAACATAATAATCATAGAACAATGCACGAGAAGACAGCCGCGTGAACTATTGCGCATCAAGTGACTAAAGGAGGTATATGCAATAAGCTTGCTAGCCTTGTCTAGTCAAATAAATAAAGATCAGTATGTCTTTCTTGCTTCTTCATATGCTTCCATCTCATTTTACGATTAGGTCGATGATGAGAAAATTACAATACAATACTCCATCCAACTCTTAGTAAAATACGCAGCATAAATCCATCTCTCTACATGGTGAAATCATCTTGAGGCGGAACCAAATATTTTTCGTATTTATTTTATTTTCTAAATGTATGTAAAAAATACTTTTTGTTAAAAATGTGTCGTTTTATGTAACACATTGAAAAATATGTAAAAATATATAACAATATGTAAATTATGTGTAATTCTAGACGCTGAAGACGCTATTTCGAGTGTAAACTGTATAGTTGTTACCACCATCTGGTTGTTGCTATCTTCACAAACAGATTTAATGCAATTCATAAAAAAACTGCAATTCATGCAAAAACGGTGGAAAAATGAAAGAGTACAGAAAATATATAAGCTGAACGAAATCAAAGTCTCAGTTAAATCATAGTTCCTAGTCTCTAACAGTAGAAAAAACTAAATAATATTAACCCATTTACAAATAGGACATACCAGATTAAGTGAACCTAAGTGCGAAGTGTGCCAGACAAAAGTGACAGTTAATCATATTTTAGTAGTGTCCTAAATACCACTTACAAAGATCTAACAGACAAATTCCGGAAGTTCTAAGCAAAATCTTAGATAATGGATATGAAGTAAAACTTAACATTATTTCTGTCAGATACTAATGTCCCTCAAAAAATTAATAATTTTACATTACGGATATGTGTATCGTAATTAGTAGATGTGGTTGTATTTTTTACTGTATCTCAAGAGACTGAAGCGATATTTGTCAAATAAAAAAACAAATGCAAAATATGGTGCATGTTGATGTTAAATTTTTATAGAGATTTGTATAGCATTTTTATTATAATACCACAAAAAAGAGGTCTATGCTGAGGTACTGACCATACGTACCCCTCGTGTTTTGAGCCACTGAACACGAATCTGACCTTAGTTTTTCCCCAGCACGTCAGGTTTTTTTTAACACTAAAAAAGTGGATCGTAATATTGTTTACCCAGCTCTTTTAAATCACACTCCAAAAGTGACGCAGCTTTAAAACTTCACCCTGATAACATTGTGGTACTTCAGTATTGACCTTCTTAACTCCGTAACCCCATAACCCTGGGAATCCGATGAAAATAGTGAGGAATCTTGATTGGGGAGTTAACGAGATTCTGACCTCGGATCCAAGAATCCACAACCTCATAACCCCGTATCCCTCAACTCTGAAGATCCAACGGAAAAAATGGAGATTCTAAGTAGGGGAATTCGTGTCATTGCGACATTAGAATCTTAGAATTAAGCACCCTATGGTGCCTTAGCTCCTCAATGGAAATCCCTATATTCCCATAACCCTGAGGATTCAATGAAAAAAATAGGAGGCTCTCGATTGAGTAATCAATTAGATTGTGCCCTCAAGAATTATTATTAAGTAAGCCTATATAAGCCTATAGCACTCTAGCAGCAAACTCTTCTACTACATAACCCAATAAACCCATAACTGTATAACTCTGGGAATATAATAGAAAAATGAAGAATCTGAACAGGGGAATTTACGAGATTGTGTTCTCGGAATCTTGAAATCGAGTAACCCGTGATCCCTTAGCTCTTGAACAGTAAAACTTTTAGACGTATAACCCCGTGATTCTAGATAGATATTCAATAAAAGCAAATTAGGGAATCTTAATTGATGATTCAATGAGAATATAACTTTGTAATTGAATTATCTTTTCAGGTGATTTTTGTTCAGGTGACTTCATTTGATCTCTTGCTTTTTCAATTCTTTTATCTTACGATATTAAGGAAGGTGGGATGAGCATATGATGACAGACTTCTGTTGGATGTTGAAGAGGGAACATGTGATGTAGAGCAAGAAGCGAAAAAGAAATTCATTACATAGGTCGTTCGAAGATAAAAGAGTTCGCAAAAGCAAGATATCAAATGAAGCTACCTAAACAGAAATCACCTGAAAAGATACTCCACTTCCAAATTTGCTTTTATTGAATCCCCAAAATCACGGGGTTAAACTGCTAAAAGTTTTGCTGTTCGTGAGCTAAGGAGTCATGGGCTACTCGATTTCAAGATTCCGAGAACACAATCTCATGAATTCTCCTGTTCACATTCTTCTATTATATTTGAATTTGCATTCATGGGTTTACGGGGTTACTGGGTTATGTAGTAGAAGGATTTGCTGCTGGAATAGGCTTAATTGGTAACAAGGTCCCGAGGGCACAATCTAATTGATTCCCCAATCGCGAACCTCCTATTTTTTCATTGAATCTTCAAGGTTATGGGATTATGAGGATAGAGGGGTTGCCGTTGAAGAGCTATGGCGCCATAAGGTGCTTGTTTCCAAGATTCTAATGTCACAATGGCACGAATCACCCTAGTTAGAATCTCTATTTTTTCCGTTGTATCTTCAGAATTAAGGGATTACAAGGTTATGAGACGCCGAGGTTATGGATATATGATACACAAGCACAAGGATTCGAGGTTACAATCTCATTAACTCCCCAATCACTGTTTTCATCGGATTCCAAGGGTTATTGGGATTGAGGAGTTTTACGGTTTCCTTTCAGTTCTGTGGTCAATACTGAAGTACCACAATGTGATTAGGTTAAAGTTTTAAATTTGAATCCCTTTTGAAGTCTAATTTAAAAGAGAGATTTAATATCACGATCTAACAGATTTTCTTAGTGTCAAAAAAAAACCTGACGTGATGGGGGAAAAACTAAAGTCAGATTCGTGTTCAACGGCTCAAAATACAAGGGACAGGTACACTTTTTTTTGTGAGCTTGTGTAATTTTACTTCTCACTCAGTTTCACAAGTGGGTAGGTATGCAATTGAAATTTTTCATCTTCCATTTCTTTTTCTTTTTTCGAACTTCTGGCCTCGAAATTATCTAGAAAAGAGGTCTTTAGACATTTGGTAGACAAAACAAATAATTTTTTGTCAATAATTCAGTGAAGGAAAAATTAAGTAATGTGTGAAATAGTAAAATTCGAATTAATAAAGTCTTTTTGCAGTGAGCTTTAGCTACAAAGTGGATTGAGTGTTTCTTCCCTACAAGAAAAATATTTCAAGTATGTTCATTAGATTAATCTCAATATTTCAACAAAACATCGACAAAAACTATTGCTTTACTGACCAAATGTCAACAGATCTACTTTATAAAGACTTGTACTTTACAAGATAGGTGCGGTAGGACTCGCTTCTCAGCAAAAAACACTTAAACCAGTTCCTCGAAATACGTCCCTTGGAAGACATCACCGAACCATTCTCCTATTTGCAAACAGGATATCCTACCTAATAAAAAATTTCTTCTCCTTATTCACTACGACTTGGCAAATGTTTTTGACACTTAAGAGAGGGAATTATAAAATTGTCATCTTGTGTTATACTCCAGGCATTAGAGAATTTTACCTCAAAAAATGCATGGTAGTTCTGGAAATAGGTTTATTTTACGTTTTTTGGCTCGCTGAATCCAAATTTTTAACTTCCCACCGAAAATTCCCCCCGCAATCCCCTCTTTAGAGAGGAAAATCAAAAAAATTGGTTTTTGATTTTTTTTATCTTTTTTCTTCGTTTTAGAGAAAAAATACCCAGACATTCAAAAAGTAAACAAAAACTACAACAAAAAACTCCTTTGACATTTTGATGTATGACGAACGGGAGGGGAGCGAGTGGATCCCGAAACATGCGCCGCGCGTGCAACTCCACAGTTGCTCTCTCGTCTTTCGATCTTCTTGGGATACCCCACTCCCCTGCCAAGCCCCTCGAGCTAGCATGCTATTGTCAAGAGGCCCTTCCCTTTTTCCCCTTTTTTCCCCGACCCACGACACCTGTATGCTGCTCGAGAATTGATAGCAACCCATTGATCACAATCGAAGTTTTTTAGGGATTTTATCCTCACTTTATATTGTTTATTATTATCATTGCTTTAAAAAACGTTTTGTTTCGCATGAGAACTGTTTTCTCATAATATTTTAAACATGGTCGATGTGACTTTAAATTGTTTCAATTGATCAAAGTCCTCGCCCGAAACCCAGATTTGCATTCCCTCGCTCAGCTGTTCCGGACTCCAAATACAGATCCACAAGCTATCGCAAAAGCTGACAATCAATTTTTTCTTCATCTGTATGGTTGCAAGGATGAAAACGTGATTTTGAACGGCTTTAGACATCAGTGTTTCATCAAGACCGCGTACAGCATTAAACACAACATTGCCTCTTTGGCCCCAACTGAAGCTGCTGCTGCGCAACACTCATTGGGAACGTACCACCAAGTCCAGCTTTGGCAAGGAAATGTTATCGAGCCAGAAAAATTGGGCTGGAAAAAAACCAGTTACGAACTTTCTCCTGTCACTACTTTGAAACCTCCTGCTCTACCAAAACTTCTAAAGATTATCTCCGCCAGGCGTAAAAAAGGCTGCCGCGGGCGCGCATAGCTGCAAGAGAAACGGGTTGAAATGTTCCATCATGTACCAAGAGTGCAACAATTCATGCGAGAATATTCCTGACTGAAAGAACGTAAACGACGTGTAACTTAGCGCATGCAACCTCGCGGCGCCAAAGCTCGTGTTTCGAGGCGTGCTAGCGCTTCTCTGTTCGTTCAACATTAAAATATCAAAGGACCTTTTTTGTTGCAAATTCTGTCTACTTTCCGAATTTCTAGATATCTTTTTCCTAAAACGAAAAAAAAAGATTTAAAAAAAACGCTTTTTTTGTTTTATTTTCAATTTTTTGAGGAGTGGAATTTTTAGTGGGAAGTTAAAAATTCGGATTCAGCTCTCCAAAAAACGTAAAGTAAGCCTACTTCCAGAACTACCATGAATTTTTCCAGGTAAGGGCCCTATATGGTCTCTAATGCCTGGAGTATTATGCGACCATATCTGTTCGTTGCTGTAGTTCTTATATATTTCGTAACAAACCATTTTAATCGAGTTTATTTCAACACGGTACCGCAATGAGCCAAGCCGCATTTATGTGGTGAGTTGAGACGAGATTATCTATTTCACCCTGGTTCAGCAGATAACAATGTCGGAAAAAATGGTTGTATGTCTACGTTTTTTCAACGATGTAAATTGTCTTTATTTGGTGTTTCCTTTTATGTATTGAACATTTTCCATTGGGTATCGTCTATTTTTGTCGTTTCTAAGATGATTGTTTATATCATGTATTTCTTCCCTTTTCACTATAATTGAGAAAATATTGAAACAACAGACGATCACAACAACAAAAATAATTTACATGGAAAGAGGGTTTCTAGACAAGATGTTCTGCGCTAGTGTAAAATATTCCTCAATTACTGTCTAGAAAAAGATAAAAAAGTACCTACTTTAACAAAACAGTAACGCAGAACTTTATAAAAGATTTATAAAAATGTTCTGTTTATAAATAGTTTACATAGTTAGAATTTCAAAAGCGTTATTAAGATATGAATAATCCCTAAAAATAACTCACTAAAATATTCTAAGATACAAGAACCCAATCTTAAGTAGGCCTCTGAGTAAAAAAACATTCGTGATTGAAGTATATACGTATTCGTGTATATATTTATTTTGATGAAAGGCATGTTTTTAAACAAAACTTATAGAGACATATGAGATCATTTAAATTTTCTTATACTAAACAAAACTACATTTATGGAAGATTTAAATTAATAACGTATAATATAAAATAATGCTTTATATACGTATTCTACAGGGCCGTCGAGTGCCAGAACGGGCCCGGGACAAAAGGTTTTTCCGAGTCCCAACACTGTCGATATAGATGGCAAGCTGCCGGGGGTTCGGGGGGAGAAGGTGGCAGGAAGCGCCGCAGGCGAAAATTTTTCGGGAATTTTAAGGTCACTGTATTTTTCTAGCCCTTTAAATCCATGTAAGGTTACATAACGGCATTAAAATATTGATCACTTGTGGTATCTGGTATCAATTTTTTTGTGTTAAAAATTCTTAAAGATTTACAGCCCTTCAATATCCTTTATATAATTTTTAATACCCTCGGAGGAAGGACAATTGTTGAGGGTTAAAGGTTGGCGCACATACCTTTTAATAACTTTTGGAAGAAAAATTCTTTCAAATTAAATGCAGTTTAGTAAGGCGTGTAGGATATGGGACCGGGCCTACACGATAACCCCACTAGCGGACTTCGTCCGGGAAACCTCCCAAAAATTCTATCAATTCAAATTGGGCGACAGTCCGCTAACCCGAGACATCACACGAATCAGACAGCATAATGCCATACTTTTCGATCTAAAACACACATTACCATACCAGGCGTTGCCTATCTTTCGGCAACTTCCCTAGCCAAACCTTTCCTATACCACAATTTCCCTTTCACCACCCTTTACTCCAATTTCACCACCTTTTACCTCAAACCCCTCTCTATTCCCTTTATCCATTTTTGTTGTTTTGTTAAATTTTGTTCTTTATCCCTTTTTGTCTTTCCAAATCCCCTTTAGACCAATAACCTCTAGCAAATCCCAACTTTTAAAATCACACTCTCCCCTTCACCCTACCTTTCCGGAGGCGGGCAGACCACCGGATGAAGACTGTGACTTGTTCGAACGGGTTTTTTCATTGAATTTTTCCCTGTGTCACCAACCAAAACTGCATAAAAAACAAGTGCGCGCGCCCTTAACACAAGTTTTTAAATCTAGTTTTAAGTAGCTGTAAGTGTTTTTAAACTATCTTTAGTTATGTTACTCAAATTGTTGGGCGTAAGTTTTCACCGTTAAACAGGAGGCCTAACCAACCCATGTCAATCATCGTTATAGCCAAGCCGAGCCCTCTTCACCCGACCACTCATCTACCACGACGTTGCGCGCCGTGGTGGTGTGGTCGGCTCTAAATTAGACCTCGGCTGAGGCGCATTATTGTAAACAAAAACTGCTAATAAATTTGTTTTGAATTTGAATTTGGACCTACACGAGATCACCGAAGTGCAGCAACGTAGTGCGCGGTGAGGACTTGGATGGGTGATCGGTCCTGGCTCTCGATCGGACCATCTAAAGGGCACCGCGCAGCGAAACAACAGTTGCTACGGCTATGCAGGGTGAGCACAATAAGCCCAGGAGGCTGCAGTGCCCCCAGGTAGTATACAGGCAAGCCCGGGAGGAGGGGGCTTTGGTCAGTAAGAGTCTGACGCTTCATTGGAAGCCCATGAGGGGGTTACCCCTCCTCTTAAAAAAAAAAGGCGTGTAGAAGACTATAGAGCATAGTAACTTTCACTAAGAAGGCATTTTTTTAAATCTTCCCATAAGCAAAGCCACTAAAAATTAATTTAGTGTAACTTCTTTGAGAAGCATTTCTGGGTTATTCTAACATTTTCACTTATTCTGATGTCCATAACAGGCTTCTGAAGTAGAGCCTATTATTTCAAAAATATGCAATTCGTGCATAATATTATTATATATGGATAATAATATATATATTAAGATATACGAGAATTTGCTCATATACTTTGAGGATAAGAACTCAGAAATGTTTGGAAACAGAAAAGAAACTTTCAAAATTTTTGAAAAAAAATTGAATCGCCTTCAAATTATGAAATAAAATGTCATAATTTTTAACGAATTTTTTTTTTCACCCTCTTAGTGGCCTCACCATTTAGCTTCTACCCTATTAAATATCCGTATATGTGACTTTTTAATCTGTAACGTTAGGCTCGTTATCAGAGAATCCATAGACAATATACAGGGTGTCTCACCAGGAACTGCATCGATCAATATAGGGAAAAGTACGCACCAGAAAATTTTGAAAATTTAGGGAGCTACTAATGGCAGTGTGGCCACGAGTAACAAGGGTTTTCGAAAAGAGCATGTAGGATACCCTATGCCTAAACCCAGCCGTTTCAGAGATATGTGACTTTTAAAGAAAAATTTGACAGGTCATGGTTTACAATAACCTTTATAACTTTCTTCGTGTAAAAGATACTCATTTGCTTTTTGGCATGTAAAAAGAACACGACTAGAGGTGCACTCTACAATTCAATTACATTCAATAATAGTACACCAAGTGATCCATTTTTGACGTTACATTTTGTAAACTTCAAACCGCGAAAACTTGTTTAGGTTAAACGGAACACCCTATATTTCTTTGCTTCAAGTTATGTAAAATTAAATTCCTTTTTTCTGATATAAGCATTGTGGGGGTTTAAATTACAACTTTTTGAAATATTTGCGATTTTCTTAGAAATTCAAGAAATATTAGTAAACATTTTATCGAATTAAACATGATTAGAAACAATCAATAATGTCATCATTCCCTTATGTCAAAAAATGCTACCGCGTTTAAATTACACCCACGAAGACTTTTTTAATTTGTTTATTATTTATGGAGAATGCGATAAAGTAATATCAAGAACTTGTATGTAGTACAATTGTTACTAGATATCCACAAAAACGGAAAATAACACTAAACACTGTAACATGCATATTAATTGGATTGAAGATACTTTGCATAAACTAAACTTCATCTAAATCAACTAAAAACATGACTCCATTTTAATTTAATTGTTCAAAATTCCGCCCTCGAATCTCCACACATTTTTCGCACCTTCGGATTAGTTCTTCATAGGTAGCTTTTCTAATTGATTTCTGTAATAAGTTTTGAAATACATTTCTTACTCTTACTCTATCTTCAATAGTTGTTAACGGGATCTCACAAACTTTATTTTTAATAGTTCCCCAAATAAAACGATCCATTGATCGTAACTGATCGATAGTTTCTTGTAAAAAATTATTTATCAAATAAGCGTTATGTGGGGGAGCACGGTCGTGCTGATAAAAAATGTTTCTATTTTCGGCGAAAGGTAAATTTTCTAAATAGTTGTTACTCAAATTTTGTTAAATATTTAGTATCTTTGACCTAAAAAAAAACAAAAACAAAAAAATTAACTATACATATTAGTAGAAGAACTTACTTAACTTAACTTACTGTTTAAATTTTCTTGATAAAATTCTAATGCCACCACTCTATCGTTTCTTATGGTGCAGTAAACATTAAACTGCCAACTTTCTTGAAAATTTCGCTCCCTGAACACATGAGGATTCGAGTCACTCCAGTAATGATTTTGGTAAATTTAGCTTCATCTGACCATATAATATTTCCCAAATAAGAATCTTCGCCTTATTAGAAAAAAGTCACAAAAATTTTCTCTTCTTGGGAAATCTGTTCCTTTTAATCGTTGAACCATTTGGAACGAAAACAGGTGAAATTTATGTTTAACTAAGATTCTGTGAACTGAATCCTTGCATAGTCCCGATTCCAGAGCAGCTTGTCTTAATAACATCATTGGAAATTCATGAAAATATCCCAGAATTGCTATTTCTACGTTTTTGTCATCAACAATAGGCTTCCGCTTTTGAATTCTTGCCTTGACAGAGCCATAATTTTTAAAATTATCCAGTATGCGTTTTACAGTGTTTGGTGACGGTTTCCGTTTTTTGTGGATATCGAGTAGCAAATGTACTACAAGTTCTTGATATTACTTTATCATATACTCCATAAATAAAAAACAAATTCAAAGAGTTTTCGTGGGTGTAATTTAAACGCGGTGGCATTTTTTTGACATAAGAGAATGGCATTACTAATTGTTTCTAATCATGGCTAATTTGATAATATTTTGAAATTCTTGAATTTCTAAGAAAATCGCAAATATTTCAATATATTTTAAACCCCCACAATGCTGATATAAGAAAAAAAGGAATTTAATTTTATATAACTTGAAGTAAAAAAATATAGAGTGTTCCATTTAACCTAAACAAGTTTTCGCGGTTTGAAGTTTACAAAATGTAACGTCAAAAATGGAACACTTGGTGTACTGTTATTGAATGTAGTTGTGGAGTGCAGCTCCAGTCGTGTTCTTTTTACATGCCAAAAAACAAGTGAGTATCTTTTACAAGAAGAAAGTTATAAATGATATTGTAAACCATTCTTCCCATTCTCATTTTTCTTTAAATGTCAAATATCTCTGAAACGGCTGGGTTTAGGCATAGGGTATCCTACATGTTTTTGACTCAGAATTTTATGCTATTTTTGAAAACATTAAAATATATAGGGTGTTCCATTTAAAATAAGCAAGTTGGTATCGACTTCCGGTATAACCGGAAGTGCCAGATGTTTGTAATTATTTTAGTTGGATTGGCCACACTGCCATTAGTAGCTCCCTAAATTTTCAAAATTTTCTGGTGTGTACTTTTCCCAATATCGATCGATGCAGTTCTTGGTGAGACACCCTGTATAACGTTACAATGGATTCCATATTATTCCAGGTTTTTATCTGTGGTCTCCTAAACAAACATACTTTGTCCAGCACTATTGCACTTAGATGTTGTACAGACATTAATATTCGGTCTGAACCGACGTCATTTAAAATCAAACTTTCATTTTATACCATTAAAACATGATTTTTAAAAATTCTCGACGAGGGGCGTGCCACTTCCAAAATTACTCGTACAAATCACTTATTATTATTTTTTATTACTTATTATTATTTATTATTACTCATTATTATTTTTTATTACCTATTATTATTTTTTATTACTTATTATTACTTATTATTACATTTTATTACCTACATCAGGAGTGAGAACTCAACAACCTGCAGTGTGCAATAAGAAGACCACGACTTTTAATGTAAACTCAATGCGTGTGTAAGTTTTACTTAGTAACAACCAAGGTAACAACAAAAAAAAATTAAAATTTTTATTGTTCACACAGGCTTAGAATGTCATGAAACGTGGAAATTTTAAGTTTGAGCGTAAAAAATTTTCTGTCTGTCGGTCTGTCTGTAAACATTTTTGTGCGCACGATTACTCTGGAACCGTTTAAGATATTGACTTGAAATTTGGTACACGTATGTATTTTAACGTGATCTGGAACTAGATTATATTTTCATCTTATTCCGTTGAAGGGTTGGGGAGGGGGGTACATTCGGGTAAATGGGGGTAAATAGATAAATCAAGCAAGTAACAGTTCATAAAATTGGTATTTAGTATATATAAGAGAAGATATAAGGTCTCAGAAAAATTTTTGGCATTAGCCAACCCCCATTACCACCCCATTATTAAAGGGGGTGAAAAAAATTGCGATTTAGTGTGTGTACAAGAACAAAAACCTCAAAATATGTTTTTACCTCATCCACCCCCACTTCCACCCCCTATCACCACCCCCACCTCATTACCGACGTAGGATATCGTTTTATGGGTTTTTGGGATAGACGATTTCAAATATTATATTATTAAAGTTCCATAATCAATTATTTCCACATACAAAATTTTTTCGTTGTGAGAGACTTGGATGGAAAATCTGGATGTGGAAGTAATGATTCCTTGGGCAGCGGTTTTTTATTTATGCCGGCACATGTTAGGTATTACTCATGAAAATTAAATTAAAATATTTACTCTGATATCGAGTCATGTAGGTAACATACCAATTATTTTTAATAGTCTTGTCATCTAAGATATTTAATATAATAAGAATATACCAAAAGAGGCGACTTTTCAAGTAATTAAACTGCTACAAAACCGAGAGACAAATCGCGAAGGAAATCTGGTGCACACCCGGAAGGAAATCCGAGGAAATCCTAAGGAAATCCGAGGAAATCTTCGTTAAAGAGGAAATCTGGTGTGCAAAATTTTGGGTGCGGTTGAGTCCTCGTACAAAACTAATAAAAACAATTTTACAATGATTCTTATTATAGATATCTATTTGATCAAATAGGTAAATTTTAACTGGACGAACATTTTTAATAATCCTCATAGAAAAAATATTTTTGTACAGAAACTCATTTCATTTCATAACATGCTGAATTCAAATATCGAATAAAACATATGTCTTTGTGTGTAGATTGTTTTTTTTTGTAGACGTTATAACTTCTTTTAGACTTAAAATTTTTATTTCAAAGGTACGCATATAAAATAGCATGCTAGAATACTTCCTATTCAAATTGGACCATATCCGCCTTACAGGGTCAGACATCCTTAACTTCATGATCCCATAACCTCAGCATCTCATAACCCCGTAATCCCTTAAAACTGAAGATCCAATGGAAAAAAATGGAGATTCTAAGTGACATTCGAATTTTGGAAACAAGCACTCTATGGCGCCATAACTCTTCAACGGCAATCTCTCTATCCTCATAACCCCATAACCCTGAGGATTCAATGAAAAAATAGGAGGCTGGGGCTTAATTGGTAACAAGGTAACAAGGCTACTTAGAATCTCCATTTTTTCCGTTGGATCTTCAGGTTTAAGGGGTTGTGGGGTTATGGGATGCTGAGGTTATGGGATCGTGAGGATCATGTGGATGTCTGATACTCAAGCACAATGATCCGAGGTCACAATCTTATTAACTCCCTGATCAAGATTCTACGTCTGCAACAGAATTGGTAAAAAGACACTGATTTATTATTTTATTGTGTATTAGCAATTTGTTTTCGATGTTAACCATGACAAATTGTTTTTAAAGAGAAACTCATATTCAATTTGAGCCGAGCGAAGTACTCACTTTATGCACAAGCGATGAAAGCCACGTCGCTCACTTATCTGCAAATGTCAACTTTCAGATGAGAAAGTTTATTTTCAACGACAGTCGTAGAAAAAACATTTTCACCTTATCAATTGTCAATAAAGTATACTCCGAAAAAATAAATAATAAATTGTAATGTAATTAAACCAGATGTCTAGTCTCACGTCTGCATTAAAATTTCGCTCTAGTCTATTAAAGTGAATGACATGAATGAAAGGATTTATTTACTCTAGCTTCCATAAACAAACAACATCTGGACTCAAAATAAAACCACTTCTTTGCCATACTATTATAATAATCGAATGATGTCGAACTTTACACATAATAAGACACGGTATACAGCAAATTTATAATTTAATGGAAGGGTGAAATTATGTATCAAATTACACGCTAGGTTAAATTTACAAGTTGGAGTAATTAAATCAAAACTTTGCATTCACTCAATTTGAAACTTTCAAAACATTTACGCTTCTATGTAGTACTTCTTTATAATTGCAGGATCTAAAAATAATATATTTACCTAGAAGTTTTAAACACTTAAAGGTATCATCCTAATTATTACTTATGAATTTTAATTGAGTCAAGTCATTCTCAAATAATATACAATTAGGTAAATTATTTGCAATTTAACTTATATTAAGACTAGCAAAAATACTTGTTTTTCGAACGGGTGGTCTTGTTGTTTAATGATTGAATATACCTTTTAGTGTGCCATTATATTTTTCTGATCAATTTGTATAGTGGAGTCAATGAAGCCAAGAAATAGTCAAAACTTCGAAATTCACAAGAACAGGAACTAATTAATTTCAATAAAATTTTACATTATTTGAAATCACAGACATTCCGGCGAGGCGGTCGGATTAAGCTTTTTGAGCTCTGATTTCAAAAAATTTGATTTTTTTTTTAAATTTCGTATAATTTAGAAATTCGAGATTAGTCCATTTACTAAAGAGAAAATGTTCTACCTTCGTTGACTCAACACCGATGTTGACCATTTTTTTTTTAATTTCGGAAAAAGTTTATAAAAAAGTTCCCCATAGGTGAGAAGGTGTACTTTTTATTTTTTCAATTGTTATTAACAAATAAGTGTTTTTTTAACATGCTTTTATTAGTATGTATGTAAAAAATCTAAGGAACTGAATTTCACTCACTTCTAATTGTTGTATCCTCATGAAATTTGGCAATTGTGTGTAGCTGTGATGACAATACAATACAGTATACTTAATATTATATGTTCAAAATGGGCGTCGCGTCACCCCAAGATGGCGGATTATCACTTTCTTTACAACCCCCTTGATATGGATATTAAAAGAAAGGACTTGATAAGTAGAAAACAAATATGTAATCAAAACTTAAAAATTCAAAATGGCGGCGTCAACATGGCGGATAGGTTTTATCAATTATCAATATCAATTCGACTGAAAATCGGTATCTGTGGGTTATCGAGGTTGCAGATTACAATTATCCGGTCCAAATTTAACAAAGTGTTTTTTCGAAAATGCCAAAATTCTCTCCTTAAATATAAGACTAAAAAGTAAAAAATAAATTAATATGTAGTTTAAAAACCTGAATAAAACATGCTTTTACAGATGCTAAATATTAAAAAGCAAAAAAATAACAGGTCTACAAAATAAATGGTCTTTTCCTAAGGTTCTTATCTAACTTTTTAGAAGTATCTTGACGCGAGTAACTCGACACATTCGGTTTTCGATACGAAAGTTCCAGGAATTATAGACCGTCAACAGGCCTCAAGATCAATTAAGATGCAAAAGTTCAAAGAATCCATTTATTTAACAGAAATGGTTACACAAAATTCTTAAGGTGAGAATCGTGCCTTCCCCAATCAAGGCGATGGCTTTCAGACCATACAAGCAAGAGCGCTTACGCTAACGATCGATAAGGCAGAAAAGATTCATGCATACCTTCTCAGAATCAAAATGCGAGCTTTTTAGAGAAGGCTGAGACTATTTGTAATGTCATAAAGTTTTACTAAATGAATTTAGTTTTGCTAGAGACTACTTAGCTTTAAAGTTCTTGTATCGTGGCGGTTCACGTACTCAAACACATTCGTGAGGACTTATTACTGCATAAGTTTAATGGCGTTCAATCAGTCCACAATTTACTTGCCCCTATGCAGTTGTTCAATATTATCGATATGGCAGCAACCCACCTTCGAGCGACTTTTAGGCAAAATTGAATTTTTGGTTTTTTATGCACAAGGCGTTTTCCTCTATAACTTTGTCATTTGGAAAGCCCCGCTATTGGCTTTCCTACCATCGCTTTGTCGAGACCACTCAACGCGCTCGACCAAATTGCGAGCCGCTGAGTTAATCCAAACTCTTTCTATGCGAGAAACCGGCCTTGTGCATGTGCATTGATTTTTATCAATTTTTGCTTATCGGCACTACGCCGGCTTTGTCAAAATCGTCTATTTTGCCTTTTGGGTGCAATGCTTCGCTAAAATTTTATGCTCATACTTTAGAACAAGGCTTTCAATGACCATACCTCAATGGTCCATGTCTTTGGTTGAGGAATAAAAATGGAAAATATTTCAATATTTTTTTAAAGTACATTTTCGAAGTACTTTTTAAACTAGCTTCGTGGTACTTTTAAAAAATTAATCTTTAAGTCCAACTTTAGCGTACTTTTGAAAAATCAATTTTCAAGCCAAAGTTCGACGCAGTTTTGAAAAATTAATCTGCAAGTGAAATTTCGGCGTACTTTTGATAAATCGATTTTCAAGCCAAATTTCGACGCAGTTTTGAAAAATTAACCTGCAAGTGAAATTTTGGCGTACTTTCGATAAATCGATTTTCAAGCCAAACGACGCACTTTTAAGAATATTATTTTTCAAAGTCCAACTTTGTTGCACCTCTGAAAAAAGTATATTATTCAAAAATCCTTGCCATTATATACTTTCACTCTCATATCCTGAACCAAAACATATTTTCCTAAGTGAAAATTCGGTGTCTCTCCGAATTTTCACCTGGTCATTTCTGACGCCTTATAGAACTCATAACGGTCCTTATGGGCTGATCTGAGCCTCTACAGACTCTTAAAAATGTTCTTAAATTAAATTTTTGCCTAAGTTGAATTTTGATTCTGTCTTCAACTTAGGACGATTTTGAAGAGTTCTACAACATAATCATCGAACCCTACCTCGTAAGGGCCTTAGTGAAGCCGTGTTTATAATTAAGTATAATATTTGAGTATAAAAGCGTGGGGCGCTTTTCATATAATCTAATGATGTCTCTTCAGCGTTTTAATTATCGAACCTGTTCGAAAAGGCCCTTACGGGTTAGACATACAAAACAGGTTCGATGATTATTTTTTGCTTTTTAGTATTTAGTATTTATAAAAGCATGTTTTTTTAGTTTTTAAACCATTAATTTGTTTAATACACTCTTCATTA
The DNA here is from genome assembly GCA_936432065.2 of Rutpela maculata. NCBI lineage: Eukaryota > Metazoa > Arthropoda > Insecta > Coleoptera > Cerambycidae > Rutpela > Rutpela maculata. Next base: position 88,710,908 of record OW386287.2, on the reverse strand, counting down.
AAAAATTTATAACTCTTTTAAGTATTTACTTAAAAATTAAGCTTTTTGGAGTCGTATATTACGAATCTGGCCTCAAAATTGGCCTAAAAACAAAATGGCGTAGAAAGTCTATTATTTTTTTAATTATTTTTATTAGATGTCTGGGGTTTTTTGGGGTCGCTGATTACCGAGCTGATTACGAATTTGACATTAAAACTCAACCAAAACCAAAAATAGTGGATCCAAAATGGCGGAAGGTCATTTTTTTTATTCGGATTTTATGTCTTATATGGGGGTTTGTCGGGTCGGTGATCTCAAATGTTAAAAATCAAAAATGGAAAGCGATGTCTGAAAAATGGTGGAAACAAATGGTAGAAGAGTTAAATGAGTATTAAAGATATTAATATTTTAATCGATTTATTAAAATTAAAATCAAGAAAAAAATATTTAGTTTTTAATTTCCTCTTCCTCTACTTCTTCCATAGACACTACCCGGTCTTGAATGAAGGCAACTATTTCCGCCACATTTACCGCAAGTCGCCGAGCAATAAAGGCCACTTTTCCTACACCAACAAGCTGGACCGCAACCAGTTTTGCAGCTGTAAAAAGTAATTTTTAGGATGTTTTGTTGAGCTGGTTCTTCTGTCATCGGGATTGGATACTGAAATACTTTCCTGTATCATATTTCCAACCCCAATCTTCCGCTGAAATGTCTTGGTTTCCCAGCTACAACTGTATTTGCAAATATACGCGCTTTAAATGTTGTTTTGCTGCACCCATCGTAGCATCGTAGAGTGCAATGATGCTAAATTTATGGCTACTCATTAAAATAATTGTTAGGTTAGATTTTTTATTAAAATTGGACAGCTTAACAGCTGGCTTCCAACAAAAGTGTTTTCGCGGCGAGGAGCTGCTAAGCAATATGCAACTAGCGCCACCATCGGTGACTGTCTAAAGTTTTAGTGATAGTCAGCTTCCAAATACATGCGTCATTTATCGTCGGAACTCATTGAGGAAGGGCATCGTGTGATCAAACAAAATTATTGTTTTATCTGTACATTTTCATGTTTATGGAAATAAAATTTAGGTTAAATTGTTATATAAATTTTGTGAAATACAAAAAATCTAGTTCAGCAAGGAAACGAAAACGCGCCAGACTTCAACGTGTTTTAAAAAGAAAAACTGACACACGAACGTCTACCACCGCAACAAGGCGGAGAATAATTACGAGGCGGATATGAGTTAATTCAGATTCAGTGAATGACTTTTATTCATTTGTATTTGAATGCGTGTATTATCCAAAACTTAACGTTGCTGTGCAAGCTAAAATAGGGAGATAAAACAGAATTTGTTTACAAGTTTTTCTGGCAAAAGCGTGGGTTCGGAACATGAATTTCACTCAGATTTAAATTGCAGTGATTTTCATGAGTACGAATTGGTAAGAAGTGACTAACAGCTTATTATTAGTACCTATTAGAGGTGTTCACAATGACAGATTCAAATTACTTGTGCAGTTTCTCAGTGAGACTCATAAAAACGATCAAACTTAATGTTTCTAATAAAATTATCTTGGCATTCAAATAAAACTAATTATACCTTACTGTGCAGTAGCAGTGTTATTGGGATTGCACAGAACTTCAGCTTCAAAATTTATTTCTGTTTTGAGAGAGCTTGTCGGAAAAACTTGAGGCAAAGAAGCTCATATTATGCCTACAGCATTTAAATTACATTAAGTGTCATTTTAGATTGTTGTGAATTTCGAATTTAACAACCAAGTTCTACTGAAAATAGGATATATACACATTCCCATACTGGGTGATCTACCATGACATGCGGAAAATATATCAGTAGGTTGTCCCCACCGAAAGGAGTTAAAAAAATGAAATATTAAAAAAACATGACCAAAAAAAATTACCTTATTTTTTTGTAGAAATGCGCTGCCAATGACGTTAACTAATCTGACGTAACATGGTACAACCATAGCACTTCCCCTCTCCCTTTATCAGACTTGGGATTGACAGCAAAGCTGGAGAGGGTAGAAATGACTTTTTGGTTTTAATCAAATCACACTACAAAAATAGCAAAATACGTTGAAAAGACATTGACCTTATGCTAGTGAACTCTACAACAAGTAGATATGAGATATTTACTTAAACTCGTCGATGACACAAAAACACCAAAACTTTGACGGCACTTTGTACCTACCTGCCGGTGTCCTTATTGTTCGACCGAAAGCAAAAAATGCGGCACTTTAACCGTACGCGCCAGCTTAACTTTTTATGCCATTTAAGGAAATGTAAACATCTCCGAATATGTTCTTTCCCAAATAAGTTCACTACTCTATACTGACCACAGACAACTAACAGTAGCGTATCTTTGCAAATGTTAATGTAACAAAAATTACTAAATTGCCTCGGATCACTCTAATATTTTGCAGGAACTTTTCCACATAGAAAACTAGTACACCATTTTATTTTCCGCATGTCATGGTAAATCACTATGTATAAGGGAACATTTACAGCAAAATTAAATTTAGTTAGTTCCGAACGACGCATCGTTTCCGAGTTATAAGCGAAAAATCGAAAAAAAGGGACCTTTCCACCCCCCGCTCCTCCTGAAGCAGCGGGGCTAGGGGCGGGAACTTTTAGTATGTTTACCTGCAAACTATCTACAACACATTCCTGAAAAGGAAAATTCTCCCCCGCCCGCAATGTTCTCTACAACCCTTTCGTTGAGTGGATTAACTGTAATTAGCCAGTAATTAAAAAAAAATAATGTCAAATACTGTCTTTCGTTAAAATAGCTCTATCTAGATGCTCTAATTTTTTTGCGCGACATTAATGATTAAAAATTCAGAACTACGGATATTTTCTTTTATTGTGTAGAAGCAATATAAAGAGATAACTAAAAAAGGTGAAAAAAAATTGAATCGCCTTCAGACAAGATCGCTAAAAATTATGAAATAATCGTCGCTTTCGGCGACGTTATTAACTGAAAGACGGTGAAGTTTTATTTTATAATTTTTAGCGACCTTTTTTGAAGGCGGTTAATTTTTTTTTTTTTTTTTTCAAAAATATTTGCCTTCGGTGTATTACATATTCTATTACTTTCCCACAAACTCCTTTATAGTGACTTACATAGTTACGGCTAACAATATATCTTAAAATTGTGTAAAATTGCTTCAATTTGGATACAAACGTTGTATAAATTTTATAACAAATTAGTGTAAAAATAGAGAGAATTTTGTAACCAATGGAATTATTGCTCTGTATTTTGTGTATTTTTATCATAATACTACGTAGACAAGTCAAGCTGTGTTAGTGTTGAAATTAAAGTCAACAAAACGTACGTAACAATAAATGACAATGACAATTTTATCAACAAAACTTTTCAGCAAGCATCAGATGAAATTTCCCCTGGGGTGATTAAAAAGAAGCTTTGAATAAAGTTCCAATTTATTTAGAGAAATATATTCTTTATTGTAAAATATCGCAAACAGCACTTACTGATTTATTATTTGTTTGTGGCTCTATTTTCTTGTTTCTTGGTAGCTTTGTAAACGAGCCAGGAGATATCCTTTTCAAAAACGTAGTTTAAATTAAAATGAATTTCAATAGGTATGTATATGCATTTTCACTTTATAATTAAATATGATTCTTAATGTAATATAAATAAAAAATAAACTAGATATGAACTTTAAATTATTCGTCCGTTTTTGAAGTTTTGCATAATAATTGTTGAACATTTTATAGGATACTTCTACGCAGTTATTCGAAAATAAGTCATTTTTTGGATATAATTTTTAAGTTTCATTATCTCCCGATGATGCCAACTTGGTTAACTCAGTGGAAGTAAAATAGAGATAAATAAGCAATATGTCGAGCATATAGATCAAATGAAATACCTGGGTTTTGTAATTGATAGAGAACTAAAATTTGGAAGTTATATAGATTATATTTCGAAGAAAATTGCCAAAAATTTGGATTTTTAGGACGGGTAGCTCCCTATTTATCAACTCCAACAAAATTAACCGTTTACAATTCTCTGATATTGCCTCATTTTACTTATTGCTGCTTTGTACTATATGTTACTTGTACAAATTTTGATAGACTGCAGAAATTGCAAAACTACGCAATGAGAATAATATTGAAATGTGATATTATACTCTAGTATTCGGAATATATTGAATTTGCTAAATTGGCTCGATATTGAGAATTTTTACTTTGCTCAAACAATGATATAAAGAACGATGTACTGCCTGAATATTTAAAAGAGCTAATATTAGTTAACGAAATACATTCTTATCATACCAGGCCTGCCTTAAACTTTTATGTTTTATGTTTGTTGTTAGTATCTGAAGAGATAATATTTTAAAAGTACTTTCAGACTGATTTTTAACAATTTTGGCAATATCGCGGCCTTCTATGATTAAAACTAAAAATTAAAGAATCTATATTTTTTGGAAATCAAAATAATATTTGAGGATCAGATCAGATGTATTTTGGCCAGCAAATAAGCAAAAATATACAGGTTGTCCCATTTAAAAATTTGATTTCCATGTCAATTGCACCGAAATCGGAAGTTGGCCATTTTGGTTCTTTACATCGTATAATTGGAAACTTTATCCCATATCACTACACCAAATTTGAAAAAAATCCATTCTTCCGTTCAAGAGTTACAAGAGTGTCCCTATCGCCTGAGCCACCCAATTCAATTCAATTCAAAAAGGTTTTATTATAATTAATAATACAAAAGTGCACCTAAGTCAAGTCCCGATTCTTCAGAGCCAACCACACCACCACGGCGTGCAACGTCGTGGTAGATGGGTGGTCGGGTGAAACGGGTTTAACTCCGGCTTAAACGATAAATGGAGAAGTATAAAGTTAGAACTCCTGTTCTTTGGAACAAAAAACTTAAATCTAACAATTTGGCGAACTACAACTAAAATGAGTTTTAAAAACACTTAAAAATTACACTAAGGTTTTAGTTTGCACAGCACCGCGCACAGTTTTAAAAATTGGATTATTGATACGGGAAAAGACTTAATGAAAAAACCCGTTCGAGCCTATGACAGTATTCTTCCGATGGTCTGCCTGCCTTCGGAAAGATAGGGTGGAGAGGAAGTTGTGATTTAAAAAGTTTGATTTGCAAGAAGTTATTGGTCGAGAGGGGATTTTGAAACAGAACAAAAAGGGACAAAAGAACAGAAATTAACAAAATTAACAAAAAAGGTGACTAACGGAGGGAATAGAGAAGGGGTTACAGAGTAAAAGATGGTGAAATGGAAATTTTGGTATAGGAAAGATTTGGCTAGAGAGGTTGCCGAAAGATAGGCAACGCCTGGTATGGTAATGGGTGTTTCAGGTTGAAAAATATGGCACTATGCTGTCTGATTCGTGTAACGTCTCGGGTTAGCGAACTGTCGCCCAGTTTGAATTGATAGAATTTTTGCGATGTTTCTTGGACGAAGTACGCTAGTGGAGTTATGTCGTGGCAACGTGCATAGAGATCCCTGAGCCACCCGGTATATAGTACCTTTCCAAAGTATAATTTTATATTAATTGTAAAATTATGTTGATAATTATTTGACTCTACGTGGCTAATGGCAATTAGCTGAAGGCCATCAACCAAACAAAAAATATATGGATTATTATTATAGATCTTTTACTAAAACTGCAAATATCGCTGGTAAAATTCTTCATATCATTATGTTAGTCATCCAATTCTGGATAACATTCCAAACATCCGTCTGTCCGTCTGTGTCTTTCCGTCACATTTCATGCAAGCACTTACCTTAAAAAAGAGAAGTCCGATTGTATTGAAATTTGAAGAGTAAATTAGTCTTAGTCGGAGGAAGAATCCTTTGGTACAACGCAGCAATAAGTAAAATGAGGCAATATCAGAGAATTGTAAACGGTTAATTTTGTTGGAGTTGATAAATAGGGAGCTACCCGTCCTAAAAATCCAACTTTTTTGCCAATTTTCTTCGAAATATAATCCATATAATTTCCAAATTTTAGTTCTCTATCAATTACAAAACCCAGGTATTTCATTTGATCTATTTGCTCGACCTCATGCTCATTTATCTCTATTTTACTTCCACATTCAGTGGAAGTATAGTAACGACAAAAAAATTTTTTAAAATTTTTATTGTTCAAATAGGCTTAGAATGTCACGAAACGTCGAGATTTTAAGTTTGAACGAAAAAAATTTTCTGTCTGTCGGTCTGTCTGTAACTTTTTTTGTGCGCACGTTTACTCTAGAACCGTTTGAGATATTGACTTGAAATTTGGTACACATATGTACTTTAACGAGATCTAGAACTAGATTCTATTTTCATCTTGTTCCGTCGAAGGGTTGGGGGGTAAATTGGGGTAAATTTGGGGAAAATAGGTAAATCAAGCAGGTAAGAGTCCATAAAATTGGTATTTAGTATATACAAGAGAAGCTAAGGTTTCAAAAAAAATTTTGGCATTAGCCACCCCCATTACCACCCCCACCCCATTATTAAAGGGGATGAAAAAAAATTGTGATTTAGGGTGTGTACAAGAACCAGAAACCTCAAAATGTTTTTTTTCTTCATCCACCCCCACTACCACCCCCTATCACCACCCCACCCCGCTACCGATGTGGGGTATCGTTTTATGGGTTTTTGGGGTAGAGGATTTCAAATACATATTATATTATTAAAGTTCCATAAAAAATTTTTTCGTTGTGAGTGACTTAGATAAAAAATCTGGATGTGGAAGTAGTGATTCCTTGGGCAGCGGTTTTTAAATTTAACCCTCTAAATATATTAAACCAGTAATTATTACTTATAAACATCCCTTTGGATTTTAATTCATTTACTTTCAGCTTGTTATGACTAAATTTAGTAGTAAACATTTTAAGTTCTTTGTTCATAGTTGATATTAGTTCATTGAAATTATTATGGGCATAGTATATTAGGACGTTATCTGCAAAGAGATGAGTTTTACATTTATTTAGGACATTCCCTAAGTCGTTTATATATAATATAAATAAAAGTGGTCCAAGTACACTTCCTTGGGGAACTTCGAAGTTATTTATTTCTAATGACGATTTGGTCTTACCTACTCTTGTGCATTGACATCGGTTAGAAAGGTAGTTTTTAAACCACCTTAATACACTTCCAGTAAATCCACATTTTTCAAGTTTAAGTATTAATATATTTCGAATGCCCTTTTCAAATCTAATGTTATTTAATTAGATTAAATTACGAGGAAAATGATATGCATAATGTATATCTTCTCCTTTTACTAAATTTAAAATTAATTAAAGAATAATAATATTTTTTTATATTTTTTTAAAATCAAAATAATATTTAAGGGTCAGATCATATGTATTTTGGCCAACAGGATCCAAATATGCAAAAATATACAGATTGTCCCATTCAAAAATTTGATTTTTATGTAAATTGCATCGAAACCGGAAGTTGGCCGCTCTGGTTATTCACATCATATAATTGGAAATTTCATCCCATATCACTACACTAAATTTGAAAAAAATCCATTCGCCCATCCAAAAGTGTCCCTATCAGCTGAACCACTCGATATATCTCAGCGGTTTTCAAAAATTTTTAAGTAATTTGTCAGAGATGCAATAGGTTAAATGTAGATTTGGCTAAGAGAATATAATTTCTTTAAACAAACGTTTTATTACTTATTTAATAAAGTCGGCTATTGACACGACAATTTTATAGACGAGAGTCAAATAAATAAATTTTATGGTTAATTTAACTAACTACTTAATAAATTAGTTTATTATTCATGCATTACAACCAATAAAATAGATTTATTACAATAGCCTCCAAAGGACCACCGACACTATTCCGATTAAAGTTTGCAATTCTAGAGTAAAAAGACAATTCCGGGCTGCAGAAATCAAGTTTAGTGATATTTCACGAACTGTGTTTTAATATTCAATCACTGATATTAAATCGCTACAAAACTGTGACGTAAGCAACACCTTCTACTGCATAAATGAATACAATATTACACAAGCACGGCCTAAACTTTTTGACTTCATTTTTGCCTCGACTACATGTACAAGACGTACAACAAGAGATTTTATGCCTTAGGCATGTTACTTCATCTGTAAATAAACATCTACTCATTTTAACTGATTTCTCATGCATTGAAATCATAACACGTCACGTTTTACAATTAGTGATATGAAAAATTCACGGTAATGATTCGCAGTTTACTGAAAAATTACGATATTACATATCAAGTTTACACGGTCCCGGAAACCCCGGAATTTTGGGATCTATGACTATAAACTGAACGTGTAGACTCTACTATTGCACAAAAAAAAATAAATGACGATTGCTATTGACTGTCATCCAAAAAAAAAAACAGACCATGGTACCTGATCAAGAGGATTTACAAAGTCATCTTATTGTCAACGATGGCATACCGAGTTAAAAATGCGGAAACGACAAAAAGCCAATAGAAGACGTCTGACAAAAACTGAAAACGACATCGTCCAACTACTCGCAAAAAAATAGAACCAAAAGAACGACAGAAAACGTCAACATTAAGAAGAGGGAAAACAATAACAAAAGGGTTGGAACGTAAGCAATGGACTACTCGGAACATGTTCAAAGAAGGAACCCGAGAAATCCACTGAAAAAAAGCGTTAATACTGGACAGCAAACTAAAAATAGGAGACAACGCTACTCGCGAATGATAACAATAATTAAGAGGGTCATGAACAAACTAGGAAAGGATCAATCGCACTGGGAACGAACAGAAAGGGGAAAAAAGGAGTAAGTACAATAAAGAAATCGCAAGGATATATGCGCTACCGGAATCAAAAACGGAGGAAACAGAAGATAAGAAAAATAAACTCTAGAAGCAAAAACACAATGCGGCAACGCATCTCACGAACACCTACAGTGTCCATCCTATTCCTATTCCTATACAATGCACCATGTGATTCTCACGGCTACCAACAAGCATGACCCAAATCCAACTCAATGTTTCTACATTCTACATCTATAGCCAGCTCGGCTGTGTGTTTTTTGGGAGTGACATTAGTTTTGTTACATATTATCAATTTCCAATAGATGAAGTAAACCTCGTAGTAAACAAAAAGCACACCCTGAAAGTTTAGAATACATGCTGTCTCTTATTAACCTTCGATTTAAGACAGTATGACCATATTTTCGGAACAGTTTAGATCTAAATTGGCTTAAAATGAACCAAGCAGTAAATAGATCATGTGTACCAACTATTAAGCCAATAATAATTTCATGAAATCGAGGATGACTTAACTTGTCTTAATAGCTGACTATGAAGTCATAACAGCTTGAAGTTATAAGTATCTGTTCGTTACCTAGAATAATTTCCTAAGAGTACGATGATCTTGCGCGTTATTGTGCTGTGTTAAAAATTACCTAACACTTCCCTCAAAAATGCCTTAATATGCCATAAACAAATTGGTTGCAAATCTCTTAATTCTGCCCTTTTAAAACAACACAAATGAAGTTGCTGGCACATTTTCCAAAATTTTGAGCAAAATTATTACTTTAAGTAACTATAGATTCCAAATTACCATCACAATTGACCTATTGCAAATACCTACAAGTCTAACTTATCATTAAAAATTTATCCAGAAGCATATTGTCTTCTTTAGTCTTCGTTAGTATTTTGGCTCTCACTTGTATTGCTCTAGGACCGTTTTCTTCATGGGTAAAATCAGTAAATCTGCTTGATTACTAATATATAAACCTTATAACTTCAACTTGAGAGTGCAATTGTCATAATAAAATGAAGTTCAAACCATTTTACAAATTATTATAGTGATGAAGAAAATTGCTGGGTGTAAAAAACTTTGTAACATTGACGCAAGTGAATGTAATAAGCAAGTGGGAGTTTGTTTAAAAATATAAATTTACTCGAAGAAAATAACAACCCGGAATGATGATTTATATCATAATTATAATATTTTTGAGTGATGAATTTGAGTTAAGCTGTGTCCCAGAAGATATGTTTGATGAAAATAGCACGAGTCATTCTGTGGACACCCAGTAGCACTAATATTTTGGTCCTGCGGCAAATCCGTACACATCTCACGAATGTCATGAATATGACCAAACTGAGACATTTGACCTAGTGGTCAAAAAAATGCCTTAGTATATTGACGTTATGATTAAAAAACCAAACGTAATATAAAACCGTTCACTTGCTATTGTTCTAACGAATACAACTATATATGTTTTTTTCTTGTAAATTTCTGTTATACGTGAATATTGTAGTTTGTCAATGAAAATAGTTTCATTATTAGTGCATGGAATTTAACTATATAAAAAATTAAAGAAAAAAACCTATATATGGTTGTATTCCTTAGAACAATAGGAAGTATCTTAAACTATTTTAAGGATTATACCATTTATAATTTTTTAAATATTTATAATAAACCGAAAATAAACGCATATTTACCTCTCACTCTGCAAAATCCTATATTAATTAGGAAATATGGACTTCAAAGGAAATTTAATTTATAGGTTCATAATTGAAGATTATCATACTTTCAAGTCTCAGTTGCAACAGACTCGATATTTAATGTTACAATTTATTCAGCCATGATGAAAAATATGTTATTATTTTAAAATTAAAGATTAAATGAATTATGTAAAAAATATATTTTTAAAAAACTTAATATAAATTATTTTTTTGAACCCAACTGAACATCCCAATAAACACTAGCACGTATAAAGTACGTAAAATATACATTCCAATGGTTTAAAAATGGTCTTGGTATAATATATATTATATGTTTATGTTACCGGGTGGCCCAGCTGATAAGGACACTTGTAACTTTTTAATGAGCGAGTGAATTTTTTTTCAAATTTGATGTAGTCATGTGGGGTGAAATTTCCAATTATATGACGTAAAGAACCAAAATGGCCGTATTCCGGTTTCGATGAAATTGACATGAAAATCAAATTATTAAATGGGACAACCTATATATTTTTGCATATTTGCATCCTGCTGGCCAAAATACATATAATTTGATCCTCAAATATTATTTTGATTTTCAAAAAATTTGGATTAAAATTTTTTTTTATATAAATTTAATATAAAGAGAAGGTAGACATTATGCATACCATTTTTTTTCGTAATTTAAAGATCTAATTAAATAACTCCCATAGGAGTTCCATTTTAAAAAAAATTGTTTTCGTTGAAAAGTCAATATCGTTGAATTTAATGAAGGATAAATCGTGTTTAATGTTAGCATCTGAAGAGATAATATTTTAAAGGGGCTTACAAACCGATTTTAAACAATTTTGGCAAAATCGCGGCCTTCTATGATTAAAACAAAAAAATAAAAAATTTATATTTTTTGAAAATCAAAATAATATTTGAGGGTCAGATCATATGTATTTTGGCCAGCAAGATTTAAATATGCAAAAATATACAGGTTGTCCCATCTAAAAATTTGATTCTCATGTCAATTTCATCAAAACCGGAAGTTGGTCATTTTGGTTCTTTATATTAATTAGATCATTTATTATATTCGAAAATAGTTATCATTTTTGAGTTTTCTTGTTTATTTCAACTTTATTGATTTTGGGGACAATTTGCGGTAATTTTGCCTATGTTAGTTGCGGAAGGTACATTTCTTAGTTTTTGCACATCAAATTTCTATCATTTCGCCAAGTTGATATTCGCAACCAAGCACATGACCTAATATATAATTTCGACAGTTACTATGCCCCATTATTGTACATCAATGTTTCAAAAATCTTTGACAATGCCTGGGTACAATTCATTAAATTCCGAGTTGAAATAGTCTATTTTTACCTTTCAATATACTCGTTTAACCTACAAACTTTAGAATAAAGTAAACAAGTAATTTGTTTTGAAAAGATTAACAAAATTAAAAAGCAAGAGATTATCAGTAAGTAGGAGATACAGAACAAGCATCTAATTGATTCATTTTTATTTGCTTTCTAAATTTAACCTCTGTCACAGTTATATGCATTGAGTAATATTTTTTATCAAAATTAGGTTTATAGTATTAGACGTATCACATTGCACAAACCAACTGTTTTTGTTAATAATCATCATCATTTTATCAGTGCCGCCATTAATTACAATGAATGTTAATGTTATTTAATTGTTGTGCAGTACAAGTAGGGATTGCAATTTACCGTAAGTTTTAATAACCGGTAAATCGGTAAATAAAAATGTAAATAACCGGTTAACCGGTATTTACCGGTAATTTTTGGAATGGATGATTAGGGTGGCGAAAATGGCAATTGTCTTTTTCCATGTACAAAATTATCTAAATTTAACAAAAAACATTTTTATATACGTATATTTGATATAATGAACAAACAAAAGGTTTTTTATCAACAGTAAAATCACAAGAGCTTTTTTTATCGGATAAATTTCTCTTTGTAACGAAATAATTTTGCCAATCAATGATTTTATAAGAAAAACTGACATGAAAAAATCGCGAGACCGGAGGTCGAGCAATTTTGTCAAATGTCAGTTTTTCGAGCAAAATTACTGATTGGCAAAATTTTGAGTTAAAAAGAAATTTATCCATAAAAGAAAAGCTCGAGTGTTTTTTGGCAAGATAAATTAAAATTAACGACAGAATATGAATGTGAACGAACAACAATAATTTATTAAAAATAATTATAATTTTCACAAAACGACTCATATCGTACAGTATAGTTTCCACAATACTTAAAAATTATAGCTGACAGTACAGATTTCAAAATGACGTGCGACTACTGGTCTATTCTGCTTTTGAGAAACAGGCAATTTTATCGATGATAAAAAGCGATGCACCTTTTTTTATCGCTGTCAAAGTGACAAAAATGTGACTGTCAAATAGACTTTTTTACATAGGAGTTAATTTACCAGAAGGAAAAAATATAAATGAAATAAATTTAAATAAATAATTATTCTGTAAATAACAAAAATATCCACTTAAATAACAAAAATTATAAACATAAACTCAAATAGGGCATTTACTGAATATCTAATCTAAAAATACAATATTTTTTAAAAATAGCCTGTTAAAAGAGTTAGTTTTTCAAAGCTGTATCTGTTAATCGTGTGATATTTGTGCATAGAATACCACCAGCTGAAGATGTCCTTCCTCAATCGATATTGGTGGGTCGATAAGTTAATAAGAATTGGTAATAACATACTTCTAAATGTATTCTACGGATATTTGCGGCAGTGACATATTCAATTTTCTGTCGTAAGATATTGTCAATGTCTCTCTTGTATTTCTTAGGGCTTGGTATTTGAAGTTTACTTTTTATAATATTATTTATTTATTGTTAAAAGTGCTTGGTGTTGGGACAGTCACTCTGTATTTAGTGAATACTAGCCAGTGACATAAATAGAAACGTCGAATACGTGACATATCGTAAGTTCAGAATTTACCGAAATAACCGGTAAAAAATTAAAATAACCGGTAATTATCGTCATGTATTTTTTGTCCTAATAACCGGTTAACCGGTTAACCGGTTAACCGGTAATGCAATCCCTAAGTACAAGTTATGATTTAATATAAATGCTATTATGACTAGGGTTGGCTAACCCGAACTGGAACTGATACGTTGGAACAGGTCCAGTAGGTTGGACTAGTGGAACTGATCTCAACTAATAAATACAGCAGGTACGAATATTAGTCCGAGTACTCCGAGTCCGGCAGAACTTTTTAGAGACCCGGTGCGGCGCGCGCACTTTATAGACGTATGGACTGGTTAAACTAAACGAGTACGACTAGTACAGTACAAGACTACGAGTCCCTTTGCGCCAGTCCAGCCCACTGAGTACAGTTTGTATGCCGGTCCGCTCAGCCGTTCACCGTGCGAGTTGGTTAGCATGGACTAGGAACTGAAACTGATCTTTGGACTAGGTTCTTCTCTGGACTGGATTAGGTCCGAACTGATCCGTAAAAATATTCGGATCAGCCATCCCTAATTATGACTGGCTCTTTTGTCGGCGCACAGTGGGCCAGACTATAATATTAGCTGCGCAAAAATAACGGTTCAATCTAGACTAGCTTGAAATCCAAAGTATACATAACTCATTCAATAGGTAGTGGAGGTGGATGAAATTTAAAAAAATTGAGGCATTTCCTTCTTGTACACAATTTTATTTTTGTTACCCCCTTTAATAACGGGGTGAGGGTGGTAATGGGAGTGGCGGTGGTAATGAAGTGGGCCAAAAAATTTTTTGAGGCCTTAGCTTCTCTTATATATAATATTATATACCAATTTTATGGACTCCTACTTGCTTGATTTACCTATTGAGCCCCATCAATCCAATAAAAAACGATACAAAAATGTTTTGGTCAGCTGCAAAAAATTAAATTTAACTAAACCATCTGAGGAAGATTTACCATCACATTTGCAGGACACTGATTCGTTAAATGATTACTTTGTGTCTGAAATAAATACACAATCTACGGTAAATGATATTAGTTTAAATTCTTATAACAGTAATATATATTCAAGCATAAATGAACGTTTGTTTTAAACCTATTGAAGAATACAATGTGGCTAAGATAATAAATTCTATTAAAACTGACGGCAAAGGGGTAGATGGCCTCTCAATTTATGATATTAAATTTTTCATGCCATTTTGTCTTCCTGCAATAACACATATAATAAATTTTTCACTTTTACACGGTAAATATCCATCACTATGGAAAAAAGCCGTAGTAAAACCTATAGCTAAAAAAATAATCCTGTAAATTTCAAAGATCTAAGGCCGATTAGTTTACTCTGTGCGATATCAAAAATAATTGAGAGGCATGTACATAACCAAATCTATGAATATCTGCAAAAAAATCGGCAGCTACTGGAAGCGGCTGGAACCTCCCCACCCGGTGAATCTTTGAAGCCGAAAAGAGCACTAAACAGTATGAACGATCTCATTTAATTATATTTATTAAGTTGAAATATTTTTTTCGTATTAAATCAGAAAAAAGTCTTGCGTTCGGTGGGATTTGGACCTAAGAACTTGAGTGTTAAATTTATAGTCTGCACAACATTAATATTTTATTCAATGTTTTTAATACAAATATATGCTTCATCGGATCCTAGCCCGGGGCCAGCCAGACAACCACGGTGAACACCGTCGTGGCGAGTGTGAGGCTGGACGGGGTAGGTCCGGTTTGAGTTGAAGAAAAATAGAAAAGTAGCTCCTGTCTTCTGTAGGCAGGCTTAAAGACTAGGTTAAAATTATAATGTGTCCACTAGGTCCTAAAATTAATATAAAAATAAACACAATTCTATAAAAACGTTCGTAGGCAAGAGCACTTAATAATTTTGATTATTGATACGGGAAACAACTTAACGAAAAAACGTGTTCGTTGGTAACGGGATGGATGGCAGGGATGGCCATCTTTGGAAAAAAACATATAACTCTTGGTGGACAGCTTCCCTGTCAGATGTAGCCAGGGTAGTGTTCATGGTGGATCGTTTAAGTTTGAGTTGGTATATTTTGTTTTATCTTTTGGCCTCGACCAATTTTTCACTAAATCGGTCGGGGAAGTGATAGCTGTCAAATTATTGGTTCCAATGTTTCTCTGGGGAATTTGATTTTTGAAAAATGTTTAGGTTGGTACCAATGTCTTAAATTGTTTTTAGGTTATGTAGTACTATTTTTAGGTTATGTTGCTGGAAGAATTACCGGCGGGATGCCGGAAGTACCGGAAATAGTTTTTAAAATATAATGTCACTGTCATTTTTAAAGTTTTATTGGAAACAACTCACCGAAAGCGTTCAGGTGGGGTTGCTTACACTTGTAGGGCTTGTAAGTGGTTCAGGATGGCCTCTCACACCATCCGTGGGCTTTATAAACGTCGAAAAAACTTGCAATCTCTCGATGCACTTGACACGTCAAAAATACTCAGCATACAGTCTGCACGCTTTAACACACTAGCAGAGAACTTATACCACAAATGGACCCGTAGTATTTTTTGGGAATTTTCCTTTGAGTCCATTTAATAAAATTTGACATTTTTCTGAAAATTTGACATTTTTCTGAAGTGACATTTTTCCGAAACTTTGACATTTTTTCGAAAATTTGACATTTTTCTGAAGTGACATTACTCCGAAAATTTGACATTTTTCAAACATTTGACATTTTTCTGAAAGGTGACATTTCTTCGAAAATTTGACGTTTTTTCGAAAATTTGAGATTTTCCTGAAACGGGACATTTTTCCGAAAATTTGACATTTTCCTGAATTTTTGACATTTTTCTGAAAAGTGACATTTCTCTGAAAATTTGACATATTTTCGAAAATTTGACATTTTTCTGAAGTGACATTACTCCGAAAATTTGACAATTTTCAAACATTTGGAATTTTTCTGAAAGGTGACATTTCTTCGAAAATTTGACGTTTTTTTCGAAAATTTGACATTTTTCTGAAAAGTGACATTTCTCCGAAAATTTGACGTTTTCCTGAAAATTTGACATTTTTTAAAAATCTGACATTTTTCTGAAAAGTGACATTTCTCCGAAAATTTGATATTTCTTGGAAATTAAAAAAAAAAATTTCATGACTCGTCTTGTAAAAATATTTTTTTGATATCATCATCAGTTGCCTGTTATAAGAATTTTATGCTTTTACGACGTCATCAGAACGTAGGTGTATTTTTAATTCACTGGTATTACATCCATCTACAATATTTCCACCTACGTTTCAAACTTTAATTGGATGTTTCCAATAGTTAAGTCGATATCTGCACCAGTTTCTAAGAATCTTTCTTATTTGTGACGTCATGTGACGTAGGTGTATTATTAATTCACTCGTAATCCGTCCGTCTACAATATTTATACCTACGTTTCAAATTTCAGTTCGATATCTTCAACCGTTCCCGAGTTATCAGCCGAAATCACTGAACACCTTTGTCATTGTTAGAATATGACCCTGTACATTGCACTGCTTTGAGGACAAAACAAGTGAAATTTTTGTTTTTTAATTTTTTTCACGGAAACCAAATCGAAAAAGTGCAAGTGTGATATATTGTTGAAATCGGAATTTTTACTGCTTTTCAATGGTTCAATTACAAATTGTAAGCAATCATCAAATAAACAACTTGTTGTGCCAAAACGGCACTAAACGTAATCCGATCTCAACCAAAACCTTTTCAGATCTTCTGGAGCACTAAAGAAACCCTCATGCAAAGTTTCATCCAAATCCGTTTAGTAGCTTCACCGCTATCGTGCTAACATACACACACAAACACATACACACACACAGACATTTTTCAAAAACAACTTTTTTGGGTTCCTGGGACCTCAAAACGTAAAGATTTGATGTTATCTCAATTTTCGATTTTGGACTAATTGTAGTAATCTCCCACAATTTTATTGTGGGGAGGTTAAAAATAAATTATTGTCGACAGTCAGGGTTCAAAAAAAAATCATAGTACAACTACAGAATTAGCACACATAGTTGATGATGTTATCAGAGAAATAGACAATGGAAAGTGCGCTTGTCTGGTACTGCTGGATTTCTCAAAAGCTTTTGACAATTCACTACTGCTATCAAAATCACACTATTTTGGATTTTCAGACATTTCACTGCAGTAAATGTCAACCTATCTTAAAGAACGTAGTCAGTGTGTTGTTATAATCAAATGTCTCAATTTAAAAATTTAAAGGCAGGTGTGCCACAAGGATCAATCCTAGGGCCACTACTGTTTTCACTATATATTTCAGATATACCTGAAGTTATTAAAAATACCACTCTCCATCATAACACATAACATAACATAAACACACCACAGATAGTAGACAACCCCCAAATCCAAAGCCAAGACTGTCCGGAAGGGGGTTACACATTCGGAAAAACGCAGACATACATCCACACCCACCGGTGTTGCCAATACCGGGGCTGGGGGTAGCGCGGTAGCGAGTCGATCAGCGTATTCGCCACTCAATACGCCTTAACCGATTGAGCTACCGTGCCGGATCAATATGACTATGATTCGCAAATTTATTGTTCATTCGATCTAGCAGATAATAACTCTATACAAGTTAAGATCAATCAACATTTAAATAATACAGGGTCAGCCACTTAAAACTCCCCAGACTCATAACTTCCGTATTTTTTAAGCTACGACCATGTTCGGTACATCAAATTATAGATATTTTTAAGGCCTTTAAATATGCACACAGTGATTTAAAACAAAATTGAAAAAATTATTACGAAAAACAAATTAATTTCCTTGAATATTTTTTCCCCCACCCTGTATATGAACTGTGTTAATGTTTTCTTATAAAGGTTTTAATTAGCTTCAATTTATGTTATTACGTCATATTTGAAATTCTTATTGGTTTTAGAGAAAGAAATTAAAAACACTCCTTCCGATTCCAAACTGATTTTTTTTTAAATAACTGAAAAAATGTATATGTATAATAATTGTACGCTTTATTTGTAAAAGACATATCACAAACAATACTCAACGTAACAAGACAGCAACAAGAAACAAAAGAAACAAATATTATTAAAATTTCCTAAATAGGAAATTGCAAAATTCTTATCTAAAAAAATTTTTTTTTTTTTGAATAACATAAATTGAAGCTAATTAAAACCTTTGTAAGAAAACATTAACACAGTTCATGTACAGGGTGAGGGGAAAAAATATTCAAGGAAATTAATTTTTTTTTTTCGTGATAATTTTTTCAAAAATTTTTTTTAAATCACTCTGTATGCACATTTAAAGGCCTTAAAAATATCTACAATTTGATGTGCCGAACATGGTCGTAGCTTAAAAAATAAGGAAGTTACGAGTCTGGGGAGTTTTAAGTGGCGGACCCTGTATATATAAATATTATTAAATATGCATATGACCATAACCTAAAATTGAATGCATCCAAATCACAAGTCATTTCAATAGGAACAGTGCTAATGAATAAAAAATTTCAATCAATGAATTTAAGTTTTAAAATGAATAATGAAATAATTCCAATGGTCAATGAAGCAAAAAATTTTGGCGTAACTCTTGATTCATTCCTGCAGTTGGAAAGTCATATTAAAAATAAAATAAAGCTGGCATATTGTCGTCTAAAAAAGTTATACCATTTAAAACATAATATTCCTTAAAGATGTAAACAAATATTTTGTAATTCGTTAATATTATCTCTACTTGATTATGGAGATGTGGTTTATGGTAATACGCTGTCTTTTTTAATGAAACATGCCATACAAAAAGTTCAAAATTCTTGTATGAGGTACATTTATAATATTCCCTTCCGCAATCACATCACCCCATATCTAAATGAGCATAAAATTTTAAATATGGAAAAAGGAAGACTACATCACATGTATTGTTTCATATGGAAGATCATTAAAACAAATGAGCCAACTTATTTAAGTTCTAAATTAATTACACATAATCACGCTCATGATACCAGAAACGTAACCAACTTTGTAATAGTCCCTCACAGGACGGCTATTTTTCAAAAGTCATACACGTATATTGCAGCCCATTTATGGAATGAACTCTCAGATGAAATAAAAGTTGAAAAACAAAAATTTTTCAAAATATATTGAAACTCAATTGTTGCTAATCCAACGGCAATAGTTCTGTGGTGACCCCTGTATTTTCAGTTCTTTATAGGTTGTGTAGGATATTTATCAGAGACTTTTGTGCAGAGACCTCGCTTGATTTTTTTAAACGGATGCAAATTATGCACTTTAGGATGCGTTTAATGGCTACAATTGGCCCATAAAGGGTCTTAAATGACCCAATATGTTACTTAAGGCTTGTATAATACTAAAACAAACCATCTTTCTCAAATTTTTATGAATCTTAAATGAATATCTTTGAAAAACCCTTGAAAAATGCACAAAAACAGCAAAAACTGCACCTTTTTCGCATAATTATGCATTTTTAGGTACTTTCCCCGTCATTCTGTGCGTACGGACTATGATTTTTCAAGTTTTTATACATAAAAGATTGTAATGAAGCATATTTTAAACCCCAATAAACCATTTATATTTACCAAAAATAAATATGTTTCTGTGAATTATTTAATAAAAATTACCAGGCTGTGAAAAATAATTATATCACCGCATAAACTATTAGGCCCCACCAGGCCCAACCGAAACTGAAAATGCATACTAAACCGTGATCTCCGCAGATAGCCTTCAGTTGCTACCAGTGAACACCAGCGAGCAGAAGTGCCTTCTCCAGGGAAACCGCCAGCAGACGTAAGTTAATATTTGAATTATATTTCCGCGACACTGTACTAAGTTGCGCCTACGTCAATCAATATCCACGCGCACTGTTCCCCCGTCATTACCGCGAATAGAGGGGATAGTGGACTAGATACCCGATGCGCTGAGAGCAGACAGTCAGTTCCTCACGAGCTCCAACAGCGACCAGACGTGCCCACTGCAGCCAGCTTCGGAAATAAGTAAGTAAAGTAAGTAAGTGAAATTTTTCTAAGACCGGGAGACAGAAAATTATGGTAAAGTCCGCGATTTCTGACTTGTAAAATATTTTTCATTTAACCGTTTCACCTGAAAATAATACAAGTATTCATTTACCGCTACGCACCGTGTCTGCACATTTCTCCCCTCTACCGGCTTGTTGAAAGAGGAAAGTATTTATTAAAACTTGCGATATCAAACAGTCGTGGTCGGCCGCTCCACGACTCTAGACGCGTCCAGCAGTAAGCAGGAGCCCCACCAACTGTACAAGTTTGACCCTTAAAATAATTAATTTTGCTGCTTTGTTTGATAACTGCTTGTTTCTTCCTGGTATTTAATGACAACCCGTAACCTGATTAACTCGGCAATTCACTCCTTTAACCTGTCATTGTCTGTCAAACTGTACGTCACCGCCATTTTTACCGTCATATCGCTGCTTCACTCCTGCTTACCTTAGTAACGTCACTGTATCGCATGGTAGCACTTACCGTAATCATCAGCACGTCACAGCCTGGGTTTGCTCTTTTGTGCGTTATGAATGTACTGTATATATTAAACTAGTTAAGCTGTAAATAGTTTCGTTATCACTGTAACTTATAGGAAATAAATAGATATTTTGTTTTACCGAATTCTGTGTTTTACTGCTGTTTGTGTAACAGTCCAATTTTCCCAAATTGACCCACTGGAAGTTACTGTTTTCTCCACTGTAGCTATCCCAGCCCTACTGTAACAGGCTGTGTTAAGAGGCTAGTGTGGGACCTTTGCCCCACGTAAAAAACTGTAAAGGTGGCGCCCGAGTAACCGAACCGTTGCTAAGGTGCCAAAAGTGACCACTTTCCGGCCTCACCGGAAAGTATACGTCACAAGATGCATTCTATGCAATAAAATCTTTTGAAGATAAAACTTCTTGAAAATCACCTTTTTTTTTATTAATTCCAACGGCCTAATATTTAGTCTAGCTTCTTAATAAGCGACGCCCACCAAATATTTTAAAAAGTAGTACGTGTGTATATTATATAAATAATATAAACTAGATCATAACTTTTTAAAAAACAACTATTGAAAGAAGTGGTATTTACAAAGAAGACTGGAAATTAGAAGACCTTTTTCATTGATGTAATAGAATTGGTGTGTAGCTGAAAAAAAAATGTTTAAAGCGTTTAAAGAGTGAATATTTATTTATTTTCTTACCCTAATTTTGAGTGGCAGGTAGTAAAAATATAACACTTTAAACAGAATATAATTTTCTCCGGTAGTTCACAAGAAAAACACATTTCCCTTGATAAAAGGATCACCCTGTACTAATATAAAAAAACATATATACGGGTCGAATTGAGAACCTTCTCCTTTTAAGTCGATTAATTAGTTATATCAATCAGTCAAACTCAGTCATATCAGTCAAACTTAGTAGAGAGAACCACACAATTATCAAATTTTGTGGTATACAGGGTGTCCATATCGTTTTATATCGAAAACAGGAAAAATACATTACATTTATACATTATAATATTCGTTGCGCGTCAGTGTTGTGTGCACTAGATACTTATACAGGGTGTCCGGAAATTCTGTCGCCATATTTTAAGATTATTAAGATTAGATTGGGTACAAACAAATATTTAAAAATGTTCCCATGAACATAGGTCCGCAAATACTTCTTAAGGGCGCTAGCCCTTTGAAGATGGCGCACATAAAGTAGATTTTATTTAATTTCTTCAGATTCACTTTGAGTCCAGATATGCATTTTGATATGTAAACTACCACTATTAGGGGCTATCTCAAGCCATCATCGGCAACCTACTTTCATGTCCAATGGCGTACCAACAGGCATTTCACTGAATTATTTATCTACATTTTTCTTATTATGCCATTTTCTAATACATTGTATTGATATTATAATTCTTTGATAGTTTTAATGTGAATTAGCTAAATGTAACTAACTAAAATATTTTTATAATTGATGATTTTTAATTTTCTAGATCATATCATTCTCCATTGCAATATATCGAAAAATATTCATTCAAATGTAAAAAAGGAGAACCTTTAAAACCAGGTATCACTACCTCTGCTCCCATTTAAAATTTTTGAAGGGGTTGCTTTCCCCACCCTGTAATATCAACACGTGTATATGCTTCAAAGCGTTCAGAAATAAAACCATTAGACAACTACTGTGTTAATTCAATTACATATTGACAAATTAATGTCTAAAAACTGGACTTACGAACTAATTAGAACATTTCTATTTATAAAACAATATATTTTATAATATTATATTTGATCACTGTCAAGTTGTTCAATTCAAGGCAAACTAAATATTTACCTGAATATACATACATTTCATGGGACAGCAATTTTAATAAAAAGTGTCATTAAAATTAAACATTATTCCCATTAAATTTATCTAAATTATTTATTTATTTATTTGCTTCCCTAATGTATATTCAACAGTTGTTTTAATATGCATCATTTTATTACGAAACAAAAAGAATGCTTTAAATAGCAAATGAAAATTTATTTTATGTTACCGAATTTGTATATGCATAAATATTATGTGCCATGTTGCCAAATATTATTTTAAAAAACCATTGAGAGAAGAATACGACACAACTAGATACAAAACATTTTGTTGTTCTCTATAATTGTTTACTTGTAGCATATTCATAATTGCTTACTTTTTCTTTCAATATATTTAGACCTTGTATTAAAATCTTCTGCCTTGTTGAGCATGTTCAGAAAAATAGGGAACAACTTGTTTTAGCTGATATGACCCTACACTGTAAAAAGTCAGGGTAAATTCACAATGCATTTACATTGAATATTGATGTGAATTTGACGGACATTTTTACATAAAATCTGTAAATATAATAATTTTGGAAAACATAGTGTAAAAACACTGGAATGTGTATTTTTACATATGTATTACAGAAATAAATGTGATTATACTATAAAAATACTATAAAATTCACATCATTCCTTAAATTGACATCTAATTTTACATTAAATAATCATGCTGTTTTACAGTACTTCTATACTTCACTTGTAACTTTCCAACCTATATTGCTGGCAACAAGTAACCCATTTTACCTACCGGAATTTTGTAGTATTTCTTTTTACAGTGCAGAGCTATTGATCAGCCAAAATCAGAAATACCCTAACCAATTTAACTCTTGTCCCACATCCTACACAGTAGCTGCCAGTAGCAATTATCCCACTCCGGGCCTTGTCGGCTCTAACAACCCTGAAATCTCCAACAACCCTGAAATGGAGGAAGATGGTAGCCCACTTGTCACTGGCACACCCTATCCTGATGTACCAGTGCGGGATTTATTTTTCCTGAGGATAATTGCTTTGTTTCCAGAAAGACTCAATTTTCCTATGTTTTTGTTGGGTTTTTGGTTTATATTTTTAACCCCCGACCCAAAAAGAGGAGTGTTATAAGTTTAACGCGTATGTTTGTATGTCTGTCTGTCTGTGGCTTCATATCTCTTCAACGAGTGATCCGATTTTGATGCACTTTTTTTATTTGAAAGAGTATTTTGTCGAGAAGGTTTTTGCCATATTACAATAGATTTTGATGTTTGGTCGCCATCTTGATTACAAGCTTTTATTTAACTTGCCTTGTTCTTGTGGGTTAAATCTTGCAACTGAATTTTAAAATAGTTATCCTCAACCGATTGAGCTGAAATTTTGCATACACGTTTAGTTTGGATGACAATGCATGGTTAGCTAAGTGACGTCATTCCAAATCCAATATGGCGGACTCCCAAAGATGGCGGACCAGTTATCTTTTATGCGCCCCCATGATATGGGTATCAAATGAAAGGGTTTGCTGAGAGGAATACGAAAATAAAATGACGTCACACCAAATTCAATATGGCGGACGCCCCAAGATGGCGGACAAAATTTTTTAGTTTTAATACTATAATTTGATCGTATAGTGTATTCGCTCATACGTTGCATTCTAAGAAATGGTGAAGGATCCGGTTTAAACTAAGTTTTATATCGTATATGAATGACGCAATGAATATACACTTCTCCAAGAAATTAACGCACCACCAAAAAATAACCAAAAGTTTGAAGTTAGTTAATTTTTAACCCCCTACCCAAAAAGATAATAAGATATAAGTTAGACGCGTATGTTTGTCTGTCTGTCTGTGGCTTCATATCTCTTCAACGGGTGATCCGATTTTGAAAGAGTATTTTGTCGAGAAGGTTTTAGGCCATATTAGATTTTGATGTTTGGTCGCCATCTTGAATTCGCCATGTTGAACTTCTCTAGAAATTGTCCGATTGAAGTAAAATTGAAAGCGTGCAGACAATTATGGTAGCCGAATAGATTTCGGCCTCATTTTGATTCGGTCATATGAAACTGGTACGATTAGATACATTGATCGGGAGTTTTTAAAAATTTTCCATTTTTTAACCCCAAAAAGAAGGGTGTTATAAGTTTGACTCGTATGTTTGTATGTTTGCCTGTCTGTCTGTGGCTTTATATCTCTTTAACGGGAGATCCGATTTTGATGCAGTTTTTATTAAAATTAAATATAACACATAAATATATTTATAATAGAGCCGGTCTTGTAGACCGTGTGCGACTAGTAGAATACAAAATTGGACCGCGTCGGCTTAAAGGTTAAAAATTTCTGTATGGGACTCGTGATATAATAATAATACGCTATGTTGTATGTATATGCTTAGTTTAAAAAGTATAAAATAATTACGAATTTTAAAAAAACCCCGACACAAAAATATCGACTAAATAACTAATTAAAAAAAATAAATAAATAACAACTTTAAAAATTATGAAATAATTTTGATTCCATATACGAACTCTTATGATTTATTTAAATCCAGCTTACATTTTCTTTATGTCCTCGAGATTTGCACAAGAAAGCATGAATATGTCGGGGGCTGCTATAAAGTCGAACTACTAAATAATTATATTATTCAAAACAGCAGCTCCCGATATATTCATACGTATAAGAAAGCAAATCTCGTGGACATAAAGAAAATGTAAGCTGGATTTAAATAAATCATAAGAGTTCGTATATGGAATCAAAATTATTTCATAATTTTTAAAGTTGCGGTAATTTATTTTTTTTTATATTAATTATTTAGTCGATATTTTTGTGTCGGGGGTTTTTTAAATTTGTAATTTAATTTTATTTCAAATAAGCCAGTATCTTTAATCATCCGATTATTAGTAGTAGATAAGTTGAAACTTCGTGAAAGTGCTTCAAAAAGTGCATATTTTGACGCACAAGATATTTTTGGGCGCAAATATTTTTTTCGTAATCAGGTGGTCATAATACACAAAAATCAACAATAAAAGTTCAGGTGGAATGTTGTCGTCGAATGAAATTAAATTAAATCAATTCGACTGTACTATAAGCAAATGAATTGAAAAGTTTTTGCTTATTTTTTTGTTTAGATAATCATTGAAAATGGTAATTTTTACTATATGGACTCCTCAGCCCGCAAGTCCAACTCACATTTGACAGGAGTTTTTTCACCTAATAACACTTCCAGACATCAGAACGCAGAAGACAGCAATTTAAGACATAAAATATCCCAAAATACTTAAAGATGATATTAAAATTTGGTCTATTGCACTTCTGTAAAAACAAAAAAAGAGAAACGAAAATTTACCCTATTATTCCAATAAGACGACCAACACCCAAATTCAGAAGTACAGAAAAATTAATACAAAAATATTTACTCTTTTGTGACTCCTACTAAATAAATAAAATAAATGTTTCTTTAAACCTCCTACCGTTTGACTTTCACTAACTATATAATAAACAATCACCCGTATAATTGGACGATCGGGATACTTTTAACTTGTGTTTGTCTTTTTAATACCGGTCAAGGGCATGCAGACATCTTTCGCCACCGCATCGTGTAAATCTAAATCCTCAGACTGGTGGTTTTTATAAAATGGAAGAACTTCTAAATATAACTAGCCTGAAGCTTACATAATTTTATGAACAATAATAGAAAAAATTAAATGTAAAACAAACTATTTAAAAACAAGCTTTTATTATTATTTAGGTGTACTAAAACGAAAAAATAAGTTATGATGAATTAATTGCCTTAAAAACTTGTCGCGTAAATAGAAAAAAGTCATAGTTGAAAATTTGGCCATATTTGGCGATGGCGCCGCATAAAAGGATCTTCTAGCATGATAACCATATTATGAAATGTGCCCCAGAACCGAATATGACAACCATAATTTTGTTCAATAGGTTATCCATCGATTTATACTATTGTTTGTATAGTTTGACTTCCACATCCAGTGGTGAAATTTTTTATTGTTATCTAGAATGTCATGAAACGTCGAGATTTTAAGTTTGAGCGAAAACAAATTTCTGTCTCTGTCTGTGTAACTTTTTTTTGTGCGCACGATTACTCTGGAACTGTTTAAGATATTGACTTGAAATTTGGTACAGGTATGTACTTTAACGGGATCTGGAAGTAGATTATATTTTCATCTTATTCCGTCGAAGGTTATCCAAGGGGTAAATTGAAATAAATAGGGGGTAAATAGACAAATCAAGCAGGGAAGAGTCCATAAAATTGGCATTTAGTACAAGAGAAGCTAAGGTCTCAAAAAATGTTTACCCCCATTACCACCCCCACCACCCCAATATTAAAGGGTATGAAAAAAAATTGTGATTTAGTGTGTGTACAAGTACCAAAAATTTACTCACCTATCTCTCATAGCATTACTGAGTAACATTGAAAGATATGTATTTCAAGATGTGTTTTTTAAACTTTTTAACCTCTCCACAAAATTGTGGGAGGTTACTAAAATTAGTGCAAAATCGAAAATTAAGATAATATCAAATCTTTACGCTTTGGGGTTCCACGAAAAAGTGGTTTTTGAAAAATGTCTGTGTGTGTGCGTATGTGTGTTAGCACGATAGCGACGAAAATACTAAACGGATTTGGATGAAACTTTGCGTGAGGGTTTCTTTAGTGCTCCAGAAGATCTGAAAAGGTTTTGGTTGAGATCGGATTGCGTTTGGTGCCGTTTTGACACAACAAGTTGTTTATTTTATGATTACTTACAATTTGTAATAGAACCATTGAAAAGCAGTAAAAATTCCGATTTCAACGATATATCACACCGCACGTTTTCGATTTGGTTTCCGTGAAAAACAAATTAAATTAAAAAACAAAGCAAGTTGAGATCGTATTACGTTTAGTGCCGTTATGGCACACAATTTAGTGCTCTTTTCAGCTTTAAAGATCCACTGGTTGGGGAGGTTCCAGCCGCCTGCAGTAGCTACCGATTTTCTTTTCTCTGAATCTAATAGAGATAAAGTGATGATCCAAAAACGTTATTACAAGGAGTATTATGAAGGATATTAAATATATTTTTTCAATTAATCTTCAATCTCTCTTAAATTTTTTTCAATGGTGATTTTTAAAGGGTTTCATCAGAGTGACCACCTTAGAAAAATTCTTAAATATAGCAAATATATGCAGATAAACTGGTAACAGTTTGATCAAAATCAGACTGCTACAACATAGCAAAAAATAAATAAATGTCTATTTTTCCGTGGTTTCGCCCGCTCTACAGGTTATAATTATTCGATTTAAATAATAAATACTAGCTATATGTATATTTTTTATTAATCATCATCCCCATCATAATTTATAACAATGCACTATCTGCACCAGTGCAAGTGTATCTCCCTTCAACTTACGTATAGCCTCACTCGGTCTCCTTCTATTACCTGCACTGGTGCAGATAGTCAATGGCTTTCCGCCCATGTGTGTTTACAGGCGCCAGGGCATCAGGAGCGCTCGAGCCTATTTTGTGCCCCCAGCTCATAAAAA
Organism: Rutpela maculata; assembly: GCA_936432065.2. NCBI lineage: Eukaryota > Metazoa > Arthropoda > Insecta > Coleoptera > Cerambycidae > Rutpela > Rutpela maculata. The sequence continues at coordinate 88,682,638 of OW386287.2, read as the reverse complement.
AGTCATCATCCCCCCCCTCGCCAAAATATTCTTTTTTCATTTTTCCCCCTCCCGCTCCACCAATTTTCATAAAGAAGCGCTTCATAGATTTCGCACACAAGCGCTGCCAAGGGTCGGCACGGCCCTGCAGATAGTGCAGGGTTTTTGAACAAACCTAGAGATGCACTGCCTTTCTCGAATATTTTTGACAATTTCTACTGGCTTAATTGTTCCAAAGAGATACGTAGCATAAGATAAGTAATATATTATGGCTGACACACGTGAACAACAGCCCACTTCTATTGCCAGTAAAGACAATCACAAGTATAGCGCTTGATGCTGATATAGCTATTACCGTGGAGAAGATAATCAACATAATAAGAACAATAAAACTGGCAGTTTTTGTGCCGTGATTTAACTTCAACTGTAAGTATATTTGTAGATTCTTTCACATATTGTATTTCAGGATTGTTTGGTTCGATGATTAATTCAGCCAAATGTTGAACGGTCTGAGACAATTGGTAAGAGGTGGTAATAGTATGGTGGTAGTAGTCTTTACTGATTGAGCATATGTCCTGGAAACTTTCCGTTTTGAAAACTCCGAAAGTTTCCATGAAGTTTTCCTTGTAACTTTCCATTGGGTATATTGATAGCCTATTTTATGGTGAAATCTGATTGGTGATGATGCAAGCTTCATTTTGATACCAAATAAGTGAATACAATTATATTATTTGCATGACTTTTACAGACTTTTATCAAATATGGAAAGTTCCTCGACTTATCTCTGATATTTACTATCTTTCCGCTTTAAACTCGCCGCCTGAAAAGACTTTGAAACTTTTTTCGTCACGTTCACTATTGTGTCATCCGATAACGGTTGCTCGCAAATGAAACAATTTAAAGTCACATCAACCATGTTTAAAATATTATGAGAAAACAGTTCACATGCGAAACAAAACGTTTTTTAAAGCAATGAAAACAATAAACAATATAAAGTGAGGATAAAACGCCTAAAAAACTGCGATCGCGATCAACAGGTTGTTATCAATTCTCGAGCAGCATACAGGTGTCATAGGTCGGGGGAAAAGGGAAGGGCCACTTGACAACAGCATGCTAGCTCGAGGGGCGTGGCAGGGGAGGGAAGATCGAAAAACGAAAGAGCAACTATGGAGCTGCCGTATGATACCTAAATGCACGCGCGGCGCCGAGGTGCATGTTTCGGGACCCACTCGCTCCCCTCTCGTTCATCGTACGTCAAAATGTCAAAGGACTTTTTTTTGTTGTAAATTTTGTTTACTTTCTGAATGTCTGGGTATTTTTTCTCTAAAACGAAAAAAAAAACGATAAAAAAGTCAAAAACCAATTTTTGAGTTTTTTTTTTCTTTAAATTTGAGAGTTGCGGGGGGAATTTTTGGTGGGAAGTTGAAAATTCGGATTCAGCGCTCCAAAAAACGTAAAGTAAGCCTATTTCTAGAACCACCATGAATTTTTGCAGGTAAAATTCTCTAATGCCTGAATTATTAGAGTTCTCAATTTATTGTTTTGATTTAAAATGCTGGGAATCCTATCATGTAATTCAATACTTCGTCAGTATTAGTTATCTTGATTGGTTCTCCAATAATGAGTGTTTTAAAGTGTTTACCTAAGTAGTATATTAGCGTGACCAGATTAAGGTACCAATATACAGAAAGTAGAGAATTTCATATTAAATAAAAAAAATGTGAATAACTGAATTTAAATAAATGATTGATGAGGGATTGATGATGAATTGAAGAGTAGTTGTTTTGATTGGTTCTATTAAATAAATGATTTAAGTATTTTCAATACACTTTTTTGCTTTAAAATGTTAGGAATCCTATCATGTAATTCAATACTTCGTCAGTATTAGCTAGAAGAGTAGTTGTTTTGATTGGTTTTCCAATAATGAGTTTGTTTACCTAACTAGTATATTAGCATGACCAGATTGAGACACCAATATACATAGAAAATAGGTAATTTAATGTTTAATAAAAAAGTTGTGATTTGCTTAATAGGTATCTAAATAATATTTTCTAAGAGTTTTTTTTTATTTGATGAATATCATCATACAAATTTTCTCTTCAAAAATAAAAATTACAAATGTTTCAATGGTCTCTAGATGATGTCAAGATGGTTGGCGCAAAGGGCTTCTAGAGATAGTATTCGTGTTTTCGTGCTTGTGGAAACTAATTTGTAGTCGTATTACAAATAATTTTTTACTAAAAATTTAATTTATGAAAATAGATATATGTTATTTTCTATAGATGATTTATTAGTTGGCAATGAACAGATTCTATTTAATTAATTATATGGATTTCTTGTGTGGCAAAGAATACAAGTGCATCACTATTAATATTAAGCTCTAATTTTTATTTAATCATATTTATCTCGAAACATTGTAATGAACGATGACGATATTCAGGTTTATTTTGGCATTTTTATCTCTACCCATTAATAATACTTTTAAAAATTACCGACTTTTTGATATGTTATGATTTTGGTTAATAAATGAGTAAATTAGGTCAATTATACCAAGCTGCTATTTGATAAATGAAATGAAACGAGCTAATTAAAATAGCTATAAAATTAAATTATTTTTTTTGAGCTTATTGCAGTAATCCGTCATCCCACCATTAAATAGTCGTTAAATATGACCATACCAATAAAATTAAAAACTTAAAATAAATACGGACATAAAATATATTGTGATACTCGTAAATGTTGAGCAGAGGTCAGTCATACACTAAATTGTATATCAACTCATAGGTCATTGGTGTAAAATAAAATATCTTTTATGCATATGTATGTGATCATATAACCCTGAATTTAATATTATTGAACTTTGTAGTTCTTGGTTTTAACGTTCATTTAGACAGTGTCTTTTTTAACACTGTCGACCTGTGTAACTAACTATGTATATATGTAAGTAATAAGGTCTAAGGAACTGAATTTCACCCACTTCTAATTGTTGTATCATCATGAAATTTGGCAATTGTGTGTAGTTCCGATGACAATACAATATAGTATATACTCAATATTATAATATGTTCAAAATAGCCGCCGCCCCAAGATGGCGGATTATCATTTTCTTTACAACTCCCTTGGGTATCAAAAGAAAGGGCTTGATCAGTAGAAAACAAATATGTGATCAAAGTTAGAAAATTCAAAATGGCGGCGTCAACATGGCGGATAGGTTTTATCAATTATCGTCGGATTCGACTGAAAATCGGTATCTGTGTGTTATCGAGGTTGCAGATTACAATTATCCGGTCCAAATTTAACAATTCAAAATAGTGGCGTCAAAATGGCGGATGTTTTGTAATTTAGAGAAAATATATGAACAACTTAATTTTTAGTTTGATACCAAAAAATTGCTACCATCTCACCAATCAGGTTTTAGGGCTAATCACAGCACAACTACAGCTCCGTTGGATGTTACTGATAACATATGAAGATCGAATGATAGAAATCAGAACACTTGTTTGATTCTACTAGATCTGAGCAAAGCTTTTAATACCCATGATCACCAAATTCTACTAAAAAAACTGAAACACTTCGGTCTTGGCAATATTCCCCATTTATTTTTCAAAAATTATCTTTGTGATAGACGGCAGAAAGTGTTGTGCTGTGGTCGATGCTCAGAGTACAAGTGCGTTTATTAACTCTATGCCTCTCCTCTATTGAGGAGTCTCCCAGGGTAGTGTGCTGGGGCCCTTATTATTTTCTGTATATACTGCACATTTCTGTCTAGTTGTCAAATTCACCAATATGCGGATGATACCCAAATTTTTTACTCATTTCCTTACGACAGTAACATAGGTACAGACTGTGGTGGACAAAATTAATTTTGATTTGCAATCTCTGTCAAAAGTATATAGTGCTCATAAACTTATCTTAAATGAATTAAAAACTGAAGTTCTTGTATTTGGTAAGCAGAGACAAGCAATATCTGCCCATCCCGACTTTCGTATAACAATGAGCAGCGTAATAATTAGGCCTAAAGATATGTGTAAAAATCTTGGCGTTTACCTGTATATGGAATTCCAGACAAACGTTAATCACTTGGTGCAGAAATCTTATGGTAAACTGAAACTACTTTATATTTATAGACTCTCTCAGTATATCAGTTAAACTAAGGTTATGCGATTAAAAATAAGGATTAACTAGGTAAATATAAATCAAACAAGTAAGAGTCCATAAAACTGGTATTCAGTATATACTATAAGAGAAGCTAAGGTCTCAAGAATTTTTTGGCATTAGCTCTATTCTCTATTCCCACCCCCACCCCATTATTAAAAAAATAAAATTGTGATTTAGTGTCTATAAAAGAACCAAAGGCCTCAATTTTTTTTATTTCATCCACCCCCACTACCGCCCCACCCCCACCAACACTACCTGGCATATCGTTTTATAGGTTTTTTGAGTAGACGATTTTAAATATTATGTTATTAAAGTTCCATAAATAATTATTTCCACATATTTTCGGCCTAGGCCGGGAAAGTAACATTCCCATACGGTTTTTTATGTTTATTTTAGACAGTAAATAAATACACCCAGACAAACTAACTCACATTAAAATTGCATTTATTAGTAAGCAGTTAGATTGCAATGAAGAAATATTATGCATTAGTACAAATTCCTTAATTTATAATATTGGTTGTGATTTCAGAAAAAATAGTATGTGTACTTCGGTGTGAAAGCACATTCCCGGACTTCGATGCTTGTTGGCCTCGGCTAGCGCCTGGGCCAACAATTTGCACCATCGCGCGTCGTCCGGGAATGTATTGCTTTCACACCTAAATACATAATATACTAATTATATTAAACATTATGTACTATTTTCATAATTATTATTTTCAGCATACCCTTCTTGTTGAGAAATCGTAAATAACAGTATTCTACTCGCGTGCAATAGCCATCATTACATGCTAGTTGAATAATATACTAATAGAGTCTATAGAACTTCAGAACTTCAAACGTACTAGCTTTATCCGCAAACAAAAAACATTGTAAAAACTTAACAAAGTTTGCAATCGAACTACTCTCATATCACCTATTGAGGCATGAGTCGTGTCCTGATGTAAGGAAGTATTTTCGGACGTGTACCGCAAGTTCAAAGAAAACTAGTCATCTAGCTAAAGTGGGCGCACTCTGTGTCTAAATTGTAAAAACGTAGGCATAGGCACAAAACCAACGTTCCAGAAACCAATTTTCTTTATTTAGACGTTTGGAGACCATTGGTGTTTTTTGTTAGAGCCAATTTAGCATATTTTAGTGATACTTCACCCGAGATCAACTTTTTGTTATGTAAGCTGAGAAGTATTATTGAAGATGGGGAAACCCAAACATCTGGCTGCTCGTTTCCGGATCTTCTTCCGAGTTGACGTTGTTAAGTGCTTGACGTTTCGACCATCTTGTAGTCTTTTTCCGAAGCGAAGTGAACTCTGATGGACTAAGCTCCTTTCATCAGGAGGCGTGTTGTGGATCATTGCTCATGCGCAACACCGACTTCCACGTTACTGACGAATGTAGTCCGGTGTACCGATTATAGTTATTCGGATGTTTATTTATTTAAATGGCTTCTCTGTATCTTCTTGGCCAATAATTCTTGGTTTAACATTCATACAGTATTTTGCAAATTTCGAAAGTATAAGTGCCATTCGGCACCCATTCTCGTTATTCAGTTGAGTCGATCTTTGAGAAGAAATTTTTTTCATAAAATGGAACAATTCTGGGGAGAACGTGGTAAAAAATTTCGAGGACCTAAATCAAATACGAATAACCTGGGATGAAATCCCTCAACCAGGTATGGATCACATAAACTTGGGTTTAGGTAATTATAATATTCCATTTTCTGTATTATTATATACTACAGAAATTCGTCAAATTTGATTCAGCCATTCTGAGGATTAGGTATTTTTGTAACTTCTTATATATGAAAAATACTATTAAGTATTAAGTATTAAAACATTATTTCTCAGTTATTTGGTTTATGATCTGCACATATGTATTCGGAGAATAATATTATTCAAGGATTGAAGTTGTGAAAAAAATTGATAAAAACATCTGGTCGAACACGCTTCCTAGTTGGATACAGGCCAAAATTGATTGAGGAACACAGTTGTTTGAAAATATCTAAAAACCTATTAAAATACTTGAATGAAATTTCATAGCAAGTATAAATAGGAAAGGAATTTGCAATAGCAGTTTTAACAAACGAATATTTTGATGAAGGTCGAGAATATAGAAATCACGTTTCTTGCATTTTTAAAGACTTATTTCCAGCTAAAACTTTATTGATTCACCAAAGTAAGCTACAGAAAAATTCTCCTATAAAACATACTTTATAAAGTCGCCATGTTCCAGTTTACTTAGCTTGGAATCAAGATTGTCTAAAAAAATGGAAATAAAAGCTATGCAGGGTGAACAGCTCCAAAAAGTATTGAATTGGGAGCATCCTGAATTATGTTTCTACCCATCTGCTATTAGTGGCAGTTACCAGGAAAGTTATTCCTTATTTGACCTTGAAACGTTCATCAGAATTTAGTTTTAAACTGATTGGTAATAATAAACAGAACAAACGACTTACCTGAAGGAAATTCGTGCTGTATTATATGAACTAGATCCTATCCAAATATGAACACTCTGTAGTACCGTACCGATTTTTGTGTGTACGTTGCACATTTCTTAAAAGCTGATTAATCCGTAACTGTCATCGCCCATCGGTCCACAGCCGGCATGGTATAAATCAGAACACTTTCTTGTGCAATACCTGACACACAATTTTCATGAGTGACAAAAGAAGCTTATCAAGAAAAAGGAAAGGCATTTTTAATGAAATTTAAAGTTTCAAACTAAACTGAACACTGCTCCTAACAACCAAGGAGCATTTAGACAATCCTGAAATCCAGAAACAGACATGTGTCGGCAACAAAAAATACAGATTCTTCGAAAACATACAAACTTTCCCAGTAGGATAACAACTAAATGAAACCTTCAGAAAAAAAAACAATAAACACACGAGAAGGTACATATCACTGCAACACTAGATCAAGAAATTGGAGGAAGAGGGGAACCTAAAGAAAATAACGAGGCAGAATAACCACAAGAAACGAATCACTAGCCATTGGACAAAAATCATCACAGGATCGATTGCTAGAAATAATGGTTAAAGCTAGAGGAAATAGTGCACCTGGAATCGATAAAATAAACAACTATAGAGCAGAAAGACTAAATGAGCAAATCCTGGAAATTATCATCAGAGCATAGATGGAAAACACTCATCTAGCTATGGAATGATGATCATATTAATATCCCTCCTAAAAATCAACCCACAATAGCGCATAGATGATTACAGAACATTAACACTCTGCAGCCTAGAATACAATTACTATGCACAATCCCTTCTCGAACAGCTAGAGACACACATGACGAAGTTACTAGATAGTGGAGTAAAAAACAGGGGAAAAGTCGCTTCCTTCTCGAGTTTTTTTTTTTAATCTTAGAACAAACCAGATAATGCCATAACTCAAAAACGAATGGAGCTATCCACATGAACTTTTTTTTGTTATAAAACACATACTTAAGTGCTTCTATCTGTGTATAGTATTGTTAACTAAAACATTTTTAAGTTTGTTAAAAACTTAGATAACCTTGAAAGTTCAGAAAATACGCAGTCAAATTTTCACTAAGCTACAAACTTTTTTGTTTTTGGAAATTTTGTATAACATGCTACGAAGAAAATAAAGCCAAAAGACCAAAAAAGTTTTTGATAGCATAATTTTTATTGTGTCTTTTATAGTTTAGGTACAGTGATTTTTTTAGAGCGCGCGAATTGCAGAAATTGAGTATTAATACGCCCGCGTCCACTAAAACTAACTAGTCTCAGGGCGGTGTACTATCAACGTTATTCGTTTTCGTCGAAGAGTAAATTATAAAACCGCTGCCCAAGGAATCATTACTTCCACATCCAGATCTTCTATCCAAGTCTCTCAAATCAAAAAAAACTTGAATGTGGAAATCATTTTTTATGGAACTTTAATAATATAATATAATATTTGAAATCATTTTCCCCAAAAACCTATAAAACGATATGCCACATCGGTAGTGATGCTGAGGGTGGTGGTAGTAGTGGTGGATAAAGTAAAAAAAAATTGAGGCCTTTGGTTCTTATACACACACTAAATGACAATTTTATTTTTTTCGACCCCTTGAATAATGGGGTGGGAGTTGGTAATGGGGGTGGTTAATGCCAAAAAAAAATTTTGAGAGCTTAGCTTCTCTTACATATACTAAATACCAGTTTTATGGACTCTTACTTGCTTGATTTGCCTATTTACCTCCATTTACCTCTTTAACGGAATAATCTAGTTCTAGACTAGATCTCGTTAAAATACATGGTACGTGTACCAAATTTCAAGTCAATATCTTAAACGGTTCCAGAGTAATCGTGCGCACAAAAAAGTTAGACAGACCGACAGACAGAATTTGTTTTGCTCAAACTTAAAATCTCAACGTTTCATGACATTCTAAGCCTATTTGGACAATAAAAATTTTCAAAAATATTTTTGTCCATACTATATTTCCACTGAATGTGGAAGTAAAATGTGTAACGATATTCTTTCTCTTATTACCACTTGTATTATATTGTAGAATGTATAGTCATTGTGCGAATTGTGCGTGGATTATCTACTTAAAAAATATTTAATATAAATAAGCAATCTAAGTTTCATTGTAAAATGGAGTGAATTTTATGTGGCGTAGTAATAGAGGAAAACGATAAACTTGTGCACAAGCCATGGAAACAGAGTTTAGAGACTATAATTAGGAAATTAAAAAAGACTTAATTTAGGATGTTTTTTTCTTTTTTGTTACCTAATTTAGGCGAAAATAACACGTTTACTCAATTCACAGGTCTACAAAAAAAAATTCGTCTCCAAGGACTAACCCTATCCTGCCTTAAGTATTTCTGTGTGCTGAATCCGAATTTTCTACCGCGTAGTTTTCGAGTAAATTCCGGTTTTTATTGTCAAAAAACCGTATTTTGACGATAAAAACCGAGAAAATTCGGATTCAGCATACAAAAATACATAAGGAATGATAGATTTAGTCATTGGAACAGAATTTATTTTTTTGTAGACCTGTGTACAAAGTGCACCTGTGCTTGTGCCACAGATCTACAAGAAAAAAAGTTCTGTTCCAAGGACTAAACTTATCATTCCTTATGTATTTTTGTGTGCTGAATCCGAATTTTCAATTTAAAATTTTTTTTACCGCGTAGATTTCGAGTAAATCCCGGTTTTTATCGTCAAAATACAATTTTTTGACAATGTTTGACGTTTGCTCGAAATCTAAGTGGAAAATTCGGATTCAGCACACAAAAATACTTAAGGCGTCATAGGTTTAGTCCTTGGAGCAGATTTTTTTTGTCGACCTGTGTTATTGTGTGGATCTAGGGTAAAAATGCAATGCATGGGAGTTTCGGATAGGGACTCTGACACAGGAAATGTCGGATACAAATATTAAAATTGCCACGTGCTTTAAGAAACTGTCTTTTTTATTTAGCTCCAATAATAACGCAAAAAAGAAAAACTCGATAGTTTACTTTTTATCAAAACACTCCAAAATTATTGCTTTTCCTAAACTTCTGTTTATGGGATTTTATTAACCCCCTAGTTGCGCAACATTTTTTCCATTTTACTATAATATTATTTTTCTTCAAGCGTATTACAATGTTTAAATTATGTCACCAAAAACAGAAGTAGAAGTAGGACATTGTTTTACTAGTAACAAAATGTTAGTACCGAACGCCACCGTAGTGGACATTGTTTTACTAGTAACATAATGTTAGTTCCGAAAGCGCCACCGCAGTGGGTATTGTTTTACTAGTAACATAATGTTAATACCGAAAGCCACCGGTGGCGCGCTATCCACTAGCCACTTGTCATATTGTGTCAACATGTAAGACTGTAGTTTGAATATTTGTACACTTATGATAAATAAATGAATTTTTGCATTTTAATACGCTTGAAGAAAAAATAGTACATATTACACGGAGTAGAACGCCTTTTTTGTGTTTAGCCCAGTTTGCGGCTTCGGCTTCGCCTCAGCCGCAAATCCTGGGCTCAACACAAAAAAAGAGTGCGTTCTACTCCTAGTAATATAATATACTATTTTCACCGTTTCCGAGATCCCAATGCATTGCATACTCCATTTAAGATTTTTTAATTCCTTTTTGCCTTCAACCTTAGTCCTTAATGTGTCACTGGAAAAAATAAGTTATCCTTTCAGATCCTAAAACGTGATAAAACAGTCCTAAACATAAAAAATAATAATGAAAAATTCCGTTACACACAATACATAATCATTATTATTGTTAAGTACGGCGCGCGTACGCTTCGACAATTCCTCCAAACTAAAAAATTCGTAATTAGCAAACTATTGCTAATAATGAAAATATTTTTTTTTCTAAAAACTTTTTTAGTCTATTGACTTCATTTTCTTCATAGCATGTTACACAAAATTTTCAAAAACAAAAAAGTTCCTCGCTTAGTGAAAATTTGATGGCGTATTCTCTAAACTTTCAGGGTCATCTACGTTTTTGGCATGTTCACATTTTTTTTATTAGCAATCCTATGAATAGAGAGAAGCGCTTAAGTGTGTGTTTTATAACAAAAAAAAGTTCACATCGATAGCTCAATTCATTTTTGAGATATGGCAATGGAGGTACAAAAAAACATGATTTAAAAAAAAATTACATTTTATACTTTTTTTTAAATAAGAATATCTGTGACCACTAAAAAATGTCGTATTTTGTGTTTTTATGTGTAAAATGATGTTGTTGGTAATACCGACTGTGTCTGATCTTGTTCTAAGCTCATAAAAAAAATGACACAATTTTACCTCTGTTTCGCTCCTCTAAGACGATCAGACAACATTCATCAAAGGCATATATCAACAGGACGATCACATGTACACTGTCAGAAGGGTCTTCGAAAGAAGATGGAGAAATAAGACAAAACTACACATGAAATGTCAACATCAATATGTGGTAAAAGGATAGAAGCGTGCGAAATGAAGGACTGAGGACATGCCCAAAGAAGGGACCCAACACATCTACCGAAGAGGGGGTTAATATTAAACAGCAACATGAAAACAGGGTGACCATGTTACACGTGGACAGCAACAATTAAGAGGATAGTGAACAAACTAAGAAAGGACCAAGAAATAATCGCACATGGATATATGCGCTGCCGGATTCAAAAATGAAGAAAGCAGAAGACTTAGAAGAAAAACTCTAGCAAAAGTACAAAATGAGGAACATAACCATTATATATACAACGACGCAATGTTGCAACGCAACTCAACTCGTTGCTGGCAACAAGCATGATACAAATCCAACCCAGAATAGACGTAGCCCGGCAGTGAGTTTTTCTGTAGTGGTAGCAATGCCTACCGTACGCTAGTAAATCGAATCAAGAGGAACCAGGGATAAATTTGTATCCTGTATATTATTAGCCTAACTTTGGTTTAAATTTGCTGTCTTAGTTGTGCAAATACGGATTCTAACGATACAGCTTTATTTAAGAAAAGGTGTTTTTACACTGGTCTGCTATGTCTTAAAAAGTATTGGTAAGCATACAAAAAATTTGTTTATAAAACAAAAACGAAAAAAAATGATACCAAAATCTCTACGATAAATACTTTCGGAGATATAGCGATTTGAAGTATCACTAAAAAGTGTAAAAATCACAAAAATGCTATATTTTCATATATTATATAAGCAAACTTTTTTGACACCCCGGACGACAAGAATACAATACTTATGAAATGATTTGGAGTAAATTATATAACGAAAAGAATGAGCTCAGGTAAAGGTCGCTGCGATCAACAGGACTGTAGAATGAGGCAGTGAACTTGAAAATTTTTATTCTTCAAAGAGGCTTGGAATGTCATGAAACGTCGATATTTTAAGTTTGAGCAAAAAAAATGCTGTCTGGCGGTCTGTCTGTAACTTTTTTGTGCGCACGATTACTCTGGAACCGTTTAAGATATTGACTTGGAAGGGTCTCGCCGGTTAAGTATATGCAATTGGGCCCCCAGCGGCTTATTGGGCTGTTCATTCGCATGAATGTTACTTATGACTAAGAATGCTCAATAAAATACATAATAAACCTCTATCCCCTATATTACCCGAGTTTCAACTTTAAAATTAATTTTTTTCAAAACTATTGAGAGATAATTAATTGAAATTAATAGGAGACATTGATATAAAATAGCTTTATATTTTACATTTTTTTTACATTCCTATTACGTCATTTAGTATATAAAAAAAATAATTTGAGGGTACTGTTTTTATATCAACCCCTTGAGTGACACCTACCAAATAAATCTATATTATTTAACACTAACATAATTATCGTGCGTAAAAATTACTTCAAGGTCAGATTGGAGGAAGATGCTTAAAAATATAAATCTAGGTAATGAACACAGGCACACAAAAAAAATTAAGTGCGAAGACCTTGACCACTTAATTCCTACTCATTTGGAAGCTAATAATCGAAAAAATATACTATTACTTTTAGCTTGGCTCTCAATTTTTTTTTTGCTGAAGAAATATTGATTTTATTAGAAAATATGGTTAGGCCATTTTAATCAATCCACAATAATGTCTCCTCAAGAAGGAAAAAATGTTTCAGACAAAAGTTGTTCCGTTCAGAGGGAGACATCTTTTCAGTAGAACAGTTTTCCACACCCTACCGCTGATGAGCGGGGGGGTGGGGCTAACTTTTGAATTTTTAATGGAACTTTATGTTTTTTATCACGTATTCTGATTCTACGGAAGAAATTAGATAACTTTTGGACCAAACATTTTTTCTCCCTCCTACCCTGATGAGCGGAGATGAGGTAACTTTGGAATTTTCAAAAACCTGCAGGGGAACATCCATGAACTAGGGCATAAATGCCCTAGTTCAGAGATGTTCGCCTGCAGGTTTTTAAAAATTTCTAAGTTACCCCTATCCCCGCTCATCAGGTTAGGGGGGAGAAAAAATGTTTGGTACAAAAGTTATTTAATTTCTTCCGTGATATAAATTCAACCACCCCCCGCTCATCAGTGGTGGGGTGTGGAAAACTGTTCTACCGAAAAGATAATCTCCCTCTGAACAGAACAACTTTTTTCTGAAACATTTTTCGCTAGTGTTCCTTCCTGAGGGATATTACTGTGGATTGATTAAAATGGCCTAACCAAATCGTCTAATAAAATCAATATTTCTTCAGCAAAAAAAAATTGAGTGCCAAGCTAAAAGTAGTAGTATATTTCCTCGATTATTAGTTTCCAAATGAGTAGGAATTAAGTGGTCTAAGTCCTCGCACCTATTTTTTTTTGTGTGCCTGTGTTCATTACCTAGATTTATATTTTTAAGCATCTTCCACCAATCTGACCTTGAAGTAATTTTAACACACGATAATTATGTTAGTGTTAAATAATATAGATTTATTTCGAAGATGTCACTCAAGGGGTTGATATAAAAACAGCACCCTCAAAAATCAAATTATTTTTTTAATATACTAAATGACGTAATAGGAATGTAAAAAAAAAGTAAAATATAAAGCTATTTTATATCAACGTCCCCTATTAATTTCAATTAATTATCTTCAATAGTTTTGAAAAAAATTTATTTTAAAGTTGAGGGTTCTTACCCCCATAACTCTGGTAATATAGGGGATAGAGGTTTATTATGTATTTTACCTACGGTCACTACTGTAAATAGTAAAAAACACACGACCTGCCATCTATGTAAGTTGAATTTTACATATTGTAAACAAAACGCACTGTAAACAAATCGCACGGTAAACAAAACGCACGGGACACGCAATTATAGGTGGCTTATATCGCTGACGCGGGGTTTAAAAAAACAAATGCGCCTACTTAATTTTCAAACGCTGTCAAAACTGACATAATATTTGTTGAATAATATTGTTGACTAGTAAACTAAATCCAGATTTTACTAAATAACTAAATAGATATCGGCTGTCCCAAGTCAAAACACTGAATAAACCATTTAAAAAATTATGGAATTCAAGTGTTTTAAATTAGTAACCTGATTCGGTTAGTGGATATACAGTGGATATTATTGTTTACACATGGACTTTGGACATGGAATTTTAGTTTCCCTTAATCACGGATTGGTAGATGTTGATACTGTATATCCAAAAATGTAAAAAAATGATTTTTGATGAAACTGGCTTATAGTGTTTTGACTTGGGACAGCCGATATGATCGTAGGTAAAGTATAGTACATAATTCGAGTTGTAATGCAATTACGCACTCATGGAAATACGCACTCGCCGCTACGCGGCATCGTGCGCAACTTTTCCATTCGTGCGTAATTTGCTTCTTACATCACTCATTACGTAATATACTATTATTGAGCATTCCTAGTCATAAACAACATTCATGTGAATGAACAGCCCAATAAGCCGCTGGGCCCAATTCCATATAGTAACCGGCGAAACCCTTTGGTACACGTATGTATTTTAACGAGATATGGAACTAGATTGTATTTTGATCTTATTCCGTTGAAGGGTCGGGAGTGAATTGGGGGAAATGGGGGGTAAATAGGTAAATCAAGCAAGTATGAGTCCATAAAATTGGTATTTAGTATATTTAAGAGAAGCTAAGGTCTCAATTTTTTTTTTTACATTATCCGCCCCCATTACCACCCCCACCTCATTATTAAAGGGGGGCGAAAAAAATTATGATTTAGTGTGTACAAGAACCCCAATTTTTTTAGTGATTATGGGTAATTAAAGGTAATTAATGGTAATTAGAGGAAGATGGGACACAGCGGGACGAGGTGGAGGATAAAACAAGATTAAAATATGGATAAATGGGAATAACATACTACTTATTAATATTTGATGTCATACTGTGAAAGGGTTAACATGTTTGCATGTAATGTTTGTAATACAACATTCACCTGATCATGCGGGCTAAACCGCCAAGCTAATATTTATAAGAACAAATCTTTAAAGTGCTATTTGTGTAATAAAATATTTAATATACAGGATAACTTAAAACTCTTGTTTTTATGATTTTTTTTTTCATTGTGAGGGACTTGGATGGAAAATCTGGATGTGGAAGTAGTGATTTCTTGGGCAGCGGTTTTTTATTATACCTTAGCCGAGAAAGGAGGATAAACAGATCCCAATGGTTTTTAAATTTGTTTACAAACAAGGAGTGAAAAAAAACATTGGAGTGAAAAAAATTACCACCTTATGCACTTTCTGCATACATGACTATTTATGAAAGTAAAAATGTTTGCTACATTTTAGTTTAAAAAAATGCGTATGAAAAATACTTTACTGGTTGAAGTTTTTTTCGTAGAATATTTAGGATGACTGTAAAAAGAAATGAAGAAACTATTTCAATATACCTCCTTCATGCCTAAAGAGACCTCGTGTATGTGAATTGCTATACCTTTAGGAAACGAACATACATCCAAACTCGGAGTTATTACACTGTGATTTCCTCTCACGAAAAAATACACTTCCACAGACACTAACCCGCGCTCCTGGTGAAGAGTGCAAAATGTGGGGTTTCCGAAATACTAATCTAGGGACATCTACATGACAATAAATTAAGATGTACTGTAGACGAGTTTTTAATAAGCTTATATCTGTATCCTGTATATTCTTCCCGCAAATAACGGAATAGTATCATTAACCACACATGTTTAGTGATACATGTTATTGTTTATTCTTAACAGCGACAATTAAAAGGTTCACCGCAAGAATATAAAGAGATAACTACTTATTTATCTTGTATAAATGACCTTGTGTTATGTAAATTTGATAAAATATAGATATTGCTGCAGTTTTAACGTAAATAGGATATCCTCCACTGAAAACTGTTCCAATTTAATCTGAAAGCATGTGTTAGGAAAAAAAAACGAACTTCTCGATGAGCTAAGTACTACAAATTTGACACACATGATTTCAAAATAAAGAAAAAAGTTCAAGACCCTTAACATTATAACCGGGAGGTGCAATATAGGATTGAAAGATGTTTCTTCCACAGGTAAAGGCAAATTTAACACTCAGGTCATTGATACCTTCAAAATAAAGGAAAAACTTCAAGACCTTTAACATTTTAATCAGGGGTTGAAAATATTTCTTTCAGCCAATTTAACACAAAATAAAGAAAAAACCCAAAACAAACTTTTATAATTAAAAACCTAACGAAATTGTGGTCTGAAGGGCTGAAGATACCGCAGTAATTATTCTTTCACCGTTCTTAAGAGCCGATATGGCAAAAGTTAAAAATGTACAGAAAGTCACGGAAGTTATTTTGCATTTTCATCTTATCCATCTTCCCATATTCATTCCATCAGTTTACAAAAATATTTTGGAAAGGTGGCAAAAAATGCTTGTGCAACCTCAGTGTCGCGTTCAAGTTGCCATTTTTGAGTTTTATTTCAAACATCGAGGAATTTGCCGCTTGATTTTCTCCTGGTTTGATTTAAAAAGTTAATTTGGACTTTGAGGAAACCATTAAAAACTACAAAAAAAATGCTTGCGCAACAACCCCTTATGCATTTCAGACCCCATGGTTTAGCTTCCATGTATTCTTTTAGTAATTTTAGACTTTTGAGGGCTGTTGCTATGATGTGGACTCAAAAATAAATCTATTTTCTACTTTCCTTTTCCTTAGCCTGCCATATTCAGATCTATGAATATTTACATCTTCCTTATGTACCCAAAATAATTATTTATCAAAATGCCCACATAACCGAGGAAATTAATTTTGAATAGTGCAAACAATTTTCGAGTACATCCATGGTAATGTTTCTATGCGGTAGTCTCTCCGCATTTAAGCCCAACCTTCACTGCGGCGGTACCAGGCGCGAAAAAGAAAGCAGTATGTAAACAATAGCAGCAAATGTTAATGTAGTATAATGTTTACTGCTGTCAAAATACGTACTGGTAGTTGCGCGTACGTGGTAATAGTGAATTATTGTATTCTTACGTTTTTGACAATGGCAAATTTTACAAACATTGTGCTTTGTTATGGTGCGCCCGGAAAAAATGTCACGTCAGGCTCGTATACTTTATCAGCAACGGTTTACAATGTGCGTGTTTCCGATAAACGAACTTTCTTGTCGGCTATGCAGCATGCAGCATTTATATTGTTGCATGTTATACCCAAGAGACCTCTGTGTGAGTTTCCTACAAGTTCTTTACGTAACAGAAAACTAAATTAGTTGGTTGGTCTCATAGAAGGCACGCGCGGTGTCAAAACTTAGGCATCTGGAAACATCTAGAGAGTGATATTTGCTGGAGGATGGAGGATGTTCCAGAACGAACTACCTAGGACTACCTTGAGAAAGTTTAGTGCAGTTCATGAGCAGAGTAGTTAGTTCAGTAGACCAAGTGATCAAGTGATTGAATAATTGAAGTATAGTACACAGTGTAATATCAGTCAAGTAATTAATTGTTGTAATTAGTACGCAAGTCAATAAATTAGTGTTTAGTGTTACCCTGGTGTTAAAATTTCCGGATCCACGATAATATAATACAGGGTGTTTACAAAAGGGGTGTAACAACGTAACAATATGGACATTTTCAATCGAGGGTTATCACTTACTTTAACTAAATAAAATATCCGCCTTGGAAACACTACAATAAAAGTCTACATGTTACGTTCTGATGGGCGTCGAGACTGGAGAGATAAAGTTGAGTCTAAACTCTTTTTAAGTTGTTTGAGTTTAAGCTTTTTTTAAGTTTAAAGTAGACATTGGTCTTCACATTACATCCGGAGTAATAGATTAAAATATATGGATGTATTTCAAAAACACCCTGTATTATAGATGTGAAATATCATATGTTCAGGACTTTATCATCAGTTTATTGATAAAATTTATTTATGGCAAACAAATTTTGGCATGATTTTACGCAGATAATAAATTTATTTAGGTGGTATTTAGAGTATTACAGTAATACATGCATAAGATAAAAAATTCCGTATAATTTATATATCGAAATCTCTGTCTCGTTTGAATATGACAACCTTAAAGCAGATATTTATTTGTGTTGAAATCGATGTATGCACAGTTTTAGGACTAAGTACATATGAGCTATAAATTTTATAACCGGAAGAAGCAAGTACCGTTTGAAATTAAATGTATTGTTCTGGTAATTTATTCTGTGTTATGACTGTTATGAGACTATCTTTTAAGTGGCTCGTTGATTATTTTAAAGATTTAAAAATTAACCAATTAAAGGCTTAAAATCAGATCATTAAAAGTGCAAACACATAGAGCAAACAAAGCATAAGCAGTGAACACTATTTGAAGATAAACAATACATTAAGCTATCATTTTTAAAGACAATTTATGAATACAAACTTTACGCAAATTAGACTAAAAAAGGACGAATAGGACAAATAACTTATAAATTGTTTATATTTTGGATATGAACTTTCAGTTGGGGTGGGAATAAAGATCCAGAAACTTCTCATCTGCCTGGTGGATGAAACTTCCTTTATTTTGCGAAAAACCACCCCCAGCGGTGACTTCACGCTGGTTTTTCTCATTTTTCTTACTAACCGCCATTCGGACGAAAAAAGAGTAAGTATAGGAAGAAGTATTTATTTGTCATTAAATTCTACATAAAAAACTTTCATGTTTTATGTTTTATTCTTACAAATAATGTTCAAAGTTATGGATAGTTTGGAACGAGCAGCCAAAAAACAATCAAACGCAGTTTTTCACAGTGAATATTTGCATAACTGTTGATTTGCCAGAAAAAAAAACGGTAATAACGAAATTATAGAACGGAATCTACACTACAACATGGATGTGTCGCATTTTTTTTTTACAAATAATCAGTTTTTCCTTTTTTTTTGCAAAAATGCATGAGGTAGAACTCTTGGGTGTCTTTTTAAGTGATTTTTTCTGGGAATCGATTCCACTAAATTCTGTTCGTCGATGGGATCATCTTCGATTGCTGAATTTAAGCGCCATTAACCATATCGCAGTTGGAGCACACAGTTGAGCAGCGCAATCCTAATGTTTAGTTTAGTTTATTTATTTCCCGAAATATACATAATTAGTATAACAAAGCAATAATAAATAAGTACATATAACAAATGCATGCATTGTGTATATTTTTAGCCATAGGCATTAGGAAAGATATTAGCTTTGTTCCCTTTGGCATCTCAGTGGTAGAGTTCACCGTTTTTCACAACCCTTTACCTTTTTGTAATTACAAGAACGTTTAATTAAGGTAATCGGCGTTGGTGGCTCGGTAGTGAAAACAGGTGATAAAATGTTGCTGATTTTTTTTCAATCCCATTGGATGTTCCTCATATTTTCTCCTCGCCGAGATTGAATTTGGTGAAGTACTCGATAAGAATGTTGCTGTAAAGCATCAGATGTTGGTGACAGTCTTGATAAAATCCCGGAATAACTGAATTAAGTAAATATTTGATGATTTAAAAGTATTTTATATGTACGGATGCCGCCTTCCAAACCTGTTAAAAATCGAATGTCTTTATCTCACAGAAGCAATATCAATAATGAACGTGAAAACATCGACGACTTGCCCTGCGATGGCCTCTCTCATTCCGATGAAATATGTTGATATGACAGTTTAAATGATCAGGCGCGTTGGCATCAAAAGCAACAGTAGTTGTTTTCATTTATATCTTTCCATCAGTTATGAAATTAAAGCTACTATTGGCTAGATTGCTTAATAGTTCGTTTGAGGATCATTCTCATGCAAACATGTTCTTGTCAAAAACGATTTCAGAAGAAATTAGTTTGGCAATAACGTTTACGAATGAATTTTATCTATGCGGTATAAATGTCGTTAAATGTATTGCGTTCCAGCCATACCACACGATGAATTAGGTTTGCTCCATCAACAATAAATTCATCATCACCAAAATCAAAGGGTCACTTTGAAACTGACCTGAATATGTCATACATAGACGATTTCTTCGCCTTTCTCATTAAACCCCTTTCGGAAATGAGAAAACAAAGCAACGTCTTTTCACAAATGAAACGATTATCTGTGGGCTCCATGCCTACAAATATACATTCACGCACTCATGATCAGATTAAAACAACAATTATTTTTCATTTGCATTGCACTTCTTAACTATGTGCTCCAATTGACATGGTAAAGGATACTTAAATTCAGCAGCCCAAGAAAAATTAGCCGAATATGGCCCCATCGACGAAAGAAACCAGGTGGGATTTTAGTGGAATAGACCCACAGGGAAAATTACTACAGGATTATTCTGATAATAGACGAAGCGCTTAAAAAAACCTTAAAGTGTATCCATTAAGGATTGAGACCTGTAGAATGTTTCCGTACGTACGTATGTACAAACCAACCGACGGAGACGTATTTCAATTTTTTCAATTGCAATTTTAGAGATTAATAAAAGTTCACATCAATACAAAAATGGTACCATTTTTTAGAATAGCATCTTTCCTTTTCAAAAAGTTATAATTAAATCGATTCCTTGCAGAATTAGGCAAGTAAAAATACTTTTATACTCGAAACTGAGGGCTGGCTTATTGGATGAGAATAGAGCACTTTAGAATTTGGGTTTTCTTAGAAGTCCACGTTTCATTCTAAAAACTACCAACAATCATTGATCTGTTAGCTTTTATTTCTTAACCACATTTTTCAAAATACCAGGACATTTAAAAAGGGATTTTTACAAACAACTACGGTCTGAAATAAGGAAGGAGGAAATAAAACAGAGGGCGTTTGTTCACATTAGTTTAGACATTTGTCAATTATATTTTTCTTAGCTGTGTTCACATTATTTACATAACGCACGAACTTTCGTCATGCTATTTGATTGTGAAAACAACTTCTTAAGAAAAAAAAATAAACAAGGGTAAAACAATAAATTATTAACATAATGAACATAACATAAACACATCATAGATATTAAATATTAACAGACAATTAAAACCAGTGAAGCAATTAAACATTCATATCTATAATCGTAATAATAAATTATTTAATTGCATATTGATCGTCAGATTTTATGTTCAGTTACATGCAGTTATTTTTTATGGTCAAAGGCCTTCGACATCTTAGATCATTAGTCCGCACTTGCGCTGTTATTTCATTAGTTGATTTAAAAGAAACATTTGGAGCACCCCGTATCTAGGCCATGTATATTTAAAATAATTTCCTGATTTACTAATTAAAATGTACTTATTTCGGAATTTTAAAATAATTCAATACAAAATTAAACGTAAATGTCACAAGATATTTCATTCGAATTCTCGAGTTTCGAAGGGGCAGGTCAAGTGAACAGATGTGCGGCCAAAATGATCCCACGTAAACCGCGAAAATACCGGGTAAAACTACGTTAAATTTGATAAAGCTTAAGTGAATTGTAGCCCAAAAAAATTCGCGTAATTCAGTGTGTCATAACAAAAGAACAAAGTTGAAATATAATTAATATTTGAAAACAACTAATACAGAGTTCAGCTCAGCTATCAGCAAATGAACAACACCATAAAATGGGATCGACCAGTGCAATTCAACCCTCGGCACTCAAGTGGATACAACATGTGGAAAATTACAAATTTCATATACAAGAAATTTTTTTGTAATAATGAGTTTAAAATAAGTCTAGATTTGGTGAATCTCAATGCCGAAGTCTGCCCACATGAAATGAAGCGAAACAAATGGCATCGTATACCTGCAGAAATCCGAGCACGGGGTGATCGTAGATGCGTCTTCACTATGTATGTATCCTCGATACTCCAGTGAAGCAAAGCGCGGTTAGTACTTGGACAGGTGACCCATGTTGGGAAACACAGCGATGTCGTCCCACCTTCTAACGGCTTGTATATCAGTGTATCAGTGTATACGAGGAAGCTATGTAATTTCAAGACGATTACGTAGTGGATATACCATCCTTTGGAGGGGATGTAAAGCAGGCGGTCCCTTGTCTATTAAATGTTAGGCAAGTAAAAGATCCCTACTCTTCTTACGAGAAGAGGTTCGGCAAAATTTCCAGGTTGGAGGTAGCTCGTCTCCTGGCGTCGGTGACAGGCCCTGGTAGCGGAAATAGGCCGACATTAAATAAATAGATAAAAAAAAAATTCGAACAAGAACAGATATCAGATAAGTCCTTATATTTTTAGCTTGTATTATTAAACGTACATTTTCTTACTGGTCAATAATTTCGTAATAATTTTTAATTTTTACTTTATTTAGCGGCTGGCTGTAAATATTGAATCTGAACTGAGGCTGAACTAGTCAGTGGTGTCAGGGCCGGCCTTGGGGGGGGGGGCGACTGTGCCCCGCACGAATATAATAGTTTAAATGATTACAGGTTCGTTAGGTATAATCAGATTTCTGCTAGACAAAATATTTTCCAACACTTCGATCTAGCAGTTCTTCCGCCAACATCCGATGCCACTAAATATCATATTTATAGTGTATTGGCAAATTCAAGTCTGGTTAGGCGACAATCTTAATCCAGAGAACTGGGGTTGAAAAAACAGCGGTTATCCTGAACCAATAAAAACAGTACAAAAGTGTGCCCCTGATTTCATTTTAAATATTTTATTCTGTGGTTGCAAGAAAAATTGCAAACAGTTTCGTACATGTAAAAAATTTAACCTTAAGTGCAGTACCAGCTGTGTAAATTGCATTGGACAGGACTGTGAAAATACGACTGTGAAAATAACGTCAGAGGTGTTACTTTCTGAGAATGAGGCTAGTTTTTAGTTAAAGCTAATTCATGCGTTCTGTTATTGTGTTTTTTGTTACGTTTTATTTTTTTTTCTAGAATGGATTTTATTTTACGAATGTATCACTTTAATTATTATTAACAATGGCATTTCTTATACAACTAGTCTAAGAGCCAGACCCAAATCAATTCTCTGAATTTACTATGCCTGGTTTTTTGTCAGCTGATTACAGCAGTTGTGTACACAAACATACTTCGGTCAGTCAAGCGAAATCGAGAACAGGTGTCTCAGGTACGCCTTCAAAGGTGTCATAATTACGGAGGTAATAAAATGAATTTACTATGGCTGAAAATCGTTATGCACATTAGATATTGCATATAAATAACAGTTATGTCCGTCAGTCAGTTGAATGTGTGGACGGAGCTGGTCAGTCAGCCCCAATGTATGTACAAAAAATAAATAACGTGCAATTCATTTACTATACTT
Source organism: Rutpela maculata (assembly GCA_936432065.2). Classification (NCBI taxonomy): domain Eukaryota; kingdom Metazoa; phylum Arthropoda; class Insecta; order Coleoptera; family Cerambycidae; genus Rutpela; species Rutpela maculata. Next base: position 88,659,419 of record OW386287.2, on the reverse strand, counting down.
CAAAATCTCTGTGAAGGTATTAAACGCTATATTGTTCATAAATAAAATGGTTAGTCAACCATCTTGTGGGACAACGCCTTTTTCCTTATTACTACTTAACGAACTATTAACTAACTTTATTTTAGAGTGTAATTGACAGCAATGTTAATAATATATATTTTGTAAGTAATTCAATTTGTTTTAATTACATTGAATAGACAATAGACCATTCAACTGACTGACTGACATACTGACTGACTGACTGACTGACATAACTGTTATTTATATGCAATATCTAATGTGCATAATGATTTTCAGCCATAGTAAATTCATTTTATTACCTCCGTAATTATGACACCTTTGAAGGCGTACCTGAGACACCTGTTCTCGATTTCGCTTGACCGACTGAAGTATGTTTGTGTACACAACTGCTGTAATCAACTGACAAAAAACCAGGCATAGTAAATTCAGAGATTGATTTGGGTCTGGCTCTCCGTCTAAACCTATCGATGTGACAAAACTTTCTTCGATTATTTCGTAAACTGTAGCACGTTCAAATCAGTTTTGTGTATGTATGTCTTATTTATTAAAAAAGGCAATATTTTATACAACCTGCCAACTCGACATTCAAAAATGCAATTTCTAAATTAAACAATATTTAATTAGTATTGCCAATAATAATTGTTGTTGCCTTTTATTGCATTTTATGGTATTAAAATACAAAATGTAATCTTTTTTTATACCGTCATTTTGACAGCCGTAACTTTGTTAACGTTTAACCTATTTCAAAAAACTTTATATCACATTAAAACTTAGCTCCTTCTCTCAAATTTCCCTCTCGTTTCCCGCTCATTTTCCCCTCTTTACTTTTTTTCCTTAAGTGTCATCCGTGTGGGCTATTATCGATTAAAGGAAAAAAGTGCTTAATTTCAACATGGCGGAGCATTTTTTTTTTATTTCTGCACGGTGGATATTTTGGGATTTTCAGTCAGAGACTCCTGAATAGCCATAGAATACAATCCCTAAGAAACCAGCTTGTTACAAATTTGTTCCGGGTCAACTTTTAATTTTACTGTACTATAAGTGCTTGAGAACAATTTAGAATCTGGCTATGTGCTAGCTTTCTCGTTTGCTTTTTAATTACACGTATCATATTTTCCTCAACGATCGGCGCGAAGATTCATATAAAAAGCCGCGTATTTTCGAATTCGTTGTCACTCGTTGGCCACACTTGAACGTTGGAACGCTTTGGTAACACGATCCTTTTTTGAAGTGATCAGCAGCCATAGCGTGGCATTCAAGTGTCACTGTTGTCCACTTTTGATCGTTTGGGTACTGTAGTAACGTGATCCTTTTGTGATCAGTAGCTCGCCAAACGGCCAACTGGTCATTTGTCTTATCATGGAAAGGAATCAAGGCACGTTCCTCGAAATATAGAGAGAAGAAACTGGTAATATAGCAGTATATCAAGTACTGAGTACTTAGAGTAAATTTATTCAAAAACATGGCAATGCAAATCTTAATTACGTTATCAAAAGTAAACGACTTATATCTTCGGTTAAAAACGCGATTGCGACAATTTCTGTGATTGATTAGCTAATTTATTTGAAATTATACCTATTATTTTAATTTTTTCAACTATTTTATTTGCTTAATTAATAGGAATTTTTTTTGGGTTTTTAAAATGTCATTACAACGATTGTTGTTCTAATCTAAGTACTATTCAGCTTAGTTATGCAAATGATATTTACGACAGCCGCAACTGTTTGACTTCAAATTTTGCAGTTGTTTACCTTTACCAGAATTTGCATTTGCATTTGCTCAATTGCCATGTCTGTAGTTGTAACTGGGAGACATTTATTACTTATATACGATATGATTTGGTTGAAATGGGAGCGACTGACGCTAAAAAAATGTTGAGATCTTGGTTTCTCGTACATACAATAAATTCTAATTTTATGGACTCTTACTTGCTTGCTTACCTATTTTATTTGCTTAATTACTAGGAAATTTTCTTTGGGTTTTTAAAATGTCATTACAATGATTGTTGTTCTAACCTAAGTAATATTCAGCTTAGTTATGCAAATGATTTTATGACAGCCGCAACTGTTTGACTTCAGATTTTGCAGTTCTTTACCTTTGCCAGAATTTGCATTTAAGGGTTGTCAATTGCCATATCTGTAGTTGTAACTGAGAGACATTTATTACTTACATACGATATGATTTGGGCGTGGAAATGGGAGCAACTGATGCTAAAAAAATGTTGAGACCTTGGTTTCTCGTACATACCCTAAACTACACTAAACAAACAGATTTTATTTTGCTCAAACTTAAAATCTCGACGTTTCATTATGACATTCTAAGCATATTTGAATAAAAAATCATCAAAATATTTTTTTTACTATACTTCCACTCCACTACGTGGACGTGGAAGGAAAATAAACCTATTGAAATAAACAAACATTTAACTTATATTAGCCCAAGTTTAGACATGAACTAAAATCATAAAGGTAAAACACACTTAATTTTAAAATATTTATATAGAAAGTAGTTTTTAAAAACTTTTAAGGGCTTTCTACGGAATTAACATATACGGACGCTTTGCAGGGGCTTTTTAGCGTATTACATTAGTTTCTAAAATTGCTGTCGTCTCTCGTATGAATTGTAAATGCTATAGTAATATCAGCTTATGTGGGATATATTTTTGTGTACGATGTTTTATTTGATTGCTCGTAAATAAATAAACAAGATTAAACTACATGCATTTTTTCATCTTATAATATACTAATGGTACAAAAATTCTGCTACGTAAAAGTTGATTGCGAGTAAAACTCAAACATGTTGGCTGTCTAGAATATTTGATATAAATACGCTAAAACATAATTATGTAGCTGTAGCTAGAACATACATTATATTCTGATGATCCTGATGGATCGTCCTTTTTCGTTCTCTAACTCGGGCGCCTGAAGTTTAAAAAACTCGATCTACTTGTCATTGGTCTACTCATTTGAACTGACGAGGATGTCTGCCACTGGCAGTTCGGATGGTAAGAAGTTCTTTCGCGTTTACGGGTGCTGTTCTGGTACCTACGGCACTCATAAAATCAAACACCAAAGCTGCCTTACGTCTAAGGAGATATTGAGTCCGTGATCGAGAGTGAGATATGCCGAATTTATTGGAATGATTCTTTCCCAATCGTCAGGCAAATTCAAGCCAATAAACTTGACATAGTTTCTCTCGATATCAGAACGAGAGGATGTATATCATCGAGTTCTTAGCACCTACTTAGCCTTTGCAAACAAACCAAATACCGTGATCTTCGGTACGAGCACACTCAGTTAAACAAATTTAGTGCAAGTAAAATTGATGATAAAGTTGGGCAAAATCTGACTTTTGTTAAAAAAAATCACTGATTTAAATTAAAAAATTTTAAAAACCATGATTTTTTTTTATTCTGATTTTTTAAGGAAATTTGAGTATTTCCCTTTTTACATTTTTACACGATTTTGATTTTGATATTTCTCCTTAGTGATTCACAATTTCTATTTATTTATCTCAACACGCTACATATAGCTTGTTCAAACTTTTACTTTACCTTATTTTACGCAGTATATATTTGAAATTTAAAAGAACTAGTTTTCAGTTTTCTTACATGTTTTTTTTTTTAACTTCTTCCCACCCATAGAAACGAAGACGTTATGCAATCGACCCAAAATTAAAAATTGAGATAAGACCATATATATTTAGGTTTTAAGGTCTCAGAAACAGAAAAATGTACTTTTAAAAAAATATCTGCGTATGTATCTGTGAATATGTGTGTATAGTGCCGAATGTAGAAAACCAGTATTGATGAAAGGCACAAAGGTAATATTGGTACCGTAGCTGAGCTGAAAAGGTTTTGATGCAGACTGGATGACGCTTAGTGTCCCTTTCACAGAGACTTTCTCATTTTTCGACATTATTTTATTTTATCATTCGAAAGTAGATGTTATTCTGATCTCAACGATATATCACACTTCATTATTTTCCATCAAAAAATAATTGTCTGAGTCCCGCGACGGTGGGGTATAAATTCTAGTGCCCTTGGAGCGGAGGCGTGCATCACTTAGCTCAGCGATAACAAGTACAGTTATTAACAAAATTAATGAATTTTCGCACACATTTGGTGGGGAGGTTCCAGTCTCTTCTAGTAGCTGCCTATTTTTTGTTCCACATTCATTCATATTATTTTCATTATTTGAAATATTTTAAAAACTATTCGAGTTTGATTTAAATTGTGATTTTAATCTAAAAAAAAATCTGTTGATTTAAATCAGGTCAACCCTAATGATAAGTAACTCTAAAAAATAATGTATGAAAGAAGGAAAGAAAGTTTATTTAACCAAGTTACAAAAAGTTTTTGGCAAGTCAAAAATTATAACAAAAAAGATGGAAATATAAACATACAAATACAATAACTAATAAAATCATTATATAATAAACAACTAACCAACAACAATAGCAAATACTTAGCCACTAACAAAGAAAGAGAAAAAAACATTATACATTAAAAGAGCAAAAGAACATAAAAATAGGGTAGCAGACATTTTATAAAGTGGGAAATTCAGTGTTAAAATACTCTTCCACTGAGTAAAAACAGAAATTCAAAAAATGCATTTTTAACTTGCGTATGGGGATAGACTAATATAGGAATTGATCTATTCTAAGATCTATTATAAATTGAAGCATGAGTTCTATAATTAATGATTTTAGAATAACATCTATTTTAATCGCCTTATTTATTTTAATGTCCTGGCGGAGTTTAGCCGATGGCTATTCTACCACTCAACCAGGACACACACACACATAGACAACATCATAACACCCATTCCCTGCGACATTGCCATCTGCCGCAGCTGAGACTCGAACACAGGAGAGGAGAGCGACTAGACCGTGTTGTCTCTCACACAACCGCAGTCTAGTCCACTGCTACCATCTCGGTAACACATGAAAAACGCCACTACACATCCATACCCTAGCCAGGATTCGAACCTGGGACCCCGTGGTCGCAAGCCTAACACCTAACACCTTAAGCACTGCGCCACCGAGTCAGTAATAAACATCTATTCTATTTTTAAGTTGATTATTACTTGTAATCAATTGTTACTAAAGACTGTACTTACGAAAAGGATTGATATTTTGCCTGGCCTTACCTAGAACAAAAAAATATATGTTAGTACAATTAATATTATATCCACAGTTATTGGTTTAAAGTCAGTTAAACTTTCTTATGTTTGTTGGGTATTTTGCCACTGTAAAAATATTTAAAAATTTTGATGAAATAAACCTCTGCGCCAAAAGGATCAGACAGAGGCTGGTTTATTTCATCAAAATTTTTAAATATTTTTACAGTGGCAAAATACCCAACAAAATAAGAAATCATGAATATGCCACAAATAATAAATTAAAAACAATATCAGTTAAACTTGTTTGAACTGTTACATGGATGAACGGTTCAAACATGGTATAAATTATAAATAAATGTTTACACTAGAGACTCTAAAACTAAATGTACTAATATATTAATTTTGAAAATAAGTAAAAAAATTCACAAATAAATTTTAAATTTGCGATTACTTTTCAGTCTCAAAAACTGTCAAATTTGTCAAGCATTTTTACTACTTTTAATACTTTTTTAGATGGGTGGGGAAACCCTTGATCTTATTTATCTCTGCAGGAGTTCTTTAGAAATTCGCTGCTTAGTTACGGAAATATCCAAATGATAAGATAATATTACAAGTTGAGTCATATAATTTTATTACAATAAGTACCTATGATTATAGGTAATTTTTGGGTTCATAATAGTGAAGTAAAAATAAAGCTAAAAATTGCTAAATATAAAATTTCTTTTTTAAAGGCAAAATGTACGATATCTCGGATTCCAATTAACATAAGACATTTCTTTTTATTGTTCCTTTTTTACGTACTATTTGTCCGTGTTAAAACCTTTCAGTTTTATTTTCAAAATTGCAAAAATATAAGCATTTCAACAATTTAAAGATATGGTGAAAATAAAGAAAACCAAATATTTCGTTAAGATCAATCAGAAGTACCTTTCAAAACCTGTAAAGAAAGAATGTTTTTTGGTCATCTAAACAAATATTTTGACTTGACATTTTCTGTGGTTGTAAGGAGTATATTTTAAAAAAAAATTATCTAAACTTTATCATTGAAGTTAAATTAAATTATTTAAAAAAACTGTATACTGGCTTCTTCACTTCTTTTTGAGGTTAATTGCATAATATTTAATAGAGGTCTTGTAAAGTCTGTTCGCTGATAGAACCCCGGTGTGACATCATGAAGGTCTGAACTAAGATGCCGTAGGCTCGTTGGTGTTTTCGAATGCACGCAGTGGCGTCGTTTTGTTTTATATTTTACTTGAAGTATTGAATTAAATTTATTAAAAGGAAATTGAATTGAATTATAAGCATATATAATACATCTATTGTACATATAGTAATTTAAGTTAAATAAATAAATTATAATATAAGATTGAATTGTTTTGATTTCAAGTAAAAAATGTGATAGAGCAAATATACAAAATAAATACACTTAAATAGTTGCAGCAAAATCTTTTTTATTCATTAATAGAAGTTTGTCAAATAAGTATATGTAATCTTAAAATAAAAATATATACTTAATATTAATTATGCCGAACTTATATAAAACAAATATGGGGCAGTAAAATACAAATACCTAGTAAAAGATAAATAAATTTAGTTTTCTTCGTCAATGTCTAATTCTTCCGAGTCCTCATCGTCGCTTTCATTATTAACACTTATAATGAGTGGCTAACTTCTTCAGCATGAATCTTTCGATCATATGTCTCTATTCATTCTGGATTTTCAAGGAGTTACTTCGGTGACTTGAGAAGCGGTTAAGAAAACATTTAAGAAAAACAAAACATTTAAAATCAATTTATTTGTGTGATTTACACACTTGTACCAAATAAAGCCTCATTCCACATAGCAAGAACGACTTCGTCACTAAAACCATCTTTCTCGATGTGTTTGTCGTAATACTCCTTACAAATAAGTGCACTATAGTAGGTATTATACCCGACTTCCGAGAGAATCGACCCGCCTCTGAAATCGCCAGCCGCATTCGACGACGACACGCGTTACGCAAATTGGTTTGCTTGACTTTGTTTTTGCAATGCGACCAATGTGATCGGAGATATTTGCAAGAAATATAAAAAACGATGTTTTGCGATTTCAATTGTTAAAACAGATATATTCCTGACCTCGTTCAAAGTCCAAAATTTACAGTAATACTTCAAATTCTCCTCCTTAAATACTTTCTTAAGAAATTTATTTTTACTCCACTATAACTTCTAAACGATGATAACTTACTCAAGTGTGCTTACATTTAGATCTTGCACAACATTCTATCGTTTGTAGCGCCAAGGGAAATGACAATATGCTGGTGCAGAATAACTATATACAAAAAAAATTCTAATATTTCTTAAAATTCCAAAGAAAATTCTACACTTTAATTATTATTATCCTCTCTGTATTGGGATTTTAGAGCATTACATCGACATCCATACAATTCATTGTTTTTATATTTTAGCGAAATTGTGAATGATTCCCGTAGGACTCAATTTCACATTCCAGGATGATAATGTTAATGCAAACAGGGCTGCCTAAGTTAGTGCTACAACTAGAAATGGATGAAACTGATTTTTTATCGATACTTTTCAGTATAATAAATAATTGCGCAAATAAGTCCGGCAATCAAAATGGTAGAATAAAATATAAAAAATGCTACCTAATATTTTCGAAAGTTCCCAACGAAATTGAACAACACTTTTTAACCGACTTTAGATAGTGTTATTTATTTAAAAGAATGGATTTTATTCGAATTTTTCGAGTTTTCACTAATCTGTCAATACAACAGTTTCACTTATTGTCAATACTTTTCGATTTACACTCGTCCAAAAATATGAAACTGTATGCTTCACTGTAGATTATTGCAATTATCTCTATCCCCATTGCTCCTATGTAGTAACTCGTTATCATCAATATTGTAGATTATAAAATTTCGCAAAATTTGTGTTTCAAAAATTTTATTACACTATCAATTGTTTACAAGTTACAGCAACTCGAAAATTTCATTATTTTTTTTAAATTTCGAGCTGCTGTAATTTTAAAGCAGTTTACCGTGGAAGAAAATTCTATAAACAAAATTTTTGGGAAATTTTATGACCTACAATATTGATAATAGCCAATTACTACAAGGGAGCAACGAGGACAGAGATAATTTAAAAAATGTGCAGTGAAGCACAAATTTTCACTATTCTGAAGGCAGTAAATCGTAAAATATTAATAACAGCGTAGGTTAAATCTGTTTCTTTTCAGTATATTATTTGTCCATTTCTCTTCTCTTCTACTTTACATTGGCATCGACTCAATATTTTAAAATGCCACTACTGTATAGTATAAGGTGATTACAAACCCAATTGATGAATGCCCACCCAAAAATGGGTGGGCATTCTGAAGTCCGTCATTTTCTTTAAAGATTTTTTTTGGGTGAGTAATTTCAACTTTTTAAATAAAAGTCGTCATGAAAAATATTCCATGTCTAATAGGCTCAAGACAGCTATTCTTTTGGATATAGGGTAGAATGAGGCAATCTCAAGTTATTTGATTTTTTATGCCGATATTAACTCCAAACATTTGCATTTTCTTGTGTTATGAAAATTAAAAATGTCATAACTTGTCATTCTAAAATAAATTTGTCATCTATTGTCAATTTATTTAAGAAATTTTATAGCGCTAGTAAATTCCTTTATTTTCCCAGTCACAAAATCTTTATGATGTAAAAAAATGGAAATATTGTAAATAAACACTCAATTACTGACATGAACACTGGAACAAAAAATCAAATAACTAGAGAATAGGTCCTACCAAATAACAAAAGTGTCTTTCTTGAACCATTAGAGCAAGGAATATTTTCTTTGTCAATTTTTATTTAAAAAGTTGAAAATAAAAAGTTAAAGGGAGAAAGACGAATCCAACTACTAAAAAATCTAAAAAATCCATTAAGAGGGAGAGGAAAAATTCCAGGATAGCAATTCAAAAATAAATTCTACTACTAGAGCGAGAGCTAGGTGGCTTTTTCGGCAGCTCATCGTTTTATGAACTTTGAGATAATTTTATGGTTTAATGGATGATAACGATTCATAAAATCGACTTCTGGCGGGGCACCTCCTGTCAGGAGCGTCACGAACACTGTTTAAAAATCAGTGAAATCATGTCATCGTTACAAGGCTCATTTTTTTTGTGGGTACACATTTTATGTTTAGAATGAATAAAATAAGATCGCCAGAAAGTGTGCGCCGTCAGGAAGCGCAGCCAGAAAGGTAATAATGATACAATACATCTGAGGCACGGTACGGAGTCAAGTTAGTCGAAAGTGTTAAATTCCTGTATATTTAAGAGCCTATGGTACCTTTGTTGACACTAAGAACTTTACGGGGAGGCTATTCTATTGTGACGTGCTTACACCCTTTTTGTAAACACTCTGTATCGTGGGTTCGGAAATTATAACAACCAGGGTAACACTAAACACTAATTTATTAACTTACTTAATTACAACAATAACTACTTGGCTAATAATACACTGTGTACTACAATTCAGTTATTTAGTCACTTTATTACTGTGTTTACTCTCTGACCATTTCAACTGACAATTAGTACTGCACTAACTTCTCCCCTTTTGGTTGACTCCATGCCTTATATACCTAAAGATGACAGATCTAGAAGCTTCTCTGATGACGTCACCATACTCTAGACAGTTCCAGAACAGATACATCACCACTCTAGACTTTCTAGTAAGTTCTTTCCATATTCAGACATCCGAACTACTGAATTATGTGCCTACTTTTCAGTGCAGCCAACATAAGCTTAAATCTTGAGGGGTTGCAACATATTACACTGCCCCCTCCTTAAGCCTGAACGTCCCGGTCAGGCAATTCAGTTTCCTTCACATACTTTGCCAGTCTATCCAAGTGCACGATCTTCATCTTGGACTTTTTACTTCGTTGAATCCGATAGACGACATCATTAATTCGGGTAATGACTGAATACGGTCCTTCCCAAGGTGGTTGAAGCTTCAGGGACTTCCATTCTTTCCGCTGTGGGTTGTAAAGCCAGACCCGATCTCCCACCTTGAATCCTCCTGTACTGGCATTCCGATCATAACGAGCCTTCATTCGGTTACCAGTTTTGGTAATCTGTTCTCGGTCATTCTTTGGCTGTTTTCGGCTTTCATTCACATAGTTGCTCTCGGATAGGGGTTCCTTATTGGCAGCACAATTCTTGCATTTTCGACACCAAGCCTCCACATCCTGGCGACTATTGACCCAATAGAATCGTTCTCGTACTTTACTCAACGTCTTGTTTATTCCAAGGTGTCCGCCGGATGTTTCATTGTGCGCTTTCTGGAGTACTTCTGGTACACGACACCGGGGAATCACTAGACGCATGGCAACCTGCTTCCCATCCGGGCTTTCCCATGCTCTTCTCAACAGCCCGTCTACGACGTGTAGTGAACCCCATTGCGACCACAAAGCCTTCACTCCTACTCCTTGGTTTGAAACATCCTTCCAGTCTGGTCGGGTTCCTTTTTCCTTTGCTCGCAATATAGGTCCAATTTCTGTATCGTCCAGTTGCTCTTGTCTTAAAACTTCCTTTGTCCAATTCTCTGGAATTTCTTTACTTCCATCTACACGTCCTGGTAATGGTAGACTTTATTTCTCTGGGCGCATTTTTTTCTTCAGCCAGCACCGCCCCAGTGGCCTTCACTCTCCCAGGGCTCCACTGTCGACCGTCTCTCTTAATATGCCCTAATTTGCCGCACTGATAGCATCGGATACGTCCGTTTGGTTTCGCTTCATCTTGTTGTTTGTCTTGTCTCCCCAGGGAATCCAATTTGGCCAATACTTTACTTAGCATTTCATGCATGTCCATGTCAGGGTTCTTCTTGTCTGAATGTGTTTTTTCTACTGTCACAGCATGCACTTCTGACCGTGGGGTGTCTTTAAAAGCAGCTTCTACTTCGAGGGCACGCACCAGAGCCTCGCTAATACTTTGGTGTCTCGTCAGCCTCAGAACTCGCCTGACCTCTTCGTCCCTTATGCCATCTAAGAAGGCCCCGACGGCTAATTGTTCTTGGAATTCTCTTGGAGCACTCGGATATGCCAGGTGTGTCAGTCTCGCTATCGCAGCTTCGAATTCTTGTAAGCTTTCCCCAGCCTTTTGTGTCCGTGATTTCAGTTGAGCCTGGTATACTTGGGCGAGGTGTTGGTCGCCATATCTCAGGTACAATGCAGCTTCCAAAACTTTGAAGTCTCTTTGTTTCTCCACCGGGATGGTCTGAAGCAACTCTGAGGCTTGGCCCCTTAGCGCCAGAACTAATGCCATAGCCTTTTCCTCGTTATCCCAGTTATTTGCACTTGCAGCTGCCTCAAATTGTCTCTTGTAGGTTGTCCATGAGCTTTGGCCATCAAAGGAGGGAGGTTTTAACCGAGGACTTGACGATGTTACTAGCTGGCCTCCTTTCTCAACCAATTGTCGCTTAAGTCGCTCTACTTCTCCTTCGACCTCACTCATCTTTCTTTTGATTTGACTGACTTCAGCCTTTATATCCTCCTTGATTTTGTTAATGATTGAATTCATAGCATCATGTTGAATTTTCATTTGTTCGTTCAGGATTTTCCTCAGTTCTTCCTGGCGTCTTTCTTGTTCCTCTTTCTCCTCTTGACGTCCTCTTTCTTGCTGTTTATTTTCTTTTTGACGTCTTCTTTCTTGCTCTTCTTTTTCTTTTTGACGTCTTCTTTCTTGTTCTTTTTCTTCTCGACGCCGCTTCTCTTCCTCTTGACGTTGTCTTTCTTGTCGTTCTTTCTCTTTTTTTTCTTCTTGATGTCTTCTCTCTTGTTCTTCTTTTTCTTTTTGACGAAGATTCTCTTCCTCTTGTCGTCTTTTTTCTTGCTCTTCTTGACGACGCTTTTTTTCCTATTGTCGTCTTCTTTCTTGCTCTTCTCTTTCTTCTTGACACCGCTTTTCTTCCTCTTGTCGTTTTCTTTCATACTCTTCTTTTTCTTCTTGACATGCTGGGCCATCGTCCTCATTAACTCCGCAAATAGGTCCTGTATTTGTTTCTCAGCTGCCATGCTTTTTGCAAAATAAAACTATCACGTCAATGGAACTTTCCAGAAAAATCTCAAAACAGCACGAAAAAGTCTTATCCAGAGTCTTTTGTCACTATCCAGTTTAGAGAATTTAATAATCTCTACTAATGTCCAAATAGAAAAGTTCTAATGATTTTCACGCACTAACACAAATGAGTCTTTTTTTTTTCAGGGTCTCTGTCACTTTCCCGAAAACGCACTTTTTCACAGTTTTGGATCCAAAAATAGTCCTTAAACAATGTCCCGTAAGTCAGTTCTCCGTGTGCTTACACCCTTTTTGTAAACACCCTGTATAGTGGGTTCGGAAATTATAACAACCAGGGTAACACTAAACACTAATTTATTAACTTACTTAATTACAACAATAACTACTTGGCTAATAAATACACTGTGTACTACAATTCAGTTATTTAGTCACTTTATCACTGTGTTTACTCTCTGACCATTTCAACTGACAATTAGTACTGCACTAACTTCCCCTCTTTTGGTTTACTCCATACCTTATATACCTAAAGATGACAGATCTAGAAGCTTCTCTGATGACGTCACCATACTCTAGACAGTTCCAGAACAGATATATCACCACTCTAGACTTTCTAGTAAGTTCTTTCCACATTCAGACATCCGAACTACTGAATTCTGTGCCTACTTTTCAGTGCAACCAACATAAGCTTAAATCTTAAGGGGTTGCAACATATTACACTATTGTTGAAAGAGCTTATATTTACGTTTTAAAAAGGAGTCAGAACTTGTAACGATGAGTTTAGAGTTCTGAGATGAAATATGCGAAAAAAAATCCAATTTTCTTCAAAAATCCTAAAGATTTTCTTTCTGGCTAGCCTTACTGACGGGAGTTCCTTTCTATGAATTTTTTTCTGTGTTCAAAACATTTAAATAAACATGCTCAACCTTAAAAAGTTTGTAACGATGATGTTATATAACTCCGTTTTTTTACCTCTTTGACCTTTCTGGCCCACACTTTCTGGCGATCTTATTTTATTCATTCTAAACATAAAATGTGTACACACACAAAAAATTGGCTTTGTAACGATGATATAATTTCACAGATTTTTATATCTTGAACCATGGCCAACTCGACGGGCTGACATATGCCAGAAGTCTAGTTTGTCGTTATTTAAGTTCGATAGAATTAATCAGCGCATAGAAAATGCTTGTAGCGATGAGTGTCCGAAAAAGCCACTTAGCTCCCGCACCATCCGCTTTACTTCTGCATAAAATTATAATCTGATGTCAAGTCGTTTAGAAGTAGTCGCTAAAAACGCTCCTTTTGAGAGCTTGCATCGCTCTGAATATAAGAATGATATCGGACTATGGTGTATATAATAAACCACACTTTGTTTTTCATCTACTATTGGCTTCAGAAGTATTGTCGCTTAATTAAGAATCACCCTGTATGTTTAACTCATTTAAAAAATCCAGTTCGCTCTAGACGGCTAATCATATATTCGAGTATATTTTTGAGGTATGATTTTCCTTTGTTATTTTAGAGAAGAGAAGAATACCAAACTTTTTATTTATTTCATTTTGACCGATCCACAAAAGAAAAACGGTTAAAACCACCCGATTTTCTCCAGTGTGTTTTTTTTTCATGATGAATTATAATATAACATGCACAAAATAATTTTTTCAAACGCAAGGATTGTAAAACAAAAATCAACTGATCCAGAAGATGTAAATTAGGTAACATGTAGAATCTTTTTATTTAATGAAGATCTCACTATCTTATTCTGTTTTATACCTACTTAAAATATGCTAGATAAAATATCGCTTATGTAAATATTAATCTGTAAAATGCATGACACGTCATGGATGTCCCAATATTTAATGTGTCTACCTATTAAAAATAAAAATACTGCACAATAATTACATTTTGTTCATATATCCTTTATGACGCTGAGTAATTATCAATTAATTTTAACTAGGATATTAAAGCCAGTAACAAGAAGTTACAATATTTTTTAAATTAATTATAAATTATATCACCTACTAGAAAACTCAACACCAGCAAAACTTCAGTGTTTTAGTTTTTACCAGACACTTACTGAATTCCCAAACGCCTAATTAAATAGTTTAAAGAAGTTATCTTTATCTTAGGAATTTTGTTAATTAGAAAGAAAGGGTCATATAAATACGTTTTCAGTTAGCACTAAAATTAAAGAAAGACAAGCATGACAATAGATTTCCAATGCATTAATCATTTGCTTTTATGGTAAGAATTATAATCCGCACATCCTCGGTATTACCTACTTATTGTTTTTAATTAAAAATAAAATAATTAAAATTAATTAAACATAAAATAAAATTGAAACTGAAACTAACAAGGTAAAACTGGATACTAATATACGTAAGTCAGAGATGTAAAACCGTAAATAACCAATTTATAACCCTGTAAATTACCGTAAGTAATGAAATATAGATTACTGGTAAATTACCAAGCTACCGAGGTTGCAACATAAAACAAAATGGCGTCAAATTTGCACAAATAATTTTCTTTTGGAAATAACTCGTAAAACATGCAAAATACAAAAAAATCGAGGAGGTGAAAATTAAATAGTATAAAATTTTACACAAAAAATGTCTACCAAAAATTTCCTACATGCAACCGCTTTGACGTAAAATAAGAATCAATATTATGAAGTAGCGGGCTAGCCCGCCATTTCTTGTGCGTTTCGGCACAAAAACTTTAATCACTATTTAAGAAATGATCGCATCGCAATAAAACAAAACAGTGAAAAGGGGGAGAGTGCAGCTTTCATTATCATATAAATTTTTATCTGTAACATTCGCTGTTTGCATTGCAAAACAAACTCTTTTGTTATTTTTAGAACCCGCTCTATTAAATTATCTATATCTTGGAACATACTCGTTAATGTAATAAGTCTATAGTGGAGTCAATAGAGGATGAAAATATGCATTACTTATAAAATTATTTAAACAAAAGAAACTTTTTTTTTACAAAATTATTATAAGTTGAAAAATTTTAAAGCAATTTAATTCAAATTGACAGATAAGGGGGTTTTCGAGGTCGATGAAACAAATTATGATGTCAAAAAAAGGTAATTCAAAATGGCTGATCCAATATGGCCGACTTCCATCAAGCAATAAAATAATTCAAAACGCTATTCAATTAAAAACACAATTTAAATATTCACATAAAAATTTTAAAAGAAGCTGAGAAAACGTGATATTGTACATAGCATTACAAGATGATCTTTGAAAAAGTGCCCAACTAGTTTTACAATGCTCTGCGGACACACACAGCGCAGCGTGCGTGGCAGGTGATGCGTACTGCTTGGCGCGAAGATGTTTTACTTTCAGTCTCTTTCTATTATTCAAGCATTATAATTTGACTCATGGCTCTGTACCACGTGAATATTTTTAATATGTTTTCGATATTTTAAACAGGATAAAAATTGTAGAAACAATCAACATTGAGTCGAGTTACCGAAAGAACTTTTTTCAATATTTCGTGAAAAGTATAGGTTTATATACCGGGTGTAAACGAATAGTAAGCCACCCCTGTAACTTCCTTGTTTTTAAAGATATCGGGATGAAATTTTGTATCGTGAAATTAGGTAAGATTTCCAACTTTTTGAGACCTATCCGCTATATTTATCACTTCCGGTTTTACCGGAAATGGCCCCAATAATCTTTTCTAAATGGACCACCCTGTATGTTTTTACATTTTTGAAATAAAGATCACTTTTGAACAATTTATACAGTGTTGCACGAAAAATAATTCGAATTTTAGTTATCAATCTAGATGGCTGCGAATACGTTGAAATTAATTTTGTTCCAATGTAATTCATATAAAAAATACGAAAACGTCAATATGTCCAATAATACATCATATAGGGTGCTGTAAACTCATTAAAATCACATTTTTCAAAATGACTCATTTGTTTTAAACATTATGATATGTGCCACCCGGATATTCAGAAAGCTCTATTTAGTACCGAAACTTCCGTAATGTGTAATCGTTACCGGCAGGAATGACAATTTTTCTTAAGAAATTTAAGATTTATATCTAACTTCATTCAAATTTTGATCAACCCTGTATATTTGTGTTAATATTTTATGATATGCCACCCTCCGCAGGAGACAAAATGGGCCTCTGGCTCATTCTTGTTGCATATCATAAAATATTAACACAAATATACAGGGTTGATAAAAATTTAATTGAAGTTAGATATAAATCATAAATTTCTTAAGAAAAATTGTCATTCCTGCCGGTAACAATTACACATTACGGAACTTTTGGTACCGTTTAACCCCTACTAAATAGAGCTTTCTGAATATCCGGGTGGCCCATATCATAATATTTAAAACAAATGAGTCATTTTGAAAAATGTGATTTTAATGAGTTTACAGCACCCTGTATGATGTATTATTGGACATATTGACGTTTTCGTATTATTTATATGAATTACATTGGACCAAAATTAATTTTAACGTATTCGCAGCCATCTAGATTGATAACTAAAATTCGAATTATTTTTCGTGCAACACTGGATAAATTGTTCAAAATAGTATAAATTTATCCAAAATGTGATCTTTATTTCAAAAATATAAAAACATACAGGGTGGTCCATTTAGAAAAGACTATTGGGGCCATTTTCGGTGAAACCGGAAGTCATAAATATGGCGGATAGGTCTCAAAAAGTTGGAAATCTTACCTAATTTCACCATACAAAATTTCATCCCGATATCTTCAAAAATAAGGGGGGGGGCACTATTCGTTTACACCCGGTATCTTCCAAAATTACTTATTTTGGGATCTTACTATAAACCTACGCTGCATCGGTAGGCTAAATAATTTTTGTATAAAAGTTATTAACGTTTATTTTACCCATTTAGAGCAAAATTTTTTTTTTTAATTTTCCCTTTGAAGCATCTTAAAGTACACATTTCAAACATTAAAAATCGTACCTACAGAGATCTAATGACGCGATTTAAACCAGAGAAATAGGTGGTTAAACTCAGTTATACATATCAAATTTTATCATTTTCTCAAAATTTTGAAATTTTGGAAGTGTACATCTTCAAAAATAAATTTTTGAGATTTTTTTCACCCATCGGATCTTTTTATACATTACTTCAAGAGTAAAATGTGAAAGACCAAAGTTTTTATCTTTAAATTGTTAGAAATGGTAGAGCTTTTACCCATTTCATCGCAAATCTCTTTATGTTCCGAATTCATATATATACTATTCCTAATACATTCATCTTTATATTTGAAAATATAATAATCCAATAGCTACATGTTTCTTCTTTCATTTAAGCTTTTGTGACAGTTTCATTAATTAGTTTAAAAGTTACAACAAATTTAGTGTAGCGCGCCCGAGGCCGCGCTCGCTTCTCGCGCCGTACTTACGTGTCTCTGCGTTCCATTTTCGGGCGTTATACAAAAAAATCTGGAGCCTACATTTTTGATCGTACAGAAAAACTTCATATACATTTTTCATGTGAAATTTCCGGTACTTTCGGATGGCGCAATTACTTTTTGAAAGAAAAAAAAATTTAAGATATATTTGACAAAGACTAATTTGTTTAATAACAAATTATACTGAAGGACTATTGTTGGTAACTTTTGATATGTTGTTCCTGACATATTTAGAGATGTATTCTCAAAAGTTACCGCTTCCCGGAATTTTTCCGAAGTGAAAATCTCTACTGACCTCACTACTATTTGATTTTGGAATCTTTATATGTCACTTTTCGATATCTCATGGTAGTCAAGACTGCAAATATTTTAGACAAAACTAAATTGACTTTGCATTTTTTGTCATTTTGGTGAATTCTATATTTTGCAAAATTTTTATTCCAAAATGTTCTCACATGATGAAAAATTAAAATCGACACAAAAAAATGCAGATTAAAGCTAAGGGTATATATCTACTTTTAATTATCAATATTCATATTTTCATTATAATTCAAATTCAACAGAAATTTGCAATAGAACGCATATATTTTAAACTCGTCCGTCTTACTAAAAAGGAATCGACACGCGACAGACTTCTCGGTCAACCGTTCTGTTTGTACTCTTTGTGATATTTATCTCTTAACATAAACAAATACCTAAGTTGGCTTTCAACGAAGCAACTCAGAAATATTTTTTATAATCTATAATGGTTAATATGTGGTGCAAGTAATAGTCCGGGAACTAGCGACAGTTTTGGTTGACTCATTTTATTAATTTTGTAAAGCTGTAGTATATGTAGTTCTAAGTGATTTTTTTATCCTTTGGCCACATTGGGCACCATATTGGATTTGCTATTTTAAATTCGGAAAGTATCTGAACTAAAATTACTTATATGATTGTATACATCCAAACACAACATTTTAACACAAATTGGACATCATTTTTACTGAATTCCAAACTTAGACAATGATTCCCTTGAAATATTCACCTTTTTTTTCCTTATTCTGACCGAAATTTTGAAGCCGCCATTTTGAAAAACAAAATTTAGGCAGCAAAACTGAATTGAACCTACCTAAATCCTTTAGTGTACCAAATTTTGTCAATTTTCATTAAAAATTGATTTTTGACCCCCATATTTATAAAAGGCACCTAGTCTAGGTGCCCGTCGACATAATTGCAATTTATACATGTCCTCGTATAACTTCTTGTACGGCATAACTACGCCTAGTCTATCACTTTTTTCCTCTGCGAAAATTTTCGGAAACGCGGCGTTCCTCCTCAGCATGAAAAAGACGATTTCCACGCGTCGGACTGGAAAATCGGCAAATATATTTTGTCCGACAATTCGAAAATTGGATGCTCATCATCTGCGTGAGTTTTTACCTACATTACCGCTCGTTGAATAATATACTACTATTAAAGTCTTTAAAATATGCATAATACACATAGGTATCATATAAATGCTTTGTGGTATCATTTATAAATGTTATAACTTATATTGGCTATGATTGTGAAATTTTGCAGGCGGACAATTTTATTTTTCTAGAGGATTATTTTAGATTTTTAAATTTGTTATGGCTGTCTAATGTGTTTCATTTCTATATAGAAATTTATTTATTTTATATGAAATACATAAAAAAATGAGTTAAACTTTGGAAATCATATATTTTGTACTATTCTTTATTGGTTTAGTTCTCATTTTTTCCCTTGTAAGCGGCTTTACATAATTTGGTATAGCAATGCGCCGGCATTACAATTACATATAAAAGCGCAAAAGATTTTTATAGTGTAATGGTCCATTTATTGTCGTCTTTTTCTGATAATTTCTACTAATTTATACTTTTTGGTAGCATTTTTTTGCAGATTCCTAATGCCGGTCCTGTAGTCGGATTTTTGATATTTCTAACCTTAACCGTTATGTGAGGATGATGCCATGCAATGCCGCGACTACTCATCCTTCCATATAAGGTAATCATGTCACACTAGGTCAAGATTGATATAATTCAATCGTTACGTTATGCCAAAGAGTCCCCCCACGTTGTCATATAAGTAGTAAATATCATGAGTTCAATGACAGATTAGAGATCAGTGGCGGTCTGGGTGTCTAAGGCTTAGTTGGCGTTTTACAATAAACATTCAAACTCAGTTCGTCAGCGATTTGAATATTTTTGAAAATTTTTTTGCTGAGCAGAGGGGAGAAATTCGAAAACTTTCTTCGTCCCAAAATTTTTTTACTGAGCGGGGGGGCGAAATCCGAATTTTCGTTCAGAAATCCAAAAAATCTTTTTTCGTCCCAAATTTTTTTTACTGAACGAGAGAAATCCGAAAAAAATTTTTTCGTTCCAAAATTTTTTTGATGAGCGGAGGGGGAGAAATCCGAAAAAAAATTTTTCGTCCCAAAATGGCCCCTCATTAGACGCGACCCTAGGCCCAGTCGGCATTTGCCGACTAGCCGACCTGACCATACCGCCACTGTTAGAGATTCCACATTCCCCAGTCCGGCAGTAGAGACTCAAGGGCTGCTGGCCATAAGAAGGGCTAGCTTATGCCAGCCTTCATCTTACATAGATAATACCAAAGAATTTGTTAGTAAAGAATGCTAAAAGTTTTATTTAGTGAGTTTTTGGAAACAAGAATTACTGTTTCAAACTGCCTATAGAGGGTTGCCTGCTGTAATTAGCCATAAGGTGTTGTGTTAGTTTTACTGGATGTCGAAATGTAAGTACACTTAAACTTTCCTTTCACCGGCTTTTATCAACAACCTCGTAAATTTCTGGGAGCTGTCTATACTTAAATCAAAGTAAGTGCTTCGTATTTAACTTTCTGTAGAAAGAAATTAAAATTAACGTTTGCTTACGAACGATCTAAATTTTATGATTTCTGTAAATGAAAGAAATGAAAATATTGTTTCCTGTAATCTTTACATGGTCAGTTAGATCATTATATATATTTTGTTGTTGGCATGGCATGGCATGGTACCGGGAGCCGTTTGTTCGGAATTTCCGGAGGTTGAACCTGACGCCAAAACTGACCACAAAAAATACTGTCAAGGGTATTTCGGGATTTTTAGGGCATCTTAAAGCATATCAAATGGACAGCAAAAAATTTAATTAAAAATCCGATGTCAAATTTCAGTGTGAATTTTACAAGTCACATGATCGCTCCGATCGGCAAGAGGACTAACCTTTACTTCACCCCCTCCTTATGCACCTACTGACAAATAGAGAGCAAAAAATCGAGTAATTTACGTTTCTGGTGCCGTCTGATAGACTATACATATAAGGTGTCGAAATCGGCTCTGTATACCGAGCGCTTTCCGTATCAATATCGTACCGATACCATTCCAGTCCAGAACACAACAGGCATATAAAATTATTTTTTCAATGGTATCTCATATTAAGCCTAAAAGTTATTTTGAAAACCTCTACACCTTGTATCTCGGGAATGAGGGAATTTTAGAAATATGGGCATACCCCGTATAGTTTGGCTGTATGGTCGAGAGGTAAGCACACTTGGATCTCACCCACGCTTTATTGTGTAATCTAGACCATGTCACCGGCCACTGCGGTATGTCACGCGCCAATTCGCAAAATGTAACGACAGCAATATAATATTTATTGTAAAATAGGCATGATATGTAAAACTGTCAAATGTGGATTCACGAAATAAATTATTCTAAAGGTTTTAAAGGTCCTGGAGTTCGTTTCCCGGCCGGGAAACTGCGTTCTTTTAAGAAAAAGACATTCATCCTAGTATATTCGGATACTGGGTGTGGGACCCTTGTCTCGAAATGTGTAGCTCTCTCCCGTACAACCCGCTTTTGACTTCGGGGATAAAGGGGGTTTTGTATTATCTGTGGTATATTAAGTACCTCACTTATGATTTAGAATTCATAACTTTTTATATAATTTAATTCATTTATCTGAAGGTTCACCTTTTTAATAAATATTGCAAATCACAAGACTTCAGTTCAATATTAAGTACTGAAAACTATTGAAAATTCGTTGGTTTAAAATATACACCGAAAATTGTTTATAAATTTTTAGCATAAAAGACAACGCGAGATACATACACAAATCGAAATAAATTCCGTTAAATTTGTTAACGTAAATAAATAAAATGTCATTAATATTGCATCAGGCTTTATCGAGATCTGTCAGTCTCGCTGGAAACAAAAAGTAATTATAAATAGTTCTCTATTATAAAAATATAAATAATGCACTGCGATATATGTCAATACAAAATGTCATTAAGTATCCATCTGAGGATGGCTCTCTTAAATAGTGAATTTTATTACTGATTATCTCGGAAACACTTTACGACATTTAGTTGAAGATTTTATACTATTAAGGCTTATTATCCTTCAGCGTTAACTGAAATTAATTTTATTCATAGGCGGGGAAATGAGATGTAGATCTGACCATTTATTTCTTCTCGTTTATATTTTTAGCATAATTTCCTGGCATAAAAACAGACCTTTTGACAATTAGTCGTAGGAAAAAGTGATTAAGGACGTCACATTGGGGGTTTTCGTAGTTAGTAGTCCCAAAAACGCCTAGAGGCTCTAGGCGTTGACCAATAAAAATAATTTTTTTCTTTAATTTTTATTTACTGATTGATTTTTTTCAAAAACAATAGCTAACGCTAACTTACTTTCCAAATTTCAATACAATCGGACTTTTTTATCGTGCTTACAAGAAATGTGACGGACGGACAGACGGACATTTTGAAAGTTGTTCAGAATTCGTTCAGTAACATAATATGAAAATTTCTTCTCTACAAGGGATATTTACTGATTTAGAAATGTGCCGATCAAATGCAATATACTCTTCGTTTTTGCGAAGACTAATAAACCTATACAAAATTCATTGCCATGTAAAATTTACAAAAAGCGTTTTTTTTTTTAATTTCTATAGCTTTATTTTGATTTCTTATTACTTATAATATTGATTTCACTGAAGTTTAAGAAAAAAAAAACAATTTCTCACATTAATAACCAATTTCTATTAATGCAGAGTAATTTTTATTAAAAAAACTTGTGAGAGATCGTTTTCTAAGGAAAATTAAAAAAAAAATTATTTGTAATTGGTCAACTTTGATAGGCTCTAGGTGTTTTTGGGACTGCTAACTACGAAAAGCCCCAATGTGGGACGGCACAAAATATTACAGGACAGCACATTCTAGACCGGTCTACTGTCTTGTCCTGTCCCGTCTTGTACCAACTTATAGAATCTATAATATGTAAAATCCTTGACATGTGGTCCTGTCTGTTAACAAAAATGTCATTTTTTGCATTTGCCGATCACTTAGAAACAGGACAAAATCTCATCAAAAAAACAAAAATCAGTGATTTAAATAAAGGAATTTTAAAAAATCACAATTTTATTTTATTTTTTTAAGAAAATCTACTTTTACATAGGTATTTTGTTAATTTTTTAGCTTAGCGCTTATTGTTTTAAAGTCATCAATTTCTATTTTGTTCATTATAAGCATATAATTCAGTGAAATTAGACTTTTCTGATCTAACAAAATATATCCTTCATTTTTTTTTAAATCGATTTATTTTGGTGTTTTAAATAAAATATTAAAAATCGACGAGATCACTACGGCATAAAAAATTATTCAAGGTCAAAGTTCACAACAAACTGTTTTTTGCGAATATCGCGCTTTCTATGGCTCGGGGGCCAACTGAGGTTATTATGAAAATGAAAGATAATTAAATTGCACATAAAAATGATCTCTTCCATTTTTTATATACAACGAACGGTTTAGGAAAAAATGTGTTTCGAAGTTTCCGGTTATATATTTACAGTGTGTTTCACTTGAAATAGTAACACCAACTTTTTTTTTTCAATTTGAATCAAATTTTACTTAATTAAGTATAGAATAACTTAGGATCTACTTATGGCCAGAAAAACATTCGCCTCCTACAAATGCCAAGCCACCTGCGATACCAAAATATGCGGAGAAAATCAAGAAAAACCGTTCGTTGTACACAAAAAATGGAAGAGATCATTTTTGTGCGGAATTTCTGAAATAGCTACTCTCAATAACTACTCCCAATGAAAGAGAAAAAATGTTATTAATAAAGGAACTATAGCCTTTTTTTAATTTTCTCTCAATTTACCAAATTTTAAAATAACATAATTTTTTTAATTTTAAAATTTCCACAAAATTGATGAATATTTTTTCGTAGGCTCGTTTGCTTTATAATTTTTTTTATGACAAATAATATGTTAATTCGTTTTTTGTGCTTTATATCCATTATGCAGTTTTTGTAGCTTTTTCGTTTCATACATTTTCGAGGATATTTTAATGACGAAATTAATATTGTACATTTGTTCATAAAACAAAAGGTGGTGAATAAATTTATTCTATTCTATTTTATGTTCACATAATATTTCCTTCAAAATAAACTTTTCAATATTAGGTATATTCTCTAATTTTAATACTTAATTTTCAGAATATTTAAAATTACTAATATCAATAATTTGACGTTCACAGAATTTTTATGATTTAGAATCAGTACAGATTATATAATAAAAATATTTCTCATTTACATTTAGACTGACTGAAAAGTGTTAATTGTCTGTAGCACTTTCTTCAACGCAAAAAAATTCCGTTTACAAATGCTGTGAAAATATTGATATTTCGCAATGAGTTATTACTTGCAGCACAGCAACGCATTAATTACAGAAGTTTATGGTTAATACCAATAATTAAGTCATTTTTCATACAAGTACTTAATATCGAACAGCAAGCCCACCTCTTAAATTATATTTCCCTTTCTGCTTTATGAGAAAAAACGTTAACTCCATTAACTTACTATAGGGTGAACCAAAACAATAGGAATATCTTATGCTTATCTGTTTCACCTATTTTAATAATTTTGACTCAAATCAAAGACAGTATTGATTTTTTTATAAAACTAATAATGTATTTAGTTAGTTAATTTATCAATTATTGAAGGTGTTTTTTCTGACGTTTTTGTGATTATCATATAAAAGATATGTATTTAAAATTGTCATCAATGTGTTGTATTATATAGCGCTCACATTAATGAGGGTCACACTCGAATTGCGCTTACATTAAAATCAGGTACTTTATTCCCATACTGAACTGCGCTCACTGTTCTCAGGTATTAAAAGTAGGAATAACTAAATATTGTCTAAATGTTGGTTGTGGCATTTTCTTAATTTTGTGTTTGTTATTGGGATACAGAGAAATTAAGGAATAACTAACAAACTAACTAATAAACTAACAAACTAACATACTAACAGACTAATAAACTAACTAACTACTAACGAAGATTTTATGAGCGAAAAACCACAAGACAGTCAAGTGAATCAGTTTATACATTTTTTAGTGGAAAATTATATCGAAAGTGACTTTATTTCCACCGACAATATGGGCTGTAAACACAGCAAGTATTTTAAGGACCACAAATGCATGTGAATCATTTCATTCAAAGTTTAAAAGTGAACCGGACCTAACCTAATCAATATGGCGTATCGAATATGTCGGATCCAACAAGGTGCATCTAATATGGAGGACCCAACATGGTGGATTCAATTTGAACCCTGCCTGTCACCCATGTCTAACTCTATCAGATAAACAATCATTATAAAAAGCGTTGGTTTACATATGAGAATAGATACCACAAGTCATAATAGACATTTACTATATGTTTTGCTCGGTCTCCGTTTGCTTCATGGTACGTCTAACAGCATCACGTCTTTTATCGTGGTTGCTTGTTAAGCGTACGATGTCAATAAAATTTAATATTTTTATGTTGTTATGACTGTCTAATGTTTACATTTTTTTAAATATATCCAACCAATAAACAATATTTATACGAAGCGTTGTTTTACATATGAGATAAATTTGGAAAAATTGTGTTATCTTAACTAAAAATGAAAATTTACATGTCTTGAAAATGTGAAATCTATAACACTGAACCAATGTAAGAAATGGTGAGCGCAGTTCGAGTGTCAAATTAAGAGTTCATTAGGGATGTGAGCGCAATTCAGTGACACTGCTGTTTTGTACCAAAATGTTTCTTATTTATCAAGAATATTAATGGTTGATTTATATTTAGTAATAAATAATATTTTTATTTCCAAAATTTTCTTTTGATTTAAATTATCGATTAAAATAAAAAAATCACCAGGATTTAAATCAAACGATTCAAATCGAGCAAACCCTGCCTAATATCGATATTGAAGTCGGTTAAAAATACGTTTGCATTCGTTATTTGTTCATTTTTACGCCGACCTCAATATCAATATTAGGTGATAAAATTCAATTAACTGGGCGATGCGAGGTGAAATTTTATTTCATAATTTTTTTTTAAATTTCTTTTTCACCCTTTTAGTGGCATCTATATCTAGTTTCTATATAGTAAAATATCCGTCGTTATGACTTTTTAACCTTTAGCATTAAGCTTTTTATATCAGAGAATCCTGAAATCAATATGTACCAAATTTCAGATAAACTGCAAAATTATTGCAATTAACGCAGCCATATTGGATCTTGAATTCTTAACTTTTGACATCAAATTTGTATCAGCTACTTCTAAAACACCTAACTACCAATTATAATACCATTCCAATGGAATTTGAATTTTTTATCACAAAATCAAACTGTGAATAGCGACTTCGCCATATTCTTCAATATTCTCTACTATTTTGCTCACTTTATATTAGACGTAGTAGCTTGATGAAATTAATAGGGGAGCACCACCGACCCATACTTCACAATTTGAGAAGATTTCATAGAAATTGCTTACGTGAATCATAAGTAAAATTTGAACAGATATAAATAAACATACGTACGAATTGAGAACCTCGTCCTTTTTTAAATTTTATGAAGTCAGTAAAAAAACATAAATTTTTACATATTTTGGAATCAAGTCTGATTTGGTAATATTTATTTTGAACTTCGCATTTTGTACACATCTATCTGACTTATAGTCCTGTACCATATGTGCATTTTGTATTAGTATACTTTTGGGACTTTAAGGATATTATTATTACCTTTAATTAAATTTTCAAATGGCTTTTTTATTATATTTTGATTATTCGCTGAACGCCTTCATCAACTTGCATACTATTTTATTTTATTCTATTCTTGACTAAAGCCTCAGATATTTGAGATTATTTAAACGCACATTCGTAACGAATGAATTTAACGATTATTGAATTGTTAAGGAATTATGCCGAGAAACAAGGCGATGGTCATTGGTGAATCCTTAAAAGTATAAGACCGATTAGATAAATGAGATCTTAAACGGTTAGAAAGTATCTAATAGGATTCTAACTAAATTTTTTATGTTTGAAAAATATAAGTTTGTCTAAGTTTCGCCCACCAGCTTAAAAGTGAGAAAAAAAATCATGACAAAAAATTATAATTTCGCCTTTCTATTGGACATAACGATAGCAAAAGCTATTGTAAAAACGTATCGTATTAAAATCAAAATAGAAAGCAAATTTAAAACTAAAGTTATTGATAGTAACTTTAGTTAACTAAAAAACTTCTTGTAACTTCCAGGAAAAGTAACTGTTATCATTACAATTACTCATATAAAAATAATAGTCAAGTGTATGTCCGCGTAGTTTAGAGGCAAGCTTACTTGGTTCTCATCCATTTTAAGTACAGTATTTAATTTATTTTCCCGGCAATACTATTTCTTTCGTATGACACAGTAACACAAATTCACATACAAATATTTAGGAAAAGTGGGATATGCGTTAAGATTTTCAAGCTGGTACAGTTGCCTTCACAAAAAGGTTTCCAACTAACGCAAGGGTTATAAAGGCCGCAACAATGCATTAGCCAGTCATTTATGTTTTAAC
Organism: Rutpela maculata; assembly: GCA_936432065.2. Taxonomy (NCBI): domain Eukaryota; kingdom Metazoa; phylum Arthropoda; class Insecta; order Coleoptera; family Cerambycidae; genus Rutpela; species Rutpela maculata. Next base: position 88,631,911 of record OW386287.2, on the reverse strand, counting down.
CTTGATGCATAGGATAATTTTATATTATTATATACATAAATCGGAAAAATTGATACATATCTGTAGAATACAATAATCTTCTTTTATATCATTAAACTTGAAAAACATGCAGTTAAAACCACTCGAACTTCAAAAATGTATATCTCGGAGAGATATTATGGTAGAGAGATCGGTAAAAAATAAAATACGCGTAATTTCTCCAGCTACTCTATGTTTTCATAACTGTTAAATATTTTTAGTTATTTTGGCGAATAACCGTGTTGCCTCCCCCCCCTTCCTTCTCACCCTCAGAAAAACCCCATTTCATGGAGTTGGGTGGTGAATTTTTTATGAGTTTGTTGATGGCTAATGAACAGTTTTGCCAAATTTCAAAGTGGGTATTTTTTTTTTTTAATTAAAGTGCAATTTTGACAGTACTATAAGTTAATGCTACTCCTTTGAAACGACAAACGATCGGTTTTGACATACCCAAAAACAGACCAATGAATTGATTCCCATGTGTGAATTTTTTTCATGATAGTTCACCATTCTGTCTGTCAGCGCACTTAGGTACTACACAAAATTGCTGAAAAAATTTGCTTTGATATAGGACCCTTGTATTCTCATTCCATTTTTTGCTGTCTATTTGTCACTAGTATGTAGTGGTTTTACCCTTATATTCTCCACGTGTTATAAAACAATTTTTTTGGAAATAAACAAATTCATGGCTTAATTTGCTTAAATTAAATAAATAAAACACCACTATGTTGAAAAATGCTGTCAAGTGTAAAGAATTTTAGTTAACAGCCATAGAAACATTTTTAGAGTAAAAAAACCTTTGCAATTTGCTTAAATTAAGTAAATAAAACATACCACTACGTAGAAAAATGGTGTCAAGTGTAAAAAAATTTACTTAACAGCCATGGAAACATTTTTAGAGTAAAAAAAAAACTTATTAGACCATTGGTTCTGATATTACATCCTTTGCAAACAACGGCTTCCTTTGGACGACCTGACAAAACCCATTTTCGCATATTAGCCATTTCTGTGACACAAAAAAATGCTGTAGTTTTGGGTTTTTTAGGGCATCTTAAAATATGTATCAAATGGGCAGCAAAAAATTTCATTAAAAATCCGATGTCACATTTCAATATGAATATTACAAGTCACATGACCGCTCTGATCGCCCTACTTTACCCCCTCCTCTTGCACCAACTGACAAATAGACAGCAAAAAATGGAGTGAGGTACATGTCTGCTGTCGTATGATGGACTATTATTGGTCCAAGTAGACAAGGCTGGCTTTCACAGACTTATACAAAAGCTTTGCCCTAAATATCAAATGGTTTCTAGAACACACATGACAAACACGAACTAGCAGGTAAGAGTCCATAAAATTGGTAGTATTAGTGTATACAAGAGAAGCTAAGGCTTCAAAAAAATGTTTGGCATTAGCCACCCCCATTACCACCCCTACCCCGTTATTAAAAGGGATGAAAAAAAATTATGATTTAGTGTGTGTACAAGAAGCAAAAGCCTCAAAATATTTTTTTACTTCATCCACCCCCACTACCGTGTGGGATAGCGTCTTATGTTTTTTTGGGGTAGACGATTTCAAATATTATATTATTAAAGTTCTATAAACAATTATTTCCACATACAAAATTACTTCCACACCCAGTGGAAGTACAGTAACGACAAAAAAAATTTTGAAATTTTTTATTGTTCAAATAGGTTTAGAATGTCATAAAACGCCGAGATTTTAAATTTGAGCGAAAAAAATTTCTGTCTGTCTGTCGGTCTGTAACTTTTTTTGTGCGCACGTCTACTCTGAAACCGTTTAAGATATTGACTTGAAATTTGACTCATCCACCCCCTACTACCACCCCCTACTACCACCCCCAATCACCACCCCCACTCCACTACCGTGTGTGATATCGTTTTATAGGTTTTTGGGGTAGACGCTTTCAAATATTATATTATTAAAGTTCTATAAACAATTATTTCCACATATAAAATTTTTTCGTTATGAGAGACTTGGATAGAAAATCTGGATGTGGAAGTAGTGATTTTTCATTTTGAATTTGTATACCTCATTCAATATTCTTTTATTACTTATTTAGAAACCTATTTTAGTGCATTTGTCAGTGTGAAACATTTACACCCATACAATGTTACCCAAAAATTACATACACAAAAAGATACACGTTCCAAAGATTTCTAAATTAATAACTTGTACTGTTACTTGCACTTTATTGACGAGAAGCATCAGCATTAACCAATGACCAATACCAGTCATTTCATTTTTATAGACAAAAAGTAATTACTTATTCGGACTTTGTTTTACATAGCCATCGACTTCGGAATTTGGACCTGTAATTGCTGGCTGAAGGTTACCAGACCGTATTATGCATTATAATATTATTTTAGATGTTGAGCGTCGGGACCCGAGACCATTTTTGTGTAAATATACAAACTATGTAACTGTCGAAAAGTTGCGAGATAGTCGACACAGATAGGTGAGTTACACAACTAAGTAAGTAGTAAAATTACCACAATTTACTTGAATTCAAAAATTGTGACTCTATGGAGAGATTCGCACGAGATGGAATTATTAATACTGGTGACGGTTTCCAAAATTGGCAATTTTTGCCGTAGAATTTGTAACCGATGACAAAAACTCCTCGTGTATTAGGAACACGAGGAGTGAAAAATTATTTTTACTTCCACACCCAGTGGAAGTATAGTAACACAAAAAAAAAGAGAATTTTTATTGTTCATGTCATGAAACATAGCATTGGGGTTTTTCCCTCTTCTATTTGTATTATGTCTTAATTCAATATATTATTCAACCCTATAGTCCTAATCTACATAAACTTAATTGTACCTAAAATTATGTAACATTTATTACAATAAAGTCATTTATTACACAGGCCAGCAAAAAAAAGTCTTGTAATTTTTGCTGTGCTGAAAACGAATCCGGAGTCAGAATTGACCCATCATCCACCGTTTTTTTGTAAGTCGCGAAAATAACCTATAATTTAGGTTATTTTCGGGATTTACTAAAAATTGGTGGTTCATGGAGCTAAGCGGGCACCTGATTCTTATTCAACACGTCGAAATACATAGGGACTGCCCGATGGAGTCCCAGAAACAGACCACTTTTCATTTTTTTTTGTATGTCTGTATAATATACACTATCGGAAAATGTTCGCTTTGGTGCGGGCAATATAGTCCATGCTAAAGTTGCAAAAACCCCAAAAGTGCAGGGGTAGCGACCAAACATGACTACTCCCCCGTTTTCGAGGACGGCCAACACGATGGTGATAGTCGCGTGGTCCCTACCCCCCCTCCCTCGAACTACCCCCAAATGCAAAAAAACACCCCTGTTTTCCATTTTTCGTTGTCAGGCATGCGAGGATTTGTTGGATCGGATTATTTTTGAGGAAACTCAATATATCCTTAAAATCTCGCAACCACGAGGGTTGAAACCACCCCCTCCCTCAATACGGAAACATACAAAAAACATCCAAACGTGCTGAAAATTGTTTTCCACGCGTTTTTAAGGGCGGGGAACATGATACTGATGTTATTTAGCCTCCCACCCCTAACCAACTACCCCTAAATGCATAAAACCACTCCTTTTCCCATTTTTCATTATCAGGCATACGAACTTGTTTTTATCTTTTTTTTTGTGAAGAAACTCAATATGCCCTGTAAAATTTTGCAACCAGACATTTTAACGACCCCAGGGATTGAAACCACCTCCTTCCTGAATCCTGAAGTTTCCCTCAAATAGAATAAGGTATCCCCCGTTCTCAAGGGTGGAGAAAACGATAGTTGCGTCAGTTTCTCTCTTACTCCTCAAAAACTATCCTTGGATGCCCAAAACCATCAGTTTTTCTTATAGTGAGATCACAAGTGCTCATTGGATCAGGTTTTCCAGGGAGAGAATTTTTTTTATTGTAGCTTTAAAGAAGTTTGATAGGACGGGCTATGCGCATGTATATATAGTCGTGTATATGCATAGTCCACTTCTTTATTATATATTTATTTTCACATTATGTACATGATTTTTATTCTTATTCTAGACACATGCGTCATACATCATTATTATTAAATTTTAATTTATTATTCGGCGTTTACAAATTAAATCATATTGTTCTGGCCAATCGGAATTGACATTAAACTCTTCGATGAGACTTGCTTCCATCTGGGTACATTCATCAGCACGTTTGGATGTTTTTTGCATGTTTCTGGGGAGGGGATGGTTTCAATCCCCGTGGATCGTTAGGATGTCTGGTTGCGAAATTTTACAGGACATATTGAGTTTCCTCAAAAGAAATCCGATCCAACAAGTTATCGCGTGCCTGAAAACGAAATATGGGAAAAAGAGGTGTTTATATGCATTTAGGGGTAGTTGGTTAGGGGTAGGAGGCTAAATAATATCAGCATCGTGTTCACAGCCCTTGAAAACGTGTGGAAAACAATTTGCAGCACGTGGATGTGGATGTTTTTTGCATGTTTCGGTATTGAGGGAGGGAGTGGTTTCAACCCCCGTGAGTCGTTAGGATGTCTACAGGACATATTGAGCTTCCTAAAAAAAACCGATCCAACAAGTCCTCGCATGCCTGACAACGAAAAATTGAAAAAAAGGCATTTAGGGGTAGTTCGAGGGGAGTAGCGACCGCGCGACTATCACCATCGTGTTGGCCGTCCTCGAGAACAGGGGGGTAGTCATGTTTGGTCGCTACCTCTGCACTTTTGGTGTTTTACACTTTTTTTGCAAGTTTCGTATGGACTAATAAGAGCAAGCGAGAACGAAGGGGCGTGTTACACTTTGCTTCTGCTAGAGTACTGGTAGGCGCCTTTAATGTGGGCGGTCGGTTAAGTCGTTGAAACTATGCAATCCCAAAAGTAATAATTTCCGATACTGTATTTGCACAGCGGTTTTCTAGAAAATGGCGGAGGATCCGGTGACACTCAGATATTACACAGGCACACACAAAAAAATGGTTTGTTTCTGGGACTCCATTGGGTAATCCCTGTGTATTTCTACGTGCTGAATACGAATCAGGCGTCCTTTTAGCTCCATCATCCACCAATTTTTTTTAGTAAATCCCTAAAATAACCTAAATTATGAGTTCTTTTTAGGTTATTTTCGCGATTTACAAAAAAATGGTGGGTGATGGAGCAATGCTGACTCCGGATTCGTTTTCAGCACACCAAAAAACATACGGTATGGTAGCTCACCTTTCAACTATAAGACTTTTTTTTGTGGGCCGGTGTTATCATTAAATATTTGGTATTAGGGAGCACATACTAAAACAATATATATGTTACTTATATTTCTCATTTCACCTTCATCTAGTTTTTATTTTCCAAGTCGGAATTTTATAAAAGATTTTTAAGCAGTTCGAAATTCCGTGAACTAAGTAGGTATGTGCAGGACAGCAAGGGCTGGAATTTTTCAGTGGAAAAAAAAAGAAAAGTGGTGGAAGCAGGCGTGAACTGGGACGATTTTGAAAATACTGTCGCGTGTTTCCACCCTTAGGAAACTACCCCTTGCAAATTCCGTGGGTTCCAAAAATTATAACAAGAGATGTCCACTAACACACTTTATTAAATATTTACTGGATACTTCACAATACTATTATTAATTTAAATACACTTTACTGACTAAAATCACAATGTTTATCACTTTGTTTATCTTTGAAGTCTTAACCTCACTTTCTATACTTTCTGAACTACTGAACTACTCGCCGAGAATGCGGTCGGTCTTTTATACCTAAAAATGACAGATCTCGATTGTTCTGTGATGACGCCACCATTCTCTAGATAATTCCAGATGTCACTTTGGAATCTTCTGGTAGGTTCTTTTTCGAGTAGGTGCAAATACATCATTCTAGGGGTTGTAACACATTACAATACCTTAGCAAGGCCCCCAGGCAGAAATCTGAACTTTATTTTTTATCTCGAAAATGAAAATTTGTGTGTAGGGGGGACAAAATCTCAAAAAAAAATTCCACTCACTTGAAAAATTAATGAGCGGGGGGGGGGGGAATATAAAAAAAAACTCCTACCCTATAAAATAAAAATTATTCAACAGGGAAAAGCCCCAGCACGCGCCTGGGTGGAAGGCCTTACCTTACCCTCTAAGAGACTTTTTCCCCTCCGAGTTCCCCTGCAATAAATGCTGTTATCTGGGAATCATCCTGTCTCCACTACTACAGCGGAAAGTAGTTTAATGTTTCAAGGTTTATTTGTAGTTCGTCTCATATTCATGTGATCAGTTCACAGTCGATGCCTAAACACGCGTGTAATGAATTCGGCGCACTTGAGCACCTCTATACATATATACTGATGAAACAGCAATGGAAAATATAGTGCACACAATTTTTCCCCTCGATTTAGAATATTCATTTATTTAAATAATAAGACCAGCAAACCTAATGTTATATATTTTATTTAACCCCTACCTCTATAGACTTCCTATCTGCATTTTATATAAGGATTTGGTTATTCCATCTCAAACTGGTACTAAGGTAGAGAAAAAATATTTAATTCCTTAAATTCTACCCCATACAACATTCTCTCTTTTCATTTTCTAGGAGCAACAAAACTGTTGGTGGATTGAAACGACCAAGCGAATTTTTAGCTTGAATTTAAAGTATTTCTTGAGGAGAATAGATAACAAAAAAAAGTTTTGATCTGGATGACTGGCCATAGTATTCCTATGTATTTTTCGACGCTGAATCCGAATCCAAGGTCAAAAAAACTCGTATACCCCCAAACTTTTGCGCTACAGCCAAAAACAACCCCTAAAATGGAGAAAAACCGTCACATACATCAGGATTCAATGAATGGATGTAAATGAATGGTGAAAAACGTGGGAAGGGGAAATGTTTTATATTCAGCAGTCACCTCCCTGAATAATTACTGGAAAACTGGAAAACTCCTCCTGTACAAGCAAGAGTATATAAATGCCAATAAATCGCCAAAAATGTTAAAGTTTTTATTGTTTGGAATACAGTACATGAGTCTGGAGTGACTGAGTGCACTCCTCTTACTGGTGTCCCAAAACCACCCCTATAATGAGGTAGAAACAACCCGTGTATAAAAATAAACTGCATGAATACCGCTATATCGTGGGAAATGTAGGAGTTTTCGCTGTTTCAATTCCATAATATTTATTTTACCCGAAATCATCCCTAAAAAACTACCCCTACATAGTAAAATGTACATGTGTGCCAATAAATCGTGCATTTATTGCACGAAAAGGTTAATGCAGCTTGACTGAAGAATATGAATATTTTTTTTAATCTTTTTTTCCTAGAATACCTTTTTTTCTTATTTTCAAATGATCTTCTCATTGGCTCCCTATTTGTTCTTCGTGTGTGTCTCTTTTTATAGACCAACAGTTGTCCGCCATCCAGAAAATTTGGGTTAATACAGTGAAGAGCAAGGCGAACGCTTTCACCAGGATATTTCGGAGATGGATATGGAGATGCGAGAAGGAAGGTGGGATGTCCACATGATGGCCGACTACAGTTGGTCTATGAAAAGAAACACGCACGAAGAACATAAAAGAGAGTCAATGAGGAGATCATTTGAAAATGAGAAGAAAAGGTATTCTGAGAATAAAAATTGAAAAACTGACATATGTACATTCTATTATATAGGGGTGGTTTTTTAGGGATGATTTTGTATACCATGTAGATGAACGTCACTCAAGAGTCTATTCTGGAACTGAAACAATGAAAACTCCAACATTTCCCACGATTTATTGATATTCATACAATGTATACTTATATAAGGGTGGCTACCACCTTTTATAGAAGAGCTTTTGGTTCACGAGTAAGCGAGGTGATCTGGGAGTCACTCCAGAGAGTCAGTGAGGAGATCATTTGAAAATGAGAAGAAAAGGTATTCTGAGAATAAAAATTGAAAAACTGGCATACCTATGTACATTTTATTATATAGGGGTGGTTTTTTAGGGATGATTTTGGATACCAAGTGAGAATAATGTAGATCAACATCACTCAAGAGTCTGTTCTGGAACTGAAACAATGAAAACTCCAACATTTCCCACGATTTATTGGTATTCATGCAATTTATTCTTATATAAGGGTGGGTACCACCCTTTATAGAAGAGATCTTGGGTCACGAGTAAGCGAAGTGACCTGGGAGTCACTCCAGATTTATGTTCTGTACTCCAAACTATACAAAAATTAACATTTCCTGTGATTTATTGGCATTTATGTGCTTTATTTTGGTATAAGGGTGGTTTCCACCCTATTACAGGAGTAATATATATGTACCGACTGAGAATAAGATAGAGTAAGGTATAGATATATCGTAGTTTTTAAAGGTATCTATAATTAATTAATATTCAAAGGTATATGTATATAGATATATATAAATATTCTATTTTTAAAATATAATTTTACATTCTGGTAAAAATACATATCATTTTATGGCGATATTAAAATTGTTATTCCATTTTGTTTTTTCAAATCCCTGGTTACTTGAGTCTCATTCATCAGTAAGTGAACTGCTTGCCACACCGAAGATTCTATTCTGGAATTAAAACATCGAAAACTCCTCCATTTCCCACGAGATGTTGATATTTACGCAGTTTATTTTTATATAAGGGTGGTTTCCACCCTGTTATATGGGTGGTTTTGGGACACAAGTGAGATTCATGTACTGATTCCAAGCTATAAAAATTTTAACATTTCTCGCGATTTATTGGCATTTATATACTCTATGCTTGTACAGGGGGAGTTTTCAGCATATTATAAGGGTAGTTTTCCAGTCACTATTCAGGTAGGTGACTGCTGAATATAAAACATTTCCCCTTCCCACGTTTTTCACCATTCATTTACATCCATTCAATGAATCCTGATGTATGTGACGGTTTTTCTCCATTTTCGGGGTTGTTTTTGGCTGTAGCGCAAAAATTTGGGGGTATACGAATTTTTTTGACCGCGGATTTGGATTCAGCGTCGAAAAATACATAGGAATACTATGGTCAGTCAACCAGATCAATTTTTTTTTTGTGAGGCTGTGTAATCAATATTGCGGTTTTCCAGATTTAAGAGATAATTTATTTGTGAAAAAGCAAAAGCATGTTTTTTCGCACCAAAATTTAAAACCATCGAGATTCCAGAAAAAAAAATGCTACAGTTTTTATGTAGATTTTTCGGGGCACTTTTTTAGTCGATGGTTTATAGAAAATTTCCCAATTTTTTATGCCTCTTTTATAATAAGAACACTAAAATATTTCTTAAATTGTCAATTATTTATTTAGATTTCATTTTTTTCCATTAAAAAGACACAATTTTACGTATATTTTTTATTTTCTGTGTGTGAAAAATACATCAACAAAATTTAAAAATATATATTTTTAGTATTTACAGGTAGAGCCCTTTACATGTTTGCCAAATTTCAGTTTGATATCTCCTTTCCGGAGGTAATTTAACTAACTGTGACAGGCAGACGGACGGGCAGACAGACAAAGAAATGTCACCGTTTTTCTTATTTTTACTTATTATTATTATTTTAAAGGAGTTATTATAATAACCCACAACGATCGGCTTTTACAAAACACAACAAGACCTAATGGCAAAAAAATGAAAAATGACAAGGTTTTTAGAAGAAAATCGGTATCATAAAATAAGAGAGATATCAAAAATTTGAGAAATTGGTGTTTCCCCATAAACCAGTGACTAAAAAAATGGGCATCAAAAAAACGACTTCTTTTTGTGGAATCTCGGTAGTTATAAAATTTACATGGTTTTTGCATGCTTTTCTTTCCACTCTATAGACAGTAATGTGCTTCAAACTCAAAAATTTAGCAAAACTCGCGTTTTAACAAATAAAGTAACTCTTAAATCCAAGACAGCAGATTGATCTATTCTCCTCAAAACATTTTACTTTCTATTCAATCTAATAAAGTTAAATGTAATAAAAAATTTTTAACAATAAGCTTTTATTATTATTTAGGTGTAGTAAAATGAAAAAAATAAAAATAAAGAATGTACAATTATCTTAAAAGCTTGTCGCGCGTGAGAAATTCATACAGGCATTAGATTGTAAGTACCTAAGTAAATAGTTTTTTTATTTCTATTCACGTGACAAGTTTTTAAGACAATTAATTTTTTATTTTTATTTTATTTTTTCGTTTTAGTACACCTGAATAATTATAAAAGCTTGTTTTAAAAAAGTTTCTCTTCACATTTTATTTTATTTTTAAATTTTTAATTACTTATGTCTTATTAGTTTTGTATATTCATTGCGTTGTCCTTACTTAAAACCGGATCATCGGTCATTTCTTAAAATAAAACGTCTAAGTGAATCCACTAGTCGATGAAATTATAGTGTCAAAACTAAAAAACACACTTTTTGGTATATTATTGTATTGTTACCAGAACTACACGTGTACGCAAAATTTCAGCTCAATTAGTCGTCGTTAAGCGGTTCAAAATTGACTTGCAAGAATCCTCCTAAACATACTAACTAATAAACATACTAAACTAACTAACACACAAAGCAAGTTAAACAAAAGTTTGTAAAAATTCGGTTGGTCCGTTTCAACTTACAGCAGTTTAGTTATGCCATCGTATACTAGTAATTATGAAGTATCTATGCGCTTTTGGTCAAAATCGTTGAAGTTGTTTTAAAGAGAGAAAACATTCTCTTCTTTTTTACCAATTTTTAGGGGGTTCCTCCCACCACATTTGAGCTATGTCTGATTTTGCCATTTCATCTCGAGGTGTCTGTCCAGAATACGTACGTGCACTTGGACAAAATTGATTCAGTGATTCTTTATAAAGTCATTATAAAGTAAAGTCTTTCTCAAACTGAAAGGTGGGCGGTGGACCCACAATAATTTCATCAAACCGTCTTATTTAAGGCGAGCAAAAATTGGAAACAACTTTTTTTTAGTTGCAAATTAGGAGAAGGCGATAGTCCAAAATTTCGCCGGAATTGCCTTAAAATTGGTAATTAATAGTAAAGTATTTTGAGGGTAGCTGAGATCTACTGAATCTGATGTCAAAAGTTAAAAATTCAAAATAATGAATCCAATATGGCTGCTGTAATTAAATTTTTTTTGTAGATTTAGGTACATGAAATTTGATACATAGAGATTTCTCAGTATTCTCTAATAACGAGTCTGACGTTAAAGCTTAAAAATTCAAAACGATGGATATTTTTTCCTGTGTAAAATGAACAAATAACGATTTCAAAGGTATCTTGAACCGACTTGAATATTGACATTAGATAAAAAGGTTTAATTAACTGGGCGGTGGTTAAATTCTGTTCATAATTTCGGGGACCTTTTTTGAAGGAGGTTCTTTTTTCAAAAACTATTTAATATAAGTATAGATAAGTAAGTGCATTAATATTTTCATTTTTCATAGGACCTTTTATCATTAGTTATTGTTATTTAAAATTTCTCTGTTAAGGACCGCACAAAACAAATGGAAAGTGGGTCCCAGTCGATTTGTCTGAAAATTCAGTATGTTATAGTTCTCGACTTTCTGAGCAAAAGTTGTCATGGGTCCAACTCGATCCTCTGTCTAGTTTCCGAGATACAACTATACATTCTTGTAAAATTCTGTCTTATCGAACTTTTAATTTATTGATGAGGTATTAGAAGTCAAAGGAGCAATTTCGGAAAGTTTTTCAATTAAAGGTTTTTGATCAGAAAGACACATACTTTATGTAAAAAATGTTTTAGCCAATTTGAATGTTTTCTTCACTTGTTATTTTTATATAGATTTCCCGGCGCCTTCGCCACCATTTTTCAAACTTTAATTTTTTTCTACGCTATTTTTATTAAAACAACAAATATTTTTAGTGCAAAATATTATAAAGGGCTATTAGAACGTATCACAATATAAAATGTATGAAAAAAATTCATGCATTCGAATTTTTTTTAATTGTACAAGAGATCATTATTGTACATTTCTTGAGCTGTATCTCGGGAACTAGACATAGGATCGAGTTGGGCCCATGAGAACTTTTGTTCAGAAATTCGAGAACTATAACATTCTGAATTTTCAGACAAATCGACTGGGACCCACTTTCCATTTGTTTTGTGGGGGGTTCTTTGCAAGCTTTGAAGTATTTTACGAGGGGTTTTATAAAATGAGTGTACTAAGCACCTAGCACTATTTATTGCAAATAAATATAAACAATTTAAATATGTAAGTACTTGCATAATAGTATAGTTTCACTCAGCGGCGGCTGGTGAAATTTCAATATTTTTTTTCTCGTCTGTGGCGCATGGGACCCATACGAAATTTGGGAAATAACATCTAGAGAAGCACTTCTCTAATGACCCCTAAAAAATTTTGAAAAAGCAGTTTGCGAAAAAATTTTTGAAAATTTGCTAGCCTCCCCTGGGTCTAGGGACCCCTGTTTACTTTTATTTTTTTTTGTCATATGCATTTGACTTTTCATAAAAATGCATCGACAGATTTTAGAGTTTGTGAAAATATTTTCATTACTAACTGAAATACAATGAACTGAAATTTTGTAATTTACAATTTAACAAATTACAATATTTCAATTCGTTGTATCTCAGTTAGTAATGAAAATATTTTCACAAACTCCAAAATCTGTCGATGCATTTTTATGAAAAGTCAAATGCATATGACAAAAAAAAATAAAAGTAAACAGGGGTCCCTAGACCCAGGGGAGGCTAGCGAATTTTCAAAAATTTTTTCGCAAACTGCTTTTTCAAAATTTTTTAGGGGTCATTAGAGAAGTGCTTCTCTAGATGTTATTTCCCAAGTTTCGTATGGGTCCCATGCGCCACAGACGAGAAAAAAAATATTGAAATTTCACCAGCCGCCACTGGTTTCACTATTCGTTTCGAGATTTCTGGATTTATGGAAGAAGTTTAGCGGGACTAATTCGGAAATCCCAAATTCTAAGTAAATGGTAGTTTATTATTTAACTTTTAATAAAAAAAGTTCCATAATTTATGGGAAGACTATTGTATATATTTATCTACGTACTATAACTTAAATTTTCTGGTTCAATAATACATATAGATATACTTAACGTGTGTCCATGGATGGGCACAACAGCAAGAACTAGATAATAAAATATATTATTATTTAGTCTTTGACAACAGGTAAAACTTCTTTATTTTTGATTTTTCTTCATAAGAAATTTTGCTTGTCCTTAAAAGTATGCTGATATGCGCTGATATGGCAAAAAGTTCAATAATTAATTGTCCGGATGCTCAAAAACACCAAAAATGTAAAATTAGCTCAAGAGAGAATTATCCTTATTTTTCAGCCAAATCTCGAACCAAGCAGCATTAGAAAAATTTGTTTGAAATGTTAAAATAGGTCTCAACACTATTTTTTTTTTTTTGTTAAAATCAGCCTCAGTACAAAATTTCACTGAATATTATTTTTTTAAAATAAAGCGAGATAAAAAAGTACTTACACTTAAAGCACGAAAAGAAAATATTTTTTTTGTTAATTTACCTAAGTGTTATCCTAATACGGTTAAGTATCTTATGGTTTTTATTTAATATAGAAATATAAAATTAATTTTATGAAAAAGAAATATTATTCTTCAAAAAAAAATCTGGAAAAAGTAGATGAAATGTACTTAGTGCCGAGACTTATTTTAACATTTCAAACAACTTTCTCTAATACCGTTTTGCTCTAAAATGAAAAATAAGGAGTTTTATCTCGAACTATTTTTACATATTTTCTGTGAATCTGAACACTCGGTACATATTTTTGGACTTTTTTCAACTTTATTTCCAACATACTTTTGAATTTCTTATGATAAACTTACTTTTGAAGAAAAATCAAAAAGTTTTTCTCAAGGTTTTCCCGTTTGTTGCGCCCATTCTGGTCTATGTACACATATATTTTAAAATGTTTAAAACACGGTTTAAAACTTTATTAAAAGTATGGGATCTTGGGAGCACAAATTTTTTCTTGGTTAATTTTTAATGCGTTTCGGAAAAATTACAAAAAAAACTCTGGTTGTCAATTTCTTCCTTACACCATTTTCTTAAGTAAAATGTTGAATATTTAGGAAAGTAAGTTTTTTAGGATATGATTTTGCAGTGAGAGGGAAATATACGTTTATTTTCGATTTATAGGTACCTATGAAAAACCAAACGTAGTAATCTTTAAAACTTCCCAGTAAACACGAAATGAGAATGAAACATTTCAAAATACACCCAATACAGTTCTTAGATCAATTGAAATACATTTTTGTTATATTGCATAAATGTTTCTTATATGTAACAAAAATGAAAATGAAATAAATAGGACCTATAATGAAACATTATATTTAATATTTATTATTAAAAAAATATTTTTATTACCTAATTGTATCTAGGTAATTGTTATTTTTATCTATGGAGCCCAGTATTATATTATTTATCGTTCAGAAATTTTAATCACATTCCAAATACCACAACAGATCCTATATAAAACAGATTTAATAACTTTCAATAAATTAAATAGCCCCATTTGGATTAAAAAACATTTTTACTTCAGGACTTGATTTCTGTCGTTACATCTAACCTAACTAAACTCACGTGCTTTGACTGCTTTGCTTACCATTTGGCATTTGGGTTTAGATGCCGGCAAAAGTAAATAGAATTTACTATTGACAAACAATAACATATAAACGCGATATCGCTCTTATGTATAGTAATCATACAATATTTAATAATAATTAGCATAGTGTAGTTCTATATTTAGATGATACTGTAATTTTATTTTTATTCAGCTTCAAGCAAAGGCTGAAAAAATATTTATATAAATATCTAATATGAATCAATTAGGACAAGACCTTCATACACACGTTAGATAAGATTACATTACACATGTGAAGATTAAGTAACAATAAAATTAACATTTAGTAATTGTTAATTATAAAACGAAGACTACCTCCTATTAAATAATTATTATTAAGGTAAAAAATTGATATAGTTATCTGTAAGTACCAAAGAATATATTCTATAAATACTTAATACAAAGTCGCGTTATTAAAGAAATGTTGGCTATTTTGTAATAATCGTGTGTGTAGGTAATATAAAAAATGTGACCACTTTATTATAGCTTGAAAAAGTTAATTTCCGGCGACTTTTCTGCAAATATCAGCAAAAGTTTAGTAAGCTGGACATTCTTTGACATACCTTAGAATCAGCAGATACCTGATAGCTATTCACAATAAGAACGAAGCAGGCCACGATGGTACACAACCACAAAAGTCTGGGGGTGTTATTTGAGAAGGCACCCATGATTACGAAAGTCTTTGTTCACTCACGAACTATATGTCATCGCACTGTAATGTACCGATACACGCTGGACCAAAGAAGCTGTCTGAGCGCACTTGCTGTACTAAACTGTGTGTCGACTGTCGACGAAACTTTTCAAAAGTGAACACATGGCTGAGCTTGGCGCGCTCTCTGTTCTTTATGGGTTTACCATTGCGCAGTGGTAGACCGGTCAGCAAACTTAATGCCTTCAATGAAATCACTCTTATTTTTACTTGGTTAAACAAACTAAATTTGCTATAAATACATTTCATTGTTTGTAATAATTATGATATATTTTATGGCCGGCCTGGTCGGGTTACACTATGACTTATTTTTAAAGAGAAAGAAAGTAAATCAAAACCTGGTAGCGAACGTCTGCGATATGCATGATTCATCCAGTGCAGCCTATGGGGGCCAAATAATAATAATTTTAACTCAGCCTCGCGTTTGCTGTGTTCTTGTAAAATTATTTTTATATTATTCTCATTTTATTCTTACCATATTTAATTACTTTTTTATTTTAATGTGGCATATTTTTGGATCTCCAAAGTTATGATGCGAGTGTAAGTTTGACCAGATAAGCAATGCTCTTTG
Organism: Rutpela maculata; assembly: GCA_936432065.2. NCBI lineage: Eukaryota > Metazoa > Arthropoda > Insecta > Coleoptera > Cerambycidae > Rutpela > Rutpela maculata. The sequence continues at coordinate 88,616,026 of OW386287.2, read as the reverse complement.
TATTGTAGCAAATTCACTAAAAATACTTTTTGTACAATCAACAGGTAAAAAAGTGTGTTCTTAATGCAAAAGCAAAAATAGCTTAAGTCAGTTTTTTCTTTTTTATGGGTAGTGTTCGGGGCAGGGGCGTAGCCACGGGGGGTATGGGAGGTACGTTACCCACCCAACTTTGTCAGACTTGACAAAAGTTGGGCAATGTTTAAGTACGTCCTAGATCAGTCGTTTTAACCTCCCCACAATAAAATTGTGGGAGGTTACTACAATTAGTCCAAAATCGAAAATTGAGATAACATCAAATCTTTATGTTTTGAGGTCCCAGGAACCCAAAAAAGTTGTTTTTGAAAAATGTCTGTGTGTGTGTATGTGTGTGTGTGTGTGTGTGTGTGTGTGTGTATGTATGTTAGCACGATAGCGGCGAAGCTACTAAACGGATTTGGATGAAACTTTGCATGAGGGTTTCTTTAGTGCTCCAGAAGATCTGAAAAGGTTTTGGTTGAGATCGGATTACGTTTAGTGCCGTTTTGGCGCAACAAGTTGTTTATTTTATGATTACTTACAATTTGTAATTGAACCATTGAAAAGCAGTAAAAATTCCGATTTCAACGATATATCACACTTGCACTTTTTCGATTTGGTTTCCGTGAAAAAAATTAAAAAATAAAAATTTCACTTGTTTTGTCCTCAAAGCAGTGCAATGTACAGGGTGATATTCTAATAATGACAGAGGTGTTCAGTTATTTCGGCTGATAACTCGGGAACGGTTGAAGATATCGAACTGAAATTTGAAACGTAGGTATAAATATTGTAGACGGATGGATTACGAGTGAATTAATAATACACCTACGTCACATGACGTCACAAATAAGAAAAATTCTTAGAAACTGGTGCAGATATCGACTTAACTATTGGAAACATCCAATTAAAGTTTGAAACGTAGGTGGAAATATTGTAGATGGATGGAATACGAGTGAATTAAAAATACGCCTACGTTCTGATGACGTCGTAAAAGCATACAACTCTTATAACAGGCGAACTGATGATGATATCAAAAAAATATTTCTACAAGACGAGTCACGAAATTTTTTTTTTTTTAATTTCCAAGAAATATCAAATTTTCGGAGAAATGTCACTTTTCAGAAAAATGTCAGATTTTTAAAAAATGTCAAATTTTCGGAGAAATGTCACTTTTCAGAAAAATGTCAAATTTTCGAAAAAATGTTAAATTTTCAGGGAAATGTCACTTTTCAGAAGTATGTCAAATTTTCAGAAAAATGTCAAATTTTCGAAAAAACGTCAAATTTTCGAAGAAATGTTACCTTTCAGAAAAATGTCAAATGTTTGAAAATTGTCAAATTTTCGGAGTAATGTCACTTCATAGAAATGTCAAATTTTCGGAAAAATATCACTTCAGAAAAATGTCAAATTTTCAGAAAAATGTCAAATTTTCAGAAAAATGTCAAATTTTATTAAATGGACTCAAAGGAAAATTCCCAAAAAATACTACGGGTCCATTTGTGGTATAAGTTCTCTGCTAGTGTGTTAAAGCGTGCAGACTGTATGCTGAGTATTTTTGACGTGTCAAGTGCATCGAGAGTTTACAAGTTTTTTCGACGTTTATAAAGCCCACGGATGGTGTGAGAGGCCACCCTGAACCGCTTACAAGCCCTACAAGTGTAAGCAACCCCACCGGAACGCTTTCGGTGAGTTTTTTCCAATAAAACTTTAAAAGTGACAGTGACGTTATATTTTAAAAACTATTTCCGCTACTTCCAGCATCCCACCGGAAATTCTTCCGGCAACATAACCTAAAAATAGTACTACATAACCTAAAAACAATTTAAGACATTGGTACCAACCTAAACATTTTTCAAAAACCAAATTCCCCAGAGAAACATTGGAACCAAAAATTTGACAGCTATCACTTCCCCGACCGATTTAGTGAAAAATTGGTCGAGGCCAAGAGATAAAACAAAATATACCAACTCAAACTTAAACGATCCACCATGAACACTACCCTGGCTACATCTGACAGGGAAGCTGTCCACCAAGAGTTATATGGTTTTTTCCAAAGATGGCCATCTCTGCCATCCATCCCATTACCAACGAACAGGTTTTTTCGTTTAGTTGTTTCCCATATCAATAATCAAAATTATTAAGTGCTCTTGCCTACGAACATTTTTATAGAATTGTGTTTATTTTTATATTAATTTTAGGTCCATGTGGACACATTATAATTTTAACCTAGTCTTTAAGCCTGCCTACAGAAGACAGAAGCTACTTTTCTATTTTTCTCCAAGCCAAACCGGAGCTACCTCGTCCAGCCTCACACTTGCCACAGCGGTGTTCACCGTGGTTGTCTGGCTGGCCCCGGGCAAGGATCCGATGAAGCATATATTTGTATTAAAAACATTGAATAAAATATTAATGTTGTGCAGACTATAAATTTAACACTCAAGTTCTTAGGTCCAAATCCCACCGAACGCAAGACTTTTTTCGTGATTTAATAATGAAATGAAAAAAATATTTCAACTTAATAAATATAATTAAATGAGATCGTTCATATTGTTTAGTGCTCTTTTCGGCTTCAAAGATTCTCCGGGTGGGGAGGTTCCAGCCGCTTCCAGTAGCTGCCGATTTTTTTAACATGCATTTATTAGGTCCACCTGTAACTATCTTATGTAAAAAGGTTTAAAGAACTGAATTTCACCCACTTCTAATTGTTGTATCATCATGACATTTGGCAACTGTATGTAGCTCTGATGGCAATGCAATATAGTATATTCAATATTATAATATGTTCAAAATGGCTGCTGCCCCGAGATGGCAGGTTATCATTTTCTTTTCAACCCCCTTGATATGGGTATCAGTGGCGGCTGGTGAAATTTCAATATTTTTTTTTCTCGTCTATGGCGCATGGGACCCATACGAAATTTGGGAAATAACATCTAGAGAAGCACTTCTCTAATGACCCCTAAAAAATTTTGAAAAAGCAGTTTGCGAAAAAATTTTTGAAAATTCGTTAGCCTCCCCTGGGTCTAGGAGCTTCTGTTTATTTTTATTTTTCTTTGTCATATGCATTTGACTTTTCATAAAAATACAACAACAGATTTTGGAGTTTATGAACATATTTTCATTACTAACTGAAATACAATGAACTGAAATTTTGTAATTTACAATTTAACAAATTACAATATTTACAATTTCAGCATACATTTTACATGTTGATATTAATCAATTTAGGTATGGATTGTCACCACATAGTAATAATAACAGAGCCGAGCAAAGTACTCATTTAAACTACTTCAAGTATCAAGTACCAAATAGTTAGTTAGGGTACTTGTTGCATCAAGTAAGCAGAATACTTCAAGTATTAAGTACTTCGAGGTAGTACTTGCAATTTTGGGTGTAAGTACTACGTGTACTACTTCAATGAATCATTTAATTCTAACAAGTACATTTAAATACTTCAAGTATTTTCTTGTTGTATTAAGTATCAAGTACTGTTTAAAAGTAAAACACTTACAAGTACATTCAACTACTTTAAGTACTTTAAATTTTTTATTCTTATCTAAACCAATCTTTATGTGTAAATATTTCTATACATTGACATATTTTTTATATTTAGGGTATATTTAAATAATGATACAGTTTTTTGAAGTTGTTTTATTTATTTACTAAATGAGAAAATTTTGCTCCTAAAAAACACAACATTCCATTTCATTAATTATTCTAAAATACCTAAAAATAAAAATTTTTAAATAATTTTTCAGGGATTTGAGAACATTTCTTGAATATTATAGTCCAGGAGATAGCTCGATATATGGGGCCTGGGATATAACATGTTGGATTGCTGTTATGTTTTAGCAAATATTTTTCTGAGTATTTTATCCTTTGTGAGTCAGACCTCCCCCCTGCCCGTTTTGGCGCTAGCCGCTCCAGAAAATATTCAATTGTGGAACAGAGTAACATTTTGGGGCTTGGTGCTAGGTGAAGAGGGTATATTGCCTATCAACATTCGATATATGCCAACATTTTTTCTCCGTGCAATTGGCAGCACCGGCGACATCAATTATGGCCAAAATTGGAACGTAGTAATACTACAACACCTTCTGACCAAGCGAAAAATTTTCGTTGTTAATGCTCATTGCTGGAAAACCATATGCCAATATTTTCTGCTTGCCCTTTTTCCAGATTTTTGGCCAAAAATTGGACTTTTGGCCAAAAACGGGCTAAAACTGGTGCTTTTCAAAATGTTGGCACCTTCTCATACTTGTACCAAATAATACCTGAACACATTAATACATAATATCAACACTCTTAATATGTTTATTACCCTCACACTATGTCTGTCTAATAGAAACTAAAGGCAAATGTTCTTTTTAGCAATAACGAATAACTGCTCTTACCAGTCTGTACAGGTTTCAACTGGATTGTAAGTTTACTTGCAGTACCTAAGGTACTTAAAGTAGTAATCAAGTACTTTAAATACTTGAAGTAACTTGTAACATTTGTAACGTACTTTAAGTACTCAAATTTAATTTAACAAGTACTAGTTATTAAGTACTATTCTAAAATATCTGCAAGTATCAACTACCAAGTACGCATTTCTTCGGGTATTTGAAGTAAAATACTTCAAGTAATAAAAGTAATTGAAGTACAATTTATACTACTTTTACTTGAAGTAGTGCCCAACTCTGAATAATAAAAGGATGTAAAACGATATTTGCTTTATTATTTTCGTACGTCAAATGCGGTGTCCATATTAACATTTGTCGTCCTCCGATCGGATTTTTTCGGACATTTCCGGGATATGTGTTCACAAAACTGCTGCGTTCAGTTTGCACATTCTGTATGTACTGTCTTTGTGCTATTTTCATTCGTGACCATGGAAAACGTGAAATTTAATTTTTAATTTTGTACAAAACGTTCTTCCTTGCCCCGATTTATTCCAGTCATAACTTTTTCTTCTTCTTCTACAATTTACGTCAAGTCCGGTCAGTTACATTAGGGTACGTTTGGCTCACTTTCGTATTGCGTTTCTTTGTTTCACTTCGATTATATTGTGTTACGTTAGGTTAGGTTATGGTTTTTTTTCTTTTCCAATTACTGCTGTGCACCGGAGGTTGTCAATCAACTGCTATTAGGTTGTACAACTCTATTGACCTTCTTTTCCATTATTCACATTCTACTATATCCCCACCCAGTACCACATTTCGCTCCTAGGTCCCGTAACTTTGTAAATTTTTTTCTCATTAATTTATGGTTCATCCGAAATATTTTTTAAATGCGCTCTACTAACCATATACTTTTCATAACTTATTGGAAAATTGCTAAAATCGGACGTACCTATACTTTACCAGACCCGGGCAAAAGTTGGAAATTTGAGACATAAGTTGGCAAGGCAAGGAATACCTATTTTTTTAGATTTTCTCTCCCACTCGCTCATCAATTTTTATTTCGGTGAAAATTTTTTTTAGATTTTTTCATCAATTTTTTGGAGGAATTATTATTTATTTATTTGCAGAGTTGGCTTCTTAAGTGTATGAAGTTGGCAAATTTGAAAAATAACCCCCCTAAAAAAGTTGGGTCGCTACGGCTCCGGTTCGGAGGTTCATTCTGAAATAATTCGCAAACCATTGATGCTACGACAAAAATGGTAAGACCTTTTTTGTTTAGCACTAAATTCCAGTGGCGGCTGGTGAAATTCCAATTTTTTTTTCTCGTCTGTGGCGCATGGCACCCATACGAAATATGCGAAATAACATCTAGAGAAGCGCTTATTTAATGACCCCTAAAAAATTTTGCAAAAGCAGTTTGCGAAAAAATTTTTCAAAATTCGGTAGCCTCCCCTGGGTCTAGACTCCTGTTTATTTTTTTTTTGTCATATTCATTTGACTTTTCATAAAAATACAACAATACGTTTTGGAGTTTATAAATATATTTTCATTATTAAATGAAATACAGTGAACTGAAATTTTGTAATTTACAATTTAACAAATTACAATATTTCAATTCGTTGTATCTCAGTTAGTAATGAAAATATTTTCATAAACTCCAAAACGTATTGTTGTATTTTTATGAAGTCAAATGTATATGACAAAAAAAAATTAAACGAGTCCCTAGACCCAGGGGAGGCTACTGAATTTAAAAAAAAAATTTCGCAAAGTGATTTTTCAAAATTTTTAGGGGTCATTAGAGAAGTGCTTCTCTAGATGTTATTTCCCATATTTCGTATAGGTCCCATGCGCCACAGACGAGAAAAAAAATATTGAAATTTCACCAGCCGCCACTGCTAAATTCTATACAAATCCCTTCACAGGCTTATTTTCACAAGACTAAACGTTTACGGGTTACAGCGAATTAAAGATTTCAAAAAGTAGTTCTTGCGGATTATTTTGTAAACTGTTGATCGTACATTAAAATGTCAAATGGAAATCTTGAAGAGCAGTAATTTTTGTGCAATTCTGTCACGGACACTATTTTGTACAACTAACAGTTCACGAGCTACGGCCCGTGAAACGTTATACAAAAACAGTTTTTTCAAAATATATCGTCGCATATAAAAATAAGTAGTTACAAACTTGTTTGGCGTTAAATTTTATACAGTTTTTATTTCTGGTTTGCAAAAGTTATAAAATTAATTTATACGACACGTTCATAAATGCTACTTTTCTTTACGAATGGGAAGTCAATCTCATAAGTGAAAAAAAGTCACTTTATGCATGAGTTTTATTCAATATTTTTTCTACTACAGTTAGTCTATGTAATGAAGGCAAAAATAGTGTAAATATTTCGTGCAAAGACGAGATTACCTTTCCCCCCGTTTTCTAAGGTGCTGAACGCGATGGAAGTCGTTGACCGCCGCAACACCCTGAAACTGCCAAAAACCACCCCTTTTATAGGGATCCCTTTATGTTTTCATATATAGACGGATCTGGGAAGTGATTTATCGACGGATTATATATATTTGAAATAACATGGAAGGGGGTTGTAGAATAAGTGGAATCCAGACACCGGGCCTAGGGGGTTGATTAAACTCTCCCGAGAGGTGGAATATCTATTTTTTCAAATGATTCGGTTCAAACGCTTATCTTCCGTTTTAGGTGTCGCTGATAACGGGAAAAATATTCATTTTTAGCTCCAACCTCTCCTCATCCCTCAAACGGGCAGAAACCACCCCTCACTCACCAGAAAGCATGCTATCCAGGATTTACAGGTTTTTCGGCACATGATCGTTATTCCTGTGCATATCCCTTAATTTTTCATGGAAGAGAGTGTGGTAGCGACCTCGGGGGTTGTTTCAACCCTCCCAAGGGGTGTAAAATTCATTAAATATATTTTTGTCATGATCAGCGCCTGCGAAAACTGGAAAGGGCGTATTGACGATCCAAAGTGTAATTAATGAATTTTGCACTTCTTGGAAGGATTGAAGCAATCCCCGAGGTCGCTACCACCTTCTCTTCTGTGAAAAATGAAGGGATATGCACAGGAATAACGATCATGTGCCGAAAAACCTGTAAATCCTGGATAGCATGGTTTCTGGTGAGTGAGAGGTGATTTCTGCCCGTTTGAGAGATGAGGAGGGGGTTGGAGCTAAAAATGAATATTTTTCCCGTGATCAGCGACCCCGAAAACGAAGGATAAGCGTTTGAACCGAATCATTTGAAAAAAGAGATTTTCCACCCCTCGGGAGGGTTTAATCAGCGTCCTAGGCCTGCTCTCTGGATTCCAGTTACTCTATAACCCCTTTTCATATTATTTAAAGTATAACCCGTCGATAAATCACTCCCCAGGCCCGTTTATACATAAACATAAAGGGATCCCCATAAAAGGGGGTGGTATTTGGCCGTTTCAAAGAGTTGCGGAGATCAAAAACTTATCCCACCACTTTCATCGTGTTCAGCACCCTCGAAACGGGGGGGGGGAGGTAATCTCGTCTTTATACGAAATATTTACAAAAAACTCGTCAAATAATGCTTCATTATATAGACTAAGTCCTCAATTTAGACAAATATATTCCAAAATCAGCTCAAAAGTCAAAACACAAATTCATAATTTCACGTTTCTAAAGCGAAGATCGTGGGCCAATTTCAATTGTTTCAATGCACTTATGAATCCGGTTATACATACCATAACCCAGTCACTTTATACATGAACCTATAAAAAAATCCAACCTAAGATTTTCCAACGGTTTATTTTGGTGTAAAAAATAATTTCTCAAAGGTTCATAAAGTCAACTGGACGGCTACAAAAGCTACAGAAGGTCAAAGGTCACTAAACTCAATTTTTTTTTTCAAATATCTCGTACGTTAATTTTGGCTATTATAAAATTTGTTGTGTGAAATAAATCTGCATAAAAATAGTTCTATACAAACGTAGAACCAATAATTTTTTTTTACATGGTGTCTCCTGTAAGCCTAATTCATGGGTTACAAGTTAGGTATATTATAATTTTGTTCATTAATGTTCGTCTTTGCTGACTTCTTATTCTTCGTCTCCGTCTATCTCTTTTATTTCCACTTCTTCAATATTTTCGTCTTCATCAACAATTATCTCAGCGGAAAATAACGAAATGAGGTCGGCTTCATCATCGTTGAACTCAGATTCAACGGTTATATCCTCGGACATCGTATTGAGACACGTCTGGCCCTGACAAGAGCCACACACTACGGAATATGGCAATCCTATTTATTTGCATCCACAACTGATGCCACAACCTTTTGTGCAACTGCAGAAGAATCTTAAAAATAAAAATTACTTTAAAAAAAGTATAATTTTTCACGTTTAGGTCGTTTAGTTTTTGAAATATGGAATAAAGCAATATAGCATTTTCTAGTGTTTGATGTCTTCTAGATAACGATGAAAGATTTTTTTTTCTACGTGTTTCCGTTGCTCAGATATGACCGATTGAATTTTTTTTATAAAAACGCATTCTTAACACTTTTAGAACGAAAAGTTTTAGGATATATTCAAATTCGTAAAGGACCTAATAAATTAGGATTTTTAGGGTAAACGACGTGGGGGTGGGGGTGGGGGTGGCAAGATGGATTTTCGTGACAGGAAGTCATTCTTATTAACCCCATATAGGTTGCCAATCATCGACACATTGGTGCAAGCGAACCGATTTTTTTCGCCCTAGGGCCTCGTACTATTTATATAAATTTTTTTTTGTAACTTTTATCTACGTTTTTGAATGTGGTTCAATTTTTTTTTTAAGTTTTTTTTTATCCTGGGCTCTTTTTTTAGCTTCTATACAGTAGAACAGAATGTCGTTTGTTTCTATGCAATTTCTCCTACATCCCTGAACCGATTGAAAAAATTTGTTGAAAAACTTTTACAGACAACTTTATAGAATGGTACTAGGCTATTGAAAACTAAAGAAAGATATTTTTTTACTTTTAAATAGCATGATACCATTCTATTATGTTGTACCTAAAGTCCTATTAAAAACATTTTTTAATCGGTTCAGGGACGTAGGAGAAATTGCCGAATTACGAAATCATTTTCTTAAGCACCGTTAACACCGTTAACATCAGGCTCGTTATCAGAAAATTCTGATATCGCCACAAACTTCGTATAAATCTATAAAAATATTAATTATCGCAGCCATATGGGATTCGCCGTTTTGAATTCGTAACTTTTGACATCAAATTCAGTATCAGCATCTCCGAAAATACCTAACTACTAATTTTAATGAAATTTTAATTTTCTATCGCAATATTAACAATAATAAGAATAATATTAATAATAATAAATGTCTTTATCGTAAACATACAAGTTGTAAAATTTACAAATGGCGAAGTTCAGAAATAGTTAGAAGTAACCTTCTGCTCATCCACTTGACCAGAATTAAAGTATCACTAGCGCATTCACCAAATTCCCGACTACAAATCTTGTTTCCAATTCTTGCTCATCTTACAATAGCTTGATGAAATTATTAACAGACTACCGCCGAGCCATATCTTGCAGTTTGAGAGAAAGATTTCATGGAAATCGCATAAGTCAATCCAGAGCAATAACTGAACAAATACAAAAAAAAAACCATACGAATCGAATTGAAATTTTATGAAGTCGGTTAAAAAATCAAATCATTTATTTAATTGCCAAATTTGAGGTAAATAATATTGTATTACTGTATGTTTCAACAATTTCGTATTACCATGTAGTCTTAAATATTTTCTGCTTATATGATACGTAGTTAAACTGATTGTTATGAATTTATTGAATGTGGTACACAACTTACCTCAAGTCTATTAATTTGATTGATTGATTTTTCATGAAAAATCGTGCCGAAGCAGTTATTTTCCATAGTGCCTGGGAGCGACTTGTTTCGGTAACTTAGAAGTTTCAGATAAGATTCAGGAATACTTAAAATATTATCAATAAATATCGACATGATTACTTATGATACTTTTCACGATTCAAATGTGAAGTAAATTATTCTTTATACTTGGCTCCTGTGTTAGGTATATAAATCTGCTAGGTCAACATTTTCTTTTTAATAGTTTGAGAGTCTACAAACTTTCAAACTTGATAACTCTGGAATTTAAAAGAATAGTGTTTTAAGAATAAAAAAAAATTGTCATTAGCTAACCGCTAAAAAAAAAAATGTTTTATATCGCTAAGAAAACTACAACGATTAATCTGCTTTAAGAAAGAAATTGCACCTTTGCTCGTTGTCTTCAACAGAATATGTTATACAACACAGTTATCAAGTATATCATCAGATTAAACTTTGTCGTGGTAGTGAAAAATATTTTCTAAACTTTAGGGCTGTCAGCGAAAACCCAATTTAGTGCCTATTTCATCAACGGCTAACTGTAATTTAAATATAATATTGCTGCTTAAGATGCATTAATCAAAATGGGATGCGGTTGTTAAAAAATCAGTTTTAAATACTCAAACGATTATAGCAGAGTATTTTGTAGAAATGCTAGTTTCCTTACTATCCTAGAAGAGAAGGAGATAGAAGAAGCAGTTGATGCACTAAAAGAAGATCCTCAATAGGAAGAAACGAACACCAATAATACCCGTAATTATACCGATTGTGATGCTGATTATGAAATCGATACTAACACCAATTGTAACACAGTTAATTAGATGCAGCATGATTCTAATACATATTGTGAATATAAATAATAGATCTGCTAAAAAACTCAAGTGACAGTAAACTAAACGATAATGTATACCGTAAATTAAGACTAATAGTCCGGGGTCCAAGCACTCCAAACTCAAGATGACCTGTTCCGACATGACGTACAAATGTTGACATAAGTAATGAAGAGAGCATTACTTGGGGCACTAGAAAACACTTGTCGGATTAATTTTTGCTCTTGCGCAACTTCAGAAATCGCAAAAAAGATGGCGGATTGATAATTACAAAATTATGTTTTACAATGGTTATTCTCCGTTAAAAAAAACTATGTAACCTACCGATCTGATTTTTGGTACGTATACTCAAGAGATATACGTGATGCTAACTAAGCTATTGGTATTTTTGAAAAGAATATTTTTTTTTGGAAAAAAATAATTAAAATTAAAAGGTTGATATTTACGTTCTAAAAATTTCGATATGCGGACAACTATGTTAAATTTATGAAATTCTTATATACAATTGCTTACCAAATATAGTACATATATTGAAAAAGTTTTTTTAAAAAAGATCATGACGATAACGTATAGAGCAGCGATTTCTTAAGTCTATCGTGTCGTTTTTTTTTTTTTTTTGGCGTAGAACCAGTTCAAACATATTAGGTTCCTTTGAGTATATCACCGGGCATATGAAATCATATTTTACGACATTTTTTTGTGGTCTCGAACTTTTTAAATCAATAAAAAGTGAAAAAAATGTATTTTTAAAGAAAATTGTTTTTTTTTTTTGTTTCCACCGCCATATCTTTAAAACTATTAAAGGTACCGAAATTTGTTTTGTGTCAAATTAAAGCACACACTGTAGCGCTTTTACCAATATAAACGGTTTGGGCACAATTCGCACTTTCATTTTTCTAAAAATCAAATAAACTAAAAATACATATTTTGTGTATTGAAATCTTCACCAATCGATAAACTTTTTTATTTTTGAAAATATTTGCATACATGCAGCGAAGAAAATAAAGCCTAATAATCACAAAAGTTTTTGAAAAAATATGTTTTTGCCTAAAGTGTACCGTTTGGCAACAGCGATTTTTTTTATCAGCGCTAAACGCGACATTGGGACGCAATTAATACACCTCGCATGCAGGTTGGTCAGATTAGTCGCGTAGAAATAGCGTTAGTTGAATCTAGATTAATATATGGCATTCTAGGTTGGGGTGGAGTTGCTTACTGTCATCTAAAAAATTAGATATCATTCAGAAAAATGTGCCACCCCCTCTCAGGGGGTGGCACTTAAAGAATATATATATATATATATATATATATATATATATATATATATATATATATATATATATATATATATATATACATATATATATATATATATATATATATATATATATATATATATTTATTGGAGCTGAAATAGAATCAAATTTTAAGAAGAAAAGGTTCCATGCAATTTTTCACATAAATTGATAGTTTTTAAGTTATAACGACTTCAAAATTGCCATTTTAGCTTAAAATAAAAGCTTTTAAAAAAGGTATTTTCAAACGGCTTTCGTCAAGTATCTCGAAAAGTATTACTTTATCGAAAAAATGTTATAGACCAATCACAGAAAGCACCCTACAAACTGGGAATTAATTATATTTTTTGTTTATTGATGTAGGATTAATAATTTCGGAAATATTTAAATTTATATTTGGTATCCAAGGGTTTCGAAATTACCTTTAAAGTTTAAAATGCATTTTTTTCTAAAGCAAGTGCTTTAAATGAGCAAAAAAGAATTTGAGCATTTAGGTAATGCTACATTTTAACGAAAAACTGTATTTGAGATAATTTTTTTAGATTATTGGCTGATAAGAGTAACAAAACGAGTAAAAAATAATTTGAAAGCGCAATTAATTGTCTTTAATTTCCTTTCTTAGCATGCGTCACAATTTCTGAGGTATTTAACATTTAAACTGCATTTTTCGTCTTATGAACGTTCGGATGCCATTTGTAAACTCATATCTCCGAAACTATTAAATCTATGTAAATAAATAAACAAGCGAAATTCATTATTATAAGTTTATGAGCTTTATTTTTGGTCTCTACACATTTTTGAACAAGACTAATATTTATTGAGATATTTGGAATAGGAAAAAAAATACGTTTTATCGAAAATACCTTTATAGTTTAAACTGTATTTTTTCTAAAGCAAGTGCTGTATACGAACCAAAAAATTTGAGCATCTACGTCATGCTGTATATTAATGAGAAACCGTGTTTGAAATTAATTTTTTTTTCAATTACTGGCTAATTACAGTAACAAAATGGCGACGTTGTTATTAAAATAATGTGTAGACGGACATTGCTTCGGTCATAACTTCTTTGTTTTTTATGCTACATAAACAAATAAAAAAATAGTTAAGAGCTTAATTAATAACCTATTATTGTATCTATTAGTATCCTTGGCGTAGGTGTCACAGTTTCTGAGATATTTAACTCTCACTCTAAATAGTTATCTTACGAACACTTGGATGCCAAATGTAAACTTAAATATCTCCGAAATTATTAATCCTACATCAATAAACAAAAAATATAATTAATTCCCAGTTTGTACTTTCTGTAATTGGTCTATAACGTTTTTTCGATAAAGTAATACTTTTTGAGATACTTGACGAAAGCCGTTTGAAAATACCTTTTTTAAAAGCTTTTATTTTAAGCTAAAATGGCAATTTTGAAGTCGTTATAACTTAAAAACTATCAATTTATGTGAAAAATTGCATGGAACCTTTTCTTCTTAAAATTTGATTCTATTTCAGCTCCAATAAATATATATATATATATATATATATATATATATATATATGTATATATATATATATATATATATATATATATATATATATATATATATATATATATATATATATATATATATATATATATATATATATATATATATATATATATATATATATATATATATATATATATATATATATATATATATATATATATATATATATATATATATATATATATATATATATATATTCTTTAAGTGCCACCCCCTGAGAGGGGGTGGCACATTTTTCTGAATGATATCTAATTTTTTAGATGACAGTAAGCAACTCCACCCCAACCTAGAATGCCATATATTAATCTAGATTCAACTAACGCTATTTCTACGCGACTAATCTGACCAACCTGCATGCGAGGTGTATTAATTGCGTCCCAATGTCGCGTTTAGCGCTGATAAAAAAAATCGCTGTTGCCAAACGGTACACTTTAGGCAAAAACATATTTTTTCAAAAACTTTTGTGATTATTAGGCTTTATTTTCTTCGCTGCATGTATGCAAATATTAGAAATACCTTTTTTTTAAGCTAAAATCGCAATTTTGAAGTCGTTATAACTTAAAAACTTCAATTTATGTGAAAAATTGCATAGAACCTTTTCTTCTTAAAATATGATTGCACTTCATATATTTTTTAAGTGCCGCCCCCTCAAAGGGGGTGGCATCCACCCCCTATAAATTAACAAGCCCCCGCTCAATATAGAAACTTTTCTGTGAAACATTTACTATTATACTGCCAAAAATGAACGAAATCCGTTCAATATGACATTACTTCGAAGTTTTTTTTACCTCTAGGTACTGTACTACTACCACCTGTCTTTTTATTATTAAAAGGAGACTATTTAATATTTATTATACAATTTCTTAATATTAACAACATATGATCAATACTACTGTACAATATATGAAATATTGAACAATAATATTGATCCCCTAGATGCTTTTGATCACTACTGGTTTTGTACCTATTGATATAAGTTAAACTATTTATTATATTATACACCCCGACCGGGATCGTCAGATCGTTGCAGTCGGCAGGCTTGCTACAGCCGAGCGCGCAAGAATATGACTTTGGCCCGTAAAAAAAAATCGCTGACTCAATACTATGAACGGGACATGAAAAATTTTTATCCTAAAAACTTTTTTTAACTATTGTCTTCAATTTGTACGCGGCATGTATATACAAATTTTCATAAATAAACTCTTTTCTCGATTGCCTAAAATTACGTTACTGAAAATAACAAGTTTGAGTTTCCTATTATTTTACCAACTTAAAAAAAAATAAATCGGGTTCACGTGGGACGTTGTTCGAAGCGCTATTGTGTCTACTTTAATCTAAAAAAAAAATAGCTTGATAGCACAAATATTTTCAGAGATATAGCGGTGGAGACATTAAAAAACATATTTCATTAAAAATCTATTTTTTTGAGTTTTTCCGAAATAAAAAAGTTCTCGACCACCGAAAAATGTCGTAAAAAACGATTTCGTGTACACGGTTATCTTACTAAAGAATCCCACTAAGTCTGGTTTGGTTCTACGCCGGTTTTTTTTTTCTCGAAAACTAAGCGACTTTACTTCCAGATTTTACTCTACTAGTATACAGTTTTTTGTTTATGATTTTTTTTATGAGGCGCGTAATTATGCAGCATTAAAGTAAAAGTAGTCTACACGATAATTGGTACAGTGTAACAGTAAAAAGTACTATATTGTTCAATATAATTGCAAATTTGAATTACTTTATGTTAATAATACAACAAAACGAATGAAAGTAGTAGTCGGGCGTTGCCGATTGCGGCCACTCATTTAAAAAAATAATAATCGACACAAAGTGAATTGTGCGTTCGGGCAAAATGTTAATCAATTAATCAAATAGGTATTCGCAATTGGCCATGCCCGAGTACAACTTCTACTCGTTTTTATATTGTTTAAGAAATAAAACATTAGTGAGAAATATTATTTTAGGTATTTAGCATATTTAATAGAAAGCAGAAAAGGGAGATATTTTAAATAAAACATTAATGTTGTATATTACGAAATAACTATTCTTACATGTTAGTCAGAATCACTATCATTATAAAATGATGCATATTGCTTTTTCCCATAAAACAATTTTCAGGAAAAGCAGCACACGAGCACGCAATTGAATACCACTCACAAGAACATTTTGTGTCGCATTTTATTTTACAGTTGCACTTTTTAATTTAAGTTCAGATAAACTTTTTTTGTCGACATTATCGGTACCAGCTCCAATTCCAATTCTGCATCCAAAATTTTGTGCAAGAGGTAATTTGAATGACGGTTCACAACACTGTAGGGAGCGTAAATAACTTTTATTAAATTATTTTACCTTTTAATAATTTTCAAACGTATACATATAATACATTTGTAAAGTTGACGTGTATGTACATTGAAAATATTTGCAAAAAACTGATGTGGGGAGTGTAAGATGAGTAATGGAATACATTAAGACAGATTTTGGATTTTTTCTCTGTTTGTCTGCTTGTCTGTTTGAACGCGCATCACGCAGAAACTACTTAACCAATGAGGTTTATCTAAGCTTGGAGTAACATTTAGTTCTTATTTCATCGAAATGGGCCTAGACTAAGTTTTATGAAAATCGGTCTAGTAGAACAGGAGATACTTGATACTCTACAATAAGCGTATTTGCACGGCATAAACTTTTAAGATTAAACTTCTGTAATATTCCAGAAAATTCGAGAGTACTTTGGAATATTCCAGAAAATTTGTGAGTTTTCTGAAATATTCCAGAATGGTGATTCTACCTCAAACGACGTTTATAAAGAAGCTTTTTAGTCAATTTCAAAATTCCACGCAAACGTAACCGCGGGCATAGCTAGTAAATAATAAATATGAATCGCAAACAATAATCAATCGATTTAAACAATCAAACACAAATAGTTTTTATAATGTTAAAATGTTAAGACAAATAACTTCACACTATATACATAAGTACATACGCCTAGTAAACATAAACATACCAGCTAATTCCACTGTAAACTGTTTTCATGCGCTTTATGAATTTTGGCTGTCGCCTTTATTACATGCGCCGCATCATGCACCCATTTTAAAAATTCACAACTCTACTATATGCAATATCAACTTAGTTCTTGTCTTAAAAACATTTTCAATATATTGGGTATGTTTTTTAGCATAGTTTGTACACAAAAAATTTAAAATTGAAGTACTTGCTCGTATGTCGAAATTCTTATTGCAATATTTTATAGTTACAGATTTCATATTTTTTTCCCAAAAAACTAAACATATTTAAACAATGCCATCGAGCCTCATCCAAGCGCATATGTCTTTAGTGTATACTATAAAAAAATTAGATGGATAGCACTCATATTTCTTTTACAGGACGTGTTATGTATTAAAAAACATTTTTTTAGGAATTATCATTTCGTCTCTTCTCTTATCATTTAAGAAGTTATGCAAGAGCTGATAAGAATCCGACAAGTCATTTCTGGTGTCCTATATAACCCTTTTTGCAAATCTGAAGTTGAAAAATGTACGTCATGTCGGAACAGGTTACTTGGAATTTAGAGCGATTTCGTACTGTTGGACCCCAGACTATAAGGGAAACTACGAAAAAAAAGCATCATATACCTTAGGATGGTGTGGGAACAAGCATAAATATATGTGGTACCACAGATAACATGCTAGTACTTAGTAAACGTTGACTATGTAGTTTACACTGGATGCGTTCATCTTCCAAAAATGTTATGAAACCAAATTACACAATAACCCAGTAACAGGCAACATCTTACGCAAATGAGGGAGAATAGTTTACCTTTCCAACCAAGATACACTATTTCTATACCAGGCGTTACCAATCTTTCGACAGCTTGTTTATGTCCAAGCGAAATTCTTCAAATTATTTCTTTCTCTTCTTTCTCATTTATTTCTTTTTGTTTGTCGTTCTTTAGATTATATTTATTATTTTTATATTTAAATTTGTTTGTGACCATATACAGGGTGTAATTAGTTTCATGTCATTAAAAAACTGGTGATGGGGAATGACTAGATAAACAAAAAAACCTCATGTAACATGGGGTCTAAAGGCCATAGTTTTGGAGAAAAAAAAATAAACAAAAATTTCGAAAATTTTTAACAATATTGTTTGAGTACTGCTGGAATATTTATTACCGTCGCGTCAGGTCGCGCATGATACTCTGACATTTGTGTAGATAGACATACAATGTCGGCGTCTTTGGTGGTGAAGTAAAGATCAAATACGCCGACATTTTTTGAGTGCCTAGTAGATCTGAAGACAACTACACTCTTCCTTGTGATATTCTCAAGCAATATTTTGGTTTATGTCGTCACTTGGTTAAATACGTACACATCACGGTCAATAAACAGTACGGTTACCTGAATCAGCAGCTTTAGGACGAGAGAGACGCGGGGGGCGGGAAATCGAATGAAAGAGACAGACATATCTGATTTCCGTGCAAAAGACAGAGATAAAGATTCCGGTAGGGTCTACAACCTACGTCACCTGTAGACACTACAGGCATCTTTGTCTCTGTCTTTTGCACGGAAATCAGATATGTCTGTCTCTTTCATTAGATTTCCCGTCCCCCGCGTCTCTCTCGTCCTAAAGCTGCTGATTGAGGAAACCGTACCGTTTATTGACCGTGCGTACACATGACCCGTTCGTTGTGTTGCTTTTGTTCTTTTTGAATTTTCGGCCACTGTATTTATTTTATTGACTTACCATTCAAGTCGTTAGGGACATGGTTACGTACAGACGCAACTTAGTTGTTCGTTCTTTTTGTGTTGCTTTTTGGATTTTGTGTAACAGTTTAAAAAAAAAATGTTTTCTTAACCGCTTCTCAAGTCACCGAAGTAACTCTTTGAAAATCCAGAATGATTTTGTGTTAGGGAAAGAATTAACAATTAAAATATAGTAGGAAAGCAAATATATTTTAATAAGGATACAGCAGGTGAACAATGTTATCGTTGCTTAGTTTAAATGACATGCAGCGAACAGGTCTCGGCACAGTAGCAGTAGTCTTCTGAATACACTTACCTCACCATTTGTCAGGCGCACTATGTCTTGCAACTCCATGCCTTGCATTAAATTAAATGTAATTTCCATTGGCATCTTATGAAATCTGCGGGGCCCAATTGTTTACATTACTGCCTATAACAAATACAAGGTTATGTTGTAATCACATGATCGAGTAATTAATTAAATAAAGGACTAATAAATTACCTGGATATTATAAGGTATAATAAATATTTAATAAATTAAATTCATAAATGTTATTCAGATTTGTTTTGATTTTGATTGACAAATGTCAAAATTTAAGTTAAGGATTTTAATATTGATATGAATGGACAGCCTGATTTGTAAATTGGCGCAAAATCACCCTTTTTTGCTTTCAAAAAGACAAAAAAGGAGGAGACATTTTTGATTTGTTTGGTTGCTGAACAGGGAGATGTTCTCCAGATGTTAATTTAAATTCCATTATTAAAATAAATCCAATCTAATAAGAACTAAGGTCAGTAATTTCTTTTTTGAATAATATTTAAAATTTTAAATAAATATACATACCTTGGTAGTTGTAATGGGGGTAATATTTTTTGTTTTTTTGTGTGCCCTAAAATACCACCCTTCTGCCTTCTTATACATGTATATGTCAACTGTTTATGGGCCATTTAAATGTTCATCAAAATATATGCATAGCAGATTAATTGGTGCCAGGTGGCCTAATGAAAATTTCTTGCCTTGGGTGCAGAGCTTAATTTTACTTCCACATCCAGTGGAAGTATAGTAACGACAAAAAAATTGTTCAAAATTTTTATTGTTCAAATAGGCTTAGAATGTCATGAAACGTCGAGATATTAAGTTTGAGCGAAAAAAAATTTCTGTCTGTCTGTCTGTCCGTCTGTAACTTTTTTTGTGCGCACGTTTACTCTGGAACCGTTTGAGATATTGACTTGAAATTTGGTACACGTATGTACCTTAACTAGATCTAGAATTAGATTATTTTCATCTTATACCGTCGAAGGGTTGGGGGGTAAATTGGGGGTAAATTTGTGTTATTTCACCACAGACGGGTGAGTGTTTTTCCCTTTTTTGAACCTGCCAGATTGCAGTGCCATTACGTTTAAAAGAAGCAGGTGTAGTCTTCAGCGACACAAAGGCGTGAGCATCACTGTATCTGTACATTTGCCTATATATTGGTCATCGTTTACTATTTTTTATTTTATTTAATGTATATACCTATGGCATTTTATTTTTTTATACTTAATCCTGATATAACTTCCTATTTTTTTATTTTGTCATCGCACGGTACTATAAGCCAAAAATACCTGTTTGCAGTCCTGAAAACTATCGGTATTTATGGATAGATGATATATTCTACAAATAATTTTTGTATTATTTATATTATAATCTATATAATTTATATAATTACTTACCCATATACAATAAGTATATGTTCTGCTATTATTATCTGTGATAACTGGAATACCTCCACTTGCATCGTGATACTTTTATTTTTACTAAACCATATATTTCTATTATTCTTTTTCTTTGCAATCTGTGTTTTGTCTTCTCTTTCCCTACCTCTGCCAATTAACCTTGGCTGGCGCCCAGAAGTTTACAATAATTTTCAATCTATCGAATTAATGTACACAAGTTATCTTGTATAATTTTATGATTGACACAAGAGACCTTGCCCACGACCCGCTGTCGACATATGAGCTGCCGAGTAGCCGAATTTTTAATGGTCACTTTGGACCATTTAAATTTGGTCGTGGACCAAGGTTTTCTTTTTTTTTTTTACTTTATTGACTCCTCTAATTGATAGTTTAGTGTAAAACGGAGTCCGTATGTCTCTTAGTTCGACGTGCCGAAATGTGTATTGATGCAGATGGAGGTTATTTCGAGCAATTTATGTAAATAAACGATAATTTATTGGTAAGTTTTAGATTCCTCGAATAGGCCTGTGCACCACGCTGTCACATTGCTGTCACTTTCAAATCAAAGTCGCTGCTGGGTTAGGTATACACTTAATTATTATGAGCAACTTTTGTTATAAAACAAATCCTCTGTTCTGTTTAAATCCCTACTGCCATCCTTTGCTTGCGGTTGTGCAGAAAGAGATAATGAATTATTTACATTTTCATAATTGGTATAAAAACTTCGGTTGAAGCGGTCAAAGTGCCGCGCTTCTAGGGATTGCAATACCGGTTAGCCGGTTAACCGGTTAACAGGACAAGAAACACAAGACAATAATTACCGGTTATTTTCATTTTTTACCGGTTATTTCGGTAAATTCTGAACTTACGATATGCCACGTATTCAACGTTTCTATTTATGTCAGTGACTAGTATTCACTAAATACAGAGTGACTGTTCCAACACTTAGCACTTTTAACAATAAATATATAATATTATAAATAGTAAAACCCAAACACCAAGCCCCTAGAAATACAAGTAAGAGAGATATTGAAAATATCTTGCGACAGAAATTGAATATTTCACTGCCGCAAATATCTTGGGAAAACATTTATAGTACGGAAGGCAGCGCTGCATTTTTTCGAGGAATTTTATACCGAATAAATTTCATTTTTATCAGTTGATTAATATTCAATAACCAGCAAAATGCGCGTCAGTCGCCGCACCCGCGGTGGAGCTAGAGGTGTCAGCATGTTAAAGTTGAAAAAAAAATTATGCTACGAGTATTTTCATACTCGAAAAATCAACCTAACTTGAACAACTACCCTTATGTTCATATATACAGCTTTGTAAAACTTTTAATATCACTGATACAATAAAAAAAATATATTTCGCGAGCAGGATTTGAACCCGAGACGTCCGTACCCTGAAAAAATAGTGTCAGTCGCCTTACCCAAGCAAGAAAAGCAAGAAATATTTATTTAAAATTTAAAATTTTACAAAATGCGCCTCCCCCGAAACCTGGCCCGGAGCCAACCAGACAAACACGGCGCGTAGCGCCGTGGTGAATGTAGGGTTGGACGGGCAGGTCCGGTTTGGCTAAACGATAATTAATAAGACAATGTTAAAACTCCTATCCGCCTGTGGCGTATTTAAAAACTAACAATAAAATAAAAAATGCTGTCCACATGGACCTAAAACTAATTCATATAAAACTTAGAAACTAATCACTGGTTGTAGCACTGATTAAATTTGGGCTGTTGACTCAGGTGAAAAGCTAAACGAAAAAACCCGTACGAGAACTGCCGACTTGGTGGTCTCCCTGACGTCAGGAAAATGTGGTGGAAAAAGGATAGGGTTTAAAATGTTTGAATTTTTTTAAAAAAGGTTATCGGCCAAAAGGGAATTTTTGATAAAAAAAGAGGACGAATATAATAAAAAAGAGAACAAAAATAGAACATAAAAAAAGAGAATAGAAATGATTGGAAAGATAAAGTTGAGGAAAGATCAAAAGTGGGGAAATGGTAGGTTGTGGTATAGGAAAGTATGGCTAGGGAAGAGGTTGACGGAAGATGGGCAACGCCTGGTATGGTAGGGGGTGTTTGATCTGGAATGGGGCATTATGCATTCTGATTTGGGTTATGTTGCTGGTTAGCGGACTAGCCGGACTATCGCCCAGTTTGAAGGTGTAGAATTTTTGGGAGATTTCTTGGACGTAATCCGCTAGTGGGGTTATGTCGTGATATCGTGCGTATACATCCCTGAGGGAGGTGTATCTGCTGAATCAGAAATGAGGTGCATAAATTTGTGTTCGAGAACTCGAAGTTTTCGCATTGTCGTGGCCGGAATGCTGCACCATACCGGCGCCGCGTATGTGATGGCCGGCCTGATCACCATCGTGTACAACAGTTTCTTATTTGTCCTGTTAAGTCCTGACCAGAAGCGGGTACAGACTCCTGGACATGGAGTAGACCTTGCGTATTGTTTCGTTAATATGTATGTTAAACGTCAGTCGTTTGTCCAAGTTAACCCCCAGATACTTCACGGGCCGTTTGATTGGAATTTGTTGTCCCCCGATCGAAATTGGTGTTAATATGCGGTTCTCTGTGAACCGGCGCGTGAAGAGGATCGACTCGGACTTCTCGGCGTTGATCCGAATCTTCCACTTGTCGTAATACGCCTTACCCACTCCGCTATCTGGCGACTGAGGCCCGGTTTGTAAGAACTTAATATGACATGGAGACATACTTTGTGATTTATTTATTTTATTTTTTTAAAATAATAATAACAATTGGAATGAATTATAGTTTATGTACTTTTATGGTACAGCTCAAAACGAACATTTTCTTTCTTTTTGTTGTTTTCCATAGAACTGATAGATTTCAAGATATTCAAAGAAACCGGTGGAAAACGATGTTTTAACAACTTTAACATGCTCTCACCATTAGCTCCACCGCTATCAGAGTAGCTGACGTTCAGATTGCTGATGTATTAGGGGAAAACTATTACTGTTATGATTTTCAGTCGGTATGAAATGACTTGTTCAAATCAGCGCTGCTTCCCGTACTATTAGAAGTATGTTATTACCAATTCTTATTAACTTATCGACCTACCAATATCGATAGAGGAAGGGCATCTTCAGCTGGTGGTATTCTATGCACAAATATCAGACGATTAACAGATACAGCTTTGAAAAACTAACCCTTTTAACGGGCTATTTTTTAAAAATATTGTATTTTTAGATTAGGTATTCAATAAATGCCCTATTTGAGTTTATGTTTATAATGTTTGTTATTTAAGTTGATATATTTGTTATTTACAGAATAATTATTTATTTAAATTTATTTCATTTATATTTTTCCTTTTGATAAAAAGCCTTTTTTGTTCATTACATTAATTATACGTATATAAAAATGTTTTTTGTTAAATTTAGATAATTTTGTATATGGAAAAAGGCAATTGCCATTTTCGCCACTCTGATCATTCATTCTAAAAATTACCGGTTAGCCGGTTATTTACATTTTTATTTACCGATTTACCGGCTATTAAAACTTCCGGTAAATTGCAAATCCCTACGCGCTTCTTGCTTTGAGACCGCGCGGCGGCGAGGACACAAATCAACAATCTTTACACTTTTTATAACTTTTTAAAAGTAAGTAAGAAACTTATTATTCCGAACTATACGTCCATTGACCCAGAAAAGCAGTGGTTCTCAAATGTCTCCTACCTTAACATTCAAATTTTTGACCAATGTCAGTTTTTTTCCAAAGTGCCCCTAGAAGAAGAAGTCATAAAGGTTTTTTGTTTGTCTAGTCGGTCCCCATTACCAGTTCTTTTTAATGACATGAAACTAATTAGCCCCTTTATAAGTACATATATAACTTCCGTATTTTGTATGCACATATACATTTTTTTTATCTTGTGTTATTGACTTGTGTAAGTACATTCTTGTATGCCTCTGAAATAAGTTTCCACAAACATCAAAACACTTGAATACTATTACTCGACGCGCGTTTCGCGAACCAAGTTGGCATCATCTGGAGACGATTAAAGTTTTAGTCGTTTTAATTGCAGCCAAACTTCAGCTTAGATAAATGGGTGATTCTGTCGAAGTGACATTTTGACATATTTAAATCTGCCGTCTTCATGTTCTCGCTGATAGATGCCTACTGTTGCTTTTCGTTGCTCGAACTACCCAACTCAAACAATCACAGAGGCAAACTAGATATTTTACATAGGGTATATTATCTTGCTATCTGATAAAGCTAAGGTGGTATAAATTTGAACTATTTAAATAATAATTCAATAAAATCAATATCAATAAAATATATCATAAAACTGTATTCAAAAGCACCTTTCATCAAATCTCGTTTAAAAATACTTTAAAATTATAGAAGTTATTTCGAAGTAATTTTTAGATTAACATTTCTATCGGGGAATAAATTATTCATTGCACTATTGACACGTCACAGTAGAATATTACTTTTATTTCAGAAGTCTTACTAATACGTAGATTAAATTATTGGTAAAACCAAAAGCGCACACCCCCAAAGTTGCTTTGTCCGTTATGTCTCTAATTTACACAAAAAATCACTTGGACTGTAGTTATTTAACCGGTTAAAGTTAGTGCCGAGCACGCTTGATCATGTAGAAGAACTTATTACCATGCGTCTGAGTGACGCGACACCAATTTATTTATTAAGGGCGCCAGTCGCGTTTTCTCCTGTTCTTCCACTCCCAGGTTGGTTCGAGATAAGATACAAATTGATAGAATAAGTAATAGGCCAAGGCTGCACTACCGTAGATTACACAGCCCCACAAAAAAAATGTTCTGTTCACCGGACTAGATCAACATATCCATACGTTTTTGGGGTCGCTGAATCCGAATCCAGGGTCTGTTTGACCCCATCAGGTCAGGGTCAAGGTCAATCCAAGGTTAAATTGGGGAATAAACGATTAAGCGAAGGAAATCACGATTTATGTACGTTTTTGGGGACACTGGATCCGAATTCGGGATCCGCTTGATCCTATCAGGTCAGGGTGATGGTCAATCCAAGATCAAATTGGGAAGAAATCTTTTAAGCGCAGAAAACCACCATTTTTATACGTTTTTGGGGTAACTAAATCCCAACTCCTGGTCTGTTTGACCCATCAGGTCGGGGTCAAGGTCATTCCAAGGGCAAATTGGCAAAAACATGTAAGCTAGAAAACCACGATTCTTATACATTTTTCGGGTTGCTGAATCCGAATCCGGTCTGTTCGACCCCATCAGGTCAAGGTCAAGGCCATTCCAAGGTCACCTTTTGTTTATCAAATGGAAACGCGTTTTTTTACCATGGATTCTGAAAGAGCGGGATATTTTACGTTCGCATATGGTTTGACCTATGATCAAAGTGACCTTTGGCCATCAGAAGGTCGAATCACTCTCTCAAATTAATTTATCGAAGATCAAAGATGATTCGTAATGAGATATCTGAGTTACAAATCTTTATCGATCATGGTTTAGCCTCGTGATATTTCTCCGAGCGGGATTGGAGAACCAAGAGAGCAGATACCAACGAGTGGCGTCTTTCAATCCCCAATCCTCTGAGAAAAACG
Organism: Rutpela maculata; assembly: GCA_936432065.2. Lineage (NCBI taxonomy): Eukaryota > Metazoa > Arthropoda > Insecta > Coleoptera > Cerambycidae > Rutpela > Rutpela maculata. The sequence goes on along the minus strand of OW386287.2, from coordinate 88,590,055 downwards.
AAACGTCTATGTCTGACTGCCCAAACATCTCGGTGAAAGGCACTGATGAAGTCTCTGGAGCATCACTGATGAGGCCAACATCAGTATCCGAGCGATACGTTTAATTTCTGTGGGAATCCTCTGATTCTGTTATTAAAATTGAAAATCCTGCTTCTCAGAGGATGCTGGAAATGGTGACAACTGCCTTAATCGGGGATGTGTAGAATGATCCATTTTCCGATCCTTCGAGGAAATGAAGCCAGTAAAGGCGTACTGCCCTGTAGGGGAGGGGGGCGTTAGGGTGTGAAGATGAAGCCATAGTGTGTCCGACGAGTTGACTTTGTCCTCGTCAAAGTCGGAAAGCCATCATACTTAGACCTGGACAAAGTCAACTCATCGTTGGACACACTATGGCTTCATCCTCACACCCTAACGCCCCTGCAGGGCAGTACGCCTTTACTGGCGTCATTACCTCGAAGGATCGGAAAATGGATCATTCTACACATTCTCAATTAAGTTGTCACCATTTCCAGCATTCTCTGAGAAGCAGGATTTTTAATTTTAATAACAGGAACAGAGGATTCCCACAGAAATTAAACGTATCGCTCGGATACTGATGTTGGCCTCATCAGTGATGTTTCAGCGACTTCATCAGTGCCTATCACCGAGATATTTGGGCAGTCAGTGTATAACATAGACGTCAGTGTATGACGTTCGTTTCCCAGAGGATTGGAAGACGTCACTCGTTAGTTGCGTGTGGATATAGGTGCCTGCTCTCTTGGTTCTCCAATCCCCCTCGGAGAAATATCACGAGGCTAAACCATGCTAGATAAATTAATTTAAGAGAGTGATTCGACCTTCTGATGACGAAAGATCACATTGATCATAGGTCAAACCATATGCAAACGTAAAATATCCCGTTCTTTCAGAATCCGTGGTCAAAAACGCGGTTCCATTTGATAAACAAAAGTTGACCTTGGAATGACCTTTACCTGATGAGGTCGAACAGGCTTCGGATTCGGATTCACCAACCCCAAGAACGTATAAGAATCGTGGTTTTCTAGCTTAAATGTTTTTCCCAATTTGACCTTGGAATGACCTTGACTTTGACCTGATGGGTCAAGCAGACCAGAAGTTGAGATTTAGTTACCCCAAAAACGTATAAAACTGGTGGTTTTCTGCGCTTAAAAGGTTTCTTCCCAATTTGACCTTGGATTGACCATCACCCTGACCTGATGGTGTCAAGCAGATCCCGAATTCGGATCCAGTGACCCCAAAAACGTACAGAAATCGTGGTTTCCTTCGCTTAATCGTTTATTTCCCAATTTAACCTTGGATTGACCTTGACCCTGACCTGATGGGGTCAAACGGATTCGGATTCACCGACCCCAATAACGTATAGATATGTTGGTCTAGTCTGGTGAACAGAACATTTTTTTTGTGGGGCTGTGTTATTAACGACGCTCTCCCTCTAATAAAAATTTGTCTTTCTCTCTGACAGAATTTTACTTATTAACCTAATGGTAATCGATTTTATACCTAAAAATATATGAGATGTTTTCGTAAAAAAATCCCCCTCGTGCTTCCGTAATATGACCGGTGTTTACTGAGATTTCAATCTTAGAGGGTCCAGAGATGCCCAATTTATTCAATTCCGGTCTTTTACAAGGAAACCCTCGAGGGATGAGACTTACAACAAGTCATATAATCAATAAAATGCAGGAGTTCAAGTATACCATTTATTAATTAGGTTTAAAACAAGTATAAATAATTATGCCCTATCTAATAAACCGACTCAGTGGCGCATTACTTATGGTGTCAGGCTTGCGACCACGGGGTCCCAGGTTCGAATCCTGACTAGGGTATGGATGTGTAGTGGTGTTTTTCATGTGTTGTCGAGGCAGTAGCAATGGGTGTGTGAAAGACAGTCGCTCTCCTCTCCTGAGTTCGACTCTCAGCTGCAGCAGATGGCAATGTCGCAGGGAAATGGATGTTGTGTTGTTGTCTATGTGTACGTGTCCTGGTTGAGTGATGGATTACCTTGTGGCTAAACTCCGCCAGAACGTAAAAATAAATAAGGCGTTAAAAATTAAAATTATATAATTGAAGAGAATCGCAAGGTCGATCACCTCTTTAAGAGAGTTTTTAGATGTTACCATACAAATAAGAGCATGCGCTAACAATTGATTTGGTAGAAGAGATTCATGCAATTTCTCTATAAATTAGTGAAAGCATATTTGGGTTTTTAGTGGCAGACTTGAAATAATTTAAAAATATTTTACTTAAACAATTTTGGTTCGCTTATGATTAGCTTAAAGGTTCTTGAACGTGATTATATGATTCACAGAATGGAGTTAAAAGTGAGTTAACTATATATGTGCTATACAACTTTCCATCAGTCTCACGACGTACCGGTCCTCATATATGTTCAATATAATGGATTTGACACAACTTCGTCTTCGAGCAACTTTTTGGCAAAACTGTTTTTTGTCATATTTATGCACAAGGCGGTTTTCTCTATGTTTTCTTAAATGTTTTTCTTAAAATGTTTTCTTAACCGCTTCTCAAGTCACCGAAGTAACTCCATGAAAATCTAGAATGAATTTGTGTTAGGTAAAGAGAAACGAGGCCCTACAGCTTATAGTGGAGTCCGAACCACTTCTTGGGGATAATTTTATAATTAAAATTATTTCGCGATGAGCAGGGATTGAACCTGCTTCGCTAGGTACGCCAGTATGCAAGCTACACGAGCTAAACCACTGAGCTACCGTCCCCGTCTATAACTTTATCATTTGGAAAGACCTGCATTTGGCTTTCCCACTAGCGCTTTCTACTGATTATTCAACGCCCTTCGCTGGGTGAATCCAAATTTGCTTTATGTGAAAAACCGGCCTTGTCCATTTTTACTATTTTATGTAAATAATTGCCTATAGATGCTACATACCTTCGCCACATTTATCGGTTTCACCCTTTTGGTACGTCGCATATGCATCGTTAAAATTTTATATTCATTCTTTTGAATGATATCCATAATGATTGTATCTCTTCTTTCATTGTTTTTTGCGGAGAAATTAAAAAGTTGAAAAGATTCATAAATATTTTCAAAGTACATTCTTGGCGCACTTCCGAAAAAGTAAGTATATTGTTCTCTTGTCTTTGACCAAAAATATACCTACTTGTATTTTCAATACATTTTCCCATGACCATAGCATGCCTGGACAAAAACATATTTTCCTAAGTGAAAATTCGGTGTTTCTTCGAATTTTCACCTGGTTGTGCCTTACATTTTAACGAACGTATATGTGTCCTTTTGTGCTAGTTTTCGGCTCTGATGACTTCCAAACTTGTAGTTATGTCAAAAGTCAAAATGTTATTTTGTCTTCGACTTAGGTCGATTCTGGGATGTCCTAGAACAATCACACTGTCTATCGCGTACTGGATTCGATCCCCAACTCAGACACTGGTAATGCCGGTGGGTAATGGATGTTTTCTGCGTTTTTTTCAAATACATATATAACTCACTTCCGAACAACCTGGACCTTGGATTTGAGAGTTGTCTACTATGTGTGGCGTATTACGTGTATTTATATTTTATAACAAGAGGAAATTGTTTAATCGACCCAATTCGTTACTACTTCTTCATTCTACATCTAGTGAACTGTATAAACTTCAATACTATTACAATACACACAAACTTGACAATAGATAAGGAGAGGACTATGTAAAATACATATAGCCAAGACGATGAAGGTATTTACCTACAATAACTTGCAAAATGAATAATTTTTTTTAATGAGTTCGTGAAATTGTATAGAATAATATCCTGAAAAGTTTACATTTCGCTCGGATGCAGAACATAAAAAAATAGTGAAAAAAAATTTTTTTCACCCATTTTTTCAAAATTTGAAATTAAGTCAAGCTAGAAAAAAATAAAATATACAGTTGTATATATCATGTATTTATGAACAAAATTTATCGCTAAAGGCACGGCTTTCCCGGAAAAAAATAGTCACGTGTAACGTTATAACTCGGAGCGAGATCCGTGCGTGCGCGCGCTTGAATACGCATGACTGTGACACCGACGCACTGAATGACGTCACTAAATCAGAATTTGTTCAATCCATATGAGTGTTGGTTCATTTAAAAGATGGAAATTGTAGCTTTCTGATGCGTTTTTGTTTTAAACAATACAAGAAAGGATGGATGGGAAAAATACATTTTTATATATATATATATACATATATATATATATATATATATATATATATATATATATATATATATATATATATATATATATATATATATATATATATATATATATATATATATATATATATATATATATATATATATATGTATATATATATATATATATATATATATATATATATATATATTATCGCGCCCGAACTCAATCGTCGCGATAAAAAATATAGAAAAAAAATAAAAGCCCTTCAAAAAAATTCTTTCTTCATTGAGAACTGTTAAGAAGTATGTACACTTTATGATTATTATGGTTTATTAAGTTGTAGTAACGTGGATTCACAAAAAAGTACATCTCAAATCATTTTAATTTCCTTGCTTGATGATTTTCTTGATAAATATAAGTATATATTGGAGGCTGTAACTTGCCAAGAACTTGATCCATTGGAAAAAATAAGATATCACTATTTCGGAGAAAAATTATACTTTTCGAATGTTCAAACACAAATTCGTTTACTTGTAAGCATCTTTTCAAAAATATGATCAATCAGATCAGGATAAGAAATTGTGATGTTGACGATCTTATCCTTAAAAGTATGAAAATATTTTTGATTGTTTTGAGTATAAATTCTGGAATTTTTCCAATATATTAACAAATGTATAAGGAATCCATTGGATAATAGCTGAAATGTGTACCTGTACCTGTAATAAATTCAACACAGTAAAGACACGTAAAAATTCATGCGAGCGATTCAGCGGCTGTGTTAATGTTAAAAATATGTGATCAAAAATGGAAAAAAGCTTAATTTTACTCGTTAGAACTGGATTTTTAAAGGTCCATAGTATGCAGTTAAGACAAAGTGACTTCACTATTTTTTTCCAGGAATACCGTGGCTTTAACGACAAATTTTATCACGACATTTTTTGTTCAGAAACTATCGACCTGTATTTTTTATTTTTTCCTACCCTGACTTAATTTCAAAATTTTGAAAAAATGGATGCAAAAATTTTTTTTTTTCACTTTTTTTTATATTCTGCATCCGAGCGGAATATAAACTTTTCAGGATATTATTCACTTTCACGAACTCATTAAAAAAAATTATTCATTTTGCAAGTTTTTGTAGGTTTCACCATAAAATGTCCTGTGTCGTCTGGGCTAATAGTAATAAAGTATGCATCAAAATAGAAACACTGACATAAATAAGAATAAAGTTACCAGTTGAGTATTTTTTATATAGTTGTAAGCCACAACAAGTATTTTACCATATTTTTATATACCTATGTAGTTATTGTAGTTACATTGAGAGAGTAAAAATTGCATTCCTCTGTAACCTGAGCCGCCTTTAACTCTTTAGTTAGCATGTAAGAAAGTATTGTTTTTAATTATCTTTGTTTCTAGTGTAGGGAATTTGGCTTCTGGCACGAAATGAATTCTGATTGTTTTTTATAAAATGTGAAATACTGAAATATGTACGTGTTAGGTCATAAAAATATATAGGTGAACTATTCTTTAGAATCGTCTGTAAGTTTGTTTCAGAATTTGTTCGATTCGTTTTACTTCCACATCCAGTGGAAGTATAGTAACGACAAAAAATTTTTAAAAAATTTTTATTGTTCAAATAGGCTTAAAATGTCAGAAAACGTCGAGATTTTAAGTTTGAGCGAAAAGAAAAATTTCTGTCTGTCGGTCTCTCTGTCTGTCTGTAACCTTTTTTTGTGCGCACGTTTACTCTGGAACCGTTTAAGATATTGACTTGAAATTTAGTACACGTATGTACTTTAACGAGATCTGGAACTAGACTATATTTTCAAGTTGTTCCGACGAAGGGTTGGGGGGTAAATTGGGGTAAATTTGGGGTAAATGGGTAAATCAAGCAGGTAGGAGTCCATAAAATTGGTATTTAGTATATACAAGAGAAGCTAAGCAAAAACATTTTTGGCATTAGCCACCCCTATTACCACCCCCACCCCTTATTAAAGGGGATGAAAAAAAAATGTGATTTAGTGTATGTACAAGAACCAGAAACCTCAAAATATTTTTTTACTTCATCCACCCCCACTACCCACTACCACCCCCCTATCACCACCCCCACCCCACTACCGATGTGGGGTATCGTTTTATGGGTTTTTGGGGTAGAGGATTTCAAATATTATATTATTAAAGTTCCATAAACAATTATTTCCACATACACACTTTTTTCGTTGTGAGTGACTTGGATAGAGAATCTGGATGTGGAAGTAGTGATTCCTTGGGCAGCGGTTTTACTTCCAGTGGAAGTATAGTAACGACAAAAAAATTTTTATTGTTCAAATAGGCTTAGAATGTCATGAAACGTCGAGATTTTAAGTTTCAGCGAAAAAAAAATTTCTGTCTGTCAGTCGGTCTGTAACTTTTTTTGTGCGCACGTTTGCTCTGGAACCGTTTGAGATATTGACTTGAAATTTGGTACACATATGTACTTTAACGAGATCTAGAACTAGATTATATTTTCATCTTGTTCCGTCGAAGAGTTGGGGATAAATTGAGGTAAATTTGGGGTAAATAGGTAAATCAAGCAGGTAATAGTCCATAAAATTGGTATCTAGTATATACAAGAGAAGCTAAGGTCTGAAAAGAAATTTTGGCATTAGCCACCCCCATTACCACCCCCATCCCATTATTAAAGAGAATGAAAAAAAATGTGATTTAGTGTGTGCACAAGAACCAGAAACTTCAAAATATTTTTTTGCTTCATCCACCCCCACTACCAACCACCCCCTATCACCACCCCCACCCCACTACCGTTGTGGGGTATCGTTTTATGGGTTTTTGTGGTAGAGGATTTCAAATATTATATTATTCAAGTTCCATAAACAATTATTTCCACGTACAATTTTTTTTCGTTGTGAGTGACTTGAATAGAAAATCCGGATGAGGAAGTAGTGATTCCTTGGGCAGCGATTTTTCATTGAAAGACAATATTGCCGTATTCTCCAGTAAGGCGGACATAGATAATCTAGAGTGCAGTTTTGTGGTATATGATGTTATGATATTTTTCTATTCCCAATAATATTTCGAATGGCATGTAAGTGCAATTTTCCAAGAATTACCTCAGAAATTGAGATGAGAAAAATGAACTGTATTCTTCTCTAGAATCAATTTACCCAAACTCAATAGCATCAAACTAAATATCATCGGACACAAACTGTCCCGATTTTAATCCAATAAATCTGTTTTCATGGATCCTATATCCGAGATCACCATAATTTAAAAAATATATCAAAAAAGCCATCTAAAAACACTATAGAAAGCAGTGGAACTTAAACTGGTCCGATTTGACTCCAGTCGATCTATTTTCATCAACCAAAATCGAAATAATTAAAAAACCGCTGCCCAAGGAATCACTACTTCCACATCCAAGTCTCTTACAACAGAAATACTATATTTGCATTCCACTATATGAAAATAATTGTTTATGGAACTTTAATATTATAATATTTGAAATCATGTACCCAAAAAACCCATAAAATTATATGCCACATCGGTGGTGGGGATGAATGAAGTGAAAAAAATTCTTAATGACTTTGGCTCTTGTACACACACTAAATCACACTATTTTTTCACCACCTTCAATAATGGAGTGGGGGTGATAATAGGTGTGGCTAATGCCAATTTTTTTTTCAGACCTTAGCTCCTCTTATATTTACTAAATACCAATTTCATGGACTATTACTTGCTTGATTTACCTATTTACCCCCATTACTCCAATTTACCGTTTAACTCTGCAACAGAATAAGATCAAAATACAATTTAGTTCCAGATCTCGTTAAAATACTTATATGCCATATTCTAAGTCAATATGTTAAACAGTTCCAGAGTAATCGTGAGCATCAAAAAGATACAAGACTAACAGACAGACCGACGCGACAGACAAATTCATTTTGTTCAAACATAAAATATTGACGTTTCATGACATTCTGAGCCTATTTAAACAATGAAAATTTCCAAATTTTTTGCGTTAATATACTTCAACTGGATGTGGAAGTAATACGCAGAAAATGGCATGACAAAGATAAAAATAATCGTTGTGTGCCGTAAACTACACGATAGGAGTAAAGCCTCTACTTTAAGTACTTTTTTCGAGAAAACCTACTACGCGTCCATACTACCCAAGGTAACCCACTGTGCATCCAATTTACTCGAGGAAAGGCACTGCGCATTCATACTTCTTAAAGTAACCCACTCCGCATCCATACCACTTGAGGTAACCCACTGCGCATCTATAGTACTGGAGAAAAGCCACTGCGCATCCGTACTACTCGTGGCAACCTACTGCGCATCCATTGTACTCGAGGAAAGCCATTGCGCATCTATATTACTTAAAGTAACCCACTGCGCATCCATACTACTTGAAGTAACCTACCGCGATCTGTAATACTCGAGAAAAGTCACTGCGCATCCAAAATACTCAAGGAAAGTCACTGCGCATCCGTAATACTCGGGGAAACCTACTGCGCATCCATACTATTCGAAGTAACTTTAACAACATAATATTTGAAATCGTCTACCCCAAAAACTTATAAAACGATATGCCACATCGGTAGTGGGGGTGGGGGTGGTAGAGGGTTGGTAGTGGAGGTGAATGAAGTAAAAAAAATTTGAGGCCTTTATTTCTTGTAGACACTAATATTACTAAATTACAATTTTATTTTTTTCACCCCCTTTAATAATGGGGTGGGGGTAGTAATGAAGGTGGCTAATGCCAAAAAAATTTTGAGACCTTAACTTTTTTTATATATGCTAAATATCAATTTTATGGACTCTTACCTACTTGATTTACCTATTTACCCCCATTTACCCCAATTTACCCCCCAACTTTTCAACGGAATAAGATGAAAATACAATCTAGTTCCAGATCTCATTAAAATGCATACGTGTACCAAATTTCAAGTCAATATCTTAAACGGTTCCAGAGTAATCGTGCGCACAAAAAAGTTACAGACAGACCGACAGACAGACAGAATTTTTTTTTTCTCTCAAACTCAAAATCTCGGCGTTTCATGACATTCTAAGCCCATCTGAGCAATAAAATTTTTTTTAAATTTTTTTATCGTTACTATACTTCCACTGGATGTGGAAGTAATTATCGACCAAACATCATAGAAAACAATGAAATACATTCTTAATTATTTATTTCTCTATTGCTCGAAGTGTGTACATGCTAGATAACAGCAAAATAATTTCTGGGACTTATCTCAGATTTGTCTTATCACTACTTTCGGCGGGAGGGATTGAACATGTATGCATATTACTTCCACATCCAGTGGAAGTATAGTAACGACAAAAAAATTTTTAAAAATTGTTATTGTTCAAATAGGCTTAGAATGTCATGAAACGTCGAGATTTCAAGTTTGAGCAAAAAAAAATTTCTGTCTGTCGGTCTGTAACTTTTTTTTGTGCGCACGTTTACTCTGGAACCGTTTGAGATATTGACTTGAAATTTGGTACACATATGTACTTTAACGAGATCTAGAACTAGATTATATTTTCATCCGGTTCCGTCGAAGGGTTGGGCGGTAAATTGGGGTAAATTTGGAGTAAATAGGTAAATCAAGCAGGTAAGAGTTCCTAAAATTAATATTTAGTATAGACAAGAGAAGCTAAGGTCTCAAAAAAAATTTTGGTATTAGCCACCCCCATTACCACCCCCACCTCATTATTAAAGGGGATGAGAAAAAATGTGATTTAGTGTATGTACAAGAACCAGAAACCTCAAAATATTTTTTTACTTTATTTACCACCCACTCCCACCCCCTGTCACCACCCCCACCCCACTACCGATGTGGGGTATCGTTTTATGGGTTTTTTGGGGTAGAGAATTTCAAATATTATATTATTAAAGTTCCATAAACAGTTATTTCCAGATACAAAATTTTTTCGTTGTGTAACTTGGATAGAAAATCCGGATGTGGAAGTAGTGATTCCTTGGGCAGCGGTTTTTTTTCTTGTCAAGAAATTCAATTAGACACGTTGCCACGCTTGTTCACATCATCATTTTGTATTTGTGTAAACTATTTCATACTATTTCATACGCGGTATCAAACCAAAGGTTTGAACTTCTACCAGGTTTACAAGTCTCACAATTCGTGTTATAGAATTTAGCAGAACTCGTAGCTACGGGTGGTATTCCAGTCAAATTGAAACATTCAACGTTTGAGGAAAAAACTGACAGTTTTGAAACGTCTCAAAGATGTTCATTTAGGTTTACTGTTAAACATACTAAAAGTCCCCAGCTCAAACTGTTCCGCTCGAGCCGCCATCTTGAAAAAATGTCGATCGGTTTCAGTTTCTTGCTTATATCTCTCTAACCATTAGCGACATCGAAATTATATTTATATAAAAAATAAATTCTCTGAAAAAATGGTATATGAATTTTTTTCGTATCTAATATTATACTCTTTAGAAATACCAAAGCAAAAAGTATATTGCATTCCATGGATACATTTAAAAAATTGTAAATATCGCTGGTAGAGAAAAACATATCATGTTATTGTGTTATGGAATTCACAACAAGTTTTAAAATGTCTGTCTTTTGATCAGTCCATTCGTTTGTCCGTCTAATTCTCCGTCCGCAGTTTTATTCAAGCTGAATAACTTAAAAGAGAAAGGTCATATTTTATTCAAATTTGGACAATAAATTAGTGTTAGGTAGAGGACGAACCCCAGCGCTTTTTAAAAAAATCGATCGGTAAATAAAAAGGTTATGAAACATTAAATGAAAAAAATACATGTGAAGAGTGTTGTAATCTTTGATAATATTGTAGGTTTAAGTGCCATACTTGCAATTTTAATTATCTTCCAATGATACCATCTTGACTGTCGAAACTTTGGTCAGTATACTATGAAGTATCTTTGTATTTTATCAGACACCTTTCACGTGCATTTTTTTTATAAAATGTTTCATAAAGTTTTTATTTATTGATCGATTATTTTCAAAAACGCTGGGGTTCTTCATCTAGCTAACACTAATTTATTGTCCAAATTTCAATTAATTCGGACTTTGCTCTTTTAAGTTATTTAGCTTAAAAGAGACATGACGGACGGAGAGGCAGACGAACAGGCGAACGGACACGCAGAAAGACATGACGGACATTTTAAAGGTTGTAAATTTTATGACAACACATTGATACGATTTTTTTTTCTCTACGAGCTATATTTACGATTTTTGAAATGTGTCAATGAAATGCGATATACTCTGCTTTCGTATTTCCAAAGAGTAATAATAAATACGAACAAAATTCGTATAATATTTTTTGTAGAGAATTTTATAAGCTTTATTTTTTTATACAAACATAATTTCGATGTTTCTAATAGTTAGAGAGATATAAGCAAAAGACTGCGCAAGATATAGAGTTGGGGACTTTTATTATGTTTAAGCCTAGTGGGCCTTAATAAACATCTGTGCCAAGTTTCAAAACTTTTTTAGTTCTTCCCTTTAATTTTCCCTATTTGACTGGAGTATGAATTTTGTGCTCGTTACGATTGTAATGTTTGTGCTATAGGGCCTTCTGGCTATGCCATTATTGCGGGTAAAGTATCAAAAATATTCCTTGAGAAAAGAAAGAGCGCGATGCGCCGTGGCAATTGAGAGGTTCAATTGTATAGGAATTGACCAGATCAACTTAACAAAATAAATAAATAAAAAAATCTAACTCCTTTCGCTCAGTTAGCAAATTAGAAACGATAATATTACGTAAAACGTCCAAAACGGAATAAAAGAAATTAAAACTTAAAGTAATAAAAATATGCACAATAGTAAAAAAATTTGATTACTGATGCGGGAAAAAAATCTAGATGAATAACCCGCTTCTGGCTGTCTACTGTGAATACAGATACTGGCTGCTCAAGATATAATTTTAAACGTTCGGGTTTCAAAAAGTTTTATAATGCATCGTTTTACATTCCAGAAATTGAAAATGACTGCCTCAATTTTTTTTTTCAAATATTAAAAGTTTTACACAAGATTTAAAATCACCGTTTAAATTCGACCCCAAATTGGTTATAAAGTTATTCGATCAAATTGAAGAAAAAAATGCAGTTATATTTTTCAATTTTTATGATTTTAGTTCTTTCATTTGTCGTTCTTCAGCTTTTACCTTTTGCACTAATTGAGATATCAAAAAAACGAAAGGAATGCAACTTATTTATGCATTTCTAAAGCTACTCTGTGACGTTTCCAAAAAACAAATGGGCATTGTTTTACATTTCAAATACTGAAAATAGACGCCTAATTTTTTTTCAAATATTAAAATTTCCACATCACATTTAAAATCGCCGTCCAAATTCGATATTACTTGATGCAAAAGTTTTCTGATCAAATCATATCTGTATTTTTTTCGATTTTAGGATTTTAATGATTTTAACTATTTGATGTACCGTTCTACAGCTTTTATCTTATGAAGTAATTGAGATATAAAAAAAAACACAGGGAGTAATATGTTAAAGTAAAATAAATATGGTGAATACTTTTATTATATTCCTTTTGATTTTTTGATATATCAATTAGTTCAAAAGATGAAAGCTGTAGAACGACAAATAAAACAGTTAAAATCATTAAATTCAGAAAATCGAAAAAAATTATTTAACTAAAATAAGTTGGGCGATAATTTTTCAGAAAATTTTAATATTTGAAAAGAAATTATATTAGGGGCTGCTGTTATTCAATTTTTAGAATGTAAATCGATGCTTATTTGTTTTTTTTGAAAATGTCAAAACGTAGCTTGAGAATGCAGGCTGCACAGAATTAATTCAAACATCCGGTATATGTTCTAAATGTAATGGCATGTTTATCTTTTACAAGAATTATTATTTGACTTATTTTGTTATTCTTGATATTTGTCTCTCTTGGATGTGTTTTTGATCTGTCATTTGAATAGATGTCCTGTATATTTAAATGAATCAAATGCGAAATTTTTGTTATGTTCTTGTCCTTTGTAAATCATTCTTATTGCAATCTGTTTAAAACATCTTTGATATGTTTATAATAAGATATTTATGTTCTACATCCATCCTCACTCATGTTTTTACATTGCCATAAAATTTATCATATTTCCAAAATTTATATAGATGCGTTTGGTATGAGTAGACGGTAACACAAAAAACTTTATATAAACCAGACACATTATTTTTAACCTCGCTCAACTCAAATACTGAAAACTTGAATAAAATTCATGGTTTACAATTAAACTAGGTCTCCTGCAGAAAAAGTTTTACTGATCATTTCTATATTATAGATATAGTCAAAAAAATAAAAACTTACGGTGAATGAAAATTTTCATGTGACCGTATCTTTCATATTAATTACCTCCATATCCACGTAGTGGAAAAAAATCATATTAGGAATTTTTTTGTTGAAAAATATTACTAATAAAAATTGTTCAGAATAATTATCCAAAGCGCTTAAATCCAAGTTTAATAGAATTTTAAAAACATCGAAATTTTGTTTAAAAAAATTATTCCAGGCCGAAAATATAATTTAATGTGTTTTACATTTTGAAAAGCATGCTGTTTTTTTTTATAATAACTAAGAAATAATTGACAACTAAACACTCATTAAAATGGTATTTGTGGACTTCTCCGGTTTTCCGACATTTGTTTAAACAAGATTTTAGTATTTTACTTCCACGTCCAGTGGAAGTATAGTAACGACAAAAAAATTTGTAAAAATTTTTATTGTCCAAATAGGCTTAAAATGTCATGAAACGTCGAGATTTTAAGTTTGAGCGAAAAAAAATTTATGTCTGTCTGTCGGTCTGTCTGTCTGTCTGTAACTTTTTTTTGTGCGCACGTTTACTCTGGAACCGTTTAAGATATTGACTTGAAATTTGGTACACATATGTACTTTAACGAGATCTAGAACTAGATTATATTTTCATCTTGTTCCGTCGAAGAGTTGGGGGGTAAATTGGAGTAAATTTGGGGTAAATAGGTCAATCAAGCAGGTAAGAGTCCATAAAATTGGTATTTAGTATATACAAGAGAAGCTAAGGTCTCAAAAAAATGTTTGGCATTAGCCACTCCCATTACCACCCCCACCCCCTTATTAAAGGGGATGAAAACAAATTGTGATTTAATGTATGTACAGTAACCATAAACCTCAAAATATTCTTTTACTTCATCCACCCCCACTACCACCCCCTATCACCACCCTCCACCCCACTACCGATGTGGGGTATCGTTTTATGCGTTTTTGGGGTAGAGGATTTCAAATATTATATTATTAAAGTTCCATAAACAATTATTTTCACATACAAAGTTTTTTGGTTGTGAGTGACTTGGATAGAGAATCTGGATGTGGAAGTAGTGATTCCTTGGGCAGCGGTTTTTAATTTTGATAAAATTTTGGACTTTGAACAACTTTCATTATAGGCCAAGCAAAAGGTCGGAAAGAAATGAAATTTGGTGGGATGGTAGACATAGGTCCCCTGATAGTACACCTGAGTTTGCGACCTCGGGAGGGTTGCCGCTCGAGGGGTGGGGGGATGAAAACTCTGCGTCGCGACGCTTTTGGCAAATGGCAAATACCTTTAAGACATTGTACTTTAGAGTAGTGCTGCGGCAAATTGGCTTTGGGTTAACCTAACCTGAAAATCACAGATATTACTTCCATTACCAGTGGAAGTATAGAACCGACAAAAAATTTTAAAAATTTTTTATTGTTCAAATAGGCTTAGAATGTCGTGGAACGTCGAGATTTTAAGTTTGAGCAAAAAGAATGTCACTCTGTCTGTCGGTCTGGCTGTAACTTTATTTTGCGCAAGATTACTCTGGAACTGTTTAAGATATTGACTTGAAATTTGGTACACGTATGTATTTTAACAAGATCTGGAATTTGATATTTTCATCTTATTCCGTTGAAGGGTTGGGGGGTAAATTGGGATAAATAGGGAAATCAAGCAGGTAAAAGTCCATAAAATTGGTATTTAGTATATACAAGAGAAGCTAATGTCTCAAAAAAATGTTGGCATTAGCCACCCCCATTACTACCCATTACTACCCCAACCCCATTATAAAAGGGGATGGGCTTGGATAGAAAAATTGAATGAGGAAGTAGTGATTCCTTGGGCAGAGGTTTTTTTTCTATTTATTCCGGGTTTACCTTCTTGGTCGAGAGTCAGAAACAAACGAAGTAGTGTTTATGTATGTATTCATTTTTACGGAATCATAAATTAATTGCTTAAGTTTCTTGAATCGTTTTTAACTATAAACCATAACCCTTTTAAGGAATTAAAATGGGAGTTGAAAGTTTAAAGTGGTGAAAATTCGAGATTCAAGTGAAATAAAGTTTAAGTGATCAAAAGTTGTTCTTCAGGGTTTTTTGATGCAGATCTCATCTTTAATCTTACTCGCATCCTATCGATCCCATAAAAATGAATTTGGTATCCAATCTACATAAACACTACTTCGTTTGTTTCTGACTGTCGACCAAGGCTATCAAACTGTCAAACGCGGAATAAATAGAAAAAAAAACCGCTGCCCAAGGAATCACTACTTCCACATCTAATTTTCCTATCCAAGTCTCTCACAACGAAAAAAAATTTGTACGTGGAATTAATTGTTTATAGAACTTAATAGAATATTTGAAATCGTCTACCCCAAAAACCCATAAAACGATATGCCACATCGGTAGTGGGGGTAGGGGTGGTGAAAGGAGGGGGGAGCAGTGGGGGTGGATGAAGCAAAAAAAAATTTAGGGCTTGGAATTTTGTACACATACTAAATCACAATTTTTTTCACCCCTTTTTATAATAGGGTGAGGGTAGTAATGGGGGTGGCCAATTCCAAAATTTGTTTGAGACATTAGCTTCTCTTGTATATACTAAATACCAATTTTATGGACTCTTACCTGCTTGATTTACCTATTTACCTCCATTTACCCCAATTTACCCCCCAACCCTTTAACGGAATAAGATGAAAATATAATCCAGTTCCATATCTCGTTAAAATACATACGTGTACCAAATTTCAAGTCAATATCTTAAACATTTCCAGAGTAATCGTGTGCACAAGAAAAGTTACAGACAGATCAACAGGCAGAGAGACATTCTTTTTTGCTCAAACTTAAAATCTCGACGTTTCATGACATTTTAAGCCTATTTGAACAATAAAAATGTTTAAAATTTTTTTATCGTTTCTATACTTCCACTGGTTGTGGAAGTAATATCTGCGATTTTTAGGTTAGGTTAACCCAAAGCCAATTTGCCGCAGCATTACTCTAAAGTACAATGTCTTAAGGGTGTTTGCCATTTTTTTCATTTAATTTGATTGAAATCTCTACTGTCGGCAGATTTTTGTCCAAAAAAGGACATACTTTTCCTACTGTGCGGCGCGCCAAAGTTGGGGGTTCATTTGCAATTTTCAACAAAATCAGAATTTCATCGCGGATTAAGACGAAGATCGCTGTCAAACAATTCTGTAATATTTTTTTTCTGAAAGAGTAATGTTTTCTGAGTCTGCAGATGCCGCGATGAAATTCTGATTTTATTGAAAATTGCAAATCAACCCTCAACTCTGGCGCGCCGTAGAGCGGAAACTATTGGTCGTAGACGAAAAATACAAGTGCACAATTTTTTTCTCTACATATTTCATTTTTTTCGATAGCACTTACCACAACGGCGCTAATTCCCGAAAAGCGTCGCGACGCAGAGTTTTCACCCCCCATCCCCCATCCCTCGAGCGGCAACCCCCCGAGGTCGCAAACTCGGGTGTCCTATGTCTACCATCCCACCAAATTTCATTTCTTTCCGACCTTCTGCGAATAGAAACCCCCCATTGCTTGGCCTATTAATAAAATTTCCCATAAAAAAAATGCCTCATATGATTTTTTGGTTTTTTCCATTTATTTTGGTATAGCGGTTGATCTGCATTTGTAGGAAGCCAATGCTTTTCAGCCATAAGTAGACCCTAATGTGTTCTACATTTGAGTACTATTTGGTTCAAATCGGAAAAGAAAATAAAAAAGTTCGACACATCTGGAATATATATTATCACGAAAACAATAATTGTTTCTTTGGTGTAACTAAGTAATATATCCTAAAATTGTATTACTGTACTAAGTCATTATAACCATTTAAAGTCCGAAAGTGCGGCAGTATGATTATGGTCTGAGAGATAGCTTCATATATGGGACATTGGCATTGCTGTTATGTTTTAGCAAATACTTTTCTGAGTATTTTATCTTATGTTAGTCAGACCTCCACCCCTGACCGTTTTGGCGCTGGCCGCCCCAGAAAATATTCAATTGTGGAATAGAATATAACACTTTGGGACTTGGTGCTAGTTGAAGAGGGTATCTTCGCGATCAACATTCGATATATGCCAACATTTTTTCTCCGTGCAATTGGCAGCACTGGCGACATCAATTATGGCCAAAATTGGAACGTAGTATAACAGAGTACAGTAACTACACAAAGGCGAAAGCAAGCCTTCCCGCCAAAACCAAATTTGTATACCCATCGCCATTTTTTAAATGGTATATCAATCAACCACACTTTTGTGTTGACACTATTGACGTTTATCGTTTTAAGTTTGGATTTGTGAGTTTTATTTCCACTCATTTTGGGAGGTTGAAAACATTAGCGGAGAATTAAAATTTTCATAAATAAAACCTAGTGCCTAACTCAGCTGAAAATAGGCACCGATTATAAACAATTCAAATGATAATATTTTTCAATACAACTCGAAATAAACTGTTTTCTCAGTGTATCCTTAGAAATAAAGAAAAAATAGAAATAAACTAACAACATATTTCTCTCAGTGTAGATGCAATTGGTACACAAGGTCACAGAAATCGAAATCGGCATCAAAAAAAGATGCCGCCAAAGCTTTCGCCTCTATGCAGTTACTGTACTCTGTGGTATAACACTTTTTGACCAGGCGGAAAATTTTCGTTGTCAATACTCATTGCTGGAAAACCATACGGCAACATTTTCTGCTTGCCCATTTTCCAGATTTTTTGCCATCTTTTGGGCTGTCGGCCAAAAACGGGCCAAAACTGGTGCTTTTCAAAAAAATATATTGGCACCTTCTCAAAATTGTAGTTTTTGTACCAAAGAATAGTCCCTGTGAGTGCCAACATTTTTTTCTCCATGTAACCCAAGAATTGGTAACAAATAATAAAAGGCACGTATCCAGCAGGGTGCAAAAGAAGCATTTGCCCCTCCCCCAAAATTTTGAAGCCCCTTTAGCATGCCAAGGAAGAAACGAAAAATATGTATATAGCTTGATTTTGCTCCTACTGAAAAAAAAGTTTTTTGTTTTTTTTGGAGGGGGGGGGGAAGAATTGTGTACAGTTATTTCAACTACATTAAAAAAGAACTAATTAATTATCACATTCATTGTCTAGACTCCAATGCTGTTTTTCGCGAAATTATTAAAAATCCGGGAATGGGGGTGATTTTGGGATACGCTAATGGGTCAACATGCTGGCATTGTATTTTTTGCCTAAAGAACAGCATCATTCAATTCTCTATTTGTTTGAAAATATACATCTTTTTGCATAAAAAATGGGAATGAGGTTGATATGGGGGCCTCTTTATTACGGGAGATTTCTGAACTTTGTTATGCTAAAAAGGATAATTTCTCGGTCATTACTCTCTAAATGTGTCATTTTTGTATCCTTTTTGGCACAATAATCGATATTTGAATATTTGGGGGTGGTTTGGGGAGGTTACATTGAGAAAAAATGTTGGCACTCACGGAGACTATTCTGTGGTACAAGGTACAAAAACAGCAAGTTTGAGAAGGTGCCAACATTTTTTTTTGAAAAGCACCAGTTTTGTACCGTTTTGGTCAAAAGTCCAATTTTTGGCCAATAGATGGCCAAAAATCTGAAAAATGGGCAAGCAGAAAATGTTGGCATATGGTTTTCCAGCAACGAGCATTGACAACGAAAATTTTCCGCCTGGTCAGAAAGTGTTATACTACGTTCCAATTTTGGCCATAATTGATGTCGCCAGTGCTACCAATTGCACGGAGAAAACATGTTGGCATATATCGAATGTTGATCGCCAAGATACCCTCTTCAACTAGCACCAAACCCCAAAGTGTTATACTCTGTTTCACTATTGAATATTTTCTGGGGCCGCTAGCGCCAAAACGGACAGGGGGGCGAGGTCTGACTCACATAAGATAAAATACTCAGAAGAATATTTGCTAAAACATAACAGCAATGGCAACATGTTATATCCCAGACCCCATTGAAGATGATTTCAAAAAGAAGTTGGCTGATTGGCCTTGGCCTTGGAGCTATTGTGGCAGGCCCCATATATGTAGCTATCTCCTAGACTATTACTGTGATTGCGAAAAAAGTGATTTTCTGAATTTTCCAAATATTGTCTTTTCAAGTTTTTCGAGAAGTTTTATCAGTCATCAGAATACGGCGATTAGCAATTTG
This sequence comes from Rutpela maculata, assembly GCA_936432065.2. Lineage (NCBI taxonomy): Eukaryota > Metazoa > Arthropoda > Insecta > Coleoptera > Cerambycidae > Rutpela > Rutpela maculata. Next base: position 88,570,436 of record OW386287.2, on the reverse strand, counting down.
CCTTGCCAACTCATGCGTAAAATCTCCAACTTTTGCCAAGACAGTAACATTTCCAACTTTTGTCAGTTCTGAGAAAGTTGAGGGGCTACCCCCCATACCTCCCAAGGCTACGGCACTGATCACAACATAAATTTGGGTCCTACTTTCAAAAATTTGGACGATCACGTAAACTGCCAACTTTGTATATTTTTCTGTCTCAATAAAAAAAAGAGAGATAATACGAGAGGATGTTATTTCAATATGCGTTATTGTTTCAGTTATCATCAAGGCTCGGGAGATTAATCTCGACGCCAGAGACGACTCTCATATAGACATAATACTATACTGCAAACATCTACTGAAACATCCAGAAAAACGACGAAATCGTGAAATATTCATCATTGCCAGCTACAATGTATTTTTGGTGATTTTAACCTAAGAACGGTAACGATTTTTACAAAAACATGTAATGCATATCTAGTAAATAAAAAAACAATTTTGAATCAAACACATACCTTCCTGTTCTGTTTAATATGTGTGGCGTGTTTATTATGTTTATTTTCATAATAATTAAGTATAAAAACCCAAAAAGCTGCTGGAAACATAAAATATTTTTTCCTAGTAAAATAAACAATTTTTATATAATATGAAATCATACATAACAAGCAAAGTTAAGGATTAATGGCATAAAACTGCCATGTACCTTGTGCATCACAAATGTTCACAACGTGATAAAGTGAATTTAATTTAATTTTAAAATGTTAAAACCGTTGCCCAAGTAAACACTACTTATACACTATCATATCCTGATGTTCTATCCAAGTCCCTCACAACGAAAAAAATCTTGATATTATTTTTTCACTCTACTATGTGGAAATAATTGTTTATAGAACTTTAATAATAAAATATTTGAAAGCGACTACCCCAAAAACTTATAAAACGATATGCCACATCAGTAGTGGGGGTGGGGGTGATGGAGGGGGGGTTGTAGTGGGGGTGGATGAAGTAAGTAAAGTAAGGGGTGGCTAATGCCAAAAATTTTTTTGAGACCTTAGCGTCTCTTATATATACTAAATACTAATTTTACGGACTCTTACTTGCTTCATTTAACTATTTACTCCCAATCATTCAACGAAATAAAATAAAATGTAATCTCATTCTAGATTTCGTTAAAATATCACCAAATATCAACATCTTAAACGCTTCCAAAGTAATCGTGCGCACAAAAAAAGTTACAGACAGTTAAATCGACAGACAGAATTTTTTTTCGCTCAAATTTAAAATCTCGACGTTTCATTCTAAGTCTATTTGAAGAATAAAAATTTTCAAAAATGTTTTTGGCGTTACTGTACTTCCACTGTATGTGGAAGTAATGCGTAACCTAAATTTGTTGGAAATCTACTATATTGGTGAAACGTACTGACGTAAAGATTTGATTCTTTTACAATTGCAGTGTTAAAGGCATTCGACCTTGACCAAATGTCAACATTAAGGGGTCTACAGATGATACAACTTGCTGTAGCCAATATTATCGGAATCCTTTGAACTCATTCGTAAAAGTGAGCTGGTCTGCTGGAATTTCAGCAATTTTCAAAACGTACCGACAAGATAGGCTTTACAAAGTTGAATCGTCTGTACAGTGTATGGCGGTATTTTTATATGTTTTTTACTAATGCGGTTTTATTATCTCCTTTAATTAGGCGGCCAAAATTGTGAAACATTGCTTTTTACTATACCTACACTGTGGCAATTTTGGACATTTACGTTAACATTTAATGAAGGGAAAGGGTAGATTCTTCGAGATCGCAGTTACGCCGTTTCGAAATTGCCCAGTACAAATCTAGCCATAAGTATGTATGTGTCTACAAACCCGTATATTATACAGAGTGGAGGGATACAAAAATATCTCGTACTTTTCAGTCTGCGAAATATAAATAATATACTTTTATATTCGTTATAGGTCGTGAAAAATTCCTCTCCGAGGAGCTGTGAGACTTTGCCGTGGGTGGAAGGGCTTAAGTAACCACGATGATCCGAGGAGCAATGCCGGCGGGAGTCCCGCAATTGACTCCCGACAGGGACACCCATGCCGGTAAGGTCCTAGGTGAGCGGCGAGAAACTAAGGACAGCTAAACCTCAGGAACCATACCACACGTGGTATGGCTACGGGAACTGGTGCACCCGAAGGTAATCCGAGCCACGAGTGAGCCGTGCCACTTATTCATTTAACACCGTAATCACGGTCCACACCTCAACGACCTCTGCGGAAAAGAAAAAGGGCACCACAGGGGAATGTCGTGTGGGAACTGTGACCGGGAGGCTTGCCTTAACTGACCGGCCTACGAGGAGAAAACCTCTACAAAAGACCCGACAGCGAAGTCGCTAAAACCTGCGGACACCGGGCGACCTCCGCAAGTATATAGCCTTGCCTCCGGGATGGGCGTCACCCGGGGGTTGACCGAACATCGACCCGACTCGTGGGACGAATAATGGAGAAACTAAACAAAGCAGATGAAAACAGACCTTCTACGGTAACCCTGAAAGTGGTGAATACTAAACCAAAAGACGATATAGCATTCCTGGGAGAGAACCAGATCAAAGAGCAAAAAAAAAGCTGCTGGCTCAGAAAATAAAGAGACCGATCCCTTCAGGAGACGTGACAGCATTGCCAGGTCCCCACCAAGGGAATCGGCAGACCGAAGCATGACCATGGCAACGGACAAGGTAAAAGCAACGGAAGAGAAAACCTCAGCGGAAGGAACTTAATCCAAACTTATGATAGGCAGGATACAGGTAATTAGTAAATTACAGAGGAGCAACTCAGTAGGGGAGGAGAGTAGGAAGCGCAAGGTGCATGATACCTCCCTCGGGAGTACGGACCTAGAGCCGTACAAAAGAAAGGAAAGCCCACTGGCCTTCGCTTTAACTGAGGCCCTAAACGCCATTACGCAGCATACAAAGAGGTTAGAGAAAATGTGGGAAGAAAACCCGAATACTAAAAGGGAAATAAAAGAACTGGCAAACAGGCTGAAAAGGTCAGTGGACGTCATTAATAGAGACTCCATAAGACAATGGCTGGAGGACAACAAGTGGGAGGGAGTCGAAAAACAAATGTTTGACGCAGACATGCGAACAGATACCTGCCCTAGAAGCAAGGCAAACTCAGTGGATGCCACGACGCAAATCGTCCCTACAAGGAAGTGGCACAAGGAGGAGGAAACGAGAAAAAAGACAGAGGCAATAATTAAGGCAACCAAGGAAACCACAGATTATGAGGAGTGGCTGGAGACTGCTAATCAGGACTGGCCGGAGGAAGCTTTCCTACAAACCAAGCTAGAGGAAGGAACTCCCAATTGGGGTGGAGACGAGGAAGATATTCTACTAATAGTAGATGCCGATGACAAGGGAGAAAAGGGAATACTGAAAAGAGCGAGGGAATCCTGTCCAATCGCCAGGGAGATACTCAGTACTCAGCTAACGGCAGGGAAAATAGTATACGGAGCCTCTAGTACACGACTAGAGATTAGTAGGAATGGGACCCAGAAGGAAGGTAAACGGTATACCTTTTTGCTACCTCGCAGCCCTACGGGATTGATGCAGGATACTCGAGAAACGTATCAAATGCTACAGGAGTGTGCACAAATCGTAATAGAGTTGGAAAGGAAGAAGCTGTGCATCATAGCACAAGAAGGAGTAGATAGAGTATTGTTAAGGAAGATAACTGAATTTGTCTTCAAAGGCCAGGAGAGGGAGATAAGAGTGCTATTCCCCCCAGGAAGGATGCCAAAAAAGAAAATGATGTGGAGAAAGGGAAGACCTGGGAAAATATGGCAGCCACTTGAAATGAGGGAAGCTCTAGAACGTAAGTTCTCTTCCTCAAAGAAGAGGGAGTCTCGTATAAGGACCTTCTCACGAAGATTAAGAAGGTTGATATAAAGACTATAGGAGTAGAGGTAGCAAGTCTCGGAAAGACTAAAAAGGGGGAGATGCTTATAGAAGTCGTGGGGGGCAGAGGAGCAACGGACCCATTGAAGGAGGCTATTGGTAAACTCGGCAAAATTGATGTGAGGGCTAAAAAGGATGATATGGTCATTACAATTAGGGACCTGGACGCTGCGACCACCGAGGAGGAGGTCAGACATGTAATAGCGACGGAGGCAGGCGTCAAAGATGGGGAGATCGCAATAGAAAAGGTGAGAGAGGCCTTCGGAGAGAGTCTGGTTGCCACGGATAGGCTCCCGCGGAAGGCTGCAGAGGCTGCGTTGGGGAAGAAGCACCTCAGAGTGGGATGGCTTCGATGCCGGGTCCGCGAAAAGTCAGAGGTCGAAATATGCCACAGATGCTGGAAGGTGGGGCATATGAGATTTAACTGCAGAGGAGTGGACAGGTCAAAAGCCTACCTGAAGTGTGCCAAAGAAGGCCACACGGTCAAAGATTGTGTGGCAGCTGCTTTTTGCCCTAATTGCGAAAGAGGGGGGCATCGCGCCGACTCGCTAGACTGCCCCATACTGGCAGAAGCGATAAGGAAGTCGAGGCGAACGCGGGAGGAAAACCCGGCGCATTCGCCAGAATAAGGCAAGCAAACCTGAATAGATGCCGGGCCGCTCAGGATCTGGTCTGGGCCACAGGGAAACGGAAGGAGGAGGACATCTTAATAATAAGTGAACCTAATAAGAAAATGGTGAAAAACAAGCCTGAGTGGTTCGTCGACGAAAACATAGATGCCGCGGTGGGGATCCTAAACCCTAGGCTTAGCATATATGGAACTGGATAAGGAAAAGGGTACGTCTGGGTGGAGTTGAAGGAGGTGGTTCTCTTCAGCTGTTACTTTACACCCAATGCTGATATAGCCGAACTGGAAAATTCCCTGGAGGAGCTCGGAAGGGCCGTTAGAGCAAGTAGGAACAGAGGAAGAGAGGTGATAGTAGCCGGCGACCTCAATGGCAGCGCCCCAGAATGGGGAATGGACCGGATGAATGGAAGGGGAAGGGTAATCAGCGAGTGGATAGCTACTGAAGACCTGCAAATACTGAACGAGGGAGCAGCTTATACGTTCGTAAGAGGGACCACTGGCTCCATCCCGGACCTTACTCTAGGCTCGGAAGGGGCAACCAGGAACACCAGCGGATGGAGAGTCCTAACAGAGGAGGAGACATTAAACGACCACCGCTATATTACATATGAGATTGGACAGAACCACGGCACCCAGGTGGTAAAAGGCAGAGGGTGGAAGCTTGGCAGGCTGAACAAGGATACCTTCAAAAGAAGTCTGGCTGGCTCCTTCCGAGGAGGCATGGTTGAAACCGATGCGTTTACTAGAGCTTGCAACGAGTCAATGCCCAGGAAGGGAAGCAGAAATACCAAGAGGGAGGTCTATTGGTGGACGGAGGAAATCGCAGCCCTCAGAACGAAATGTATCGCGATTCGTCGGCAGGGTATAAGGCAGAATTGGAGAGCAGGACTTGGGGAGAACCCATCTCTCCAGGAGTACCGGAACGCCAGAAAAAACCTTAGACAGGCAATTAAAAGATCAAAGAGAGAGAGGTGGAGGGAATTATGCGACACTGTGAATGGAGATGTCTAGGGAGATGGCTACAAGATAGCGACTCGACAGATCAGAAATCCTGCCTTGCCGACAGAGAAAGTGGCGGAAGTCGTGGCTGCCCTGTTTCCAGAAAGGGATATAGTCAGATGGAGAGCGGTAGAAGTGGATGTGGTCCCCCCCACTCACGGATGAGGAGCTGGAGGCAGCATGTGTCAGACTTAAAAGTGGAAAAGCTTCAGGTTTAGACGAGTTTCCGCCTGAAATAGTCAAGCTAGTTGCAGAAGAATACCCGGGAGACCTCTTAAGAGTAATGAACGTACCCTAGAGAGTGGGGAGGAAGGCCAGAGTCGTCCTGATCCGGAAAGGGAATAAGCCGCCGGAGGACCCGTCATCCCACCGACCACTATGTTTACTTGACGCGATGGGCAAGCTCCTCGAGTATCTGATACTGGGGAGATTAGAGAAGGAGATAGCCGAGAAGGGTGGCTTATCTGAAAGCCAGTTCGGTTTTCGGAAAGGACGATCAACGGTAGGAGCCATTAGGCTGCTGAAGGAAACGGCAGAGGAAGCCCTAGCCACGAAACAGATATGTGCTGTTGTGACCCTTGATGTCAAAAACGCATTTAACACAGCAGGATGGGAGATGATTGTCGGGAAGATGCAGAGCTTGGGGGTAGCTCCGTACCTTGTCAGGGTGATGATGAGCTACTTCCAAGACAGAATGATCGGATTCGAATCAGAGGGAGAGATAACCTGGAAAAGCATCACGTGTGGGGTTCCACAAGGGTCGGTGCTCGGTCCGACCTTGTGGAATGTGATGTTTGACGATATATTTCGATTACCTTGGGAGGAGGGTGTAAAGGTCATCGGGTATGCCGACGACTTGGCCATAACGGTGACTGGAAGGTGGACTGTCCAAATAATGGAAGCAACCAACGAGGCCATCAGAAATATTGAGAGGTGGCTAGGAAGAATGCAGCTCAAGCTAGCTGCTGGGAAAACGGAGCTCCTGGTTATCACGAGGAGAAGAAATCTTCCACCCATGAAAGTTAGGGTGGGCCAGGTGGAGATATCCTCAGGGAACCACCTGAAATACCTAGGGGTTTGGCTGGACTCCAAGCTGAACTTCGATGTCCATGCCACAAAGACGGCCGAGAAGGCGGGAAAAGCAGCCACAGCCATTGGGAGGCTTATGGCCAATACGCACAGACCAAGAGCGAGCAAGAGGAGACTGCTGTGCAGTGTCGTGCACTCTATCCTCTTGTATGCAGCTCCGGTCTGGGAAAGTGCGATGAAGGTGGATAGGACGAGAGGGAGGATGGCTAGGATCCAGCGATGTGCCTCACTAAAGGTATGCAGTGCATACAAAACTATTTCGTACGAGGCGACGTTGGTAGTGGCGGGGATCCCCCTTTGGGTCTGATGGCCAAAGAACGGCTGGAAATCTTTGAAGGAGTAGGGAAGGTAGAGGCCAGGGACAGGCTGTTTGAAAGATGGCAGAGGCGGTGGGACACTGTAGACAAGGGAAGGTGGACGAGACGCCTCATCCCGAACATCAGAGCGTGGATGGAACGGAGGCATGGTGAGGTAGGCTATTACCTCACCCAAGCCCTGAGCGGACATGGGTGCTTCATGGAGTACTTATACGATATTGGCAAGACTGACAGCAGAGAGTGCGCATACTGTGGAGAGGTCGATGACGTGGAGCACACCGTGTTCGCATGCAACAGATGGAGAGAAGAGAGACGAGAAGGTGGGGCATCGTTATTGTCTCCAGAAGATATGGTAGGGAGGATGTTAGAAACGGAAGAGAACTGGAGAAGGGAGGAGGCAATAACCCGCATTATCAAAAAGAAGGAAGAGGAGGAAAGAGAGATGAGTTTGAACCCATGGAGAAACGCCAATTAACACCGACAATCTTAAATGACCTGTGGGTCCGATGAAAAGCGAAAGCAGTCCCAGGCCAACAGGAAACACTGAAGAGATGGAGGGGTTTTAGCTGGTTGGAGTCCAGCACTACCCGTTCGCGATAGACTCTAAGCGACGGGTGTCCATCAGGATTTCACCTCTCACGAAAAAAAAAAAAAAAGGTCGTGAAAAATATATACGTGTGTGTTACTTTATGGTAGTGAAAAATACAGGTGTGTGTGTGTGTGTGTTAGTTCAATGTTACATCACCCAATACCTCATCTTCGAGTGAGTGTTTATAATAAACTGACCATATTATCTTTGGATATTAGGGAATTCCCTAAAAAAGGTAAGATATATTGTGTAACTGCATAAAAATCTTTCCGTCACAGAGATAAATTTCCCGAGCCTTGGTTATCATCAGTTGCTTAAAAATGGCCTCTCTGATTTGTTTGTATTTGCTGCAATTTAATACATTAATCAGAAAGGGTCGGACAAATCTAGTTTTCTTACAAACAATTTGTTTTTCCTTCACTACGATACGAGCTATACAACTAGAGATATTTAAGAAAAAACACAAAAAAACAATTTTAAACATTCTTTTGTTTAAACAAACTACTTCCGGGAGTCGGATTTAATCCAAAACTTTTTGCTACTCCTTGTAGCGTTTTCGACAAATTCTAGCAAAAAAATTGTTATAGTAAGGCAATTCTTTTTTTTTCGATTTCGACTCACTTACTACACTATTAGCGTTCGTTATATTAGGGGCCGTTCAAAAATTACGTAACGTAAATTTTGATCAAATTTGACCCCCTCCCTCCCCCTTGTCACATGTTGTCACGTTTGAAGATACCTCCCTAAATAAATTGCGTCACAAAGTTCACCCTCCCCCCATCAAAATAAGATTTTTAAAAAAATGTCATTTATATTAAAGTCCCGTGTAATAGTCCAGTCAACGGACCGCTAAAATGACCAAAATCTCTAATTCGAGTGCTAATGAATGGATTTTGATGAAACCTTGTGTAATGTGTTTGTAATGACGTTAATAAAAAAGTTGAAAAGAAGATTAAAGAAGGAAATGATCGGAAGGGGTAGAAAACACCCCTTTTATCACTGGTTCCGTAACTTGTAGAATTAGGTCAAAAATGAAAAAAACAATTTATTTAACTTTTTTGGCCCAAAATAAGATGTTTTTACTCTGGTGATTTTTTTCGAAAAATGCATATTTTTCGAGATATGGCCTCTCGAAAATTCCTAAAATTGGGGGAGGGAAAATATAAAAGTTGAAAAAATTCAGGTGAATGTATCATCGAAATACAAGATTTTTTTTATTTGCATCTTTTCTGCAAAGTGCGTTTTCACCTAGTTTTTCCGGAAAAACCTGAAAAACTACCCTTTCTTTGAAATTGTAACGCTTTAAAAATACGTAATTTAGGAATTTTAAAAAATTCAGACGTATGCGTTGAGGCCTTCTAAATATTTTTTGCCTCTTGGAATTTTTTTGTAACTTTGCTAATTTTCCGAGTTACAGGCAGTTTTTCACGATAGATAATGTACTACATTTTTTGCAAAAAATACATGAAAATTTCGAAAAATGAGCGTGATTTATATTATTATAAGAAAAATGAAATCTATATAGTTATACCATTTTTAAAGGTTCAATATAATTTTATATTTTTTAATGTGCAAAAAATGTAGTACATTATTTATCGTGAAAATTGCCTCTATCTCGGAAAATTAGCAAGTTACAAAAAAATTTCAAGTAACAAAAAATGTTTACAAGGCCTCAATGCATACGTCTGAATTTTTTCAAATTTTTAAATTACATATTTTTAAAGCGCTAAAATTTCAAAGAAAGAAAGTGAAAACGCACTTTACAGAAAAGTTGCAAATAAAAAGAGTCTTGTATTTCGATGATCCATGATTTTTTTCAGATTTTTTTTCAACTTTTACATTTTCTCTCCCCCACTTTTGGGAATTTTCGAGTGGCCATACCTCAAAAAATATGCATTTTTCGAAAAATTTACCATTCTTATTTTGGGCCAAAAAAAGGTAAATATATTGTTTTTTTTTCATTTTTGACCTAATTCTACAAGTTACGAAACCCGTGATAATAGGGTGTTTTCTACCCCCTTCCGATCATTTCCTTCTCTAATCTTTTTTCCACTTTTTTATTAACGTCATTACAAACACATTGCACAAGGTTTCATCAAAATCCATTCATTAGCACTCAAAATAGAGATGAAACCCCCCCGTTGACTGGACTATAAACTTGGTTTGTCTTGTGACTAAGGACAAACCTCGTACAGTTTATACAAAAATAGCTGTTTTCTTTATTCGTGCTGAACGAAGTGAATGCAATCAGTAAGCAACCAATAGAAGAATTTTAAAAATATCTCGATTTAATTGTCTGTTTAGTGATTGTAATCACTTCATTCCGCACGAAAAAAAATACTTAAAAAAGTAGGGTATGTCTTGGGTTAGGTATGGTATAGCATGTTATACCAAATTGACAACAAATTTTACAAAGATCAGAATTTTTGTGGAAAAAAGAATAACATTACGTAACACTTGATGCAAACCCCCCTCCCCCCTATGTCACAAGTTGTCACGTTTTTAAGTAAGGGCGTTACGTAATTTTTGAACGGCCACTTATATTTCTGTTCACAAAACCATAAAAGGACCTACTTTCCAAGCAGCTGCTCCAATTGTAATCAAACTGGCCTAAAGAAATCATAAAACGTTAAAATCTGAGTTTGTACAATTATTACTCACAGCTTTTCAGCAACCAACTAACAATTCAGTAGTAATGGTATGAGAGTCGAGAGTCGAGGATCCAAGAATTTGATACCTACTCTTATATAAAGTCTGCTAGAAGTTTTACTAGGTCACATCACATTTACAGTCGCTTTTGTTTAGTCTATCGTCAATTTTAATACGTTAGGTCAGCCATTTAAAATGAGTAGTAGGTAGTTCATGCGATCGCACTAAACGATATGAATGTTATCTACATTCACTATTTTTAATAAATACTAATAAATCACACCCCGGAAAAAATGTGAAGATGTTCCGTACAAAATACTAAATCCTCAGTCGGTTAGTGACGCCTGAAACAGCTATTTTCGTAAATTCACGGCTCATCTACTGTTTACCTAAACAAAATTTTGTTTTACTACAATCTGGGTATTATAAATATTTACTTTCGAAAAGAGATTCTGTGCTATCATATTTATTTTATTCACACTTCATTATATTCTAATGGATAAGTATTATTAGTTGTTCATTTTTCATTCCTTGCTTTACCGAACGAAGTACTGTAGTAGCGAAAAAAATCACTTTTTGAGATTCCTTCTGATTTTAACGCTTCAAACTATGTGGATAACAAAAATTAAGGAATTTCAATTCGATCAGTCTGTCTGGCGGTCTGTTGGCGGAGAAAAATAATATTTGTAGGTAGTTGCCAACGAAGAAATGGGATATTTTAGTGAAAAATATACAGGGTGAACACCGTAAAAAGTGATTAACGAATAAAATATTACTGATGATATTGGGCATGCGATTAACACAGTTGCCAAGGAAGAAGCCTATTATACTTTTACTGAAAAATATTATAGGATAATAATATATGCCGTGTAATTAATTCAACTGTCAAGAAAGAAACTTTGCTGTACTTTTATTACAAATATACAGCGTCGTCACACAAAAATAATGATTAATTAGAAACCAAGGAGGAAAATAATATTGGACTGTAGTTGTCTCTATTGTTAGGAACAATACTTGATGTATTTTTAGTAAAGAAATATATACAAGGTGGTCATTCAACAGAAAAAATAATTAGTAAATAGAAGTTGCTAACACACAGATGATGTTTGTGTTCAGACCTTTGCAAAAATTGAGTAGCCTTATGAAACAGATACGGCTTTACGACCTTCGTTCATCATCCACGTACAAACATTATTTTATTTTAGCCTAAATGTAAAGTAAACGTTAAAATTCAGATCAAGTTTGTAACTTTATTCTTGTTTATTCATCTTTACTTCCCTCGCTTACCGAAGGAAAGTATTGTAATCGTGAAAAAATCACTCTTCCAAATTTCAAAGTTTAGAATTGTTAACATATCGTGTAAATAAGATTTTGCAACCCCAAAGGTGACCTCAAAGAAGACCTCACTACCCAAACTGTAATAAAATAATAGATTTTTTACATGATATTAGTACGTATTATCCCATATGAAAATATTTGTAACCTTTTGTACCCGTGCCATTGACCACCAGTAGTCAAAGTGTAGTTGAAGCATTTGCAATAGTGATGGAAGTACCGCCTCTGTAGGCGGTGTTGTTGAGATGCAATTTCTACAGAACGCAGAGCAGGATTTAACATAAACATAAACATAAACTGTATTGTTCGCTCGTTTACTTTTTCATTGTAGGTGCTTGTCAGCCGCGGCTTGTGAAAGTTAGATTGGTCATATCTTAGTATTGAGTCATGGGACCCTAGCCATATTTTGTGACATGACTACCAAGATAAAATAAAGCAGTTTTGGGAAAAAAATTACATCGAAATTTGCGAAAAAAAGTTTTAAAAATGAGTTGAACACCTTGGGTTTTTGTAAAACGACTCATTTAAATTTTATAAAAAAATGTTTCAGAAAAAGGAGGAAAAACGATGTATAATAGAAGTTAAATCAGTCTTTTTACAAAAACTCATTTGTTGTGTGGTGTTCAATTCATTTTTAAAACTTTTTTTTTTGCAAAACTGCTTCATTTTATCATGGTAGTGGTGCCATAAAGTATGGCTTGGGTCCCTATGAGTCAATACTAAGATATGACCAATTTAAAAACTGAGCACAAATCACCGCTGGATTTGTGCTCAGTTTAACTAGCAACAATGTACAAAAAACGTATTAACTTGAAATAAAAGTAGTGCCTACACCTATAAATAGTAGTTACAGTATATACAGTTCGCTTAATATAAATTGTTACTACCCAGCAAGAACTGCGAGCAGGTATGAGCATTTCTCGCCAGGAAAAGATGGGTATGGAATATTAATATGCGATAAAGAGATTATTTAAAAGGTAACAAGAAACCTTTAAAAACAAAATAAAAACAAGAAATATACTTTAAAAATAGTGACAGAAACAAATATTTCTCTCAATAAATAAACTAAAAATAAACTGTAAAAGTTATTACTACAATAAAAACAGAAAGATGAATCATTGCAAAAATAAAAAAAATAACACTAATAAATAATAACATTCTGAAAAATAATATTTCTGAGGCACTGAAGTACGAAAGCACAAAAACGGAAATAAATAATACAGTGAATATCACAATACTCACTTCTTCACTTCACATCACTTCACTTTACCTCACCTTACTGCACTACGAAAACACAAAAACTGAAATAAATAATACAGTGGATACCACAAAATTCACTTCTTCACTTCACTTTATCTCACCTCACATCTCGTCTTCCTCTGAATCCTCGCCCCTTTCACCTTCTTCTTCATTTTCAGATGAACTGCTATCTTCGTTCAAATTTATAATAAATCTATTTCCACCGTTTATATGAAGTTGACCAATTTTTGAATATTCATCTTCAGTTTTAATTACTTTCTTAATTATTTTTTCCCAATCTTCCTTGTTAATTTTCGACACTTCATTTTGAATTAACTCTACGACTTTTTTGTCGAATTTCGGAAAAGTATTTCCTTTTCTGACATTTTTCTTCAATTTATACGAGATTAATTCAATCGGATTGAAAATACAGAAATATGGCGGTAATCTTGACACTTTGTGGCCATATCCGCTACAGTGTCTATAACATACTTCTTCTCAAATTTTTTCGTTCCGCAGGACTTCCAAGAGTTGTGCTTTATTATAATTTTCCTCATAATAGAGATCATGTTCCATTAAAAAAAATTGTAACTCCGACTTAGTAGAACTCTTGTTAGGAATTTTATAGACTTGTCTCGAATGGTATTTTGCATTATCAAGAACAATAATGCTGTTCGGTTTTAATTTTGGAATTAGGGTTTTTTCAAACCATTCCTCAAATATTTTTCCCTCCATGTTCTTGTGGTAATCCACGTTACAGTCTTCCATGTTTTTTCCGCACAGTTTAAATGCACCATCAACCCATCCATCAACTGATCCACAATGTAATATAATCAACCGTGTCCCTTTATTAGGGGGCAATGAGATTGACATTTCCTAGATCCATCAGTCCATCCTTTTTTTTTACACAGTCATGAGTATCGTACCAAGTTTCATCTAGATAATAAACGGGTCCATTTTTTCTGAGTTGTTTTATTTCTTCTAGATATGAATTTCGCCAATCTACTATTCGTCTGCTTTCCATAATCGCCATTCGTTTATTAATAGTTTGATATTTAAATCCAATTTTTTTCATCCAATTTCCTAAAGTTCTTTTGGTATACTTTAGAGGATAATCCATTTCCTTTAGTTTTCTGTCTATTACGTCAAGAGTTGAAATTTCATTTTTCTGACACGCGTCGTAAACTACACATTTTAAAAGTTTTGCTAAAGATGGGTCCAAAGTTTTAGATTAACCGGCGTCGTATCGTTGTTTTCTTGGGAGGGCACCTTCTTTCACCAATTTGTGTATTGTTGAACGGTGAACTTTTGTCAGAGAGATGCTGTTTCACCAAAATACTATCGTAAACATTTAAGCAAATTTGTTTTCCGTCCATGTCCAAATGTACTCGTTTTTTTTTTCTGAAAACACTGATGGATTTTGATTTTCTTTATCACTGTAATTACTGTAATCACTATCACTTTCATTTTCACAAACACGATTAGATGTAGACGTAAATGCCTCACATGGTCGAAACATTTTTATATAAAATATATTTTATATTTAAAAATAAATAGATATAAAATAATAATAATTTATAATATTACACTTACAATGAATTGGAACAAAACTTACTAAATATAAAGTAATTATTGAATTATATCTTCACCCCGACGCGACAGTGTAAGCTCGACTACGGTGGCTCTCTAACTACGGTCCTGAATTCAAAATAACAGTCTAACGGTTTACTCCTACACGCTACGTCAGATGTCGACATCCAATGACCGATATCGGGAGATATAGTTGCCACCTATTATTCCTCTCGTCCCTCATAACGCCCCTCATAACGGCACACTATTACGATTACTTCAATTTTACGTTAATTTGAAATAAATAAATAAAAATGATTTAACTTCAAGACTTTCTTTACGTGTAACACCTCGTACGATTCTTTTTTTTATATCTATTTATTTTACGTTAGCCTATTTCCGCTACCAGGACCTATCACCGACGCCAGGAGACGAGCTGGAAAGTTTGTCGATCCTCTTCTCGTAAGAAGAGTGGGGATCTTTTACTTGCCTAACATTTAATAGGCAAGTGACCGCCTGCTTTACATCCCCTCCGAAGGATGGTATATCCACTACGCAATCCTCGTCTTGAAATTATATAGCTACACTGATATACAAGCCGCTAGAAGGTGAGACGAGATCGCTGTGTTTCCAAAGATGGATTTCACCCATCCAAGTACTAACCGCGCTACACGTTGCTTCACTTTAGTATCGAGATACATACACGACGACGACGACGACGATTTATTAGATGTTTAACGGACATAAATACGCCTCGCCAGATCCCAGCCCGAAGCCAACCCGACGCATCTACGCTCGCCCCTTCGTACGATTCTGTATGTTGGATTTTTAAGGACTTTATACAGTCCTCCACGTCTGTTCAGACTCCGATTACAGCATAGACATTAACGAAGTAATTCTAAAAGTGTCATTAGCATTAAGACAATGAGAAGGAAACGTGCATCAACGAAGGCAGGCACATCGGAGAGTGGCAGAGTGACAATCTAATATAAATAGACATATACACCGACAAACGTTGCACCTTCAGCGAATAAATTCCTGTTGTGTCCTTTAGGCGCAAGGTGGTAAGATCGTCTATGGTTTCACAATGTTTTTACCTTTGAATGCTCTTGTTGATGCACTACCTTGATTAAACATTTTGTTGTATTTCTGTGACTATCAAATTTTTCATAATTTTTAATTGCTTATTTAATGCATTTTACTTGAATTTCAAGTACCAATCTGTTAAATTTATGACTTCTTATTTAATGTATTATACTTAAATATTAAGTACCAAGCTATTATCCTTTGAAGTTGTGTCCCACTTAAATAACATGTAAATAGAGATGAATCTATTGTGATTGAATAAATAGGACTATGCTTTTTTCTCTCTAGTTCACTAAATTTGAATTCATCTGTCTGGAGTTGCTGAGTTTGGCCATAAGTTTTCATGCTATAAAGGCTTGTTTCATAAAATTGGATTGTTGATAAAGAGTATGAGCGGGTAGCAATGTAAAAAGTGCCCCCGCACCTACCGAACTAAAATGGCTTCCACAAGATGTCTCGTATGCTAACTGTCTTGTGTACAAAGTTTTAAGGTCGTGGACACTGCATGGGGTGAAAAAAAAAAATTTACCCCTAAATGTTTTATTTTTTTTCTCACCTCATATTTGACGGATCGCTTTGTAATTTGGCATAAATAATATTAGTGTCGGGATAGTATATTTTAAAAAATATTACTCTTCTACGATGATTTTATGCATTAAAAAAAAATTAATATATTTTTTCAACGGCCTGAAGGGTGACTACCCTGTTTGACACTATTACCATATTTTGATATAATATGTATTTAAACTATAACTATAACATATAACAGTTACAGTTTTATTAATGCGGTGGAACAGGATAAAAATAAATAAAAATCATCTGAACTTGCAATATTACGAGTATATTATAATTCATTCATGTTTAGTTATTTCACTTCAGATAAGACATCGCAAAGAAAAAAAAGAACAAGAAAAGCGACGTCAAGAGAAAGAAAGGTGGCGTCAAGAAGAAAGGCACGAATTGAAGGAAATAATGGAAGAGCTGGAAATAAGGCGTCAAGAGGAGAAAGAAGAATAAGAAAGACAACGCCAAGAAGAAAAAGAGGAACAAGAAAGACGCCAGGAAGAACTGAGGAAAATTCTGAGCGATCAAATGAAAATCCAACAAGGTGCTATGAATTCAATCACTAACGAAATCAAAGAAGAGATAAAAAAGGTCGAAGATAAAGTAGGTGTGGTCAAGACAGAAGTCAGTCAAGTCAAAGGGGAAGTAAGCGACATCAAAGAAAAGATGAGTGCGGTCGAAGGAGAAGTGGAGCGCCTTAAACGACAATTGAGAGAGAAAGGAGGCCAGCTGGACAACGTACAAGAGACAATTTTTGAGGCGGCTGCAAGTGCGAATAACTGGGATAACGAGGAAAAGGCTATCGCATTAGTTCTGGCGTTAAGGGGCCAAGCCTCAGAGTTACTTCAGACCATCCCGGTGGAGAAACAAAGGGACTTCAAAATCTTGGAAGCTGCATTAGACTTGAGATATGGCGACCAACACCTTGCCCAAGTATACCAGGCTCAGCTAAAATCAAGGACGCAAAAGGTTGGGGAAAGCTTACAAGAATTCGAAACTGCGATAGAGAGACTGGCACACCTGACATATCCGAGTGCACCAAGAGAATATCAGGAACAACTAGCCGTAGGAGCCTTTTTAGATGGCATCAGGGCCGAAGAGGTCAGGAGAATTCTTAGAATATGCGGCATCAAAGTATTAGCGAGGCTTTTGTGCGTGCCCTCGAAGTAGAAGCTGCCTTTAAAGACACCCCGCGGTCAGAAGTGCGTGCTGTAACAGTTGAAGAGGCACTAAAAATACAAAATAAGTCACTTTCAATTGGCTGTCGAACCGCAGGCTACTCACGCCCCCGCTCTGCCGCAGTCGCATCTGTCTTACAAATCTCCGTAGCTTCATCTCATACTGTTACATTCTCTTATCTTATCTACGGAATTTTAAGTGTGTGCATCGTACTCGTGGTTTTCTTATGTTATTTGTATTGTACCTTATACTTAATTTTTCACCTTTAAAAAAACTTAGATAGTAGTTAGTATATGCACGAAATGGAAAGTTCTACAACTTAGAGCTGGGCAAATATGTACTTACAAATACCTCATAAGTATTTAAATACTAGAAAGTATTTAAATACCGAGTATTTAAATACTTTTTGTAACAAGTATTTGTATTTATACTTGCAAATACTTTATCTGAAATATTTACTACTTAGTATTTGTGAAAATGATCTTAAAGTATTTATAAATACTTAAACTATTTAAATAACTGGGAAGTATTTAAATACTTCTAAAAAAAGTATTTAAATCCTTTTCTGACAGTATTTAAATACTTTCAGAAGTATTTGAATCTTAAAGTATTTAAATAAATACAACAAATATAATCAAATACGCCAGGGAGACAGGCAGATACTCGTCAAGCATCAAGATATGTACTATACTATGTAGTTAATAAATACATTGCATCATTCAGTCTTCAGTCATTCACGTCTTAATAATTCCCAGAAAGTTAGTTGAAAGCAGACATAGACAGTAAGTGTTAACTGTTAATGTTAACACACATGTTTTGTGATTGTGACAGAGAACAGTTGAACTAGTCTCTGTGCTTTATTTGGGTATTTGCAGAAGACGCAAAGGTCTAGCTCTACGGATAAGTAAAAGTCCAATACCCAACTAGAACTGATTAAGTATAGAGGTATTAAAATAGTGTTGTTAGAAGTTCATGAAAGTCATGAAACCCAAAATTTTGACACCTTAAATAGTCAAATAGTATTTAATATAATAATGATAATGATAATAATAAGTCTTTATTGATTTCTAAAAAAACAGAAAATACAATTTGGTAAAGTAGCCCATACGACAGAGAACGTTTTATAGTGAAACCCACAAAAATTTGCAAACTAAATAATTTTTTTTTATGAGTTCGTGAAAGTGTATAGAATAATATCCTGAAAAGTTTACATTCCGCTCGGATGCAGAACATACAAAAAAAAGGGAAAGAAAATTTTTTTTCATCCATTTTTTCAATTAAGTCAGGGTAGAAAAAAAAGCAAAAATAGAATAGACCACATATTTCTGAACAAAAAATATTCTAATAAAATTTACCGCTAAAGCCACGGTATTCCTGGAAAAAAATAATGAAGTAACTTTGCCACTGTGCGCGGTCAAGCGCACGGTTAAATGCACACTACGGAACCTCTAAAAATTCTTAGCAGTTCTAACGAGTAAAATAAAGCTTTCTTCTCTTTCTGATTACACGTTTTTAACATTTCTCTTAGTGACGCCATTTTGAAAGTGCAGCCAATTTTTTTTTTTAGGACATGTCTTAAATTATTCCTTAGCTTTAACCTTTATGAAAAACATTGTCCTAAAGGTTCGGGGGTTCAAAATATTTCAGTGTTATCAAAGTATTTAAATATTCAGAAAGTATTTAAATACTAAGTTTAAACTATTTAATTACTTTTATTATTTATTATTTAAATACTTTTATCTTTTGAAAATACTTAATATTTAAATACTTTCAATTTTCTGAAAGTATTTAGTATTTAATATTTAAATACTTTTTCAAAGTATTTGCCCAGCTCTGCTACAACTGATAGCAATAGTTCGGAGAGCAAAATCAGTTCACTTAATTTAGAATCCAAAAACAGTAACAATGTATAAATATGTAAAAAAACCGGAGGTACTATAATAGAATCAACCAATAAAACTTTCTTTACTGCCACAGTTAGATGAGGACTTGGATAAATAATTTTGTTTTTTATGAGTTATCTTGTTCCTAATGGTTAATGAAATAAGTCTTATAGATGTTCGTATGTAATAATAATAACAGCCCGTCTAATGCTCTAAGTGAATCCCATTACGACCACAAAGCCTTCAATCCTACTACTTTGTTTGAGACATCCTTCCATTCTGGTCGGGTTCCTCCTTCTTTTGCTCGCAATATGGGTCCAATTTCTGCATCACTCAGTTACTCTTGTCTGAATGAATTATATGATTACCTATCTAAATATTAAATAATATTAGAGAGTATTATTTAGGCATTATACAAATCACAACTTACACACTTTTTAAAAGCTTTTATTTAACTTGCAATGTTTGTTTGTTTGTTTGTTGGTTTAGGTCAAATCTAGCAAGCTGAATTTCGACTAGTTCTAATTAAGTTATAGCCTTGAAATTTGGCACACGTGTATAAGTCCGATGACAATGCAACATAGTATAGCCATTATTGATCTAAATCCAATATGGCGGACGTCCCAAGATGGCGGATCGACTTTTTCTTCACAACCCCCTTGACATGGGTATCAAATGAAAGGGTTTGACGAGTAAAACATTATAAACTATGTGACGTCATTCTAAATTCAATATGGCGGACGTGGGAGAGGTGGGAAGAGGTGGAAAAGTGGTGGGAAGATGTAGGGAATGGGGTGGAAAGAGGTGGGAAGAGATGGAAAAGGGGAGGGGAAGGGGTGTGAATAGGTGGGAAAGGGGTGGGAAGAAGTGGGAAGTAGTGTTAGAGGGGTAAGAATACGGGAGAGGGAAAGGGTGGAAGGCGGTGGCAAATGAAAGGAATTTGTTTGTCTGTAAAATAGGTAGACGAAAAAGTAAAAAATAAAATTATATAAAAAAAATATTTTTTATTTGAAAAAACTACTAAAAAGTAAAAAAATTTTTTTTTTAAATTCATACACCTGGAAACTAAAAGCTTTGGGGGCGGTCAATTGAGCAAATTAACTATGCAATAGCGCTATATGTCCGTCCCCAAAGCTTTTAGTTTCCAGGTGTATGAATTTAAAAAAAAAAATGTACTTTTTAGTAGTTTTTTCAAATAAAAGCTTTTTCTTAAAAATATTTTTTTTATATAATTTTATTTATTTATTATGAAAATACCTACTTTCTGTATATTGTTGCCCTAATCTGGGCACGCTATATACTAGTCAGGTAAATACTTTAAAACACTCATTATTGGAGAACTAATCCAAACAACTACTCTTCTAGCTAATACTGACGAAGTATTAAATTACATGATAGGATTCTTAGCATTTTAAAGAAAAAAATGTATTGAAAATACTTAAATCATTTATTTACATTTAGTCATTCACACTTTTTTTATTTAATATGAAATTATCTATTTTCTGACTAGTATATTAGCGTGCCCAGATTAGGGCAACAATATACAGAAAGTAGGTATTTTCATAATAAATAAAAAATGTGTAAGTTGTGATTTGCATAATACCTAAATAATATTCTCTAATCATGATAAAAGCAAATAAATAAAAATAATAATTAATTGTAAAAAATTAAATAATATACTCGTAATATTGCAATTTCAGATAATTTTTATTTATTTTTATCCTGTTCCATCGCATTAATAAAACTATAACTGTTATATGTTATAGTCATAGTTTAAATACATATTATATCAAAATATGGCAATAGTGTCTAACAGGGTAGTCACCCTGTCAGGCCATTGAAAAAATGTATTAATTTTTTTTTAATGCATAAAATCATCGTAGAAGAACAATATTTTTTGCAATAAACGCTCATTAATATTATTTGTGCCAAATTACAAAGCGATCCGTCAAATAGGAGGTGAGAAAAAAAATAAAACATTTAGGGGTAAATTATTCTTTTTTCCACCTCATGCAGAGTCCACGAGCTTAAAACTTTGTACACAAGACAGTCAGCATACGAGACATCTTATGGAAGCCATTTTAGTTCGGGCACTTTTTACATTGCTACCCGCTCATACTCATTGGGTATTTTTCTTTTGATATCAAATCTGGTGAATTTTTTGTACCTACTATTCATTGACAAATCATCTAAAGTTAGTTTTTTATATCTTGTTCAATATTAATATTTTGCTTTAATATGGTGGCATTGATGTCCATACAAGAGTTATGGTGGAATTTGTGGTGGGATATATTTTGTCGAAGTGCATTTTCATGTTTTCTTTACTTTGTTTTGGACAAGTAAAAATTCTTTACACAATTCTAATCTTATAAACTGATTTAAAACCCTGGAATGCTACTAGGGATACAGGTGTATCCCAGCCTCCTTTAAAAGTACCGCCAATCGGAAGTAGATGGAGATGCGGTCGTGGGCTCTTGAGTAGTTTCACCACACTGTGAGTCAGTTCATGTGTGAGATTGGTGAGATTGGCGCGTTTTTCATATTGGAGATATTTGATACTTGGGGTACAGGTGTGCCCCAGTGTAGGGGAATAGCGGAATTTGTTTTCGCATGTAAGTATATTAGGTTTACTTATTTATTTATTATTATGTTATTTTTTAATTAATTTGTTGTTTTTTTAGATCATACAAGTAATGGCTTCTCAAAAAAATATTTTACAATAGGCTCATTTAACATTTTTTTATTATTACATATTCTGAAAGAGCTTGGTGAGTATAGTAAGTATGCCGAAAATTAGAATTTTCTGACGTCGCCTTCATGTATAAAAAAATTATTAAAGTCGGCGCGCTTAAAAACGCTCGGGATAACCATGTGGTCGAGTTGTGACGTCAGATGGCTGAACCGCCCAGTGAACAAGACTGTGAATGCAAGTTAGTAGAGTAAAATCTGGAAGTAAAGTCGCTTAGTTTTCGAGAAAAAAAAACCGACGTAGAACCAAACCAGACTTAGTGGGATTCTTTAGTAAGATAATCCTGTACACGAAATCGTTTTTTACATTTTTTGGTGGTCGAGAACTTTTTTAGTTCGGAAAAACTCAAAAAAATAGATTTTTAATGAAATATGTTTTTTAACGTCTCCACCGCTATATCTCTGAAAATATTTGGGCTATCAAGCTATTTTCTTTTTTTAGATTAAAGTAGACACAATAGCGCTTCGAACAACGTCCCACGTAAGTTGGAAAAATAATAGGAAACTCAAACTTGTTATTTTCAGTAGCGTAATTTTAGACAATCGAGAAAAAAATTTATTTATGAAAATTTGTATATACATGCTGAGTACAAATTGAAGCCAATAGTTGAAAAAAGTGTTTAGGATAAAAATTTTTCATGTCCCGTTTATATTATTGAGTCAGCGATTTTTTTCAACGGGCCAAAGTCATATTCTTGTGCGCTCGGCTGTAGCAAGCCTGCCGACTGCAAGGATCTGACGGTCCCAGTTGGGGTGTATGTAGTAGTTTAACTTATATCAATAGATACAAAACCAGTAGTGATCAAAAGCATCTAGGGGATCAATATTATTGTTCAATATTTCATATATTGTACAGTAGTATTGATCATATGTTGTTAATATTAGGAAATTGTACAATAAATATAAAATAGTCTCCTTTTAATAATAAAAAGAAAGGTAGGTAGATATAAATATCTAATCTATAAATATCAATCAGTGTTACTAACTACCCACCTAATTAGTAAGTTTATTGGACATTTTTAAATGAATGAAAGTAAAAACGTACGCATAAAATGAGTTTTATTGTTGAAATAAATTTTCTATTTGGATAGATAAATATGTAGTATGTAGTTTATGTAGGCCCTACATTAATATCATTCTAATTCGTTCATATCTGCCTCGAAATCTTTAATAATGTTGTTACAGGAACGACGTTTGCACTCAAAACAAGCACATTTTCGATTGTCACAATTTTTATCCGAACAATGAATACTTAATGATTTTCGACAACCGCCACTTCTACACGACTAATCTGACCAACTATGCATGCGAGGTGTATTAATTGCGTCCCAATGTCGCATTTAGCGCTGATAAAAAAAATCGCTGTTGCCACACAGTACATTTTAGGAAAAAATATATTGTTTCAAAAACTTTTGTGATTATTAGGCTTTATTTTCTTCGCTGCATGTATGTAAATATTTTCAAAAATAAAAAAGTTTATCGATTGGTGAAGATTTCAATACATAGGTAAAATATATATTATTAGTTTATCTGATTTTTAGAGAAACGAAAGTGCGAATTGTGTCCAAACCGTTTATATTGGTAAAAGCGCTACAGTGTGTGCTTTAATTTGACACAAAACAAATTTCGGTACCTTTAATAGGTACCAAAATTAATAGTTTTAAAAATATGGCGGTGGAAACAAAAAAAACAATTTTATTTAAAAATACGTTTTTTTCACTTTTTATTGATTTAAAAATTTATAGACCACAAAAAAATGTAAAATATAATTTCATATGCCCGATGACATACTCAAAGGAACCTAACATGTTTGACCTGGTTTTACGCCAAAAAAAAAACGACACGATAGACTTACGAAATCGCTGCTCTAATATAGGTATCGGCGCACGCCAAGTGACGTCACTCTACGGACTGTTGGCCGGCCGAGCGTGTTTCTATTCAAATGCGAATATCTCTGTGGCTATTGATTCAATTGAGCTGAATTTTTTTTCTGAGGCTATTGGTTTGTTATACTTTAAAATGAGGAAGAAAAAGTAGGAAACTGCCATATCACTAAATGACCCTATTATGATATATTTGAACTAAATCGTATTGCCTTTAATTCTGAATTCGATGATGAGAGTCCTCAGGACGACAGCGATGAGGACGATGGATCTCATTATACCAGATTTTAGAGGATGAAGAGTCTGAAAATGAAGACGACTCCTATTCCAGTTCACTCTCAGAAGCCTATTCCAGTTCACTCTCAGGATCCCTTACCATCCGCCTCTGGTTCTGAAGACGATGTGCCGTTGGCACAAATACAGCTGGGCGGACCAAGATAAAGTTTTAAAGGTTCCCACCAAACTAAGAGGTAAAATTGGTTTCAAATGGTCAGGCGTAAAAGAAGTTCCAGTTCGTCGTACACCAAAAAGAAATCTCGTTTTGCCTGGAAATAAAAATGAGTCAAGGCAAATAAAATCAGGAATAGAAGCGTGGCATTTATGTATCACCAGAGAAATCTGGATAAAATCACTGAATATACCAACAAAGAAATAACAATTTAAAGACTAAGTTATGTAAAAAATATAAACAATAGTGATACCGAAGATACACCATTAAATAATAGACCTTCCTACACCAAGACATCAACAATGTTGAAATTCAGGCTCTCTTTGGCTTATTTTATTATGCAGGCGTAATGAAGATGAGTTATTTTACCAAAGAACTATTTGATAAAGACAGTGGTACACCAATATTTCGAGCAACAATGCCCGAAGCACGTTTTAGATTTTTAGTAACTCCGGTTTGACGATAAAGACACCAGATAATAGAGATCAAAGAAGAGAAACCGACAAACTTGCACCATTCCGTGAGGTGTTTGAGACATCTATAAACAAAATGAGAAATCTATATGTACCAGTGGCGGCTCGTGATATTTTGTGCTGAGGAGGCTTGATATTTAAAAGACAATAGGGAACTTGCCCAAAAAATAAAATTAATTTAAAACATTCAAAATCGTAAACTAATATCATTAAAAACCCTATAGATAAAAAAAAATCTCTTCCAGAAATATAATTAAAATTAAAATTTGCCCGATTTTACCCACTCCTGAAACGTGACGTCAGATGGAGAAGGTCAGATGACGGCGTCAAGCGACACCGATTCTGCTTTGGCTTTGATAATTCCGCATGCGCATGTGCATGCGCATTTGTCAGAAACAACTAGCAGTGAACACAACCTAACCTAAAATTTAAACGTATTCGTTGGAAAAACATCTTCAACATTCTGAACTACACAACTACTCTTTTGTTTCGTTCATGCCGAGCCGAATTTTCGAATTTCGCCGTGCAATTTAGGATCAGGTTTATCTGGAAGGCTTCCTCTTTACGTCGCGACATCGTATGACCGTCACAATGGTGTTTTTAGAAAAATATGAACGTGTCAAGATTGCATGTTTCTGCAATTTTTTCGGCTCCGAAATGTAAGCTGTTTTTTGCTATTTTTCGCAAATATATCCGAAACAATGGGAGTTAGCTCGAAATAAAAAATAAGGTCAAATGAGTATTTTCCACCACAAATCTTTTGCTGCCATCAGAATTTTGATTTTTTTTATCGTTTCGGAGATAACTACTGAAATATCGGCCATGTACGGCAAAAAATCGCAAATTTTGAGCTTCTACAGTTGGCAACTTTTTAATCTTGGCTCCTACGTCAAAATACTACTCTAGCTAATTTAAATAAAATTAAATTTGCTAAAACCTTTTTTTTCATTTTTTGAATTCCAACGAGAATGAAGGAATTAGAGGGGAGGGATTTGGGACTTTTTTTTATGTAAAATTTTTCCATTTTGTCACCGTAATTAATCGGTAATTAACTGAAATCGATCTCATATATGACGTTCACTTAATATCATGTACTACTTTGACGCTCCGTTAATCTTGGCCCTTCGAAACGAAGATTTCTGAGAAAAATTATTTTTTAAAATTTACATACACTCTATAGGAAAACGTGTAATTTCCTACATTTCCTCAAATATCTCTATAATTAACGTTTTTTTCGAAAAATTTGTAGACAGCTTACGTAAAGAGAATTGATTGCGCTTTTTAATTTTTTCTCTAACAGAAAAAACAAAAGACTTATGACCGAATATGCGGACGTCTCAAAGCCAACCGCCGCGCCGCCCAGTCTATTAATTAGGGTGAAGACGTACTGCTCAGCTAAAGTTCGCCATCTGTGGGACACCAAGTGAGACTAGCCCTCTCGATCTGACGTCACAGTCCTTTTCGTGAGGAGTGGCGATGATCTCAACTTTAATTATTTATTGCAAAGTAAGTACTGCGATTTAAGAGTTGATATTCGGTGTGACGTGTTTTTATACATAAACACACACTTTAATGAAATTTAAAAAAAAAAGAGCAAGTTCCCCATTAACTTGCAATATGATTACAATTTGTACATTTCCTCACCATATGCTGCTAGAGGAGGCTCAGCCTTCCCTGCCTCCTCTGACGAGCCGCCACTGATATGTACCTTCAGAATACACCACGATCGATGAACAATTGGTTGGATTTCGAGGTCAATACCCTTTCAAAATGTACATTCCTTCAAAACACGATAATTATGGAATTAAAATTGTGATGTGCTGTAATGCTAAAACGGCTTTTGTAATCAACGCTGAAGTTTATATAGGCAAAAACTCCACACCAAGTGATATTCCTGTCGCCCAGTATTATTGCGATAAACTTACCACTTCTTTTCAAGGAACATATAGAAATTTGACCATGGACAACTGGTTCATATCTGTACAGACGGCAAAAAAAGCTTAGAAAATAAAATTACGGTTGTAGGTACCTTGAGGAAAAATAAAAAAGAAATTCCTCCATCATTTTTGGATCTCAAGGAGAAGCCGATAAATTCCGCCATGTTTTGCTATAGTGAGAACCTTACACTACTATCATTGTCCGCCAAAAAAAAAAACTAAAAAAAAAACTGTTATAACGCTCTCAACTATGCACGAAAAAGGTGATGGGCCATAGGCCACCAAATTACCAGAAATTGTAAAATTTTATAATTCCACTAAGGGAGGTGTGGACACTTTGGACCAACTATGTCACACTTATTCTACTGGTAGAAAGACACGCCATTATGCCTGTTTTATAATTTGCTAAATATCGTGGGATATAATTCGTTGGTCCTTTTACGAGGTTCTGAAGCACCGGATAAAGAAATTATCACCAACAGAAGAGCTTACCTGAAAAAACTCGCACTTGATTTAGTGAAACCTCATATGGAAAATCGTTTGGAAATTCCAACTTTGAGACGTGAACTCCGCCAAACTATATGCAATGTACTAAAAATAACCTCTGCAGTAGAAGTACCAATAAGGCCACATACTACCACGGGTAGTTGAACATTTTGCCTCAGAAGCAAAGATCGAAAATCCAGGGTCAACTGCACTGTATGCGAAAAATTCATTTGTTTGGAACATCAAAAGAAAATTTGCCTAACTTGTGCCGAATAACTTAATATTATTTTCAATTAAAATTTTTTTTTGACAAAAATTAGTTAACTTTTATTTGGGGTACGCCTGTACCCCAGTGTAGCTGATGAACTTCTGAAAATAAGTGTAGCATTCCAGGGTTTTAATAGTGCTTCTCTGGATATGGAACATAGTAATTAAACAGAGCATTTGCCTGTTGTTCTTATATAAATGCATGATCTGTATGCAAGTTGTGACAGGCTTCATGAAGTTGTATTATAACTGTCAAATTTGGTGACCTTCTTCTAGATTTTTAACATACTTATGACTAAATCTTCTATGGGCGTTTTCCATTTGTGATAAATTTTTTCAGATACTGATGCATCCCAGCCACTTCTGATGTGCCAAATTTCTTGGAGCTTAGCTATTGTAAAGACGGACCCAAGTGAACCTACTGGATAAGGTCTTGATATAATATACTCTGTCCACAACAGATGATAAGTGGCGAAGAGGAACTTTCCTAAAACTTGGCGGCTGATTCTAAGGCAGCGACAGTTGACACCAATATAGATGAAGTGGCGCTATCGGACTTGCCATACAACAAAGAAAGACCAACTAAAATACCGCATGGGTCACAAGATGACTGTTGATACGTTGTAAGAGGATCAAATCAGCCAACAAAGGATTTAAATCCTTCATAAATGATATAACTAGGGAAGAACATGAAAGTCGTAGTTGCTTAGATCACATATTTATTAAAGAATTAAAAAACACTACAGAAGAAATTTCGATGCCTTGCATAATAAAATCCAGAATAAAAGATCATTACGTAATTGCCACACAAATAATACTAAACAATAAATGATAACACTCAACCAATAATACACAAAAATATTGTGACGTGCTTACACCCTTTTTGTAAACACCCTGTATCGTGGGTTCGGAAATTATAACAACCAGGGTAACACTAAACACTAATTTATTAACTACTAATTACAACCAATAACTACTTGGCTAATAATACACTGTGTACTACAATTCAGTTATTCAGTCACTTTATCACTGTGTTTACTCATTTCAACTAACAATTAGTACTGCACTAACTTCTTCTCTGGTTTACTCCATGCCTTATATACCTACAGATGACAGATCTCGAAGTTTCTGTGATGATGTCACATTCTCCAGATGGTTCCAGAACAGATATGTCATCATTCTAGACCTTCTAGTATGTTCTTTCTCTGGTAGGTGCAAATCTCTATATTTAGGCAGACATCCAATCAATTAATCGAATTCTGTGTTGCCTACATTCTAGGGGTTGAAATACATTACAATATGTTAAGTGTATTAATTATTTTTAGTTTATAACAAACTAAGAAAAACACTTGAATATATATCATGGGAACAACTGGAGTATAAAAGTCTCGAAAATGCTACCAATAAATTTATTAACATAATAAAAAATGGGATAAAGTCATGCACGAATATTGTTAAAATTATGCATAAAGATAGAAAAAGGAAAACGAAAAAAGTCATTAAACAATGAAATATAAAAGATAATATGTATATTAAACTAAAAAAGGATCCTAATAATAACGAATTAAAAAATGAGTTCATTAAATATCACAAATATCTTAATAACTTGATTAAAAAAGAGAAAAGTAATTATTTCAAAAATAGGATAGAAAAAAATAAAACTTCCTCTAAAACTTTATGGGAAGTCACAAATGAATTTAGTGGCATATACAAAAAAAAATTAATATACCTACAATTAAAAATGCTACAGATAAAAAAGTCAAAAAAGACAATGAAAAGGCTAATATTTTCAACACTCTTTTAGTAGTATTGGAAAAACTCCAACGCCGAATAATAATTTACCTGAAACAAAAGTACAAATTAATACAATATTTCTCGCTCCCACATCTCCAACAGAAGTGAAAAAATTTATTAATGAATTAAAAAACAACAAATTGCCGGAATTAGATGGAATTAAGGCAGCTACCTTAAAGGAAGTTTCAGAACATATTGCAGCTCCTATGGCCTATATAATAAACAAAGCAATTTTAGAAGGGGAATATCCATCTGCCTTTAAAATAGCTGCCATAAAACCCATTTACAAAAACGGTTGCAAGGAAGAGGTTACAAATTATAGATCGATATCTTTAATAAGGAATCTCGCAAAAATTTTTGAGAAAATCATTAAGTCACGAATTGTAAATTAGGTACCTAGAAAAATATAAATTATTGTCAAAATATCAATACGGCTTCAGAAAAGGCAAGAGTACGCAGAATGCAATTGCCAGCTTTATAAGTAAAGTTTACGAGGCTTTGGATAATAGATACAAAAGTTTAGAGTGTTCATCGATTTAACCAAAGCTTTTGATACGGTATGCCATACTGAACTTTTAGCCACACTTAATAATTTAGGTTTTAGCAATAATAGCCTAAAACTTCTTAAGTCATTCCTAACTACTAGAATACAGTATACAGAAGTTAACTGTGTGAGAAGTGAGGCTGAAACTGTTGAGTATGGTGTACCGCAAGGTACAGTACTGGGACCAATACTTTTCATAATATATATAAACTCGTTACTTGATACACATACCAGCGCCTCAATAATAAGTTATGCAGATCACACTGCCTTCTTTTACAGTCTCCAATTGGAGATTTAAAGATTAAATTTGAACATGATCTAAAAAACGTTAAAAAATACTTCAATAATAAATTGCTTACCCTAAATGTATCAAAAACGTATTACGTAGCTTTTTATCTGTATCAAACTTCTGCCCCACCTTTTCAAGAACTTACAATTGATAAACACTTTCAAATAGCTTCTACCACACATATAAAATATTTAGGAATAGTAATTGACTCACAAGTTAAACGGGATCAACATACATGTTACATTTCAAACAGAATAAGAAAATTAATATACAGATTCAAAAGTTTGAAATAAATTTTAAATATTAAATAATTAAAAATTCTGTACCATCATCTTGTTGAATCACACCTAGTATATGGGATTCTAGGCTCGACTCACATTTGAAACTCCTAGAGTCTCTGCAGAAGAGACTATTGAAAATTATTCTCAATAGAGGACAAACTTACCTCTCAAATGACTCGTTTAAAGATGCCCGGGTAATGGATATTAGATTATTATTTTTCTTACAGTGTGTAATATATCAATGGCACTTTAATGCACAAATAAACGAAGGTGCACAACATCAACAACAAGCAAGAGAAAATCGAAGAAACCACATCAGAGTTCCAAAAACGAACACTACTTGTGGAAAACGATGCTTCACATACCTTAGTACGCGGGAATATAATAAAATACTTAGTGATATTAGGCACATTACTGTTTTTAATAGAGCAAAAATTAAAGTAAAAAAAATACATTTTAGTCCCTAGGGAAGAAATTAATTACGCCGTAAATCCTAAACCGTACCTCAATAGATTATTTTAAGTTGATAATAATATTATGATCCTCCTCCTCCACTACACGTACCTAAATGTTTATTTTGTATATTCATATTCTATTCTATTCTATTCTAAATCATGTATTTATGATTTTTTTTATTGGAATTTCATCCTGATATTGGATTCTGCATTTTATGTGCCAAATGTATATGTATTTTTAGTTAAGAATGACTTGTTAATATATTCCATGAAAAATACTTTCACTTACAGCTGTCAATTATTTCATTATTTGTTAATGAAAGTAATATATTTAAATATTGACTCATCGAATTTATAGATATTTGTATATAACTTGTATTAATTTCGTGCACACGCATTAACATGTGGACGACGCTTTTTCACTTTACGCAAGACTTCATTATTATTTCATTCACACTTGTATGGAAAGAAAGGTGTATTAGCAATAAACAATAACCAGGTAACGGTGAATTTCTGTAAATAATCGATACTTCTTTATAAAACACATTTCTCACCAACACGAAACATTCGTAATGTGGTTTTATATAAAGTGTTTTCGAAAAAAGTTCCCTTATTGAAAACACCGAAAACAAAAAATTCTTATATGATTTTTCAGTTTTTCCTATAGAGGTCCATGTAATAATTATCTTCAAATTACTTAAAATTATTAACAATATTACACTTATGTTTACACATAGCGTGACTTTCTCTCAGCTCAGTACATGAGCTGGGTGTTGCGGTTGGTTCATACAGGCCTACATTGAATATATAAAATTTCAAAGAAAAATATTTTCCGGCAGGGTAACGCAGCGGGCTAAAGCGTGTTGTGTAGTGAGCACGCTTAATCTCACTGTCGATGGTGTACTGGGTTCGATCCCTAGTTCCGACACTGGCAATGTCTGAGTTTTTCAAATAATGTATAACTGTGTCGGACAGCAGTGGCTTTGGATTAATGTATGTTTATGTTTACATAATATGTGTATATTTATGTGTATGCATGTTTATTGTTTACATTTATTTACAATTACAATGGTAATGTATTGCACTTTCTAAGGCTAATAGCAGACACGTAATCACTATATCATACTCGATATTATATCTGTGAACAGACTATATCATGTTTTATTTTCCATATACTTTGACATATCTACACTGATTTTAATTCGGTGATTATGGAAGTCAGAGTACAAAACTGACCCCACAAAACTTTCCACTGCTCAATACTAATTTATGGAGAGGCAAGATCAAAGTGTTTTCAAACCCAAAGATTGTATCAGGAATACTATCTATGTCGTAGGTGTCAGTGCCGATTCTAGGGCGGGGAGAGCAGGACGACCACCTTGGGCACCATCAAATGAAGACATCCAAAAATTAAGGAATTAAACAATCTCAAGAAAAATACATAAAAAAATTGCAATTATTTCTGTAAAAATAGATGTTCGCCGCGTCTATTTTGATTTTGATTTGTTATTATAAGACTTTAATAAAAGTCTAACCATATTTTTTATGATCTAATTTAACGTACATTTTAAAACATTACAACTTCGTTGGTCGAGAAAAATTATACAGGGAGGAAACTTAAAAGTAACAAAATATATATTTAAAGTAGTTTTGTTTATAACTCAAAAGAGTAACCCCAAAAACAGGTGTTTTTTAGCCCGTTTGGGGGTCTGCAAATTTTTGATTGATTTGTAGTCTTAATGATACCTTATGATGAGACATCAATCGTAAATAAATTTGGAGCTGAGCATAAGAAAGGTTTCAAAGATATAGAGAGTCAAAGTGGTCAAAATCGACTCACATAGCACAGTGAGTGAAGATGATAATTTAATGAAAAATAGAACATCATTGACCATACAGAAACAATAACTCATGAAATATGAATTAAAAACTAATCTAAAGCAAAGAAGCAGAAAATCGAAAAATAACACAAAAACAACAAAAAAACATAAAAAATACAAAAAAAATTGAAAAACCTCTTTGTAGATTAGTACCGTGGCGTGGTAAAGGGGCTGAAGTATTATTATTATTATATATTATTATTATATATCATTATCATTGTTATTATTATCCTTATTATGTTTTACAATAATAATAATACAACCAGATCTAATCTATTGACCCTCTATAAGGTGTCCCACTTAAAACTCCTGGCGCCATTTTCTCGATAACCAAAAGCGATATTTGAATTCTGTAAAAGATACCCAGTAGAATACATAAATGACTTCAGTTTTGAGTAAAAACGGTTATTTTACACATTAAGGTATAGATGGCGTTGCGATGCAAAGAAATTGTTCCATCCTAAGAGGAGGACTATTTTTACAATTAACTATTACTTCCACGTCCAGTGGAAGTATAGTAACGACAAAAAAAAATTTTAAAATTTTTATTGTCCAAATAGGCTTAAAATGTCATGGAACGTCGAGATTTTAAGTTTGAGCGAAAAAAAAAATTTCTGTCTGTCGGTCTGTCTGTCGGTCTGTAACTTTTTTTTGTGCGCACGTTTACTCTGGAACCGTTTAAGATATTGACTTGAAATTTGGTACACATATGTACTTTAACGAGTTCTAGAACTAGATTATATTTTCATCTTGTTCCGTCGAAGGGTTGGGGGGTAAATTGGGGTAAATTTGGGGTAAATGGGTAAATTAAGCAGATAAGAGTCCATGAAATTGGTATATAGTATATATAAGAAAAGCTAAGGTCTCAAAAAAATTTTTGGCATTAGCCACCCTTATTACCACCCCCACCTCCTTATTAAAGGGGATGAAAAAAAAATTGTGATTTAGTGTATGTACAGGAACCAGAAATCTCAAAATATTTTTTTACTTCATCCACCCCCCACTACCACCCCCCTATCACCACCCCCACCCCACTACCGATGTGGGGTATCGTTTTATGGGTTTTTGGGGTAGAGGATTTCAAATATTATATTATTAACGTTCCATAAACAATTATTTTCACATACAAAGTTTTTTCGTTGTGAGTGACTTGGATAGAGAATCTGGATGTGGAAGTAGTGATTCCTTGGACAGCGGTTTTTTTATATATTTGCTTTCATTATGATTAGAGAATATTATTTAGGTATTATGCAAATCACAACTTACACACTTTTTTAAATTTATTATGAAAATACTTGCTTTCTGTATATTGTTGCCCTAATCTGGGCACGCTAATATACTACTTAGGAAAACACTTTAAAATACTCATTATTGGAAAACCAACCAAAACAACTACTCTTCTAGCTAATACTGACGAAGTATTGAATTACATGATTTAAGACCCGATTAAGGTACCAATATACAGAAAGTAGACAATTTCATATTGAATAAAAAGGTGTGAATGAGCGAATTTAAATAAATGATTTAAGTATTTTTGATATATATTTTTTCCTTTAAAATGCTAAGAATCCTATCATGTAATTCAATACTTCGTCAGTATTAGCTAGAAGAGTAGTTGTTTTGATTGGTTCTTCAATAATGAGTGTTTTAAAGTATTTACCTAACTAGTATATTAGCGTGCCCAAATTAGGGCAACAATATACAGAAAGTAGGTATTTTCATAATAAATAAAAAAAAGTGTGTAAGTTGTGATTGGCATAATACCTAAATAATAATCTAATGGAGGACTATACTGCCCTGCTAAGACAAGAAGTCGTAACTGCAAAAAATTAATTTTTGAGATTTTAATTGCATTTGCACCGTATTAATGATACTCACCACTGTACAAAATATAGAAGTCGTATCTAAAGCAAAACTAGTGAATATACATAACGTGTCTACAAAATAGACCTATTCACTAAGCTGAAAAATCATATCCGATCATTACCAGATTTATTTGTCATAACTTAACATATATACAATGTTTTGTTATATGGTTCCACTGATAAAAGGGACACTATTTATTTGCCAAAAATGAAAATCATGAATTATGAAATGTAGATGGCATAACATAATTCAGAAAATAGTTGATTTCTCCAAAATTACATTTTGTCAGATACGACTTCTTGTCATAGCAGGGCAGTATATTCTAAACAACTTTTTTCATATGAATAATTTTAGAAAAATCACTGGTTTTCGAGATATTTGAACTGCAAAATAATTTTTCACCTAGCAAAAATCGCATAATTTTTCATGTGTCTACAATTTACAGTATAAAATTTAGTCGAACATACAACATAAACATAAGGCAAAAATTAGACAATATAAAATAAACAGAAATGTCAAAATCTTTAATTTCCAAATAGCAGTTGCAGCCCCACCTGTTTTACTTGAAAAAAAAAATATTTTGTGTTTTGAAATAGATATTATATTACCATCAAAATCAGCCTGATTCACTATGAAAAATGTCCCAAAGGACTTATCGTCTAAAATGTATTTTAAAAAAGTTATGACGATTTTTATATTTAAACTTTTATGATACGAACAATTTTCGAAAAATCACTAGTGAACACCTTTTACAGAATTCAAACATCTCTTATTTATTGATAAAATGGTACCGGGCGTTTTAAGTGGGACACCATGTATATCTCTGAATCCTTTTTTATGCTCAATCTCATATTTCTGTGTGAATAATGTCTTATCACAAGGTATTATTTGGACCACAAATTAACCGAAAATTTGCGGACCCCCAAACGGGCTATTTTTAGGGTCACTCTTTATAAAAATAAAATGAAATTACTAATAAAAAAAATAAAGTTAAACTCAAAGTTAACAAAATCTATTTGGCCACCGGGTACAAATATTAGTCAACGAAAGGTTGAATCATGAATGCCACAGGCCGTAGCTCTTCCCTCAGCCAGGGCGGTTTTGTGACTAAGCCTTATAGGCCCGGGCCTAGGGGCGCCATTGTCTTTCGTCTTAGTGGTTAGTGCCCATAAACAGAAAACATTTTTTGGACTAAAAAAAGTTTTTTTATGGATTTCTCCCCCCCCCTGCTCTTTAAAAAAAATTTGCGAACTAAAAAAAGTTTTTTTGGATATCTCCCCCCGCTCTTCAAAAAATTTTTTCGGGCTAAAAAAAAGTTTTTCTTGGATTTCTCCCCCCCTATTCAAAAATTTTTTCGGACTAAAAAAAGTTTTTGTCTCCTGTCCACAAACTAATAGCAAGCGGGAGGGGGGCGCAAAATTGACCTGGGCCTAGGGGCAATTTATATCTGCAGACTATAACCTGCAGACCCCCCAAAGAGACCATATCCAAAAGGTGATGCTAACAATCATTTTAATGTTTTAAAGCTTAAACATTTAGGTTTACTCCAGTACTAATTGTGTATTACTACCTGGACAACAAACAATCAAAATTGTGACTTAATATAAAGCCTTCACTGCATATACTGGGGGTGGTTGATGTAAAAAAAATGAGGCCAATTTCATTTTTTTACCCTCTTTAATAATGGGGTGGGGGTGGTAATGGAGGTGATAGTGAAGGTGGCTGATGACAAAAAATTTTTTGAGACCTTAGCTTCTCGTGCATATACCTAAATCACAATTTTATGGACTCGCTTGCTTGCTTTACCTATGTACCCACAAATAGCCCATTTTTGCGAATATATTTATGTGACTTTCACAAAAAGGAACCAAATAAAAATCACCAAAATTGATTTCTCAGTTTACATAAAAAATGTAAACATGTGTTTGGCTTTTAATTTTACCCACTTTTACATTTGGTTTAGGTATTTATTTTCGTCTTTGTTTATTAACTATACACACATTTATACCTAGAGCAATTTAGGATTTGATGTTGAATAAGCCAACACTTTTTCTAGTTTTTGTACCGTCGCGCGTCATAGTGTCATCGTTGAAAAATTAGCTCAGGTTGCTTTACTCTGCTATTAAAGGATTATTTGTATCCTGAGAAGATATTTTTAAATATAGTTTACGATAATGTTAGACTTCAGGTTTTTTTGAACTTCGGTACACACACATGGTGTTCCAGAAATGGGCGATCAAAGGACGTGAGGTGTTAGAGCAGGTCATTTCCAGACAAAATAACCATATACTTGGTTGTCCAATTGTTCATGGTTCAAAAGTTATTTAAGTTTCTATATTTTTTCCTGAAACTGCCTAAGGCGCCCACTAAAAAATTAATAAAGAAAATGTATGAGTTTGATCGTTTCTTTGTTTTTAGTGGGTTTTAATGGTCACTTTTCCTATAAAAACATTTTAATCAACACATTTTGTTCACAAAAAATTTGTGTTCATTTTTAAGTGACGCTGACAGAAAAAAATGTACCTACTATAGAAAGTTGGCCAACTATCAGAAAATGTTGTCTATTTAATGCATATTCTAACATGGTATAATCCATAAGGCAGTGATGTTTCCGAAAGTATACTAGAGAAGTGCACAACACGAGAGATTTCAACGCAATGAGGTCGGTCCAATGAGAATAAAATAATAATAAACGAGAGTTTCGACTAATTAAAAGAAATTCTATCCAGTAATGCCGATTATGTGTTAAAGTATATGGTAGAAATTTCGAACAGCTATTGTAACAGTTCAAAAATAAAAAAATCCTTATTCTACTAATAGTGTTTATTTCTGACATACCCAGCTTAAAAATGTGTGTTTTAACCGCCTTCCATGTTACCTCAATAACCCTCTTAACTCTAGAAGATCTAGATTTGTCTGAGTAAAGGAGACGAGGCCCTACAGTTTATCGTGGAATCCGAACCACTTCTTGGGGAAAATTTCCTATGAAAAATTTTTTCGCTGTGTGGGTCTCGAACCCACTTCGCTAGGTACGCTCAGAGTGCAAGCTAGACGCGCTAACCCACTGAGCCACTGACCCCACCTTAACTTTCGAAATTTTATAAAATGTATTTTTAACAAACACGACTTCATTATAAAAAAAAATTAATAAAAAAAGATCTCTTCTGAATAACTCTGTGTTATAATCGTGTTAGAATCTGCTTTGAATCGAAAACGTTTTCTGAGTGGTGGTCAACTTTCTATAGTTTACTTCTTGGTCAGGATTACTTAAAAGTGAACTAACATTTTTTTGTCAACAAAAGGTGTTCACCAAACCATTTTTTTATTTGACGGAAGATAACAGAGCTCACGAAAATGCTTTTAATCGAAAGTTTCACCCACTAAAAACAAAAAAATAACCGAATGACTTTTTTAGTGGACGTACTAGGCTATTTCAGGGAAAATACAAAAATTTAAGCAGGTTTTCAACCATCAACAATGGGGTGATATAGTCAAATTTCGTATTTCATTTCTTTAGTACGTTTATGCGAAGTAATCGTCAAATAATTATAACACTGAAAATTTTAGGTCGATCCGATAAGTAGTTTCAGAAATATACTACTTTAAACATAAACCGACGCGCTCAAAGTGCTGACGTTATTGAATCCGAAAGTATGTCTCGAAGTTGCGTTTATGACTATTTGAAAGCAGACTTGACTAATCTGCCAGAGATGTACTTGATTGTGGTGATTTGGAGGCTATTGAATTATTTTAACACAAGAGTATGCAGCATATAAGTGCCGAAAAGAGGGGAATGAAAATTCAAATAATAGGATTAAATGATATCACGCAGCGTCGATGTTCTTGATTAATTTTAAAGCCTATGAAGATCCTAGAATATTCTGTTTTATTGCATTTCGCTCTAAAATTAAGATCTTTTGGAAAATGTAATAAAAAAAATGCCAAATGACCCATTGGATAACCATTCTTTTGACTGGAAATGAACTCCCCTATCACCTCACTTCGTCCGATCGTCCACTTCACAGGAGACACCATGTATAAAATAGCATAGTAGACTACTCTCTATTGCAACTGAGCCATATCTGTCATATAGAGTGATTGCCAGAGGCTTGTAACTTTTATGTTCTATGTAAATTAAGTTTTACTGTAACTACATTTAGAACAAAATGTAACTAAGGTTTTTGATTAGGCAAACAAGAATACCGGAATGTACATTTTTTACAAGATACCAAAATTGTAATACGCATGTGCATCTCATATTCAACGAACATTAAAAGGATTAGGTGGTACATTAATTATACTTTAAAATGTTTTAAGGTATTTTTAGTAAAACTATTAATTTAAGTGCAAAATAAGTGAATATATGGATATTGCGCCTGCGACTACGTATTTGAACAACAAAAATAAAACATATTTCGGTGGTGCACTTAATATCAGTGATATTTTAGAAGAACCCTACACACTGCGTCTGAAGCACGCGACACCAATTTATTTATTAAAGGGTGCCAGTCGCGTTCTTCCTTTTTCGTATGCGGTTTTCCACTCCCAGGCGGGTTCCATATATATTTATGACAGACGAGAAAGGTAAAAGCTGTACTTACCATAGATTGCTAACGGCGCTCTCCCCAAAATTGGTTTCTCTCTTGATGCACTTTATCGTGGCTTAGAGATCTCTAATTTGCCTTCATAAAAAAATCCCTCTCGAGCCTTCGCGATGCGACCGGTTATTGAGTTACAAACTTATGGGTGTCTGGTGACGCCCGATACTCAGCATAATGCACAAAAGTCCTTGAGGGATAAGACTTAAAGTCCATCATTCAATCAGTAAAAAGCAACAGTTCGAATAATACCAGTTATTGATTAGATTCAAAAATAAATACAAACAGGGTGAAATAGCCTATCTAAAAGAATTATATATATATATATATATATATATATATATATATATATATATATATATATATATATATATATATATATATATATATATATATATATATATATAAACGCCTCCCCAAGTAGGGCAAGGACAAGTGAGGACTTTGGTTTTGCAACTACCATTTAATTGAGAGCGTGTAATATCAATCCACCTGTAAAAAGATTCGCACAACTCCTCGGAAGTTTATGTAGGCACTTTGGTTTTGGAAAATAATATTAATTTTAATAATTTTACTTTATCAAAATTTTGTGACACTAGTATAGTGGTTAGCTTTAAGGTTCCTTTTAGTGATTATTCATTTACAAGAACGGAGTTCAATTAGAATTCAACTATAGCGGGTGGCCCGGAAAGAACCTACCTTCTTTTTTCAGATTTAAAATCGGATGAAAAATAACCTTGGAAATGGCATTTATTTGCTATTTAGTTGGCTTAGGAATTCAGGAACAAATTTAAAAAATTTCGAAGTAGGCTTTGAATTTGAATGAAAGGGTATTTCTCAACAAATTAAATGTAAAATTGGCCTATTTTGTTCATTTGCTTGGATTTAGAAATGTTTTTCCCATTTTTCCATTTCATGGAAATTCAATTTGTCACAACTCCAATTTTTCAAATAGTACCCTGTATGCTTTATTTTTTTATCAGATGGAGTGGTAAATTTGCTTTAGATTCCCGATTTCCGATTAGAAATTGAATATAAATTAAAATAAATATTAAGTTTCATATGGACTCATAATTCGAAACGCTT
Organism: Rutpela maculata; assembly: GCA_936432065.2. Taxonomy (NCBI): domain Eukaryota; kingdom Metazoa; phylum Arthropoda; class Insecta; order Coleoptera; family Cerambycidae; genus Rutpela; species Rutpela maculata. The sequence goes on along the minus strand of OW386287.2, from coordinate 88,530,351 downwards.
CTACAAAAAGCTTAATATTTATTTTAATTTATATTCAATTGTTAATCGGTAAAAACCAGACTATAGCAAATTTACCACCCCATCTGATAAAAAAATAAAATATACAGGGTACTATTTGAAAAATTGGAGTTATGACAAATTGAAATTCCATCAAATGGAAAAATCCAAGCAAATGAACAAAATAGGCCAATTTTACGTTTAATTTGTTGAGAAATAATACTCTTTTATTCAAATTCAAAGCCTACTTCGAAATTTTTTAAATTTGTTCCTGAATTTCAAAGCCAACTAGAAATAGCAAATAAATACCATTTTCAAGATTATTTTTCATCCGATTTTAAATCTGCAAAAAGTGTTGGAAAGAAAAATTACACCTTTATGAGAAAAGTGACTTAAATTTACTGGGTGCTATTTAAAATAAGAAAGTTGTGGCGATTTCCGGCCATACCGGAAGTGATTCTTTTACCACCGAATGATCAAAATGTGGCCATTGATGTTACGTGGCCGAAATAAAAATTGGGTTTTTAAAAACAATTTATTTCACGCAACAAAATAATTACAATATTTACTTTTTACATCGAAGTTCAGAACGACAACTGAACAGTATAACGTCTAAAACTACACTCAGCTTTGAAATAGCATTTGGGGGTATTTATAGTAAACTCTAAACTAGCTACATTACAAAAGTCACATAGGCAGATTCTAGAATAAGTAATTAATTATAAAAATAGGGGAACTTATCTAAAGAGGGTTCGCCCTTTGGACCCTAAAGTTTATCTAATCTAGCGGATGTTTACATCCTTTACATTTGAGAGCTTAAAAGTATCATTAAAACACCTATGACATATTTATGGTAAAAGCTACTTAAAACATCTTATGAGGGGAAGATTACTTATTTTTATAACTATCGATATTTTAGGGTGTAACAATACTCCCCCCTAATAATAAATTTTGGGCTATACAATGCACAAAATTTAAACAAAGTACATACATATAATATTAAGCAGTAGTCTTTAAATTAAAGTTTAATTCTGTCAATTCATTTTCTTCTTCGGGTTGAAGATTTCGTACTCTTCTTATGGATTGTCTTCTTTGAGGTATCATGTCCCTAATTCTTTTCAGCAGTAATGGTTTTGTAGGTTCATCTGGAGGTCTCGGTGGATTATCATTTCCATTGATAAACCCTATTTTTACACGTCTAGACTTCCTGAATTTACATGTACAGTACAATATAACAAGACAAACTATAACAGTTATTATAAAATACAAAAACCATGAAGTATGCTTAACAACAAAAGGTTCATTTATTAAATTATCTAAATCTTTATTATATTGGTTTAGTTTATGTTCTGCAATGTTCAATTCATCAAGGTTTAGTTTACTTATCTTTAAAGGCTGCAGTTTTGGTAATTCTGCATGCTCAGGCAAATGATCACAACAATTAAAAAGAATATTTGGTATTTCAAATGGTATTGAAATTTCAGAAATTTTATTACTCGCTTGAACTCGAGTTGTGCCTATATAACTGGTACATGTAGGAGCTAAAGTTAAAAGTGAGTTTCGCTCAATTAAATTGCCTACTGTGGTCATATTTGGACAATTTACAGTAAATGGTAGTTGTTTAGTCACTGCTATAAGCCACACATTTTCATTTATTCTTTGAACATTATAATCTTCTGAATATATTACAGAGATTTGACAATTATCTGGAATCTTATCTAATTTTCTAAGAAGTTGAACTTCACATATAGCATTACTATCTAAAGTATAAGTAATAAGATTTGGGCATAATTTATGTTTTGAATCCAATGTTTTACAATCATTTAAATTATTTAAAGATGTGTACGTTCGGGTATCATCTGAAACTGCTAAGTACTTTTGAGAGGTTAATAATATGTGGAATAGTTTGGTTCTCTTATCTAATATTGGTATAGAGTACATATGAAATAAATCATACGTTGTTGGCTCGACAACAGGGATTTTTAATACAAATACTAAGCGATCATATGTTTGATAAGCTTGTAATTCTATGATATCAAAATATTTTCCTATGTTTTGGGAAGTTGGTATTAAAGGTAAGTTGTTCCTTTGTAGAGACTGAGATATTTTGGATAATTGCGACATAAGGTCCTTTGGTCCTATTACTGAAGGATGAATAATTTTCAATCTAGCAAAAGTGATAGAATTTAGTACTTCATCTAATTGTGTCTCAATCATTGTATAAATTTCTAGTAAAGTTTCGCATATTTCAATTGCTTTTAATCTAAGCATATAATACATTTGGTTATCATTAATTTCTTGAATGGAGAGCGCTATTGATCTTATATTTTTGTTAAACGTTTCTTCATCGATTTGTAGTTTACGAATCGTATAATTAAATTCTGAATAGTAGAAGTTTTAACTAAAATTTGATTCTTTAGTAGGTTTTCAAGTTTATTTTCATCTTGTTTAAATTTGTTTATACAATTTTCATAATACTCGCCATCTGAAGCATCGAGATTACCAGTGATTGACTTGAAAAGTGTTCCTAATACATTAATAATACCTCGTTTCGTTTGTTCTTTGTTAACATCTAATCTTATTTCATCGAACTTATTTTCTATAGTTTCTCGAATTTGAGTTAAAACGTTTATATGAGGTTTTAGGTCTGTGTAAAAGGTTAGAAGTTTGGGAGATTTTGGTCTTATATTAGAAGTTAGAAAATGAAGTAATGAGTCAGTGTACTCAAAAGTTTTTCTTAATGAAGAGATATCCTTATATACTAAAAGAGTCCATTTCTCGTTATAAATTTTAATGTTATTTTCAGGTTGATAGTGTATACCAATCGTATTGTTTAGTGGTTTTAAATCGTACCAGCATCGTACGGCGGTCAGAGTCGACACCCTGAAAGGAGAGAAAAATATGTTTTAGTTACTATCTCCTCTGCTAAAGCATGGCTTTAGACGATCGAAATTTACTCTTGTTGAGTACTGTTTATTTTCGATTATGCAACAGATATTATCGAATACTTCTTTAATAGTGAAAGGTCCTAAAAATGTATCTCCTAATTTGTTTTTAATTTGCGATTCTTTTAAATATACTTGCTGTCCAACTTCGAAATCATATCTATTTTCTGTTATGTTTTTGTCAAAGCGTTTTTTCGCTTTTTTTTTACTTAGTTGTGTCCTTTCTCTTGCGATTTTATAATAATGTGATATTCTATTATTTAAATCGCGGATATATTTAGTAATAAGTTCTTTCTGATTATATAACGATTCTGGTGGGCGACTGGATGTGTGCCCAAAGACTAATTCGTAAGGTGTGAAACCATGCGTACTATTAAGTGAATTATTATAACAAGGAATAATTGTCAATGGATGTTCGTCTGGGTTATCTGTTTTATGAGCTCTAAGCATTTCAAGTAGTGTTGAGTGAAATCTTTCAAGAGATCCATTTGATTGTGGGTGTGCTACAGAAGAAAATGTTAGTTTAATATCGTATAATAAACAGAGATCTTTTAACAATCGACTATTGAATTCACCTCCTGAATCACAGTGAATTCTTAAAGGAGTTCCATAATGCTGAAAATAGATTAAAAGGGTATTTACAATGTTTTTGGCTGCCTTAGATTCGCCAGGATAAGCTTGAGTAAATTTAGTTAATTCATCTCGGATAGTAAGTAAATAATTTCTAGTGGGTATTTCTAATAAGTCAATATTAATACGTTCAAATGGAGTTTTAGGAGTTTCTGTAATTACTAAAGGTTGTGAGAGATTTTTGCGTATAGTCTTGGTTCTCGCACAAGTATCGCAACTTTTGACGTAATTTTCTACATCTTTTGTAAGGTTAGGCCAGTTATATTTTTCTTTTATACGTCGGATAGTTTCATTGATTCCACGATGTAAATTTGCTTTACCGTCATGATATTGATTTATAATGATGGGTCTTTGATCTTCGTCTGGGGTTGTTACAATATTTTGACATATGGTTAATTTTAAGTCGTCATCAGCAAAAATAAACGAAAATATTTCTAATATAGGTATATCTAAGATATTTTCTATGTGATATTGTTTTGAGATGTCTAAATCATTTTTGTTCAACATTAATACTTTGAATAAGTGTTCAATTGCTAATTCGTTTTCAAAAGGGAGGCCTATTATATAATAATCGCGATTTCTAACTTTTGAGCTATTGATTATATTTATTTTTTCGCTAGATATGTCCGTGTCGTTTTCTAAAAGATCGTCTAGTACTTCTTCGTGTAATTTCTGTAATTTATTTTTTTGGAAGAAAACTATAATATTTTATGCGACCTATCTAATAATTGCTTATTGGTATAAGTTATTTTGGAATAGTCTATAAGTGATTCGTTTTCATGTTTTCTCTTAAAGAGTTGGAATTCTCTTAATATATCGTCGTCTGTTATTTCATTTGTTTCATTGACTTGGGAATTATCGTCTTCCTTAATTACTTTATTATTGAAAACGCATTCTTTAATGTAATTAATCTTTATTCTTGAAAGGGCATCAGCATTGCAATTTATCTTACCAGGTTTATAAATAATTTCATAGTCGTACTCTTCGAGTTTTAAACGCCACCGTGCAAGTCTACTACCGGGGTCTTTGATGGAGAATAGCCAAGTTAATGGTCTGTGATCTGTGACTAATTTAAAGCGTCTGCCATACAAATATGGCCTAAAATGATGTACTGACCATATTATGGCCAAAAGTTCTCTTTCAATAACTGAATATTTAGTTTCTGTGGTACATAATGTCCTACTTGCATACACTATGGGCAAATCTTTGCCAATTGGGCCTTGAGAAAGTACCGAGCCAAGAGCAAATGCGCTCGCATCGGTTGTTAAGACGAATTCTTCTTCAAAATTTGGATAAATTAATATAGGAGAAGTTACTAATGCCTTTTTAAGTGTTTCAAAAGATTCCGTACACTCAGAATTGAAATTGAAATCAACGTCTTTTTGCAACAATTTTGTAAGGGGTTTTGTTATTTTAGAAAAGTTGGGTATGAACCGACGGTAATATCCGGCCATTCCCAGGAAACTCTTAATTTCTTTTTGATTTGTAGGTATTGGAAATCTTTGTACTGCAGCTACTTTATCTGGATTTGGTTTCACGTCTCTTTCAGTTATTAAGTGTCCAAGGTACGACACTTCTTTTCTGAGAAATTCACACTTGTCTGGTTGAATTTTTAAGTTATGTTTTCGTAGGCGACTAAATACTTCGTTAAGTCTATTCATATGCTCATTAAGGGTTGACGAATAAATTATAACATCATCCATATAAACTAAACATTTTTCATTTTGTATTCCTGTCATAATATTATCCATAACTCTTTGAAATGTTGCCGGTGCGTTACGTAATCCGAAAGGCATCCGAACAAACTCATAGTGACCGTTTTCTACGGAGAAAGCGGTTTTTGGAATATCACTCTTTTCGATTTCAATTTGATGGAAGCCTGAAGCAAGATCTAACGTTGTAAAATACTCACATTTCCCTAGTTGATCTAAAAGATCTGTTATAATAGGTAGAGGATATTTATCACCTATCGTTTTCTCATTCAATTTCCTATAGTCAATAACTATTCGCCATTTTTGTTTTCCGGAAGCGTCCATTTTTTTTGGTACTACCCATACAGGGCTAGACCATGGGGACACTGACGGTTGTATTATTCCCTGATCTAACATTTTACTAATTTGCGTTTTTACTTCTTGTTTATGTATGTGGGGATATCTATAGGATTTTGTAAATATAGGATTTTCGTCAGTTGTATTTATCTCATGTTTTATTTGATTTGTAAATGTTAATTGATTTCCCTCGAGAAAAAAAATATCTTCAAATGATAAGCATAAATTCTCTATCAGTTCTTTTTCTTCATCGTTAAGATGATCGAGTCGTAATTGGCTTTTTATTTCTTTATTTCTATAAAATGAAGGTGGTGAGTGTTTTACATTACAATTTAAGATTTCTTGAATGTCACTAATGGGTTCAATTTCTAATTTATTTAGATCTAATGTTTTAGTGATTGTGTTACAATTCATGACTGTTGTTAAAAATTCACCTTGTTCGTTAACTTGAATAATAGCATTTGGAATTTTTACCAAATCATAATCTTGTTTGTTTAAAAATGCAGTTGTATTTTTAAGATTACATTTTAATTTAAATATTTGCTCAGTTCTAGGTTCTATTGTTATGATATTACTATTATTATTATTATTTTGTAATTTATCGGTGAAAATCATTGGCTTTTCTTTACAATTATTTTCGAACTTCAGCTCAACCTTTTCTGGAGTTGTTTGTCCCACCTTGTATAAATCGTATGATTTCTCTGGCGTAATTAATTTTCTGTTACCTATATCTATTATGCATTTTACAGTTTCTAAAAAGTCCAAACCTAAAATAGCATCAAATTCAATGTCTAAATTATATATATAAACTTTGAGAGGGTTACTATCTTTTGTAAATTTTATGTAAGTGTAATCGGTGATATTTAATATTTGATTTGTTATGCCTTACACAAGTACATTTCCGTCCTTGAAAATTTTATTTTCAGGTGGAACAGTTTTCTTTTTAAATATTGTTATGCCTGCGCCGGTGTCAATTAATAATTTAAAATTGTCGGACCTATCAGTTATATAAAATAAATTTTCGGATTTTGTTGTGAGAACTTTACTTAATGCAGAAATGTCTGTTGTCTTTAGTTCTTCCATTTGTGTAGTAATTGTTTCTATGTTTTGCGAGTGACTGGGCTGAGATATTTGAGTCACTGATGGTCTCTGATAATTATTATAATTTCTGAAATTATTCGGCGGAGGAGGCCGATGATTATTATTATTATTATTGTTATAAGTAAAAGAATTTGTATTTAATGGCCCTAAATTCTGATTTTGTTTTTTATAACAAACGTCAATTGTATGACCAATCTTTTTACAATAGTTACAAGTTGGTTTGTTGGACTGAGGAGGTCGTTTAGTTTGATTATTATTGGTGTTTTGATAACGTGAAAATCTTTGCGTTTCAAGATAGGATAATTGAAGTTCTCGCTTTATTTTATATATTGCCTCACCTCTCGTTGTCGGATTTGAAGCTCTAATTATTGGTGATAATTTGGGTTCTAAACCGGTTAATAAAGCATCTAAGCACATTTGTTTAATTAGATTTTCCTGCGCTATCTTTTGCTCAGGAGTTAAATTTTGGCTATTTATTGCGGCGTGCAATTTCGCGTTGTGAGATTCTACTTTATGTGCGAAGGTTAATGGAGATTCATTCGGAAGTTGTTTTAATTTTTGCAAATCGTGAATAAGACTTGTAAGATCTCTAGAGTCACCAAAATGTATCAATAAAAGGTCCCTAATTTCAGGCCAAGTATTTAAATTTCTTGAATTAATAAGTTGCGAAGCTCTACCTTTTAATTTATTTTTTATATGTAACACAATTAATGGAGTTTGATAATCTTCAGCTAATTCAAGTGCTGAATTGCAAGAATTTAAAAATGTATTTAATAATATTTGATCACCCTCGTATTCAGGTATTATTGAAAATAATTCATTTAATTTATAAATATAACCAATTTCTTGCATTTCTTCTTGTTCGTCGTGATGTTCCATTATTATTAATTTATTTTAAATAAAATTAAGTAAACTTTTTAACTAATTATAAGGATTTTTACTAAGTTTTGATTAAGTTTCTTTATCTCAGTAAATTTCTTTGTATTTATAGAATATTTATTTCTATATTATTAATTTATTTTTATTTTTATTTTTTTTTTTTGGAAATGCTAAAATATTACATGCATGTTTCCTTTTTTTCGTATATTATTTACTTATTAAATTGTTATTCTTTATTTTATTATTAATTAGAACTCGTTGATTTAAATTATATATTTTTCTCTCAAAAATTACTAGATAAGAGCAGTTTCAAAATAATAAACAAAAGTACTTACAGAAAAATTAATTGGAAATTCATGGATATCCGCCAGGGGCTTCACCAGGTGTTCCTTCCACAGAAAGTGAATTTCTTCGGCTGCTCTTCCTAGGGAGTTACAGATTAGAGTTGTCGTGGTTTTTGCTGGACGGGGGTTCCACCAGGTGCTCCTAATCCTCCAGCAATGAATTGGACGTCTTCTTCGACGAGGTTCTTTAATACGTCTTAATGAGCTAGGGCTCAAACGTTCGGAGAAATTTTTTCAATTTTTCTTCTTTTTCTTGCGAACGCGACGTATCCTACCGACTGCGCCAATTTTGTTACGTGGCCGAAATAAAAATTGGGTTTTTAAAAATAATTTATTTCACGCAACAAAATAATTACAATATTTACTTTTTACATCGAAGTTCAGAACGACAACTGAACAGTATAACGTCTAAAACTACACTCAGCTTTGAAATAGCATTTGGGGGTATTTATAGTAAACTCTAAACTAGCTACATTACAAAAGTCACGTAGGCAGATTCTAGAATAAGTAATTATAAAAATAGGGGAACTTATCTAAAGAGGGTTCGCCCTTTGGACCCTAAAGTTTATCTAATCTAGCGGATGTTTACATCCTTTACATTTGAGAGCTTAAAAGTATCATTAAAACACCCATGACATATTTATGGTAAAAGCTACTTAAAACAGGAAATGGGGTTACATCTTATGAGGGGAAGATTACTTATTTTTATAACTATCGATATTTTAGGGTGTAACATTGATACCTATATTTGATTTCCCAAATTTCAGAATTTTATTTTTAAAACTGTAGAAAAAAGTGAGGGGGTAGGTACTTTCTGGGTCACCCGGTATACGAGTTATTACAGCTTTTCTGCCTGGCGATGTACCGGCCCTCATATAGGTTCAATATACGGGATGTGACACGACTTCGCTTTCGAGCGAATTTTTTCCAAATGACCTTTTTATCTTACTTATGCACAAGGAAATTTTCCCTATAACTTTGCCATGTTTAAAGACCTGTATTTGGTTTTGCTACCACAGCTTTCTGTCGATTCTCCAACGCACTCGTCTAACTGACGAGTCGCTGGATAAATCCAAATTTGTTTTGTTCGAGAAACCGGCCTTGTCCACATTTGTTCATTTTAGTCTATAATTGCCTATAGAGGCTACGCGCCTTTGCCACATTTTTCGGTTTCGCCTTTTCAGTAGGTCGCCGTCGCCCTATTAAAATTTTATATCCATATCTCCTTTTCCTTGTCCACAATTTTGGTGCACTTTCGAAAAAGTATAATATATTTTTTTCCTGAACAAAAAATATACTTTTATTTTCGGTACACTTTTCCATGACCATAATATACTTTCACTCTCATGGCCTGGACATAAACATATTTTTCTAAGTGGCACCACGTGTTGTACCTTTTTTTGTTTTTGTTTAGTCATGCTCTAATTGTCTTTTTAATTAATTTTCTTTTCTGAGATGTTCTACAACAATACCATGTAAAAATGAATTCTATTTGATGCAAATTACGGGCAAAAAACGGAAATCAAAAACACCGTTCACGGTTAATAACTTGAGAATGACCCACGGTTTATCTTGAAAACTCATAAGTAATAGCCTACACTCACAACTACCACTTTACGGAAAAAAAAAAAAATGCTGTATGCAGTTTTGTTTTCGAGTGATATTAGGAGTCAAGATACAGTGTAATATTCGTATTTTGACGAATTTTGAGTCTATTTCACTTACTGTGGTTTCGAAAAACTGTCTGTGAGTGTGTGTGTCCGTGTAACCGTTGCTTAGCCTAGCGCCGACACCAACTGACCGATCTCATTTAAATTCAGTATCTACTACTACTACTACATACAATATCTACATATATTTTTAACCTCCCCACAAAGGTGAGAAGTCAGGGAGGTGTTAAACCAGATCTAGGCTAGATCACCGAAGTGCAGCAACATCGCGCGCGGTGAGGACTTGGATGGGTGATGGTGGTCAGACTGTCTACGGGGCACCGCGCAGCGATCAGTTGCTAGCAATGCTAGTAAGAACACCTTACGGGCAATACAGGGTGAGCACAATAAGCTCAGGAGGCTGCAGTGCAGGAGGGGGTTTTAGTCTGACACTTCCAATATACCATTGATTGATTGGAGCCCATGAGCTTATTTTCCAAAAACGGCTCTTAAAAAAAAATTAAAAAATTAAAAAAAACCTCCCCACAATAAAATTGTGGGAGGTTACTAAAATTAGTCCAAAATCGAAAATTGAGATAACATCAAATCTTTACGTTTTGAGGTCCCAGGAACCTAAAAAAGTGGTTTTTGAAAAATGTCCGTGTGTGGTTTTTTTAGTGCTCCAGAAGATCTGAAAAGGTTTTGGTTGAGATCGGATTATGTTTAGTGCCGTTTTGGCACAAGTTGTTTATTTTATGATTACTTACAATTTGTAATCGAACCACTGAAAAGCTGTAAAAATTCCGATTTCAACGATATATCACACTTGCACCCTTTCGATTTGGTTTCCGTGAAAAAAATTAAAAAACAAAATAACACGCTTCTTGTGTAAGATATATTTTATAGTCTAACCTAATGTTCGGTAGACTAGTGTCAGAGAACTTATAAGTTCTCTGCTAGTGTGTTAAAGCATGCAGACTATATGCTGAAATTCTTCCGGCAACATAACCCAAAAATAGTGCTACATGACCTAAAAACAATTTAAGACATTGGTACCAACCTAGAATTTTTTTTCGAAAACTGTCAAAAACCAAATTTCCCCAGAAAAACATTGGAACAAAAAATTTGACAGCTGTCACTTCCCCGACCGATTTACTGAAAAATCGGTCAAGGCCAGAAGATAAAACAAAATATATCAACTCAAACTTAAACGATCCACCATGAACACTACCCTATCACAGCTGGCAGGGAAGCTGTCCACCAAGAGTTATATGGTTTTTCACATAGATGGCCATCCCTACCATCCATTACCAACGAACGGGTTTTTTCGTTTAGTTGTGTTTCCCGTATCAGTAATCAATATTATTAAGTGTTCTTGCCTACGAACTGAGTTTTTATAGTGTTGTGTTTATATTTATATTAATTTTAGGTCCATGTGGACACATTATAATTTTAACCTAGTTTTTAAGCCTGCCTACAGAAGACAGAAGCTACTATCCCACATTTCTATTTTCCTCATTTTCTCCAAGCTAAACCGGACTTACCCCGTCCAGCCTCACACCCGCCTCAGCGGTGTTTGCCGTGGTTGTTTGGCTGGCTCCTGGCTAGGATCCGATAAGGCATATATTTGTATTAAAACATTGAATAAAATATTAATGTTGTGCATACTATAAATTTAACATTCAAGTTCGTAGGTCCAACTCCCACCGAACGCAAGACTTTTTTTTCTGTTTTAATATGAAAAAAATATTTCAACTTAATAAATATAATTAAATGAGATCGTTCATATTTTTTAGTGCTCTTTTCGGCTTCAAAGATCCACCGAGTGGGGAGGTTCCAGCCGCTTCCAGTAGCTGCCGATTTTTTATCTACTCTTAAAATTAAAGGTAGTTTACTGATGCGATAAAAATCCAGATTTTCCAAAAACGGCTCTTAACGATTTTGTATATTGTACGTTAATAGTACGTACATTACAGACTTGACAATATGACATTATTGATTTTTCCCGGAAAATTCACTTAAGTGTAGTTTACTGATAAACAAAAAAATTTCAGTCACACGAGAAAATAGGGTCGACGTGGCCGTACCAATTATTTCCCTAATTACTGTGTTGTACTGGGGCTTGGTCTATAATAAAAGTAATTCGTTTGAAAACAATTTTTCATGATAGGTTTTTCGGTTACAATGAATAAAATTTATTGGCTACCCACCTCTTAACATTAATAGATTCTCAAAATTACTGAAAGTTCTAGCATTTGAATTATTAAAAATTTGTACATTATTTTATATTTTATACTCAGCAGATTCTTGGAAACTTGATATAAAACATACCAGTACCTCTCTTATCTATATTAAGAATAAAAGTTTGCTGAACTCTCTCAAACTTCCTTTATGTACGAATGTACGTTTTGCAGTACATTGAACTTTTGCATATTACCTCACTTCATCATTCTTAACAGAAAACGTATTACATTTTGCACTAAAATTGTAGTTTATAACATGCAAAAATGTGTACGCTCTTGGCTTACACGTTGTATCACGGTCATCACGGATACAGCCCAATCGCAATACTGAGAAATCAGCTGCATTCTTTTTTTACGGAACTCATAAATAAATTACAAGTTTAACCAACAAAAGTAATGGTGCTTAAAATAAACGAATGACCGACATGTATAATATTATAAAGTGGCTAATTTAACATTCTAGACTCAACAACTTACTTTATTCTAATAGTTAGATCGGTAGATCGTATGGATTTTATTTAAATGTTTAAATTGAAATCACGTAAAAACCGGAACCGGCATACGTAAACGTAAATATTTGAATACTGATAGATTGATGATACAAATGTCATGCTAATATCTAGACTCGATGAGAGCCGGGTTAATCGCTCCGGGGCTTGGCAAAGCTAAGGGGCCTGCAGCTTGGTAAAAAAATTTTGAAAAAGAAATTGAACCACCTTCAAAAATTGTCGCTAAAAAATTATGAAATAAAATTTCCACATCGCCCAGTAAATTCAACCTTATTACCCAATGCAGATATTTAAGTCGGTTAAAAAAACCGCTACTCAAGGAATCACTACTTCCGCATCCAGATTTTCTATCAGTCTCTCACAACGAAAAAAATTTTGTATGGTTTATGGAACTTTAATAATATAATATTTGAAATCGCCAACCCCACAAACCCATAAAACGATATACCACATCGGTAGTGAGAGTGGGGATGGTGGAACGGGGGTGGTAGTGGGGGCGGATGAAGTAAAAAGAAAATTGAGGCTTTTGGTTCTTGTACATACACTAAATCACAATTTTATTTTTTTTCACCCCCTTTAATAGAGGGGGCTAATACCAATACCTTAGCTTCTCTTATTTTACAGGCTGTCCAGTAAGTGTCGCCTCGGAAGATTGTTCAAAAACATCTAACTTTATAAAAAAACTTCTTAACAAAATTTTCAATGTTTCATCTACACCATACCGTAAAATTATTTTCAATTATACAAGGTGTCACAAAAACGAGTTACACAAGAAAGTATGATTTTTTAAACGGAACATCCTGTATTTTTTTGACGCCAGTTAAGCCTCCAAGGGTCCTGTTTTACAATCTAAAATATTTTGCCAATCGGATGCGGCGTTGCCAAGTTATGATTTTTTTATGCGTTATTCATCCATGTAAAAAAATTCTAGGCATTCCATTTAAAAAAATTGAAAAAAATGTAAAACAAAAGACCAAAGACATACTAGATTTTAATGCTAAAATAAAGAGCACCTTAATTTACGCAAAAGTTATTTGAGATAATCATTTCTCAAAAACCGTTTGAAATAAAAATAGTGTATGATATTGGGGAATTGTATGCTTTATTAGAATTATAGGCTATTTTAAAAAATTGAGAAAAATAATAATTAAATATCAAGAAATGTAAACAAATATTTTGGACACCCGGTATAATAATAATTTATTTCAAAAACGTTTTTCAGTAAATACATCAATATCGAATAACATCCTACATTTTTAATGTTTGTATGTTTGTAAATTGCCAAGAAAAATCAGAAAAAAAATTATAACTCGGCAACGTTGCATCTGATTGGCAAAATATTTTAGGGTGCAATACAAGGCCTTTGGAGACTTAACTGGCGTCAAAAAATACAGGGTGTTCCATTTAGAAAAATTATACTTTCTTGTGTAAGTCGTTTTTGTGACACCTTGTATAATTGAAAATAATTTCACGTTGTAGCAGAGATGGAACATTGAAAGTTTTGTTAAGAAAGTTTTTTTATAAAGTTAGCGCACAATCTTCCGAGGGAATACTAACTGGACACCCTTCCAGTGAACACTAAACCATTTAATAAACATTTTTTTTTTTTGTTTATACCACCCGTATAATTGAAGTTTATCGAGCCGTTGAATATACTTCAAAATGTCCGCCCAATCAACATTTATATTTCGTATATGACAAACCATCAATAAACGTATATCTGAGACGTCTGAGTTTTGTATATGAAACCCCAATATTAAACGTATACCTAAGACGTCTATATTCCGTATATGACACATGACACCCCCACTATTAAACGTATATCTAAGATGTCTACGTTTCGTATATCGCACACCACTAATAAACGTAAATCTAAAATGTTTATGTATCGTATATGGTACCGCAGTAATAAACGTATATCGAAGACGTTTATGTTCCATATGTGCTATCCCACTATTAATCGTATATCTTACATACCGGGTGGCGTATTGCCATTCTCCCGTACAGTACAGAGCGTGCCATGTTCTGGAGCGCTCTGGGCTTTGCCTGCAGTGAAACAGCACTTCCATACGACAAACCCCTGTGCAACACAGATCCACTCTTACTAGGGAAGCTTCAGTATGCACTGGCGTTTGTTTGACAGGTGCAGAGCATTATTACTGCCAATCGCCCGTCGACTACAGAACTATCGCGAAAAACAAAACATTGCACGCGTCACCACACAATCTCACAAAATACGCGCAATAGACTCCCGCCCAATACCATCTTATTCCGAAATATTACATTACGTTCTGTTCTGATGCAATTCTTAGTGGTGCCGTTTATTATTGGTTATGTTATAAGGTTTTTTGATGATTTCTCTATTGCATTTTGCATTGCATGAAGGTAGACACTTCATATTATTATTTTTTTACAATACCTATATACTTATTTAATTTCATATTTTAGTTTGGCTTCGTACACTTGAGATACTATGGAAAATACAATAAATGAAGAACGATTATTAAATATATTGTCAACTTTGTGTGAGGATTTACATGTGCTGGAACTAAAAATAAGCGGTCACGAAAATTTTGAAATTCGACTGCAATGCAAGATTTTAGGAGATGGTGATTTTGATATAAAATGTAATAACTGGGTACAACAATTTTCCCATTTAACCAATACAAATTGGATATTTTTACGGCGATTTCCAAATGCTTGCCGATATGAATTTCGAAAGCTGTATGCTTGCCAACATTCTAAAGTCAATAAAGTGGCAGTGAGGAAGAGACAGGATTGTAGAATAAGAAACAAAAATTGTGGAGCCGTAATAGAGTTCAAATTTAAAAAAATTAATAGGAATACTATTAACGATGCCCTATTGAAAAATGGGATTAACGCAATAGTCAAAATCAATTTCGACCATTCTCACAAAGTGAATGTAACAGAAGCTCTTGGATATTTACGCGTAGGTACAAAAACACAAGAAATCTTTGAAGCTTATTTTACATCTGGAATGTCTCCGTCTGCTGCGAGAATATACCATGAAATGAAGATAATTGAATCTGAAGACACCGAACTTTCAAACGGAAAAACTGTCTACCTTCTCGCTAATGCCCAAGAAAATCCCACAGAGAGACAAATCAAATATTTATATGATAAATGGCGGCTGTCTCAATACGGCAGTCGTGAAGAAAATAGCATGATAGAAATTCTTAAGAATAAGATGCCAGTTCTGAAGGAATGTGGAGTTGACCTAGTAATAAAAGAAAATCCCTTCATTGCAGTTATCATTACACCGATTATGCGCCGTGCGTTTATTCAAAATATGGCAGACGAAATGGTTTATGTAGACTCTAGTGGATCTTGTGACCAAACTAGTACTTGTGTTACCTTTCCCTTCACTTCAAATAAAACAGGTGCTATCCCTGTGGCATGTGTTCTTCATACAGCACAAACTGAAGCAAATTATACGTTAGCGTTTGCCGCCGTCATAGAAGCCATCGAAGTTCACAATAAAAAATTTTCTGCGAGGGTATTTATGACAGATGATAGTGAAGCTGAACGGAATGCACTAGCAACAGTATTTCCCAATTCTGTATTATTATTGTGTACATTTCATCTTTGTCAGGCACTATGGAGATATCTTTGGGAAACTGACCATAACGTCAAAAAAGAAGATAGAAAAAAAGTTATGGAGTTATTTCGCGATGTTCTGTACGCACCCACTGAAATTGATTCGGAAGAGCATATGAAAAATTTAAAGAAGGATGGTGTGATACTAGGAAACCAATTATTGCTCAAACATATGGAGAACTTATGGACTCGAAGAGAAGAGTGGTGCATTTCCTATAGAAAAAATGTTATCACTAGAGGAAATAACACCAACAACTATACAGAAGCGTCTATCAGAATTTTCAAAGATATTGTACTACAAAGGTGCAAAGTTTTTAATTCTTGCGCTTTAATCAATTTTATTGCCAATGTGTTTGAAAATTATTATAAACGAAAATTGTTGGAATTTGCAAATTCAAGACGGTCTAAACCACAAATTGATTATGAAAACATGTGTCGCAGGGCTAAGGAGATAAATGTTATCTACAAAATGGATGATACAGTGTTTCATGTTGCTTCAGAAAAAGACTCTAAGCTATTTTACACCATCAATGCAGATATTGCATTTTGTGACTGTCCTTCGGGTGCAAGTGGAAAATTCTGCAAACATTTATGTGCAATCGAGCAAAAGTTTGGTGTGCTTTTTAAGACGTCGCCGATTTTAAATACCGCCGATAGAGTACAACTGCCAAAATTAACTGTTGGCCACTCAGCGCCCGACGAATTTTACCAAAATATGGACGAGGAAATTGTGAATGTTGAATGTCCGTCTAGTACTACTGCTACTGTTTCACATGTTCAAACAATTTCACAAAACGTTGAATCATCCATTGTTAATCTTGAAGAAAACGGCGATGGCTGTAGTCGCTTTAACGAAGAAGTTGTCAAGTTTCGTTCCGCATTCGATCGATTAGCAAGTACACTCGAAGAGAACCAAAGTCCGCAAACTACATTATCTCTTATAAAGTTTAATGCAGTATTACAGAATTTGAAAACGCCTTGCCAAATTATTAATTTTATGGAAACAAAAAATCAAATCCGCGGAAGAGCATCGAAAAAAATAAAAGTACAACCAACTTCAATTTCTCGACGTAAAAAGCGTGGTTTACCTCAATCTGGCAGGATTCAAGCGGGAAGGCCTTCAAATAAGGAAAGGGTAAAGCGGCCACATAGCCTTTCTAAAAACATTTGGGAAAATCGTCCAAATGCCAAATTGCATTAGAGTTTTGTTTTATTTTTCACTTATTTTTGCAACTATAACAATATTTGCTCTTACCTATACCCACTTAAATACTAATAGTAGTAACATTATACATATATCTTAACAACTTGTAGTACTTAATAGTATTTAGTAATACACAATATAAAAATAGTAATAAATATAATTCCTAAACATCTCCATCTTTCATACTAATTCGCTTTGCAGTGGTCGGTAGTTTATTATTTTGTCCAATTGCTAGGTGGTGACTCGCGGCGCCGTACCTAAGCAATGCTGGACACCATTATAACATCAAACAAAAGCCAGTGCATCCTGGCGTCGCTCTAGAAAAGGTTGCTCTGTATTGCTCTGGGGTTTGTCGCATAAGATTGCGGCTTCACTGCAGCCAAACCCCAGAGCGCTCCAGAACATGGCACGCTCTGTACTGTACGGGAGAATGCCAATACGCTACCGGGTGACCCAGAAAGTACCTACCCCCCCACTTTTTTCTACAGTTTTAAAAATAAAATTCTGAAATTTGGAAAATCAAATATAGGTCTGATAGCTCTGATGTCTTACCACCTCACATGATGCAGATGCAGCTTCGTGATTGGCTGTCCAAGGCGCACTGCGTCGGGAACATTCGCGGTAAACGATGAATCGGGAAGTTATGGTATAAATGTATGTATCATACCATTATTATACGTATAAAACAGACATTTAAAAAACGTTCATTATAAACTGGTTCAAAACAATAAATATGATTTTAACAAGATTTCTTCATTTAACTCACATTTGTAAAACTGTTGACATGTATTGAAATTAACTAGAAGAATTTTGCATAATTTAAATAAAAATATATATATTTCACTGGTTTATTATATACGTGATAAAAACGTTTATATTATAGACGTTTACAGAAAACGTATAATAAATATACGATTACGAAAATTAAACCATCATTCGTATAATTTTCGTAAAATAAACGTTTTCTAAACGACTGGGTGTTCACTGGGCTGTATACTAAATACCAGTTTTATGGACTCTTACTTACTTGATTTACCTATTTACTCTCATTTACCCCAATTTACCCCCCCCCCCCCCCACCCTCAACTCTTCAACGGAATAATTAAAATACATACGTGTACCAAATATCTTAAATGGTTCCAAAGTAATCGTGCTCACAAAAAAAATTACAGACCGACAAACAGACCGACCAAATTTTTTTTTTGCTCAAACTTAAAATCTCGACGTTTCATGACCTTTAAATCCTATTTGAACAATAAAAATTTGCAAAATTTTGTTTGCGTTGCTAAACTTCCACTGATGTGGAAATAAATACACTGAAAAAAGTGACGTAAAATTACAGCCTCATTACATTAGAATTCATGGAATTGTACTGTTAGAATAATGTAATAAGAAATCGCTACAGACAAATACATGTAAAAAAACCGCTGCCCAAGGAATCACTACCTACTTCCACATCCAGATTTTCTAACCAAGTCACTCACAACGAAAAAATGTTGTATGTGGAAATAATTGTTTATGGAACTTTAATAACATAACATTTGAAATCCTCTACCCCAAAAACCCATAAAACGATACCCCACATCGGTAGTAGGGTGGGGGTGGTAGTGGGGGGTGACTGAAGTAAAAAAATATTTTGAGGTTTCTGGTTCTTGTACACACACTAAATCACGATTTTTTTCATCCCCTTTAATAATGGGAGTGGCAATGGGGGTGGCTAATGCCAAAATTTTTTTTGAGACCTTAGCTTCTCTTGTATATACTAAATACCAATTTTATGGACTCTTACCTGCTTGATTTACCTATTTACCCAAATTTACTCCAATTTTCCTCCCAACCCTTCGACGGAACAAGATGAAAATATAATCTAGTTGTAGATCTCGTTAAAGTACATATGTGTACCAAATGTCAAGTCAATATATCAAACGGTTCCAGAGTAAACGTGCGCACAAAAAGTTACAGACAGACAGACCGACAAACAGACAGAAAACTTTTTTTCACTCAAACTTAAAATCTCGACGTTTCATGACATTCTAAGCCTATATGAACAATGAAAATTTTTTTAAATTTTTTTGTTCCACTAGATGTGGAAGTAATACATGCCACATGGAAATACTTAACTTTCGAATTTATTCCTGTCCTAATGTGGTTTTACCGATCTTGTTAAATCACAATGTAATTATCCACACTGAGTGCAAATTCACTAGCCCTCGTGTAAATTTATAGACAACAGTGGTGTATTACTTCCACATCCAGTGGAAGTATAGTAACGACAAAAAATTTTTTTATAATTTTTATTGTTCAAATAGGCTTAAAATGTCATGAAATGTCGAGATTTTAAGTTTGAGCGAAAAAAATTTTCTGTCTGAGAGGTCTGTCTGTCGGTCTGTCTGTAACTTTTTTTGTGCGAACGTTTACTCTGGAACCGTTTAAGATACTGACTTGAAATTTGGTACACATATGTAGGTACTTTAACGAGATCTGGAACTAGATTATATTTTCATTTTGTTCCGTCGAAGGGTTGGGGGGGTAAATTGGGGTAAATTTGGTGTAAATGGGTAAATCAAGCAGATAAGAGTCCATCAAATTGGTATTTAGTATATAAAGGGTGTTTTTTTTAGAGGAATAGAACTTTAAAATGAAATAAAACACATAAAAATCTTGCTAACGCCCATGGCATTGAATTTATTGGAAAGATAATTTTATGCCATTAGTGCTTAAATATGATTTCGGGCATGTGGGTGCCGCGGCAGGCTCGAATGTAGCACAATCTGGAAGTCCAATTTTCGATCACTTTTTCGAGCAGCTGGGGCCGTATGTCGGCAATAACTCGTCTAATGTTGGCTTCCAAATGGTCTAATGTCTCTGGTTTATCGGCGTAGACTAGCGACTTCACATAACCCCACAGAAAATAATCCAAGGTGTGGAGGCCAATTCACAGGTCCACGACGCAAAATTTTTTGGTGAAAATGAGGATCAAGAACAATCTTGTTTTTGGCCTATTCACCGAACGTCCGACGAAATGATGGTCACGCGGCTTTACTTCGTGCACGAGCTGAATCTTGTAAGCTCGTAACCCAGATCTTTCCTCAAAATCTTCCATAAGGTGGATGGACACAGCTCCAATTGCTGTGCACGACGGCGAATCGACTCATTCGGATCTTCCTCAACACTACGCTCCACAGCAGCAACAACTTCTTGGGTGCGCATTGTACGACGTCTCTGCGGATGTACATTATCAATCAGAGGATGCGTGGTGCGAAAACGATTCATGGTTGTTCGAATGAGTTGCTCGGATGGACGATTATGTCGACCGTAAAATGGACGTAGCGCACGGTAAGTTTCGCGAACTGGACCGTGATTTTCGAACTAAATTTGCACAATTTGCAAGCGTTGTTCTGCCGTAAGTCTATTCATGGTGAAATGGCAAAACATACTGAGCACGAATCAGCTGTCCGTTGTTGAATTAACTGTCTCTAGAAACAGTGTCGCCAATTCAAAAATCAAACTTCTAAAAAAAACACCCTTTACAAGAGAAGCTAAGGTCTCAAAAAAATTTTTGGCATTAGCCACCCCCATTACCACCCCCACCTCATTATTAAAGGGGATGAAAAAAAATTGTGATTTAGTGTATGTACAAGAACCAAAAACCTCAAAATATTTTTTTACTTCATCCACCCCCACTACCACCCCCTATCATCACCCCCACCCCACTACCGATGTGGGGTATCGTTTTATGGGTTTTTGGGGTAGAGGATTTCAAATATTATATTGTTAAAGTTCCATAAACAATTATTTCCACATACAAAGTTTTTTCGATGTGAGTGACTTGGATAGAGAATCTGGATGTGGAAGTAGTGATTCCTTGGGCAGCGGTTTTTTACATCCAGTCTGTGAAATCCTAGTCACCATCACTGGTCACAGATCTACATGAAGAAGCACGTAAAATTACACAAGTACTTTTTTCATTGTACATTTCAATACGTTATTTGCTCATCTTTACATCGACATCAATTTTTACTTCCACATCCAGTGGAAGTATAGTAACGGCAAAAAAAATTTTAAAAACTTTTATTGTTCAAATAGGCTTAGAATGTCATGAAACGTCGAGATTTTAAGTTTGAGCGAAAAAAATTTTCTGTCTGTCTGTCTGTCTGTCGGTCTGTCGGTCTGTCTGTCGGACTGTAACATATTTTTTTTTGTGCGCACGTTTACTCTGAAACCATTTGAGATATTGACTTGAAATTTGATACACATATGTACTTTAACGAGATCTAGAATTAGATTATATTTTCATCTTGTTCCGTCGAAAGGTTGGGGGTAAATTGGGGTAAATTTGGGGTAAATAGGTAAATGAAGCAGGTAATAAAATTGGTATTTAGTATATACAAGAGAAGCTAAGGTCTCAAAAAAATGTTGGCATTACTACCCCCATCCCATTATTAAAGGGGATGAAAAACAATTGTGATTTAGTGTGTGTACAAGAACCAGAAACCTTATCTCAACTTCATCCACCCCCACTACCAACCACCCTCTAGCACCTAGAGGATTTCAAATATTATATTATTAAAGTTCCATAAACAATTATTTCCACATACAAATTTTTTTCGTTGTGGGTGACTTGGATAGAAAATCTACATTAGGTAACAAGGTTCAATTAACTGGACGATGTTTTTTTCATATTTTTTTGCGACATTTTTTTTTTTTCACCGATCTTAGTGGTCTCATTATTTAGCTTCTGCACACTAAAATATGCGTCCTTTTGATTTTTTAAGCTTTAATATAACATTAGACTCATTATCAAAGAAACCCAAATTACTATGTATCAAATTTTATGTAAATCTACAAAAATATTGCAATAATCGCAGCCGTATTGGGTTCGCCATTTTGAATTTCTAACTTTTGACATCAAACTTGTTATCAGCTATACCTAAAATACCTGTACCTGACTACCAATTTTAATACAATTCCAATGGAATTTGAATTTTTGTTACAAAATTAAATTTAATGAAATTAAATGTAGAATACCAATCTTGTAGATAATTGAATTCTCTACAACTTTCATCTTAACTTTATTGCTGTCCGATTTTTTTGGCGCGAGGTATTCGCGAAAAAACATATTTTTGAAACTTTGACCTTGAATATTTCAAAAAGAAGGTTGGAAAAAATAAAAGAGACAACTTGTAAATAATTAAATTATCTACAACCTTCATATTGACCTCATGGGCATCCGATGCATGGGACGCGAGATATTTGCAAAAAATTTTGACCTACAATATTGGGATTTTTGTGATTTTTGTGGATTTGGATTTGGACCCATCAAAGAACGTCTATGCAAAAATTCAGATTTTTACTAATTTTGTCCAGGTTTCCTTCTTTTTTGGCTAATTTCCCTACATTAACAGACATAATATTATATTGCAAACACCTACTAAAACATTCAGAAAAGCGACAAAATGGTGAAATATACATCATTGCCAGATACAATGTATTTTTGGTAATAAATTTAACCTAAAAACGGTAATGGTTCTTACAAAAATATGTAATACAGGTATCTAGCAAATAAAAACACAATTTTGAATCCCGTTTAATATGTGTGGCGCATTTATTATGTATATTTCCATAATAATTAAATATAAAAACCCAATAAGCCGCCGGCAACATAAAACATTATTTCCCAATAAAATAAACCATTTTTATATAATATTAAATCATACATAACAAACAAAGTTGAGGATTAATGGTACAAAACTACCATGTACCATGTGCATCACAAAACAACGTGAATTTTACTTCATTTTAAAATGTTAATACGTAACCTAGTTTTATCGGAAATCTAATACATTTGTGAAACGTAGTGACATTTACCTAAAAACATAGTTGGTTCTTTTATAATTCCAGTGTTGAAGCCATTCAATTCTGACCGAGTGTCAACATTAGATTCCAGTGTTCGGCTGTACTTTTATGTTTCTTACTAATGCGGTTTTATTATATCCCTTAATTAGGCGACGCCGCCGACATTGTGAAACATTGCTTTGACAAATCTAGCCGTATGTATGTATCTACAAACCTAGCATCAAATTATACAGAGTCGACGGTATACAAAAATGTCTCATGCTTTTCAGGCTGCAGTATACTTGTAGATTCGAGATTTTCCAGAAGTTTAACTTCAGAACATTTAGAACAAATAATATTAATAACATACTTTTATATTCGCTATAGGTAGTGAAAAATACATGTATGTGTATGTGTGTGTGTGTGTGTGTGTTGGTTCAATGTTACATCCCTCAATACCTCCTCTTCGAGTAAGTGTTTATAATAAACTGACCATATTAATTTTGGATATTACGGAATTCCATAAAAAAATTACAAGTTATGATATATTGTGTCATACTTGCATAAAAATATTTTCTCGCTGAGCCAACCCTGATTATGACGTCACAGATATAAAATTCCCGAGGTCTGCTTATGAGTAGCTTTTATATTATTACTACAACTTATGCCACACATCCCTGTCAAAAAAATCCTTATAAAAACTTATAAAAAAAATGTATATGTATAAATGTAGTGTGTTTTTATAATTTTTGATATGTGTATTTGAAATGTGTTTTAATTGTAAATTCTCATATGGTATCTACCAGTATTGATGAGTTTTTATAGTATATGTAATTAAAATTTTTCATAGATTTTTATAGTGTTTTGAGTGTAAATTCCCATATGATATCTATTAGTATTGATGAGTTTTTATAGTACATGTAATTAAAAGTTTCTATAGGTTTTATAGGTTTGTATAATGTTCTGAATGTAAATTTCCCATAGAAATTCTATTAGTA
The DNA here is from genome assembly GCA_936432065.2 of Rutpela maculata. Taxonomy (NCBI): domain Eukaryota; kingdom Metazoa; phylum Arthropoda; class Insecta; order Coleoptera; family Cerambycidae; genus Rutpela; species Rutpela maculata. The sequence goes on along the minus strand of OW386287.2, from coordinate 88,506,351 downwards.
TTGATAGGTTTTTTTTACAGATTTTGGTTGTGTATTTGAAATATATTTTTAATGCCAAATTCCATAAACTTACATAGGTAAGTAAATATTATTTACTTACTATTAATATTTCAAATATCAATAGTAATATAGTGGTAAACACTAAATACTGCAAAAGTCCTTGTTTCCTCTAGCGTTCTAACCCTAATCTAAACGCAGTTAATAAGTTAGCAGCTTTACTTTCAATTTAACAAGCCCACGCTAGTTTCTTAGGTCACATTAGATTAGATATGAATTAGCGACATGTATAACAGCTCCCTCTACTGGAGGCTGGAGTATGTAATATTAAACTTTCATAAGTTTTAATTATGTGTGTGTGTGTGTGTGTGTGTGTGTGTGTGTGTGTGTGTGTGTGTGTGTGTGTGTTTAAATGTACATTCCTCGTATGAAACCTATTAGTATACGTAAGTTTTTATAGTATTTAAAATTCATAGTTTTTTTATAAGTTCTAAATGTGGTCTGATGTGCGGCTATTTGAAATGTGTTTTTAATGTAAATTCCTTGCCTGAGGTCTATCAGCATTTGCATATATTAATAGGAAATGCGAAGTTTTTATAATATTTGCTGCGTACAATGGGTTTTTAATGTATATTACCTATATGGAGTCTATCAGTAGTTATATGTATTAGTATATTTAAGTTTTTATAGTATTTGAAATAAAAAGTTTTTTATAAGTTCTGAATGTGGTTTGATGTGGCTATTTGAGATGTGTTTTTAATGTAAATTCCTTGCCTGAGGTCTATCAGCATTTGCATATATTAATATGAAATACGAAATTTTTATAAGATTGCTGTGTACAATGGGTTTTTTAATGTAAATTTCCTTTATGGAGTCTATCAGTAGTTATACGTTTTCACGGTAATTGAAATATGAAGTGTTATAGATATTTTATATGTATTTGAAAAGTATTTTTAACAAAAATTCTCCATACGAGGTCTATCAGTATTAGTAAGTTCTTATATGGTGTTTGAAATACGAAGATTTTATAGGTTCAGATGTGTCTAAGTTTTTGAAGTATTTATTGAAATGTGTTTTGAATGTAAATTCCTTGCCTGAAGTCTATCAACACTTGCACGTTTTAATAATAAACACGAAGTTTTTATAAAATTCTATGAGGATATGCAATGGAGTTTTAAAGTAAATTCCCTGAATGAAGTCTATCAGTATATTTATAAGTATTTATGGTAACTAAATTGCGAAGTTTTATAGGTTTTTATATGAATTTGAAAGATATTAATGTAAATTCTCAGTACGAGGCCTATTAGTATTTATAAGTTTTTATGGGGTTTGAAACACGAAAATTTTATAGATTCTATGAGTTTTTAATGTATATTCTTAGCTTGAGGTCTATTGTAAAACTTTTATGCTTTTATGGGAATAAGAGGGTTTTCTAAAATACAATGTGTATATACTTACAATGGATTTTAATCTTACAATGGATTTTAATGTAAATTATATGAAATCTATTGTATTAGTAAGTTTAGTTTAGTAAGTATTGTAACTTTTTTAGGTTGACTACTATTGAAATCCGATGAAAACTTTTCAAATTAATAGTTGTAAATAATACTTTTCAATGGGTGCACTGAGAAATCCTTATTAAATTCTTATATAAAACTAAACTAATAATAACCCTTCAAATCTTATAAAAACTATATACTAATTATTTCTTATTAAATGTTATAAAATTCATTCCTGGTTTCCTGATGAAACATTATTAGTTTTACCACTATTGGAACCCCACGAACACTTATCATTCACTCATCAAAGATTGCATAGTAATGCGTATGTAAACCCTTTTGGTCAAACCGAGTCCGATTTACACAACTTTTTAGCCAAAGAAATGATGTACTAATAAACAAACAAATGACATTCTTAAATGTGACATGACTGGAAGCAACCGTTCGAAACTTTATTAATGAAAGCACGAGAAAAGTAAAATTTAAGACTTTCAAATTACAAATACACAAATGCATCAAAGAAAGGATTCGTTGGTGATCAGGTAGTCAAGGTAAAGGAAGAAAAAAACCTGTTTCAGAGGTCTATCATTGCAGCAAGAAATCGTTCAGAACTTGATATATTGATGTATTGGTAAGTATGACAAGTAGCCTTACGACAAAGCTAAAGTGCTTCATCAGTTAGAACTCTTAGGCGTACTGACTACAAATGAAACAAGCAACAATATTGACATGTGTGTGTGTGTGTGTGTGTGTGTGTGTGTGTGTGTGTGTGTATTTAAGTAAAACACTCCAACAATAGTCCAACGTTGAATGTGTTGATCATTGATGACATGACCATGTGCACATCATATCGAAAACAGCACTATTTTTTATTTTTATACTTGCAATGGCTTTGTTGTATTGACCCGAAAACTTATTTGCGTGGCAGGTAAGGTTGATGTTCGATTGATACATTCAACATTCTATGAAGGAGAACGTGCGAAATAAACGAACCTGTAGGAAAGATACCTAGCCATATTTTGGACGATACTGTTATTCAAAATATTTCTTTGAAAGATTTTCTTTCCAACATTAATATCAAGGTGGATTTCACTCTACATCTAGCTAACAAAGTATTGCAGGAAGTTCTGGAAAGTAACCACCTCAAAAAAATTCATGGTAATGGCAGGTGCAAACTATAAGAGGAAACATTGCCATTTTTTCTTTGTTTGGGCGTACAGTCACGAGAAGCCGACACAATCATGGTGCTTGTAGCAAGTGCAGTTGACATGGTATGTTGAGGTTCTCATTTAAACCCAAGATACAGACGTACCAGACTACTATTACTAACGACACAGGTTCACAAAAGACTGCCTTCAATCATTGCGCTACTTACAGATATAGAAAATGCCATGTGGAGTATACTGATTGGTCAAATCTGTCTTAACCTTGGCCAAAAACGATCTGACGAAATACTTGCTTGGCATGCATTCACCGGATGCGATGTTACGGGAAGATCTATGTGTCAAGGTGGTTCTGGAGTGCAGTGACTAAATACTTAAAGCATTGATTTATAAGTCAACGGTTCACTCACGCGTAAGCGTACTTTGTTGATTCTTGTACGCTAATCGGCAAGCTGAAGCTGAACAACTGCCACCTACATTGGAGTCTTTATTATCCATGATTCAAAGAGCTTCCTTCGCTCAGTGAATATGGTTGTTTTGTTGAATCAGAAGGAACACTCGTCCTGGCAATGTATACCAATTCGCTTGCACCATGATACTGTGCATCTGCAAGTGTAACTGCAAGAAAGGTTGTAAAACTAGAACTTTGACCGCATACGAAGATATGGTGTGTGTAGAATTGTGTGTATGTTCCGATATCAAGCGCAGTTACGTACGCAGTTACGCCAGTACCGCGTCATTATGAGCGATACCGATGATTAGCTAGTAATGATTGATCTTGTGTAAATACATTTTTCAATAACGCATTAAAGATTTATTTCTTATGTAGCATAATCTTTTTGGTCTGTTCTAGGACGAACCTTATGCTTCTATTGTACAGTGGCTTACCCAGCTTTTGAGGGTGGGGGGGGGGGGGGCAGTCCAGTGTGGTGCAAATACTTTGGGAAGTTTTTTCCAGGTCTAATAATTGATAAGCGGGGGGCGCAAGATAAAACAAAAGTTTGGTGAGCGGGGGCACAAAATGAAATTTCTTTAGTGAGCGGAGGGCAAAAATGTTATGAGTATTAATAAAATGCTCTGATTTTCCAAAGCAGGTGCACAGTGCCCCCTGTCCCATCTAGTTTCGCTACTACTATTGTACTATAATTGTTTTAGAGGCTGTGGTAGACACCATCTTGAATTTCGCATATAGGTGACTATGTTCATCAAAAATGTGATAAGTTGTTCGTTAATCCTCTAATATTGATAGTCTAGGTGTCCGCGTACATAAATGCAATTTATACATACCCTCGTATAACTTCTTGTACGGCATAATTGCGCCTAGTATATCACCTTTTTCCTCTGCGAAAATTTTCGTAAACGCGGCGTTCCTCCTCGGCATGAAAAAGACGATTTCCACGCGTCGGACCGGAAAATCGGCAAATATATTTTGTCCTACAATTCGAAAATTGGATTCTACATATTTTTGTTAAGCAATCTTGAAGAAATCAGCTGGTTATCAATAAACGTTTTAAAGTTATGTTATGTTATGTTTAGGGTGGTAGACACCCTTAACGTTCCAAAATTTTTGTCGGACAGTTTGTAGAAATATATAGAATATATATGTAGAATCCATTTCTCAAATTGTCCGACAAAATATATTTGCCGATTTTTCAGTCCGACGCGTGAAAATCGTCTTTTTCATGCCGAGGAGGAACGCCGCGTTTACGAAAATTCTCGCAGAGGAAAAAAGTGATAGACTAGGCGCAATTATGCCGTACAAGAAGTTATACGAGGATATGTATAAATTGCATTTTTGTACGCAGGCACCTAGACTATGACTTTTCATTTTAGCACTTTTCCCGAGTGAATTATATAGATCAGCCAGCACTGCTATAACTGTACAAAATTGTTGTTGCTTATAGTTTAATTATCAAGTGTTAACTGTAAGAGAAAAATTCTGATGACTTAAATGGAAGTATAAATTTATAGCCCAGTAGTTTTTTCGGGATAAATCTCAGTTGTTTTCATAACATTATCTGACATTTATATCGAGATATTACAGAAAATAAGGATTTAATATCAGTTGTAAAATTACACAGGTTATGAGGCTAATGTATTTTTTTTTATATTATTCAATGCAGCTGTGTTTATCTATTTTACTCTATAACTACATCTTTTGAGACAAAGAAAATTCGTTGTTGATTATTGAATTCGTAGATTTATGGTTAGTCCCATATCACCTTCGTGATTAAATCAAATGTTTACATATAATAATGAACATTTTATAAAAATTTAAAATTTACTTTACTTTCCACAAATATTTTATTTTGAATTTTGTATCATCTTTAGCTTGCAACTCTTCTGACCTAGATTAGGTGTATAAGATCTATAGAAAGAGGTTACTTAATAAGTGATGTCACAAATATGTAATTCTTGTGAAATGCGTTATTTACACACAAACACACAGCTGATTATTTGATATCGTAATGTACAACTGCGTTTTTAATTATTACATTACAGATAGTTATGTGTATTTATTAAAATTTTAGTGACGTTTTCTAGTAATTAAAGTAATATTATTTGATTTGCTTTCTATATTAATTTAGTGCATTACATTCAACTAGGAATCTTTACATAATATTATTTTCTATCTATTTTGTAAAAATGACACCTCAAGGAAAATTAATTTGATACAATATCTCCTACGACATAGCGATGGAGAAGAGCAAATACTTTTTTATTTATTAGTTTACGAAAAAAGTTAGTTCATAAGTAATACTTTTTCTAAAAGTTTTTGATATATCATATTCATATATGATATATCAATTATTATTTAGTCGCATATACAGGGTGTGAAGAAAATAGAAACGCATCAAATTGATCAAGAACAAAGTGCTCTTATTTCAACTTTTACGGCAAAATCTGCAAAATATTTAAGAAAGTGGTAGTTTATAATTGTCAATAATGGTCGCAGATTCGAATACTGAGTAGAAAATTTAAAACGGCACCCACGAATCGCCACCATTAGTTATTATTTTCTAGCCTCATACTGATGCATATAAATATTGATCCCGGATCACAGCGATAAATTCCAGAGGCGGCTTTTGTGTAGATAGAATATTACATTGTAAACATCTAATGAATATTTTCCGCACAATATAATAACGACAAAATCATGTAATATTAGTAATAGTTCACCGCCTTGTATTATCTTCTCCGTCTTGCCTTGTACAAATATATATATAGAGTGTTATTTGTAATGGAGCCGCCAAAGCTTAAAGTCTGGTGATTTTAAAGGCAGTTGCGGTGAGCAGGCCCCCCGCATCAAATCATGGGCCCCGGTACCAAATTCACTGGCGGACCCCCGCGCCTAATAACACAGGTCTGTGAATAATGAATGTTGTTGGGCAGCTGAGGGTCACTTCAGAAGTAATTTTTCGCTCCGAATCCGAATCTGGCTTCAGAATTGGCCCATCGCGTAAGAATTTTGAAATATTTGTGGTTAAGTACCTACTTAAAAAATGGCTTTTTTCAAACTTTTGAGGTAATGTATAGAATTTAAAAAAATTTTCAGCTTATTTCTAATAAATACGCCATTTAGTACCCATCCTTCCTCTTTAAAATAAGCTTTCGAATGGTCATCTACGATGTTTCCTTGTAAAGTAATAGCCATTTTAAGGTGACTTGATTGAAACCATGATCCCCTATAACCCAACAATCTTAACTAAGTCATTCGCGAGAGAGATTTTTTCTTTTTTTTTTTATTTTAAATCTTAATTCGTTCGGAGTCGTTTGGTTAAGATTGTTGAGTTGTAGGGGATCATGGTTTGAAATTCATGTCACCTTAAAATGGCTATAACTTTGCGAGGAAACATCGTAGATGACCATTCGACAGTTTGTTTTAAAGAGAAAGAATGATACTAAATGATGCATTTATTAGAAATAAGCTGAAAATTTTTTTAAATCCTATACATTACCTCATAAATAGACAAAAATGCCATTTTTAAGTACTTAACCTCAAATATTTCAAAATCCTGACGTGGTGGGCCAATTCTGAGGTCAGATTCGGACTCCTCGCGAAAAATTACTTTGGAAATGACCCTCATTTGACCAACAACAAAATCTCGCAGACCTGTGTAATTGATGAGTGGGGGGAGAAATTTGAAAAAAAAATGATTTGTCAACACCTCTGGCAGGCCCCCGCGCTTAATAATTGATGAGCGAGGGGGGACAAATGTGAAAAAATATTTTTTGTCAACATCTCTGATGGGCCCCTAAAGTCAGTACCCAATAGTCCCTCCCCATACGGGGGGCCTGGCGTAATTTTTAAAAACATAATTTGTTTTTAAATTGTTATTAAAGAAAGCTAACAATATAATTCGAATAGATGGCCACAACACATATCATTAAAATTTGATTATGAATAAATTGTCTTGTCGTTGTCTTCTCTAAAATAAAAGATAAGGGCCTTGCAGTTAAGCTCTGCGCCCGTTCGTATCCGTAAAACTCTCTTCTAGTTTAAATAAGATAACCAGTGCCGATTTATGAATTTGTGCGCCCCTAGGCACTAAATTTTTTGGCGCCCCCCTTAATCGCTAATTGAAATGGCGCCGAAGGCGAAAGCTAGTCACAGGCAAATTCGTCGCAGGCGAAAATTTTTTGCAGCACTTTGAATAGTTCGCCAAAAAATGATTTTTTGGGGGTTTTATTGCTCTTTAATTTTAATTTTGTTATCTTAAGACGAACCTGAACTAACCTACATTTGTTTAAAAGTAAGTACAGATGAAAAACTCATTTTTGTTATATTTTATTGAAAAACATACGTATAGGACAAAAAAACAGCAAACAAAAAAGACTTGGAAAAACGGTTCAACAAAAACTATACAACTAAAAAAGCCAACAAATAATAAAAAATAATTAACAATAAACAAATCTAGGTTCTAGAAACATTTCATTAAATAAAACGAAACACACAAAACAAAACAAATTGTCTTTGCAGACTTAAAAAATCTTGTTTCTTGCTTTCTCAGATGCAAACTGATCTATTAGATTAGTTCACAAGTTCAAAGCCGTGTTAATGCTTGATAGAGCTCGTAAAAGTATGGGTGAGGGCTCATTGGATACGGAATGACGTCTAGAAAAATGTGCAAAAATTTCAAACCCGCTCATAAACAATTGCAAAAGTTATAAACAAATGAAGATTGAAAAAATAACGAGTTTCGTTTTTTGCAAATAACTCGAAAACTATTAATATTTAAGAAATTTTGAAGAAAGATTCTTAAAGAAGGAAGAAATTTCTAATAAAAAAGTCCCAACTCCCGAAACTCTAGTTTTAAATATTTTTTATAGAATTTTAAATTTAATTTTTTTTTTGACATGTTTATGTATACGGTTGTTTTTGTTATTTTTTTCTATCTAAAAAGAATAAAAACACATTCGGCGATTGTTAATAACAAATTGTTTATTAAATAAACAAATAAATTATCAACCAATTTTTTTTTCTTTTTTCCACGTTGTAAAGAATTGCAAATAATGAATTTTAAGAATAAAATTTGTTCTTAATAATTTGTTTGAATAATGAAAAAAGGAAAAAAATGATTTTAAACAATTAAAAAATTTTTTAAGAAAAAAAATGTTTTTTTAATCATAATATTTTATAACAAATATAATGCAATTTTTTTTTTTTCAAAAATACGTAATTTATCTATTTGTTTATAAAATTTATTTAAACAAATAGCAATAAAAATTTAAAGTTTATGTAATCCTATAGTATTTTTAAATATAAAAACAGTCATAATAATAATTAAAATTAATAAAAAAAAATGTCAACCTCACTTTTTCATTTTTTAGTTTTTTGTTAGGTTAAATAATTAATAACTAATAGACTATAACAATTAAAAACATCACAATGTCATGGTCCCATAAAGTATAGTTGACATAAGGTCTCCACGAAGTGAAATAATTTTAGTGGCTTTTGTTTAACAATTATCCGAAATATAAACGAAAACTCTAAAAAAATAAATTGTTAATTAACAATAGGCTGATTTTATGAAAAATCGGTGAAACAGTTTTTTCCAACGGGATATTGTTCCTTAAGTGTCTAAATAATACCATATTTTTTAAAATTTTTAAATTAATATTTAATAACATAAAAAATATTTTTACTTATTACGGACAGTTTCAGAGAATCGAACGGCTTAGTGTTCGCCGCGCAGACCTCTATTTTCAACATTAAATTAAAAAACCGCTGCCCAAGGAATCACTACTTCCACATCCAGATTCTCTATCCAAGTCACTCACAACGAAAAAACTTTGTATGTGACAATAATTGTTTATGGAACTTTAATAATATAATATTTGAAATCCTCTACCCCAAAAACCCATAAAACGATACCCCACATCGGTAGTGGGGTGGTGGTGGTGATAGGGGGGTGGTAGTGGGGGGTGGATGAAGTAAAAAAATATTTTGAGGTTTCTGGTTCCTGTACATACACTAAATCACAATTTTTTTTCATCCCCTTTAATAAGGAGGTGGGGGTGGTAATGGGGGTGGCTAGTGCCAAAAATTTTTTTGAGACCTTAGCTTCTCTTGTATATACTAAATACCAATTTCATGGACTCTTACCTGCTTGATTTACCCATTTACCCTAAATCTACCCCAATTTACCCCCCAACCCTTCGACGGAACAAGATGAAAATATAATCTAGTTCTAGATCTCGTTAAAGTACATATGTGTACCAAATTTCAAGTCAATATCTTAAACGGTTCCAGAGTAAACGTGCGCACAAAAAAAAGTTACAGACAGACAGACCGACAGACAGACAGACAGACCGACAGACAGACAGAAATTTTTTTTCGCTCAAACTTAAAATCTCGACGTTTCATGACATTTTAAGCCTATTTGGACAATAAAAATTTTTTAAAATTTTTTTGTCGTTACTATACTTCCACTGGACGTGGAAGTAATTATTAATAATAGACATAGAGTTTCGGGAGTTGGGACTTTTTTATTGGAAATTTCTTCCTCTTTAAGAAGCTTTCTTTAAAACTTCTTAAATATTAATAGTTTTCGAGTTATTTGCAAAAAACGAAACTCGTTATTTTTTCAATCTTCATTTGTTTATAACTACTGCAATTGTTTATGTGCGGGTTTGAAACTTTTGCACATTTTTCTAGACGTCATTCCGAATCCAGTGAGCCCTGACTCATATTTTTACGAGCTTTATCAAGCATTAACACGGCTTTGAACTTGTGAACTAGTCTATATTATGCTGTTGGAGTCTATTGTATCTAACAGGTCACTATTTAAGTGTAGGAGGGCTAATTCACTTAGTCTTTCGTTTTCTAACGAATTTCTTAAATAATTTTTTACATATTGTAATATGTTGCAACCCCTTAAAATTTAAGGTTATGTTGGTTACTAAAAAGTAGGCAGACTTCAACAGATCGAATGTCTGAATGTAGTGTATTTGCACCTACTCGAGAAACCTACCAGAAGTAGTTCTGGTGACATCTGGAATTATCTAGAGAATAGTGGCGTCATCACAGAAAAATCGAGATCTGTCATTTTTAGGTATAAAAGACCGACCGCATTCTCGGCGAGTAGTTCAGTAGTTCAGAAAGTATAGAAAGTGAGGTTAAGAATACAAAGCGATAAACATTGTGATTTTTAGTCAGTAAAGTGTATTTAAATTAATAATAGTATTGTGAAGTATCCAGTAAATATTTAATAAAGTGTGTTAGTGGACATCTCTTGTTATAATTTTTGGAACCCACGGAATTTGCAAGGGGTAGTTTCCTAAGGGTGGAAACACGTGACAAATTAGTGTCAGAAGCGGAATTTTATGACAAGAGGAGCTCTGAAGTTGTGCTGGAGTGTTCGAGCTAGCACGGAGGACTAATTTACTGGACATTGTTTGAGGGTTATTTTCGAACAGGAAAATAGTATTAAGTGCATTTTTGAGACATTGTAGAACATTTTATTAGGACATTAGTGTGATAATTAATTCCTTTGAACTGAGAAGTGATAGAGACACTGAAAAAGACTCATTTAGTGCGTGAAAATTTCTAGAACTTTTCTATTTGGACATTAGTGGAGATTATTAAATTCTCTGGACTGGATAGTGACAAAAGACTCTGGATAAGACTTTTTCGTGCTGTTTCTAGATTTTTCTGGAAAGTTCCATTGCCGATATTGACGTGACAGTTAAATTTATTTTATTTTAATTTCATCGTATGCCCGTAACAACAAGAAGTATGGCAGGAGAGAAACAAATGCAGGATCTACTTGCAGAGCTTACGAGGATGATGGCGCAGCAACGCCAGGAAGATAAAGAAGAACAGGAGAAAAGACGTCAAGAGGAAGAAAAGCGACGTCAGAAAGAAAAAGAGGATGAAGAGAGAAGACGTCAAGAAGAAAAAAACGAATTGAGAAAAATTATGGAAGACCTGAAGATACGACAGCAAGAGGAGAAAGAAGAGCAAGAAAGACGACGTCAAGAGGAGAAAGAGGAACAAGAAAGACGCCAAGAAGAATTAAGGAAAATTCTGAATGAACAAATGAAAATACAACAAGACACTATCATTTCTGCCAATGAAGTACTAAAATGTGAAGTTAAAGAAGAGATAAACAAGGTAGAAGAAAAAGTAGATAAGGTAGAAGACAAAGTAGGTGTAGTTGAGACCGAAATCAGTCAGATCAAAGGAAAGATGAGTGAGTTCGAAGGAGAAGTGGAGCGACTTAAACGACAGTTGAGAGATAGAGGAAGCCAGCAGATGGTATCATCAGGTCAGCGACTAAAACCTCCTTCCTTTGACGGCCAAAGCTCATGGACAACGTACAAGAGGCAGTTTGAGGGAGCAGCGTGTGCGAACAACTGGGATAATGAGGAAAAGGCCATGGCATTAGTTCTGGCGTTAAGGGGCCAGGCCTCAGAGTTGCTTCAAACTATCCCAGTGGATAAACAAAGGGACTTAAAAGTCTTGGAAGCTGCATTGGACTTAAGATATGGCGACCAACATCTCGCACAATTATACCAGGCTCAGCTGAAATCCCGGATGCAAAAAGCTGGGGAAAGTTTACAAGAATTTGAAGCTGCGATAGAGAGACTGGCACACCTGGCGTATCCAAATGCACCTAAAGAATTCCAGGAACAATTAGCCGTAGGGGCCTTTTTAGATGGTATAAGGGACGAAGAGGTCAGGCGAGTTCTGAGGCTGACGAGACACCAAAGTAGTAGCGAAGCTTTGGTGCATGCACTGGAAGTAGAAGCCGCCTACAGAGATACTCCAAGGTCGAGAGTGCGAGCTGTGACTCTCGAAGAATCGCAACCAGAAATGAACCAGAACCCTATGTTGACGGAGATGCAGAAAATGTTCACCAAATTATGTGATAAATTGGATGGCCTCGGAAAGCAAGAAAAACAACAAAATAGAGGAAAGCCGAGCGGAGGTATTAAATGTTTCAACTGCGGCAAGGTAGGACACATGAAGCGAGACTGTCGACAGCAGAATTCGGAGAGTCGAGTAAATGCTGTGAATGTTGAAGAGAAGCAGGAAAACTATACCAGGGGGGTTGTTCTGGCTAGGGAATGCAGTGACCCCAGAGAAATAAAGATTTCCCAGCTTCGAGTAATTTCGAATAGTCTATTGTTACAAGGCCATGTGAATGGAAGAAAATGTTTGTTTACCATCGACACAGGTACTACGTCATCAATAGTACGGCCAGGATTTATATCGGGCATAAAGATTACCAAGAGGCAAAATGAAGTGATCGTCCGGACAGCTACGGGGGACAGGGCTACGGTTCATGGAGAAGTAGACCTGGGTTTGCAGATTGGACAGTTAAGGTTCGACCACAGGGTCATCGTGGCTGACATCACGGATGACTTCATTTTGGGACTGGACATTATGGAACAGTATGGATTTATTGTTGACGTAGGAAAGCGAGTCTTAAGGATTGGGAACGAACAATTTATTTTGTCAAAAGTGAACGACCAATGCGAGAAAACCAGGCTGTTGACAACGCAGGCAGTCAAGACTCCTGCATTATCCAGAAACCCAGATAAAGAAGATTGCAAGCGCTACCTTCAGGTGGAAAGATTGTCGAACATGGTTGAAGTCAACACTGTCAAGGTCGATCTTCCAGAGAGTTGGTCAAAGAAAACTCTGAGGCAAGAGCAATTGCGCGATGTAGAAATCGGATTCATGTTGAGAGCAAAAGAAGAGGGAACGCGTCCAGCATGGAAGGATGTTTCCAACAAAGAAGTGGGGCTGAAGGCTTTATGGTCACAATGGGATTCACTTACGGTCGTAGATGGGCTTTTGAGGAGAGCATGGGAAAGCCCAGATGGGAAGCAGGTTGCCATGCGTCTAGTGATTCCCAGGTGTCGAATACCAGAAGTACTCCAGGAAGCACATAATGAAACGTCCAGCAGACACTTCGGCATAAACAAGACCCTGAATAAAGTACGAGAACGATTTTATTGGGTCAATAGTCGCCAGGATGTGGAGGCTTGGTGTCACAAGTGTAAAAATTGTGCTGCCCGTGGAGAACCATTTTCGATGAGCAACTACAGAAATGGAAGTCGAGAACAGCCAAAGAATGATCGAGAGCAGATGAACAGAACTAGTAACCACTTGAAGGCTCGTTATGATCAGAATGCCAGTACAGGGGGATTCAAGGTGGGGGATCTGGTTTGGTTGTACAACCCACAGCGGAAGGAATGGAGATCCCCGAAACTTCAACCTCCTTGAGATGGACCGTATACTGTTATTACCCGAATTAATGATGTCGTTTATCGGATTCAACGAAGCAAAAAGTCCAAGATGAAGATCGTGCATTTGGACAGACTGGCGAAGTATGTGAAAGAGGCTGAATTGCCTGACCGGGACGTTCAGGCTTAAGGAGGGGGCAGTGTAATATGTTGCAACCCCTTAAAATTTAAGGTTATGTTGGTTACTAAAAAGTAGGCAGACTTCAACAGATCGAATGTCTGAATGTAGTGTATTTGCACCTACTCGAGAAACCTACCAGAAGTAGTTCTGGTGACATCTGGAATTATCTAGAGAATAGTGGCGTCATCACAGAAAAATCGAGATCTGTCATTTTGAGGTATAAAAGACCAACCTCATTCTCGGCGAGTAGTTCAGTAGTTCAGAAAGTATAGAAAGTGAGGTTAAGAATACAAAGCGATAAACATTGTGATTTTTAGTCAGTAAAGTGTATTTAAATTAATAATAGTATTGTGAAGTATCCAGTAAATATTTAATAAAGTGTGTTAGTGGACATCTCTTGTTATAATTTTTGGAACCCACGGAATTTGCAAGGGGTAGTTTCCTAAGGGTGGAAACACGTGACAATATTTTAATGTTGAAAAAGATCTCTCCCCTGTACAGTTCGTAACTGCCAAACTTATAAATATTCGTAAAGCGACTTCTATGTTAGATCTAATAAATTTTAGCATTCCTCCAATCCAAAATCTAATTAAATCCTTCATTATCATTGTCCATTTGATGTTTGCTGTTCGCTTTTATGATGAATTAAGAATTAACACTAAATAGTAGGTAGGTATTACGGGCGTCTCTGCATTTATGTTTTGGATTTAAAAATTCGTTTTTTTTCCAGAATTATTGTTATTGAGGATCGCCTTCGGCGCCCCTCAGAGCGTCAGCGCCCCTAGGCACGTGCCTAGTGGGTAAACCGGCACTGAAGATGATTCTCGTTCGAGGGTATATACAGGGTGCACATAGAGTCTCGATCCATTTTAGTGGAAACCTAACTAATTCTCGTTTTCTTTCTAGGGGCATCGTTAATATTAGAGGAAAGAATATCTGTTGTTAGGTCATTTTAAGAGTGCTATACAAACATGAAAAAGATTATGCAGCAAGGCAAGCTATGTGTTAGGATTTTTTGGAGGCCACAAACCACGACAAGTTAACGGCTAACATTTTATTCGGTGATGAGGCATGTCTATGGTCACGTAAGCAGACAAGAAACGCCATTATGAGCAGATAAGCAGCCAAATTCAACTTTTGAATAGCAACGCGACGACATGGCACTTTGCACGGTATCTTCAGATGTAACGGCCTATCTGAACGTTGTTCGTCTGCTATGCTTCCTGTTCCTTGGAATTCAGAAGTCGAATATTTGCTCTTATAGAACCAGGATTTATAAACTCAATTCTAATAGCTTTATTTGATGCCCCGTGTCTCGATGACAGCTATTCTCTCTTCTGGTAATAACATTCTTCAACTAGTTGAAAATACCTAGAAAGAAAACGATAATTATTGGAGTAGTCTACAAATGTTTAGTGCGAATAAAAAAGGCTATAAAAACCGGCGATGAAAATATCAAAGTCAGCTATTACTTGCTGACAAGAGTACTACAGAGCTGTACTTCAGGTTTTTGCGTATTAGAATGAACAAGATAATACTAGAGGTAGAAACTTGATGACATTTCTGGTAAATTAAAAAATTTTATTCTTTTTGCGTCAAGATAGGAATATCTTATGCATTGGTGGACGCATAGCCCGTCCTTCGTGACATTGATAGATAAATTCAAAGTACTGTTCTGTTTATCTGTTACCTTGGTATTAACCACGACAATAAACTCCGCGCCATTCCAGTTGGGGGTGATTCGCGTAACTATATCACAAGAGTTAGAAATCTTAATTAAAAGAGGCGTGTTTCCGTTTATTTCTTATCTTAATCATGGCAGAACATACTTTATATAAGAGTAATGATATTTTATTTATTAAGTAATACATTATATTTATTTTTTAATACAGTGTAGGGTGAAGGGGGCAGTAGCCACTGGGAGTTGGGAGTTGTTACAACCCTTCCAAGGGGTGTGAAATTGTCTTGTTTTCTCTTTTAGTTTTAAGTTACCTCTCCTTCCGTTTTCGAATTCCCTGAACTCGCAAAAAATGGTCGATTACGTCTTCAACTCTTCCCGAAAGGGCAAAAACTACCCTTTTTTAGTTTTTACCGTAGTAGCGTTGATCATGCGTATTTTGAAGGAAATTATTTAGTTTTTACTAGGATTTGGTGACAAGGGAATGGTTATGTCAGGGGAGGACGGTAACAATCTTTCTTAATCTGGATATCGGACAATAGGTGAATGAAATCATGAATAATCCATTTTCCAAGGGGTGGAAATTTTCGTTCTTTCGATAAACAATGTAAATAGAATATTTTTGTAATAATTCAATGACATATTTTTTATACGACAGCTAATGAATGTAACCTAGGTCGCTCACAAATAGAATTACATTCTTCAAAATGCACATCACATTCAACACTCTCGTCTTCTCCTTTATCACATTCATCGCCCGTTTCCGTATCAGAAGCGTACATGTTAATTTGAGGGATGAAATCTAAATTCTTTCAACTACAATTATATTCCTTAAAAAAGAAGTCTCTGGGATCAATTTCCGAAAGTTTTGATTTTAGATAATTGGTTCATGCTATCCATTGAAATTAATGACAAACTGGAAGGCACACTGAATGCTTTAGGTATAGGAAATAACTGAAGCAGAAAGAAAACGAGTGTACTTTTCTATAATTGCCTAACAAGATCTGATGGTTCATTTGAGAACCAGGCATGACATTGCAAATACACACCCATGGCGTGTTTTCTAATCATCTGTTCAGTGCGAGGTAGCGTACAAACATGAATATTTTTGCTCTCGTGTGCATGCATAAATTTGTATCGAATAGAGTTAAAATTGTCGAGGGGTGGATTTTTTTTACTATACCATACTAATTTTGATGATAAATTACAAAGTTCAACCGGTGATGCACCAGGATTCAAGAACATCTCGCATCCAATAAGCAAACTAGAATCGTCTTCTAACGCATTTAAACATTTTCTGACATTAGAAAGTTATTGTAGTGTATTGAAGCCGACAATGGTCAAAAGTCAAAGTATAAAGGCAGAGAAATTCTCCGCGTGGACTAGCACGCGCCTCCGCTTCTTGCCTCAATTCTCGGTATATGCTGCGTGGAATCTGCGTGGAGAGATCGTGTCTTCACTCGGTTACCGAGAACCCGCGTGAATTCGAAATTACCTTCCTATTGTATTTTTGTTGTGTTTTTTTTTACGAATGTATGAACTCTTTGGGTTTTTGCCCGTTTGAGGTAGGTGAAAGAGTTGAAAACGTAATTGATTATTTTTTTCAGCGCCCTCGAAAACGGGGAGGTAAGTATTAAAACTAAAAGAGAGAAAAGTCAATTTTCCACCCCATGGAAGGGTTGTCACAGCCCCCAGGGACTGCTACCGCCCTTTACCCTGACTCAGACCTTCCCTTGTCAATAAACCTTCATAAAAACTTTAATTAATTCCTTCCCAAACACGCATAATCATCCCACCATCGAAAAATAGCGAAAATTGATGGTTTTTGGCCGTTTAAAGGTGGTTAAAAACTTCTCCCACTATTTTTTTGGGATTCAGCACCCTCGAAAACGGGGGTTTCGTAGCTGCAGCAAATACTCGTCCAAAAACGGCAAAATTTGGCTTCCCGACCTTCACTAGATGCCCTATGCTCCACTACAGGGTTCGTTAAGTTAACTAACAATAATGATGAATAATACCCGAACCCACAACCAGCAAAATACTTACCTATTTTCAGGCCCGGACTTGAAAATCATTTTGATACCGGGTAACTTGATTTGATCAGCACCAGTTCTAGCCCATTTTTCACAGCGGCATAATACAAAACAAATTTTTATTTTATATTAATTTAATTGCTTAAAAAGACCTTCATTTTTTTGTGGGTCCTCGGCGGGCATTTGCCTGATTGCCAGCCTGTCCGGTCCGAACCTGCCGATTTTTATAAAACAAAAACCAAACTATTCAAATAATGGTCACCTACAATTTTTTCACGGTTAGAAGTGCTAAAAAAATCATATTACAACGTAATATGATTTGATGGCTCAACATTAGGCTATCTTGAATTTTCCAATCTTTCAATTTTCTTGAGGGTTTCAGGTTAGTCCCTTTTTACAACTAATTATTTTTTATTTATTTGCTTCCATCATGATTAGAGAATATTATTTAGGTATTAAGCAAATCACAACTTACACACTTTTATATTTATTATGAGATTACCTACTTTCTGTATATTTTTGCCCTAATCTGGTCACGCTACTCTACTGATGAGAACTAACGAGTTCGAAAAAACTTGTACAACCTTTTTAGAGTTGAAATGGAATGTAAGGTTCAATAATTGTTGTGAATAACTGAATTTCAATAAAGATTTAAAGATTTTCAATATATTTTTTTGCCTTAAAATGCTAGGAATCCTATCATGTAATTCAATACTTCGTCAGTATTAGCTAGAAGAGTAGTTGTTTTGATTGGTTCTCCAATGACTATTGTTTTAAAGTGTTTTACTATGTATATAGTATATTAGCGTGACTAGATTAAGGTACCAATATACAGAAAGTAGATAATTTCATATTAAATAAAAAAAGTGTGAATGACTGAAATTAAATAAATGATTTAAGTACATATTTTCAATAAGATATATTTTTGCTTTTTCCTATCATGTAATTCAATACTCCGTCAGCATTATCTAGAAGAGTTGTTGTTTTGATTGGTTCTCCAATAATGAGTGTTTTAAAGTATTTACCTAGCTAATATATTAGCGTGCCAAGGGCGGATCTGGACCTTGAGCTTGGAGGGGGGGGGGGGGGGGCTGCGCGTGCTGAATATAACAAAAAAAATTTTTTTGATGAACGGAGGGGAGAAATCCGAAAAAAATTTTTTTCGTCCCAAAATTTTTCTGATGAGCGGGTGGGAGAAATCCGAAAAAAAAATTTTTCCGCCCCAATTTTTTTTTTATGAGCGGGGGTGGAACAAATTCTCAGTTGCGCCTCTGCAAATACAATATATATTCAAAAATATAAAATAAAATAATAAATAATCAAAAATTTTAAAACGAAAATTGGTGGTATACAGAATCTTGTCATAAATCTTGTCATAAATCCGCGCTTGTAGCGTGCCCAGATTAGGGCAACAATATACAGAAAGTAGGTAATTTAATCATAAATAAAAAAGTTAAGTTGTGATTTTCTTAACTCCTCTTACATCATATTTCCAATCTGATGTCTGGAATCGCCTGAATCGAATCCGGAACAGTTCATACGGACATTACATTGCCGTTTGTAGTATAACGTATATTTGTCAGTTTTGTCACTGAATTATTTGCCTAATAAATGAAGAAATAGTTCTTTACGTTTACGGTCAGTATTTAATCGAGTGAAACTAATTTGTCTCAAGGTATAAGAAAATATAACCACTAAAAGATATAAAAAACACGTTGCGAACCAGACAGATTAAAAAGTTTCTGAGGTTATAATTCTGGTAACTTGGTAATTGAACAGTTTTATGACTTTTTTAGCTATATAAATATAAATAACTCAGTTTTCAATATCGACTGAAAATAAATACAGATTTATTTTATTTGGAAGCATTTGACTACTAAACATTGATAGATATTTTGTGACCTACGCATTATTTTAGCTGGCCTCCATTTGCTGTATGGACCGTTTGACAGTATCACGCCATATCGCGCAATCATTAATTCTTCTATTTTATCTTCTCCAGCTGATGTGCTCAAAAACATATAGGATAGGGAGAAATTAGTAACATCTGCAAACTCACATCTTGAAACCATCAAACGTCTCGCTACAGAATTCAAATATCTCCATTTCTTTTCGAGAACTGGAGCTCAGAGTTTTGAGTGAAAAACCCTATATTTATAGTTCTGCTAAAAACCGAAATTATTTCAAATGTAATAATATGACATATTGAAATGCATTGTTTTTTAATGAGCGGGGTGCTAATGTTAGTCCCACACGCAGGCGACCAAGCATCTAGGAATGGCCCTGTGGTAAACTATAAAGAAACAAGTTTCTTTACTTCATCTTGTTCAGTTTTGTTTATTTTTTTGAAAAAAAAAAATGTTACTGAGGAATCTCTGGAAGGCTTCATTATAAAAAGGAACTAGATTTATACAAACACATCACGTCCGTCATATTCATATATGCAGTAGGTATGCAAAGGCACGTTGTTGACTTCGCCTTATCAATATGGCTGCAATAAAATTGCAAGAAACCACACCACGATTTGCAATAGGGCTGGCTGGAATAGAAACTTGAAGTTAACCAGAAAACTGTTCAACAAAAACCGAAAATAAAATTAATATAATAATTTTAAATATCATGTATGTCAATCATTTAAATGTCAATTAGTTTCGGGGAGGGGGGGGAGGGTCCGGACCACCTGGATCCCTCCCCTGGCTACGTCACTGAGTATACTTACAGGTGTAAATATGGCCGGGTATCGATTTGGTAACAAATGATTAGGGCAGGAAACTATCAAATTTTTCCAAATCCAATGAATCTACAACCAGCGCCTGAAAATTTATTAAAAATAATATTTTGCAAATGACAAAACAGGTTGAGGCCAATGTTGAAAATAATGTTGATGAAACTCAGATGAAAGTCATAATATAAATACATATATCATATGTACAAAAAGAATAAAATATTTTGTGTTTAATTCATTTTATTTTCATTTTAAAAGAATTTTATTTTTAAAATTTTCAATTTTCACTATTTTTTTTTCAAAATTTTGTCTTAAAATTTTTACTTCCACATCCAGTGGAAGTATAGTAACGACAAAAAAATTTTAAAAAATTTTTATTGTTCAAATAGGCTTAGAATATCATGAAACGTCGAGATTTTAAGTTTGAGCGAAAAAAAAATTTCTGTCTGTCTGTCGGTCTGTCTGTAACTTTTTTTGTGAGCACGTTTACTCTGGAACCGTTTAAGATATTGACTTGAAATTTGGTACACATATGTACTTTAACGAGATCTAGAACTAGATTATATTTTCATCTCGTTCCGTGGAAGGGTTGGGGGGTAAATTGGGGTAAACTTGAGGTAAATAGCTAAATCAAGCAGGTAAGAGTCCAGAAAATTGGTATTTAGTATATAGAAGAGAAGCTAAGGTATCAAAAAAATTTTTGGCATTAGCCACGCCCATTACCACCCCCACCATTATTAAAGGGGATGAAAAAAAAATTGTGATTTAGTGTGTGTACAAGAACCAAAAACTTCAAAATGTTGTTTTACTTCATCAACCACCCACTACCACCCTCTATCACCACCCCCACCCCACTACCGATGTGGGGTATCGTTTTATAGGTTTTTGGGGTAGAGGATTTCAAATATAATATTGTATTATTAAAGTTCCATAAGCAATTATTTCCACATACAAAATTTTTTCGTTGTGAGTGACTGGGATAGAAAATCTGGATGTGATTCTGGATGTGATGTGAGTCGTGATTCCTTGGGCAGCGGTTTTTATTTTGGTATATTTAAAAAAAAATCAGGTTCGCATTTTGATATCAAATTAACTTGATGTAGGTGTATCCTGGGTTATCGGTCTTTATAATAAAATCACTCTTTTCTTACGTTTCGGTTTATCCAACCATCGTCAGTGAACTACAGTTAAGTGAAGACAAATATATTTTTTTAAATGCTATTTTTATACACATGGATATAATTAACTAATATAAGTAATTTATATCCATGTCTACAAAATAATATTTAAAAAATATTTGTCTTCACTTAACTGTAGTTCTCTGACGATGGTTGAATAAACCGAAATGTAAGAAAATAGTAATTTTATTATAAAGACCGATAACGCAGGATATACCTACATCAAGTTAATTACTTACACGTCCAGTGGAAGTATAGTAACGACAAAAAAAATTTTAAAAATTTGTATTGTCCAAATAGGCTTAAAATGTCATGAAACGTCGAGATTTTAAGTTTGAGCGAAAAAAAAATTCTGTCTGTCGGTGTGTCTGTCTGTCTGTCTGTCTGTCTGTCTGTCTGTCTGTCTGTCTGTCTGTCTGTCTGTCGGTCTGTCTGTCTGTCTGTAACTTTTTTTTTTGTGCGCACGTTTACTCTGGAACCGTTTAAGATATTGACTTGAAATTTGGTACACATATGTACTTTAACGAGATCTAGAACTAGATTATATTTTCATCTTGTTCCGTCGAAGGGTTGGGGTGTAAATTGGGGTAATTGGGGTAGATGGGTAAATCAAGCAGGTAAGAGTCCACGAAATTGGTATTTCGTATATACAAGAGAAACTAAGGTCTCAAAAAAAAATGGCATTAGCCACCCCCATTACCACCACTTATTAAAGGGGATGAAAAGAAATTGTGATTTAGTGTATGTACAGGAACCAGAAACCTCAAAATATTTTTTTACTTCGTCCACCCCCCACTACCATCACCCTATCACCACCCCCACCCCACTATCGATGTGGGGTATCGTTTTATGGGTTTTTGGGGTAGAAGATTTCAAATATTATATTATTAAAGTTCCATAAACAATTATTTTCACATACAAAGTTTTTTCGTTGTGAGTGACTTGGATAGAGAATCTGGATGTGGAAGTAGTGATTCCGTGTTTTTGACATGTTTTTGTTTATTTTTCGCCTGCAATTTTCAAAACTTATATTTTTATTTTTATTTCATAACTTTTATAAGTATCTTACTGATCGTTTTATTTTTTCAAAAAATATAGTTCTTCCTCTACCTAACACTAACTAACTGTCAATTAAACTCGATAACAATTATTATAAAAAATTAATTTTTTTTAAAAACATTGCGAATAGAATAGAATAATCGACAATTATTTATACTTCTATACACCGGCAAAGATATATCTAATAAATATAAAGTTGCGAAATAGCGAATCGTATTTTTGTGTACGATTACGTACATATTTATTGAAGAATCTTCAACAAGTTGTTCTGCAAATGCTTGAAATTCTATTTGTTTCAGGCTATAGTGTTGGTGTTTGGATGTGACGAAATTTCTTCAATAATTATCTGTCGATTTTTTAAATCACTTCTGGCTTGCACCTCTCAGACCATTTGCCACGGCAATTATTTGAAGAACTTATCGACGCAATACTTGTTTTAGGAAGTAATAATGTTGGAACTGCATCACAATGCAAATTTCTGAACCTATTTCCCGGAGTTTGATTCAGTAGTCCGTGTTTCAAACTAATACAAAAACATTTATTTTCGAAATGCTGGGATGCACAATATGGCATTATTAAAAGCTTAAATGTCTATTTCATAAAAGTTTGTGTGTAAAAATATAACACCCAAAAATACACCTGAACAACACAAAGTTCAAAATAATAGGATTCAAGATAATCCTTTCGGTCCGCGATAACATAACATATGAAATGCATATAAATTTGCCGAGCGCGCCAAATCTAGCACCAACCCAGACAGCACCAGAAGAATAAGCTGGGAATATACGTTTTGGAATAATTGATTATTCTTAGAAAACATCCTAGATATATACAAACTTTTGAGAATATTCATGGAATCGTCATATTGGAATTTGTCAGATAAACCTAGAATATACTTTATGAATATTCTCTAGATACTCAGCATATTCTATGATTATGCATAGAATATAAAAAATGTTAAATATTAGAATAATCTTTTAGGGATAATGTATGTATATAATCTTGATGATCCAGATTATTACAGGAATATACCCAGAATATATAAAAGGTATAGCAATTAAATAGAATAGATTATTCTATGAATATCTTAGACATATTCCAAATATAATCAGAATATTCTGCTAATGTGTCCAGCATATTCAAACTCTGCTATGAATATACCTGAAATTATTTTAAAATATAGGAAATAAATAAATTTTTACTAAATTGTGAAATTATTTATTACACTGTTTATAAATAAGTAATAAAAAAAATAGTGTGATGTGTAGGCAACACAGAATTCAATTACATAGTTCGGATGTCTGAATGTAGAGATTTGCACCTACTAGAGAAAGGACCTAGAATGATGACATCTGGAACTATCTAGAAAATGGTGACGTCATACAGAAAATTCGGGATCCCTCATCTTTAGGTATATAAGGCATAGAGTAAACCAGAGTGGGGAAGTTAGTACAGTTCTAATGGTCAGTTGAGATGGTAAGAGAGTAAGGAGTAAACACAGTGATAAAGTGACTGAATAATTGAATCGTAGTACACAGTGTATTATTAGTCAAGTAAGTTATTAGTTATAATTAGTAGGTTAATAAATTAGTGATTAGTGTTACCCTGGTGTAATTTTCGGATCCACGATACAGGGTGTTTACAAAAAGGGTGTAAGCACTTCACAATAGTAAAAAAAATTTGACAACATAGTATTTAATAAATATATTTATGCTTTAAACTTATTCTAAGCCTAATCTGCTTTGTCCGTTTCATTGCTTCTAAAACAGAAGAAAATATTTTAGAGGATTTTTATTTAGAATTTAAATTTGTATATTGAAGAATGCTAATGGTACAACCAACAGTACAACTCATATTTTGTTGAGAAGAAAGCATAATGTTCATTTTGATAAAAAATCATAATCAATTCGAACTTAATGTGATGTGATAACAATTTAAGTCTAATTTGAAATTTAACATTTATTAAGGTAATCTTAATCCATAATTTCACTATTGATCAAAAAACCGCTGCCCAAGGAATCACTACTTCCACATCCAGATTTTCTATCCAAGTCACTCACAACGAAAAAATTTTGTATGTGGAAATAATTATTTATGGAACTTTAATAATATGATATTTGAAATCCTCTACCCCAAAAACCCATAAAACCATACCCCACATCGGTAGTGGGGTGGGGGTGGTGATAGGGGGATGGTAGTGTGGGGTGGATGAAGTAAAAAAATATTTTGACGTTTCTAGTTCCTGTACATGCACTAAATCACATTTTTTTTTCATCCCCTTTAATAAGGAGGTGGGGGTGGTAATGGGGGTGGCAAATGTCAAAAATTTTTTTGAGACCTCAGCTTCTCTTGTATATACTAAATACCAATTTCATGGACTCTTACCTGCTTGATTTACCCATTGACCCCAAATTTACCCCAATTTACCCCCCAACCCTTCGACGGAACAAGATGAAAATATAATCTAGTTCTAGATCTCGTTAAAGTACATATGTGTACCAAATTTCAAGTCAATATCTCAAACGGTTCCAGAGTAAACGTGCGCACAAAAAAAAGTTACAGACAGACAGACAGACCGACAGACAGAAATTTTTTTTTTCGCTCAAACTTAAAATCTCGACGTTTCATGACATTTTAAGCCTATTTGGACAATAAAAATTTTTAAAAATTTTTTTGTCGTTACTATACTTCCACTGGACGTGGAAGTAAAAATGAACGAAATCCGTTCAATATGACATTATTCCGAAGTGCATATTTTTTACCTCTATCAGGTACTGTACTATATATGGTCCATCCCAAGGATGTTGAAGTTTCGGGGGCCTCCATTCTTTCCGCTGTGGGTTGTACAGCTAAACCAGATCCCCCACCTTGAATCCCCCTGTACTGGCATTCAACCGGTTACTAGTTTTGTTCATCTGCTCTCGGTCATTCTTCGGCTGTTCTCGACTTCCATTTCTGTAGTTACTCATGGAAAATGGTTCCCCACGGGCAGCACAATTCTTACACTTGCGACACCAGGCCTCCACATCCTGGCGACTATTAACCCAATAGAACCGTTCCCGTGCTCAACTCAATGTCTTGTTTATGGCGAAGTGTCTGCTGGACGTTTCATTATGCACTTCCTGGAGTACTTCTGGTACACGACACATGGGAATCACTAGACGCATGGTAACCTGCTTCTCATCTGGGCTTTCCCATGGTCTCCTCAAAAGCCCGTCTACGACCGTAAGTGAATCCCATTGTGACCATAGAGCCTTCAGCCCCACTTCTTTGTTGGAAACATCCTTCCATACTGGACGCGTTCCCCCTTCTTTTGCTCTCAACATGGGGCCGATTTCTACATAGCGCAATTGTTCCTGCCTCAGAGTTTTCTTTGACCAACTGTCTGGAAGATCGACCTTGACAGTGTTGACTTCAACCATGTTCAGCAATTTTCTCACCTGAGGGTAGCGCTTGCAATCTTCCTTGTCTGGTTTTCTGGATAATGCAGGAGTTTTGCCTGCCTGCGTTGTCAACAGCCTGGTTTTCTCGCATTGGTTGTTCACTTTTGACAGAATAAATTGTTCGTTCCCAATCCTTAAGACTCGCTTTCCTACGTCAACAATAAATCCGTACTGTTCCATGATGTCCAGTCCCAAAATGAAGTCATCCGTGATGTCAGCCACGATGACCCTGTGGTCGAACCTTAATTGTCCAATCTGCAAACCCAGGTCTACTTCTCCATGAACCGTAGCCCTGTCCCCCGTAGCTGTCCGGACGATCACTTCATTTTTTCATTTTGCCTTTTAGTAATCTTTATGCCCGATATAAATCCTGGCCGTACTATTGATGACGTAGTACCTGTGTCGATGGTAAACAAACATTTTCTTCCATTCACATAACCTTGTAACAGTAGACTATTCGAAATTCCTCGAAGCTGGGAAATCTTTCTTTCTCTGGGGGCACTGCATTCCCTAGCCAGCACAACCCCCCTGGTGTAGTTTTCCTGCTCCTCTTCAACATTCACAGCATTTACTCGACTTTCCGAGTTCTGCTGTCGACAGTCTCGTTTCATATGTCCCACCTTGCCGCAGTTGTAACATTTAATACCACCACTCGGCTTTCCTTTATTTTGCTGTTTTTCCTGCTTTCTGAGGCCATTCAATTTGTCGAATAATTAGGTGAACATTTGCTGCATCTCAGTCAACATAGAGTTCTGGTTCGTTTCTGGTTGAGATTCTTCGAGAATCACAGCTCGTACTATCGACCTTGGAGTATCCCTATAAACGGCTTCTACTTCAAGTGCACGCACCAAAGCTTCGCTACTAATTTGGTGTCTCATCAACCTTAGAACTCGCCTGACCTCTTCGTCCCTTATGCCATCTAAAAAGGCCTCCACGGCTAATTGTTCCCGAAATTCTCTAGGTGCACTCGGATACGCCAGGTGTGCCAGTCTCTCTATCGCAGTTTCGAATTCTTGTAAACTTTCCCCAGCTTTTTGTGTCCGTGATTTCAGCTGAGCCTGGTATACTTCGGCAAGGTGTTGGTCGCCGTATCTCAAGTCCAAGGCAGCTTCGAAAACTTTAAAGTCCCGTTGTTTCTCTACTGGGATAGTCTGAAGTAACTCCGATGCTTGGCCTATTAGTGCTAATGCCATGGCCTTTTCCTCATTATCCCAGTTATTCGCAGACGCAGCTGCCTCGAATTGTCTCTTGTACGTCGTCCATGAGCTTTGTCCGTCAAAGGAGGATGCTTTTAACCGAAGACCTGACGATGCTACTAGCTTGCCCTTTTTTCTTTCTTAGTTGTCGTTTAAGTCGCTCCACTTCTCCTTCGAACTCGCTCATCTTTCCTTTGATCTGAGTGACTTCTGTCTCAACTACACCTACTTCTCAATACTATTATTAACTTAAATGCACTTTACTGACTAAAAATAACAATGTTTATCACTTGTTTTCACTTCACTTGTCAATTCAAAACTACCGGCCGAGAATACGGCCTTATATACTCCTAGCGATTGCTTCCTGAATTATTCTAGAAATGGCGCGGCGTTATCTAGAAGTCTCTTTTCTCTAATGTTCCAGAACGTTTCTACTGTTTCTACTGTCTCACAGATGGCATAACGTACAACATGTATTTTGTGCCGCCTATCCCCAAGGGGTGGATATTTGTAACAATATCAATCCAGAAAAAAAAATACGAACAGATAATTAACAACTTTTTACAAAAAATAATAGAGAAGATTAATTAAAATGAAAATTTGTATAAAAGTTACTACAAATTATTTTTCCTTTGCCTTTTATCAATAATTTCATTTGAATTTTGATCGTGTTGCTGCACAAATGCTTAACTAGAATAAGTAGTGCTCGATGAAAAAATTGATATGTCATGCTGCTCATCAAAACTAGCGCTATAATTAAAATTTTCGCCAGAATAGCTTTCCAATAAATTACTTTCAGTGCCACTATTTGAAACATTACTTCTAACAATAGTCTTTAAATGAACACTATACTTATTGAGTTCGTGGTGCCTGCAGTACTATGATTAAAAGTTTGGGAATTATTTTTACTGAATACTATCATACTTTCTTGTAAATCTGAAGAATTTGTTGGTAATCTTTGGTTCAACTGTAATAACTGTCTCTGATTTATATCATCAGTATTATGGTCTAATAGAGTTCTATTAACTTCTCTATGAAGCTGCCTGTGCCAGTAGTATTTATTTCCCTTTTTCTTTTCATTTTAGTAAGAAAATGTACAAGTGGCGTGATGCCCTGTTAAATTTTCCCTATAAAAAAGATTAATGTACTTACTTATTGTTCATCAGTCACTTATCTTATCACTTATACTACACATAAAACACTTAAGTATCTCAACAAAAACAGACAAACGATTAGAGCCCGTAAATTCTGATATTGAGGTTATGTTATGTTTATATGTTTCGATTTCAGTTCAGTTCAGTTCAATTGGTTTAAATTACGTTATCATGCTTTTCAGAATATTCTGAGAATAAACTAAGAAGTATGAGTGAATATTATTAGTACATTTATTGAGCATATTGCAGGTATATACATATAGAATATTTTAGAAATATGCTGTGGGCACGTCAATGACTGAAATAAGTTTTGTTTTATTCAAAATGGATATAGTAAAGATCTTTGATACCGATCCAAATTTGGTTGAAATTAACCAATAACTGAGTTACGAAGGTGTTTCCACTTGAAATGGGTCACACTGTATATTCTAAGGATATTCTAAAAATATTCGGAATATATATTCTTCTTGGTACATTTACAGATTATTCTTAGAATATCTGGTGCTGCTTGGGAAGGTGATGTCATTGCGCGTTTAGGACGAAACTGGGCGAGCTCTTCGAGCATATAGGAGAAAACAGAAGTCGCCAAACAGTTGTTTGTTTGTTCGTGCCACAACTGTAAACAGCAAATTATTAATCCCCGATTCTCTTGGCTGATGCAAAATAATGACGTGTCCCTTAGGGGATGCTTTCTAATATGGCGTTTAGTATCATTTACGTATTGCTTACTTTCGTTTTCTATTGTGTTTTGTGGGTTTACTACGCCTCTCGCGTCCCTTGCCCATATGTGTTGAGAACAAACATATGCATTGTTGTAAAATAGAAAAGGCACTATTTTCCCTTATTTGCTCGAAGGGCGAGCTGGCAAACACACCATGTCTATATACATCATAGCTGCGTCTATAAGGTGAGCACGAATTCGAAACAAGACTTTTTTTAGACGAAAATTTGTCGAAGTCGCTAGTGATAATTTATATAAAATTTAATTTTGTGATAAAAAATTCAAATTCCGTCAGAATTGCATTAAAATGGTAGTTGGATATTTTAGGAGTATCTGATAAATAAAAAAACTACTAAAAAGGGTAAAAAAAAAATTGAACCGTCTTCAAAAATGGTGTTATGTTATAAATTATGAAATAAAATTTCGCCGTCACGCCAGGCGCGGATTTACGGAGGGGTAACGGGGTAATTACCCCCCCCCCCCCCAAGATTCTGTAAATAATCAACTTTTGTTTTAAAATGTTATGATTTTTGTTAATTGTGGGAAGAAAAAAATTTTTGCCCCTTGCTCTTCAAAAAAATTTTTTTTGGGATTTCTCCCACCCGCTCTTCAAAAAAATTTTGGGATAAAAATTTTTTTTTTTCTGATTTCTCCCCCCCCCCCATCAAATTTTCAGTGTTACCCCTCCAAGCTCAAGGTTTAGATCCGCCCTTGCGTCACGCAGTTCATTGAACTTTATAACCTATTGAAGTCACAAGTTACAGAAAAGAATGCCTGAAGATGATGTTTTTCACGATTTAAAAAAATATATCGCGAATTTTCGTAATTTGGACCTCAAATACATGTTGAGTGGTTCAAAAATACATGTGATAATGTATATTCAGATCTCTGGAAAAAACTTTTTTTTTTATTTTGTGCCTGTGTTATTAATATTACATTTTTGTGAAAATTCCCAGATAGCACAAGACGTCTTTAAGACGTCCATATTAGGTCTTATTTAGGTCTGTACGTCTTAATTCCTTATAAAGATGTCTTTCCTTAGACGTCTTTAAGATGTCTGATTTTTATGTCTTAAAGACGTTTTAAAGACATCATAATTACGATGTCAATGTTAGTATTTCCCAACAAAAACAAAAAAATGTTAACAAAACTGTTTTTTCAATTTTACAATGTTTTTGTTTATATTTGACCGTTTTTTTCTGTAAAATGTCTAGTGTATTTTTTAAAATAATTTGTAAATTGTCATTAATAATTTGACTTTAATCTTTTTTTGTAAATTATGAATGATATTATTAGATTTAAATGAAAGATTAATGTTAATATAATAATTACAGCCGGACTGCCCAGTAAAATCTAGCCGTTGCAATTTCCAACTATATAGTCTTTAAGTTAGTAATAATGTAACCGTTCAATGGCTGCATGAGCTAAAGCGGATTTTAACGCCACTCAGGGCCGTACCGAAGCCTACTACTTTGGGGGGGAGAAGATGAAAAAAAAGCCAACTCATATACCTTTACATTGCATAATTTTAATAAAATAAAAACATTTTATGGGAAAAGCTACTAAAACCAAAAAATTTAAATCGAATTCAAATTCACTATGTACAATGTACAGGGTGCCCTAACCAAAGACGGAACAAGGACATTTTTCCGGAGATAGAAACGCTTATAACAAAAACCAAAATTACCATTTGATGTATTTTTTCCGCCGAATCCAAAAGTTATAATAAAAAAACGAATATAAAATATGCTGTTTCAGGGTTCAGACTTCACATAGCTGAAAAAAATCCCTGAATTTTCCAGGCTTTCTATGACAAAAAAAATGTTTTTTAATGACATAATAATAATTATTAATATGTTAAAGGTGATTTTTATTTTAATTTTCGATTTTATAACATATTCGATTTCATACAATCGTTAGAAGGTTGCAATTTAAAAATAATTTAAAACAAGCTAAAAATGTACTCTTCGCCTGTTCACTGAACTTTTTATATAATTGTTACACATTCTATAGGATACTCTTCGCAGTTGTTTGTAAATAATGTTAGTTTTAGACATTTTTAATTTTATAGTACTAACTTAGTTGGTAAAATAAAGTAAAAATAAAGTAAAATAAAGTAGAAATAAAAAAAACTATACCATACCCCATTTGCGTTTCGAACCCGGGACCCTTGGATTCCGAGTCAAAAGCGTAAGAACAACACCACCACTTAACACGTAAAAAAACGCAAATTTTTACATTATAAGAGACGAGCTAAAATATTTCCACGGTTGTATATTACATTATGAAATGTATATTTGTAAAGTGTATAAATATTTAAATATTAATCATTTCACCAGATTTCTATTCAATTACAAAAATATAAAACTAAAAAATAAAAAAAAATTCAAATTTTAGTCATTAACATTTTTTTTACTGATTGAGTTTGTTCAAAAACAATAGAGTTCTTCCTCTAGCTAACACTAACTTACTGTTCAAATTTCAGTACTATCGGATTTTTCTTTGTCGAGTTATCGTGCTTACAGGAAACGTGACGGACGGACGGACGAACATTTTAAAAGTCGTTCAGAATTCGTTCACTAACCCAATGATCTGAAAATTTTTTGTCTGTGGGCGATATTTACGGTTTTAGAAATGTGCCGATCAAATACAATATACTCTTCGTTTTCGTATTTGCGAAGAGTAGAATAACAGTAGGAACTCGTAAGTAGTTTATTGTTTTTCATATTGTGACTCAAAATTCCATGATTTTTACGAAATATTTAAAATTCACTGAGATTTCCATGATTTTCTTAGGATTTTTAAAATTTCCTGAATTTTCCACGCTCTTCAGATTTTCCATACGAGCCCGAACCCTGTATTTTTGTGTCATACATCTTTTGTTTTCAATTTATTTGTTTTCATTTATGATCATTTTTGGTTTCTGCGAAAAAAAATACATTGAATGCCTTTTCCGGTTTTCGACATAAACATTTGTATCATTTGAAAAATGGTCTTGTTCAATCATTGTTGGATCATCATGTACCTAAACCTAATACTTAACTACTTAAAAGAAATTTAAAAAATCCTTGGTTTAATCAAATTAAAAAATAAGAACTGTTAAACAAAAATAGGTCTTTGATCATATTAAAAATTAAAAAAATTAGCCTAAATAAAGTAAAGAAAAAGAATAATAATAATAATGAACTTTATTGTCCAAAAGACCATACAGTAACATGGTGTTGGACACGTCGAAATGATTGACCAAAGTCGTCAATACAATAAAAAATTATTACAATAGGTGGAAGCAGGAAAAAGTTCCGTAAATACCAAGTTAGACTTTGTTGTCTAATATCACAATATCAAAACACTACCAAACAACACTAATAGGTATGTAGACCTGATAATATTATATTAGATCAGTAGTAGAAACATATAAATTCTATTTAAAAATCATTGCTAGTTCTAGTATTTTTAGTAAATGCATTTATGTAAAATAAATTAATATTAAAAATAGAGATCCGTGTCGTGTAAGGGAAGCTTTGCTTTAGCTTTAATGGAAAACACACTACTGATAAAATAAAATATTTACAGGGTTGTCAATCGCTTAATAATAATTACTGTGTTAATTTCGCGATTGTGGAAGTTAGTGTAAAATTCAAATTATATATTTGTATGAGATGATTAGTTAGATTTTGCGAACGCCAACCGCGTTTGGAACCAACTGCCCGAACTTTGGGGGGGGGGGCTCCCCCCCCCTTGGGCCCGACCCTGACGCCACTTCAAACGGTGCGTGAAATATTTGGAGGTTAACTTCGACAAACGATACTGACGATTAACACCCATATTAACGAGACTGTACGTAAGGCCTACTCCATGTCCAGGAGTCCGTACCCGCTCCTGGCCAGGGGTAGCGGACTAAACACACAAAATAAAAAAATGTACACAATGGTGATCAGGCCGGCAATCGCATACGCCGCGCCGGTATGGTGCAGCATCCCGGCCACGACAATGAGAAATCTTCGAGTTTTTGAGCACAAATTTATGCGCCTCATCTCTGGTTTGGACAGGTATACCTCCCTCAGAGATCTATACGCAAATTGTCACGAACGACTACTAGCAGACTATACGTCCAAGAAATTTCACAAAAATTCTATCAATTCAAACTGGGCGATAGTCCGCTAACCCGCAACATAACTCGAATCAGACAGCATAACGCCATACTTTTCGATATCATACCAGGCGTTGCCTATTTTCCGGCAACTCCCTTAGCCAAACTTTCCCCTACCATAACTTATTTCTACCCTACTCCTTATCTTTCCTCAACTTTGCAACTTTACAATCCCCTTTTCCTTATTTATATTTTGTTCAATTTTCTTCTTATCCTTTTTGTTCTTTTGTCATTTTTGTTTCTAAATTCCGTCTAGGCCGAAAAAATCCCTAAAAATCCAAATATTTTAAGCCACACCTTTTACCCACCACCTTCCTGGCAGGAAGACCACCAGGGTGGAATTGCTTCGAGCGGGTTTTTTCTTTGAGCTCTGTTTTCGCGTGTCAGCAATCAAAATTCCAAAGTGTTCGTCTGTGCGCGAAACCGCTAGTTTTTAAAGTGTTAATTTTAATTATTTTTTAAGAATTTTTGTGTACTATTATTCATTCAAATTGTTAATTTTAAGCTTTATTCTTAGGCAGGAGTTTTAATATTTCATTTTCAACTTAAGCCAAACCGGACCTGCCCCGCCCAGCCCAACCCAACACCTGGTTGTCTGTCTGGCTCTGGGCCAGACTCCGGGGAGGTACATACCTGTACCCTTAATTTTAATAAACTTGTTATTGCTTGCTCGCTTGCTTGCGTCGACTTTCAAATCAAGAGGTCTGCGGTTCGGTCCCTGCTGACTCCGTTTTTTTCTTTGCGTTAAAATACTTGCAAAAAAAGTTTTTATAAAGGTAACAGTTGCTTGTAAAACCGATATACAAATGTACTTTTTTAAATTTTAGGTCTGTTTTAGACCAACAATGGACCTTGAAAAGACATCTGTAAGATGTCTGGATTTTTAACATAAGACCTAAATAAAACGTTTTTAAGACATCTGTAAGGCGTAAATGAACGTCTTTAAGACATAGTGAAAGTCTAAGGAAGGCGTCTTCAAGACATCTTAAAGACATCTTTGTGCTATCTGGGTTAAAAATTAAAACCAAAGCATTCTGTCAATGTGGCTGAAGACAGAAATGAAATCAGAAATGAGAAACGATTATTTACAGAGGGCTAATGGAGTAATGCACATGACGTGAAAATTTGAGTAATTACAGAATTGAAAAGTATGTTTTCCTATAAAATGAAACATGTATGTTGAACAGGGTTGAGCAGCTAACATTATCTAACGTAAAATACGGATTTTAAGAGGGTGAAACACCTCAAAAACTGTCTAAAAATAATATAACTATTGTAAAAAAGTTTTTATAAAGTTTTTCATATTTTAGGATGTGATAGAAAAGAGCCTTTCCAATATCGCATAATTTTGATTTAACTAAAAACAGGGTTAACACCCCTGGGTGTTAACCCCAAAAGGTATCTAGAAATAATGTAACTATTGCAAAGAAGTTTCTAACACTTTCCTATTTTAAGGTACGTTAGAAAAGAGCAATTCCAATATTGCATAATTTTTATTTAACGAAGAACAGGGGATAAGGATACACCCTAAAACTATTTAAAAATATAATATAAAAATTTTTAATTTTTTCACGCTTTTAGATTTTGGAGGGTGATAGAAAAGACTATTTCCAAGATAGCATAATTGGGATTTAATAAAAAACAGAGTTTAAAAGTAATATAAAAATTGTAAAATTTTTTCACGGTTTTAAATTTTGGAAGGTGATAGAAAAGACTATTTCCAAAGCTATCTAAAAATAACGTAACTATTGCAAAAAAGTTTTCAACACTCTCCTATTTTAGGGTATGTCAGAAACAACAATTATTTAAAAATTGTAAAATTTTTTCACGCTTTTAGATTTTGGAGGGTGATAGAAAAGACTATTTCCAAGATAGCATAATTGGGATTAAATAATAAACAGAGTTTAAGAGGGTAAAACACCCCAAAAGCTATCTAAAAATAATGTAACTATTGCAAAAAAGTTTCTAACACTCTCCTATTTTAGGGTATGTTAGAAAAAAGCATTTCCAATATTGCATAATTTTTATTTAACGAAAAACAGGGTATAAGGGGGTGATACACCCCGAAAACTATTTAAAAATAATATAAAAATTGTAAAATTTCTTCACGCTTTTAGATGTTGGAGGGTGATAGAAAATACTATTTCCAAGATAGATTAATTAGGATTTAATAAAAAACAAAGTTTAAGAGGGTAACACACCCCAAAATTATCTAAAAATAATGTAACTATTGCAAAAAAGTTTCTAATACTCTCCTATTTTGAGGTATGTTAGAAAAAAGCAATTCCAATATTACATAATATTTATTTAAAGAAAAACAGGGGATAATATAAAAATTGTAAAAATTTTTTACGCTTTTAAATTTTGGAGGGTGATAGAAAAGACTATTTCTAAGATAGCGTAATTGGAATTTAATAAGAAACAGAGTTTAAGAGGGTAAAACACCCTAAAAGCTATCTAAAAATAATGTAACTATTGCAAAAAAGTTTTTAACACTCTCCTAATTTAGGGTATGTTAGAAAAAAGCATTTCCAATAGTGCGTAATTTTTATTTAATGAAAAACAGGGGATAAGGGGGCGATACAACCCAAAAATTATTTAAAAATAATATACAAATTTTAAAAATTTTTCACATTTTTAGATGTTGAAGGGTGATAGAAAATACTATTTCCAAGATAGCATAATTTGTATTTAATAAAAAATAGAATTTAAGAGGGTAAAACACCTAAAAGACTATCTAAAAATAATGTAACTTTTGCAAAAAAGTTTTTAACAATTTCTTATTTTAGGGTATGTTTGAAAAGAGCAATTCCAATATTGCATAATTTTTATTTAACGAAAAACAAAGGATAGAAACTATTTAAAAATAATATGCAAATTTTAAAATTTTTAACGCTTTCAGATTTTGGAGAATGATAGAAGAGACTATTTCCAAGATATCGTAATTGGGATTGAATAAAAAAACAAATGGTAAAACACCCCAATAACAATCTAAAAATAATATAACTGTGGTAAAAAAGTTTTTAACTCAATCATATTTCATGGAGTGACAGAAAAGAGCATTTCCAATATTGCATAATTTTTATTTAACGAAAAACAGGGGAGAAGAAGGTGAAACACCCCAAAAGCCTCTAAAATGAATATAATTTGGGGTGTTTTACCGTCTTAAACTCTGTTTTTTTATTAAATCCCAATTATTGGAAATAGTCTTTTCTATTACCCTCCAAAATCTAAAAGAGTGAAAAAATTTTGCAATTTTTATATTATTTTTAAATAGTTTATATCCCCTGTTTTTCGTTCATTAAAAATAATGCAATATTAGAAATGCTTTTTTGTAACATACTTTAAAGTGGGAGAGTGTAAAAAACTTTTTTGCAATAGTTACATTATTTTTAGATAGCTTGAGGTGTTTTACCCTCTTAAACTCTGTTTTTTATTAAATCCCAATTATGCTATCTTGGAAATAGTCTTTTCCATCACCCTTCAAAATCTAAAAGCGTGAAAAAATTTTACAATTTTTATATTATTTTTAAATAGTTTTTGAGGTGTATCACCCCCTTATCCCCTGTTTTTCGTTAAATAAAAATTATGCAATATTGGAAATGCTTTTTTCTAACACCCTAAAATAGGAGAGTTTTTGCAATAGTTACATTATTTTTAGATAGCTTTTGGGGTGTTTTACCCTCTTAACCTCTGTTTTTTATTAAATCCCAATTATGCTGTCTTGGAAATAGTCTTTTCTATCACCCTCCAAAATCTAAAAATTTGAGAAAAATTTACAATTTTTATATTATTTTTAAATAGTTTTTGGGGTGTATCACCACCCCCTTATCCCCTGTTTTTCGTTAAATAAAAATTATGCAATATTGGAAATGATTTTTTCTAAGATACCCTAAAATAGGAGAGTGTTAGAAACTTTTTTGCAATAGTTACATTATTCTTAGATAGCTTTTGGGGTGTTTTATCCTCTTAACCCTCGTTTTTCGTTAAATCAAAATTATGCGATATTGGAAATGCTCTTTTCTATCACACCCTAAAATATGAAAGTGTTAACATCTTTTTTACAATAGTTATATTATTTTTAGACAGTTTTTGGGGTGTTTCACCCTCTTAAAATCCGTATTTTACGTTAGATAACGTTAGCTGCTCAACCCTGTTCAACATACATGTTTCGTTTTATAGGAACATACTTTTCAATTCTGAAATTACTCAAATTTTCACGTCATGCGCAGTGGCGGTCTGGCCAGGTCGGCTAGTCGGCAAATGCCAACTGGGCCCTAGGGTCGCGTCTAATGAGGGGCCATTTTGGGACGAAAACTTTTTTTCGGATTTCTCCCCCTCCGCTCATCAAAAAAATGTTCCCGTTCATCAAAAAAATTTTGGATGAAATTCAAAAATATTCAAATCGCTGACGAACTGAGTTTGAATGTTTATTGTAAAATGCCAGACCCCCACTGGTCATGTGCATTTAGGGCGGCCAGGCCTAAAATTCGAAAAGCCGGACTTTACTTATAAATTTGGCCGGATATTGTGTACAAAAAGCCGAACAGCATTCGTTAGCCATAAAAAAAATAACTAAAACACAAAATCAGTCTTTTGATATTTTTATTAAACTTGATTAATTTAAAAATAAACATTTGTTACATAGGAACAGAAAAAGTAATCGCAAAACAATAAAATGTATCCTATATAGAACAGCGACTAAAAATGAAAAAATCACGTTTTAGAGCCTTAGGCAAAAAGCCAAACAAAAGCCGAGCAGGCCGGACATGTTAATTTTTAGCCAGACGAAACCGTAAAAAGCCAAACATGTCCGGCTAAAGCCGGACGCCTGGCAACCCTATGTGCATTACTCCATTGGTCCACTGTAAATAATCGTTTCTCATTTCTGATTTCATTTCTGTCTTCAGCCACATTTCTGTCATTTCAGTTATAGTCAGTTATTCGTATATCTTTATTGCGCTCAAAACATGTTTCCTGCAGTTGTTTCTGATCGTATTTTAAAATTAGTACCTACTACTTATTCCAAAAATGGCCTCGGCATCTGATAAGAAATTTACTGAATTACTAAATTTACCAAAAAATAGCCTCCTATGTGCAACTTCTGGCGCCATTGTCGAGTTAAGTGGTGAAAGTATAAAAGACGCTTTTTAATAATTTTTAAATGGATGCAAATATTGATCAAGCATTTTTGTCTGTTTTAGAAGGTCTCTAACACCATCAATTCGCAAATGTATCAATCTGCAAAAAATTCATTTATTTATTGTTAGAAATGTTTCTACGAGTAGTTTGTATTCTCCTCCAAATAACAAAATAATAGCATCTGTTTGTTGTAAGATAATGCAAATACATAGGCAACTAACTAAACACTGCGGAGCGAAATGTTTTGCGGTCGAGAAGTCGCATTGAAATCACAGTTGGTTTATCCATGAAGTATACACGGAAGGGACAAGCACGCTTATGTGTGGGAATTCTGATGAAAACCTTCGAAAATATAGGGGAAAGTAGAGGTCGCCAAACAGCTGTTTGTTTGTTCGGGCTACAACTGTAAACAAGCAAATTATTAATCACCGATTCTTTGGCTAGTGCAAAATAATGATCTGATCCTTTCTAATATGGCGTTTAGTATCATTTGCGTATTGTTTACTATCGTTTTCTATTGTGTTTTGTGGGTACTTACTACAGTGTTTACTACGCCTCTCGCGTCCTTCGCCCATATGTGTTGAGAACAAACCATACGCATTGTTGTAGAATAGAAAAGGCACCTCTATTTTCCCTTATATGCTCGAAGATGAAAACCGTGTCATACGTGATTCTCACTGGAGCTGATGTCAACGAGATCAGTGAAATATCTATCTATAAGTTCTTTACTGTGATCTGGCTAATGACAGTAATAACTGCGCCTGAGATTTATCCGCATTTGTTATTATGGCGTGCTTGCGTCTTGTCTTTATTTTTCATGAGCGCATCTTCAAACCATGCACCATAATATTCTGATGGAAATTCCCATTGATTTGCGCTTAGTATGGCCACAGAAGAGAAAATGATCAACCAAGATTTTTAGAGCATAAGGTTGCCTCGTAACTCACGATTCCCACCAAAAAATGTCATTAGCCAATGAGCAGCTGGTGTCACACTAACGCGGGATTTGTGTAATAATTAAGCAAAAAACTGGAACGAGCTCGCAATGACCGCTTGAGGTGGGGGTTAATTACCTCGTATTTTGAGTCACCGTTTTGCATGGCGGTACCCCCCCACCCTAGATCCGCTACTGACTGAAGTGAATTTAATTCGAGATAATTAACAGGCAATATTACGTAAGCAACATTTTGTTGCATCAAATAAGAGCGAATATAATCAATCACCAATAATAATTAGGAATTACAAACCACAAACACGAACCTAGAAAACTTTATGAGTGTTAGGTATCGAATGTCGCTCAGACCACAGGAGAGACCCAGGTAGCAGGGTGACGTCATTATGACGTCTTTTAAAGATGATTTTTCGTCGCCGACGTCATTGTCCCAATAAATGACGTACCAGAGACGTGATATTTATAACGTACTTCTGACGTCATCATGAAGACATCAAATACACGTTTCTTTTAGGTCATTGTTTTGACGTCATTAATAAATGACGTACCAGAGACGTGATATTTAATACGTACTTTTGACGTCATCATGAAGACGTCAAATATACGTTTCTTTTAGGTCATTATTTTGACGTCATTAAAATGACGTGAAATAAATCATTATAAAATAAAAATAAATAGAAGTATTTAGTGACTAGTTCAATTTTTGCCACATAGTAATAATAATTTTGTTTTACTATTTCTAACTAGGTATACAGCTTTTAAACATATTTAAATAAAGATGTTCAATGGTTCAGTGAGTTAAGTATTAGGTTGCGAGTCAAAAGGTCCGCGGTTTGATCCCTGCACATTCCGGTTTTTTTTTTTCGTCAAAAACTTTATTAATAATTGTGGAAAAATATTATAATGAGAGGATTGCATCCCTTATCGCAAAATTCACTGATTAACCAATACATCATATGACGGCACCATGCTGCCTGGGGAGGACACCATCAGAAAGCGACAGTTGGTTTTAAACTATAGTTTTAAATTGGCTATACGATTTTGATTGTGCAAATCCCGCCATATTTTTTATGGCTTATTTATTTTGTCAATAAAACCTTCATAGTTGACAATGTTGACATTGACAACTAAGAACACATTTACTTTATTTTAGTTATTAAGGTACCAAGGGTGTTATAAGGATAATAACGCACCGAGGTCGGCAGTGTACAATCCCGAGGGCCTCTGGCCCGAGGAGTGTACGTCGACCGAGGGCGTCATTATCCTATAACACCCGTGGTGCCTTCAACGTTTAATGTCCTGCAAGTCTGTTATTTAATTCGAAATTTTTTTCTTGACATTTACGATTTATTAATTTGACATCTATTATGTTCAGAACGATTTGATTTAAAAGAAGGTAAAAATCAAAATTGTTTGTAAACGCCGCCGTTGCATAGCAACGCATTTTGTTTGTCAATAACGCTATCATAATTTGCTTGCTTTGGGTTGTATTATAATTTTATAATGCCCTAGGGCGTTATAGATATTCATAACGCCCTAGGGCGTTATTTTTCATTTAATGTATCTCAAAATAGGGTGGTTATTGTAAAATAACAGACTTGTAGGACAATAACAATATTTATGTCGACTGATAGAGTGTGTAAAGTGATCTTATTTTCGTGGTTTACTTAAAAACGATTTCCGGAAAAGAGATGAGCAAAAAATGAAGATTATTGTTTGGAGTTAGAAGTTGCACATAAATATAACTTTTGACAAAAACTTTTATTTTTAGATTTCCTAAAAATGAAAATAAGTACGAACTTCGCGAAAGTTTATAGAAAATAGCGAAATTCTTATTTTAGGCTCATGCTCGAGTGGACATTGCAGGAATGCGTTTACGCTGTAAACGCAGCTTAAAGTTAACCAATTAAAATTAAGCATTTTTTTGTGAGCTTACCGCAACTGAGTATAGTAAAAGAGATGGCTATACACACGGTCAATAAACCATACGTTACCTCAATCAGCAGCTTTACGACGAGAGAGACGTGGGGGGCGGAAAATCAAATGAAAGAGACAGACATATCTGATTTCCGTGCAAAAGACAGAGACAAAAATTCCGGTAGGGTCTACAGCCTACGTCAGCTGTAGACACTACGGGCATCTTTGTCTCTGTCTTTTGCACGGAAATCTCTGTCTCTTTCATTTGATTTTCCGCCCCCCGCGTCTCTCTCGTCCTAAAGCTGCTGATCGAGATAACTGTATGGTTTATTGACCGTGGGCTATACATACCTAACCAATCTACAATCTACATCTTACGTATATAATATAGCCATCTCTTTTACACCTTACTATAGTTGTAGTCAAGATTTGTAGACTATGAGATTCCTTAATATACAGCTTTTAGGCGAAGAAATCAGTGCGGAGGTGAAAAGTCAGACTATTTTTGTTCTATGAACGCGCGGTTGCGGCGCAGTTATCTCAATCTCGAAGAACCGTCCGTACTGGCCCGAAATATGGTCTGACGTTACTATGATCTGTAGTGTTACATTCTACAACTTATCCTAATTACCAGTATGCAGAACAGTGACTCAAAATGCGAGGATAATTACCACCGACCTCAAAATAAGCGGATCATTGCGAACCCGTTCCAGTTACAAGTTCTTTGCTTAATTAACATTACACAAATTCTTACAATATTTTGAATAAGACCCTGCATCTGGAGTGATTTCACACCACCTGTTCATTGGCTAATGCCATTTTTTGGTGGGGATTGTGAGTTATTAGGCCACCTTAGAGTCTACCAACCTTGAGTTGTAGTAAGCTTCGCGAAAAAATGCTTATTAATTCAAGAAAGGAAGAAGAAGAATGCTACAATTCAAATATAACCTATAAAATAGTACGTTAACACCGATGTGTTAGTATGTTCTAATATATTCCGAGTTTTTGAAAATATTACTTTAATTATTACGTTACTTCATTTGTGTATTTGAGATGTAAGTAATTTGATATAATAGAGCACTATTTAGGACAGTAATAACTATATTTCAGAAAGAAGAGATGCCTAAAAATACGAAGACACCTGCTATGGTTTTACAAGAGCTTTCTGTGAAGAAGGCCTACGCTCCTCCAACTTATGAGATAATTTATAGCATCACGGGTACTCATGTAAACAGATTTGATTATCGAGTTTCTATAGCTGG
Organism: Rutpela maculata; assembly: GCA_936432065.2. Classification (NCBI taxonomy): domain Eukaryota; kingdom Metazoa; phylum Arthropoda; class Insecta; order Coleoptera; family Cerambycidae; genus Rutpela; species Rutpela maculata. The sequence goes on along the minus strand of OW386287.2, from coordinate 88,464,203 downwards.
TATCGAAGCAAAAGGTATAGGTCCTTCAAAACAAATTGCCAAGCACAATGCTGCACATAATGCTCTAATGATATTGAAGGATTTGGGGATTTATAATCCTTCTGAAAATCCAGCCCAAGAGTTTCCAATACCATCGCAACAAAATGATCCTCAAAGCCCTTTTAAAACAATTCCAAATTGTGTAGGTAGGTAATCTATTGCAACTAATTTTAGTTGAAATTTATCAGTTTAATCATGGATTCAGCTTATCAGTTTTTTTAGAGTTGTTTATATCCCCTTCCCTAATAATCAGCTTAAGTTTTATTATGACGTAATTGCAAACCACCCGCTTGATAGCAGTCTTAGGTAAAGAATAACCCACGAGATGGCCTAAAGCCAGTTCGTAGTTCAAAATTTATTGGTGTTTGCTCGAATCTGCACTGTAAAAAAAATCTTGGAAAAGTGAATTCAGTAATCCAACTAGATTAAATTATTTAAATGTATTACCCAAGTAGCACAAGTAGTTGTATTTTGGTCATCATCATGTGACGGTAGCTAAAAATGATGGCTATTTGGTTATTAAAACTGAATTATTACGTTCTGAAGACGTACTGGTGACGAAAATGGGGAATCATATCTTGGTCGTCAAAACAGAACTGATGTCAAATGACCATAACCCATAAGGCATGCGCAACTCAGTTGGCTCCCTTTTTGATTTTTGTGGCTAAATTATTATCTACTAGAGTTATGAAATGGCTCTTATGGCGAAATCTACTTCTCCGTGACTAAATCATGACTTTTAGTCATAAAATAAAACGAACACTATTATGGCCATCCTTTGGCTTTAAGCAGATATGTTGTTAGATAAAATGGACGTATGCTTTGTCCATCTTTAAAATTATATGAACATCATAAATGCATATACGGTCAATCAAGAGGGTTAAAATTAAAAAAACACAAAAAAAAACAAAAAAAATCGATTTGCACACCTTTCTGCACGCGACAACTGCCTAAAATTTGCGTTTCTGGCATATTCATGGTAATTTCATTCATATATATGTTTGGCATGCATTTTAAAAACGTAGCACGTGACTGGTCATGTACCGCCAGTCTATATGTATAAAGTTTTCAACATTATTAATACTTGTTTTTAGGTTATATTTTTATCTTGCCGTTTGGCCTTAATTTAGATCTTAATGTCTATAAAATTACTTCTGATTCGAAAGTTGACAAACGGCGTGTATAGACGCATCGTAAGACGCTCCCGAAATAAGTGCTAAAAATCAGTTAAAACCACGGTAAACTTAATCAAATGTAAGCCACCGGTGAGCCAAGAAATTTTGCTTAACGTGCCATGTCATAATAGGAAAAAAAAGTTCATATTCAATTAATAAATTGAAAATTACTAAGTATTAGTGTTTTTTAAACAATACCAAAAAATAAACTGTGAAGCTGTGCCTTAGTTGACGGTCGACCTATCTATATAGGTACCTAAAAGCCCCTTTCAAGTGCTTTATTGCGTTAAAGAAAGCAATAAATATTTAGTGTCAAAAGTGAACAACACGTGTTTATAAAGCAAAGCAAGACAGACATATTAAACGTAAAAGTGTAAATAAATAAATAATAAATTTGTGTGTGCAGTGGAAAGTTTTTTAAGTGTACTAAGCCCAAAAAGAAGAGGGAATAAAAAACAACAATCACCACGCCAGAAGCCACAGAAAGCTAAGCTATAAACTAATTTATTTTATTTTATTAAATTTAATTACTTTAATAACTTTATCAACTTAATCTCTATTAACCTAATTTATTAACTCAAAACCTAATATTTTAAATAGTATTGAGTAAACCAGAGGCATACTATTACGTCAATAATACAAATAATAATTAATAGCCAAAACCGAATTTCTTTCAGCCAATCAAGAGAATTACGTATGATAAAAATGGTGATAATAATAACCCGAAAAAATCAGTAATGCATCGCTATTAAAGTGTGATTATACAGATTTCCTGGGTGAACCTTCAAGTGTGTTTTTCATAATTACTAAAAATATTCAAACAAATTTAATCAAAATTGAACACGTAATGATCAGTGGCGCAATAGTCTTAAAGTATCTTTCAGGTGAGGTTCTCATAATTGCTAAAAATATACAAACGAGTTTAATTTGGATTAGACCAGAAATAATCAATGGGGCACTGTCGGTGCGTACCGTTCAAACTGAATCCTTATGGCACCTCAATGTAGGTATGCGTGATACAGGTTTCTCTCAGGAAAATAATTACTCTCTATTTTAAAATAAATTATTTAAAAATATTTTGACTTTTAAAATAAGGTGAACATTTACATATGCAAATAAAAGACTGAATAATACAAGAAGAATATATAAAAAGATATAAACAAATTAATTTAAAATATAAAAAATTTCTCCCAAGTTGGCAGAAGGTGGTATGATGCTCAGGATTGATGCTCTTTGAATCGCCAAGAAAATACACACAGAAAAGAGCAATCTTCCTAGAGCAGCGGAAACTCAACTCAATAAATAGATCATATCGTGGTAGGCAGGGAGATGACTATAGTGTTCTGTCACCATGGATACCCATAAAAGCTTGTAAAAGTTAAATACGACAATGTATAGAAGTTATATTTAAGTTTGTATAAGTGAAAGTGTTTGTAAAATAATTTATACCTCGGAATATGGTCAGCTTGATAAGAAATATTAATTGGTTAGTGTTTAATTAGGTACACAAACCAAAACTTTCCACAGTGCTTCCCTTTAACGCAGTAAATCATAGTTTATATACATATATACATAGTGCAATGAAATCGTATACCTGGAGATTTCAATGCACATATACTCCACATATGGCCTAACGAAAAGGAAACACGCTGAAAAACCTAACACACATATTTGACTTAACAATAATAAATACATGGAGCAAAAGTCAAACACGCATTGACACCTAGAGTAATGGAAGCTCAATCACACAAATAGACCATATCCTGGTAAGCAAAGAGATAAGGGAAACGATCAAGAAGATTAAAGCAAAAAGGACAGCAGAAAACCTACTGAAGAAAACGCTAACACTGAACAGCAGCAAACTAAAAATAGGGAGACCATGTTACAGGTGGAAAACAACAATCGAGAGAATTATAAACAAACTGGGAAATAAAAGCGAAGGGAAAAATGAAAAAAAAAAACATGTGTCATATGGCTCTCGCTGCTGGCAACAAGCATGACCCAAACCCAACCTAGCATCGGAAATCGAGGAATCAGAAAACTCAAAAAAAAGAAGATTCGAAGAAGCAGAAACACAAAAAGAGGAGCATAAACAGTAATAAACACTCCATATCAAGACACAACACATATTTCACACGAAGATTCAGAAGAGGCAGATACCCAGAACCAAAAATACGAAAAAGGGAGCTTAAACGCTCCCTCACGACACAATGCGGTAACGCATCTCACGAATACCTACACCTCCCATCTAGAGATGGGCGCGTGAGTCGATTTTGACTCACGCTCACGCATGCTCACGACTTTAAACCTTTAGCTCACGCACACTCACGCACGACTGATATATGTTAAGGCAAACTCACACACGCTCACGCTTTCTGATAGTTTACTCACGCACGCACACTCACGCTCAAGCACGCACGCACGCTCGCTCACGCACGAAGCTGGTTAACTTTACCCCATGATTCATTCATGCGCTCCCGGCAGTCGCACGGCACGTGGTGCCCTGCTGCGCTGTGCCCTGGCCTGGCTGTTTGATTTGAATGTTGCGTCATTCATCCTGTCTCCTGTCCTTTTCCCTCCCTTCTCGCGCTCGTGTTCCGTCTATCGCTTCGCTTCTTATTCTTGTCACGACACGACAGGTTGAAGTTTTAAAGCAGAGATGGGGCGTCGTATCACGGTGTGAATATAATCTCACGCACGGGATCTTTTGACTCACGCACACTCACGAAATCTTCCGTGATTTGGTACCTTACGAGGGGTTATCCGCTCGGCAATAGGTGTACAAATTTATCGGCAATAGCCGGCAGTAATCAGCAATAGAAGGCAATAATCAGCAGTACCCGGCAATATTCGACAATGATTAGAAATAATGCGACAGTGCTCGGAAATAACACGGCGGTGCCGGAAATAACCCAGGAATACTAGGAAATGTTATGGCAGTGTCGGACAATTATTCGGCAGTGCGCGGCATTGTTGACCATAAATCAGATGTAGCTGGTAAATATATCATAATTTCAACAGATCGTTTTAGTTTCCTATAGTGAATGGTGAAAAAGTGTTAATAAACAGTGAAGAGCATTACAAATTGTTGAAAGGTGAGTAGATAATCAAATATTAGTTTATAATTCACTAGCCTTTCATTTCTTAAATCATTTTATAATTTTTGGTGGCAATTGTATTTAAATAAAGAAAATTAGATATTCGAATATTATTTTTTTAAATAAGATTTATTCAATTTTAATACGTGCTGGTTAATTTTCATATGTGGTCTAATTTTTCATTCTAAACTTCTTTTACTTCCCTCGCTTACCGAAGGGAAGTGTTGTAAGTAATCGTGAAAATATCAGGCACATTTTATCTCAATTAGTTCAAAAGCTATAGGCTGTAGAATGATAAATCAAACACCCTGTAGAGTGAAAAATAATTTTAACTTTTACTAGTAACTTCAATTGTAACCAAAAATAGATACCTCGGTGTACTAATTTACCTAAATTTTACGTACTTGTTTGCTGGGTAATAGTGAACTATAAAATGGAGATCAATAAAAGTGCATTTGAAGACATTCTTAAGGAATTAAATATAACTTGTCCTCCATATTTAATGAAAATTATGAATTTTTGTGGATGGGATAATAGAACTTCTCTTGCAAGCTTTAGTGAGAAAAATGGTGAAGGTATAGAGAGATTTGCAAGGGAAGATTTGTCTTTGCTGTTAGTTAAAGAAGATGATCGAAAATCTATACATGGTATATACGCAAAAAATATGAAGATTTTTAAAACACCTAATGGGCACAAACAACTTTTAAAGCTTTTAGTTGAAAAGTGCAAAAAGTTAGAGGAAAAGGCAAATAAGAATGCAAACAGAGCCGTTAAAAGAAAATGCAATTGCAAATGCAGGTGTAGTGAAAAACCGACAAATTAAAAAAAACAAAATTGGCACGCACTGACGAAAATAAAATTAATGACATGTCACAGCAGTTATTAACATGTCGGCAATACGTTTGGCTGTGAAAATGTGATAGTAGTGCGACAATATTGCCCACATTAGGTCAATTCTTTTCATCTGCACTATCTGCACCAGTGCAAATGTATCTCTTTTCAACTTATGTATAATCTCTCTCTATTTCCTTCTATTATCTACACTGGTGCAGGTAGTGCCGACGAAAAGAATTCACCTATTGAAGCAGTCATTTCGCTAAATTGGCAATAATTTCGGCAATACGGAAATACCCTCAATACTCTCGGCAGTTCGGCAATAATGCGGACTATGTGGCAGTATTTTGAACACTGCGGCAATTGGTGTACAAATTTCGACCAGCGGATAACCCCTCGGTACCTTAAATGTACATGCTCACGCCGTGACACGGTGAAATTCATGTCACGTGCCCATCTCTACTCCCATCCCATATTCCTTTACCATGCGCCATGTGGCACTCGCTGCTGGCAACAAGCATGACCTTAGTCCAACCCAGCGTGGACGTAGCAGGCCCAGCTGTATAACTCTGGGAGTGGCAGCAATGCCTACCGCACGCTGGTAAATCAATCAATCAATCAATCAATGTCTACAAAATTACTTCTAAAATAGTCATTTAATAAGGATATTTTTTCATTATTGTTTCAGTCATGATTCGGTAATAACAGCTAAGAAAACCGTCAGGATAGAGCCTACTTAATATAATCATGTTTAGGCTAATTTCTTAGTAATAGTTTGGATATCAACACTATATTAATAACAAAAACCATGTCAACATATTCTAGCTATTTTTTTTATAGCTAGAATGGCAGTATTAGGATTTAACATTGTTGCTATTTAATTACTTGCTCATATATGACCAGTATATAGCTAAAAAGAGATCAACATGACTATTTCGTTTTTAAATCTTACGCTAAACTACGACTAAAATAAGATGACCAAAATATAACTAAACAAAAGCTGTTGAAGCTTTTTATTGGCAGCATTTTGGTTATTTCAGTTGAATAGCATATTTGTGCTACTAGGGTAATTTCTGCAAGAAAATTATATTCAAAAATAATTCTTTGTTGTCAAACCTCGTGGGCTTTACCACACGTTGAACAAACTAAATAAATGACCAAAAAAAAATTACTTATAGGAAAACAAAAAAATAAAATATGAAACCTTACAGGAAAATATGGAACAAGTACATTAACTTATTCCAACACTGATCAAACTTCAGCGCAGTGTATCCCTAATGTCAAAATCTTTTACTAAAAACCCAACCAAAAACTGTTTATGAATTACGGTATCAGGGATCCCTCTCGGTTTAATTAATTTTTAAACAAAGTATTAAATTGTTAGAATAAAAACTTCACCAAACTAAAAATATATCGAAAATTGACCACTTCACGTGCTTTTACCAAGCTCCAACTTTCTTCGTCTAGACCTACCGTTGAATTCCCGCTTCTTATATTAGGGTGGAACCTTTTTTTGTATGTCAATGTGGCGAAATTATATATATTTATGAGTTATTTATAGTGGTAACAGTGTGTGGGATAATAATAATCTTTATTGGTTTAATACTGCTACAAAATTAAAGTACAATACAAATCTAAATACATTCAAACAATATAAACCAAAAGGACAAGATTCGGCATAGCCGTTTTTCAATCTTGCCTAAAAATCTTAAATTCATAATACACACACTAGCTTTTATAAAATAACATAATCACGTTACACATATTAGATAAAAAATATAAACAGATAATTATAAATAACTGTGAATCTGGTTGTGTAGTACTACCGATTTGAACGCTTCTCTAAATTTGTGAACTGTTGGCAGCGCAAAGTGTTCAGGATACTCATTTAAAAGTTTAGATGCATAGTACTCAAAGCAGTTCTCAAATTTAGTGCAGTTATGTTTGGGTACTGTATAACGACTTTCAATATTCCTAAGATATACATTATGGTTGTCTGTTCTGGATATTAGCAGATCTACTAGGTACTCAGGTAATGAATTTTGGACAATACTATACAGTAAGCTTGCATACATAAATAAAAATTTATTCTCAATTTTTAATAGTTTTAGTTGGTGTAATGTGGTGTAATGTGTTCAGTTTTGTTTATGTTAGTATATGAATATCTGAGACAGGAGTTCTGGAGTTTTTGGATTTTATTTTTAAATTCGTTATTTAGGAAGTTATAATACACACAACATCCAAATTCCATATTACTTAATATCATACTATTTGTTAAATTCCATTTGGTTACAGGTTTATAACTCCACAACGCTTTGAATTTAGCGTAACTTATACTTAATTTTTTAGTGACATGATTTTCAAAGTTTAAGTTGGTGTCTATAATAATTCCTAAGTTTTTGGCACTATCACACATATTCACAATAGAGTCATTTAAGATAACATCAACGTTAGCACTTTCTTTGGCCTTGTTAACTAAGAGTTTGTATCCCATGTACATCAATTTAGTTTTAGTAGGGTTGAGCAGTACACCATTATTTGAGAACCAAAGGCTCACTGAGGATAAGACACTGCACAATTCTTTTGATATAACATTACTTTGTTCAGGTTTGCAAGATTTATATAATTTTGAGTCGTCGGCGTAAGGATGAATATTCCAATTGCTAGTAATGATATTTTGCAAATCTGCTGTAAAAATTGTAAATAAAAGTGGTCCTAAGACACTACCCCACTTAACACACAATTTTCTTTTGAAAATCCCTCATCTAGTGTGACAATTTGTAATCGTCCTGATAAGTATTGTCTTAACCATTTTAGCAAACATTCGTTAATCCCATAAAGGTGCGTATTCATTAGAACATTCGTTCCGCATGAGCATCGAATTTGTTCAGGAAGTACTCGGACCGAGCTCATTCGGTATTGTGAGATGTGCCGCATAAGCACTGATCCAGTTGATCCATGGAATGAACGCTGAACTACATACATATGGATACAAATATTATAATAGCAAGTGCTAGTTTTCTCGTGGTATATTTATCGCTAAAAAAGAAAAAACGAAAGTGTTGGTGCAAAAAACCATATACAGAAGACGAAAAAATCAAATATTACAACAATTAACTCTCTAACCGCAAAGCCATCAGTTTAAGAACTTTGCAAGGATGTCACCGAAAGATTTCACAATTTTACTGAACTTAATTAAAAACAAAATTTCAAAACAGGATACTAATTTTAGGAATTGTATTACCCTGGAAAAGAGATTAGCAATTACTTTAAGATTTCTTGCAACTGGATACTTCTATTTAAGTTTGCAATATCATTTTGAAATACCCAAACAAATAATTTCAACAATTAGGAAGTTTCCATTTTTCTCATTTTCTCGTAATAAATAGTCGTAAAAATCTAAAAAATATCTGTAATTTTTTTTTAAATTATCTCTATAAATAAAAAAGTTATGGTCCTTCCAAGTTTAAAATGCTGCGGTCATCTGGGCTGAGGCTCGATTACGTCACAATACATGATTCCGCCAACAACGAGCGGGCGCGGGCACCTTTATACTCGCTGGCAGGCACCGGCAGTTTATAGCCAGCTTGCATTTGAGAGCCGAAAAAATTGCTAAAACATGCAATTTTGGCATGTTCATATTTTTCGAAAAACACCATTGGGACGGCCGTATGATGTCGCGACGTAAAGAGGAAGTCTTCCAGATAAACCTGATCGTAAATTGCACGGCGAAATTCGAAAATTCGTCTCACCACGAACGAATCAAAAGTGACATTTTGTGACATTTCAGAAAATCGAGCACATACACTAAATAAAGGGAACATACGGCGCGCCGCCGGCATGGCAAGTCAGCGCGTTGTGTATTGTGGCGTCACGGTGGATTTCAGCCGAGGCGAAGTATTCAAATAAGAAATTGAATAAGTTCGTGAGTTTTTCAGATATCGAGATAATTTTTTTTTTGTTTGACTAGTTATCTGAAAGACTACTAAATGAGGTTGAATGTACATGATATTTCTAAAATAGGAAACTTCCTAATTGTACCAGAAGTTTAAAAATCAAATTTTAATTATATCTATTATAACAGTTGCTCTATACTCTCTATATACACTGTGTGTAGTGGCGGGCTAGGCATAGGGAGTAAGAATTACAACATCGCGTGTGCCAGCTGGCTGAAATGAAATAACTGAGAGCTGAGATACTTCTCCGACGGGCGAGTTTGCTCTGCTGTGTTGTCATATAATGGGCAATTACACGCATTGTATTAGATCCATATCGAACTTTGTATTAACAAGTCCACACTGAGCATGAACGAGCACATGTTTAGATAACGCTCGCTTCGATGTTCCGACAGTCAGCGGATCGGTACGAGCTGCTCGGTTTTAGCTCAGCTCGGCGTCCACACTGTCCGTTCATTTGCTCATTCCACGCTCGTTCAGTGCTCATGCGGAACGAATGCTCCAATGAATACGCACCTTAATACTTGAGTTTATGTATTAACAAATCATGGTTTATGACGTCAAAGGCAAAGCTAAAGTCCAATAGAACAAGGTAAGTAACATGAGAGTTATCGATGGCCTTCGTTAAATCATTGGTAATTAGCGCAGTATTCGTGCTGTGGTAGCTTCTGGAGCCACTTTGTATAGATGGAAGTAATTTATTGGTGGTTATATGTTGGTTTAAGCAATCTGATATGTAAGTCTCAATGATTTTAGACTTCGTAGGAAGAACATTAATTGGTTGAAGATCACTTAATTCATTAGCCATTGAAACCTTAGGTACTGGAGTTATAAGTCCTTTCTCCCAAATGCTGGGCACCACTCTAGAGTCAAGAGATCTGTTAATAATGTGAACCAATGCTTCCATACAGAATGGTATTACATACTTGAGCATTTTTAAATTTATACCGTTAACTCCAAATGCATTAGATTTAAGTTTTTTTAGAATAGACTCAATTTTCTCTGGGGTAATAGGATCCAATCAGGGCTGGCTCCAGGGGGGGGGGCGAAGTGGGCGGCTGCCCGGGGCGGCAAATTCTTCAAATCCACAGTTACCAAAAAATATAAAAAAGCTAGGAAACAATTGTTTCACTAATATAGTAATAGTGATGTTAACTTTATATAAATAATTTGTTATTGTTAGTTTTTTTTGTATATAAAGTAGGTTACATACATACATTCTGTTTCTTATATGTGATTTTATTTCTTGTCTGATTTCTGTGGTGTGGTGTTTTTTAAACGGTTAATTTTTTCAATTACTTTATTTTACCCTTTTAAATACAATAATCATATTGCTGGAAACCTTATAACTAAAAAAGACAAACCATCAAGAATATTCAGTAGGTGACTCTTAAAATGTTATATAAAATAACGGATTGAAAAGATAGGGTCAGGCGAGGTAAAAATGAGACAGACAGGTAGCGGGGTAAATAAAAGACAAGGTGATATACAACCCAGATTGAAATAAATTACACTAAATTTTATATATAAATTTGTTTTGTACATTCAGAACTGTTTTACGTTATCCAATCAGGTCCTATGCCTACTGTTAATGTGGGAAAAATATTATTCAGTAAACTCTTTAATTCACTTTTAAAAAATTTTTGAATGCATCTTAGTACTTTTTTGAGGATTTTATAGTTTCTCTATTTGCATTGTCCGTATTTGGCAGACGTCAACTAGAAGTGTCATACTTCACAATTTGTGATCGAGTTTATTAATCTGCTAGTTTTAAATCATCAAAAATTTGATTTTAACGAAAAAATTAAAATCGGGGTAAAAAAGAGACTAAAGAGACCAAATGGGCAGACTGAAGAAGGCACATTTCAGCTTCCTAATTTAGGAGAAGCTAGCCCTTCTGCAAGCCCCTTCTTGTTTAGTAAAAAATCTGAATAAATTACATATAAAAGAAAAAACCCTCCTCTGTCTTATTTCTGCACTTCCATTTGTACTACATCAATAAGAATGGGAATAAATCACGTGTCCTTCATTTGCCCTCCACTGTCTTTTTTTTACCCCACTTGAAGGGTAAAAATGAGACACTGTTTAGTTTTGTTTATCAACTAACGGTACTTTTTAGTAAAAAAATACATAGAAATATAGTTTTTCCTGTCATTTTTACATATGATACCAATCTTTCATTAAATATGACTCGATTCTAAGCAACCTAAAAATTGAAAGATGTCATTTTGTCTCATTTTTACCCCGCCTGACCCTAATGTTATTTATATAAGAGAGAGGCGGCAAAATGAAGCTGTGCCCGGGGCGGCAAAATACCTGGAGCCAGCCCTGGATCCAATAAGCTTCCTTCATAAATTCCATGTATATTTTGCTGGTAGTAGTTAAGTATATCAGGATTAATGTTTATTCCACGTGCTTTATTAGTAAAGAAGTCATTGATTAGAGTTGGGTCTTTTATGTTTTAGGTTTAGCATGAATATTCCAGGTCGAAAAATCATTCCACAATTTCTTTGAATTTTTCACATTTATTTTTATTTGATGGTCATTTCTAATTGCAATAGATAAGTAATTACGCATATCTTTGTAAAATTCAAGGTCACTTACTGCTTTTGTTTGTTGATATTTTTTGTAGGCTTTGTTTTTTAATTTAATCATGTTTCAGTGTGTCTGTGATATAAGGCTGATGGTTTTTATTCTTGATAACTATAGTTTTATTAGGTGCATGCATATCGAACAGGAATAATATTGCATTATTTAGAAAGTCAAGTTTTTCATATAATGAATCCACAGTTGTAAAAAAAAGACCAATTAATACATCTGGCATCTTCGGAAAATTTTTCACAGTTAAATAAAGAGTAATCTCTGTAGGTGAATTGTTTGATTGGACATTTTTCAATATTTAAGTTCAAGGTACAGTAAACTTAATGATGGTCTGACATATTATACAAGTCAGTTGTCCCACTGCTTAATATTTTTAAATTTCCACTTACGCATATAATGTCAATTAAAGATGTACGTTCTCCTATTCTTGTAGGTTCTGTAATTACTTCAGTTAGGTTAAATATGTTTATAATATTATTGAGGTGTTGATAATAAGAAGTAGAATTAAAGAAGTTAATTTCCAAATCACCAACTATTACCATTTCATCCGAGCATGTACAGATATAGCTGAGAACTTCCTCCAACTTATCTATAGAATATATGGCCACAGGAGGGGGAATATAAATTACTCCAAATGCTATTGTAGTTTTGTTAATTGTGACGGAAATCCAAAGCTGTTCTAGGAAATTATTTAAAGTTTGTTCCATGTCTATCACTTTAAATTTAAGGTTATTATGTATATACCAACAAACACCCCCTCCTCTGGTTTGAAGGTCAGCCCTAATTAACTGATAGTTAGGTAGTGCTACAAGAGTAGATGGAAAATCGGGCGTTAGCCAGGATTCAGGGATGGATATTAATCGATATTGTTCAGATAAAATAAATTCAGAGAATAAATCAAAACAGAAGACAAGAGATCTTATATTAACGTGGCAGATTTTTAGGCTACATTTGCGTTTTTTTTGCTTCTTGTATTGGTGCTTGCGGAATGTGCTTGAGAATTAGAAGTGGGCTGATTTGAGGAATATTGTTCGGTAAGTTCAATAATTTGTGGAATAACCTTTTTTTTTCTTTCGAAAATGACTCTTGTATAGGAGTCGACCTTCTACAAACTTAAACGCAGTTCAACCAGATAACCTAGTAATTTTCATATTGACAACTGCGAAAATCTCTCGAAATATTTATTTGGCCTCTACGAGAGGAACTTTATTAGGTGACTAAATCGTATTGTTATTCCAAAATCTTTACAACTCAAGCATCACTCCAAATCTCCTTCTATCTCAAAAATTTTATACAGAGGTTTGCACTGCTCAGAAACTCATGTGCAATATACAGCACAAGATGCCACAATCTCAACACTAAAACAAGAACTTCACTCTAGCAACGTTCATTGACCTCAGTAAGGCATTCGATCGCATCTCACATGAAGTATTGATAGACAGACTATCAACAATGAACTGAGTTCCATAATAACTTTATTGGAAATATAAATATAAATATAATATAAAATATAAACTAGTTCATTTTATAAAAACTTAAGACTATGTTAAAAACACATAAATCTAAATTAAACATTAGGCTATCATATACGTTGAGAACCCCCCTACGCCTAAATAGCACTCTCAAAGAATAATAATAAATTCAATCATACACGTCCCAACGAGAAAATAAACAAGAGAAAGAACTGTCTTACAGGACTAAGACCTCAGATACGCCAGCAAATTATTTATTTATTTATTTATATATTTATTTATGTAGTTACACCACCCCACAGTAAAAACCAATTACGGGGTGGGAAAAAAAAACACAATACAATAATTTATACCTAATGGTAAATAAAATGCAAACAGACAAAAACAGATTATATACATGCATAATACATTAACAGATTAAAAGAATATTAAAATAAAATTACAGATTACTAGGAAAAGATACACTTAATACTTGAAATACTCGAGTAAAATATATCAAGCTGTCCTTCAATAGACATGTAAGTGTTACACATAAAAAATAAGGGAGAGAACATCAGAGCATTTGTTCGTGGAGTGGGAAGATAAAATGTTTTATGATTACGCGTCTCAAATGAGGGGGCATGAAAATTTAACATATTCAAGATGTTAGGGCAATCGATGAGATTAAAAATTAACTTGTGCAAAAACAAAAGAGAACAAAGTTTCCTGCGGTCGTGTAAACTAAGAAAACCAAATCTATTTAGCAACTGTCCATGTTCGAAGCCAACAGCGGGATATACATGATCAATTTTGTACGAAATGAATTTTAGATAGCGCCGTTGTATATTCTCTATGCTATTACAATATTTATTATATCCTGGATTCCAAATAAGTGAAGCATATTCAGGTCTGGATTTAACAAATGCAGAATAAAGAAGATTTAATAATTCAATGTCATCAAAACCACTTGAATTTCTAATCACAAAACCCAAACTTTTATAAGCAGAGAGAACAATATTTTTTATATGTTTGTTAAAATTTAGTTTCGAATCGAATAGAACCCCCAAGTCATTAAACTCATCTGATCTATTTAATACGGTATCGTTCAACTCATAATCGAATAACAGTGGATTATTCTTTCTGCAGAAAGACAGAACGTTACATTTGGCGATGTTTAAAGGCAGATTATTTAGAAGACACCAGTCATTAACATAATTTAAATTACTTTGGAGTAACGCACAATCCTCGTCAGTATCAACAGTACAAAACAATTTCATGTCACCAGCATATAGCAGGCAGTTGACATCAACACAAGTCACTAAATCGTTAATAAATAAAATAAATAATAGAGGCCCCAGCACTGAGCCTTGGGGTACTCCGGAAGTAGCTAGAAATTGATCAGACTTAAAGCCACGGTATTCTACATATTGGCTCCTTCCAGTTAAAAAAGATGATAGCAGGGAAGTTAGCAAGTCTGAAAAACCGAATACTTTAAGTTTATGTAGGAGAATGCCGTGGTCAAGTCTGTCAAAAGCTTTGGAAAAATCAGTATATATAACGTCAACTTGTTTGCCCGCATCGATAGCCTCAGAAATAAATTGTGTGACAGTGAATAAATTTGTAACTGTTGACCTATCCTTTACAAAGCCATGTTGAGATATACTGATCTGCCCTCGCACGTTATTATAAATTTGGTCATATAAAGAAATTTCAAAGACTTTGGCGAAATTACAAATTATCGTAATAGGACGATAATTTGCAACGTAACTTTTATCTCCCTTTTTAAAAACTGGACACACTCTGGATAATTTCCACCGATCTGGGAATACACCGGATTTTAAACATAAATTAAAAATAATCGTTAGTGGGTAAACAAAAGCGTACGCACAGTCTCTAATAATAAAAGCCGGTATGTCATCCGGTCCCTTAGTGAACTTAGGCTTCAGTTTTAGTAAAGCTTCTAAAACATTGACTTCATTAAACATATTTATATGTGTGAAATTTGTTGTGCTAAGTACATCACCAGGGTTCCAATTAGCGTTATTCGGAGTATATGCAGTTTGAAAAAACGAGGCAAAAGCGTTGACAATGTCTAAGGGATCTCTGTATTCACGGTCGTTATATATTACATGATCAGGCAAAGAGCCACTGTTTCTTTTGGAATTTACATAGGACCAGAACTGTTTCGTGTTTGATTTAATATTATTATGTTTGAAGTTGTTAAGATTGCTACTATTTTTAATAGATAGGTTGTTGTATTCATTAAGACCCTTGAAAAATAATGTGTTCATTGATTTTTTTAAATTCGTTTTAGCAATGTAAGAATCGTTATGGTTTCTAGTGAAATGGTTATGTACTTGATAATTAAATGTAATATTTTCATTGAGATAACTTGGAAGCAGTTCATTTATAATTTTGAATATAAAAATCATTGTAAAATAATTCAACCTTTGCCTGACCGAAAGCCAATCGAGTGTTTTTAGCATCAAATTAACAGGTGTAAAACTGTTACACTTGAGAATCATTCTCATTCCCCTGTTCTGTAGTTTCTGGAGTGCTGACATACAATTATTATCCAGTAGATACAAAATCCTAGCACAGTAGATAAAATTTGGTTGAATTATTGTCTTAAAAACTGTTATTTTAGTGTATACAGACAAGTTATTTGAAATTCGAGAAAAGAAATAGAGTTTTTTTTATATATTTTCTTGTATATATACGTAAAATATTATATCCAAATATTTAATTTCATTTACTATTTCAATGTTTCTGTTTTCTATTTTCAAGTTAATACTGTTTATGTCGAATTGAATTGTATTTGTATCTACTGATTATTATCATAGCTTTTGTTTTATCAACATTAATTTTTAATTTATTCGTCTGCATATATTTTTCAATTTTAGTAAGGTCTGTATTCATTAAATCAATAGCTACATTAAGATCATTACTACCAATTGCAATGAGTGTATCATCAGCATATAAATTAATAAATTCACAATCGGTAATACAGTTAATTCCATTCAAGTAGATTATAAATAGCAGTGGGCCTAGTACACTTCCTTGTTTCGATTAGCTGTGAAGATGAGAAAGTATTATTTATTTTAATAACTTGCTTTCTGTTCAATAGATAGTCATTCAACCAATCAAGCACAGGAAGTGAACAATAGGGTCCCGCAAGGCAGCTTATTAGGACACTGCTATTCCTAATATAATAATATATATTAATGATCTGACAGACTGCATGAAAACATTTTCAATTCTCTTTGCTGATGATACAACTTTTGCGATGCACTTAGGAAATGATTCCCCAACAGCAGTAAATGAAATATCTGAGAATATTATTTTTCAGCGGACTGGTTTAACTCAAACAGATTATGTCTAAATCAACAAAAGACAAATTCACTCTTATTTGCATTAAAAAAAAAACACAGATAACAACAGTGCAAATTTTTTGGGTCTAACCTTAGATAACAACTTAAACTGGAAACCATATACTAATTCATTAGCCAGTAAATTATCGAGAACAATACTGCCCTCCTAAGCCAAAAAGACGTATCTCAAGGTTTCACTGTTTTGAGATATAAGGCATGTTTTGAATTTTCGAAATCGCCTCAATATTTTCAAATATTTACTAATATTTTTTTTTTGTAGTTGTACTAATGTAGAGGCTAATAGTGGTGTAGTTATGAGTTTATATTAATTAGGTTACTAGTTTTTTTTTTACAATGAGATACGTCTAATTGGCTAAATCGCTTAGGTTTCCTCATATTTTTTTAGATACGTCAAACTTTGCTAGCACTTCAAAAATACTTAACGATTGAAATACGTTTATTTCGCTATGAAAATATATATAAAATAGCTCCAGCTATCCTAAGGTATAAAAATATGCATTTCGGCCAAAACTTGAGATACGTCTTTTTGGCTTAGGACGACAGAATATATGCCTTAAGAGAACTTAGAGTCAATGTAAACTTGGACACTGCTCTAATGGCTTACTTTGGAATGTTTCACAGCACAATGGTGTATGGAATAATGAGCTAGGGAAACTCATGCCACACTCATAATATATTTGTCATTCAAAAGCATGCAATAAGAGCTCTAGTGGGCTTATCCTATGAACCAGTTGCAAACCCTGGTTTATAAACTTGAAAATACCTACCTTCTGCAATAATCTATTACAACCTTGCATTTGTAAAAACTCACCAACATCTTTTTAAACTAAATGGTGACAATCATGAATATGACACTCGCTCAAAATTAATATTAGAATTTCCACACATAGACTTTCATCGACAAACAGAAATCTTACTATTAGACTTGTCAATTCACTACCATCAGAACTAAAAAAACTCGTCTCTAAATAACTTCAATTCAAAGATAAAAAATTTCAATATTCCTAAATGTATTTTTATGTGCTATACTTTTATGTATTTCAAGTGCTATATTTTAAATGTAATGAACCTATTTCTTTTTGTTTGTTCAAATTCTTGTAATTTTATGACGTATCAAAACACCAAGGTGGATCATTTTTTTTACATGAATAAAGAATCAATCAATCAATACTAACAACTATATATACGAATCCTGTTCACAGCTCCATTCATCTGATACTCTGGGACACAGCCTTGACCAATTATACAGTGACAAAGACCAATACATCGCAGAACAACCGACTGTACTTGAGAGAAACAAACTTTCCAAATTAAAAATGATATGATTTCAAAACAAAACTTAAAAAGCTGAACATTTTACTGAACATCCAAGCTTGCTGTATAGCCCGTGGAAATTCCGGAAAATACAGTGAAATTCTGTACGTATGGTAACTTATATTCTTTCCCAACACCTCGAAGACCCACTTCCCTATTTCAATGCTTATCTCTGCAGAATAGGGTCATCCCGCACTTTTAAATTGTGATATTCTAATATATGCGATGAACAGTTTAGAGGTTCTAATTAATAAATACGGTTTTAGTTTATTGTCATTAGTATTTTATTTTTACGTTTAAAGATTGAGTTCCCACATTGTGGGAACGAGTCGGGCCGATTTATTGGCCGATGTTTTATTATCAACCAGGGTTGGTTCTACGTGACGTCTCATCGCATAAATATTTTTGTGCTCATATTAGAATATTTATGTTACCACCTTGTACATTTTTCTGACGAAACATTAAAGAATAATACTATAAAATTCTTTTATAACAAACTATCAACCCTACAATGCGCAGACACGAGTCGGCCTCTTGTGAAATTATGTAAGGTTTTGCAAAAGGTATATCAGATGACCTGCTGAAAGTTGATTCAAGTATGAAAAACGAATTTTTTATGAACAATTTGGTGACCAGTTTTCAATCTCATCGCTACCGGATCATTTTTTGACATTTCAGTATGGTAAAACCAAGGTGGTGGACAAAATTCAAAAACTTAAATATTTGAAAACCTTCCTGTAGAAATTTCGAATCATATGATGGAAACCAATTCGTACGTTACAAGATAGAATGTAAGAGGCAAACAAAAACACACAAACTTATTCCCAGGCACACTTACCCGCTCCGTGTCAATGGGGGTAAAAAATGCATAAACTGAGAAGAGAATCAAAGGGAACAGATAATGATTAAAAAATAAGTAAAAAGTGATAATTCAAGGTTTCCACAAAATATTCAACTTCTGCATCTCTTGATTTCTAACGTCGGAAATCAGTTATTTGAAAACATAAACATAATAAAAATCAAAGAACTCTGAACAGATTACGATTAAAAAACATGTAAACAGTGTATACTTAAATAAAGCCAATGATTCTAGATTTTCACAAAAATATTCAGTTTCGGTGGGCCCATTATAAATAACATTTTATGAATTGCACAGGACAAGATTGACACGATTACACCAGGCAATGAAATAATAATAATAAAAACGACTTTATTGAGATAATAAAAAATATCCGCGATATAGGGTGAAGTTTAAATAATATTTTTTTCTATTTCTATTCTATTCTTACACTTTCTTACACAATATTACTAATATTTCATCGCATCGTTGTTTTTTATCGTTTTGAAATGTTTCATAGTAACAACAACAAGATGGCCGATGGCAAGGTTGATTCTGAGAGACAGTGTGGTTTTTGTAAAAAACCGGTAGTTTTAAAAAGAATTAAATGTACAAATTGTGAAGCAAGTTTTCATACAAGTTGTGCAAATAAAAAAACAAAGAAATGCTGTGAAAAACCAAATCTTGAAGAAGAGGCACAAAAAAATCTAGTTGAAGAGGACAATGATTCATCTAATAGGTCTGTAATAGAAGAATCCACGAATTTGAATAATGAAAATTTGTTATTAGAAATAAACAAGGACTTACGAAAACATATAAAATTACTCGAGGAGAAAATTGAACTTTTGGAGGCTGAAAACACTAATTTGAAAAAAATCATCAAAGAAACAGATGCAACAACTGACACTCACACAAGAGGCGCACATGTCAAAGATACAATGGAGGAAATGAAAAGTGAGTTAAAAAATTGTATGGAAAACAATTTTCGACGCCTTTCAAAGGAAATCAGTGAAATAAACAACAACATAAAGGATTTTAATGTAGATATTACTAACCCTACAAAAAATGTCCAGCAAAAAACTCTAGCACAGAAACCTAGAGAAACATCAAAACCAGTGACTCCAAAACAAACACTAACTTCACAGAAGGAACAGAAAACAGCTACACCAAAACATTTTACGAAAATCTTGGAAAATGCACAAAAGGAGAAAATGGATTATTTGATCCATATTAATACATCACCTGAGCCAAGAAAAGAAATATGCAAAAATAGTGAAAATGATGAATGGAAAATTGTTCAGAAAAAAGGGAGAAATAAATATAAAAGAAATATAGGGGAATCTGAAGAAAATAATGAAAATTTCAGAGGCGCTGGCCCAAAAGTTTGGTTATACGTATATAGAGTATTAAAAGATGTAACCGAAGAGGACATTAGACAATTTATAAAGAAAAAAACAGACTCAGCAGAAAGTGAAATAATCGTTAAGCAGATAACATCAGAAAGTATGCGGTTTAATCGTTTCATGGTGGCAGCCGAATTTAAATACAAGGATATGTTTTATGACCCTAAATTTTGGCCAAAAGGAGTTGGATATAAAAGGTTTAATTTTAAAAGATATTATGAAACAAATAGACAAGAAAATCCTAAAGATTCGAGGCCTGTTTCTTTTTTAGAGTAATAGATCCACAGGAGGAAAATAACATAAGGCATCAAAGTGTGCAGAAAACTATGTTTAGCATTTATTATCAAAACATACAAAGCATTTATAATAAGACAGAAGAAATAACATTATGCCTGGATGAAATCGCACACTGTGTCGAAATATTAGCATTTACTGAACACTGGCTTAACAACAATAAAAAACCGTTTGTAAATATTAAAAACTATCAAATGGCTTCAAGTTTCATTAGACAATCTTCGGAATGTGGTGGCAGCTGTATATTTGTACGAAATAATATCCTGTTTAAAGAACTGCTAGATCTGAAACAAAAAAGTTTTGAATCAGAAATAGAATGTAGCGCTGTTGAAATAAAGTCACTATATACAAAAATTATCAATGTTTATCGTCCACCTAGCGGAAATTTTGACTCATTTATAGTTATCCTTGAAGACATTTTAACATCTACCAAATCAAGTACATATACCATTGTTTTATGCGGAGATTTCAATCTAGATCTGCAGAATAAAAATGATAATAAAGTAAAATTATTCTTGGACATGCTAGCAACATTTGACCTGAGACCCTCTGTACATGAACCAACTAGGGTAAGTGCAACATCGTCAACTACAATAGACAATATTTTTATAAGTACTCCAGACTACAAAAGCAGAGTGATTAAAAACGGTCTGTCAGATCATTTTGGTATAAGTATACAGATACCTACAGACTGGAAACAAAAAAACGTGAGTAATAAATTTGAGTGTAGAATAATCCAGGACGAGCGACTACCACAATTTAAAGAAAAGATGCGAGAGCTTAACTGGGATCAAATCATTATTGAAGGAAACCCCAATTTAAGTATTTCCAAGTTTTTAGAGCAATTTTTACAGATACTTGATGAAGTATATCCCAAAAAATTATATGACAGAAAAACCGTGAAGAATGTTTACATGAATGAAGATTTAAGAACGAGGAACAGAATTAAAAGACAATTGTATGAAGGGATGTTGGAAGGACATGTGCCAGAGGAAGTTTATAAACAATATAAGATGGATTTTAAAAAGAAAATTAGTGAAGCAAAGAAACACTTCCATTCTAACTACATTCTAAATTCGAATAATAAGGTCAAAGCAACATGGGAATTAGTGAAAGACATTACAGGAAAAAACAAACAGAGTAACAATTTTGACATAGAAAACATAAGGCAGAGTGATAATAAAAAAAGTAAAAAAGAAATTCTAAATGAAATAAACAACTACTACATCAATGTATGTGTCAATGTCAATAAAAATCCCAATAACAATTTAAAGCATGTATTCAGAAATAAATGTTCAATGGTTTTGTACGAAACAACGCCTGTTGAAATATACAACATAATTCACTCCTTAAAAGATACATCAGCTGTTGGAGTTGATGAGGTGCCTACAAAGTTATTGAAATATTGTGCCGAAGAACTATGTCAACCTATATCATAGATAATCAACATGTGCTTCAGTGTAGGTATGTTTCCTGACGATTTGAAAAGAACAATTATCAAACCAGTGAATAAAAAAGGTAATAAGAACGACATCACTAACTATCGACCTATAGCTCTCATTTCTATAATTGCCAAAATATTTGAGAAAGCTCTACTAAACCGCATCGTAGACTTCACAGAACAATATAATGTAATATCAGACATGCAAAGTGCTTACTTAAAAGGGAGATCAACGGTTAGAGCAATATATATAGGAATTTGCGAAATTTTAGATGCAATCAGCAGTAAAGATAAAGTTGCTGGTCTTTTCCTGGACCTATCAAAAGCGTTCGATAGCGTAGATCATCATAGTCTTCTAGAAAAATTAAAAATTATGGGTTTTCGAGGGAATAATGTCGTATTTGGAGAACAGAAAGCAGTGTCTTGTAGTGATGGATGATGGAAAATACGTTAGTTCAGACTGGAAGTTGGTCAAAAAAGGTGTCCCTCAAGGGTCTATCTTGGGCCCAATTTTGTTTCTGCTCTACATAAACGATTTACCAAAAATTGTTAAACATCTTGTTAATTTATTTGCTGATGATAATTCATTAGTTATCAGAGCGGAAACTAATGAGGAGTTAGAAACTGAGATTTCAATGTCAATTGATATTCTAAATGACTGGTACACTACAAATAATCTACAGCTAAATATAGACAAGACTTATCTGCTAAAATTCAGCCTAAGAAAGGAGCCTCCACTAGTTGTGAACTACAACAACGAAGTACTAACATCAACTGATTGTACAAAATTTTTAGGAATTGTGATTGATTCACAGTTAAATTGGAAGCATCACATAGAGTATCTTGCCACAAAAATCAGTTCATTTACGTATGCATTACGAACTATATCAAGATCTGTAAGTGAAGAAGCAGCTATAACTTCTTATTATGCTTACATTAAGTCCAGAATAACATATGGAATTATATTCTGGGGAAATTCTGTTGAAGCTGACAGAATCTTCAGATTACAAAAGGCCTGTTTAAGAAGCATTTTCGATCTAAAGAGAAGAGAAACATGCAGTGTGATCTTTAAAGAAAAACATATACTTACTCTTCCATGTGTGTATATATACGAGTGTGCCTGTCTAGTTAAGAGCAATTATAGTGATTTTATTGATAAATACAAAGTGGATCATGCGTATAACACGCGTAATAATATTTTATGTTTGCCAAAGACAACCTCTTCTCATATTCAAAAAAATGTTGAGTCTCAGTTAATAAAAATTTATAATAATTTACCTAATAATTACAAAGACTTACCTGTTAAAAACTTTAAAAGAACGCTTCACAATTTTTTAACCACTAAGGCATTTTACTCGATTTCCGAGTGTTTAAACTATAACTTTTAGTTAATGTATCAATTTGTTTATATGTATGTTTGTTCCTATTTGATATTACAATTATAACTGTTTGTACTATACTTAATTTGACTTGTTCTACACCTGATTGGTTTTATTATAGAATAAAGATTATATTATTATTATTATTATTATTATTATTATTATTATATTATTCATTAAATAATTACAATGTAATATATTTTTTTCTGAAATCGATCAAGAATGTCTATTTTCTCGGAGCTATCAGAAAAGTCCCGGATTGATTTTTATATATATTTTAATATACAGTGTGACTCACTTAAAATGAAGGTACCCTTATAAGTTTTATTTTTTTTTAGAGTATAGAAGTATAGAACAAATTAGGATCTACCTATGTCCAGAAAAACATTCGCCTCCTACAAAAGCAAAGCCACCTGCGGTACCAAATATGTGGAAAAAAATCAAGAAATCATATTAGGTTTTTTTATCGAAAAATTTTGGTAATGAAACTTGTTTAAAATTGTCCAAAAATCTTGTGTCCAAAATTTAATATTGGGGATGGAAGTTCGGACTTTCTTTTTTTCATTAAAATTTCGCCACTTTGTCACCGGTATTTAAATTAAATTGATCTCATATACGATGTCCACTTAATATCATGTATTACCTAGATGTTCCATTAATCTCGGCCCTTCAAAACAAGGGTTTCTGGGAAAAATTATTTTTTTAAGATTTACATGCATTTTCTAGGAAAACGTGAAATTTTCTTCATTTACTCGAACATCAACTTACCCCAACGTGGGTGCGCCAGCTGATCGCCGTTTCCTGTATGTACACACAATATACTACTACTTAGGAATGTGAAAATCAGCCTTAGTGAAATGGCTAGCTTCAAAAGGTCGCTGCATCCTGGGCTGTTATAATGATACCGTTGGACCTTGACATCATTTTAAAAAAATTTTCAATATTCTTTTTATTTTGATTAAATTTTAGACTAAGGTTTATTAGGGTCATTCCACTATATCGAAATTGAGTCTGATTCTGTATGGAAAATGTAATGTGGGTTTGTTAATGCCCTGTGTTACATGAATTGACCAAACTATTGCCCAAAATTTAAACTACACCACTTTAAAATAAAGGGCGCCGTCAGCAGAATTCCTTTGCCCCTGCTACATCATAAATTGAAAACGCTGATGTGCTTGCACCGGATCATTGATCGACACGTAGGCTTAGGTCATGGTCCACATTCGGCCACCATTTTTATTTGCGTATTTTGTGTTTTGTGGCGTCTGCCGTTTTAATTTTGCGAGTGTGTGCTGTGTTTATTGTTTATTTTATTAATTATTATAATAATAATGGTTTATTGATGTTAAGACACTGGGTGTATACATAGGTCATAAGATTAAAAATTAATACAAACATAAGTTAAAACTAGAATAAAAAGATAAAACTTGACAAAGGACAAAAACTGAATAAAAGAAAACTACAGACTAAAAATGAGATCCTCAAAGTTATCTTGGAGGTATTCCTCAAAGGTGTAAAACGCTTTTAATTTCAAATAAGCTTTTAGCTTCGTTTTGAACTGGTTTATATTTAATTGTTTAATTGCCTCTGGCAAGACATTAAAAAATTTGATGCAGTAATAACCGGTACCGTCTCTGGTTTTTGACAGCCTGTGAAAGTTTGGTACGACATTGTTGTTATTTCTTGTTTCATAATTGTGAACATCACTATGTTTGTTGAGTAGGTGTTCATTTTTTTTTGTATGTATAAGGCATTCTAGTATAAAAATGCATGGTAGCGTAAGTATATTAAGTTTTTTGAAAGTTTGCCGACAGCAGTCTCGGTATTTCAATTTACCTATAATTCTGATGCATCGCCTTTGTAATCCAAATATTTTAGATGCGTGAGCCGAGTGTCCCCAACTGAGGACGGCATAACTTATATTTGAGTGTATGTGACCATAGTATGCTGTTATCAAAACTTCTTGGCTGACTGAATTCACTAGGTTCCTGACTAAATAAATGTTTCTCGAAATTTTTGTTGAGAGGTTATCCACGTGTTTTTCCCAAGTCAGCATAGGATCTAGGTGGATGCCTAAAAATTTTACCGATTCGTTTTTTGTGTCTTCGTTGTGGTTTTTTGTAGGTCGTAAGCTAAATGTAAGATGTTGCGTCTTGTTATCATTTATTCCTAGTGTGTTAGCAGCATACCAGGTTTTTATATTTGATTGTGTGTTCAAAGATTTAGTCTTGACAAGATCAAGCGATAAATCCTGTTGTACCTCAGTGGTGTCATCTGCGAATAAAATTAGATTTGCACTGGGATCGCAGTTGGGCAAATCGTTAATATAAATTATGAAAAGAGCGGGACCTAGCACCGATCCCTGCGGTACTCCGTGTAGGACGGTTTTTTTATTAGAATGTGTGTTATTGTATGTCACATACTGACATCTTTCTGTGAGGTATGATTTAACAAGACTCAAGCTGTTCTCATCAAAACCATATGCAGATAATTTCCTTATGAGCGTATCATGAGATACACTGTCAAAGGCTTTTGTCAAATCGTAAAAGGATGCAAATGTGAACACATAATTTTCAAACCCATCGTTAATTAGTTGAGTGAGGTTATTAATTGCTGTATTAAGAAAGACAACATCGTTTTTTATTGTTATTGTTAGTGTATATTATGAATGAACAGGTTTTTGAATGACAGGGACAGGTACAGATAGATCGGTAAGTTCCAACTATTTTTGGAGGCATTCAGCGTTGCCCGTTCTACGCCATCATTTCAAGGGTTTTTAAGAGCCACAGACCGAACTTTGATGCTAATTTACACCCTTAAAACGCATGCAACAAAAAAAAAAACAAAAAACACGGGTCTAATATTTTTTATTATATTTTCAGAATATGCAATAAAAAAAAATACATACGATGACCCCATTCTGAACAAGTTTCATTAACAGAATTTTCTGATAGAAAATGCCTAATATCACTTTTTTATTTTATTTTGGTACTGCAGGTAGTTTTGCATTTGTAGGAGGCAAATGTTTTTCTGTCATAAGTAGATCTTAATTTGTTCTATACTTGTGTGAAATTTGATTTAAATCGGAAAAAAAATAAAAAAGTTATGAGTAAGTGAGTATTTTTACATATTTATAATAATATTGATTGCAATTTCAGAAAAAATAGTATGTGTACCTCGTAGGGCATTCCCGGATTTCAATTTACATCGTTGTCCGAGAATGTATTGCTTTTACTACTAGAATCTACTTATGGCCAGTAGTACACAATGTACTATTTAAGAATAATATCTTAACAACAGATGTTTATATTACATTATTGCTAAGTAAAAGTGGTCTCCGGAATTAATTTGTGCTGAGTCCCAGTATAAATATTGTAGTTAAGCCAATAAAGTAGATGCCACAGTATCTACTTTATCGACGACAAATAACAACTAATACGAAAGCCCAGAGTCCGCCACATCACGAGAAGCGCACAAAAACTTTCTAATTTTTGTTTTCTTATGTTAAACAATGTAATATGAGAAAAAAAATATGGGTGCTTTATTTTTTGCAAAATTTCGTAATTTAAAATACAAAAAATATGTGGGGTGATTCTATTGCCAAACATGTCCTCATATCCTGTGAGACACTTCCTGTCAGTATTCCCCCATCTTTCTTTTACCATCTCTCAGGAGATTGTAAAAGAAAGAAAGAAAGAAAGAATAGTCAAAAGATACATTGAGTATATTATCTGAAACAAAACAGAGAATAATAAAAAAATGACATTCAAATAATACCTAATGTATTAATATCTAAAACTTACGCTTGATATAATTTTTTGTCCATTGTATCTTTGAAACCAAGTTTGAAATGAACTCGCCAATGTAGAAGTCTTAAGAAATATCACTTAGGACTTTTGAAATATTTTTATGTTTTTCATGTACTATTCAGTCAATTTTTATTTGATTTCAACCTTCTTAATAATACTTAACCATTTCAGCACCGCAGTCGCTCAGAGCATTTTACCTGTCGGACCGGGGTGAGAAGCGTATGCGTGTTCGTACGGTTCCGGTACCTAAATTCAATATTATACAGAATCAAGGGAACATCGTTTCATCTGAACATTCCTTGTTATCTGACAATAAATTATTTTCACTCTTCTCTACTACACACGTCGTCTTCGCTTCCTGAACCATTTCCTCAGTCATTTTCATTCACATGTCATCAAAATCAAATCAATAATTTTTTTTTACAAAATTATTCACAATCACATTAAGTGTGAAAATCTCCACAATAGCATTTTTTATGTTGTACCGCATATTGCCTCAAGGCACAGTGATACATTTTTGCTTCCTACCCCCAGAACAAATGTACTAGTGCAATCACCACTCTTCCAGGACCTCTATTCTATTCTGTAATTATGGGGAGAGTGAGCATTCATCGTGCGAAGCGAGAGCTCCCATCACACACATCTCACCTGCCCGTCCTACACTGCATTCCGAAAGTGCAGTGAATAAGTGATAAACGATTGAGAATAGCCAAATTTACAACCAATTAGGTTGACGCAAAAGCATCAGCTGTTCAGTGGTCGATTAATGATGCAAAGGGTTAATCTTATGAAGAACTTGCCGTTCCCCTTCCAAATCCTCCTCGGCATCACGAAGATGTCGTAAAACCTAGAATTTATTTATTGACCAAAAATTCCGTAAGGATATACCCTCGTTATTGGTAATGTATAAAAAAATATGAGTATAATAAACTAAAAGAGTAATTGTAATATTTGCTAAGAATTATATTATTACTACCACATTGGCGATGAGCAAATCCGCAATATCCATTCTGATTCACAGATTTAACAACAATTTTTGGTTGATACAAACTGTCATAAAAGTACGGTTAGAATCGCCGTTCTCCCGGGGAACTGACTGATTCCCTCATGATATATCAGACCTCTATTCCGTAATTATGGGGAGAGTGAGCATTCATCGTGTGAAGCGAGAGCTCCCATCACCCGCATCTCACCCGACCGTCCTAGATTGTATTCCGTAAGTGCAGTGAATAGGTGGTGAACGTGAGGTGATTCAGCGAGAATAGCCGAATTTACAACCAATTAGATTGGCGCAAAAGCATCAGCTGTTCAGTGTTCCGTTGTTATTTTATTGTGTCCACCTTTGGAGAAACTTAGTGATAGTATTTACTTTATGCTCGATGGGGATTCCTGAACGTTGTATGGGGGCTTGCATGAAAGGATTATATCACGGGCAAGTTCTTTGCTGACTCTCCTTATAAATGCTCGGTCGGTTAATGGTCAAAAGTACAACTTGCCGTTCCCCTTCCAAATCCTCCTCGGCATCAGGAAGATCTCGTAATAGCTAGAATTTATTTATTGACCAAAAATTCCGTAAGGATATACCCTCGTTATTGGTAACATATATTTAAAGAAAAATGACTATAATAAAATAAAAGAGAAATTGTAATATTTGCTAAGAATTATATTATTGTTAACTCATTTGACGATGAGCAACTCCGCAATGTCTATTCTTAGTCACAGATTTAACAACAATAATTTTTGGCAGACGCAAACTGTCATAAAAGTACGGTTAGGATCGCCGTTCTCCCGGGGAGTTGAGGATTCCCTCACGATTTACCAGTAGAAGTAAGTTCATGCATTTTTCGCGTGAGGTGATCACTCCCTTAGTTACAGAATAGACTTTTATTCATATTCAAGTGAACTCCGCCCACGTCTCATGGGAATGTGCTTTCACGCTTTTACAGAATAGAGGTCCAGTAGAAGTAAGTTCGCGCATTTTTCGTACGAGGTGATCACTCCCGTAGTTACAGAATAGGATTTTATTCATTTTCAAGTGAACTCCGCCCACTTCTCACGGGAATGTGCTTTCACGCTTTTACAGAATAGAGGTCCAGATGTTCTCAAACTATAATAGTGTAAATACTCAAAAAGATATCTTTTTTTTTTATTAGCCTTATTTATATTAATACTTTCCAACTTTCTATAGCAATAATGCTAGGACAAACGTTTTATGTAGATCGCCACTATCTCTAATGTCCAATAACTTTAATGCTATTTCAGAGGTATGCGATATTAATACCAACTCCTTGACTTATATTCGACAGGTTCTGATCGACAACAATTCCTAAAAGAATGACATGTTTTTTGGTAAGTTCTACTGGTCTTGCAAATTAGCGTCTCTTTTTTCTATTTTTGTTTTTTGTTATTCTCTCACACTGTGCTATCTTATGTTATTAGTTTATTTACTATGTCAGTCAGTTACTGTGCTACAGTTTGTCTTATACATTAATTTATCATATTTGATGTTACCATGTGTTTCCTGTAAATGGGTGTAACCTGTTGGAAATAAAGATCTAAAATAAATAAATAAAAATTAATGTCCTGGCGGAGTTCAGCCTTAGGCTGATCTTCCACTCTACCAGGACAGACACTCACACATAGACAACATCACAACACCCATTCCCTGCGACATTGCCATCTGCCGCAGCTGAGACTCAACTCAGAAGAGGAGAGCGACTAGACCATGTTGTCTCTCACACAACCGCAGTCTAGTCCACTGCTACCATCTCGGTAACACGTGAAAAACGCCACCACACATCCATTCCCTAGCCAGGATTCGAACCTGGGACTCCGTGGTCTCAAGCCTAACATCCTAAGCACTGCGCCACCGAGCCAGCCGGTCTTTAATACTAACATCCACACGAATTCAAGATGGTGGAAAGTAAAGATGTGTTAGTTAAAGAGCTGTGCACTTATTGTAAAAAACCAGCCTCTAAAAAGATAATCAAATGTACAAAGTGCGAAAAAGTGTATCATACTAGCTGTTCTTCCAGAATTGTGTGTTGTGATATCAAACTTAGTGATGATCTAGTATCTCAATCAAAAGAGGTTAGTTATGATACAGCATGTTCGCATGATAAAGTGGATGAATTGGTATCATTAACATTATCAAATGAAGAATTAAAAATTGAAAATAATCATCTGAAAATTGAAAACGAAAAATTGAACCAAAAAATAGTTCAATTGGAAGAAAAAATAAAAGAGTTACCCAAAGAATACATCTTAAATCAAAAAAAAATACAATATGACCACTGCTCCATGGAGAATTTGAATTGTAACAAAGAACTAAAGACACTCATAGCAGTCGAAGTTGAAAGGAGATTATCCACTGTTTTAGATGATTTGTTACAGATAAAAGTTAAAATAAATAATTTTGAAACCATAAACAGAACAGGACAAGCAACTGAAAAAGTCAATACATTCCATCAAACAAAAACTTATCTAGAGACAAATAAATCAGTGACCCCCAAACAAAAATCAGATCAGTTAATTCAAAATGAGCTGGAAGTCAAACAGAGAATGATAATGAATGATTTAATTAACTTAAACCCAAACATTCCGGAAAGTACCCCAATCAATGAGTCATCAATGTCTGCTGAAATCTCTAACTCTAATTCACTATCTACTGAGGAAAATGAAAACTTCATTACAGTTCCATCTAAGAGAGGAAAAAAACCGAAACAACTTAACCTAAATCAATATTCAAATAAAACGACTGGCAATAATACCAAAGGTACTGGTGCGGCGAGTAGTCTTCTTGCGCCTGCCCCCACCACAAATTGGATATGGGTAGGAGGTCTGAGAGAAACAGTCACTCTCGAGCACATGAAGGAGTACATCTCACTAAAGTGGCCAAACTCATCGATTTTATGCTACTACCTAAAGTCCAAGGGACGTAAGAAGTGCTTCAAAGTTGGCAGTTCTAAAATGTCTACCGAGGAGCTTATGAAGTCGGAAAATTGGCCTGAGGAGGTATTAATTCATCCCTTTCTCGCCAGATCAAAAGCAGACCATGCTGGATAATTTGCAACAATCCTGTACTTCAAAATCTTGTTTTAAAATAGCTCATGTCAATGTACAATGTTTAAGTAATAAGTTAAACATTATTGATGTTTTTAATCACACTGAGAATATAAACATTTTATGTATATCAGAGCATTGGGCTACTTCCGATGAAATCGAGAATCTAACTTTATCCAATTTAAACCTGATGGCTAGCTATTGTAGAATTAATAGACGTCATGGTGGTGTTGCTATTTATGTTGACAATATTGTTAAATCAAAAATTAATACTGCTACATTTTTGAGTAACTTTAACTCTGAGATGAATATAGAGCTTTGTGGCTTAGTTTTGTGTCTTAAAAGAAAAATATTGTTATTAGTCATTTATAGGCCTCCTTCTGGAGACTTCAATATTTTTTTGGATAAATTGCAGGGATGTTTAATCCTTCTCAACAAAAAATACGACCACATAATTCTTTGTGGGGATCTTAATGTAGATTTTCGCTCAAATTCACATAATAGACAACTACTATCTGACATTTTTGAATCATTTAATATCTCCACGTATCTCAATGAACCCACTCGCGTAGTAAGTAATATATATGGCATGTTGTCTGAATCTGCCATCGATTACATGGTCACTGATCTTCCAAGTAATATGGTTGACATATATATGAGCTACCCTTGCATTGCGGACCACGCTGCCCAAATTATGTGTGTTAAAGATTTTTTACCATATTCCAACCAATTTATTAAGCAAACTATTACTACTCGCTATATTACTGAGGTTAACATAGCCAAATTTCAATATCTTTTATATAATACAAATTGGGATTTTATTTACAGTATGGACCCAATAAATGTTGATGAAGCCTTTATTATTTTTTTGGAAATTATGATTAACAAATTAGATGCTTCTTTTCCTCTTGAAACTAAGCAGATCACTAACAATTATTACAACAATATTACAAACACAAAAAACTGGGTTACGTCAAACATCAAACGTGAAAGTGAATACCTCAAAAATTTGCATTGACTCATCCAACGTTATAGCTCTCCTGACCTTGTTAACCTCTATAAGTGTAAGAAACGTGAATACAATAACAATATAAGAAACGCCAAGCATGAGTATTTCTCAAATAGAATTTTAAATGCCCCAAATTCCTCAAAGGAAATCTGGCGGCTCATTAAATCTGAACTACATACCAATCATTCTTCTCCAGTAGATGTTAAGTTAAACATAAATGGCAAAGTCACAGACAATCCTAATGATGTTGCAGAACATTTTGCAAACTATTTCGCATCAGTCACTGTAGACAAAGTAAAAAATCACTTTGGGGCTAATTTATCACATACTTGCACTTCCAGTGAACTCAATGATCAGTCCATCTTTATTTATCCAGTTACACCCGATGAAATAAGGCAAATTATATTTGAATTAAAAAATAAACAAGCTCTCGGTCCCGATGGATTGTCCACTAAGTTTATCAAGTATGCATGTGATTTCATAATTGAACCATTGTGCATTTTGATCAACGCATCTTTTCAGTTGGGTGTTTTTCCATCCCTATTAAAAATAGCTACTGTTATCCCTATATTTAAAAAAAATGATTCTTTGGAACCAGAAAATTACAGACCAATATCCATCTTAAGTGTTATTTCTAAAATAATGGAAAGAATTGCGTTTAATCGAATAATGGCATTTTTTAATTCTTTCAAAATACTAACAGATCGCCAACATGGTTTTCGCAAAAATCATTCTACTGACACTGCTACAATTCAGCTTTTACAATTTGTTTATAATGAAATGGACAAAGGTAACCTCGTCATGGGATTGTTCTTTGACCTATCACGAGCGTTTGACTCTCTCAATCTGTCTTTTGTTAAAGAAAAATTATTTAAGGTAGGCATTTGAGGAGTTTTTCTACAGTGGATCATGTCATATTTAACGGACAGATCTCTTCAGGTAAAAATCAACCAAACGATTTCAAATGAACATGACGTTAGTCTTGGAGTGCCACAGGGCTCGGTGCTGGGCCCTTTGATTTTTTTGATTTTTGTAAACGACTTACCGTCATTCATATCAAAAGGTAACATCACCATGTTTGCCGATGATAACTCCTTTGGCATATCTGCACCGAGCCTTGTGGAGCTCCTTGATAATGCTATGGTTGTTATGACAGAATTTGGTGACTATTGCTGCAGAAATAATCTCATATTAAACCTTGAGAAAACTGTGTGCATGTATTTCTCACAAAGAAAATCATTACCTTCCAACACTCAGTTAAATTTTAACAACATGACCCTGCCATTTAGCTCGAATACAAGATTTTTAGGTATTTCAATAGACACAAAACTAAGCTGGGATATTCAAATCGAAGAAGTATGTAAAAAACTTAACAAAGCGTATTACTGCATACGCCTGCTCAAGAACTCCCTAGATACCGAGGCTTTATTGCAACTGTACTATTCAATGGCTTATTGCCATATATCCTACAATATTATAATGTGGGGACGTGCGAATAATTTGCAGCGAGTTTTTGTCTGCCAAAAGCGCATAATTAGATTAATTTTTAATCTTGATTTCACCACATCGTGTAAAAACTCTTTTAAAAGTCACAGAATATTAACGGTACCGTCCATATATCTTTTTTCTTTGCTAAAGTACATTAAAAGTAACATTAACCAATTTAAAACTACTGCTAGCTACCATAATTATAATACTCGTCATGACGACTTGTTAGCTCTTCCTCATCATAATACGTCTCATTTTGAAAAATCACCTTATTACTCTGGTATTAGTTTTTACAACAAATTACCTAGTGAGATTAAAGATGTCAACAATTTTAATAAATACAAATCTAGTCTCAAACAATTTTTACTTGAGAAATGTTTATATTCATACAAAGAATTTTAATCTGTATTTGTCATATGTTATGTTTATTGTGTTTTATATTTACTACTTATTGTCTCACCTTGTAAACTAAATTTTGTATTTTTTTTTATCTTATTGACGTTCACATCTGTATTGTAACAGCCCAAGTGATTATATATATAAATAAATAAATAAATATATAAATAAATAAATAAATTAAGCAACTATGGTTATTAAATTTATATAATTACAGATTTTATACGTATATATATATATATATATATATATATATATATATATATATATATTTGTATATTTGTATGTTTTAACCGTCTTTATGTTATTAGAATAAGTTGTTTGTATTTTATTCATGTTTCACATGTCATTATTTTTGTATTTTATCTATATTCGAATTTTACTAAGTTGTTTGTCTTCTATTTAATTGTTTTTATATCATTGTTCTTGTAGTTATACATTTATGCATGTATCTACCTTTATCCTGTAATTGGATATTGTAACAAAATAAATAAATAAATAGGTAAATAAAACACTCATTTTCATCGTCACTGTTCATCAGAATATCAAGCAAATCTACATCTGTCAAATATTTCTTGAATGCCATTATATTTAGCGAAAAATATGCTATTTTCAAGCGAGTTCGTTCGACTCCAGTCCTAAACCATGCCTCCACGTTTGTGTGTATTATCGGTTTTAGTCTGTTTGACACATGACGCATTATGTGTTTGTCCGGGTCTGAGAGCGAAAGGGTTAAATGATTTTTCGCTGTGGTCGGGTTTTAAAAAATAATAATAATCACTTTGTTTTCAAATATTTATATTTTTAATTTGCTTAGAAGAAAGCTTAAAATTAAAACTTAGAATGGTGCCATCTGATAGTACAGATAATTTTTAATGTGTTTTCAGCTCCTTTGAAAGATTTATGCCTGGAGAATAAGATTCCCGATCCCATATTTACATTGATATCTGACGTGGGCCCTCCACATTCTAGAGAATTTACCTTTGAATGTAGTGTAGCCTCTATTAAAACAATAGCTACCGGAAATACCAAGAAAATGGCTAAGCAATTGGCAGCTAAAGATATGATGGAAAGGTAAATGAAGTTGGATCAAAATGCATAGACGAAATAAGCAATAAAATCGAGAGAGAAAGATTCTTGTACCTGCTTCTGTCCTGTTATTCTGGTATATCAAGGCCCAGTCCGATTACCTGCAGATCTGTTTTATTACTGTATCTGTAGGTACAAGCGAGGCATAATATATATTCTTTTCTCTCTAACGTTTTATTGCTGACTTCGCCTTCACATTTTGATCCAACTATACTAAACCACAACACATAAATCACGGCGAGCAGTAAGGATGCGACATGCAAGTGCCTGCTCATGATTGCATCCTAACCAGCAGTACAATGATGAGCAGTTGAATAGATTTATTGGTAAAATTGCCACTGCACACAAAAAAAAAGTTTTCATGTAAGAATATATTGGTTTATATATACGCAAATAAATAAATTCTTCGTAAAAAACAAATACTTTTGTGTCAAGTATAATTTATTTACGACCAGCTTTTGATTTCTTGCCACAAAAGTATTCGGTTTGTATGAAGAATGTATTTATTTGCGTATATATAAACCAATATATTCTTGAATCAAAACATTTTTTTTTCAGTGTGTTCAGAAACCTTAGCGTAAGGGATTTTATTATACAGAAACTAACTGAACTTCTACCTACTCAACCTCCTCTTTCAAAAAAAAAAAAAAATTTGCAATTTCACAAAATTAATAAAAATTATACATTTTTCTTCATCTATCAAGAAACTCAGTTACGTTGTAAAAGCAATGCTCAGGCAAGTTTATTTCTAAACGTCCTAAAAAAAATCCACTGATTTTATTTTCAAAGGAAGTATTTATGCAAGGTTTTATATATAAAGCAAGAAATTGTTATTATTTTTTTTGTTTGTTTTGAAAGTATTTAGACACGATTCTCTATAGTTCAAGTTAAACAATAATATTTTGCTCTAAAACTATAATAAAACATTACAGTTTATAAACCAGGAGCCCGCCGACCACTAATTGGGTGTCATAGGTTTACACCCAAAATGTGTGAATTGTTGTTAATTTGGGGCAATAGAGTACAGAAATTACCATACCAGCCCTTTTTTTTGGGGGGCAGGGGCGTACGGCAGGCCCTCAAAGGTGTAAGAAATATGACTTGTAAAAGTAAAAAAAAAGTCACAAATAAGTTATAGGTTTACGCGTGGGGGTTGGAGGGATTTCTTAATTTACCCCCAAAAATCAAGAATCCAGACTCCTATTTATTTTGGGCGGTACAAGGAAGCGCTGCGCTTGCCCAAATTTGAAAAAAAAAGTCATAAAAAAAATGATAAGTTTATGAATGGCAATCAGGAACCTGGTAAGTATGAACCTCCTGAGCACCCGGCGTGTTATATCAATAGTACTCCACTGATCAGGCTGTTCATTTATTACCCAAGTCACCGCTTGTTTATCTAAGGTGCCCCGTTTATCTTAAGGAATAACATGGCCATACTTCAACAATCTATTTGCCTTGCTATAGATTTATGGTGACAGCGGTCGACATTTTCAAGGGTTTGGATGTATAATCACTTCTCAGATTGTCAAAGAAAGTCGTTTGAATCAGCCTCTCAGCAGTTTATTACAGCATTTATAACGCAAAGAATATGCAACACCACAAAAACACACTTTTTTTTAATACAAATACAGATTATGTAGGTACAAAATTAATCACTACACGCAGAATCGCTTATCGCACGTCCTAAGATGTGTATTATTCTTCAAACCCATCACTCACTTGAAAGCTTAAAATTATATCTTTTACACTTTGTACCAAATTTTTATTATTTTTAAATTGATTTAATTTGACACGGTATACTGTTACCCTAATGGTACTCCCTTGGTTGAGTCATATGTATTTTTACTGGAAGAGAATTGTTTATAAATTCGTTTGAATATTTTTAATAATTATTATGAAAAACCTCACTTGAAAATTTAACTAAGGAATTTATATTATGACCACACTTTAAGAAGTATGCATTTATTACTGATTATTACGGGTTTAATTTATATTAAATTCGCTTGAATATTTCTAAAAATTATGAAAAGAGAATTGAAGGTTTACATAAGAAATTTATATGAGCATAGTTTGCGAAAATACATTATTGATTATTTCGGGCATAGCTTAAATTAAACTCGTTTGAATATTTTTATAATAATTGAGAAATAATTTAGTTGAAGGTTTAGGCCAGATTTTAATAATAATTTATTGCCCTCCCATAAACTTGTCGACAGCTGTTGACTTTTCAAGGGTCTGAT
Source organism: Rutpela maculata (assembly GCA_936432065.2). Classification (NCBI taxonomy): domain Eukaryota; kingdom Metazoa; phylum Arthropoda; class Insecta; order Coleoptera; family Cerambycidae; genus Rutpela; species Rutpela maculata. Next base: position 88,426,895 of record OW386287.2, on the reverse strand, counting down.
GGACCTAACACTTATCGGTGGTTTATTTATGTTTCCTAGAAAGCTATCTATCTGTACTAAAGTGTTTCAATATAACATTTACAACGCAAATGAATATGCAATACCACAGAATATTCTCTATACAGAAACGCAAAATACAAATAATACGTTAAAAATTTTCAACAACACTTATCTGTAATATGTTCTTTTCCTTTCCCTTTTTGGTTTGGTTTAGAACATTACACTAAAAACACTGAGTTCCGGATCACGTGCGTAATTAATCACTAAATATATTCTCACAGCACCGCAAAATACAGATGCCAAGATATGTATTACTTTTCAAACATCTGCCACTCACTACACTTGGCAATTTAAAATTATATCTTTTACATTTTGTATTTAGCTTAAGTAATGGCACATAATAGAGAGACTGATAAAAGACATCTACCCTCAACCACGTCTGGCTAACGTCATTGGCGGCGCATTTCTACAAAAAAAAAATGTAATTTTTTTTGGTCATATTTTTTTTTAACTTTTCATTTTTTGCACTCTTTCGGTGGGGACAACCTAATGTCATAGGTCACCCTGTATACAGTTCTCTTAAAATGAGAACATTAAAATTCGACAACAAGTTTCTAGTTGGGTAACGCATTGGTTTCCCAAGGATGGTTTTAATAATTATTTTCTGACAGACAAATACTTTTTCTAGATTATTTTTATATGTTTCACCCCAGGACAGAATGCCATACGTTACCAACGGCTGTACGAGAGCATAGTAGCAATTCCTAATCAATTTATTACTAAGACTTTTAAATACGAACATGCATTTTTCTAATCTTTTTGTTAAACAGTTAATGTGTTCATGCTACTTAAGAGACTGATCAATGATTACGCCAAGGTATTTGACGTTATTAGTTTGTTCAATATACGAGGGACAATTACATGCATTTCGATTGCATATATCCTGGTGTAAAATTAATTGATCTAAATTAACTTTGTCACGAAGTGAAAGACATACATTTTGATTTTAATGTATTCAGTTTTAGCAAACTACTATTCAACCATATTGTTAAAACTTGTAATATGTGTTCTGAGTTTGAGCAAATATCCTCCCAAGAATCACCGCTAACGTGAATAACTGTATCGTCGGCATAAGCAAAGATAACGGATAGATTAAACCTTCAGATATCTGAAAAAATATAGAAGAAACAATAATGCCCACAAGAGAAAATACATACCACTGTAACATTGGACCAAGGAACTGGAGGAAGAAGGGAATGCAATGAAAGAACTAATAAAAGAAATGGACCACTGGCCTTTGGACAAGCCACCATCAAAGGACCAACTGAAATAATAACCAGAGCTAGAAGAAAAACTGCACCTGGGGTGGACAAAATAAGCAATGAGCTAATAAACTACGGACTTAAAATCTCAACGTTTCATGACATTTTAAGCCTATTTGAACAATAAAAATTAAAAAAAAATGTTTGTCGTTACTATACTTCCACTGGATGTGGAAGTAATTTTAGACAACAGTATTAGATTAGATTAGATTGAAAAGGGAGCTGGCTGATTCGCCTTGGCCACCGCGACCCTTGTGGATCTATTGTGGCTCTCCTTGTCTAATTTTACTTAGAGCTCCTTATCCAGCTTTGTCTTTTGTATCAGACTCCACAGCCTTGATAAGGGCTCCTTGGTATAGCTATCTGCCCTTGGTTTCTCTTCGCCAAGTAGTTGGAACCTCAGTCTGGCTAGGCCTTCACAATGACACAGCACATGTACTGAGGTTTCCTCTTCCTCTTGACAGAATCTGCATGTTGCATCCTCTGCCAGGCCCATTAGACTCATATGTCTATTAAGCCTACAATGTTCAGTTAGAAGACCTACTATTATCCTAATGGCCTTTCTATTTTGGCGTAGCAGGTCTTCCGTGAATTTAGCCGATCGTTCTTTAATGAACTTTTTGGCCTGCCTCTGTTGTGGGAAATTCTTCCACCACTCTAGAGATTTATTTTGTACCCATTCGTTAATGAATGTTCGTATGCGTGGCTTAGCCACACCGCAAAAGGGTTCGGGTCCTACTAGGGCCTTCTCGGGCCAGTTCGTCAGCCTTCTCATTTCCCCTGTGTCCCTCGTGTCCTGGTACCCATGCCACGGTCACTTTGTTCTGACTTCCTAGGTCTGTAAGGGCATTTATACAATCCCATACTAGTCTTGAATCGACCTACATGGAATCGAGTGCCTTTAGCGCTGCTTGGCTATCGGAAAAAATGACAATTGACTGGTTTACAGTTCCTTGCCTCATTATTTCCTTTGCACACCACTGTATAGCGGCCACTTCAGCCTGAAATATTGTGGCGTGTATTCCTAGACTTATCGGGATTTTCGTTTTCGACCTTATCCCGTAAATCCCAGCTCCGACTCCTTGTTCTGTCTTGGAGCCGTCCGTATACCAGATCGTTTGCGCCGATATTGGAGGACCGTTTTTCCAGTCCTCTCTGTCTGGTATTTTGATTTGAAAATTTTTGTAGAAGTTATACTTTGGGACCATAGTGTCCTTGGGCATTCCCAAAATGGGATCTGCCTTCAGCTCTGAGTATTACTTTTGGTGCTCTGTTCCGTGTTGTTGCCTTATGGGCGTTGTGCCTTGCATTAGCCTATGTACCACTGAACGAGCTTCTCCTTGGATAAATATGTGTAGTGGTGTCAGGTCTAAAAGGACTTCCAATGCAGCCGTGGGAGCAGTTTTTATGGCCCCAGTGGCGCACAGGCAAGCAAGCCTTTGTACGCCACTTAATAGCCTTACTGCTCCAAGCTGCACCGATCCATAGGTTATCATGGGTCTTACAACCCTAGTGTATAATCATAGGGTCATCTTGGGGTTTAACGCCCAGTTTTTTCCACACATCTGCCTGCACCTTCCCAGGGCAATTGTTGCTTTCTGTGTGACTTTTTGGATGTGGGAATTCCATGTCAGCTTTTGGTCAAAAATGACTCCTAGGTATTTAACCTCGCTGGCAAATGGAATTTCCACTCCATTGGGCCTCAGGGGTTTTAGGCCTCCCAAGGCTCTTTTCCGTGTAAAAGTGACGACTGTAGTTTTGTGAGGATTTATGGAAAGTCCTTCCTCACTACACCACCTGTCGACAATATTTAGGGCTCTTTGTGAACGCTCTGATATCGTATTCGCAAATCGCCCCTTGACTACTATCGCTAGATCGTCAGCATATCCTAGGCAGTAAAAGCCTTCTGCGGAAATTTTTCGGAGGAGTTCGTCAACAAGGGTTGCCCACAGCAGTGGAGATAATACCCCTCCTTGAGGGCAGCCTGTACTCACTTTTGCCTCAATGGTAGCCTCGCCTAGATTGGATACTATTATCCTCTTTTCTAGGCTGGCTTTAATCCACTGGCAGAGTACTGTTGGAACTCCTCTATTTAACAATGCATTCGTTAAAGATTGCGTTGTCGCGTTATTGAACGCTCCTTCTATATCTAGAAATGTTGCCACTGCCATTTCTTTGTCATCTAATGACTTTGTCAGTAGCCTATTTAAATCATCCAGCGCGAGGTCTGTTGACTTTCCCGGCTGGTATGCATATTGACGCTCACTAAGGGGATTTTCCCTTAGTATTTCGTCTCTAATGTACCTGTCCAGTAGTCTTTCCAACGTTTTAAGTAGGAAAGAGGACAGGCTTATGAGTCTATATGACTTGGGCGTTTGGTCTGATATCCTACCTATCTTTGGTAGGTAGGTGACCTTCACCTTCCGCCATATGTGTGATATGTACTTCCAGGCCAGACAGGCTCTGAATATTTTACACAAGTGTGGTATTAGTATATTCTGCCCTTTTTGGAGCAGAATTGGGTAAATTCCATCTATTCCAGGCGACTTGAATGGTTGGAACTTGCTAATTGCCCATCTGATTTTGTCGGGTTTTACTACCTTATTGGCCAGCCTCCAATCCGCAGATCTGGGCCGCTCCGGCCTTTGATCTGGGAATTGCACGGCCTCCGAACCCTCCAATATCAGTGAGCCCGGAAAGTGTGCCTCCATGAGCAATTTGATGCTTTCCGTTAGTGTTTCTGTGTAGGTTTCATCCTCTTTCTTGAAAAAGCCTACTTCATTTGCAGTACAACCATCCTTGGCCAAGACCCTATGGATTCTGGAGGCTGCAGGGCCATCATTGGCCTCTTCGCAAAACCTCCTCCATGAGTCTCTTTTGGCCTTGCGGATTTCGTTGTTGTATTGCGTGAGTTTCATTTTGTAGGTATCCCAATCTTGGTTGGATCTGGCCTTATTGAACAGTTTTCTCACTTCTGTTCTGAGGCCTTCTAGATGTTTGTTCCACCAGATTGTTTTACCCCTGCTTTTCCTTGTTTTCTCTGGGCAGTTTTCCTGGTAAGCGGCTATTATCGCCTCGCTTACCTGTTCCACTGCCACCTCAAGGCTCTCTACATCTCTTCCGGATGCTGTTCCTCCCTCCAGGTGCCTTCTGAGGGACTCTGAATAGCCTTCCCAGTTGGTTTCTCGGGGATTTCTGAACTTTGTCTCCGTCAGAGATGGAGTCGTGATATCAAATCTTATGTGCCTGCGATCGGAGCCTGATGGCTCTTCTGACACATGCCACTTTATAATGTTATCGCTTATGTTACTCGTGCATAAGGTTATATCCAAGACTTCTTTACGCACTGAAGTAACAAAAGTGGGGTTCTTGCCTATGTTGGCTATTAGTAACCCTTCACTTAGAATGAATTGTAATAAAGATTCACCCCTTACGTTGATGTTGGTGCTTCCCCACACCACGTGATGTGCGTTGGCATCACATCCTGTTATCATTGGAAGGTTCCTTCTTCCGCAATAAGCAACTATGTCGCTTAGTAATTGCGGAGGACAGGATCTTTCCTCGCCTGGAAAGTAGGCGGAGCATATAATCCAGCTCTTTGTCCCTTCTTCCGTTGACGCTGTCAGGGTAGCTGTAACAAAATCATCGGTGCAAAGCACCGGAATTAATGTACAACTTACCCTATTACTGTATACTATACACGCCCTTGGTTTACTTGAGAGTGTATTGTACAGCAACTTACTTTGTAAAGGCTTTAGGCCTGCGGGCCTTCCCTTTACAAGCCAGGGTTCCTGCAGAAGGGCAATATCTATGCCTTCTTCTTCGAATCTCCTACACAAAATGGCCGAAGCAGCCTTAGCGTGATGGAGATTCACCTGCAGGACCTTGATCTCTGTTTTCTTGCTCTCCATGTGGTTCCCACGAGCAGCTAGAGAAATGTGAGTCCGCTCGGTCAGAGCCCCGCATGACCGAGTAAGGCATAGAATACAAGGGGGTGCTGCCTGGTGCCCCCAGGGAAACGTTCGCGACCGCATTTGACCCTGCGGCCATTCAGCCCTCGGCACGTTGTCTTCCACCTTGGCTTGGGTTGAGTCGTCCTTAGTTTTTCGCCGCTCCTCTTTGACCTTACCGGCATGGGTGACCCTGCCAGAAGTACAAGACTCCCGCCGGCATTGCTCTCAGAATCATTGCAGTTACTTAAGCCCCTCCACCACGACAAGGTCTCACGACTCCTCGGAGGGGAGAGACAACAGTATAGTGTAAATGCTCATTGTAATATATACACTTGTTACATAGGTAACATTATATAGATATAGCTCACTATTCCATACACTTCCTATGTTTGACCATCAAGATAAATATTTCTACTAGTTAAATCACACTTCTTACAGCACAACACAAATGTTTAATCACTTAGGTGCTTTTATACACATTTTGCAATACTTATATCTAAACAATTACGTCTTTGTAATTTTTACTCATCGGAATATATTTATCTGAGGAAGAAGTATCTGTATAATATCTATTATTTCCTTGTTTGTTTTTTATTCTCTTCCATTGTAATTTGCAATTTTGTTTTTTTATAATAAATAATAATAAATAACATTTCAAGATTTGAGGAGCAGCTGGAATATTGATGATAAATTAGTCGCATCATTAGAGGAGTTTACATGTGCCATATATGGATCAAAGAAATGCGCTAGCATGGACGAACTTTGCCTAATTGCCATTAGACAGAAATGTGGTGACAAAGATTTGATTTTTCTTCGATTCTACCATCAAGAGCTTGCCTTATCGAGCATATTAAAACGAGTGTTTACCAAGCTCGTATTTGACGATTAGCCGATGAAGGCATTCACAATATTCCAAATGATTATGGATGGCAAGAAAATGGAGAACTTCTTTGGTATTCAGCAGATCAAATACTGCCTCAGGAGATGATTCCAAATCAAATCATAATAGACGAAAGTGAGGATGATAACAATCTCATCAATGAAGCAATAAAGGAAGAAGACTTGGAAGAAATATTCGATGTATCGGAAGACAGCGATAGTGAATCTGAAAGCGAATGAGGTGTTACTTACATTTTATATTGAATTTTATATTTCATTTTAAAAGCTGAATCATTTATCTGGAAAATGGTAACTCTTATCCAAATAAAAACATAAAAATTGTAGAAAATTTTATGCACTTTGTTTTTTGTGCAGAAAGTTTTTCTCCATCTTTTTTAGTTTTTGTGTTAAATGACAAAAACAATATTTGCAAAAATTTTTGTTTATAAACGGATGACATTTTGAAAGTACAGTCAGTTTTTTCTTGAGGCTTTAATCTTTATGAAAAACATTGTCCCCAAGGATCGGAGGGGGAGAGGGGTGCAAGTACAGTTAGGGTGGGTTCCCATAGTACTAGAAAGTATCATGAGTGTGGACAGAAACCACTCCCTTTCTACGGAATGTAACACGACCGTACAAATACCCCTTCCCAAAACCACCTCTCTACAGAGTATAGATCTCCGATTAAAGAACTTATATCTAGTATTGATTTGTATGTTACTGAGATAGTTACAATCTAAGGCACTTCTTCTCATAAGTTCTTGATTGGCTAGTCGAACATTCGCGGCCGATTCGGGCACGATCGGTTCCGTTAGATTATCATAATCTCAGTTTGACACTTTTGACAGTATCCGCCATTAATGTTAATAAGTGTTTTTCGTGTTTTTCGATCAAAATGTGGTGAAAAAGTCTTTTTATTTTAAGTTGTGATTTGCTTAATACCTAAATAATATTCTCTATATAGATATAATAAAAAGTGAAAATCTTACAAATTAGATAGACATAATGCACATAGTAGCCAAATAAAATTTAACGATACAGTTTAACAATACAGTTGTGTAGACATTCACAGTACATATTAAAATTTAGGATTTAGACTGTGTGGACATTCACAATACATATTAAAATTAGAATATAAAAACTGTGTAGACATTCACAATACATATTAATATTTAAGACGTAAAATAATCATAAAATTCCTGTACATCATAAAATTCCTGTACGTCATAAAATACATGTTCCTTCAGAAAATTTTTGACTTGCTTTTGAAACTTTAATATGCTTAGATCTTTCCATTCACGGGGTAATAGTTTGTAGAATTTAACGGATAGAAATCTTTATGAGGAGATATCTTTTGTTAGCCGAAAATATGGAGCATTCAGAGGCTTATGTCTAGTGTCATGTTTATTTACGATTTGGTAGTTATAAATATGCTTTCTGGCATAATTTAAGCATTCATAAATATATTGATTTGTACATGTTAAAATTCCCAGGCTTTTAAATAATGGTCTACATGAGTCAGTGCTCTTAGAATTTGTGAGGATTCTGATTGCACGTTTTTGGAGGCGTAGTATTTTTATGGCATGTGCAGAGCCACCCCAGAGTATGATCCCATAACATATAACACTATGAAACAAGGCATAGTACGCCATCAAAATAACATCACTATTTACTGAGATGGCTTTTTAAAAGGTACACACAGCTGGATAATTTTTTTGAGAGAGAAATAATATGTGGTTCCCAAGATAACTTGCTGTCTACGGTAATACCTTGACATTTGGCTGATTCACTGATAACCTTGTTGTGAGAATTAAGATTGAAAATGATGGTTTTAGTTTTCCCGTTATTTAAACATAATTCAACATTATCATAGTAATCATTGGCTTTAGACTGTATTTCGTGATCTATTTCAGTCAGGATGTCCAATTCTCTATTCGCTGACAACAAGGTGAGATCATCTGCATATCCAATAGATTTAGTTGTGATAAAATCGGCTATGTCATTTATGTAAACTAGTATTGAACCCAGTGGGACACCATAATTAAGTGGTTTTAAAGTGGATGTTTTCCCGTTCGTGTGTACACACTGATATCTATTGTTTATATAATTTTTGATAAATGACAAAGCTGATTCTCTGACTCCATACGTTTCCAATTTAGTTAATAACAAATCATGCGATACACAGTCGAATGCCTTTGATAAGTCTAACATTGATGCCGCCGTCATATTTCCTTTCTCAAACTCATCAGTTATAAAATTGATCATATCTATTAAAGCTGTGATAGTTGATTTACCTTTCCTATATCCATATTGCGTTGGATTGAATAATTTTTTATTCCAAGTAACCTAATAATCATATTTTGAAAGCGGCTTCTAGTAATTTTGATAATATAGGAATTATAGATATAGGTCTATAATTATCAGGTACATTTTTGTTTCCTTTTTTAAATACTGGAGTCACTTTAGCAAGTTTGAAATTTTCTGGAAATATTTCTTTTTCGAGACAAATATTAATAAGATATGTTATTTGACTTAATTCTTTTTTAGCCAGCTTGATTGCTTCACTATTTAAACCATAAAAGTCCCTAGATTTAGAGTTACTTAATTTGTCAATTAAATCACTAACTTCAGCTTCAGTGAAGGGTTCTAGATAAAAAGAAAATACAACGCTATTTCTTTGTAGATTTTCAACATATGTTGCATTATTAGGATTTACGTGAGCCTTTATATCATCCACTATATTAACAAAAAAAGTGTTTAGGTCTTCTACAGAGATATGGATGTTATCAGCATCGTCACTTTTTTTATTTATAATGGACCAAGTCATTTTTTGCTTATTACTTGCATTAGTAATAAGATTAGTATTATGATTTACGGTCTCTTGCTTTAATGTAGCTCAGTAGTGTTCTTTGAATTTATTGTAATTGTTTTTGAAGTTGTTGTCATATTTTCTGAAATCGTGTAACATTATGAGTGTGTTTTTCATATTTTTTATGTTCTCACTATATTTTATTTTATTTTTCTTTTTATTCGTTCTAATGGGGAAAGATGAATCGTAACTCTTGACCACATTATCTAATAATATTTCTGACATTTCATTTACATCTCCTGTTTGATAGAATCGTGACCAGTCATGACAAGACAAGGAGATTTTGTAATTTTCTATAGTCGTCTGATTTACAAGCCTATATGTGACTGGTTTATTTATTATGTTGCATTTGTCATGACTTTCAAATGTAAAACTCAAAGCCTTATGATCTGATAAGTGAGGATTTAAAACATTAGTTATGTGCTGTCCATAATCTATGTTTGTGAAAATGTTATCAATTCTAGTGGAGGATAAAGTGAATAGCAATTAAATTTTAATATCCTTTCAATACATATTTGACTTACCTACTGTATTATCTTACTGTAATATCGTATGACTACATCACATTGTGTAAAGAGCCGGTAATGCAGAAATTGCAATAATTCATTTTAATGAAAATATTTACCATTCTACACATTTTCTACACACACAACGCCACTGTTGCCTATAGGATGTGATGTTCATCTATTCTTTTTAATGGACATATAATGTGACTATGTTAGGAGCAAACAAGGTACATAGTGAAAAGATAGCCTGTTATGTATCTAGATATAAGTTCTTTAATTGGAGGTATAGATGATTACAGAAGAATAACACTTTGCAGCATAAGATACAAATAATAAGCACAATTCCTGTTCGAGCAACTAGAGAAGTGCATCGGAAGACCACCAGACAAACAAACGTACATAGCCATCATGCTGTGCCGGGTCAGTATCTCGGAAGTGGCAGCAATGCCTACCGCAAGCTGGTAAATCAATCAATCAATTAACACTTAAATTCAATAAAGTTAGCCTCAATAGATACTCCATCATTCAAATTTTTAAAAAATACTTAGTGCTCATGAGTTTAAAGCACTTTCAGAGTGCTTAGTATCCTGAGCATTATTCTATTAACAGAGCTCAGTGCTCGAAAAATAAAAACGCTTATTGCCAGTGCTCGGCACAGCTGTGATATCTATTTGATTAAATCAAATAGGTACCTATAATAAAGAGTAAAACGTTTTAGATGTTCATTAATTTTTTTTAAATTTCAGACTCAACAGCGTTATGCCTGATATTGCTGCACAGTATAATATTAAGGAAGACTTACCTGCTATTACGGATGAAGATAATAGAGCTTTGAAAATATATAACGAATTTTATGGTACTATTGTACCTGACAAAACTGTAAATATTGACGACTACTCAAAGACATTAAAGAAACTTATGGAGAGACAGTATTTGAAATTTGAAGACTTTTCTGAGGTAAGTGAAAAATAACACAGCTCCACAAAATAAAAAAAAGTGGTCTGTTCCTGCAACTCCATTGGGTGACCTCCAAGTATTTCGGCGTGCTGAACACGAATCAGGTGTCTGTTAAGCCTCCATCACCCACCATTTTTTTGTAAATCGCGAAAATAACCTAAAAAACCCTCATAATGGGCCTTTCCCACGTTTTATTTTATTGAATATTTGAAAAGTTCTCTTTAAAAAAACTCCCATATTTTTTCTTTTTTGCGAAATTTGCTTCTTTTCTACAGAAAAAATTATTAAGTTATATGAATTTAAAATTGGCGGCAATATTTCTGCACTGATGACGAAATGGGTGGAATGACCAATCAGTACGCCCTAGCTCCCTTGGTAGAGGCTACATATGAGCAGATTGTACGTATAAGTGTTTGTCTCTTTCTATCTTTACCGAATTGACAGACATGTCATCAAGCTTTGTTAGTTCTAGTAATAATAATAATAATAATAATCCTTTATTATTAGCAAAGCTAAAAAATAGTATAAAAATATATAAATATACAAATAAATACATAATTTAAAGGACACATCACATCTTAAATTTCTATGTTATTGCAGACGTGTATTTTACAATTTTTTTTAAAAGACGTCATACTTGCACTATCTTTTACATTGTCTGGTAAATTATTATACATTTTTAAACCATTATGGAATAAATCATTTTGACAATAGTTTGTTCTAACCGTTGTTATGTAAAAATTATTTTGATTACGAGTATCATGATGGTGAATGTCTCTAACAAAAGTACAGTGCTCTAGTAGATGATCTGGTAAGAAACCGTTTAAGATTTTATAGATAAAAGTCATAGTATTTAATATCACAGTTTGTTTAACACTTAGGACTCCAACAGTGTCCAACATTCGCTTAATATTTGTATGTCTGTTGCATTGTAAGATTATTCTTAAGGCTTGATTTTGTTTTTTTTGCAAAACACTGAATTCAGAATCATTGAAGAGGAATATTATTGTTGAGCAATAGTGGAAATGAGAATGGATTATTGAATTATATATTGTTCTTTTGGTACACTGATTTAGATTTTTTCCAATTCTTCCTAAAAAATGTATCTTCTTCGCAACCTTATTTCTTATGAATTCTGCATGCCTACTGAAAGTTAAGTTTTGATCGATTATCACTCCTAAATATTTAATTTCTGAAACTTTTTCGAGGTCACTGTCATTGATGGATAAAACGACATTGTTATTCACATCAAGAGGATTATGTTTACTTTTTATAATCATATATTTTGTCTTGTTTATATTCAGCCTCAAGTTATTATCAGTTAGCCATGCGTTTAGTACATTCAGTTCTTCCTTCAATATAGTGATAATATCATTTACGTCATCACCCACTATATATAACAAAGTGTCATCTGCAAACATCTGAATACTACATTTATTGACGTATTTAACAATATCGTTTATATATAATATAAACAGGTTCGGACCAAGAACGGTTCCTTGTGGAACTCCATATTTTGTATTCATATTAGAAGAGACTTCTTCACCGTATTTAGTCACTTGATCACGATCTTGTAAATAACTTTTGAACCACTCCATTGTACAGTTATTAATTCCCATATATTCCAATTTCAACAGTAAAAGTTGTCTATCGATAGTTTCAAAAGCTCTTTGAAAATCTAAAAACACAGCACCAATTATTTTTTTATTATTTAATGCGTTTTTCCAGTTGTAAAGAATTGATTGAAGGGCACTTTCACATGAGTTATTTTTGCGGAAACCGGACTGATACTTAGATAAAATATTATTATTTTCTACATAGCCCACTAGTTGTTCATTTACTGCTAATTCTAACAATTTTTCATAACATGGTACCATATTTATAGGTCGATGTTCTTCGCATAGTATTGAATTTGGTTTCTTTTCAATTGGTACTACGGTTGTAGTTTTCCATGACTTGGGGAATGCGCCTTTTTCCATACTAGTATTTATTACATGTAAGAATCGATCTCCTATACTTTCGAAGGACAGTTTTAAAATTTTAGTGTTTATCCCATCCACACTGCTTTTTTTGTTGTTTAAATTTCTGACAATTGTTTTTAATTCACTGAAATTCAGTTTTTTAAAATTGCTCAACTGACTAGAGGGTTTATCCATATTTTGTAGTACGTACTCATAGTTATTACTTTTGTTTAGATTAAGCGTTATGTCTTCAATACTTTGTAAAAAATAGTTATTGAATTTCTCGGCTATTTCCTTATCTTTTTCACATATCTCGTTGTTAAACATTATTCCAGTTTTTTTATTTTTTACGTTTCCTTTGACTAGTGTTTTTAGCGTTTTCCATAGCTCGGTAGGGTCATTTTTTACATCTTCTATCTTTTCTGCGTAGTATTTCTGTTTTTGTTCTCTAATTAACTTTACTACTTCATTTCTTTTATTTTTGAAATCTTCCCATTCTCTGTTTTCTCCTGTTATTATTGCTCTCTTATATTGTGTATCTCTATCTTTTATTTTTTGTTTTATCTCATTGTTGAACCAATTTTTATTTCCATATGAATTAAAGATACATATTTCTTTTTCAGGTGCATGTTTATTTAACGTATTAATTATTGTGTGTGTTAGTGTATCTGCTATCTTATTTGTATCTGAACAATCTGGTAGCCATTCTTCATCTTTCAAATCTAACTGAAACTGGATCTCATTCATGTTATTGTAATTTCTCATTTTCTTCTTGGAAGTGATTGGCTTATTTTTTTCAGTAGTTAAATTGATTGTGATAATAGAATGATCCGTGATTTTTGGAGTAGTATGTACTTCGAATTCTAAATGTTTGTTATTTGTAATAATCAAGTCTATTATAGTACTGCTTTCGTTAGTTACTCTTGTAAATTTATCCATAACTTGCACTAGTCCACAGTTTTTTATAAGTGTATTTAATTTTTCTGAATAGTAAGTTTTTCGTGACATATTTATATTAAAATCACCTATTACTATAAGTACGCAGTTGGCTGTTGTCCACTCTGCAATGATATTTTCCAATTTTGTCAAAAAATCTGAATGACTGGCATTAGGTGAATGGTAGCAATTGAATATTATGTACCTTTTATGATCTATTGTGATGTCAATACCCGTTATCCACATATTCATAAAAAGACTGTCCGATAGAATGTTCTTAAATCGATATTCCTCTTTAATGTATATTAACGTTCCTCCTGTATGTCGACTAGATGAATTTGTTGATACATGACTGTAGCCCTTAATATTAATTTCCGATGCTTCTATTTCTTCCGTTATATGTGTTTCTGTAAGACATACTATGATAGGTTTCAACTGATTGATAGACCATTCTAATTCTGTTTTATGTGCTAATAAGCTCTCAATGTTCAGGTACAAAATATTTTTATTTTTTAATGGCTATGATTGGTTGTTATTAAAAATTTCTGGGTATTCTATCCTACTCCTTAGATTATTATATATTCTTTTGTATGATTCACATTCATGTTTATCGAAGGCTGAGTGATTATATTTTATATTTGGAATATGTAAAGTTTCTGCCGCATATTTACAATTGGAGCATATTTTATTTTCAGTTTCAATAGGACATTCTTGAGTTTTATGTTCATTTGCACATTTTGCACATATCTGCTTATCACTTTTACATTCTTTTTCCATATGTCCAAATTTACAACATTTATAGCACTGAATAACGTTAATATAGTCTATAAACTTACAATTCTTCCAACCTATATGTAAAACTTGAGCTCGGTTTATTTGAGTATATGTATTAGGATCTACTTCTAAAACAATATTATAGTTTCTTTGACTTTTGGTTTCATACTTATACACCATTTTTATTTTCAACATTTTCTTATCTGTTTTTATTCTGTTTTGAAAAACTATTTTCTCAACAAATTGTTCCTCGTTGGCTGCATCATTTTTATTCACATTTAAGACTTTTATTCTAGGATTTCTCTTTTTTACCACACTCACTTCATATTCATCGCTAAGTTTGTTTTCCACATCTTTTACTATATTATCACTTGACTTTTTATCACTACAGCATATGGCCACTGCCCCATCTCGTACATGCTTAATTCTGGATACACAGGCACCTATTGAAGTTGGATTAATTTTCTCTTGTATGATTTCTCGGGTTGTACTACTTCTTTTTTGCGATTCATCTTTAGATTTAACTAGCACTACTGTTTCTTGTTTTTGCTCCACTATTTGACTATAGGTCTTTTTTTCTGTTATCTCATTTCTTGCCTTCAGATTCTTTATTTCCGTTTCCAACAATTCTATTAGTTTATTTTTTGTTTCTATTAAATTTTTTTTGTCTTCAATACTGGCTTGAAGTAGATGAAAAGTATTAAATTCCAAACAATTAGTGCAGTAGAATTTCATTACTCTGCTTTCCTTTAATTCTAGACATTTCACTTCAGATGATGTAAGGTTTCCACAATGTTTACACACTGGTTCTCGACATCCATCACACTGGAAAATTTCTTTCCTTTTTGTTTGTTTACAGAATGCACATTCCATAATGATTTTTGTTTTTCATTATCTGGCACTATTTAACAGTGATTTATAACAATGTTGTTATTTATTTAATTATTTTTTTACGTAAAAACACTATAAAAATCAGGAAGAAAATTTTAAACATGTGCTCGTTTTAAGGTTATGTACATACATCTAGTGACGTGTGAAACTACAGAAACTTTTCTTTGATGCATTTACTATTAAGTTGCCAAAAATGAATGAAATCTAAACCATATGACATTATTCCAAAGTTAAAACCTCTAGTTACTGTACTAATATATAATAATACATTTTAAAATATGATTCATTTCACTTTTGTAGTATACAAATTACAGTTAATAAATATAAACAACTAGGTTTAAGGTACTTGTATACTAAAATGAACTTTTACAGTTTTAAATGTAATTTGATATACTAATAAATAAAGTGATTTTACACTTGAATTTTCAATAAAAATAAAATTGTCCGTTTAGTTTCGGAGAAATTGATTCGGAAAGTTTGACTTTTATAGCAAAAATGCCTTATTTGACGTAGTAGAGACCATCTCAAGTTATTTTTCGCTCTTGTTACCACAATTTTTGAGAAATGTGCTTCAAAAACTAACATAACATTAAATAGTTTCTTATTAACACTCTGTTAAAACCCTGAAAAAATTGTCCGTCTAGTATAAAAGTTATTAGAACATTAATCAATTTTAAACCTGACATTTGTGTAAATAAAACAGCTGTTGAAATCGATTGGCAACATTGCATATTTCGAAGATGGCGCGAATATTTAAATTCTTAAAAAGTATAAAATAGGAGGAACGCATAGGTTTAGTAAAATATTTCGCCGCCAGGCAGTTACCGATCGCCTTTGGGTACTCTATTCATTGTGTTCTGTGCTTTGTAGTTTTGATGTGTTGAAATAAGTTTGTTTATTTGAAACCTACGGAAAATGAATAGATTAGTTGAACTAAAAGAAAAGCTTGGCATTTTTAAAGAAGTAGTAAACAAAGGTGCACAGAAAATGAGGTTATGTTGCAGTACCCAAACGCGACTCTGACGCCGCCTACATGCAATCGGTCTGTGAAATGTTTTGAACACACTAGATGGACTTTTTTGTAATTTGAGAGCAACTATCTACTTTCTTCTAAAACTGCTGCATACTGGAAACTGGTGAAACTTTAAATTTTTATTTTTCCTATAATAGGAAGTACAGTGACGCACACAATTGCTTGGTATTTTTAAAGAAGTAGTAGACAATGATGCACAGAAAATGAGGTTATGTTGCAGTACCCAAACGCGACTCTGACGCCGCGCCTACATGCATTCGGTCTATTAATAAATAAATTGTACAATATGGATAATCGATAAAAATAAGTTTTACAACACTGTATTAAATAAAGAAACATATTATTTATTATAAACATATTATTTATTAATAAATTAGAAAATTATGAAACATTTTAAATAAAATTTTCTTCTTATAGTCCCTTGAGGTAAAGCTTTTACCCCAAAAGTTCTGTGACCTGTGACTGGACCGCAGGACATCTACCCCCCCCCCCCCCCGTGTTCGAGGTAGGGGAACACGATGGCGTCAATATTTTCCGACCTACCATTCAACATGAAAAACCACCCTCTTTTCCGATTTTCCCTTGCTAGGCTTGCGAGGGCTTGTCGGATCGGTTTTTTTTAGTAAATAAGAATCAAATAAGGAAACATTGACCACACAGGTGACCTAACCCACCCCTGGGGGTTAAACTACCCCCAATACGAAACGGCACGAAAACAACGAAAATCAGCTTGAAGGCGGTATACCTCCGTTTTCGAGGGAGGGAACACGATGATGACAATATTTCCCGACATATCCTTCACACCTGAAAAGCCACCCCCTTTTACGATTTTCCGGTGCTAGACTTGCGACGGCTTGTCGAATAGGATTTTTCTCATCAATTCGAATAAAATAAGTCGATAAGTCATTTTTATTTTAATTACATTTCCACATAGTGGAGTGCAAATGTATTACTAAAATTTTTTACGTTGTGAGAAACTTAGATAGAAAATATGGATGTGGAAGTAGTGATTCCTTGGACAGCGCCAACGGTTTGATGAGCACTTTAAACACTTTAGATTTTTACCAAGCTCCTTTACGTTAATCATGCGATTTCCTTCACAAACATGATCTTGGCATTCGGATGAAAGGTTAAAGTCGGGTTTATTATTTCTAATACCGTTTTTAAGTTTTAAATGTTTTTTTAGGGCACTTTTTTAAATAAACCTGCCTTTATATTTTAGCTGTTCTGACATTTTTAAATAAGTTGTATTATATTTAATTATTTCGGAGTGACAAGCAGATTAGTATATATGACAGTTATGACAATCGTATTTAATACAGCATTGCCAAATCCTTTTACTTTATCTCTTTCGCGCTTTAGTTTATTAAATCCACCACTAGATTCGCTCTTATCAGTATACAAGTATCTTGCTGCCTTCTCAAAATCTGTCTCCATTTTTTTAATGTCGCAAATCATCTGAGTGAATAATGGCCATAATCACGAATGTAATACTATGCTTTTTCTACACCTATTAAACAAATAAATTAGACTGAAATTTGATAGCTTTAATCGGTACTGTCATGAGCAAAATTAAATAGGACAACTATTTTTTCTAATGTAAATCTCTCTCTATTTGCACACTTCCAATGAATTATGACAACTAACTGACAATGTCACAAAAATTAAAGTTAGATGTACACAACTAGATTTTAGCAATAATACGTTATAAGCTTTGTCCTATTTAATTTTGCTCACGACAGTACCTATACGTAATAAGTTGAAAACTTAAACAAACAATATGGTGGTACACTTGTCACTGTCACCCGAGTTGATTGTCAGCCGCAGCAGCAAGAGTTGATCGCGGTCGATTTCTAATATCATTGAATCAGCGAAACAATTATTTTTGAATTTGTATTTGTGATTGGCCGGTTGCAGTGAATTATGAATCGATAATTCACTACAGTGAATTATGGGTACGATTTTTCACCAAAAAAATGCTAATGTCATATAATTAAATAGGTGTAGAAAAAATAATTAATAAGAAACACAGTTATGAAGTGAAAATACTAGATCCGTACGATCACAACGTAAATCGTAAATAAGAGAACATAACCAATCTATTTATTTTATTTCCATCATTGTTGCCAAGTGTCAGTTATTTGTTGGGAGCCGACATATCGAAAGTGTGTTTCTTCTGTTAATTATTATCATTTTTACTATAGGAAGTGGTATTATTCAATGGAAATTCATTATTTTCAAAAGCGGAGATAAAAAGTAGACATTCTTTAGTGAAATAATTAAAGCATTTCCTCTAACGTTAAACATTCATATACATTAGGTAACATGGAAATAGTCTCATCGGCACTTCATAAACATTACACTGAACTAGACTTTAGTTGAAAATACGGGAACCAAGCAGAAATTTTAATAATAGCTGGGTAATATTCTTAAATCTTAAGAAACACATATTTTTGAGGTTAGCTGTGACGTCACGTGCAAATGCCCTATGAATCCAGAAATTGTTTTTGATTGGAGTTCCACCCATGACGTAATTTGAGCGCGTTTACTTGTTTAAAATATGGAGTAAATTAAACAATATTTTTATTTTTAAAATATCCATTTAAAATTGAAATATTAAAAGATATGACGTGTATATACAATATTTATTAGGTGTTAATAAATGATTTATGACAAAATAATCATCAAGTCCATTACGTGGGAAAGGCCCATTTAGTTTATTTTTGGGATTTACTAAAAATTGGTGGGTGTTGGAGCTAAACGGACACCATATTCGTATTCAGCACGTCAGAATACATAGAGGTTGTTGATGAAGTCCCAGAAACATACAGTTTTTTTCTTGTGTGTGCCTGTTTAATATATACCCAACAAACATAAGAAATTATGAATATCACCAAATCCTCCGCCATTTGATAGAAAACCGTGTATGCAAATATATTACACAAACACAAAAAAAAATGAAAAATGGGCTATTTCTGGGACTCCATTGGGTAAGCCGTATGTATTGAAGAAGAGAATCCACTGCCAAACCAAAGTCTTCTTGAAAACACCATTGTATATGCATTCATATATGTTTAATTTTTTTTCAGGAATTTTCTGACAAAACTGAAGAGGCACTAGAAGTTATGTTGAATAAGTTGGGATTAACTTATACATTTTATGAAATGCAGAATAATCCTACGATTATATCTTTATCTTTAAGTACAGACACACCATTTACCACTATAGGAGTTTCAAGCTCAGTAGAACAAGCAAAAGCTGAAGCACTTTCCAGTGCCTTTGAAATTATGGAAATTTTTATGCAGATTTAAGTTTATTTTAATAGTACATATTAATGCGTTTTATACTCCAATCAACGAAAACCAAAAAAGACCGATTAAGGAAAACAATTCGTGTAGTGGCCAATTTTGCTACAGTTGTCGGGGGGAGTGCCCTGAACAATATACTAAAAGTCCTGACTGGTGGGTGGTGAGCGGGGGTAGTTTAAGGTTTTCAGGTTTTTCTTGAATAACTCGAAAACTACGACCTCTAGCGAAAAAGTGTCCTTATACCAAATTAAACTAGATGAAATTTTCAACAAATAAGTTCCTATTCATTTTTTATGTAGGATAAATACTTTACGAGAAATAGAGCGGAAAAATCGCGAATTTTTAAAACTCATCTCATAATGATATAAAATGAAAGTTTAATATTAAATGAAGTCGGTTCAGACCGAATATTTGTCTGTACAACAAAGTGCTGGACAAAGTATGTTTGTTTAGGACCCCACACATAAACACCTGGAATAAATAATATGGAATCCATTGCAACATTATAGACCATTGTCATGATTTGACAAATTAAAAATAGAATTGTCAGAATTTTCAATTTATTTGAACATCATTTTATTTTTTTCAAAACATATCTTCAGTTAATTTTTTATCGCTTACTAATATTCACACTATTAAAAATAAATAACACATTTATACTATTTAACATATAATAGTATATTGTTTTATTGGGAGTAAAGGTGATACTTCTGTGACGAGTCTGTAGATTTGCCGGATGAACGAAGTGAGTCCGGCAATTACAGACGAGTCACAACAAGTGGCTTTTACTCCCAATAAAACATGGTATTTTTTCTTCATACCCCGATTAGCTATAAAAAAAATAAAGAGAAAAACCTCGAATTTCACCACCAAAAATGCATTGTGTTAATATGACATGGCCGGCGCGCGGCGTATTAAATAGAATACGCGTTGCTATGGAAATTACTTTTTCTGCCGCTCACAGCGTCAGAAAAAGTACTTTTATCTCCGTTGTTAATGGCATCACACAACCGTCTAAAAAGTCAAACTTTAATGTCATGAAATTAGTTAAGAAATGCTTTTCTGACTTTTGAAGAAAAACAGTTTTATAATCTATATATTTTTACATTTTCCGGTTCGTCGAGAGTGGAAGTGAATTAAAAAAATAATAATAATATAGTTTTTCTGTTAGTTTTAAATTCGTTTAATATTAAAATTTCATTTATGTCATTAATTCGCGATTTTTCCTTCCTGTGTATCGATCCTGGAGAAAAAATGAATAGGAACTAATTTGAAGAAAATTTCATCTAGTTTCATTTTGCACTTTTTCGCTAGAGGTCGTA
Source organism: Rutpela maculata (assembly GCA_936432065.2). NCBI lineage: Eukaryota > Metazoa > Arthropoda > Insecta > Coleoptera > Cerambycidae > Rutpela > Rutpela maculata. Next base: position 88,406,184 of record OW386287.2, on the reverse strand, counting down.
GTTTTCGAGTTATTCAAGAAAAACGTGAAAAGGGGACCTTTTAACTATCCCTCACCTCCCACCAGCCAGGGTTTTTAGTATATTGTTCAACCCGCTGATAACTATACAAAAATTGGCCACTACACGAATTATTTACCCCTATTTTTCCTTCGTCGATTGGACTATTAGTTATAATACATTTAAGTTAGATTAAGAAAGGTGTGCTCTGCATCAGACTTAACAGCTCTAGGTTTTGATATAGTAGTTTTTTCCACTGGACAATCTAATAGGAACAAATTTCGACGTTTGATGGAAAAAAATTGATAAAGTTTTGAAATTTAGCAAAGATGTTTACTAAGGTCTACTATTAAACTTACTAAAACTCTATATCTTGCGCTCAAGCCGCCATCTTGAAAAATGTTGCTTTGGCTCAGCGACCATTAGCGCTATCGAAATTATGGTTCATAGATATAGCCCCGGAGCCGGTGACACTGAAAGCCCTCCCATAGCGGAATCGAAAATTTGTTATATGAATTGATAGTTAAAAATTATATGGACAAAATAAGCTTGGTATGCATAGATTTAAAAAGCTGAAAAAATGTTTAAAAAAATTAATTTTAAAAATGCAATGTTTTGATTACACAGCCCCACAAAAAAAAAAGTTCAGACCAGCGAACCAGACCCATGTATCACTATGTATTTTCGGTCGCTGAATCCGAATCCGAGGTCAAGAAAATTCGTACACCCCCAAAATCTTTAGCTAGAGCCAAAAAACACCCCTGGACTGGGGTAAAAAGAATATTAAGCTACGAGAATAGTTGTTACATCCTAATCGATCGAATTTTACAAATTAAGGTTAAACAGCAGCGTACATACAATATATATGAAACACACCCCTAGTGAGGGGCGAAAACTAGCCCCCATTTATAAAAAAATCGATCCAAAACAGTAATAACTGCTGAAAAAGCTCGAAATGTTTAAGTTTTGTTGAAGTGATAAGAAACTGCATCAGATCCGACGTAATCTATAGGGTTGAGAACAACCACCCCCGAGTTTAAAGGACATAAAACAAGAGAAAACGTAAAATCCAACAGGATTTCTATTTTGCGTAGTACTCTAAAATAGAACTAGAAACTTACGTACCATCAACGCCCTCCAGGGTCAACCCTCAGATGGTGTGAAAACTACCTCCTATGCAAGATTTATCTATAAAAAGTTACAGTGATTTCTATAAAAATTCGATACACCTGCGTTGTGTGGAACTGAGAAGAAACTAGACTATGTTCGACGCTGTGCTTGAAAACCACCCCCATGGGGTTGCGAGATGCTGCCCCCATATCCGTAGGATGCTGGAAGTGTGCATCATGATTTTTGCTAATCATAGCATCCATAAAAATGTAAATCCGGTTAGTTTCTCTCTGTTTTTACAGCATCCTACGGATATAGGGATGGTATCTCGCAACTCCGTGGGGTGGTTTTCAAGCACAGCATCGAACATAGTCTCACTTCCACACAACGCAGGTGTTTTGAATTTTTATAGAAGTCACTGTAACTTTTTATGGATAAATCTTACATAGGAGGTAGTTTTCATACCATCTGAAGGTTGACACTGTAGGACGTTGATGGTACGTAAGGTTCTAGTTCTATTTTAGAGTACTACGCAAAATAGAAATCCTGCTGGATTTTACGTTTTCTCTTGTTTTGTGTCCTTTAAACTTAAAGGTAGTTGTTCTCAACCCTATAGGGGCAGTTTATGAAGATAACGTCGGACCCGATGCAGTTTTTTATCACTTTAACAAAACTTAGACATTTTGAGCTTTTTCAGCAGTCATTACTGTTTTGGATCGATTTTTATAAATGGGGGCTAGTTTTCGCCCCTCACTGGGGGTGTGTTTCATATCTATTATATGTACGCTGCTGTTTAACCTTAATTTGTATAATTCAATCGATTAGGATGTAACAACTATTCTCATAGATTAATATTCATTTTACCCCAGTCCAGGGGTGTTTTTGGCTCTAGCTAAAGATTTTGGGGGTGTACGATTTTTTTTGACCTCGGATTCGGATTCAGCGACTGAAAATACATACATGGGTCTGGTTTGCTGGTCTGATCTTTTTTTTTTTGTGGGGCTGTGTTATTTGTAGTGTATTCGATAGAAAATTTCGTACTCTTTTAGAAAAAAATTACGCAAACCACTTTATTTAGCTGGACGGATGTGGCATACCTATTTGAAGTGTGTGAAGGGGGATGGAATTTCTCCGTTATCACGTGTAAACTTTTTTTTTTAAGTTGGTTTCGATGTGATCTTTAAAAATATTTTGGTATGTGGGGCCAAAAACTGCCGGAAGTATCCGGCATACCAGCTTTATTGTATGGTCTCGATTCACAAAAAGTAGTACGTTAAATAAATATGTTTTGTAGTAAATGCTTGTGAAAGTACTCTTCTTTTAAAATTATTATAATCTCATATATATTACTTCAATATTAATCCTGTTTCTTGTAAAATTACTTTTGTTTCATGTTTTTTTATATACATAATACAGTTCAGTTTAAAGGGTCGAATGTTTCGCATTCGGTATCCTTTTTTGTGAGCTTTTTTATATCGCTGAATTACAGATAGAGATAACTGATTTTCAGATATACCATTGTTAAACTCATGCCAGCTAGTAAAGTTTTTACTTTGCTTTGTATATTTTAATATTTTCCATAAAGTGTCAGAGGTAACCACATAATCAAAACAATTATTTGCCATGCTTTCACTAACTCGTAGAGGCTCCCAACGACTATCTGGATTTTTGTACATAAATATATTTTGTTTTCATGTAAAATCGAAGGGTTAAAATTGGATAAATGATCTAAAAATGCGTGTGTAAATGGGCCATTTTTTTTTTAAATAATGCCATTCCAAGCATTACGTGGGATTTTTACCATCTAGCCTATCTTCGTTTTGATCAAAATTATCGATGTCGATGAATGTAATTGTTTTCTTCAGAACTTACTGGAAGAACTCAGGTGGGATAAAAATGTTGTCATTAGTTTTTACTAATACGTGACTAGCTAAAGATGTTAAAAATGTCCGTATTTTAACGTAGGAATAACCATAGCCAAAAGAATAAAGCATATCAATAAGTTTTTTCTTCTGATGGCACGATACACATGTATCATGTAATGATATCTAAAGGATTAAAAAAGTGGCCCAAGCTGGTTGTTTTTTTTTTCTTAATTATTAATATTGCATTTGCATTGCATTAATATTAGTCTAGGTGCCCGCGTACATAAATGCAATTTATACATATCCTCGTATAACTTCTTGTACGGCATAATTGCGCCTAGTCTATCACTTTTTTCCTCTGCGAAAGTTTTCGTAAATGCGGCGTTCCTCCTTGGCACGAAAAAGATCTTGATTATAACTACATTAAGGCTCACTTGCATTTTTTATCGCGTTTCTAATATCGGTGGCAATAGGTATTGTCTCTGCTAATATTCTTATTAGAAAAAGATGTCCGACAAGAATAATGAAATCGGTATCGAATGGTGTGCTAATAAGTGTCACCACTTTATTTGATAAAAAATTTAATGAAATAGCATTTTTCTTTCATTTGCACAATTTATAATAGACCTGATGCCAGTAACAGTTGGTTTTTTACCATTAGATTTTCGCTGATTTCAGCAGTTTCGCAAAACAAACATGTAGTTTTTTTCCATTGATAAAAATGGATCTACAATATAAATAGACTGTAATAGCCTAAATGTAAATAAAATAGTATATACTTATTAATACTTATCCAGACAATAATGAGGAGAGCAGCCGATACGTTTCTTGATGGGCCGAGAAAGGAAGCCTCGCGTCTTCATAGTGTGCTTCATTGTGCTTTTAGTTAAAAAATTGGACCTAGCATCAATCGAGACAAAATAAAGCCTATTAAATTTGTCAGTTTTTGGTGAAAGAAAGAATTGAATAGCGAGTTATGGTGAGTTAAGAATTAGAAAAATATTGCTGATTTGTGTATCCTTTTGAATTTTGCTAGTTTTTTTATGTTAATTTTTTTGTAAAATAACATGCTTTAATAAGTAGTTAAGGTCCCATCTGGTTATACTTCAGTTTTGGGTCAAGAAAGAGAAGGCTTTTCGCACTCTTCCTGACGGGCTATAAGAGCATATAAAAAGTAAGGCTTATAAAATTCTCTACAAAAATGTTACATACATTTTTTCCGTATCTAGTATTATACTATTCGTAAGTAAGAAAAGGAAGAGTATATTGGATTTTATTGGCACATTTCTAATACCGTAGATATCTCTCATAGAGAAAAAAAATCATAACGTTAGTCAAAAAGTTCTGAATGACTTTCAAAATGTTCGTCATATGTCCGTCTGTCTGCCAGTCTCTCCATCCGTTACATTCCTTGTGAGCACAATAACCTAAGAGAGAATAGTCCGGTTTTATTGAAATTGGATAATAAGTTAGTGTTAGCTAGAAAAACAATTCTATTGATTTTGAAAAAAATATACATTAGAGGTGAAGTTATTTCTTCAGCAAGATTACTGGTATTTCGTCTTCACCGACTGATTTTGTATTTTTTAAGGCTTTGACAGTGTTGGATATTTCAGAGTTATCTGTTGTTTTTAAAAAGACTAGTAATCTGTGATCTAGTAATATTTTTTTAGATTTTCTGTATTTGTATTTAGTTTTGGACACTGATTTAGAAAGAAGTTATTGATTCTACTTAGGACATTATATTTATTTTATTCAATTGGTTCGATATTATCTAATACTGTTTGATGATTTGTGGATTTTTTTGTTTGTTTATTTACTAGACGCCATACAGATTTGTTTTTATTTTGCGAGGTCTCAATCTTAGATATATTTGGTAAGTTTTTTTGCTTCATTTATTGCTTTTTTAAGAGGAGACAACGCCAGTCACAAAGTTTCATTGGTAAAGATAAACCTGAAGTGGGGCGAAGGGTAGGCAGTGTGGCTATTATAGGGCATCTGCACGTGATGTCACAGCTAACCTCAAAAATATGTGTTTCTTAAGATTTAAGAGTATTATGCAACTATTATTAAAATTTCTGCCTGGTTCCGGTATTTTCAACTAAAATTTAATTCAGTGTAATGCTTATGAAGTTCTAAATACTTCGTCCTAATAAGATAGGATTCTTTTTGTAGGTTGGAAATCTAACCTGTAATTAGCAGGAGCTTGGAGCCGTACTGGCTCCAAGCAAATATTTAAAAATTCACATAAATAATTTTTCAATACTGTTGATTAATAAAAATAGACTGTTAATTACAGGTTAGATTTCCAACCTACAAAAAGGGTCCTATTTTATTAGGACAAACTATTTAGAACTTCATAAACATTACACTGAACTAGATTTTAGTTAAAACTACGGGAAGCAGGCAGAAATTTTAATAACAGCTGCGTAATACTCTTAAACCTTAAGAAACACATATTTTTGAGGTTAGCTGTGACGTTACATGTAGATGCCCTATAATAGCGACACTGTCTACCCTTCGCCCCACTTCAGCTTTAGCTTTACCGATGAAACTTTGTGATTGGTGTTGTCTCCACTTAAGTATTTTTGAGTGTCGAGAGTAAGTTTCATTTGAAAATTTTCCAGAATTTTTTTTTGTACAAATTAAGTTTCATCTAAAAAGGTTTTGATGCCCGTTGTAATCCGTGACTTATTTTTCTGGTTTATTTTTATTCTTTTGACAGGAAAAATCAATCAACCCAAAGAATATATCATTACGTTGATTATTTTGTTCACAAATAAGTTATAACATGTTTGGATCATCTGAATAAATTATTTCTGTCCAGTTAGAGTTCTGTAATTCTACTTTAAATTTCTCTGATTTCTTTTGACATATAATAAGGTAGTGATTGATTATTATGATTTGAGCTATCATTCATACATATATTTATAAATTGACCTTCGTTGTCGGATAAGGCAGTTGAAATTATTTCTCCTATATATGTATTTTCAAAATATATGAAAATATTGTTCAGGAGAGTTTTATTTTTCACTAATTCTAGTAGAAAGAAAAATTTGTTGTGAGGAATTGAAGGATTTTAACACTTTGAGTGCACGTGTCGGCTCTGGCCGACATATAAAATAGCATTACTGTTTTGCATGTCAGTTATAGCCTACAGTCGGCTATAGCTTAGTGTGCATGACAGCTTTGGCTGATTTGGCCCCTTTTGATCTTAATTTTTACACTTACAATCTCGTTAAACATATTTAGATTGAATTTCGTCAGGATTTTGCTAGGCTTACCAAAAAAGTATGTCAGCATAGAGCAGCAGTCAACGTGTTAATATATTTAAGAAAGTTTTTGTGTTGTTATCGTTGTTTAGTATATTGATATTAAGATCTCCACAGAGAACCATTTTTGAATCTAGAAAGTTTATTGTAACATAATATGTTAAAAATACCTGTGAGTGTGTTAAAGAAAGACTACTTTCAGACATACTTCCATATTTTCCAACAGTATTTTTATCTCTTAAGGTACAGTACATTCTGATGGAATATAAGGAGGTGTTTTTATTTTTGGTTTCTTAAATATTTGATTCTTTATTATCACCTTATTTGCGAAAATTCTATTCATAACAGGATTGTCTAGCTTGTCAGTTTTGATTTCATTTGCTTCTAGATAAAATCCTGACTTTGAGGCTCCTTTGGAAAATTTGCACTCTCACTATTTGTTAATTAAATCATATTATTATAATAGCTCTGAAGTAAATAGGATGATTTTGAATAATAAAAATATCATCTTTTATAGCACTGTTTTTTTAAATTAGCTCACTAATATTACTATTATTTATATTCATCATAAAACATTTAATTAAATCCTTGTTATATAAAAGAGAACATTCTCCCAAATTTACTTTATTTCTCTAGGTATGTTATGAAAAATAACGACCCGTTACCAATGGCAACAAGTATTTGGTGCATAAAGCATCACTTACGATCGACAGAATAATGGAATTAGAGTATACTTAAGGAGGAGTTATGACGAAAAATTATTTTAATTGAAGTGTAATTTAATATGATCGTGCAGAAAGTAATGTTATTCTTCTTGAAATAAATGAAAATTTCCTTATTTTTGTGAAATAACATGAGTATATTTTATATTAATTTTACTTACGGTTCAGACGTAACAATCGGTAAAAATAACCTACTGACTTCGTGACATTGTAAAATAAAAAAGCTCAATCGTGCAAAAAAACATTTATTACCTACTATTTGCCTATATGTGTCAATAAACATAACCCACCGTCTTGGCAACAGACATTGTAAATAAACAAAAATGCTCGATCGTGCAAAAGAAACATTTATTATCTGCTATTTTCCTATATGTGTCTATTTCTTTAACGATGTCATCGTCACTATTCATTTTCCTTTTCAAATGTTTTTCCATTATTTCTTCTGTTACATGGGGGGGGGGGGATGTATGGCCTTGATAGGAAGATTTAAGGACCATGTAACAGAAGAAATAATGGAAAAACATTTGAAAAGGAAAATGAATAGTCACGATGACATTGTTAAAGAAACAGACGCATATAGGAAAATAGCAGATATTAAATGTTTTTTTTTCACGATCGAGCATTTTTGTTTATTTACAATGTCTGCCAATATATACTTTTCATATCCGAAAGCTAACCTTTGGTGGAAATTGTTAAAAGTGTATATTTACATTTACAAACATTTTTTGTTAGTCGAACCCCCCCCCCTGAAACAAAATCCTGGGTATGGCCTTGCTTCCTATGAATATCCATACTGTTTTCTGTGCTTCTTTTGTACCTACAAATCCAAATATAAAGGTTATGAAACATTTTATGAAAAAAATAGAGATGAAGAGTGTTGTAATCTTTGGTAAGATTGTAGGTTTAATTGCCATACTTGCAAATTTTAATCGTCCCCCGATGATACCATCTTGATTGTCGATATATTGGTTAGTATACTACGCACAAATGAAGCAAACCCGAAAAATACCTCGCTCCCCCCCCCTCTGGAAGGCTAGCGAAATCTTCACCATGAAGAGAGAAGAACTTATACAGTGTATTTAAATAAGAGTAAAATATAGTATGTGACAATGATCGGATTAACCGTAAAATGAAATGGAAGTATATGAATCCTTTGTTTTAACAAGAGAGACTCAAGTTTTTACCTAGTTGACTAGACAAGCTAGCGTTTTGTTTCAATAGAAACAGTCCTCAGTGTAGGTAACAAACAGCTAGTAAAATTGTCTGGCAGTCTTGGTATTTCACTACTTTTTTTCTAAATCTTGGCCTTGGAGGGTTCCAGCTACACAGAAGGGGGAAATATTTCATTACTTTAATTTCATAATAATTATTGACTACAATTTTTTATGTTAAACATTTTGTAATTGCCGATGTGGGACATATAGGTGCATATTTTTTACACATAACCTAAAACTATACTATATACTATACTATATTTTAAACATTTTGTAATTGCCGATATGGGACATAAAGGCGCATATTTTTTACACATAACCTAAAACTATATATTTTTTAAAATCAATTTTCCTATTTACATATTATGGTAAGTCCTCACTCTGGAAGCTGCATGCAGTATCTTTGTATTTATAGAATCTTATCAAAGGCGTTGCGACATTCATTACGTGCTTTTTTTTTTTCAAAAAATGTTTCAAAACCTATATATTTACTGATAAATTTTTTTCAAAATCAATAAGGTTCTTCCTCTATCTAACACTAGCTTATTGTTCTAATTTCAATCAAATTAGATTTTTTTCTTTTAAGTTATTGCGCTCACAAAAATGTGACGGACAGACAAACGGACAGACTGACAAATAGTCAGACATACGATGGACATTTTAAAGTTAATCGGATTTCAGTGATCAACACAATAATATGAATTTTATTTTCTCTACGAGTGAATATTTACGGTTTTAAAAAAGTGTCGATCAAATGCAATGTGCTATTCTGGGAAGAGTGTAATATTAGGTACAAAAAAATGTATATTACATTTTTTATAGAGAGTTTTATAAACATTATTAAGCAAAAAAAACTGAATCGGAGCATAATTTTTCCAAGATGGCGGCTCGAACGCAAGAGCTAGAGTTGAGGACTTTTAGTATGTTTAACAGTAGGCCTTAATGAGCATCTTTGCCAAGTTTCAAAACTTTCTCAGTTTTTTCCCTCTAATTTTCCTTATTTGACAGGAATAAAATGGTTGTAGCTAAATATGTTTATATTTAATATGTTAATATGTTTGCCATATGTTAATATTTTTATTTGCAGCTGTTGTAAACTGTCTGAATAAGCCTTAATTCATTACTTTGGAGAAAAATTATTTTGTTTACATTTTTATGATGTAAATTATCATCGAAAAGATATAATTATAATCATGGACATTTGCAAATGTGCACTATGTAAAATACAGAACTGTCAGATAATTTTCAAAATGATCAATTTAGAGCTGGTTTGTAAACTATCATTTTAGATACTTCGCATAATGGATAAAGCATTTTAGTTCATAAGCAGCCTACCTATTAACTTAAATTTCACAATGTCCATAATTCCCAAGTAGCACAAGAAACTGTAATAAAGCAGTGTAAACATCGTGGCAGCAAGAACTAGCAGTTATTTAGCTACAGCAGCTACCGCGGAAATCTTACAATAAGATTGCGACAGCTCTGCAACAGTCAACGTAGTCGTTGATTGAAGAGTCTATAAGATACGCAACTATACGGCCAAAACCGTTCCTCGCTCATCACGCTTCCCCCACACGTCCCTATCCACATATTGTTCGTTGACTTGTGGTGCCACCGCGCGGTGTTATTTTGCGCGAACCGCGAATAGAAATACTGGAGGTTGATTTCCAGCGAACGAGGGTACATAATATATTTATTAAGTTATAATTCTCCACGCAGGTTGTAGACCGGCGCAATCAGTGCCGGCGTCAGGGCATTTGGCACCTGTAGCAAACAGTTATTGCTTGCCGCCCTGATAAAAAACATTTACAAGTTACTACTGTTAGGACAAATTTATTAATAAAAATTTACAAACAAAAATCTCAGATAAATAATTCTTTCACTAGTTTCACTTAAAATTCAAAAACAAGAGAAACCTTTAACTATCAATTATTGTCGCATTTCATCTTTTAAGTCGCCACGTTGTGCGCTGTAACAATCGTGTTTTGTTCGAAATTGCAATTGTTCCTTGTCCTCGAGACCCATTTGGGGTTCAAAAAATGTTTTTTTGAGATTTTTGTTCAATTTTGAATTTCTGAAATTTATAAAAATGTGATAAATTAAAAATATTTTATTTTGCTATTCGGTTCAGCTTCATGGAATAGTATTTATGAGTACGTTTAAGACCTCCCAATTTTTTAAAATAATTAGAAAAAAGAGTATGCAAATGTCGAGGATGGTGTTTTTGATCTTTCAGCGCTTGCGTAGCGAGAACGGTAATAAATACGAAAATGCACCGCACTTTTTTTTGTACAACATGGAATTTTCTACAAACAAGTCCGCGAGGGCATATTCTTATCTACTATAGTTTTCGAGCTACAGGTGCTCACGTGTAAACATAAAAATGACTGTTTTTTACGCTACTCTGCAAGTGGCACTGGCGACTTAATTAACAAACAAAAAATTAAGAAAACGGCGATGCTAATAGTCAAATTTAAATTACACAAAACATAATGAGTAACTTCTGTTTAAAACTGTTTTTTATTCGATGCATAATATTAATAATGGAGTTACAAGTATTAAAAAAATGTTAAATATTCTTTGTGTTATTGAAATGTATTTACAATTGTACAGAAAAAAACACTAATTAATAAAAATATGTGGCAAGTTCCAGTTATATAGAAATGGATGAAAACGAAAAATTACACTTTTCGGCCGTAATATTAATTGTTTATATGTGATAAATAAAAACAAAATGATATGTCAATAATAGATACATTTTTTTAATAAAGAAAATTACTTCCTACAAGGTGGAAAAGTTCAAATGTACGATTTTTTTAATGTTTTTTGCATTAAAAAACGCATATTTAAGAAAAATGAAGGACGCCATCGTGCAGAGCGATCAGAAATTCATAAATAAAAAAATCGACCACAACTTCTCATTGGACAAATAATATTTAACTGCTTTAACGGGCTGCTTGGAGAACAGCGCGAAAAACAGTTACTTTGAGGTTTGCGCGCGGGCGCCTTTGGCATGTGAGCCATAATAGATAAAAATATGCTCTCAGGGACTTTTTTGTACAAAATTCGATGCTTTATAAAAAGTGCATTGTGTACCATTTGTGCGATACTTTATCGCCTCGAAAACTATGCTCTCGAAAAAGTAATACCTACTTGTAATAAAAAAAAAAATTAACCAGTCTTTCCGCAGATATTCAAATTAAGTTAATTACTTCCACATCCAGTGGAAGTATAGTAACGACAAAAAAGTTTTAAAAAATTTTTATTGTTCAAATAGGCTTAGAATGTCGTGAAACGTCGAGATTTTAAGTTTGAGCGAAAAAAAAATTCTGTCTGTCGGTCTGTAACTTTTTTTGTGCGCACGTTTACTCTGGAACCGTTTGAGATATTGACTTGAAATTTGGTACACGTATGTACTTTAACGAGATCTGGAACTAGATTATATTTTGATCTAGTTCTGTCGAAGGGTTGGGGGTAAATTTGGGGTAAATAGGTCAATCAAGCAGTTAAGAGTCCATAAAATTGGTATTTAGTATATACAAGAGAAGCTAAGGTCTCAAAAAAATGTTTGGCATTAGCCACCCCCATTACCACCCTAACCCCCTTATTAAAGGGGATGAAAAAAAATGTGATTTAGTGTTTGTACAGGAACCAGAAACCTCAAAATATTTTTTTACTTCATCCACCCCCCACTATCACCCCCCTATTCCCACCCCCCACCCCACTACCGATGTGGGGTATCGTTTTATGGGTTTTTGAGGTAGAGGATTTCAAATATTATATTATTAAAGTTCCATAAACAATTATTTTCACATACAAAGTTTTTTCGTTGTGAGTGACTTGGATAGAGAATCTGGATGTGGAAGTAGTGATTCCTTGGGCAGCGGTTTTTTTATTATGTTTACTAATTATTACTCTTTTTCCCAATAAAATCGCTTTTTCGTTTTAATTATTAAAAAAAGCAATTACAGAGAAAAGCCTATAAACAAATAAATAACTTTAAATGAACCCATCACTGCAGTAGCAGTATATTTGGGAGAGGATAAAAAATATTTTTGTACAAATTGGTTATTACAGTTCAGCAGAATTAAAGAAGGGAATGGTGTAAACCCGAAAAATATTGCAACATGTAATATTTTTGCGGCAGTAGTAAAGGAAAATGTCATCTAAAACATATTCAAAATTTACTAGGGTGAAGACGGTTAAGAAAGGTGCAAAATGGATAATTTTGTGATATCTTAAAAATAACAGTTTCATCATAAAATGTCAATATGCCTTTTACTTCCACATCCAGTGGAAGTACAACAACGACAAAAAATGGCATTTAGTAAATACAAGAGAAGTCAAGGTCTCAAAAAATTTAACCATGGGGGGGGGGGGAAATAAAATTGTGAGTTAGTGTGTGTACAAGAACCAAAGGCTTCAAACATTTTTTTTACTTCTTCCACCCCCACCCCCACTACCGATGTGGTATATCGCTTTATGAGTTTTTGGGGTAGGCGATTTCAAATATTATATAATTAAAGTTCTATAAACAATTATTCCCACATAGTAGAGTGCAAATATAGTATCAAAATATTTTTCGTTTTGAGCGACTTGGATAGAACATCAGGATGTGGAAGTAGTGATTCCTTGGGCAGCGGTTTTAACATTTTAAAATGAAAACCGCAGCCCAAGGAATCACTACTTCCACATCCAGATTTCCTATCCAAGCCTCTCAAAACGAAAACACTATATTTGCACTCCACCATGTGGAAATAATTGTTTATGAAATTTTCTAAATGAAAACCAAAAAACGATATGCCACATCGATAGTGGGGGTTGGGGTGGTGGTAGGAGGTGATACGCGGGTGGATGAAGTGGAAAATTTTTTGAGGCCTTTGGTTCCTGTACACACTAATGGGGGTAGTTAATGCCAAAAATTTTTCTAAGAATTTAACTTCTTTTATATAATAATAAACTAAATACCAAATTTTATGGACTCTTACTTGCTTAATTTACCTATTTACCCCCATTTATCCCAATTTACCACTCAACCCTTTAACAGAATAAGAACAAAATATAACCTAATTCCAGATCTCGTTAAAATACATATGTGTACCAATTTTCAAGTCAATATCTTAAACGGTTCCAGAGTAATCGTGCACCCAAAACGTCAGAGACCGACGCGATAGAAATTATTTTTTGCTTCAACTTAAAATCTCGACATGTCATAACATTCTAAGCCTATTTAAATAAATGTTTTCAAAATTACTACACTTATACTGGAAGTGGGAGCAATACGTAGAAAATGGCATGACAAAAATATAAACAATTATAATGTGCCGTAGAGTACACGGTGGAAGTAATCTACTTCAAGCACTTTCTTTGAGGAAACGCATCTATACTGCTCGAGGTAACCCACTGCGCATCCGTTTTACTCGAGGAAGCCCACTGCGTATCCGTATAGGTAACCTACTGCGCATCAACAGTACCTACTCAAGGAAAGCATATGCGCATCCATTATACTCGAGGAAACCTACTACGCATCCATACCACCCGAGATAACCAACTTCGCATCCAAACTACTCGAGGTAACCCACTGCGCATCCATGTTACTCGAGGAAACCCAATGCGCATCCATACTACTTGAGGTAACCTACTGCGCATCTATTTTACACGTGAAAACCCACTGCGCATCCATACTACTCAAGGTAATCCATTGCGCATCCATTTTATTCGAGGAAATCTACTGCGCATCCATATTACTTGGAGTAACGTACTGCGCATCTATAGTACTCGAGGAAAGCCACCGCGCATCCATAGTACTCAAAGGAAATCCACTGCGCATCTATATACTACTCGAGATAACCCACTTATTAAAGAATAAAGAAAATAATAGAAACACCGAACAGGTTGCATGGTATTTTAATTGAAAATCGTAGAAGCTAGATACACACGCAAGGACGCGTTGCTATATCCTCATCTATCCTTGAACCATTGGTATCAATTTAGCAACATGTTTATAAACCTTAAAATTCCAAATCCACGTTTTCTATCCAAGTCTCTCACAAAGAAGAAAAAAATTGCACTCCACTATGTGAAAATTATTTATGAAACGTTAATAACATAATATTTGAAATCGCCTACTCCAAAAACCTATAAAACGATATGTCACATCGGTAGTGAGGGGTGGTGGAAGGGGGTGGTAGAGGGGGCAAATGAAGTAAAAAATATGTTGACGCTTTTCCACCCCCCTTTAATAGTGAGGTGGGGGTGGTAATGGGAGTAATTTTTTGAGCCCTTATCTTTTCTTATATATACTAAATACCAATTTTATGAACTCTTACATGCTTGATTTACTTATTTACCCCCCCTTTATCCCAATTTACCCTTCAACGGAATAAAATGAAAATATAATCTAGTTCCAGTTCTCGTTAAAATACATACGTGTATCAAATTTCAAGTCAATATCTTTAACGGTTCCAGAGTAAACATGCGCACAAAAAAGTTACGGGCAAACAGAAATTTTTTTTGCTCAAATTTAAAATCTCGACGTCTCATGACATTCTAAGCCTATTTGAACAATGACAGTTTTTTTAAATTTTTTTGCCGTTACTATACTTCCACTGGATGTGATTGATGTGAAAGTAATAAAATTCACTTTATCACGTTGTGCGCATTTGTGATGCACATGGTACATGGAACTTTTACTTAATTTTCTTTGTTATGTATTATTTAATATTATATCAAAATGGTTTATTTTACTGGGAAAAAAAATGTTTTATGTTGCCAGCAGCTCATTGGGTTTTTATATTTAATTGTTATGAAAATAAACAGACAGGCAGGCAGGCAGAATTTTTTTTTTCGCTCAAACTTAAAATCTAGATATTTCGTGATATTCTAAGCCTATTTGAACAATAAAAATTTTTAAAAATTTTTTTGTTACTATACTTCCACTGGATGTGAAAAATTATACTATGTTTGGTTTCTCAAATATTTGCGATAAATCGAAAATAAACGCATACTCCCCTCTCATTCTCCAAAATCCCATCATTAACAATAAAAATGTCGCGTCGGCCCCTTGTCAACAATGTATCTACTAGACTGATAATAAGGTGGCAAAGAAATATAAAGATAAATCACGTCTACAGAGAATTATCGTATACCATATTACGCCTTTCTTTCTCGATGTATTACATATTAAACACATTGTCCGAATATTAAATTTATTGCATCTTACCGAAGACGAAGATACATTTTCAATTTCACTGAATTGGGAAAGATTTTTAAGATTTTACAAACTAATATAGGTTTGTTTGCAGGCTATATGAAATTTCACTTTGACTTTTCCACTTAAAATATTTTCCTCTTGTTGCAAAATCTTTTCGACACAAATGTCTCGCCTTTTTACCGTGGCATATATAATTGTTTTTACTCCTTGCAATCTAGGATTTTGTCTCACTAATTTGTCATTATCTTTCAAAGTTTGTCCACAGAATAAACATTCCATTGTTAAGCACTAAATAATATGTAATAACTCAATAAAAATAACTAATACTCATTTGCATTCACATTATATAAAGAAAAGTTTGTTTCTAACTGGCATAATATAATATAAGATTACTTGTATTAAATAGTCCACAATTGCCGGACATCTAGGCCTCTAGGATCGAAAAACTCAGCTTTAAATAACAAAATTTCGAAAACTATAAGTCGTAGAGACCTGATTTTTGTTTTAAAAACTTCCTTGAGGTGTAGACTTTATTTCATACGCAGATGGTATGTCAAAATTCATTAAAATAAAAAAGTTTTTCGCTTACTGAAAAAAGCGCTGCAAGGGAAGTAAATGTTCAAGTTTTACCTCGTTTTACAGAAAAATTAGATTTTCCATAAAAACAAAATTTAAGCAGTGACCTTCGCCCACATTTCCTCCATCAATTAAAAAAAAATACGTATAATTATCTCAATTGGTTCCGGAGATATCACGAGGGATGTGTGAAAATGTAAGAAAAATTAATTTTGACAGATTTATAACATTTTTCGTCATAAAAATAGTTTGACCTCCCAAAAAATATTGTAATTGGACATTACAGATGGCCAAGGACCTAATCTATCATGCTGTGAAGGTCCCATGTGGTTGTACCTTCAAAAATTTTTTTTCAAGAAGGAAGCTACTTTTTTTCCTCGTTTTACGGTGCACTAATACAACAAATGACACGAACCATGCGAGTGCTATCAGCCGACTGAGGGACTGAGATTGACGAGATTGCTAGACCTCAATGTCGGTGGCGCCTAACTATACCACAGACCCTGCCCGCACTACGATATTAAGTACACGGCTGCATCTCTATAAGGACTCTTCACTCAACGACGTAGTACAGCATTTTCTTCTTCTCAGTTTTCATCGTTTACAGGAAATATGGCTGTTAAATGCAGCGAGCCGAAATGTGTACAAAAAATTAAAATAACAACTGCTTAGTGACTATATCTGTACACTTTGTGCATTAATGTTTAAAACTGTGGAAACGAAAGAGGCGAATGACATAAAGAAATATTTAAAGCTGAATTGTTTTGTTTCCTAATTTACATAATAGTTGACAGTAAATTGGATGTTACCTGCAGCTGTAAAATCCATTTCATAGCCACAATTGTGAAAAATATAGTTTAGCTGCCAAATCACATTTTTTTAGCCTTAAAGTATATAGCAAGTTATTACTATTTATTCCAGCTGCTATTGAGCTGTTGCGAGAGCTCTAAAAGACATATTGCAGCTGACCAGAAATGTAAATAGCAATTGCAGCCATTTGATTGTTTCAAGATTTCAAAGCCAAATTCCAGCTAAATGCCGGTTATCCCAACGTTTCCGCAAACAAAATTTAGCTGTGAAAACTTAATGGTCCAAGCTGTGCTACTGGGTTAGGTCTCTTATATCCTAAGTCCGTTCGAAATTCTGATGCTTTAAAGTAAATCATTTTTTGTTTGCTTTTATAGTTACAGAAGAAAATTTGATGCTTTTTTAACATTTCTTGTAATTGGCTGGGCCTGGACTTTTACATAGTTTGCATTTAAGTTAACATGCTAATAATTATTTTTTAATTTTGTTGGAATTTTAATTTTTTTGCCATAAGTAATCTGGTGTGTAAAACATTTTTAAAATTATTTTATGATTTACCAAAGTATTTAAAAAATTGCTACTTTACGAGCAATAATATGTTATCATCACATGAAAAGGGCCCAGATCTTCGATATGTGTACACATGCCCATAATAAGTAATAAAAAGGGCTTCAAAATAAAACTCGGCACTTCTCTAGGCCAACTCAACTTCTCGATTTATTATACTTTATTAAAATTTATTATTTTCGAGAAAATAAGCTCTAAACTTTCAGCAATTTTTCATTATAATTTAGGGCGACTTTTTTTGCCTGACATTTAATTATTTTCTATGTGATCCTAAGGAACCATCCTGTAAGCCTGTATAAATAACTCATTTGTGAAAATATCCTACATTAATCGCTTGTATCTCGGAAACTTCACTTGAAGATCTAATCCCTTTCCATATGGCAGTAGATCTATTTAGATATAAGTTGTATAGCTGGGCACTATTCCCAAGCATTGTTTTTCCCATTATTTTTTAAGCATATTTACAAACCATTGTCAGCTAAATAGCAGCTGCCTTGTATTACTCCCCTATCAAATCTAGCAAATATGTTACTTGACTATGATTTTTACTTACTTAGCAACGACGCTGTTCTATCCATGCATTGGATGGAGAAAAAAAAATTACTTTATTGACGTGGTAGTTGGTAATGTGACCCTTCTTTTAACATTTTTTAGCTACGCAATTGATCTGTAAAGATCCTTTGCCAAAAACGAGAGGAAGCCTTTGATTCCTATATTGTTAATTTTTTATTTCATTTATATACAGCATGTCCCACTTTTCATTTGGATCAGTGTCAAAGATCTTTCGTGATTTTCTCTGAGTAAAACAAAATTTCGGTCATTGACATGCATTTTTTTTAATAGAGAAAAAAGAGTCGATTTTTTAGAAGTAATATTAGGCATTTTTTTACTGAAAAACTAATGCAATATTATTGATCAGCATCCAAAATTTTACGAAATTTTAATTTACGGTTTTTGAATTGCGGTCCCCGTAAAATTGCATTGTTCAAATATTAAATTCAGTTTAGTTGAACTTTATTCAATGGATTGTTCAATAGATACAAATTAGATGCAATATTCATAAAATACAATAATTTCTATACTTAATTGTACAGTTAGTACAGGCACCTAAATGACTAAATATTTGAATGTGCTTCGGAGGTGTAGATTGAATTATTTACACTTCATTATTTTTATAATTAAATGAATGTAAGCCAGAGTGAAAATCATTACAAACAAAATATAAATTAAATCTACTACAACTATTAAAGTAAATAGCAAAATATAAAATGCTATTTATGTGATACAATCATTCTGCAGTTAAGTTTCTTAAAAATTTGTTTTAAAGAAAGAAGTTTTTACATTTCTTGTTAAATGTTCTTAGATTCTTAGATTGCTTGATATCAGTGAGTAGAGGCATAAATTTTGGACCTAAGTATTGAAAAGATCTCAAACCGATATTCTTATTAATGATATTCGAAAGTTCTTATGTATCATGCTAACGGGTTATAACTTTTTTTTTAATTTCTCATTTTTATGTAAATAAAAACAAGAAAAAAGAATATATATTCATAGCACATTAAAAATATCTTTGGAGTATAATAGATTTGGAGGATACAGCCAAGTTTTTTTTGTAGATTACTTGTAGGATGAAGTTTTGTATTACATTCAGTTGTTTTGTGAATTGTTATATAAACCACCCCAGGAAGTAATGCCCCACAGCTGATTAGAGACTCTGCTAGTCAAACGCCGATTTAACGGAGTTCTGTTAGCTATCAACTTTCGTTTTAAAATAAATCAATTTTCATTTTCGAGGATATTTTTTTCCTGATTTTTCCATAATAAACAGAACAAACAGCTCAACATGGCTTCTGGGCAAATAAATCGATCAAAACGTCAACTAATCTAACCTCAAACACTCAACACAACACAATCTGCCAGGTATCAGTCACTTCATGAACAGTCAACATCTAATTTGCGGCAGATCCTGTAGAACGACTTTAAGCATCATGTGCTGAGAAGACCACGGTGTTTCACGTAATGCAACCTCAAGAAATAACATGATATGCCGGCAGTTCATGTACTTTTTCACGAAATGATGTATTTCATCAAAAGGCTACGACATGTATATTTTTTAAATCACATTTTTTTTTATTGTTATTAATTTTTATTGTGTTTAATTTTTATTGCATTTTGGAGATATTCATGAACTTCATCCAAATACTAAATACCTATTCAGAATGATTCAATACAATGGAATAGTACGAAGCCACTTTCTGGCATTTTCTATCGATGGAATCACATCAGTTGGAGTTAAACACAATAAATTTTTTATTACTAGAAAAGTTATTTGGAAATAAATTTAAATAAATAATTTATTTAAATTTGCTTTTTCTACCGCCCAATGTTATAGATACTTTCAAATTTCGTAGGCCAAGAATTTTTATGGAAAAATTGCATATAGGATTCTAAAGCATGGTGATTAATAATATTGCATTAGTTTTTCAGTAAAAAAAATGTCTAATTTGATTTCTCGAAAAATAGACTCTTTTTTTTTCATTACAAAAATGCACGCCAATGACTGAAATAAGTTTAGTTTTACTCAAAAATATATAATAAAGGTCTTTGAAATTGAGTGACTAATAACTGAGCTACGAAGGTGTTACCACACACTGTATATTGGATGTCCTGTGGTTACCACTGCAAAAAATTGAACTGTCGATTTCTTCTAAAAAATTATGTAATTTTTTTTTAAATAAGCCTCACCTGTCCAACTATACGTGCCTAAAAGATCGTGCAAAAAAACAGTTTTTAATTTTTATCTCAAAATATCGTAAAGGCAAAAAACCGAATTGGCACATCTCTCTTATATTGTCAAACATAAAATTGACACCAACTTACCAAGTGGTTTAGATTAATTTAATCATGCTAACCGACTTAATAAAATTTAAAAAAGGAGGAAGTTCTCAATTCAACCCTTACGTCTTTCAAAATTGGTTGATACTACTAGTACAAGATCCGGCATAAGAAGTTAATACCCTCATCTGTTATTCATATTTATTCATATAAAAAATAGTTTTTATGAAAGATAACATGTAGGCCAATAGATCGCGACTAGGTTGCCTAGCCATATCTTGACACCACGACATTTAATTTGGAAAAAATTAATTAATTTTTACTTTTTGTTATCAGGCGAAATCGAAATTTTGTCTTTAAACGTATATAGCAGCGAAACCATTAATCCTACAGGAATTTTTCAAGGAAGCAAATTCATCATCATTTTGTAATTTTTCTAATAGATCCCTACCAGTTTTTTCCTAGAACCAACGTTTATCTAGATATTCGCAAGAGATTAGAAAAAAAACATGTTTCCTTGGAAAATGTAAATTTCCAGTTGTATCGCTCCTAGCATCCTTATTTTCTGTCGTAGGGCAAAAAATAAAAAAGACTTGTGGTTTATTAAATTCTCTACAAATTAGTTAGGTCATAGTTTTTTGCCGTAGGAGCCACCGTTTAGGAGCTATAGGCGTTTTAAGCAAAAAAGTGCAAGACACCGCCATCTTAAAAGGCCCGCAGGGCCCAAACCCAGAGTCACAGTAAAATTTGAAACGCGGCAAAACATTCCTCACATTATGTACTTTGGGAGTTTTTATTTTTGAGCTGTCTCGCGGATTCCGAGTTATGGGGGCGAAAAACCGTTTTCAGAGATGCGCCATCCGAAGGGAAATTTTCGACGAAAACCCGACAATCTAAATATATGCATATTTTCAAAAATACGATACCGCGACGCCCATACCATGTCGATACAGAAAGAGGAAGACTTGTAGTTGATCCTCATCATAAATCACGCCAAAATTCGGAAATCCGGCCCATCACGAACTAATCAAAATTGACATATTTGGCATTTTTCATTTGACGTTTCTCGATCGCCATTTTGTGTTAGAAGAGTGTCTTTTCATCGCGAAAAAAGAGATAGTTGACCTTCCCCTGTTAAAAACTAATCAACCAAAAATAATACCTAACAGACAGAGCTGGGCAAAGTACTCATTTAAACTACTTCAAGTACTTGATACTTGAAGTATACTTTGCCCAGCTCTGCTAACAGATGTAGAATTTAATTCTAAATCGATCTGCACCTGTCCCGATCCCATCAGAAATGTTTAAAAAAGCCTTTATTAATGCAAACTCGCAAAGAGACGTGTAGAATTTTACTTCAAAAACCCGTTACAACAGTCGAGCTAGCTTTTATTTTTTACCCAAAAAATAACGACGCTAGGAGCGATACAACTGGAAATTTACATTTTCCAAGGAAATGTGTTTTTTTCTCATCTCTTGCGAATATCTAGATAAACTGGTAGGGATCTATTAGAAAGATTATAAAATGATGATGAAATTGCTTCCTTGAAAAATTCCTGTAGGATTAATGGTTTTGCTGTTAGATACGATTTCGTCTGATAACAAAAAATGTAATTAATTTTTTTCAAATTAAATGTCATTGGGTCAAGATATGGTTGGGCAACCTAGTCGCGATCTATTAGCCTACATGTTATCTTTTATATTAAACTATTTCTTATCTGAATAACAGATGAGGGTATTAACTTCTTATGCCGGATCTTAGACTATACGAGATTTTTTCAAGAGAAAAAAAGAGTTTTAAATTATTCTAGTATTTACCTACATTTTTTTTTTATCAGAGCTAGTCAACAATATTTTGCAGCAAAATTATTTATTATATTATCAAAAAAGAAGGGTAAAGGTTACTTTATATGGACGTTACATAAATAAAGTTTCCGTTTTTGAAAATTTACAGCATAATTTGCAATAATTAAGAGATACAGTCTGGCATTGTGAAATATGGATTATAAGGAATAATAAATAAAAAAGAATAGTGCATCTACTATAATTTATAAGATCCCTGAAGCAAAGCGATTTGATAGGTGGAAATTTAAAATTTAGCTGATAATAGGTGCATTGTTACGGTGCATTATTAAATGTTTTATTGATTGTTAAATAATACTTAACTTCCGTGAAAGTAGATTAATTTAATATTATTTTTCTAAGTAATAAAATTTAGCTGATAATAGGTGCATTGTTATGGTGCATTATTAAATGTTTTATTGATTGTTAAATAATACTTAACTTTCGTGAAAGTAGATTAATTTAATATTATTTTTCTAAGTAAAAAGTGTTTCCGTTTGTATGTATACATATTTTTTTTACTTTAGCCAATTCACCAAAGTTTGTATGAGATGATTGGTATTTTTATTTTATTGACATGGTTTAGTTTGATTTACTGTAATAATTGTGATAATAGCTTTAGTAATCAAATAAAAACTGCAACCTGATGTTGAGTGTTTTGTATATGTAGTACAGACAAAAGGTATAGTATAAGGATGGACAGATTGTTGATTAGTTCATATGTTTACAAGGGGTATGCAGGATTCTTACTGTCTTAGCACTTTCTGGATATCTATGGGAGTTATCTTTTAAGCTTCTATGACTACATTTAAAATTTGCAACCTATTTACAGGAAGTGTAATTAAAAAAAAAACAAATTAAACGAATCCACTCCCCACTCTCCTCCAAAGCAGCTGCCCAGAAGGTGAAAATAAGTAGGCACACAACCATTCTCTCCAACACTGCCATCCAGAGGTGTGGATAGTAGACAGTAGACAAATTGGATTTGATCACATAACACGGTCTTGCCCACTGCATGCTAGCATGCTTGGGATAAAAAGCACTATTGCCCAACACATTTTTATCTAAACTAATGAATGCTAGGGCATATTCAACTTCATATACTTCTCGGAAGATAAACTCTGAACCTATTTATTATACCAAAAATGTTAAAATATTGAAAGGAAAATGTAGATTAGCCCACAAAAAAGATTCCTAAGGTACAGATTCCTAAGAATACAATTGAACAGTGCGAAACATGTACCACATGCGGATTATATGAAAAAATTACTTGATACTGATGATCCTCATGACTATCAGTGGAAAAAGTTTCATAACTACATCAACTCAAAAAAGGGTGCGTTGAGTGTATTGCCAAAAAAAAAACTATTTTGTGAAAAGAAACAGTGTTCAAAACATTCTCCTCACTAAATTACGATTTTCTGAGGAAATTCTTGGATTTAAAAAGCAAATTTTTGCTGAAATAAGTGATAGATGCTTTTAAATATGGTTGTGTAGTCAATTTCTAAAATAAACAATTATGTGCATAAATATTTAAACAAACTTCTTTTAAATAATTCGTTTGAATAATAAAAAAGTTGATAAAAAGCTACCTTTTTATCAAGTTGAATACTTTATCTATTCTAGAAGATAAAACAAATTTCTAAGTGTACAGAGTGGACTAGCTAAATGATAAGGAAATAAAATTCAAGTGATGGAGTGTGGCATTTGTAAAGAGACAAAAAATAAAGAAGTGTTCAGCTGTGATGGCTGTGAAAACTCAGTGTGTAAATCGTGTGGGAATCTTACATCTTCTGAAGTTAAAGTCCTACAACTGAAAGAGGGAAGAGCATTGAAATTTTTCTGTCCTAGATGCCAAAATTATGATGCTAGGTCACATCTCCAGAAAATAAAAAAATTGGAAATAGAAAATACTAACTTGAAGGAAACATCTAAAAACACAAACCCAACACAAGATGTACTTATTAAATCAATTGTAGAGACACTCACAATAACATTTGAAAATAGCTTTAAAACATTGAGAGGAGATATAAACTGTTTGAAATCTGAAATAAATAAAATAAATGAAAACAAGTCTTCAATAAAAACAAGTAATGAAACAAAAAGCCATCCTGCGAAGAAACCACAAACGCCAACAAATGAAAATTCAGTATTACCTTTACAATTCTCAAAAGTTTTAAAGAAGAACACACCAAATAAAGAAAATCTTGTTGCTTTAGAAAACAAACAAAAAGCAATAATGAAGTCAGTGATCGATTTAGAAACAGATAATAAGTATCAAGAACAAAAGGTTGTTGAGGGAGGTCAATTTCTTGATGACAATCCGACGCATTCTAGTGTTACAAATGAAAATAAATCGAGCTTTCATGAAGTTGTAAACAGAAGACAAAGAAGATATGTCCAGAGGAAGAGAATAGCTGAAGGGGAAAATGCAAATTCCTCAACCTCTTCTAACCAATCGCCATCATGGGCAATAGAAAAGAAAGTCTGGCTCTTACTTTCGCGAATAAAAAGGGACATTACCGAAGGTGATATAAGTTCATTTGTAAAATCAAAACCAGGGTGTAAGGACATTGACTTTATTGTTAAAGAACAGCCATCAGAAAAATCTCAAAATAAAAGTTTTATGTTTGGAGCACCATTCTCCATGATAGAAGAAGTATATAACACCAGTTTTTGGCCAAAAGGAACCGGTTATCAAAGGTTTGACTTCCAAAAGCACAGAATTAATCAATATAATAAGGTAAACAGCAATAGGCCGGACGATTTTTTATAATAAAAGAGCAATCAAAAGCAAGTACTAATATAGAAAAACTTCACTCTGCGGAGAAATGTATTTTTCCCCCGATTGACAGCAAGTATAATAATTTTACATCAAATATTCCAGCAAAATCTGTAAATGAAAACATTCTCATTTCAGACAAAAAAAATGAAAACATAAAAAATAATTTCAATTTTAATATTCTACACTTAAACATACAAAGTATTCGTAATAAAATTAATGAGATTGAAGTATTTATTGCCGAAAATGAATACTACGACTTTCTACTTTTTAACGAACATTGGTGTACTCAGGATGAACTAAAATATTTGGGTATCAAAAATTATACTCTTGTCTCTGAATTTTCAAGAACACATTATTCCCATGGAGGTGTAGCCATATATGCCTTACAAAATTATAAATGCTCAATAATAACTCAAATTAATGAAATTTCTGATGAGTTAGACTGTGAAGTAGTGGCAGTCGATACAGAAAAGACAAGAATAATGACTGTATACAGATCCCCCAATGGCGATTTCAACATATTTATCGAAAAAATATCAATGGCATTAGATATACTAACAAAAAGTAACAAATTAATTTTCGTCTCGGGTGACTTTAATGTCCAATTTCAAAATAAAAATGATCGCAAAACGCAAATCCTAACAAACATATTTGAATCTTTTGGCCTTGCACCCACAACTCAAGCTAATACCAGAATCAATAACTGTTTGGATAACATTTTTACTAATGTGTATCCCAACATCTATAAAGTTAATGTCGTTGACACCAAGCTTTCTGATCATCTTGCCATACACTTACAAACTAATATCAAAACAAAGTCAAACAATATAAGAATAAACTACCGTCCTTTAAATGATGAAGGACTTGCTAACTTAAATAATTTTCTCTTGACACAAGATTGGAGTTTTGTATATTGCTGTGACCTGAGCGTGCACAAAAGATTTGAAATGTTCATCGGTGTCATAACTGATGCAATTGATATTATGTTTCCGATAAAATCAAAAGTAATAAATACCGAAAAAAAGCAATCAATTAATTGGTTCAACAACGATCTACGTGAAATGAGAAACCATCTGCAATTATTACATGAATATTCTAAATTACATCCTACTGTTGATAATATAACTACTTTTAAAACTTTCAGATCTTTCTATACAAAAGAACTGCGAAAAAGTAAAATAAAAGCCCACGATAATTTTATAACTTCACACAACAATCCACAACAAGCCATGTGGAAAATCATTAATAATAGTAAGCCTAATGCTCCTCATATTACTAATAAAATTACGTCAAATGATTTCAATACATATTTCGCTAATGCAGCCTCAAACATAGTCAAGGAACTACCAACTTGTAACAGGATATATACAGATTTTTTGGATAATTTTACACCACCTAACACTTTCAATTTCACTTTGATATCTAATGAAACAGTTCTTACAATAATAAATAATCTTAAAAACAAAAAAAGCAAGGATGTGTATGATATTAGCACACAAATAATTAAATCCATTAAATTTTCTATATTACTACCTCTAACAACATTAATAAATATTAGTCTAGCAAATAGTATATTCCCAGACTGCTTAAAAATATCAAAAGTCGTACCCATCTACAAAAAAAATGATATAAATGACCCGTCAAATCACAGGCCTATTTCTGTCATACCATCAATAGCTAAAATCTATGAATCGTCCTTAAAACAGCAAATAACAGATCATTTTGAAAGTGAAAATTTATTTAGCCCAAGTCAATTTGGATTTCGAAATAAATTATCAACCACCTTGGCTATAGATAAGTTAACCAGTCAGGTAAATCTAGGATTTGAACAAAAGCAATTTATTTGCTCTAAGTTTCTAGATCTAACCAAGGCGTTTGATTGTGTATCACAGCAAATTCTCATAAATAAACTGCACTTTTATGGCTTTACAATAGATAGTATCAGGCTTATTGAATCATATCTCAGCAATAGGCAACAGTATGTCGCGTATAACAACAGTATATCAACCCGACTTGACATGAAGACTGGTGTACCACAGGGCTCAGTCCTTGGTCCAGTTTTGTTTCTAATTTATATTAACGATTTACCTTCTTCGACAGACAACACAACCTCAACCATCCTGTTTGCTGATGACACAAATCTTACCACACGAAATACTAACTTAGACGATTTAAAGGTATCAATGCTAGAAACAGAATCAAAAGTAGAAGATTGGTTTCTTGCGAACCAATTAAATCTCAACATCACTAAGACTGAGACCATGATTTTTAGTCTTAGAAAAATTGATCAATTTGATAATCCAGATTCAGTTAAGTTTCTTGGTGTTTATTTGGATAGCAAATTATTATGGGATAGTCATACTGATCATGTATGTAGAAAAATTTCAAGAAAAATATACCTACTTCGCAGTTTGACTCATCAGGTATCTAGAAAAACCCTTATCACTGCATATCACAGTCTCGTTCATTCCGTAATATCATATGCTATACTTGTGTGGGGACATGCTAGCTCTACTGCTGATGTGTTCTCCTTACAAAGACGAGCAATAAGAATTATTGCGGGTCTCAAATTCAGAGACGACTGTAAATCCAAATTTATTGAACTAAAAATATTAACAGTTCCTTGCACGTACATTTACCAATATCTACTGCATATCAAAATGAATCTGGAATCATACACGAAACGTAACGAAATCCATACTTACCACACACGTAACAGGAATGATCTGGATAATACCTATTTAAGATTATCAAAAACCAGGGTTGGTACGACATTTTGGGGCATTCATCTCTACAATGCCTTACCACTTGAAATAAAACTCCTGTCGCTAACATCTTTTAAAAGTAGAATCAAGCAGTATCTATTAAAAAATGCTTTCTATAGCACAGAAGAATTTTTAAACAGCAAATTATTTACAATATAATTACGAAAGCTCTTGTGCGCTCGTATGTATATCTTTAAATAATAACTAAACATAGTCTGTAATTGAGAATGTTTCATGTCCACCTTTTACTCATACTTATTTTAAAATTGCTTTACATACTTAATCTGCACATGCTTTTATTCAAAATTATAGTTTTTAAATTTTTATCCATTTTAATATGTTTTACTATATTGTATCTACCAATTATTTCTTACATATTACATTGCTTTTATCTATTTTAGTATGTTTTACTGTATTGTATCTACCATTTGTTTCTTACATGTATTGTTTTATCATTTTATATTTTTTCCCTTTTGACCTGTGTAAATACTATTTTGTATAATGAGCACCAATAAAGTATCTTATCTTATCTTATCTTACCTTAAAAAAGAATAATGGCGAACAATAGCGATAAAGCTAATTTATTAAACAATACATATGCAGAGACATTCAGCCCCGTCTACCAAAATGTGTTTTTCACTAGGGAAAATCTACCTTCGTGTGACAAACGTTTTTCTTTTAATAATGACATTTTAAAGGCCATTAAGCAACTAAAGCGTAGTTACACACCTGGTCCTGATGGCCTATGTAGTGAGATAATCTTCCTAGCTCAAAATGCAATCGTCCCATTTCTCAGTCCTATTTAACATGTCATCTATAATTAACAACATGCTACCTAAAGACTGGAAGCTTGCTATTGTCGTTCCAATTCATAAATCCGACTCAAAAACTAACCCGATAAATTACCGGCCCATTAGTCTTATTGTTTGTAAATTATTTGAACAACTCTTATCCAATTATATCCGAGAAATAATCAGTAGAGAAGAGTTTTTCTACCTTCAGCAGCACGGCTTTAGAACTGGCCTGTCTTACTAAGGACCTAGTGTCCTTGATCAAAGGGGACAAGTAGATGCAGTGTTGATCGACTTCCAAAAAGCCTTTGATGCTGTCCCACATGATATACTTATGTAAAAGATTCTAATCTCCATATCGATTCCAGAGTAGTTCTCTGGATACAAAACTTTTTATCGGAGCGTTTCCAGAGCATGGACACTAATAAAAAAAAAATCCGTTACTTCTGGCGTCCCTCAGGGTAGCGTATTGGGTCCATTGGCCTTTTTGATATTTATAAATGACCTTCCCCAAGGTATTACTTCAAAGGTAAGACTTTTTGCGGACAATTGCATTGTATATCATACAATAGCAAACCCCCAAGACTAACAAACTTCAAGCTGATCTGACGAAGATAGAGAAATGGATAAATGACGACAAAATGAGGCCCAATGAAGCAAAAAGTCAATTGATCACCTTTGGTAGTAAAAAATTTCATTATAACTATACATTAGAAAATAAGTCTCTAAAAGCTGTAAGTTCAGGGTTTATCTATCAAGTAATCTAAACTGGAGTACACACATCGACAAGACCGTTGCAAAAGCCTACCAAATCTTAAAGTTTGATATGAGGAATCTAAAGAAAGCCAGCTGGGAAGCCAGAATCCAGAATTAAAGCTTATTTATCCGTGGTGCGTCCCTGTCTTGAATAATGCGCAGCACTGTGGCATCCTCACCAGGCTGGTTTATCTCAGAGCTTGAGATGGTGCAAAGAAAAGCGGCAAGATGTATATTTAGATTTCTCATGACTTCAGCCCCTCAGCAATTATTGAAAGGCTAGGCTGGCGTCTCTGAAATCTAGACGTGAATACTTTATAAAAATTGCCGTGTACAAAGCCTACACGGGATTTACTGCTTTAGAGGAAATAAAAAGTGTCTTTGTTGAATCCTTCTATTTTGCTAGAAACGTCCATTGCTATAAATCAGAATACCTAAATTTGACCACCCTTGGGGGCTTCATCACTTGTCGGGAGTGGCGTCACGCTGTGAAATGCCTTGGCTGAGGCTGCAGTAAATAAATTGTCCAAACTTAGCCCAAGCGACACAATTAGCTTATTTTACCAGCTTAAAGCCACAATAACTTAAGATAGTTGATATAATGTAATTGCAACCATTACTTTCAACTTTGAAAACATGGAGTTAATAGTAATTTAAGCAATATTTACTATTTAGGTAATATTCTCTTAAGAAATGCCTGAAAAGTCACATTGACTTTAGTGTAATTGACAAGAAGTATTTACGTTAATGTTCCTTAAAATTTAACTATAACGTTAAAGTGCATATTGAGGTCTATGTGTAAGAAAATATTACATAATTTTAGACTAAATTATTAACTTTGGAGTCGCTGTCTTTTGTCTGAATAGAAACAGGGAAATTTTACCAATTTTTAACTTAAGTGTAACCTGAGTTTTGTCTTGTCCTTGTAGTCAGATTTAAGTTAAAACTTTAACCACATGGTCACAACTAGTTCCAATTTTAGATAAAATTTACCTTAATTTTACTTTCCCATTAACCTAGCATATGTGTTTGACCTAAGGGTAACTATTATTTCATAAAATTCCCTGGAAGGCAAAATTACGTTTTCATTGTCTAAATTACTTCAAAGGACTATAATGACTGTTTTATGTAGATGTCCTTCCCAATGTCAACGTAACCTTATTGTTAGCAGCAATTTATTTTGTTTTGGGTTTTTCTGTTCTCGTGTTATTAAGAATAAAAACGGATGTATTTTGTTTTAAATGCTAGAAAGTATTCTACTGGTTGACTGGCTCAACCTTTAGTCGGCACAACTGAAAAGCGCATAAGCAAATAGGACATAATTATGATTATATCGAATATACAGTGCTCTAAAGACAAACTTGAAATTGTATTTCAACTTTTCTATTACCAATTTGTTTGCATTCGAAGGAATGACTACATTATATCAGGTAAAACAGTTAATATTTTAGACAGTTTAGTACAATACAACTATTTTTTTTTCTATATTTCAGTGCTTAACTTGCAGAATGAAAAGCAAAGTGAAGTTCAATAGTGTAACTGAACGACTTGATTTGGATTTTGTCGGGGAGCCCTTCCTAGATGTACGTGCAAAATTCATAGTTTTGAAAATTATTGGTAGAAATGTTAAGGATAGCATAAGAATTACGCAACCGAAAAGTTTCCACCTCTATATAGTGTGCTTCATCCCCTAGGACGCCATATCCACCCCCATTTTGAGGTTTTCTAGATTATCTTGATAAAAATACCTATATACAGAATTCTCTATAAAAAACGTCTCTAAACTTTTTTCCCTAAAATTAATAGTACTGTGGGAAATAAGGCGCACACATAAGGGTTGGTTCCGGTCAACACAATAAATTGTAATCTTTACTATAACCTACTTTAAAATTCAATGCTTAACGCTAAAGCAGTAGCTACTAAACTCCACCTAAAATTATAATAAATGTACCACTTCCACCCTCTCACCCCTATAAAATAACGCGATTTTTCAAGAAGCGAGAATATTGTATATTGTACTTGTGGTGTCCCCTGTAGGCCGAATCCATTAATTATCAAAAGGTTATACCTATGTTAATTAATCTTCGTCGTCTTCCATATATTCGACATTCATGCATGCTTGCACGGTAACACATTGTGGAGCAACGTAAGCCTGCTCTTCTGCAACTGCACCTGTTTTCGCACCCTAATTTGCATTAAGAAGAAATTAATGTTCAAACAGATTCGGGAGCCGGTTCTTTTGGTTTCTTTTTTCCATCCCCAATCAGTAGCTTCTAGCACTACGTTTGTCCATGTTTGAATTTGGTAAAAAACGCGATATGAGTGTTGCCGAGCAGTAGCAGAAGTTATTGGTAGTTTTGATA
Organism: Rutpela maculata; assembly: GCA_936432065.2. Classification (NCBI taxonomy): domain Eukaryota; kingdom Metazoa; phylum Arthropoda; class Insecta; order Coleoptera; family Cerambycidae; genus Rutpela; species Rutpela maculata. The sequence continues at coordinate 88,374,704 of OW386287.2, read as the reverse complement.
ATATTACAGTATTGTTCGCTTTACCAACAAGTTTGTTAAGTCATGAATCTGTATACACCTAGACTTTTTTCTACGGAAGTAGAGGTGTATAAAGCTAGAAAAAATTGCTCTCCTATGTCTACAATTTCTCCATGAATAGCTTTTTCGTTATTAAAACTTTGCACGATGTCTTGTAATATTTCAGTAATATAACAGTTAAAATTGTAATATATCGGACAGAATTCATAAAGTTACAAAAATTGTGTGCTTCATCCCCTAGGACGTCGTTTCCACCTCCATTTTGAGGTTTTCTAGATTATTTCTGGAACAGTGCATTTTTCCATAAAAAACCTAGATACAGATTTACTTCTCATAAAATTCTCTACCAAAAACTTTTCTAAACTTTTTTTCCCTAAAATTAATAATACTTTGGTAAATGAGACACAAATGTAATCAGCGCAGGTCATATAATTCGCTGAATATCCGTATGGCTATTTCAAAAGCTGTCTTTACGCGAAAAAAGTATAAATATCTATACACCACCACAATGAAAAAATTTCAATTTCTCCCACTACCCTATCTCAGACGACCCAGTCACTGCATTATTTTAGAACTTGCTGTTTCAATATGCGGGATTTTACCCAAAAAGCGGGTATTTTTAAACCCATTTTCGGTTTCATTTGTTTCTTTACTATAATTGCATACGTATTGAATAGCACAATAATTTTCATTCTAAATCTTACAACACTTTTTAACACCCGTTTTAACACACAAAAAAATAGATGAAGCCAAACTTTTAATTTTGTTTTATTCATATAATAGGTAGGTATAACACATAAGGCAAAGCTAGTATATAGTAGTGATGGGAAAGTTTCCACTTTGTGAAAATTCCCGGAAAGTTTCCGATGAAAATTTCCGAAACTTTCCACTTTTGTTAAAATTATTATTTGTTTGAATTTGTTATATCGCGAGCTTCTCAGAAACACCAAACTTTTTCTAGAAAGACAAGAAAAATATTCGAAAAATCTAAAATATTTAAAAAAAAAATCAAAGATCCAATAATTTTGAAATTTTCGAACAATCATTAATAGGTGATAGGAAGAAAGCACCTAATAGTTGCCTACTTTCTACCCAGGGCTGTGTAGAGCGGATGTGCGAGGTGTGCACCAAACACCTTCGTCTATTTTTGGGGCGGCGGCGGGTGGCTTAAAAGGGGCGAAATTTTTTTTTCAGATTTTCTTCCTCCCGCTCATCAATTTTTTGGAGGAATTATTATTTATTTATTTACAGAGTTAGCTTCTTAAGTTTATGAAGTTGGCAAATTTGAAAAATAACCCTTCAAAAAAGTTGACTCGCTATGGCTCTGTTTGTTACTATTGAAGTAGGAGGCGGCATTTTAGATTTCCACACACAAGATTATTCTCTAAACTAACTTGCAAAAAGAATGATCAAAATGGACTAGAAAATATAAGCATGCGCGTTGTTAAGATTCAGATATTTTGACTAATCGTTTCTTTGAAATCAACTTAGGCAAGTTTCTAAAGTATAGGATGAAATGCGGTAGACTTGGCATTGGTAAGGAGGGAGGTATTTGACTGAGCTAACCTAAGATAGAAAAGTCAAATAGAACGCCCAACTAAGTTGGAGTTCTTAAGTTTAGTTTAGTTCACTGCTAGAAAGAAAGCAACTAATGTGTCAATGTTTAGAAAATCGTCATTAATGTCAATTACTGACGGGAACTTCAAAAATGTTCGTAAATTTCAGGAAAATGTTTCGGAATGTTTCCAGAAATATTCCCGGAAACTTTCCAGGAAATATTGGAGGGAAACTTTCCAAAACCTTATTTATTTCTTCCCGGAATGTTTCCAAAATCGGAAAGTTTCCGTAAATGGAAAGTTTCCTCTGCCCATCACTAGTATATAGATAATTAGGTAGTAAAAAACAGGCGTAATTGTACTGAAAATATAAAGGAGGAAATAATGGTATTAGAGGAACTAGGTGAATTACAAGGAATTAAGAGTACTAAAGTACTGAAAATATTAAAGTATTAGGAGGAAATAAAGGTATTTGAGGAATTAGGGGAATTACAAGAAATTAAAGGGGAAATAAAGGGTATTTTTCTAGAATAGGTATTAGGTGTACAAAATCTCGCCAGCGGTTGCCCCCTCGGTTTTTCTCCATCTTTTTTAGTTATTGTGTTAAATAACAAAAACAATATTTGCAGTTTTTTTTTAAACAGACGCCATTTTGAAAGTACAGCCAGTTTTTTTTTGGGACATGTCTTAAATTGTTCCTTAGGCTTTAATCTTTATAAAAACATTGTCCCCAAAGTTAAGGTGGGCTCCCGTAGTATTAAGTTTTATATTGAATTTTATATTTTATTTTAAGAGCTGAATCATTTATCTGGAAAATGGTAACTTCTATCCAAATATTGTATAGGAACAAAATTGTAGAAAATTGTATGCACTTTGTTTTTTGAGCAGAAAGTTTTTCTCCATCTTTTTTAGTTTTTGTGTTAAATGACAAAAACATTTTTATTTTTTTAATGGACGCCATTTTGAAAGTGCAGCCAATTTTTTTTTTTTAGGGACATATGTCTTAAATTATTCCTTAGGCTTTAATCTTTATGAAAAACATTGTCCCCAAGGATCGGGGGGGCACGGACACTTAGGGTGGGCTCCCGTAGTAGTTCTATTCAGTGTTCCTGAATGCATTCACTCAATGGTAGTTGCAAAAATGGTTTACAGCCGACCTATACCTATGAACCAATTTAAGTTGTTAAATGCCGAAGTAGCAATTTGGAATAAGAAAAAAACATGTTTTTATGTGATGTGTTTTATGTTAATACATTTATCCAAATAAAAAATTAAATGTTAAACTATAACCAACTAACCAGAAGATTAATTATTTTACCTGAAATGTTTTTAAATTCCAAATTCACCGAATCCGTGATGCGATCATGTTTTTGTTTCAAATGCAAACGGAAGTCGTTATTAAAGTTAAAATACAATTTGCACTCTAAGTACAGGTATCTTTTGGGCACTGGATATTCAATATAATTACATCAGATTTGTTTATTTATGCACAATTCTGTTGTGCCGATTTAACGTTGACTGGTTGGGGAATACTTTCTCACATTCAAAACAAAACACACCCATTTTTATTGTTAAAATACAGGAGAGAGTTAAACGAATAAACCTTAAACTCACAAAACAACAAATTACAGCCAGAAAAGTTTGAGGCATGTTTGAGGTTAGAAACAGAAGTGACGTCTGACGCCACGGCACGAAATGCTCAGTTTATCGCCTTTTCTAACCTGGACTGGGAAATATGACCAATTTAGTTCTATATATATATGAACTTTAAAGACTGCAATTTTGAAGAATACAAAATTATTTTAACCTATTCCCTTTTAACTTTAAAGTCACTAATATAAGTTTTTAACACTTTGACTGAAGAAAAAACGTTAGCGAGGTCTAAAATATTGGGAAAGAATACTTTGAAGTTGCGCGGTACTATGTTCGCCATATTTTTCAACCAGCTGTAAGAGGCCATTTTATAATGAAATTTTAATAAGTGATTAATTGAAAAAAATCATTAACAGATATCAAGTACAATATTATCATATTTTGTACTCCAGGAAAGTACAGGGCAATTGTATAGGCTTTTACAAATATTTTTAAAATACATTTAAGCTAAAAAAAAAAAATTTCTTTAAAAACGTAAAATATTTGAGGTGCCTTTAATATTCCGAGGTAGAATGGATATATTTACAATGAAAATTGATTGGCAGTAAAAAACACACAGAGGGGAAGGATGAACACTCTATTTCACAACTATGTATAACACTATATGATGTACTACTCCATCATTATAATAGAATGTCTGGTTTCTAGTTAAGTCTTTGTTGCTTGTGCCTTATGTAAATCATTATTGCTGTAGATAAAACCTTATTAGTTATTCCTGAGAAAGAAAGACTGCAGTTGAAAGAGGTTAACTGGTTTGGTAGATATTACATATTAACAACCACAATTAAACACAATGTTTACCTTTAAATTACCTGTTCAGGAAAATGTGTTCTATAACTAATAGGTCATTATAACTGAGCGGCCTTATTCAAGAGGTATTACTGACGTCGTCTCAATCCCTATTTACTTATATTTTATGTAAATTTTAAGTCAATTAGGTTAGGTTAAAAGGGAAAATGAGAGCAAAACGAGGGCTACATTACGTAATTCTAACCTAAGGTGCTGCTTAGGAGTTTATTTAAGGAAGCTGTAAAAGCTTAGCTAAATGACACGTATCTGTATTATACATGCATATTCTATTACTCACCATTATATGTACACACTATATGTAATTATGTCCTTATATTGTACAACCACCAGCCTTTGCTGTTGATTTGTAAATTTTGTAAATAAACTGCTGGTCATTTGAAACTAATACGTACTTTGAGGTACAATAACTTCAAAGTAAAAGGGGATGCAGTTTTTGAGATAACAATTGTTTCTTTGATATGTTATTTAGTCAATAAGGGCCTGATTGCACCACTCACTGAATTTATGGCCAGTGCTAACAATAGGCAGTTAGTCAATATATTATATCCATGAATAGACTATAAACGATTTAAACATGTTCGTTTTCCAGACATATGTCTAGCAGACTTATCATACTTTCAGTGGTATGTAATTTGTTTTTTGATCCATTTCAAACTTTGTGATTTATTTGACAAGTTTGAGTTGAACCCTTCGTAAGCACACAGAAAATGAAAATTGGGTAAGGTAATAAAAACTATGGTGGAGTAAAAAAGATTTGTTTATTTGACTAGATACATAAATTAAATCAGTTCATAAACTATGCGGTTTGTACCAACAAAATGAATGATTAAAACTTTATCACAAACACAAAATTATTTTATCACACGAAATACAATCGAAAACAAAAAATTCGATGGTATTTATTTTGTAAGTACCCAGTCTTTGCACAATTTATTGAACTTTACAATTATATTGTTTATGCTTAATTATACATAAATCTTAATCTAGTCAATAAGTTACACAATAAAAAAAAGTTTGATTATCTACTTATATACAGCTTTAAATGAAATGACATACATGTTGTTTTTCCCTTTTTTATACAAATATGGTTTGAACACAATGCGTGAAATTTTCTTGAAAATCTTTGGCACTCGTTTAGAATAATTACTATATTATTTAATGTTTACACGTAAAAGAATATAAAGCTAAATAATTCTTTGACGTGGCCACACTGACGTTTTTAAAACTGTTATTTTAGAAAATATATTTTTTATTATGAACAGTATTAATTAATCAATATACAGCATGTCCTAGAATCAACTATCACTACTGAATAACAGAAAGTTTAAAAGTTTGATAATTTCGTAAACAAAAGAGGAAAAATTTCCTATTTTTTTGCAAAACATATTTTGAATCTTCTCCATACGTTTGAATCATTCTAATTTTTTCTCTAACTTCTAGGAGTTCAATATTAACAGGATTCTTTAAAACTACTTTCTGTAATGTCAACTTTTTTAAAATTCTTTTATTTTCAAGTTAACATTTGTTTTTGTTTTATGATAGATATAAAGAAAAGATTACACCAGCACAAAAAAAATCTGAACCACCAGACATCATTTTATATGTATTTTGGTGCACTGAATCCAAATCTGATGATAAAAAAAACTCTTAAGTCATCAAGATTTTTCCTACTGTCAATTAAATCCTTAAATAATGGGATATTTGAGGATTAAATTGACTAGTAGGAAAAAATCTTGATGACTTAGAACTTCTTTATCATCAGATTTGGATTCAGCACACCAACATACATATAAAATGATATTTCTCGTCATCAGTTCAGAATTTTTTTGTGTGTAACGGTGCACCGGCAGACATAAAGAAAATCTAAACTGATCACCCGACACATCATTTTATATGTATTTTGGTGCGCTGGTCATCAAGATTTTTTCCTAATAATAAATATTATTATCATAATTATTATATTGTCAATTTATTCCTCAAATGGGAATTTTTTCATTGATTAACTTGCAGCAAATTTAACCTATGCTGAAACTAAACTTTTTTTATGGTTTTGATTTTTTTAAAATCAACTAATTCCAAAACAGTTTTCAATTTAGTGGGACATCCCGTTGGGAGTCGAATCTAGGACACACTGTGTTCTGTAACCATAAATAAATAAATAAATGAACATTTTTAAAATCGTTTTTAAATAAATGAAATAAATAGTTATTCTATTAAAATCCAAATACTTATAACTTTTCAATAATGTCGCAATTTGAAAAGATTATTATCTTTTATTGAATGAAATTAATAAACATATAGAACGAAGTGCTCTGTAACCGTACCATAAAATTGTGTATTAAATAAACAAAATAAATATCCAAATGTTTTTAACTTTTGAATTATCAATATATATATAAAAAGATTTAGTGAATACTAATACAATTTAGTGCAATTGTTGCTTCACAGGCCTCGTAAATAGAAATGGGTAAATGAATTTTTAATACTTCCAGGTTTAGATCTAAATAGTGAAGTATTGGTTTTAGATACAGAGCTCTTTCCCAGCATTTTATTGGGAAAAATTCGAGAACAAGTATATATTACAGCCAGCTCACTTCTATAGTCATTTGATCTGGTCTTGGTTCAATATTATTTGGCTCTCGGAACTGAAGGTTTTCATCAGTTGTTTACATTTTGTGTGTAATAAGTGTGGTTTATCAGTTTTATTCAATTGTGAGATTCTTCAGACAGGCAGAAGTAGGTTAGGTTGACATGTGAGTGGGCTTATAATCAGACCCCCTCCACAACCATCGGGTCTATTATGGATCTCTTAGAGACAGAAGTAAGTATTCTGTACAAAAGTGTATATAAATTTATCATTTATTTCAAATCCATAAAGTATTCTGTAGTTTTTCAAATTGTCAGTAATACTTGAACAGAGCTGGGTCCTAACTGAGTACATATGGATATATATTTTGTATCCAGAGCTTGTATTCGAATACTCACAGGAACAAGTATCCTTAATCCTTAACAAATATTAAAGAGTATCCAGTACTCGAATACAATTTAGCGTGCCAGGATACACTGAATGTGGAGTGGATAGATAGTAAAACCATATTCTGACCGGACTGTTTTGATTTCGGTAATAGCGATAGTCGGTAGGGAGCGGCGGCCGATGATGTAGATCGCAGTCTGATATGCACCTGACATGATCTGGTACCGGTGACCGGTGTGAAGGTGAATTTAACTGTAATATACAGTAATGGTAATGACAATCAAATAGTGTAAAATCAAAATCAATGTGTTTAGTTGTGTATTGTGTTTCTTCAGGGACGCACCCAGAAAATTTCCGAGGGGGGGGCTACTACAAATAATAATAATATGATTAATACATTTAATTTACTTATTGAACAAAAGATTAACAGGGAGTATAATACTTTTCTCCCCCTCTGGTGTGCCGGAAGGGGAGTTGCGATTCAGTGGGACAAGCATAGCCCATGATGTATATATTGCCACGACCGCACAATCGTATATTTCGTACGATGTATTTTGCTTTTATATTTTGTTTTTTGTTTATTTATATTTCATTTTTACTTTAAAATATGTGATGCTTATGCCCCCAAAGTCCCTCCCTTCAGTGCGCCTGTGTTTCTTTTCTATTACTATATTTAGAAATATACCTTCTGCTAAATGATATTTCAACTATAAAATGTTTATTTTCTATTTTAAAACACATAATATATAATACACATATTGGGTTTCTTTTAATTTTTCTATTACTCAACCTATGTTGATGTATCCGTATCCGGTATCTGGAAAACAGTATTCGGATATAAGTATTGGAATATATCTTTAACATAAAAGTATCCGTATCTTGTATCCGAAATAGCAGTTGCTTCCAGTATTCGGTATTCAAATACTTTCTATTTGTATCCCTACTCACCTCTGTTCTTGAAATAGAAAAGAAAAATTACGTGGTTGGACAAAATCAGATCCAATGATAAAAAGAATTTCCAATTGGCATGGTGAAAAGTTATAAAATTGTCCAGAACCGAAAATATATGCCAAAATGGTTACAAAGAAATGCATTACTTGAATTTGCTGTTTTTCTTTAGTCTTAAATTTTTTTTTTTTGTATATCTATTAGGGATGCACCGGGTACCCGGTAAATAACCGGTATGCCAGGTACCCGGCCCTTTTCAGGGGAAACCCGGTTTCATCGGATAACAAAACGGTACCCAGCCGAGTACCGAGTACTAAAGAAATAAATGCCATTTTTTTAAAGGTTTTATTTATAAATTTAAAACATAAAAGCAATATACATATAAAAATAGTGTGATAATCTTGTTGGGTAAACATTTACCCAACAAAATGATTACACTACTTTTAACATTGTACACTCGCAGACAAAAATGCGATGAAATTAAATTATTTTTTTCTTCTGTCTTTTTTAAGTATTCTCTGTATTCTACTGCATGAACAAAGCGTAAATGTTTTACTAAAGATGAGGTGGTTGCACACTTTCCTGTACCACCTCGAGAAATTCTTCTCTTACATAAAAGACATGTTGCCTTAGTGTTGTCATCTTCAGATAGTTTGTAATAATCCCAAACTATACTTCTGTCTTTAACGGCATTGTGTCATGACCTTCAACTCCTGATTTGACTAATAAAGTTAGGTTATGTAATTTTTTGCATGATACGATTCCTCGGTGAATACCCGGGTACCCGGTAAATACCTGGTACTCAGTCAATACCCGGCACCTGGTACTCAGCCTAATGATACCCGGTACCCGCTGTGTAAATTCCAGGTTAAACCCGGTACCCGGCGTTTATAAAAACAACTACCCGGTGCATCCCTGATATCTATAGTTTCTAAAATTATGAAATCTACTTTTATATTCATACTAAATTTTAATAATCTATATAATTTCATTTGTTGTTATGGCGGATCAGGAAGAAGCTAGTTTCAGCATTTACAAAAATCTTCAGAAAGAAATTTTGGAAATTAATCCAACAGGCCAAATGAATTTTTCTATTTCATATTGATAGTAAATTAAAAATTATGATTAATAAAATTCTTTTTTTTTTTAAGAGAAGGGGTTCATGGGCTTCCAATGAAGCGTCAGACTCTTACTGACCAAAGCCCCCTCCTCCCGGGCTCGCCTGTATACTACTCTGGGGGCACTGCAGCCTCCTGGGCTTATTGTGTTCACCCTGTATAGCGCTAGCAACTGCTGTTACGCTGAGCGGTGTCCCTTAGATGGTCCGATCGGGAGCCAGGAGCGATCACGCATCCAAGTCCTCACCACGCGCTACGTTGCTACACTCGGTGACCTCGTATAGGTCCGGTACCATACCCACCTAACGTTTCACCCAATAAAATTCTTACTACCTATAATTCGTTTTTAAAAATTTCTGGGTGCAAAATTTTAGGAGGCAAGCCGATCCATTTCCACAAACAAACATATGTTATACAAGACCGACGGCGTACTGGAGTAATTTAAAAATCGTGCATCGTTGCCGGCCGACGGGACCGTCACGGCGAAAATAGAACATACTAGTACCAGTCCATAGTACCGGCATGGCAGTTAACTTGTTAAAGGACTCAATTAGTTGTGACGTTACGAATTAGGCAACCTCTATATACTACTGTCATGACACACGGGTTGCCTGCCAAGCACACTGAAACTTTGACCCTTAATGCGTATGTTTATAAGGCGATATTTTCGAAGATAGAAACAGAGCCTAGAATTTTATTTTATTTCTCCCGTCTAATATATATTTAAGGACTTCTAATACCTATTTCACATTTAAGAAATACGTAAAAATGTATATATCCATGTTTGATTTATAAAAACTTTATTTCAGTTTTATAATACAGTTTTTGTAATTCTTTATACTTGCGTATATTTTCTTATACCTTGTGCATGATAAATGGTAACTGAAAGTTCTTAAATATTTCTTCCAAGGGAGAAATAAAATAAAATTCTACGCTATGTTTCTATCCTCGAAAATGTCGCCTTATAAACATATGCGTTAAGGGTCAAGTTCTAGTGTGCTTGGCAGGCAACCCATGTGCCATGAAAGTAGTATACAGAGGTTGCATAATTATGTGACGTCACACTAATGCGGTCCAATGGAAATTCACTTGAAAGTTTGATCATGGAACTTTGTTTAGGGAAAATATATGATGGTGGTTTTAATTATTCCGTTAGTAAGAGGACCGTAATACACTATAAAAATGTAACATTGAAAATTTCAATAGGCCTAACATATTATAAATGTCACTAACATATATACTTCCCAGAGGAATTGGTTTTTTAACCAATAAAATTGTTCTATACTTTTGGTTCCACAATTGAAAAAGAAAAAGATATTTAAACTGAAAATACTCCTCACAAATGGATTGCCGATGCGCACTCTCAATAATTAATAGATCACATAATGAGCATATTTCTTTGCAATTTTCAAAATTTATTTTCTCGGTTATTTTTGGGCATTTTGCTAAATGAATATTTTTGCGTATATATCAGTGAGTTTTCATAGATCTGAATATATGGATGTATTTCAAAAATTAGTTTATATAATATCTATTTTTCTGACATTGTGATTTTTTAGATGTTCGTCACATTATTTTAGTTTGCAGCACATACTAAGTTTTATATTATTTATAGTTGCTCTTTATTGTTGAGAGTTAAATTAAACATACTTAAGTTCTAGAAACTTTCAAAATAAAATTTTACTTGCAAGGGAAAATCAAATTTAAAACACCGAATGAGTAAAATAATATGTAAAATAAATAAATAAGAATTCTTGTATTCTAAATTTTTTGTATAAAATGGTGAAAGAAAAATGATGTCTGTTATCTCCATTTACTACTCATTTTGCAACAACAGGTTTTTAAATAAAATAGGAAATTATGATTTCTTAGACTAGTAGGTAGTGGTCCAATGAGACCAAATAACTTATTTTTCTCTAACTAGGTTTTTTTAATGCTGGTTACGAAATTATAATTATAATACTAGACAGTATGCAAAATCATATTTGGCTGTATCTTTCAAACTATAAATCGATAACCAATGCATTATTAGCATTAAAAAAAATGAACTATAAGCATATAAGGAAAAAAATTATAATGAGAGAACTATAATCATGATATGACCACAATTTCAATTTAGGATTAGAAAGTAAGCATACATTATTGTTTGAACATATTATTAAGCAATTTATTTGAAAATATAGGCCCTTAACTACAAAACTTCTGCCACTAAAAATAAATATTACTTCTTAAAATAGCATTTTTTTCTGCTATCCAATTTATTACTCAGTTATTGAATTATTTTCAAGGTAAGATGGGCATAATTGTTTGGGTCGAGTAAATGACACTGAAGTCTTGTTATACCTTTCAAAAGTGTGGCAGCTGAGAAGCTGATCTAAAATAAGAGCACAGTATTTTATCACCATGTTTTCTACTTTCCTTTCGATACAGCGGATGAGAGCACCATGTATATGTGCCTTTATTTACTTACTTGTGACGCACGAAAAATTTCAACTAGTAGCTGATTAACTAAATATCATTATTTTTTTTTTATTTCGAATTAAATCGGATTTTTTTGTTTTAAGGTAAAATGTATTTCATATTGCTTTTGATTGAAAGTATGTTTTTTTAAAGCTATTAACCATTGCCAGAACCCTATTGATAAAACCTTGCTGTGTTGTGTCGTCGCAGTACGTCGTGTGGCTGGCCATAGAGGCGAATGTAAGGTGAATGAAAGGAACCTATAAATGACTATCTCTCTTTTTAATCCACAAAACATTTTTGAAAATAAGAAAGTAACTCAAAATTAAATTAAATGTTCAAGTAAATCATCTCTTCAAAGATAAAAACCAATAAACATGTATTACTATTTCTAACATATTTACCTACAGGTTTGTTGGCAGTGTCAGCAATAATACTCTTCTACAATTTGAATTTTTTTTATCTAAATTATATATACATTCTGCAAACTTTCACTGCATAATAGTAAAATAACAGTGTTTCCCCAATAAAATCCACGTATGCCGACTTGCTTACTCACTTTCAATTATCTTCCCACTCTGAATGGTTACATGTCAGTTTATTTTCTCAATTTAATTGAAACGTTTTGATATAATGGCGTAGTACCAGCAGAGTTGATATATACTTATTAGCATAGCTTTGCAAAACAAAATACTTTTGGGATATGTTCATTTGTATGTTTTGTACAAATGGCTCACAGCAGATGCACCAACATTGTGCTTATTTATGTAAAATAACATAAAAGATATCTGTAAAGCTTATGACTAAACTTCAAGCGGTAATCACTTCTCAAAAATAAGTAAAAAACATCAAAACAATTCGGTTCACCTCAAAATTATTTTCAAGGAAAATTTAAGCCTTTGCAGATGAAATACAACTGCCTATTTAAAAATCCGAAAACATAAGGTAGAACTTATTTAATTCATCTAAACCCTTGTGAAATAACTTTCTATCTTTAAGCTGAGAGTTTCTGTTGTTTCTTTGTATCCGATTAGAACAAACAACGAGTTTGTATTTACACGAGACAGCAAAAAACAAAATTGTTTATCGCCAACTTTCTTTCTCTTTGCACTATGCCGTCCCCGTGTTTACACATAGTTTTGTTGCAATCATTACAATTAAACAGAGCTGGGGAGTAATCGAATACAAAGTAATCAAACTACTTTTCATGACAGTAATAGTAATTGTGGAAAGGACCCCGCACAAAAGTATACGAAAAGGTCGTTCAGTCAAAATTTTTGAAATAGTTTGGCCTCCAGTGGCCTTTGAAGTCTAAAAACACAGATTTCTTATAGACCGATTAATGTTATTAATATTTTAATTAAAAAAAAAAGTATAATTAGAGAATTATAAATAATGTTAATAAACTAAAAAATTAATAATATTAAGAATAATATAATAAAAACAAACAGAGAATAAAAGAATCTAATTGGTCTATAAGTAATATATTTTAGATTTCAAAGTCCACTGGCAGCCGAACTATTGGATTTTGAGCATTATGTCCATGAGAACTTTTGTTCGGTATAACAGGAGAAATAGCCTTTTCTTATACTTTTGTACGGAGTCCTTTGTACGATGTAATTAAAAAAGTGATAAACTATAGTTCATTTCGTTTTTACGGTGCACATACAAAATTCAAAGCTGCCGACTGCGCTAATATAAAGGGAGATAGTACAATAAGTGAAGCTTTTAAATCCCAGCCCAAAAATGATGTAATTAATTTCCAAATTTTTTTTCTTCAACGTGCTTCATAAAGTATGTAGATAAGAATCTATATTGTCATTTTTCCTGCTTTTTGGTTAGAGGTGGTCCTCACCTCTTCTTGGGGGTTGTCGCAAAAAAAAACAAAAATAACACAATCTGATAGAGAGACAGCAAAATTATCAGAAAGAAAGGTACACTCGTTTGCTAAAATGCATATTTTTCGAGATATTGCGAACTGAAAATGGCAATTTTCACCTCCTAAAATCAGTATTCCTAGACGTTTTTTTCAAATTACTCGAAAAATGTGGACTTTAATAAAAAAAAATGCAAGGGTACAAAATTAAAGCTTTTACGAAAACAAATTGAACGGTTTTTCTCTGATATTTAGTATTGGAAATATGGCATTTTTAAAATGGCGCCGAAACAGAAAAAATATACGACGTTAAAATCTAAAATTACTCAAAATCTACACTATGAGAAAAATTGTAAAATTGTAAAAATTAAAGATATTGAAAAGGTATTAAAAAAGTTACAACAAAAAAGTAGAGAATTTAAAAATTTATGTGCCATTTTTTTTAGTCTTATTGCTCTAATTTCTTATTAATTCAAATTTTCTAAATAAACTTCTAGATAACGTTAATGCATATTATTACTAACATGCTCAAATTTTTTAGAATTTCTAAAATAATAATTATTTTTCATTCTGTACTAGGGATTGCAATTTACCGGAAGTTTTAATATCCGGTAAATCGGTAAATAAAAATGTAAATAACCGGTTAACCGGTATTTACCGGTAATTTTTAGAATGAATGATTAGGGTGGCGAAAATGGCAATTGTCTTTTTTCATGTACAAAATTATCTAAATTTAACAAAAAACATTTTTATATACGTATAATTAATATAATTAGGCTTTGAGAAACATATTTTTTCCAAATTGAAATTCGCTTACAGTCGATTGAAAAAATTATAGTTTTGCGAAAGACATATCTAGAGAGTGTAAATCAAAATTTTGAGATTCACTCGTATTATCTTTAGTTGATTATGGTGATGTTGTATATGGAAAGTTATTATCGGCGACAGCAAAAAAGAAAATTCAAAAACTTCAAAATTCATGTAAGCGTTATATTTACAGTATCCCATATAGACAACATATATCACCACATCTAGATAAACATAGCATATTAAACATGGAAAACCGCAGACGTTTACACATGCTCACACTTATTTGGCGAATAATTCATAATGACGAACCTCAGTACTTAAGAAATAAGTTAATTTCACGAGACCACTTGCATACAAGATACATACAAAATTTTTTGGTGCCTCAGCATGAAACTGCGATTTTTAAAAGATCATTTACGTATTTTGCATCTCATCTTTGGAATGAACTTTCAAATGAATATAAACAATATAAATCAAAAATGTTTTTTATTAAATTGTCAAAAATTACATTTTGGCTGATCAGAAGCAGGAGACTCGATTCTGCGTTGTGAATGCGCGTATATTTCTTTTTCTTTTTCCGATATAATTTTATTTACTTTTAACCTTTTTGCTTCGCTTCGCAGGGTCTGCCTGTTCCTCCGATTAAATAACTTATATCTAGATACATAACAGGCTATCTTTTCACTATATACCTTGTTTGCTCCTAACATAGTCACATTATATGTCCATTAAAATGGATAGATGAACATCACATCCCATAGGCAACAGTGGCGTTGTGTGTGTAGAATGGTAAATATTTTCATTAAAATGAATTATTGCAATTCCTGCATTACCGGCTCTTTATATAACGTGATGTAGGCATACGATATTACAGTAAGATAAAACAGTAAGATAAATATGTATTGAAAGGATATTAAAATTTAATTGCTATTTACTTTATAACTGTAAACTGAACTTCATCATGTTACGACTATGGAACGATCGATTTTCTTCTTTTCTAAACTGCTTTCTGCAAACGGCACAGCACTACACTATTTATTTGCACAAAATATATTGTCACTAAACTGTGTAAATATGAATAGAGAATATTATTTAGGTATTAAGCAAATCACAACTTAAAATAAAATTACTTTTTCACCAGTTTTTGGTCGGAGAACACGAAAAACATTTATTGACATTAATGGCCGAACTGTCAACTGATATTATGATAATCGAACTGAAGCCGATCGTGCACGAGCGGCCGCGAATACACCGATGGGCCAATCAGCAACTTATGGGAAGAAGTTCCTTAGAATGGGAGTCTTTCGGGATCATAAAATTCATGCCATTATGTATCTAGATATAAGTTCTTTAATCGGAGGCCTGTTCCCCTTGTGTGCTCGCATGTCTGAGTGCTGCTGTTATTATCGTTATTATTATTATAAAATATAACATTTGTTATATTATTACAATTCATTACTGAATGTTAACAAATAAAATAATTATTATTTTTTTCTTAAAATTTTAGATTTATATGTATTGTAATATGTTGCATCCCTTAAAATTTAAGGTTATATTACTAAAAAGTAGGCAGACTTCAACAGATCGAATGTCTGAATGAATGTAGTGTATTTGCACCTACTCGAGAAACCTACCAGAAGTTAGTTCTGGTGACATCTGGAATTATCTAGAGAATGGTGGCGTCATCACAGAAAAATCGAGATCTGTCGTTTTTAGGTATAAAAGACCGACCGCATTCTCAGCGACAAGTTCAGAGAGTTCAGAAAGTTCAGAGAGTTCAGAAAGTTCAGAAAGTATAGAAAGTGAGGTTAAGACTTCAAAGATAAACAAAGTGATAAACATTGTGATTTTAGTCAATAGTGTATTTAAATTAATAATAGTATTGTGAAGTATCCAGTAAATATTTAATAAAGTGTGTTAGTGGACATCTCTTGTTATAATTTTTGGAACCCACGGAATTTGCAAGGGGTAGTTTCCTAAGGGTGGAAACACGTTACAAATTGGTGTCAGAAAGCGGAATTTTATGACAAGAGGAGCTCTGAAGTTGTGTTGGAGTGTTCGAGAAGTATTCTCGAGAGTTAGTGTTAACACAGGACTAATTTACTGGACATTGTTCGAGGGTTATTTTCGAACAGGAAAATAGTGTTTAAGTGCATTTTTGAGACATTGTAGAACATTTTATTAGGACATTAGTGTGATAATTAAATCCTTTGAACTGAGAAGTGATAGAGACACTGAAAAAGACTCATTTAGTGCGTGAAAATTTCTAGAACTTTTCTATTTGGACATTAGTGGAGATTATTAAATTCTCTGAACTGGATAGTGACAAAAGACTCTGGATAAGACTTTTTCGTGCTATTTCGAGATTTGTCTGGGAAGTTCCATTACCGATATTGACGTGACAGTTAAATTTATTTTATTTTAATTTCATCGTATGCCCGTAACAACAAGAAGTATGGCATCCGATAAACAAATACAGGACTTATTCGAACAATTCCAAAAAATGATGGCGCAGCAACGGCAGGAAGACAAAGAAGAACAGGAGAAAAAACGTCAAGAGGAGAAAGAAGAACAAGAAAAGCGACGTCAAGTAGATAAAGAAGAGCAAGAAAGAAAACGCCAGGAGGAAGAAAAACGGCGTCAAGAAGAAAGGAACGAATTAAAGAAAATAATGGAAGATCAGGAAATAAGACGTCAGAAAGAAAAAGAGGATGAAGAAACAAGACGTCAGAAAGAAAAAGAAGAACAAGAAAGACGACTTCAAGAGGAAAAAGAAGAGCAAGAAAGACGACGTCAAGAAGAGAAAGAGGAACAAGAAAGACGACATCAAGAGGAAAAAGAAGAACAAGAAAAAAGACGTCAAGAAGAAAGAGATGAATTAAAGAAAATGATGGAAAATCTGGAAATAGGACGCCAACAAGAAAAAGAGGAACAAGAAAGACGGCAAGAAGAATTAAGGAAAATTCTGAATGAACAAATGAAAATACAGCAGGACGCTATCATTTCTGCCAACGAAGAATTAAAGAGTGAGGTCAAAGAAGAGATAAACAAGGTCGAAGACAAAGTAGTTGTGGTCGAGACAGAAGTTAGTCAAATCAGAGGAAAAATGAGCGAGTTCGAAGGAGAAATGGAGAAACTTAAACGACAATTGAGAGAAAAAGGAGGCCAGCTAGTAACATCATCAGGTCCTCGATTAAAACCTCCCTCCTTTGATGGCCAAAGTTCCTGGACGACGTACAAGAGGCAGTTTGAGGCAGCAGCGTGTGCCAACAACTGGGATAATGAGGAAAAGGCCATGGCATTAGTTCTAGCGCTAAGGGGCCAAGCTTCAGAGTTACTCCAAACCATCCCAGTTGAGAAACAAAGGGACTTCAAAGTCTTGGAAGCTGCATTAGACTTGAGGTATGGCGATCAACACCTTGCCCAATTATACCAGGCTCAGCTGAAATCCCGGATGCAAAAAGCTGGGGAAAGTTTACAAGAATTTGAAGCTGCGATAGAGAGACTGGCACACCTGGCGTATCCGAGTGCACCTAAAGAATTCCAGGAACAATTAGCCATGGGGGCCTTTTTAGATGGTATAAGGGACGAAGAGGTCAGGCGAGTTCTGTGGCTGACGAGACACCAAAGTAGTAGCGAAGCTTTGGTGCGTGCACTCGAAGTAGAAGCCGCTTACAGGGATACTCCAAGGTCGAGAGTGCGAGCTGTGACTCTCGAAGAATCGCAACCAGAAATGGACCAGAACCCCTTGCTGACTGAGATGCAGAAAATATTCACCAAATTATGCGATAAATTGGATGGCCTCGGAAAGCAAGAAAAACAACAAAATAGAGGAAAGCCGAGCGGAGGTATTAAATGTTTCAACTGCGGCAAGGTTGGACATATGAAACGGGACTGTCGACAGCAGAACTCGGAGAGTCGAGTAAATGCTGTGAATGTAGAAGAGAAGCAGGAAAACTAAAGATAGCCAGCACCAAGGGGGCTGTGCTGGCTAGGGAATGCGGTGCCCCCAGAGAAATAAAGATTTCCCAGCTCCAAAGAATACCAAGTAGTCTGTTGTTGCAAGGATATGTGAATGGAAGAAAATGCGTGTTTACGATTGACACCGGTGCTACGTCATCAATAGTGCGGCCAGGGTTTATATCAGGCTTGCAGATTGACAAGAAGCAAAATGGAGTAATCATTCGGACAGCCACGGGGGACAGGGCTGCGGTCCATGGAGAGGTCAACTTGGAACTGCAGGTTGGACGGTTGAGGTTCAATTACAAGGTCATTGTGGCTGACATTATGGATGATTTCATTTTGGGTCTAGACATCATGGGAGAGCAGGGATTTATTGTTGACGTAGGTGAGCGAGTCTTAAAAATTGGAAATGAGGAATTTATTCTGGCAACCGCAGATGATCAATTCCATAAAGCGAGATTGTTAACAACACAGACGATCAAGATTCCTGCTCATTCAGAACAAATGATCGATGCTGCCTTAGAAGGAAATCCTGGAGGATACCGTGTTGGCCTAGTTGAAGAAGACGAATCGATTAAGTCCCTAGCCAATATTATTGTGGCGAGAACTTTAACCCGGACTAAAGACAAAATCCCAATTAGAGTCGTTAATTTAAATTCCCACTCGGTGACAATTAAGGAAGGCAAACCGATTGGCTCCTATGAACCGGTCACATGGGTAGCGAGGTGCGAGGAACAAACAGAGGGAAGTTCATCTATGAAAATAGACTAGCAAGTTTTGACCTTGTTGAGTACCCAGTTGGAGCATTTATCTGAGGATGAACGAAGGGAGGCAATCAAGTTCCTGGAAAAGGAAAGTTCAGTATTTGCCAAGAATACAGAGGCCCTTACAAAAACAGACATAGTCCAGCATCGGATAAATACTGGCGACTCACCCGCTATTCGACAACCACCTAGGAGGCTTCCATTAGCAAAACAAGAAGATGCCTCGGTAATGATAGACAAGATGCTACAAGATGGAGTCATTGAGGAGTCGACGAGTCCCTGGTCATCGCCAGTAGTTTTGGTTGGCAAGAAGGACGGAACGTTAAGATTTTGTGTCGATTATCGAAAATTAAACGATGTCACGAAGAAAGACAGTTACCCATTACCACGAATTGATGACACATTAAGCACGTTGGCAGGCTCACGTTGGTTTTCTACGTTAGACCTTAGGAGTGGATACTGGCAAGTGGGGCTTCATCCGGATGATAAGGAAAAGACAGCGTTTTCAGCAGGCAGTGGTCTTTATCAATTTACCGTGATGCCTTTTGGACTTTGCAATGCGCCAGCTACCTTTGAAAGACTGATGGAGTTCGTGCTGCGAGGGCTAACCTGGAGGACGTGCCTGGTTTACCTTGACGACGTGCTTGTTATGGGACAGGACTTTACAGAACATTTGAAAAATCTTCAAGAAGTATTTGGGCGAGTCAGGAATGCCCATCTGAAGTTGAACCCGAAGAAGTGCCTGCTATTCCAGAAAGAAGTCAAATTTCTTGGTCACGTGGTGTCTTCGGATGGAATACAAACAGACCCCGACAAAATTTCTGCTGTACGAGATTGGCCAAGACCATCTAACGTTCATGAAGTACGGAGCTTCCTTGGCCTCTGCACTTATTATAGGCGCTTTGTGGAAGGGTTTGCAGAAATTGCGAAGCCATTACACCGGCTGACAGAAGAGAAAGTGCAGTACCAATGGACACCGGAATGTGAAACAGCATGGAGAAAATTGAAGGCAGCTCTATGCACTGGTCCTGTGCTAGCGTACCCACAACGGGAAGGACTTTTTATTTTAGACACGGATGCCAGCAATTCTTCGGTCGGTTGTGTACTGTCTCAAATCCAGAATGGGCAGGAAAGAGTGATCGAGTACTTCAGCAAGGTGCTGTCCAAACCGGAAAGAAACTATTGTGTAACCCGGAAAGAGTTACTGGCCATCGTTAAATCAGTGGACCATTTTCATAAATATCTTTATGGACGACATTTCAAGATTCGGACCGACCATGCTGCATTAAAATGGCTGTTGCAGTTGAAAACCCCTGAAGGTCAACTGGCTCGTTGGATAGAACGGTTGCAACAGTATGATTTCTAAATAGAACATCGACCTGGAAGATCTCATAAGAACGCAGACGCTTTATCTAGAAGACCATGCAAGGAAGATTGCAAGCACTGCCGCCACGTTGAGAAATTGCAGGGTACGGTGGCCGTCAACACTATTAAAATGGAGGTTCCGGACGATTGGACGACCGAAGCCCCGAGACAAGAACAACTGAATGACACAGAAATTGGGGCTATATTGAGAGCAAAGGAGAAAGGAATTCGACCAGCGTGGAAGGATGTTTTGGATAAGGCAGTTGGATTGAAGGCTTTGTGGGCCCAATGGGATTCACTTAAAGTCATGAACGGGCTGCTAAAGAGAGCTTGGGAAAGCCCGGATGGCAGGGAAGTTGTTATGCGTCTAGTGATTCCCAGGTGTCGAGTAGGGATTGCAATACCGGTTAGCCGGTTAACCGGTTAACCGGTTAACAGGACAAAAAACACATAACGACAATTACCGGTTATTTTAAATTTTTACCGGTTATTTCGGTAAATTCTGAACTTACAATATGTCACGTATTTAACGTTTTTATGTATGTCAGTGATTAGTATTCACTAAATACAGAGCACTTTTAACAATAAATAAATAATATTATAAAAACCTCTGCCCAAGGAATCACTACTTCCACATCCAGATTTTCTATCCAAGTCACTTACAATGGAAATAATTGTTAATGGAACTTTAATAATATAATATTTGAAATCCTCCACCCCAAAACCCATAAAACGATACGCCACATCGGTAGAGGGGTGAGGGTGGATGAAGTAAAAAAATATTTTGAGGTTTCTGGTTCTTGTACACACACTAAATCACATTTTTTTTCATCCCCTTTAATAATGGGGTGGGGGTGGCTAATACCAAAAATTTTTTTGAGACCTTAGCTTCCCTTGTATATACTAAATACCAATTTTATGGACTCATACCTGCTTGATTTATCTCTTCACCCCAAATTTACCACAATTTACCCCCCAACCCTTTGACGGAACAAGATGAAAATATAATCTAGTTCCAGATCTCGTTAAAGTACATATGTGTACCAAATTTCAAGTCAATATCTATAAACGGTTCCAGAGTAAACGTGCGCACAAAAAAGTTACAGACAGACCGACACACAGAATTTTTTTTTTGTTCAAACTTAAAATCTCGACGTTTCATGACATTCTAAGTCTATTTGAACAATACAAATTTTTACAAATTTTTTTGTCGTTACAATACTTCCACTGGATGTGGAAGTAAGAGTAAAACCCAATCACCAAGCCCTAAGAAATAGAAGTAAGAGAGACGTTGACAATATCTTGCGACAGGAAATTGAATATTTCACTGCCGCAAATATCCGTGGAAAACATTTAGAAGTATGTTATTACCAATTCTTATTAACTTATCGACCTACCAATATCGATTGAGGAAGGGCATTCTTCAGCTGGTGGTATTCTATGCACAAATATCAGACGACTAACAGATACAGCTTTAAAAACTAACCCTTTTAACGGGCTATTTTTAAAAAATATTGTATCTTTAGATTAGGTATTCTGTAAATGCCCTATTTGAGTTTATGTTTATAATTTTTGTTATTTAAGTTGATATTTTTGTTATTTACAGAATAATTATTTATTTAAATTTATTTCATTTATATTTTTTCCTTTTGATAAAAAACCATTTGTTTGTTCATTATATTAATTATACGTATATAAAATTGTTTTTTATTAAATTTAGATAATTTTGTACATGGAAAAAGACAATTGCCATTTTCGCCACCCTAATCATTAATTCTAAAAATTACCGGTAAATACCGGTTAACCGGTTATTTACATTTTTATTTACCGATTTACCGGTTATTAAAACTTCCGGTAAATTGCAATCCCTAGTGTCGAGTACCGAAAGTACTTCAGGAAGTGCATAATGGAGCATCCGGTGGGCACTTCGGCGTTAATAAGACCCTGAATAAAGTACGAGAACGATTTTATTGGGTAAATAGTCGTCAAGATGTGGAAGCTTGGTGTCGCAATTGCAAAATTTGTGCAGCCAGTAAGGGACCACAGACTAGAAGTAGGGGTGCAATGAAGCAATATAACGTCGGAGCTCCTTTCGAGAGGATTGTGATCGATATAGCCGGCCCATTCCCAGTAACCAAGGATGGGAACAAGTACATACTGGTTGCCATGGACTATTTTAGTAAGTGGCCAGAGGCCTATGCAATTCCAAACCAAGAAGCAGTCACTGTAGCCAAAGTCTTGGTAGATAATTTGATATGTCGGTTTGGTGTACCCCTGGAGCTGCACTCAGATCAAGGGAGGAACTTTGAGTCAGGGGTGTTTCAGCAAATCTGCAAGTTATTGGGGATACACAAAACACGGACAACAGCCCTTCACCCGCAATCAGATGGAATGGTGGAACGACATAACAAGACCATGAAAGAACATCTCTCTAAAGTGGTTCATAAGAATCAACGCGATTGGGATCTCCACATACCGTTCTTCCTCATGGCATACAGAGCTGCTATCCACGAGTCTACAAAACAAACACCAGCCCGTGTAGTATTTGGACATGAAATCAGACTGCCGTGTGATTTGATTTTCGGAACACCAGGCGGAGAACAGCTTCCTGTGAACAGCTATGTGGATGAAATGAGTGAACGGCTAAGAAATGTTCATGAGCTGGTTAGAGACCAAATTACCATAGCCAGTGACCGAATGAAGGCTCGATACGACCGTAAGGGTAGTTCAGAAGGGTTCAAGGCAGGAGATCTGGTTTGGCTGTACAACCCACAGCGGAAGAAAGGGAAGTCACCGAAACTCCTTGGGAAGGACCTTATACTGTTATTACTGTATTCAACGAAACAAAAAGTCCAAGATGAAGATCGTACACTTGGATAGACTGGCGAAGTATGTGAAAGAGGCTGAATTGCCTGACCGGGACGTTCAGGCTTAAGGAGGGGGCAGTGTAATATGTTGCACCCCTTAAAATTTAAGGTTATGTTACTAAAAAGTAGGCAGACTTCAACAGATCGAATATCTGAATGAAGGTAGTGTATTTGCACCTACTCGAGAAACCTACCAGAAGTTAGTTCTGGTGACATCTGGAATTATCTAGAGAATGGTGGCGTCATCACAGAAAAATCGAGATCTGTCATTTTTAGGTATAAAAGACCGACCGCATTCTCAGCGAGTAGTTCAGAAAGTTCAGAAAGTATAGAAAGTGAGGTTAAGACTTCAAAGATAAACAAAGTGATAAACATTGTGATTTTAGTCAATAAAGTGTATTTAAATTAATAATAGTATTGTGAAGTATCCAGTAAATATTTAATAAAGTGTGTTAGTGGACATCTCTTGTTATAATTTTTGGAACCCACGGAATTTGCAAGGGGTAGTTTCCTAAGGGTGGAAACACGTTACAGTATTAATATTTTTTTATAATCTTTTTATAATCTTAGATTTAGGTTATTTGTATTTGGGCAAATGGAAGAAGAGCTCTACAGTTCAATTTGTACCATTTTTACTTTTAGTAAAATAAATGTATTATTATTATTATTATTATTATTATAATGAACAAACAAAAGGTTTTTTTATCAAAAGGAAAAAATATAAATGAAATAAATTTAAATAAATAATTATTCCGTAAATAACAAAAATTACAAACATAAACTCAAATAGGGCATTTACTGAATACCTAATCTAAAAATACAATATTTTTTTTAAAATAGCCCGTTAAAAGGGCTAGTTTTTCAAAGCTGTATCTGTTAGTCGTCTGATATTTGTGCATATAATACCACCAACTAAAAATGCCCTTCCTCTATCGATATTGGTAGGTCGATAAGTTAATAAGAATTGGTAATAACAGTCTTCTAAATGTTTTCTACCGATATTTGAGGTAGTGAAATATTCAATTTCCTGTCGCAAGATATCTCTCTTACTTGTATTTCTTAGGGCTTGGTGTTTGGGTTTTACTTTTTATAATATTATTTATTTATTGCTAAAAGTGCTCAGTGTTGGGACAGTCAGTCTATATTTAGTGAATACTAGTCACTGACAAAAATAGAAACGTTGAATACGTGACATATCGTAAGTTCAGAATTTACCGAAATAACCGGTAAAAAATTAAAATAACCGGTAATTATCGTCACGTGTTTTTTGTCCTGTTTACCGGTTAACCGGTAATGCAATCCCTATTCTGTACCCATTTTCATTCAATAATGAAAATGTTCATAATTTTTTTAAAAAAATCGGGTTTCTGGAAATTGCTCAGAGAATATTTTTTTATAAAAAATGTTAAGAGTACAAAAATGAAGCTTATAAAAAAAGAAAAGTTTGTTTTTTTTTATTTTCCTACTACAAAACTGTTCCAGAGATATAAAGGTTTAAAGATAGCTCTTGAGCGCATACGCAAGAAAATTATGTATTTAAAATTGAAACATCTCAAAAACTAGAAGGTTGATAAAAACATGATATAAGAATGAAATGAAGCTTATAAAAAAATAAAGAGTTTGGTTTTTGGAGTTTATTATTTTTTTCCTACGACAAACTGTTCCAGAGATATGACAGTTTGAAATAATATTGAAACTTTTCAGTTTGTACGCCCATATTAAATGTCTAGAGTAGGTAGAGAAACGAGCAATAGCCGTCTATTTTTTCGAAGAGTGCGCAGAAAAAGCGGGTTGCATTGCATTTTAGCATGTTTAAGAGTGCAGATCAAAAATATTATATAATTAGTTTACTTAATTGTATTAATTTGATTTATTTATAACAATCTGTATTTTTAATAAAATTACTATACTCTTTTGTGACCATTTTTAATCTATCATTTTTAAAATAAATTTAGACTCGTAATCATATTCAGCGACCTAATAAACATAAGTATATGAATTTTCGTCAATTTATTTGTAACATTAGAATAATTATTAATTTTTTAGTATTTAAGGGTGGTTTCAACCCTTAATATTTTCGTCTTTCCTATGTTTTGACCTCGTAATCATATTCAGCGACCTCAAAAACATGGATTTTCGTGATTTTAGAATTAGAAAATTAGAAGACATTAATTTATCAGTATTTAAGGATGATTTCAATATTTTCGTCTCATAAGTTTTGACCTCACAGTCATATTCAGCGACCTCAAAAACATAAGCACATGGATTTTTGTTAATTTATTCGTAAAATTAGAAGAGTTATTCATTTTTCAATTTCTTAAAAATAACAAGCATGTAATGCAACAATATAGATTTTGATGTACATATCTCATAAAGCATACTGCAAAAAAAATTAAGGAAATTCCTTTCATCGTTTTCGGGCCGGAAATTTTACCATTTTTACTGTTTCGCTTATTGTACTAAGAGCAAATATGCTTTAATCTTTACATCATATTGAATAATAAATATAATGTATTATTTCTTAATGAATATAACATCATTATTCTTATGTAAGGGATTAAAATAAAAAATGTATGAAAACCCACCTGTTTTAATAAAGATTTTCTATTCCTATCTTTACTTAGAGGAAGATCCTCTTTATTACTTTAATATTCCACTCAAAAAATATTAGCATTTATTTATTTATAAACAGTAAATTATGTAAGATATGAAATACAAACAGCTATTGATGTCACAGTTTTCTGAATATTCTGAATGAAAAGTGCACGTTGCCGGCCTGCATCTATGCAAAATATTTAATGGTCGACTCCATGTCAGTAAATAATAGGGCAAGAAGCTCACAGTAGTGAGGTGTCTCATAGCTAAACAAAAACGTTTGTGTTGCGTTTTTTAATTGTTTAAGAGGTTTTAATGTTATTCGATTGTTATGCATTATTATCATTTTACCTGATATTATTTGTTATTATTTTCCAACAAAAACTAACTGTTATTAAATTAAAAAGAGTACATAAAGAATTAAACAATTTTTGCCCTAAGTTTGGCGCCCCTCCGAGCCAGGGCCCCGGGCAGTCGCCCAGGTTGCCCGGCCCTTAAGCTACCCCTAAATATTCTACAAGATATAGTGAAAAAACATAAAGACTACTTAGAAAAATTCGATGGTTTTTGCAGTGAAATAGATAAGGAGTGTGAAAGTTATTTTAAAGGTGATAATTTTTTTTAGGACGGGCAATGCCGAGTATTTTAAAAAATCGGCTGCTGACAAGGAAATGCTGAACCAGCCAATGTCTCCACTAATAAACAAAGAGGCCGTGCGAGGAAATCTGCTTTAGAAGATATAACAAAAAATAACATACTTTCTAATACATTTAAAATAAAAAAAGAAAAAATCTCCAATATCCGAGATGTGCCTAAAAATTCTAAGACAACTCTGAAAGATGCGGTTGTGAAAGTTAAAAAGGAGGTAGAAGAGATGCCTGCACCCACGAAATTACCACCAAAGGAAAGGCTTCTTCTAGTAGTTCTTATAGACCTGTAAAGTAAGATAGTGAAAAGAAACAACAGACGGTGCAGAGAGAAATGTTGAGGATGGAAAAGCTAAAACAGTTGGAAGCACATAAAATTAATAAGGGAAAATACAAGTAGTCACTGAAATTGAAGCAAAGCTGCAAACACAAAGGGAGAAAACCGAAAAGAAGCTTTTAATGGCAAAGAAAAAAGCAAATGAACTACACAACGAAAAAGAGGAACTGATGAGGGCAATGAAAGAAATTAAAAAAATACCGAATTTAAGGCCAAGATTGATAAGCAGGGTGAAATGGCCAAATTAACGCTGACACAGAAGATGGAGAGAGGCAGCAACAGCAGTCCTTGTCACTGTGTATGACTATTAAATACTACCTACCTACGAATGACTGTTATGATTCTGATGTTAATTTTTTTTTAATTTAAAGTGACGTACAGGGCGGCATGATCTGAAGTGTGAGAATCAATAATTTTGATAGTTACGTGAATCGCCCCTAAACTAGAAAGACGGTCTTTATTGTCCCACATCAATCCTTGGGTACAGATTCGAATTTCAAATTTTTCGATCAGTGTCTCAAAATTCATGAATGTGTTAACCAATGTATAAGATATTCCTATCTTGGCACAATCAAAACAAAGAATTTCTTAATTTACCAGAAACAGTATCAAGTTTCTATTTACCGAAGACACTACTTTCAAATCTCTAGTAGGTATTATTGTGTTCATTGTAATACACAATAATTTAAAGTATGGCTCAGTAGTACTCTTTGCGGCATATGATAGCACCGAATTTGGTATTTTTATGGGCAGTTTTTGCAGCCTCTTTTATGTGCACTGTAAAAATGGAATGAACTATACCAGCGATCTGAGGCTATTCTCATTTGCTGCCTACATTAATTCACCTCATCGACATGCTCTCACAGATAAATTATTTGACATGTTGGTGTTCTGGAAGACTAATACCGTCAACGAATACTATTAAAGTTCACCATTCATAAAAATGCTTTGCACGATTATATTTTAGAAAAAAAAAGCCTTTTTTTCCTTCACATTTAAATAATGGAACATTTTGATCTAAATCATCCCTTTTTAATGAAAATTCTTGAGAAGTCTATAGCCATGTTAATACATGGGCTATATTGGAAAGGGAAGAAAAATATCTCTCATCAACATTTTGCTATTGGAAGAAATCTATTTTAGCTGATTCCTCTACCACAGCATTGATTATTACCAAAGATCGGAATCCAGGCGTCATTTCAGAGCCGACGTTAGACTTACCGCTATGATCGACTCTGTGCGTTACTTGTGAACGAGACATTTATGGTCGCTATATAAATACCTACACAGAAACCGTATTGGCGGCACCACCCCATCGCCTATATACATCAACCGATCAGATTATATAATTTATCAAAATAATACATTGGAATTGGAATTATCCTACTTTTTAATTGACTTACATATTACCTACTATATATGCCTTTCTAGAGAATTGTTAAAGTAACAGTATTGAATCATAACACTTTGGATAGGTACTCCCCCAACTATATGTTAAAAAAAACTATTTTCGTCAAAGAAATGAGTCACACAAACTGCCACGGCCAATGCTTGAGAAATACTAACGGAAATCAGTTCCAACAAAAACAAAAAATTTAGATTACTTCTGTGCATTATCACACCGCCCCTTAATTTAAGTACCAAACACAAAAGAAGAAACCTATTTTGAAATACTCCACAAAGGTAAAAATACAGCACCGGGAAACGATAACATCACGAAAAACGTAATAAGAAAACTGAACTATGAAATACACTTATATATTAAAAAAACATATAAATACTGTCTCAATAACTACTATTTTCCACCAGAATGGAAACATGGAATCTTAGTCGCCATACCCAAACCTAACACCGACCACACAAACGTTAACAACTATCGTCCCATTACATTACTATCTGTTCTGGGAAAAAATTTCGAAAAAATACTCAAAATAATATTGCACGACGAAGTTGGACATGTTATCCCAGGGTATCAATTCGGATTTCGAGAAAAGTGTTCCACTGTACACCCCCTGACAGTCATCACATCTAATATGCAGACAGCAAAACTCCATGGTCAATGTAGTGCTGCCATCTTTCTTGACATCCTTAAGGCCTTTGATAGTGTTTGGCATCGTGGCATCCTATTTAAATTGATGGTAATTAACTGCCCCAAATATTTACTTTTTCTCCTTAAAGATTACCTGAGTGAAAGGACAGTTCAAGTTAAAATTAACGACCAGCTCTCACAAAACATCATAATTCACCAAGGTGTCCCACAAGGCTCTCCACTCTCACCCTTGCTCTACAATCTATATTGTTATGACATATATAACTTTAATTTGGACCCAGAATATTTCAACTTGAACTTATACATTCTACAATATGCTGATGATACCGCACTTGTAAGTCACAACAAGAACATCCACAAGACAGTAGAAGCACTTCAGCAGCTGATGGGTAGAACAATAACATGGTTCACAAATGGCGAATGAAACCAAATCCCCTGAAATCTCAATACATCATATTTAATCACAAAGTATCCCCAAACAGTCCAACAATGACTATCGACAATAATACAATATATTGCCAACCTGCAGTAAAATACCTTGGAGTCACAATAGACAATAAGCTTAATTTTAACAGACATGTAAAACTAATTAAGAAGAAATGCATTACAAGAAGCAAACATTTCCGTAGTCTAACATATAAAAACAGAGGAATCAACAAACTGCTGCTCATATTTACAGTACGATCTGCCGACCAATATTAGAATATAGCCACCCACTATACCTTAACACGAGAAGACCAGTCAGTAAAAACTTAGAAATAGCAGAAACTTCAACGTTGCGATCCATTACCAAAACCAGACACCCCAGAAATTCTCTTTATAACCCTCCCAACAATCTTCTCTATCAAATTACACAAATAACACCAATAAACCAAAGATTACAATTTTTATCCACAAAATTCGCTAAAGAAGAAAGCAATATAGAAATCATCCAACCGCTCTGCAGAACAAGAGAACAAGGAATAGCCAACAGAAGAAAATATCCGGAGCTAACTCTTTGGGAACACATAACCAGACTGAATGAACTATAATGAATTTTTCTTCTCTTTTTTTTTTTTTCACATAATACGAATACATTTGTAATAACATAAAATGTGTATATAAATTACTTTAATTGTAACAGGCTGAAGGACTTCGGTCGATGGCCTTTTGGTGATGCCAATAAAGCACTTTTATTATTATTATTATTATTATTACGATTCGAGTGTTTTCCGTTGATATTTTTCTGTGTGATGTCGTATAGAAATTTCAGGAAGTTTTATGCCATGAGCCGTCGGGCAGTCAAGTTAACTTCAAATTTAATAGAATTTCTAATCGTGTATGTGCAGTAGGTATACAGGGTGTTCTAAGATGTAATAGCACAAGACAATTTGATGGCTTTTGCTTTCACGGACTTAGAATTTCTTCTGCCTTTTTACGATTTTGAAGATTTACACAGATATCACAAATTGAGTCGACTTTTGAAGAACGATGGCTTGAAAAAGGTCTGCATGGGCTTCAACTATTAGCTCATGGATATTACCTTAGCCTGAACTAAAATACGATGGTACAGTGCTAATTTGTGACGTTTGTAATATGAGATTGAATACCTTTCACAAATCGGACATTGAGACATGTCAACTCATCATAATAACCACGAACAGATTTTTATTTTGATTTAGCGCTTATGATACGTGCTAACCCAGGTAGCAAGGGTACGTTATAATGACGTCAAAATCTTGTGATTCTGGTCAAAAAGACATCAGGGCACTAAAAATCGACGACAGAATGACGTCTTATAAATGACATTAAAATGACGTGCTACACATTACGTCATATTGTCGTCTTTTTTCGGTGTTAAATTTATTTATATTTTATCGGATTACAAACTTTAAGACTCGCTAATGGCATTTTGTTATCGTAAGCAGAGTATAAAGTTTAAAAAAAATAAACCGTGTCGTGAGGGATAAGTATTGGCGTTTTTATTCGAGGATATAATGTTTTTTTAACATTATTCAAAATAATTTATATTCGAAAGAGTTTGCAAAGATTCGGCAGTTTATTTGTTTAAATTATATTTCTATCTATTCTTTTAATAATAAAATTAGATTAAAATGCATTAAAAAGCAAAATCTATACGTTGCGTGTTCCAACTATAAAGTCTTTAGGTAAGTAGCTTCAGAAAGGTTGGTGGCCGAGTGCTTAAGGCGTCGTCTTCCAATTCATGAGGTCGGCGGTTCGGCCCCTGCTCATTCCGTTTTTTTTATTGCGAAAAAAATTTTAGTTGTTTTTTTTTAAGGTAATAATTGCTTATTGGCTTTTTTCAATTTTAGGTCTGTTTTAGACCATTAAACATTCTATTTATGTTGTAGGTGACGATATTACACCTTTACCGTTTTTCTCCAACACGCTTCCCAGGTTTGTATAAGTACCTCAACTTAAAACTTTTATTCTTAAAATAGTTGACTACTGACTTCCCCTCCACCGCTCATCAAATTTGTGATAAGGAAAATTTTTTTTTCGGATTTCTCCCTCTCTGCTCTTCAATTTCGAGATCTGGGGAAAATATATTTTTTTTAACGAACCGCCACTAATACTAATTAATGCAATAATTACATTGTTCAACAACTACTCGTACTTCTCAGGTGACACTGATGACAGTTTAATTAAATTAAATAAGTTCTTCTTAATAATTATAAATAAATAAAAATACTAGTAACTCGAAGCGAGAACCTGAAAGATTTTCATATATTTTAAATAATAGAGTGAGATCCCAGAGCCGCCAGACCTACGTCATTTTAGCAAAGCTAATATTTTGACAACAAATAGTGTAATATCTAGTTAAGAACGTATGCGTATTTGCTAGTTTGAAAGCGGGGCCCTTTTGCAGAAAACAGGTACAAAAGGTACATAAGAATTTTACTTAGTACGTTAAATTATGATAGCTGGATTATTTTACAGGTGACACGCTAACTACATGGTGTAAGCGTCAGCCTCCAAATCCGCAGGCCCGAGGTTCGATCCCTAAGCGTTCTCAGATTTTTTTTTCAAATATACGTACTAAGAAAAAAAGTTATGGCCAAAAATAATAAATATTTCCCTTTTGGTTGTCTCTTTCTTGGTAATCGCCACCTTAAGTTAATATTTGTTAAAAAAAAAAAAAAAAAAAAAAAAAAAGGTGAGAACGCTCAGGATCGAACCTCGGACCTTAAGATTCAAATTCAAAACAAATTTATTAACAGTTTTTATATACAATAATGCGCCTCAGTCGGGGTCCAATTTAGAGCCGACCACACCACCACGGCGCGCAACGTCATGGTAGATGAGTGGTCGGGTGAAGAGGGCTCGGCTTTGGTTATGACGATAATTAACGTGGGTTGGTTAGGCCTCCTGTTTAATGAGAAAACTTACGCCTAACAATTTGAGTGACATAACTAAAGATAGTTTAAAAACACTTAAAGCTACTTAAAACTAGATTTAAAAACTTGGGTTTATGGTGCGCGCACAACACACGCGCACTGGTTTTTTATAGATGTGGTTAGTGATATAGGGAAAAACTCAATGAAAAAACCTGTTAGAACAAGTCACAGTCTTCATCCGGTGGTCTGCCCGCCTCCGGAAAGGTAGGGTGAAGGGGAGAGTGTGATTTTAAAAGTTGAGATTTGCTAGAGGTTATTGGTCTAAAGGGGATTTGGAAAGACAAAAAGGGACAAAAAGAACAAAATTTAACAAAACAACAAAAATGGATAAAGGGAATAGAGAGGGGGTTTAAGGTAAAAGGTGGTGAAATTGGAGTAAAGGGTGGTGAAAGGGAAATTGTGGTATAGGAAAGGTTTGGCTAGGGAGGTTGCCGAAAGATAGGCAACGCCTGGTATGGTAATGTGTGTTTTAGATCGAAAAGTATGGCATTATGCTGTCTGATTCGTGTGATGTCTCGGGTTAGCGGACTGTCGCCCAATTTGAATTGATAGAATTTTTGGGAGGTTTCCCGGACGAAGTCCGCTAGTGGGGTTATGTCGTGGCAACGTGCATAGAGGTCTCTGAGGGAGGTGTACCTGTCTGAGTCTGAAATGAGGCGCATAAATTTGTGTTCCAAGACTTTGAATTTGTTCATTGTCGTGGCCGGGATGCTGCACCACACCGGCGCCGCGTATGTGATGGCCGGCCTGATCACCATCGTGTACAACAGCTTTTTATTCGTCCTGTTTAGTCCGCTACCCCGCGCCAGGTGCGGGTACTCCTGGACATGGAGTAGACCTTGCGTACTGTCTCGTTGATGTGTGTATTGAAAGTCAGCCGTCTGTCTAAGTTGACCCCCAAATATTTCACGCACCGCTTTATTGGAATTTGGCGGCCCCCTATCGAAAGTGGTGTGAGAATTCGGTTCTCGGTAAAACGGCGCGTGAAAAGAATCGACTCCGACTTCTCGGCGTTGATCCGGATCTTCCACTTGTCGTAATACACCGTGGCACGAGCCATGTGCGCCTTCAGCAGCATGTTCGCTGCTTGTGCGTTGTGTGAATGCGCGTACATGGCCGTGTCGTCAGCGTACTTGGCAAGATTCGTATTCGGGAACTCCGGGAAGTCGGAGACGTACAGGACCTTAAGATTCGGAGGCTGACGCTTACACCACGTCGTTAGTGTGTCACTTGTAAAATAATCCAGCTATCATAATTTAACGTACTGAGTAAAATTCTTATGTACCTTTTGTACCTGTTTTCTGCAAAAGGGCCTCGCTTTCAAACTAGCAAATACGCATATGCTGTTAACTAGATATTACACTATTTGTTGTCAAAATATTAGCTTTGCTAAAATGACGTAGGTCTGGCAGCTCTGGGATCTTGGACTATAAGGCAAGAAATTCAATTTCACATAATAAAGACTTCATTCACCACCATAAATACTGCTTTTAGCATCCGAAATAGCGGTCACCAAGCTAGCTCAGTTGGTTGAAGCGTCAGTACTGTAATACGGACAACGGGAGACATGTAGGTACGAATCCTACGGACCGCAATTGGTAAAGGTAAGTAAGAATGAATTTAATAACTTAATAAACATTATAATTTGCAGGCAACCCTTGTGAGAAAAAGTTGGAGTGATGGTAAACAATATTAGATATGTTAATGTAAATAAAATTACGGATGGCTAACAAACAAATTCATTAGGACAAAACTTATTTATGCATTAATTATTTTATTTTTATCAAGTAGATTACTAACTAGTGTGTAGTTTTATGTTCCTATTACTAAAAACCTGTGGGGGGATTAAAAAATATAACCTGAAAAAGACGTCATTCGTCTGAGACATTAGGAAGTCATTTTCACGTTTCATTTACGTCATCTAACTCGTCATTTCTCATCACCCCCGACCATTTTTTCACGTCATTTTCACGTGCCTTTGCTACCTGGGAATATACCATGGTCAAAACTTAATAATCAACATTTTAAATCATTTCTTTAAAAATATTATGTAGAACAGCCTCTGATTAAAGAACTTATATTTAGATACATACTAATTTATATGTTGCTGAGATAGTTAGAATTTAAGGCACTTCTTCCCATAAGTACTTAATTGACTAGTCGATCTATTCGCGACCGATTCGGGCACGATCGGTTCAGTTCGATTATCATAATCTCAGTTTGACACTTGATAGTATCTGCCATTAATGTTAATAAGTGTTTTTCGATCAAAATGTGGTGAAGAAGTCTTTTTATTTTAAGTTGTGATTTGCTTAATACCTAAATAATATTCTCTATTCATATTTACACAGTTTAGTGACAATATATTTAGTGCAAAGTGCTGTGCTGTTTGCAGAAAGCAGTTTAGAAAAGAAGAAAATCGATCGTTCCATAGTCGTAACATGATGAAGTTCAGTTTACAGTTATAAAGTGAATACCAAAATCGAGTAACCTGTTTATTAGCCTTGGAATTCCCCAAGGAAGTATTCTAGGACCTTTACTATTTATAATTTTTGTAAATGATCTCGCTATAAATATTAATGATAGGAATAATGTTACCGTCATTCAATACGCTGATGACACTAGTTTGTTAGTTGCTGCCCCAAATTTCATGGAAATTCTCACCAGTGCCACCTACTTTTACACTGCAGCCTCAGAATGGTTTGCTAATAATAGGTTAATACTCAATAAAACTAAAACTAATGCACTTCTATTTAAAACTAAAAAAGGGAACTTTGAAACACCCAGGGACATTACCCTTACAGACACGAAAATCGAATTAGTGGAACATACCAAATTTTTAGGAGTCCATATTGATGATACTCTTAGATGGAATGTACATATTACGAATATTGAAAACAAACTAAATAGGGTATGTTACTGTCTGAGAATTCTCTCAAAATATATAAATTTAACATCTTTAAAAGTGGTTTACCATGCTAATTTTGAATCTATAGTCCGATACGGAATTATTTTTTATGGTCAAAGTACACAAATATACAGGATCTTTACAATACAAAAAAGAGCCCTACGAAGTATTCTTCAAGTGAATCAAAGGGAGTCGTGCCGAGGAAAATTTAAAATAAATAAAATGTTAACTATCACAGGTATATATATTCAAGAGATCCTACTCTTTATGTTTAAAAATAAAAATTCTTTTAGTGAATTTCTACCTACAGAATCTTATAATACAAGAAATTTTAATTACGTATATCCCATACACAGACTGACACTATCGCAGAAAAATGTACAGTACAGTTGTATAAAGCTTTATAATAAACTTCCGCATAACATTAAAATTATTGAGAGCTTTCCTCTCTTTAAAAACAAAGTTTTTAAGTTGTTATTAGATTTGGAACCTTATACCTTATCAGAGTACCTATGTTATTAAATATTAAATGTGATATATTATTGTTTGTAGATATAAATGTAGAATGTAGTGTTTCTGTGCCGACGTTTATTTTACTTAATGTTACTAATACATGTATAATGTATTTTTGTGGCATTACTTGGAAATAAAGAGTATTTATTATTATTATATTATTATTATAATTAAATTTTAATATCCTTTCAATACATATTTATCTTACTGTATTATCTTACTGTAATATCATATACCTACATCACATTGTATAAACAGCCGGTAATGCAGGAATTGCAATAATTCATTTTAATGAAAATACCATTCTACACATTTTCTACACATACAACGCCACTGTTGTCTATGGGATGTGATGTTCATCTATCCATTTTAATGGACATATATGTGACTATGCTAGGAGCAAACAAGGTATATAGTGAAAAGATAGCCTGTTATGTATCTAGATATAAGATCTTTAATCGGAGGGAACAACAAATACCCGATAAATCGACATTTAACGTAATTTTTGGCAAAAGTTTATGAAGAAACTGTGGAAAATATGCAAAACGATTTACGAAGGGACTACTTTTTGGATTCAATAGACGAAACAACTGACTGTTTAGGTCGGAACATTGCGCATCATTTATTAATGTCGTTGGAAAAAGTAAATAGTCAAACAATATGTCAATTTTATGAAGACACACTGAACTGGTTCTGAAGCGAATTTACAGAAGTTAACAAACAAAAAATATTACTCTTTACTTCTGATTCAGTAGCCTATATGCTCAAAGCGGGACGGCAACTAAAGTCGGGATATACATAGTTACTTCACATAACTTATTTCGCACATGGCTTACATCGACAAAGTGAAAAATAAGATGTCATTTTAAAAACGTTGATAAACTTATTGCAACCGTAAAAAAGTATTTTCAAAAGCACCTTCAAGAACTAAAAGTTTTTAACAAAAATGTCCCGGCTTACAACTACCACCGTAGCCGACAATAACCCGATGGGGAACATGGATCGATGCTGCCTGTTACCACGCAGATCATTTTGAAAATATTCAAGAAGTTATTTGGATGTTCATAATAAATATTTTCCATTTTGCGTATTTTTTTACATTATTACCTTAGTACGAACCTGGAAGGACGCCTAAATTTCCGATTTCTGATTATTACTAAAATCACTGACCACAAAATAGCTATACTAACAATATATTAATTGAGTAAAAGTATTTCAAATTAATATGTTACCTTGTAAACCACGTGATTGTAAAAATGTACTCGGTCTGCTCAATCTCGGAATTCAGAAATTATCAAAAATTACAAGGAACAACTCTGTTTGATTTGTTTAGGAACCACTCCTGATAACCACCACTTATGGTAAAATCTATACTGAGATGTGAGGAGAGGTGAAGTATTTTCTATGAAGGAATCACTTCTTGATGTTTGGTATTATCATTAAAATTATGCAACAAATTGATTATTACTCACATTGTTGTACATATCGTTCTGTCTGAATTGTAAACATTTTAAACAAAATATTCAGATATTGTATATGGTAAAACCAGAAAGTGATAAAAAAAACTTGTTATTTTGTGCAGGTGCAGCACATCATTAAAAGTATCTTGGCTGTTACAACTTTGATTATAGTTATTGTCAAATTTAAATTACAAATATAAACAAAAAGTACTCATATAATACATACATAAATTTTAGCCCCTAATACAGAGAGACTGATTATTTGATTATGATTTATATCTTTAAATATTAATTTATACTTAAATTTGTACAGCATTTTTGTTCGACATCATTCGAGAAAGTTAGATATGTTTGTCACTAGAAACTAAAATTAAGCAAGTTATTATTACTTCTATTGTTTCCATTACAGGAAACAGATGAGATTTAAAAAAATATTTATGTTTATCAATAAAATCCATAATTAAAAGAATACAAAATTTACAGGGAATATATTACTTATCAGTTTATAAAATACAATATAACTTACACAGTACATCACACGTAATTTAGACCACAGTAGAAATAGAGCTTGTATGTAACGGAGATCGTGGCATATGAAATCTAAAAAGTTCAGTTACTGTTATCGCAACTTGAACAAGACCCTTTCCTTCCAACACATCAGCGGCACAGCATACGAGATTCTTAAAAAGAAAATCAAAAATATTACAAAACATTTTTGGTTATCTGGGATATAAAACTCAAAAAATATATTATTATTAAGTAATAGAACTTTGAGGAACGAGTATTACACTTTCACTTGCAGAAGATGCTCTCGTAGAAATAGAAGAAAAGTTATTAATAAAGTATAAATAATTACAGCTGGTATCATAGCCCCTCTGTAAATTAAATTGAATTGTCAAATAAATTATTTACGAACAGTTTTAACGAGATATTTTCACTAGGTACCCAAATTATAATTTTCTTCATAATTTCTCTGTTGATGAAAACTAAGATTCACTTTAGTAAAGTCCAGAATGAACCAGGTAAAACTAAGACTGAACTTATGAACGTATTTTTATTAAAATAAGATTTTTTTAATAAATTTATTTATGGGCCCTTCAATAAAGACCGAAATACTAGAACAATTAAGATTACTAATATTTTATTTCATAAATTATTCTATAAAATAAAAAAGTTAAAATTATTGATCGATTTAATGGTTTTTCCATATATAAGAAGGACGGTAAAAGCTACAAGTTTTTTGCCATGTAAAAAATTCTGCATCAACCCTTTGTGGTAGATAGAACAGGAGTTACTGTAATCGCCAACAGTGGCGGCTGGTGAGATTTCAATATTTTTTTTCTCGTCTGGCGCATGGGACCCATACGAAATATGGGAAATAACATCTAGCGAAGCACTTCTCTAATGACCCTTAAAACATTTTGAAAAAGCAGTTTGTAAAAAAAATTTTTTAAATTCGGTAGCCTCCCCTGGGTCTAGAGACTCCTGTTTAATATTATTTTTTTTTGTCAAATGCATTTGACTTTTCACAAAAATACAACAATACGTTTTGGAGTTTATGAAAATATTTTTATTAACTGAAATACAATGAACTGAAATTTTGTAATTTACAATTTAACAAATTACAATATTTCAATTCTTTGTATCTCCGTTAGTAATGAAAATATTTTCATAAACTACAAAACTTGTATATTTTTGAAAAGTCAAATGCACAAAAAAAAATAATAATAAACAGGAGTCCCTAGACCCAGGGGAGGCTACCAAATTTTAAAATTTTTTTTCGCAAACCGCTTTTTCAAAATTTTTTAGAGGTCATTAGAGAAGTGCTTCTCTAGATGTTATTTCCCATATTTCGTATGGGTCCCATGCGCCACAGACGAGAAAAAAAATATTGAAATTGCACCAGTCGCCACTGACCGCCAATTATGAAGAAGTCGCCGGACGTAGATAAATCCTACCAATTCTTTTTAAAATCGTACGTGATTGGTGGTAATAAATTTATTAATCCCATCGATTCTTTCTAAAACAGTACATAGGTGTAATAAATTTATTACACCAATCACGTATGGTTTTAGAAAGAATTGGTGGAGTTTATCTGCGTCCGGCGGCTTCTTCATAATTAGCGATTACAGTATAACAAAATAAGCTTAGAAGGGCTTTTATTCATACAACTGGCGATTAACAAAGATCGGAATATATCGAACAGTTTGCCCATTCCATATTGTCAAAAACCCGTAGTATACGAAACACATAATATTCTTGCTTC
Source organism: Rutpela maculata (assembly GCA_936432065.2). NCBI lineage: Eukaryota > Metazoa > Arthropoda > Insecta > Coleoptera > Cerambycidae > Rutpela > Rutpela maculata. Next base: position 88,335,348 of record OW386287.2, on the reverse strand, counting down.
CTCAGTATTTGCTCTCTAATACTGCAGCCTTTAATATAGCCAACTGGCATGTGATATTAAAGCCAGCAATTCGTACTTATCACACAAAAAGCTAAGGAAAACCGTAACAAGTAATAGATTTAGAGTCATGATGCCTCAAACTATGCTTATGCTTATTTAAATTATGTAATTTGACAATCTTTTGACTTTCCAATTAGCTTATATGAGAAAAATGTTTTAAAATTAAATGTACAAGTTTTTTGTACTTTAAAGCGGCCTATTCATTGACGGATATCGAAGAGGCAGCAATCTGCAGTTATGGCCTGACGACTGTGATCGACGTGCACCACATATTCAATGGACTATTTCCTTACGGATATCGGGAAGGTAACAATCTGCAGTTATAGACTGAAGATTATGACCAACGTTCACCACACATATAGGCGCATATTGAAGCAGCCCATTCATTTACAGATATCGAAGAGGTTATTGTCTGACACGTCGTGGACTGTTGTAAAAAAAATTAACATCCTTCAGTTATCCACCTTATGTTGTGTGGTGAACTCGAATATGCCGTCCAGGAAACCGTTTTGTGCGTTGATATTACTATCTTTAAAAACAAACAATTTTGGATGAAAAAATGGTTTAAAAAAAGAGGTACTTTATCGCACATGGCGCTAATAGAGAGCCTAGATTGTCAGGTTCAGAAGATTTTAAAAATTATTTACGGATGAGCGAAGAGTCTTTTCAACTTTTGTTAAATTTAGCCCCAGACCCAGTCTTTTTAACTTTTTACTTTTTTGTATTCTTTTCTGAATGCACTGCGTAAATTATTTATTTTATTCCTCACAGTTTCTTGTGTCGCAGTAGAATCACCTGCCTTAAAATGTTTTAATAATTCGTCATATCCCTGTTTTCAAGTCTCTATTAGTATAACATTTCGCTTTCACTTTCCATAATGTTGGATGTTTTTGATACATATCAATTAATTTTATTATGAACTCCGGATTATTGCACTTTTTCCCTGACATCGCTCGAAAAAAATCAAACTCGTTAAAAGTTCTCAGTTTCGATCATTAACTGAACAAATTTGCAAATTTTCCCTACTTGCAGATCAACACTTGTCTTAAAACTGCAAGTGTATGGCAAACGTAGACTTCAGACGGAAGATTTGTCAGACTATGGTCACACCTACAGGTTTTTTTCTCTAACAACCATACACATTCAGTTTTTAATTTCGTCAGCGGTCTGTCAAGTCGTGGCCTCTTTAAATATTTTTTGTGAGTGGTGATTTTTTTACAACAGGCCACGACATGTCAGATAACTGCCTCTTCGATATCCGTAAATGAATGGGAGGCTTTACTTCCATGATTGTTTCTTCTAGAATTAAGTGAAAACAATTTTGAATCCTTTCGCGCCCAGACCCGGACCAACATGTAAATGCATCATGTGCTAGACAGACCAGAACCGATAATACACGCAAAACGTGGAGATATGGTTTAGGACTGGAGTTGAACGAACTCGCTTTAAAATAGCATATTTATTAGACAAATAACCACACAAAATATGTCATCGAAGAAATATTTGACAGATGTGATTTGCTCGATATTCTGATGAACAGTGACGACAAGAATGAGTGTTTTGATGACAAATGTGGATGACAATGACTGGAGAAATGGTTCAAGAAGTGAAGACAACTAATGTTTAGTAGAGGAGTGAAAATAATTTATTGTCAGATAACGAGGAAAGCGGATGATGAAAATGATGTTCTCTTGACGCTGTCTAATATTGAATTTAGGTACTGGAACACGCATACGCCTCTCGTCATGGTCCGACGGGTACAACGCTCTGAGCTACTGCGGTCCTGAAAAGGTTAATGAAGTACGTGCAGCACTGGCGAAAACATCAATTGTACACTAATTTGAAACAACTTCAGATGCATGTATTAATCTTAGAACATTTTTGCTTAGCTCATTCTTCTCATTATTTAATGTATTTGTACTTTTATGCAGAGATGGGTAAACTTCCGGAGTTTTGATTACTCTGAATGTTTCTAGGAAGTTTTCCTGGAAACTTTCCACTGGGAATATTGATAGGATATTTTATGGTGAAATCTGATTCGTGATGATACAAGCTCCATTTTGATACCGTGCATACAATTATACTATTTTTACAAGACTTTTACCGCATAACTGATATTATATGATAACCGCTATGTGTCGCGTGCTGTATGAAAAATATGAAGCATTTTGGAGATTACTCAGTAATTTCTTTTTGCTTGTATTATTAGATAATTAAACATAAATAAAACAATTTAAAGAATGTGGATTACAAATTTAAAAATTGAAACAAATGCCATAAGACTCGTAAGTCTAGTGCTGGTGACATCGACTTCTTTTTTGGGCACAGTGTAGAACAGAAATTGTAGAAGACAAGACAGAAATGATATAATAACATTTACATTTCATACATATAGTTATATGGAGTGAAATATTAAAGATAAATAAAATAATATATAGATGTTTATTTAATTTTAGCACTTAAAAAACTAATAAGAGAATAATATTGATGTGCCGAGGAAACTTTCCATATTTGATAAAAGTCTGTAAAAGTCATGTAAATAATATAACTGTATAACTTATTTGGTATCAAAATGAAGCTTACATCGAATCAGATTTCACCATAAAATAGCCTATCAACATACCCAATGGAAAGTTAGAAGGAAAATTTCCTGGAAACTTTCGGAGTTTCAAAAGCGGAAGGAAAGTTTTCAGGAAGTTTTCCTTCTAACTTTCGATGCTTTTGAAATAATTTCCACAAGCAACAAACACTTGAATACTATCATTCGACATGCATTCTACCAACCATATTGGTATCACCTGGAGGTGATTAAAATTTATCTTAATCATTTCCAGATGATAACAATATGGTTTGCGAAACGCATGTCAAGTGATAATATTCGAGTCCACCATTCAAATGTTTCGGTGTTTGTGGAAACCACTTTAGAGCAACATTTTTTGTAGCATATTTGATTCACCCATTCTCTATTGCAATGGGTTCATTTTAAGCAAAATTTTATACTTAACAAAATATACAAACGCTTTTCATGTAGCTTTGACCATTCTTCCCTTTGTCGTGTGGCCATCTGTTGTGGCTGCCTGTTATGCGTACAGCCATCTCACTCACACGCTTTTCCATCAATTGCTTGATAACATTAGCCCAACGCTTGAGAAGCATTTTGCTTATGGTACTATTTGTTTTCTTTTCTGGTTATCATCAACACAAAAATGTAAGGAACGATTTACAGTTTTATAGTGGATACCTAGCGAAAACATCATCTTAAAATGGCTAATAAAATTATGATAATTAAAGCATAAAGACCTAACATGAATATAAAATGATAATTATGAATGTATCGAAAATTTCATTATAACAAAAATGCTTTTCCATTCTTCCATACACAAGTAAGATAATTTAGTTAAAATAAAAAACAATTAATATAATTTTAAGTTTATTAAAGCGGAATAAATACTGATATACAAGAGAAAATGCATTGTAACCTAAAATGGAATACTTGTTATTGGGCTTAAAGTCTAATAAAATAAATAAATTCTAAAAAATATTAAAAAGAAAAACAGTTTGTTATTAAGTAAATAGAACCCAAACAATTAAGAACTTAAAGCTAAATATTGTGTTATATAAATTATGCACATTAAATAACTACTATAACAATAACAACTCTGGATTTAAAATTCTATATTTGGGAGTTAGCGTTTGTACCAATATGACATTAAATCAATAAAACAGCAAATGTGTCTTGATAAGGTTAAATTCCAAATATATTAAAATATGTTTTCTGATATTAATGCTTAACATCAATAACCTGAAAGTTGCAAGAGGAGGTGTGGTTACAAGTGCTACAATTTGTTGGAAATACTGCGATTCATTTTGATTTTGTAGAAATACTCACAAATATAAAAATGTTCAAAAAAGTCTTGATTTCTTAAAACTTATTACCAAATAAATTTGGGAGACATTAATAACATCCAATACAAACAATATTTCTTAGTAATTTGGTTTTCAGTATGACCAGTATAACCCAAAGAATAATTTTCAGTTTTGTTTTATGAATTTATTAGGTTTTCTTCTGTCACTCCATAGCGAATCAGACATTATGAGCGAGTCAGACATTATGACAAGCTGAAAATTTCCATAGACCCTTGTTTTGACGTTCTAAAGACATGGTGAAAAGTTCGTGTCTCGTGTCTGCTATTCAAGATATCGAAGGTCACGAGAATCGTTTTTTGCAAATATCTAGCTTCGTATGTGTCGCATGTCGTTAGAGGTTATTACAAAACTTATAGAGCATAAAATTCTCTACAAGTTTGGTTACATCATTTTTTTGTATGATTAACCGTTTTCGAGATAAAGCGCAGAGAGTCGGAATAATGTTTATAAATATTTTTTATAAATAATTTTTTAAAATTTTATTAACAATAATATTTATCATATAATTAACATTGTAAAGTGTACTATGCATCTGGCTCCACAGTTTACGTAGCGTTAATCTATAAACGGATGCGCGCTTCCCACTCTCGAAAACGGTTAATCATACGAAAAAATGCAAATAACCCAACTTGTAGAGAATTTTATGCTCTACAAGTTTTGTAATAACCTCTAACGACATGCAACGCATAGGAAGCGAGATATTTGCAGAAAAAAAAATTATTTTCGTGACCTTTGATCTTCGATATCTTGAATAGCAGACACGAGATCTTATGAAGCTTTTTATCCCATTTTTAGAACATCAAAGCAAAGGTCTATGCAAATTTTCAGCTTTCTGACTTTCATTCCGAGGTTTAATCCTTATATGACTGGAGAACATAGAAATTTAAAATATGTTTATAGTTCATTTTAAACGAAAAATTGTCTTTGCTGTTCTATTTCATTAAGTACCTGGGACAATTGGAACATCTGAACTAGAGATGCACCGGTTAGTTGTTTTTATAAACGCCGGGTACCAGGTTTAAGCTGAAATTTACACACCGGGTACCGGGTATTCACCGAGGAATCGTATCATGCGAAAAGGGACATAACCTAACTTTATTAGTCAAATCAGCAGTTGACAGGTTTGACACACATCGCCGGTGATTAGTGATAACTAGTTTTAATTAATTACTGACATTGCAAATAATATTAAATAATAAACAATGAGATTTAAAGAGAGAAGTGTAGTTTGGAATTATTACGAACTATCTGAAGTTGACAACACTAAGGCAACATGTCTTTTATGTAAGAGAAGAATTTCTCGAGATGGTCTTAAATTTATAATATAACCTTTAAAAAAATGACATTTATTTCTTTAGTACCCGGTACCCGGCCGGGTACTGTTTTGTTATCCGGCGAAACCGGGTTTCCCTTAAAAAGGGCCGGCTACCCGGCATACCGGGTATTTACCGGGTACCTGGTGCATCCCTAATCTGAACAATGAATATATTGTTGATGTTAATACAGCATACAATAAATATAATTTTGGTGGAATTATTTGGCAGTCTTTGATTTTTCTTAATACTGGTTATAAAATATAATGACTAGATTGCCTTAAAATTAATAAAACTAGTGCAATGGGCCGTTTCCATAAAATTTCAGCTGTGATCGTCTTTGCCACTATAACAAATTAAAAATTAAATCATTCTATCAAAATGTTTCAAGTATGGATTATCATAAATTTACACATTTTCTATTGTTTATTTTATTAAATTATTTTATATTCAAAACTTTCTATACATAATATTCAGTGTGTAACAAAAGTTCTTTATAGACATCCACAAGATGCAAGAAATTATTTATTAATAAACAGAATATGTTTTAAGTTGGAATAATAATTTTGGCCGCTAAAAACTTAAATTTTCAATATTTATTTGAAAGTACCATTTAGTGTTAGTTGTTGTAATGCAAATTACACAACTGAAGAAGTGACAGAATGTAGGACATTTAAAAATGAAAACAGGATTTTGGAAGAACAAGTAACGGCTGACATAGAGAAAGGGCCAAAAGTTGTACCAGACGACCTCAGGCAGGCTATGCGCACTCCCACTATTTTACAAAACCATTCTTTAGTTTCCATTACGTCGCTGTGTCGCCACTTGTACTTGACTCATATGGCGGCTGCGCAAATCTGCATCTTGCTCGACTATCACTACCTTCGAGCATATAGGGGAAAATAGATCAATTTTACAACAATGCGTATATTTGTTCTCAACACATATGGGCAAGGGACGCGAGAGGCTTAGTAAACACCCACAAAACACAATAGAACACAAAAGTAAGCAATACGCAAATTATACTAAACGCCATATTAGAGAGCATCCCTTACTGAACACATTATTTAGTACCAGCCAAGAGAATCGGGGATTAATAATTTCTTGTTTACAGTTGTGGACCGAACAAACAAACAGCCATTTAGCGATCTCTATTTTCCTCTATATCCTCGAAGGTCATTACTTTCAGCTTTCAGTTGTCACGCCATTATTGTTTACATGTGTGCTAATCCGTTTGCTTATTTGTAAATAGGCCAGTCCAACACGCTGTCACTTTGCTTTGTTTGTACTACAGCAGCCATCTTTTGTGGGTAAGTTAGGGTTTTCGACAGGCCTAAAGGGCACCATACACGTTCAGTAATCTCATTACCTGAATTTTCGCGTTTTTTCAATCATACTTAATTCAATAATTATAGCTAGATATGCTTTTTTCTTAAATAATGGACATGTAAGGTGTGAAAATAATGACAGGGAATGACGGGAAAATTTTTAGTAATGATGTTTCTGTAACGAACTTCTGGAATGATATTATTACTGAACGTGTAAGGTTCCCTTTAGGCCGGCCAAGACCCTACCCCACCACAAAAAAAGATGGTTGCTGTAGTATAAACAAAGCAAAGTGACAGCGTGTTGGACTGGCCTATAACATGAGTTTCCAACGAAATTTACTAGAAACGACGCTTTTCTGTTGAATATTAAAAACTGTAATGGGTTTTAAGTGTTGTGTTTGTTCTAACACAAGGACGTGGAAATGCATATTGATTTGTAAAGAACGTGGCTCCCAAGAAATTGACTAAAAACGACTGTGGTATTATTGGATTTTAAAGATTGATGGGTTCTAAGTGTTGTGTTTCTACTACTAAAGGACGTGAAAATGTATATCAATTGTATTACAGATATTAGTTACTTTAACACTTTACTTATTTCAACGCAGCTTCAACATCTTAATACTTTTGTAATAATTTTACTTACGTTAGTTACTTTTTAAATGTATTTTTAAGTGTTATTGCATTTATTGTAGTGATTTTCCATTAAGTTAATAAGTGATCAATTTCTAGTTTCGAAATTACTTATTTAATTTTAAGCCCACCATTAGACTATAAAAGTTCTTTGACAAAGATCTATTATACAAGATATTTTATGAGTAATTTGATAGATATTTTATCTCATAAAATATCTTTTATAAAAGATCTTTGTTAAAGAATTTTTATAGTCTAATGATGGCCTAAGCAATTTGTTTGAAAATCGTTTAAAATTCGCGCCTCTACCAACCCCACCTGCATCAAAAAGGCGGGAATACAGCGCTGTCTGCGACGTTATGTTTGCAGTTTGAAAAAAATACTGAGAGTATATATATATATATATATATATATATATATATATATATGTCTTTAATCTATGACCTCAGGGTAGCCGATAAAAACTGCTCTTCGAATTGCTTGACATTTCCAAGACTTTCCTGATTGATAAACTCCAGTTTTCCCTGACTAATTTTTATAACCGAAAAGAAAATTTCAACTGCTTTTTATATTTTACTAATAAAAAAATTGACAAACTAGATTAAATTACCTACATAACAATAAAATATAAAAATGTTTAACAAACATAACACATTGCATATAAATTTTGGGCAAAAATGTATCGCATAAAATAACAGAGGCAACAAACTGACGTCATTTTGACACCATTTTTTTTTTGCGACAAATGACGTCACTTTTTTATACGTCATTATGTCACAGCCCAACGCCGTCAAACTGACGTCATTTGTGACCAAAAACTGACGTCAAAAGGAAAAAATGACGTCACCAATACGTCATTGCGATGTCTCAACATGACGTCACAATAAGACATTACTGAGACGTAATATTTTCGTCGCCTGTCTTCGGCGACCAATGTTACCAAAAAATGACGTCAGTCGGCTGTCTGGGAAGCCAATGTTGCCTAGTTGTGCAATATTTCGCGGAAAATAACCTCGACTGACTCACGCAAAATTCGCAATGAATAAAACATGTTTGGCTGCAAGTAAGAATATAAATATAGGTACTAAAATAAATGAGTTTTACATAATTTCCCTGACTATTTCATTAAATTCCCTGATATTTCGTTCACATTACTGCAAATTCCTTAATTTCCCTGACCAAAGTAAAATTCCTTGGCTTTTTCAGGTTTTCCTTGTTTTCCCGAAAAGTGGTCACCCTCGACCTACTGAAGAGTAAATTATATGACCATATGGGTATTCCAACATCTTATCAATGGGCCTTTCCCGCATGACTGAAGTTTACTATTTCACTATGACCAAACCATATAATAAACTGTAATATAATTTTATATTAATTTAGTCTCTTGCAATTTTTTATATTCTACCAAATATTTACTTTACAAAATCAGTTTTATTTCGCTTAATTTAAAACATAAATACTAACGCGCGATGCTTGCAACGTCAATCTGATTAGACCAATAAAAAGTCGTATTTTTAAAGGGAGTTGTCTATTGCCAGGTGTATGTCTTTATGTGAACATCGTATTTCCGATATCAACTGTCTACTTTGAATAGTACATTTTTCTCATTACAACGTACTCTTCCTTAACCTGATACAAAATGAAAGCAAAAATTCTATCAATCTTTCACTGTCTGAGTCTAAAATCTACATATCTCTATTCTCTATTTTTTATCGTTTTGGTTCACATATGGTATAATATCAGTGTCATCTGGCAACGCTGCACTGAAATGTTCAAATCATACTCGATAACGTCACTTTATATTGTTTATGATTGATACGATATCTACGTAATTTTATTTTGTAATTAGAAAATGCTGCTTACAAGGGTTTGTTTTGTACCAGGGTGTCCAAACACTAGTGAAAATACTACCAAGTTATTTTTGCGCGTCCCAACAAATTTGGAAATTCGAAAATTATGGTGGAAAGTTGCAAAGTTCCTGGTGTTGTTTATACTGCTCCTGGATTTTTCTGTTGTGAAGATCATTTTAACGTATGTGTATATTGTTATTAACTTTCTTTGTGGGCTTGATTTTATACTTTATTTTTATTTGTCTCTTTAGATTGAAATCACAACATTTACTTTTACGCAATGTCAATCGGGATCATAAACGGACGTTCTCAATTAAACGTTAGCACTTTACGAGATTCTATTGGTGGTTCCTCAATAATGTACTTCAGGCACCAATAGAATTGCAAGATGTCGAAAGCAGAACGCAAGTGAGATTGTTTTGGAACTTGGTTTAGGAATGCACCATTATAGCTAATTCTGGTAGCGGTTTAAGATCATAAATGATTGGTGTAGCTTATGATGACGTCACGTTGCCGCCGGAATGCTATCGTTTAAATCTGCTGTTGATTTAGGGAACATTTGAATATTTTCTGTAGTATTTTATGCGTTCAGAAAAAAAATTAAAATTCATTTTTAGTAATATTTTGATAGAATCTTTCCAATAACACAATAAAAAAAAAATAGCGGGAAAGGCCCATTATATCCTTAGCATGTACAACATGTGTACAGAATACAGGAAGGACTTTTGTCCATTAAGAGTATTCTGTACTTAGTTTTCCCATTTGTCCATCTTCTGCATTATTTACAGATGAAGGTGGATTTTCATAGGATGGAATAATTATTAATAACCACAACCTGTGATAAGAGAAAAATCCACATGCTTTAATTCCAGGCATTCTTCATAAAGTTTTGGCCGCTATAATTGACAATAATATAAATAATACTTTTGTTTTATCTCGACGTTTGAAGGGCAAAAACTACAAAAATTTATTGGATAATGATCTACCCAAATCTGCTCAGAGAAGTCGCTGCGTAACATGGCTTATGAGATATTTAAGAATATCTAAACACCAAGTCTTATCGTAAGCAGTGAATCGATGGACTCATCTCCTGCTCTGCATGCTCACCAGATCTAAATCCATTAAATTTTTAGTTATGGGGGCACCTCAAGTATATTATCTATTCCCAGCCTGTTATTACTGTGGGAGAACTTTACCGTCATGTACACAGTAAATGTGTAGAAATACACAATATATTTGGCATCTTTGAAAGTCAAAGGCGAATGGCTTATGAGATATTTAAGAATATCTAAACACCAAGTTTTATCTTAAGCAGTGGATCGATGGATTCATCTCCTGGTCTACATGCTCACCAGATCTAAATCCATTAAATTTTTAGTTATGGGGGCACCTCAAGCATATTATCTATCAGCCCGTTATTACTGTGGGAGAACTTTACCATCATGTACATAATAAATGTGTAGAAATACGCAATATATTTGGCATCTTTGAAACAAACCAAAGAATGTAATACCTTTTAACATTTTCTAATTTTGGTACTTATTCTGACAACTTAAAACTTATTATGTTCATTAATAAACCATTCACTGAATAGCGCTGTAATGCTTTTTAAGGAATAGGAAGTTATTACAGACATATTGATAGGAATTTTTTTCATAATTTTGATGTACCATGTGTGTTACGTATCCTAAGGCCTGGTACTTTCATCTATAGATAGTGATATTTAATCTGCAGACTAAGGTTTATCCCGGAGATAAGCAAAAAATCGGTATTTTCACCTACACACAGTGATATCCACCAGATAAATATGCCTTATCGTAAGATAACCTATCCAGCACCTAGACCATATAACGGTTTTATCTAACGGATAAAAATAGCCATGCCCACTTGGTTCCGCTGTGATTGACAGAATTTCTATTTTATCATCTAACCCAACTTTTTAAAAATTTGGTTCGTTTTGTATTGTTGTTTAACTTTAAATTTATAATTAGATACAAATAATCATATTTAATAAAAAAACATTTATAAAATGATATCATAGACTACTTATATTGTAATATTCATATTTTAAATGCTTTGTCCTAACAAAATAAGACTATTTTTGTAGGTTGAAAATCTAACCTCTAATTAGCAGTCTATTTTATTAATCATCAATACTGAAAACTTATTTGAGTGGATTATTACATGTTCGCCTGGAGCCAGAATATGACTACAAGCTAAAAATACGATACAAACATTAAAAATGAAAATAAACTTAAAATTTTAGGTTATATTAGTTATATGATGCACAACTATTTCAAACAATCATGAAAATAACGCAGATGTCATAAACCGGCAACAAACCACAGTCCCCTACTGTGGTTTCTATATCTGTTTGAAGCATAAAACTTCCTTACTGTACAGTGTCTTAATTTGGCAACATTTACTTTGGGAAGTATCTAAAGTCATATCTATTGGATAGTTAACCGAGGGTATATTTTGAATGAAAGTATGCATGCAAGTCTCATCCTGCAGATAGCAAGCTCCGGTTATCTTATCTGTCAGATAGTTACTCGCCGGATAAGGTCTATTTATACTTAAGTGAAAGTACCAGCCCTTAAAGTAAGTATATTACACCCTGTATATTCGTGCATCAAACTTTTGCTACATTGAAAACATCTGTCGGACACTATTAATTTGGCAATAGAAGTCTATGAGGGTAATTCATATCACATACTCGAGTATTGGAGTAGCATAAGAATTTCAACAAGGGACGGAAATAATTGGAAGACAATTATCATCCAAGTATCCCGAGTATGTTAATAACTGACAAAAATATCATGAAAGTCGATCAAACTTCCACAATGATAGAAGTGGACAATTTAAATGATATGGTCAACAATGAGAATGAGATGGTGTGACATAGAAAACGTCAAGTCAATGGAAGAATGACGGAATCATTGTCCAATACAATGTTTTGGCTCATAACACCATTTTGTTGAAACAGCATTTGGCAGATAAACTTATATTAGTACTGGAGCATCTGCTATGACTAATGTAAGCGTGTTTTATGTATTTTAATGGAAATGAATTATTATTATAAGTATTCATTGTATTTGGCACTATATGACTTCTTCCCAAAAATCAAAAGTGAATTGAAAGGAATGTATTTTTAGTTTGTGAGCAGGTGAAAACACAAACAGTGGACTTGCTGTCAGTTGACAAGTTGCAATGCCTGAAATAATGGAAGACTCTTATGTAGCGAATCGCTACCAGCGATGTATAGATAGGAAAGGGGATAAAAATATAGTTATAAGATTTTTGTAGTAAATCATAAACTGATCCCGTTTTAACGCACACTTTTAACACAACGAAAAAATAAAAAATACTAAATTTCAAGTCATAAGTGACAAATTTTGAACAAAAGATTCAATAAAACCAATTCCCTCTTGTTGTGTTATGACTTGCTATCTTTAAGCATGTGCAAGAAATAATATTAGTTAATGATATTAAGTACAATATGATTTAATTCTCTTTTTGTATAATATGTTAATGAATATTTGAATTACTGTATGAAAAAGGCCCATTTTACATACCATTACCACAATTAACTGAAAAAAACAATTAAAATTAGATAAATAACTAACTAAATTTGATTTAAACATATATCAAAAACCTAACAATTATTAGTAATACCTTTACTGACAACTGTTCTACAAAATACATGGTTTCATTTTACAGCATGTTCAGAATATTTTTGTGCGTCTACTAAGTTCTATGAAAAGGAAGTACTACTTTTCTTTTCGAACGAATTAATTAGGGTCTTCTAAATAATTATTACTATCAGAACAAAACAATGTAATTTTTGTAAAACTTTTATAATGACGACTCTTAAGCGAAGCTCTTTAATAGAATTTAATCTATTACAAATTTAGGTTTATTCTGTTAGTACAAATTTTGGAAAAATCTGGATAGCTATAAATCCTGAATGTCATGTTGTATCAACTGCTTTTTTAATGACACCTTGTATATTAGAGTAGCTTGAAAATCATACTAAAATTTATATAACAAAAAACCTGAATTTAATTTACAGGTTTTATGTATAAAAAATATGTTTATTATTAATTTTTAATACAAAAATTGATATTGGGAATGTAGTTATATTCATGCAAATATATATATATTTTTTAATTCATCGAATTACTGTCATTTTTAATTTGTTAATCAGTCAATCAGAGTTAAAACGATTGGGTACAGGTGTATGCTTTAAGAAACGAACATATCTATGTGGATTAAGAAATTTGTGTAAAATTCGAGGCAAAAATATTTATATGAATTAAGTCGGCAATTTTGTAAATGTGGAAAATCCTGCTCTTCTCGCAAAACATTAGTTAGAATGTTATAGCAAAGGTCAGACCTTAGAGTGGTTCAAAAGTTAGTTGAATAATAGAAGGCACTGTAAGTTGGATTATGTAAAATTCAAAGTTGGGGTACCACAAAGTTCCATTCTTAGGCCACTTTTATATATGATGTATGTAAATGACTTTCTATTTAAGTCCATAATGTATGCTGACGAGACATCCTTGTTATTCTGTGAACTTAGAATAGAAGGTGTAACTACAATTTAATGTACACAAATTCAACAAGTCCATTGATGGCACAAAAGTAAAAAGCTAATATTGAATATAAAAAGTTCAGTTTTCTCTTGACAGATCAATTATGTTATATTAATATTTCTTAGACGTGTCAGAAGAATGAAACAGAAAGGAAGCCATATTAGTTTTCACATTTGAACTAAATATAGCACCCACCATTTATCACACTCATGGATACGAAACTTAGTCTCGGCACATCAAATTTTTAAATTAAATTTAAAAATACTTTCTCAATAATAAATTTTTATCACCCCATTTTAACTTTGGACTTTCATGAAGATAACTACATTATCATTTTTTATTTTAGCTACCATTTTATCACCTGATGAAGTGTTAATTTTATTCACGTCGAAAATTGATTATTATAGATATATATGTATATAGAATAATACAGGCACTGCCTTGGAAAATGTACCTCTAATACTACAAATGTATAAAAAGTTGCAGTACACATTAGCTTATTGATACATTTTGGCATCTAATTCTAACGAAACAATATTAAGAAAGATTAAACATACAAGTACGAGACTTGACTTTTTAAGCACAAAGGTCTACAACCGAAATTTCTACTAAAAATTTAGGCACTGATAAACGTATGAATAATCACAATTACTTCTCACAATCATTACAGGAGTAATGTATAGTAAGCTGTTGAATACACCACGTTTTATTTGATAATGTATATTCAACAAACCTACAAATTACCCTCCTCACTTCAAAATGTAAATTAAATATTTACTTAAGTAGAAATTATTCAAAAGCAATATATAAAAGAATGCTTGTACTTAATCTTTCATTTTGCATGCTTATTTTTATATATCCCAGAATAATTTGTTTAAAAGGAATGTAAAATAATTTTAATTAGTGTTAATACTGTTAAATTAAGAACCAAAAATTATTTATATCTTGTACTATATGTTGTATAAATGAGCAGTGTGCAAGATGGTAATTTATTTTGTCTGCGGATTATCCAAAAATTCGTGAACCAACATCGATGATTGATGATCGAGAAAATGTATAAAACCTACATGAAATCTTAGATAACATGAGCATATAACATTTAATATGATAATTGGTATTGCACACACTTATACACACTTTTTTATTTATGAGTGAATATACCTCTCAAATGAATAAAAATATACAAGTTAACAACTACTCACCTACCTGGATAGACATAGTTGTATTTTGCTTAATGTAACTCTTAAAATAGTGCTCGCTATTTTGCTAGCAAGCTACAAGTTAGTATTTTTGGAATACCGCTTACACAAAATACACCTACATTTTTTCTTTGCAATCCAGTTTTGATATGTGCATACAGTTTAATTAGTTTTCCTGTTTCTTTAATAATGCAATGTAATCGTGAACGTTGGAGTTGACAAAATTTTTATATATTTTCATTTCAAATTTCTATATTTTAGTAATACTATCAATGTTTTTAATCTTAATTTTTTTTCTGGGATATATAAATCAATGAAATATATCAATTATAAACAAAATAATAGACCAGGAGATAATTATTCAAGCAAATCAGTTTTTGGACCTTTTTTTTTGTAAAGCCAATACAAATTATTACAAATTGTAATTTCTGACATTCAAATTTTAAAAAAATGATGGATAACTTGCCAGTAATGTTATCAGTAATTCTACCAACTTTGTTTTCATCTTACTGAAACACAAATTATTTGGTAAATGTGTGCTAATTATTAGTTTCAAGGCAATATTTTATTTTTACTTTGTAATTCTACAATGTGCGCACAGATCAATTGTGGAAGAGGAAAAACTGTTTTTTACTTGTGGATATTTAATGGTAAGTGTCTAGGTAACTACTACTACAAGAAATTTATAATTTCAAAGTAGTCAAATAACTTTTATTATGTTATTGTAGTTTTATGTATGTCTCATAAAAATATCTCTTAAGGCATACGTATCGTGTATTTTTAAAATGAATTCTCTACTGCATAGTGTATAATAGTGACTTCATATTCTGTAAAATGGCTTACATGAATAAATATATTATTATTAATATCACATTCAAAGAATATCGTCTGCCATGACACTAAATACAATCAACTAGTGAACTGTAACATCTTGCCATCACTTTTCAATCTCGTTGTACTGACACATGAAGTTAACTTCGTTTAGACTACATTTATTGTCACATGCCACATTTGAAAAGTAGGTAGTTGGGATTTGCCATGCATGACTGTCGATCAAATACACCAATCTGCTTACTTATATTTGGAAAATACGAATATCAATTTTTAATGAAAAATGTTGAAATTTTATGTTTGGGACACCTGATTATTCTGGTTAATTTTTCTCCAACTTTTCTATTCCCACAAATATAAAAGTACTTTTATACCTAATCAATTTTAACATTTTTTGCATTGTTGACTACCCTGTAGCAAAAATTATGAAAATAATGAAATTTTTTGAGATATCAGGACAAGCAGACATTTTTAATGAAGCCTTTCCTTGTAAATCCACAAATTAAAACGTTTCTTTCCCTTCTGATCTCAGTTAGTGAACATATATTTTAAACTTTCCGAATTTATTAATAAAGACAGAAAATAAGATACAGATCATTAAATAAATGATTTGCGAATTACCAGATATTTTTGAATAAATTTCTCCCAGTCGAAAATAAATAACGGCTTAACAATAAATACTTTTAGTCTTCATCACTTAATTTTTTTATTTGGAATGCTTATTAGGTAAGACCCACTGTCTAATCTGGTGGTGGAAAAGCAATAAGAAGCGCCACAGTTGTAAAAAAAACCGCAAGCAACAGGAGTGAGACTGTGGTGTCTTGAAGTGTTGGCTGGCTGGGTCTTGTACTTCGTTTCATTTCAAACTGGCAGAGGTTTTCCACCGTATCCAAGAGACGTGGTAGTCCCCTTCCAACTAGAGCCTCCGTCACATCAAGGGCGCTGCATAGCCGACCCTGCAATCAACCCACAGTCTCACTCACTGTCTGGTAAGTACTGGGCGAGAGCAACAAGGTCGACAGGCCGGAATCTTTCAAAAACACAAAAAATGAATCCAGTATAACATAGATCTACCTTACTTAAGGACATTTAAGGAAATACATGTGGTATTTGTTTTTCTATAACTGGTCATACATACGTGCATAAATATCTTTAAATCAGAATATATTCTGATTAAATTAAATGGAAATTAACTGAAAAAAGTCAAATAAATTTGAGTCACAATTAACATACAATATGCAAACTACAAGTAGATTATCACAACAATTTTAATTTTAATTTTTTACTTAAATTTATCCTACAAATGTATTTGGCAATTACAAATATTAAATTCGCAAGTAACATCATTGATTTTTATTTCAATTTTTACAAATCACATAATCATAAACCTTCGTATTCATGTATTAATGATTTTCAAGGAGTAGATGGAAATGCTGTGCTTTACGATAATGGTTAGTTATTAGAATTATAATAATTAATAATCAATACGTTTTAATTACTCACCACAGCAGTATTAAACTGTAATAACGATAAGTTCTACTTTCAATTTATCATTTATTAGCCTCCAAGTTGCTAGTGAGGAGCTATAACATTTTTGTGGATGAGTGTGTAAAAGTTAATGAAAATCAGAGCCTGTTTTAATACAGTAAAATATATATCACCACTTTGGAATTATGACTTCAGAGACTTAAAAAAGTTGCAGAACTACACTCAACGTTAAAATGAATATATACATGATTAGATAAGCACTAGAAATTGCCTTATCCACCTTAATTATATAATTAATTTCTGTGTTATACGTTTCAAATTTCTTTAGTTTTTCTACAATTAGGCCAATCAATTAGCTGTTCAGCTGTTCAATTAATTAAAGAATGGATGAAACCAGTGAGAATCAATAGTTAATATCTCAACTAGCGCAATTAGTTGCCGGAACGCAGTGATGACTATTTAGGCATTTTAAAGTGTTTTGTCACTAGTCATACACGTAATATGTATGACCAAAATGGGGAATATTTTTCGATAACAACAACGTGCGGACTGGTTTTATTATATTCATGTCTGACTCCTACATGATTCTTAATTCTCTTAATATTTTAAACAATGGATAATAATTAGTAAAATAACTTTTTCCACCTATTGTTTATTAATAATTGTGCAAAAAAATTTGCAAAAAGATGCCTTCTACAATCTGGTTTATAATAATTTTGAACACTCAAGATTAATCTGTTTAGGCTCATTTTAAAGTATCCCTTGACATTTTTCGATAAATCACAGTATTTTTTTAATTGCACGTAAAGATCGAGTCCTACCAAACAATAGGGATGTTTACAAAGAAATTAAATCCTGTTTAACCTTTTGACCGCCTAAGCCGGATATATACGTAAAAATGAATCGCATCTCCTGTGCTCAAAACGGATATTTACGTGGGACAAGTTAAGTACTTTCCAGCTCAAATCAGATGCATCCGCTGTATGGGATAGTCCACAATGACAATATATTACATGTTTATGTATTGCAAAACATGCCCCTAACCAATTAGAAAAGTATAGTATTTGACACTTATATTTTATTGTTGTGTACCTTTTTTATGACTTTTGTATCAAAAGCAGCAATAAATTATATTTTATTCTACTTTGGTGATCTAAGGGAACTTCAAACAACAGCAACGAAAAAGATAAGCCAAGTACAGAGAACTGACTTGTTTGGAAATCACAGGCACTATGAAAAGCACCCTCATGACAGCCATGGAGACTAGTTAACAGGTTTGTTTCTACAACAATCATGGACTAGTCAAAGTCAATACGATTGGTTGAAAACAGTTTGTGATTGGTCAGCTGACCACGTTAGACAGAGCTTATTGGCTCTGACTAGTATGTGATTTCTTGTAGAAACAAACCTAACATCCCCCGTCCCCCACTTAGCATAGCAATCTAAAGGGAGAGGGACAGAATGGAGGGGCATATAAGCAAGATCAGGGCACATGAGAATAGTAAACATGGTAGAAGACCACACCGAACATAAGGTCAGAATATATGATACCATTCATGAAGCCTTTCAATATCATTGGAGATAGAGGATTGGATAACAGGAACTCCTGACATATTAAGTAAAAGACTAATCTGATAAGTTGATCAGTCTAGAATGGAATACATGAAGAAAGCTAAGGGCGAATATAAATCTCTTTATCGTATTCCAGACAGAAATCTTTAAGTGTATACATGAAAATGCTGATAGAGGAAAAGTAAACCAACAGATCTTCAATTGAATCAGACGGCACTAAGGACATTAGCCTCCAATAAGGTGTCATCCAGACTGGTATGGGACTACCTTGAAGAGTTTAAAATTCTGAGAAACAGAACAGAGTCAAATTACTCTAGATTCTGGGATATTCTGAAATAAATGCCAACAAAGAAAGTTGAGAAACTTGTCAGACAAGGAGCAGGCAACACATTTTATGATCCAGAATCTGTGCTGAAAGTCGCCAAAAGCTCGGACAGAGGGGCTATCAAAGACTGGGTCAAGAATAAGCACATAAAGCACTGCAGAAACATTCTAGGAAATCGATATCGAAAAATACTCATGAAAGGACCATGCCCAAACAAACAGAAGACTTGCCCTCAAAGAACAGGCTGCAGATAAGAATATGTAAAGGATTGATCTGATACATTGATCAGTCTAGAATGGAAACAGGATCTGGAATGGGAATACACGAAGAATGGCTAAGGGCGAGTATAAACCTATCTCTTGGACACTACTTTACTGTATTCGAGACAGAAATCCTTAAGTGTATACATGAGAATACTGGTAGAGGAAAAGTAAACCAACAGATCTTCAATTGAATCAGATGGCACTAAGGACATTAGCCTTCAATAAGGTGTCATCCAGATTGGTATGGGACTACCTTGAAGAGCTTAAAATTCTGAGAAAGCAGAACAATCAAATTACTCTAGGTTCTGGGATATTTTGGCAACAACAAAAAAGTTGATAAACTTGCCAGACAAGGAGCAGGCAACACAGTCTATGACCCAAAATCTGTGCTGGAAATTACCAAAAGCTCAGGTAGGGGTTATCAAAGATTGAGTCAAGAATAAGCATAAAAAGCACTGGAGAAACATTCTAAGAAATCGATATCGAAAAACTGATGAAAGGACCATGGCCAAACAGAAGACTTGCACTCAAAAAACAAGCTACAGATAAGAATAATAACGGGTCTTCTAAGAGGACATTTTCCTGCATAAAATCTGAAAATATGGGCAACTAGACTCCATATAAAGGGGAAAGAAACTGTAAAGGTGGAACACATATTATTCAAGTGCGAGGTGTTGGCTCGCAGAAGTCAAATACAAACCGGATGGGAAACCATCAATTCTCGCCCAGTCCCAAATCTGTATCATCTGATCATTGACACAGAGGCGCTAAAATGGACAGAGTAAATTAGGAGTATGCAATACTTTCAGAGAATTTCCTCACTCGGTACCCATGAGAGACATTGTTGCATTCTCAATGACTGCTTTTGTTTGCAACGACACCTGTATATTACAGTAATGAAATGGATTGAATTGACAAGAAAAATTGAGAGTACGATAAATAACGAATATGTACGTATTATTGGATTCAAAGACACACTGGTCGATGGCTGTGGCTGGAATTTTTTTCGTGCATATTTACTCCAGGTTTACTTAAATTTTTAAAAATCTTTCTTTTCTTGCCTCTTTTTCACTCTTTCAGTTGGGGTCAATTGTTTATTTATCTGGCTGACAAGTAAATATGAGGAATTACTTCAGGTTTTAATTGAGCAGCAACTTTACTCAAGATAATGCTATTTTGATATATGATGATAACGCTTTTTTAAGTATACCATTTAAAATAAAAATTATTAATATAGAATTTCTAATCTTTAAGGTACAAAGTGCCCTTCATAGTAATAAAGGTTGTTTTCTGCAATACATCCTGTAGTGTTCTTCTGGTCGCAGCAAACCATTGCTGTTTATTCAATAAATACTGTGGTAACTAATAGAAATTTTTTCTGGGTTATTTTAAATGTGTTCATTAATTCAAACTCAATCCATCACTCATTTAAAATCATTTAGGTCTAGTTTCACACAACAAGCGACATGAAACTCAGATTATTTGAGAAGTGTTTGAAAACAGGCTGTATGCTGCACAGTCTATAAAGACAGTGACATCACATATGTCAGCCTCAAGCAGGGTGTATGAAATAGGTGATGCGACGACAACCCTCACAGTGGCTTCATAAGTGCTTACTTTGTACATAATGTAATAGATGGCAGGACCAATAAGTTCTCTCATTACTTACGCATAGATAGATAATTTTACAGGTTCTGTGCATACGTGCATACAGTGTTGCATACATTCCCGGCCTTTTGTTTTTTGTTTAGTGAAACAAGAGTCCAGTGACATCTAACAATAAGTAGCTAAATTAAAACATTGAAAGAATATATGCAACACTATATGCAGCATTGCACGTGGCGCCACAGCTAACCTCAAAAATATATATTTCTTAAGATTTACAAGTATTACATACCTATTATTAAAATTTCTGCCTGGTTCCTGTACTTTCAACCAAAATCAAGTTCAATGTAATGTGTATGAAGTTTTAAATAGTTTGTCACAATAAAATAAGACACTTTTGCAGGTTATGAATCTAACCTATAATTAGCAGTCTATTTTTATCAATCAACAATATTGAAGTATTATTTGCGTGAATTTTTAAATATTTGCTTGGAGCCAGTATGGCTCCAAGCTAAAAATGCCTATACAAACATTAAAAATGAGAATAAACGAAAAAAATCTTAAAATTTGAGGTTATGTTAGTTATACGATGCACATACTCAGGTAATTGTAGGACCTTATTGCTCGCGCCATCTACTAAAGTAAATAGAAACCATGCATTTATGAAGCCATTATTATAATAGGAAAGTGGCCTCAAGTCAAGGAGCTTTTTATAGCCTAGTCAAATTCGTTGTTAGTATTTTGCCATTATTTCAGCAAAAATATTCTAGAGCGATTTCAAGATTGCTATGTATTTCTATATTATTAGATCTATCGGTTTTAATTATAATAAAAAATTAGTGAACATCTTTAAAGCCACAAGAATGTAGGAATGCACATATTTTTAAGAGGCTTCGTATGGAGCACATAAAGAATGATTCTTAAATAAGTATTTGTCTGTGTGTAATATTAATACATTATTGTGTTTGTATGATTTTTGTATGTTTGTTGTGTATTAAGAGCTCTGTTGATAAAGCTTATATTATTGCTGGAATTATGAAAATTGCAGTTTTCTCATTTTATTAATGATTTTTCGTAGTCTATACAGGGTATCTCACCAGGAACTGCATCGATCGATATAGGGAAAAGTACACACCAGAAAATTTTGAAAATTTAGGGAGCTACTAATGGCAATGTAGCCAATCCAACTAAATAATTACAAGCATCTGGCACTTCTGGTTATACCGGAAGTCGATACCAACTTGCTTATTTTAAATGGAACCCTATATATTTTAGGGTTTTCGAAAAGAGCATAAAATTCTGTAGGATACCCTATGCCTATGCCAGTCATTTCAAAAATATTTGACATTAAAAAAAAATTGACAGGTGTAATGGTTTACAATAACCTTTATAACTTTCTTTGTGTAAAAGATACTCATTTGCTTTTTGGCACATAAAAAGAACATAAGGAGAGCTGCACTCTACAATTAAATTACATTCAATAATAGTATACCAAGTGTTCCATTTTTGACGTTATATTTTGTAAACTTCAAACCGCGAAAACTTGTTTGGGTCAAATGGAACACTCATATTTTTTTACATCAAGTTATGTAAAATTAATAGCATATTATTCAACGAGTGGTAATGTAGGTAATAACTCACACAGATGAAAGTTTGCAGCACGAGCCATAGGCGAGTGCTGTAATTCATCAAGTGAGTTATTACCATTACCGCAAGTTGAATACTATACTTTATCTACGATTGTAACAATGAATATTAAATTGAGAAAATTTTGTTTAAATTACTGTTGGTTTATTAATAAAATTAACTGTAAAATTTAATTTTTGTTCACCCTTTTATATTGGTTGTCTTTGTTTTTTATGTCAGAGAAAAAATTAAAAAAGCGTCGGAAAGCTCATGTAATTCTCTTTACATAAGCAGTCTACAAATTTTTCGAAAAAAAAAAAACGATAATTATTGAGATATTCGAGGAAATGTAAGAAATTACACCTTTTCCTTTAGAGTGTATGTAAATCTTAAAAAAATAATTTTTCTCAGAAACCTTTGTTTCGAAGGGCCAAGATTAACGGAGCGTCAAAGTAGTACATGATATTAAGTGAACATCATATATGAGATCAATTTCAGTTAATTACCGATTAATTACGGTGACAAAACAGAGAAATTCTACTGAAAAAAAAAAGTTCCAAATTCCGCCCCCCCTAATTCCTTCATTTTTGTCGGAATTTAAAAAATAAAAAAAAGAGTTTTAGCAACTTTAATTCTACTTAAGTTAACTAGAGTAGTCTTTTGGCGTAGGAGCCAAGATTAAAAAGTTGCCAACTGTAGAAGCTCAAAATTTGCGATTTTTTGCCGTACATGGCCAACACTTCAGTAGTTATCTCCGAAACGAAAAAAAAAAAATCAAAATTCTGATAGTAGGAAAAGATTCGTAATGGAAAATACTCGTTTGACCTTGTTTTTTATTTCGAGCTAACTCTCACCGTTTCGGAGATACCTGCGAAAAATAACAAAAAACAGCTTACATTTCGGAGTCAAAAAAATTGCAAAAACATGCAATATTGACACGGTCATATTTTTCGAAAAACACCATTGGGACGGCCGTACGATGTCGTGACGTAAAGAGGAAGCCTCTCAGATAAACCTGATCGTAAATTGCATGGCGAAATTGGAAAATTCGGCTCGGCACGAACGAATCAAAAGTAGCATATTGTGACATTTCAGAAAATCTTTATAGACATTAACGGGAATAATCTGTCACTACCTCCCTGGCTCCACCTTCGTGTGTCGCGCGTTAAGTCGATTGGACAGGCTAGGCATGAAGATAAAGGTGATTGGCTCTGTACCTAGCGTGAGTTATAATAACTCACCCATTATAACTCACGCTGTCTGTTTATGTATACTATTAATTGTTCAAAAGCAGTTCATTAATTAGTATACAACCTAATAAGAGTAGATAAATTCCTTTTTTTCTGATATAAGCATTGTGGGGGTTTAAGTTACAACTTTTTGAAATATTTGCGATTTTCTTAGAAATTCAAGAATTGTTAGTAAAAATTTTATCAAATTAGTCATGATTAGAAAGAATCAGTAATGTCAGTCATTCTCTTATGTAAAAAAAATACCACCGCGTTTAAATTACACCCACGAAGACTTTTTGAATTTGATAAAATGTTTACTAACATTTCTTGAATTTCTAAGAAAATCACAAATATTTCAAAAAGTTGTAACTTAAACGCCCACAATGCTGATATCAAAAACAAGGAATTTAATTTTACATAACTTGATGTAAAAAAATATAGGGTGTTCCATTTGACCTAAACAAGTTTTCGCAGTTTGAAGTTTACAAAATGTAACATCAAAAATGGAACACTTGGTATACTATTATTGAATGTAATTCAATTAGGTGTTTTCACTGTATGCAAATTTGATTTTTTGATAATATTAAAATGAAGTACTCCATACATTAAAGCACTTACCAATATTTAAACACCATTCTTTCATCTATCAATTTAAAATTTCAACAAATAAATAACAAAACTGAATAACTGAACGGATTTTATACAAAACGGGCTTTGACGTCATCGGTTGCATTAACATAACCTCAACTTTTAGGTTTTTTAAGTTTATTGTCATTTTTAATGATTATATCCGCACTTCTCATTTGAAACCAGTATGGCTCCAAGCAAACATTTAAAAATTGACGCAAATGATGTCTCAATATTGTTGACAACTAAAAATGGGCTACTAATTATAGATTGTATTTCAAAACTACAAAAATCGCCTTATTTTATTGGGAGAAGATATTTAAAACTTTATGAACATTACATTGAACAAGATTTTAGTGGAAAATACGAGAACCAAGCGGAAATTTTCATAATAGTGACATATTACTCGGAAATTTTTAAAAGATACGTTTTTTTTGGAGGTTAGGTGTTTATGACCGATGACGTCAACAATATAGCTTAGTGTTTTGGGCGGTAAAATTTTAATTCAAATTTTTTTTTTGGATATTATTCAACTGGTTGCGGAAATTCAAATGTTTTTAGTTATAATAAGTATCATCTTCACAGTCAATGAGATTTTAAAATTTGTGAAAACACCGAATTGTAGAATGCAGCTCTCCTTGTGTTCTTTTTACATGCCAAAAAGCAAATGAGTATCTTTTACACGAAGAAAGTTATAAAGGTTATTGTAAACCATTACACCTGCCAAATTTTTTTTATAAATGTCAAATATGGCCGGGTTTAGGCATAGGATATCCTATATATTTTTTACTCAGAATTTTATGTTCTTTTCAAAAACCCTAAAATAAGCAAGTTGGTATCAACTTCCGGTATAATTGAAAGTGCCAGATGCTTGTAATTATTTTAGTTGGATTGGCCACACTGCCATTAGTAGCTCCCTAAATTTTCAAAATTTTCTGGTGCGTACTTTTCCTTATATCGATCGATGCAGTTCCTGATGAGACACCCTGTATAATCTGAAACATAAATCACCTCAATGCCGTGTTTATAATAATCACTGATGTCACTGCGTTACAGAGTATTTTTATTTGCCACACATTTACAAATGCATTCAACGTTATTGTACTTGACCTTGTACAAAATTTAAAATAAGCAAAAATATATTGGCACCTCCCATTAAAGTTGGTCAACTTAGCATATTATTAATTAATGTAATTTGAAATTGCATAAACTGAAAAATCATCACACTACTGGTGTTATGAACTACTCAACTACAATGCAATAGCAATTATTAATAAAGTCAGAAACAATGTTGATTCAGGCCTGCAGACAATGTTCTTCTCATATAAATATTAAGATATGTAAATAAAAAGAACAAGATTTCAATTTGAAACAATAAAATAAGAAATTAGATGAAGAAATATAGAATCTTAATATTAATGCAACTGTGGCAGAAAGAATTGCAGGATATATATTGCATCCTCAGTATTTTAGGCAATTTATTATATGTGTATCAAAAATCGAAAGTTCATAACAGGGCACATTAAAAAAAAAAACAAAATAATTCTATTTAGTTTAATGATATAATGGGTAATAGAATAAATGTTTAAGCTCATTCTATTTTTTTTTCAGCAAAATTAAAAAACAGTCTAAAAATGTTATTTGTTAACTTAATAATTTTTATGTTTTTGGGTACTCATACATATATAAATAAATGGCCCAAATACATAAATACAACACTTTTGTTAAACATGCATTTCTTCTACAGGATGTTCTACAACCAAGTAGAAATATTAAAATTGGTTTTCTTAAATTTATAATAACGTCAGTAATATTATCTTTGCAAATATCATTCAAGAGTATTATTCCGTATGCTTCATATTAATGTAAATGGTTAATTTTAAACTAATATTATGTTATATTATTAAAAATTAGTTGCATATTAATATATGGGCACAAATGTTGCATCAATTTTTATTATAAAAAGAATGAACTCACCTCATCTACTCCAATCTTCCGACAAGCTTCAAGGAAATTGTCCACATTCCTTCGACATCTTGCCATTGTTAATTTAGGCTATAACAAAATAGTTGAAACTGTTTATAATACATCCAAATACTTTGTAGAGTTTTTTGTTTCAATCAGATACAACTTTATAAAAAAACCATAAATGAAATGAGAACAGAAACTGGACAGGCGATTGGTTCATTCTCATTAATCATTAATTTCCTTCACCATGTGACTGCATGGAGAATTTTAAATATTACTGTTTACAACTAAGGTTAAAAATTAAAAACCCCGACAGAACATCCTTGGTGTTTCAGTAGGATGATGCTGCCAAACAGATGAATGAAGGCGAGTAATTGTAACGTGCTAATTTTGCTGGGTCTATTACAATTAATTAGATTCATATATTGTACCAGAATTGTCTTTTATGATCAATTTATTATTTATTGATTACCGTCTGTCCGAAGCCAACCCTGTAGTCATACTTGAAAATGTGAAGTCTTCCTGCAACGTAAATAAATTCTGCTGTGGAAGGGGATATGCCCCATATTAGGCCATGTGAAAAATAAGTGAATTTGATTGGTTACGTAAAACCGCTTCGTGTTGCTTGGTCACCTTACGGGGGAAATGCATAAATATTCCAATGGAGAGAGAATGTTGATTCCGGGGCAGGCGGTTGCCTGAGAAGTTACGTGGCCGACATACTATGTCGGCCACTTAATTTGTTTATAGTTGTATTTTTGAGAGTAAAACTTTATTCCCGTCCTCCAGGAGGAACTGATAAGTTCACCTATAAACCTCTCTATAAATTTTTGTGAGTGCGCGTTTGCGACGGTATTTTTGTTTATAAACTATCTACCTTTTGTTGTAGATTCAACGTGTATTTTTGTACATTGCTTTTGTAGTTTTTAGATATTAATATTTAAATAGCGTGCTGTTGTTATAATTGAGTATTTTCCATATTTTAGTATGTTTCCATTTTGTATCTTTCTGAGTTAATTATTAAGTTAAGCTTAATTTCGAGTCGGCCGACATTAAAATTAAAAGTGATGTTATGATGAAACGATTCTTATTTGTTTATTTCTCCTACCAAATGAGACGATTGTTTTGTGCTCTACCAAAATGCTTATAAGTAATATATGTATTAAAGGTTATTGATTAGTTTTATTTATCATTATAAAATCACGTTGGTAAATTTAATTGTTTTGAGCTAGCCAGGTATCTTTAAAGTCAATAGGCCTTTCCCGCATGACTGAATTTTACTATTTCACCACGACCAAACCATATAATAAACTGTAATATAATTTTATATTAATTTAGTTTCTTGCAATTTTGTATGTTCTACCAAATATTTACTTTACAAAATCAGTTTTATTTCACTTAATTTGAAACATGAGTTCTAAGGCGCGAGCTTGCAACGTCAGTCTGATTAGACCAATAAAAAGTCGTATTTTTAAAGGGAGTTATCTATTGCCAGGTGTATGTCTTTTTATGTGAACATCGTATTTCCGATATCAACTGTCTACTTTGAATAGTACATTTTTTTTCATTACAACGTACTCTTCGTTAACCTGATAAATAAAAGCAAAAATTCTGTCAACCTTTCACTGTCTGAGTCTAAAATCCATATATCATGTTTATATTCTCTATTTTTGATCGTTTTGGTTCACATATGGTATAATATCAGTATCATCTGGCAACGCTGCACTGAAATGCTCAAATCATATTCGATAACCTCACTTTCTATTGTTTATGTTTGATACGATATTTACGTAATTTTACAAATTTGAAAATTCGAAAATTGTGGTGGAAAGTTGCAAAAGTTCCTGGTGTTGTTTATACTACTCCTGGATTTTTCTGTTGGGAAGATCATTTTAACGTATGTGTATTGTTACTAACTTCCTTTTAGTGGGCTTGATTTTATACTTTATTTATCTCTTTAGATTGAAATCACAACATTTACGTTTACGCAATGTCAATCGGGATTGTAAATTGACGTTCTCAATTAAACGTTAGCACTTTACCTTACGAGATTCTATTGGTGGTTCCTCATAAATGTACTTCAGGCACCAATAGAATTGCAAGATATGGAAAACAGAACGCAAGTGAGATTGTTTGGGAACTTGGTTTGGAAATGCACCTTTATAGCTAATTCTGGCAGCGGTTTAAGATCATATTTAATTGGTGTGGTTATGATGACGTCACATTGCCGCCCGAATGCTATCGTTTAAATCTGCTGTTGATTTAGGTAATATTTGAATATTTTCTGTAGTATTTTATGCGTTCAGAAAAAAAATTAAAATTCATTTTTAGTAATATTTTGATAGGATCTTTCCAATAACACAATAAAAAAAAATAGCGGGAAAGGCCCATTATTATGAAATTAGTTTTTCTTCCCTAGTTAAAAAAAGTAAACGTCATATAATGTACAGAAGCTCATTTAGTGTCCAAGGGATCCAAAAGCAATACTGTGCCATTTTTGCTATAATAAGTAGAAAAACAGACTAATAATACACTCTACTGACATTTTTAAACAAGTATCTTAAATCTATTACACCTACTATAGACAATAAAACTATTGATACATTTAATTTCGTATCTCAAATCGAAAAATATGTCAGACAGTGAACAAAAAAGTATATTACATAGTCAAACAAGGGAAATAGTGTTTCCTGTGTTTAAGTATTTTAAGAATGAAAAGTGCGAGTCACGATCTTTAAAAATTGTGAAAAAATGGTATGTCCGATGCTACTATCTGTCAGAGGTATCAAAACGATAGTGAAGGAAGATGACACTAGTGCCTTAGAGACTAACAGTGTACAATATTTAGAACTCCAGGAAAAAAGCATCTAAGGGAGAGTTCTTTAACCCATTTACTAGAATATAAGACAGCTGATATACATCATATTATCCATGAAAGGACATCATGTTATTGTTGTATTGTTGTAGAACATCCTAGAAGAGAATTAAAAAGACAATTAGAACATAACTAAACAAAAAAGGCACAACACCGTCCAAAAATTTTTCACTTAGAAAAATATGTTTACGTCCAGGCCATGAGAGTGAAAGTATATTCGGGTCATGGAAAAGGAGATATTATACTTTTTAAGAAGTACATTTTACTGATTGAAGTTTGTAACTCAATGCCCGGTCGCATCACAGAAGTTTGAGACAGATTTTTTCATAGAAAGTAATTCAGTGTTAGGGTATATAAGATAAAGTGCATCCAGAGAGAAAACAATTTTGGGAAGAACACCGTTAGCAATCTACTGTAAGTGCAGCTTTTACCTTTTTTGTATGGACAACATCTCATAAATTACATAGAACCCGCCTCGGAGTGGAAAACCACATACAAACAAGGGAGAATGCGACTAGCATCCTTTAATAAATAAATTGGTCCTTCAGATGCCGTGTGTAGGGTTCTTCTACATTATCACTGGCAAAAACCAACCAGAAGACATAGACCAATTTGGAAGGGAATGGTTCCAATGAGGCATTGAGTGGAATACAAAATAATTGGAAAATGAAAACATGACAAGATGTCTTCGAATTTTGTTTTCAAAGACATCAAGTAATCAAAAGAGTCAATGCTGAAAAAAACTTGGAAACTATTCTACAAAACATCAGCATGTCCGCAAAAGCCTAAACCAAAAATACGATGCCTTGAAAAATTTCGACAAAATTAGTTTTACGTTATGGGAAAAAATAACAGCAATATTGTATTATTCATAATAAATTGTTATATTTGAGCTTTAAGTAGGACACCAACAAATCAATTTAAAGAGTAATGACAACTGGTTGCAGACATTTGTGCAACGTGTCTTGTGACGATTTATAAAAACCCTTGTATATAGGAAAGAGCAATACTAATACCATGTGGTATATACTAGAGTGGGCCGAAAAAACACTTTTTTTTTTAAATCGCTATACCTCAAAAAAGTTGCCTATCGCCTAGCTAAGCAAGATGAAAAAAAAAAAAAAAAAAAATTCAAATAAAAAAATATCTTCCGTTCGCGCATGGCGCTCAAAGTTTTAAAAAATGTCGAAATTTCGCTTTTTTAATTAATTTTTTATAATTGCTAAACTTAATACTAACTAAGCGCTATAGGTCCTAATGTGAAGTTTAGGGTATAAGGAATACGAAAAAAAATTAAAACCCTTAAATCGAAAATATTTAGTGTTTTCGCAAAATGCTCAAAAAACTGGATTTTCTCTAAAAACGGCTATATTTCGTGGCTTATCAATTTTGTGTTCAGTCGATATAAATGATAAACATATTTTTATTTTCAACTTCTCTATTCAATAATCATTAATCAATCACTTTAAAGTTTGATTTTTGGGAAAATTCGGGCATAATACTTCGTGACAAGAGGGTAGTTCGTATTAATCCGTCTCTTGCGTCAGCGCCACACTTTTTGAGATACTTCAG
Source organism: Rutpela maculata (assembly GCA_936432065.2). Taxonomy (NCBI): domain Eukaryota; kingdom Metazoa; phylum Arthropoda; class Insecta; order Coleoptera; family Cerambycidae; genus Rutpela; species Rutpela maculata. Next base: position 88,304,462 of record OW386287.2, on the reverse strand, counting down.
TCACAAGTGTGACACAGCGTTCAACGGCCTGGATATGACAAGGGAAACTTTGGAAATCTGGTTGCGGCGATGTGTCTGTCTTTATCATTTTTATGATGTCCTCATCCGTGATTTTTCTTAGTAGTGGAGAAGAGATTTTCAAACTATCCCACCAAATCATATCGACGTAGTCCGTTGCTTCAAAATTTAGTTTTTGCGTGGTGAAATTTCGAATGGTCTTTCCCTTGAAAAGTGATCGAGCTTTCAGTAGTCTGGGTGGTCCCAGTTCTCTGATAGGTCTTCTTTCATCCACTGTCATGGCAAGAATCAAATTTTCGGGATGAGCGAAGAAAGCGTTTCCCTTAATCACTGGGTTGATAACTTGTAATAAATTTTGATTTAGGTACCGTGATGTTCTGATAGCTTCAAAAAGTATCTTTGGACCATCTGTGAAATATTTGCTGGTGTTGATTTTGAACCATAGAGGCATGTAACATTTTAACACGTGCAGTGTACGTGAGTTTATAAAAACCTAATGATGAAATTTGTCATTTGATATATTTTATTTTAAAATGTTACATGCCTCTATGGTTCAAAATCAAAACCAGCAAACATTTCACAGATGGTCGAAAGATACTTTTTGAAGCTATCAGAACATCACGGTACCTAAATCAAAATTTATTGCAAGTTATCAACCCAGTGATTGAGGGAAACGCTTTCTTCGCTCATCCCGAAAATTTGATTCTTGCCATGACAGTGGATGAAAGAAGACCTATCAGAGAACTGGGATTACGCAAACTACTGAAAGCTCGATCACTTTCCAAGGGAAAGACCATTCGAAATTTCACCACGCCAAAACTAAATTTTGAAGCAACAGACTACGTCGATATGATTTGGTGGGATAGTTTGAAAATCTCTTCTCCTCCACTACTAAGAAAAATCACGGATGAGGACATCATAAAAAATAAGACAGACACATCGACGCAACCAGATTTCCAAAGTTTGCCTTGTCATACCCAGGCGGTTGAACGCTGTGTCAAACTTGTGACTGAAGTATCTCAAAAAGTCTGTGGCTGTGGCGCTGACGCAAGAGATGGATTAATATTACGCCCGAATTTTCCCAAAAATCAAACTTTAAAGTGATTGATTAATGATTATTAAATAAAGAAGTTGAAAATAAAAATATGTTTATCATTTATATAGACTGAACATAAAATTGATAAACTACGAAATATAGCTGTTTTTAGAGAAAATCCAGTTTTTTGAGCATTTTGCGCAAACACTAAATATTTTCAATTTAAGGGTTTTAATTTTTTTTCGTATTCCCTATACCCCAAACTTAACATTAGGACCTATAGCACTTAGTTAGTATTAAGTTTAGCAATTATAAAAAATTAATTAAAAAAAGCGAAATTTCGACATTTTTTAAAACTTTGAGCGCCATGCGCGAATGGAAGATATTTTTTTTATTTGTTTTTTTTTTTTAATTTTGCTTAGCTAGGCGATAGGCAACTTTTTTGAGGTATAGCGATATAACAAAAAAAAGTGTTTTCCGGTCCACTCTAGTATATACGTAGTATTAGTATTATTACAGAATATTTCATTATTTTAGCTATTAATGTAAAAAAAAAATAGAACTTACAACTGCAGGAGAAGGAACATGTATGCTAGCTACAGATCTAGGCCTGATATGGTTTGCTAAATGACATAACACTACGCCATCCGTTAAGGCTGGTGCTAAATCCTCTGGTAGAGCCATTTTTAACCTTGTTTCAATTATCTGAAAAACAAAACATTCCAGTTATATTAAATTTTTAATTATTATTATCTACAGCAAGTCCTACTTTTAATGGCCCCCCTTCCATATCTCAGTTATTAGTCATTTGATTTCAACCAAGCCTTTATTATGTCCTTCTTGAGTAAAACAAAACTTATTTCAGGCATGGGTGAAAGAAAAAGTGAATTTAAATAGAAAATGAGGAATTACTTTTTTTCGACAATTCATTTCTTGATTTATTTACCTAATGTTTAAAAAATGCAATTATCTAAAAATACATTTTTTTAAATCCAAATTTGTTATAAACAGTAACCTTTAAACTAACGAAATATTACAAATTTTTGATGCAAAATAAAGCTTACTCAACTTACTCTAATTATAGCTTCTTCGATAATCACATGAATCTGATACAAATTTAAGGCGTACAAAAAAAAGTGAATATAGGTTCTTGAAGTATACTGCTACAGTTAATTGATCACGGAGGAATTTTCTTTCTTATCGCATAGTTTTTTTACTACACGTTTGAAAATCACTTCTTTGGAAAAATTTGAGTGATTTTGCATAATTCTGAATTTTTGCAAATATCTTAATAAATACATATTTTAGGCGTATAAATTATCCTCAATTCAAGCTGACAAAATCATCTTGAATTTGCTTCTTGGTACAGGGCTATTCATTATATATTGACCCCCCCCCCCCCCCCCTTTATTTCTGTTATTATTAGAAATAAAAAAAAGTTTCGTGTAAAAGTTGTAGGGTTGTGAACATATATATTATTTAAATGAAATTAAAAAAACAATTGCTTGTATAGGTCACGTGATACATCAATGAAAGTTGTTTTATTAAAAATTAAAATAATAAAAAAATATTAAAAATTTATTGTTGTTATTTTAAAAACCGATAGGCATATCATTTTATGGGTTTTTGGCGTACACGATTTCAATTATTATATTATTAAAGTTCCATAAACAATAATTTCCACATAGTGGAGTGCAAATATAATATTTCCGTTGTAAGAGACTTGGATAGGAAGTCTGCATGTGGAAGTAGTGATTCCTTAGGCAGCGGTTCTTGTTCTTGTGTTGTTCGGGTCCATTTAACAAGTTTTTTTTACTTCTTTATTCGAAATGCCTCAACATAAAAATTTTTCCTATAAGAGATGAGGGATATGCTTTGTCTCCGCCCATGCTGCAGCTAAGACAGTAGCGACTGGTGAAATTTCAATAATTTTTTTCTCATTTGTGGCGCACAGGACCCAGTGGCGGCTCGTCAGAGGAGGCTGAGCCTCCTCTAGCAGCATATCCAGTGGTGATGAGGAAATGTACAAATTGTAATCATATTGCAAGTTAATTGTCTTTTAAATATCAAGCCTCCTCTGCACAAAATATCACGAGCCGCCACTGATAGAAATATGGGAAATAACATCTAGAGGAGCACTTCTCTAACGACTCCTAAAAAATTTTGAAAAAGCAGTTTGCGAAAAAAATTTCAAAATTCGGTTGCCACTCGGGTCTAGGGACTCCTGTTTAATTTTTTTTTTGTCATATACATTTTACTTTTCATAAAAATGCAACAACAATAGGTTTTGGAGTTTATGAAAATATTTTCATTACTAACTGAGATACAACGAATTGAAATTTTGTAATTTGTTAAATTGTAAATAAATTTCAGTTCATTGTATTTCAGTTAATGAAAATATTTTCATAAACTCCAAAACCTATTGCATTTTTATGAAAAGTAAAATGTATATGGCAAAAAAGAATAATTTTAAACATACTGGACCCGGTTGCCAGCGTTACCACATTTGGTAGATTTTTATTTCTTTTTAGTAGAATTTTAAGGATTTTTGTAAAGTTTGGTAGGTAAAATTTGCTTGCAGATTTCTGATAATTATTATCAGAAATCTACCAGCAAATTTTACCTACCAAACTTTAAAAAAACCCTTAAAATTCTACTAAAAAGAAATAAAAATCTACCAAATGTGGTAACGCTGCCGGTTGCCACCCGGGTGGCAATCGAATTTTGAAAATTTTATTCGCAAACTGCTTTTTCAAAATTTTTTAGGGGTCGTTAGAGAAGTGCTTCTCTAGATGTTATTTCCCATTTTCGTATGGGTCCCATGTGCCACAGACAAGAAAAAAAATTATTGAAATTTCACCAGCCACCACTGAGCTGTATCGAAATAGAAGGCAGCCGGATCAAAAGATTTTTATAGATCTGTTTCATCCTTTAGGAGCAACGGGTTCATTTCGCCCTAAAAATGATGTAAGATGACCAAAACAAATTACTACAGACCAATAACAAGAAACATTAGTTCATGTAAATGGAAATCTCCATGTCAGTTGTTTATTGGCTGCAACAGGAGTGAGTAAACAATTTGTTCTGAGAACCTTACGCAAAGAAGGCTTCCTCTCATATCTCTTCACTTATGTTCAAAATTTACTTCCAAAGGATCTTCCGCCAATTTCTTCTTAATAAACCCAACACAGATCAAGATTTTATTAAGAATATTTTATTTACTGGTGCAGCAACTTTTACTCGTCGAGGCGTCTTTAATTGGAGAAATAGCCATTACTGAGAAAATCCTCATTCTCTTGGCATTTTCAGCACGGATTTAAAACCACTGCCCAAGGAATCACTATTTCCGTATCCAGTGTCTCTATCCAAGCTCTCACAGCGAAAAAAATTTTGTACGTGGAAATAATTGTTTATGGAACTTAAATAATATATTTGAAATCGTCTACCCCAAAAATTCATAAAACGATATGTCACATCGGTAGTGGTGAAAGGGGGGGGGGGGGGTGATAGTGGGAGTGGATGAAGTAAAAAAAATTTTGAGGTCTTGGGATCTTGTACACATACTAAATCACAATTTTTTTTCGCCCCCTTTTATAATGAGGTGGGGGTAGTAATGAGGGTGGCTAATGCCAAAATTTTTTTTGAGACAGTAGCTTCTCTTGTATATACTAAATACCAATTTTATGAACCCTTACCTGCTTGATTTACCTATTTACCCCCATTTACCCCAATTTACCCTAAACTTCAACGGAATAAAATGAAAATATAATCTAGTTCCAGAGTAATCGTGCACATAAAAAAAGTTATAGACAGACAGACAGAATTTTTTTTTTGCTCAAACTTAAAATCTCGTCTTTTCATGACATTCTAAGCCTATTTGAACAATTTTTTGTCGTTGCTATAATTATATACTATAATTATCTCTATTACCCCAATTATTATCAATAAATAGGATATTTCTCTTCTGGAAAAAAAAATACTATCAAATAACAACTTTCACCTGTTCTTATATATTTGAATAAATTTTTTTGCGGTATTCAGATACTTTTAGTGTATTCAAATACTTCCGGTGCATTGGAATATTTTTATCGGTTTTCGAATACGGATACTTTATTAATTTAGATCAAGCATGGATAACGACTACAAATTTAAAAAAATATTCAAATAAAGCTTTCGGATGGAGGAAAAATATTTGAATGCTATCCAGCACTGCCTGGTCCAATAAATAAATAAAATATATACTACGGCAGGACTCAACGATAAAATTAAAATTAAAAGTAGTATTTGGTAACACTTACATTTCTTAATTGATTTATAAGGTCTGTCTCCTCCCTAGCTTTATCAATTTCTCTCCTCATAGTAAAAGTCATTTTCTCCGTTGGCACATCGTGATTCCAACTAATTGTACGAGACGTTTTCATACAATTTGTAGATTTAGGTGTCATATTAGACCCATTGACAAGTCCACTAGGTGTAGCCCGTGGGCTGGTATTCTTACCATTTACAATCACAGCGTTATTTGGAGGCACATTGTCATGAGACATTATTCCCGTAGAAGTTTTTAATGGGGATTTGGGTTTAACATAATCCATAATTCTAGAGGTTCCATTTTTTATTTCAACATTACTTCCGTTTATATGTGTATTATGGATGGGTGAATATGTTCTTGATGGAGTGACTTTCTGTATGGGTTTCTTTGGGCTAGTGTCATCAAATATTTGTTTAGGATTACTAAAAGCAGAATTCAGTGGGGTAGGGTCAGATTTGGATGTAGCTAATGTTTGAGCGGGTGATAAATGATGCGTGGGGGTATTTGGTTCTGTTTTATAGTTTTGATCATCACTATCTTTCGTTCGATATATTGAAGGCACATCTTGTGCCCTTTGTTGTTTTAAGGCTTCTTTATATTCCCTAAAAATATTTAATTGGTTATTTTAGAGGGAAACTGATTTATCAAAATAACGTGCAGTATTTTATGGTTAGGTTTTGGGCAACATAAAATTTTAACAAAACAATTTTTTGTGCTATTAATTTCTTGTACTACTCCACATTGCCAAAGTGTAACTAGCTATAGACATAAATATTTTTGAGCATCTATTGTAAATCGTCTGGCTCCAAATTTGAAAAGGAAATTAACTTCTTTATTAACAGATAAATAATAATTTTCAACGTTAAAGTTTGTTTATGTCATAAGATATAGAAATGTAAGTTAATTATGGAGCTGATGAAAAGTGATTAGTATGCAATGTTTAGTCTATTATAAAGCTTTCAATGAGGTATTTCAAATACGAAAAAAATATTTTATGAAAAAATACAGACAGAAAAATAGAAACATGATTCTTGGTAATAGTGGAGTCAAATTAGGACTAAAAAATTCGCAGTGTGAATTGTCTGGTCAGGGCAGTTTTTTGTTTTAACGAGTTCAGGGGATCAACTTAAGTTCACAGTTCAGTTTTGCAGTTTCTGTGAGGTCAGCGTATTATTTATTTAAACAATTTAATTTTTCAGACCGTGTTTTCCATTGGTTTTCTTTGAATATCTCGAAAACAATAAAAGGAAGGAAAATGTTCGTTATGAGCTGTACAATAAAAGTACATAAACTATAATTCATTTCAATTGTTATTATTATTATTTAAAAAAAAAATTGAATATTGCAAAATTATGCGTTTCTAAACAAATCACTGTTCTTTCAAAAATAATGGATAATATTTAATGAAATTTTGGAGAAATTTAGCCTTTATAAAGTACAATCACCACTTACAAGTAGAAATCGGTCTTAAAATGGAATCGGTTGATTATTTACATTTTGAGAACTATAAATTAGTTAGTAGTTACTGTAGACCTTTAAGGAAATGTGGTAGGGTGGGAATATGGTGTAAAGAAAATTTGGATTCCAAAAAAATAAACTTAAGTATTCCCTCCATCGAAACAGCATTTTGAATATTGTGTAAAGTCTGTCAAATGTAACAATACAAGTATATTAATTATTAACTGCTACAGGGCTCCCTCTGGAGATATAGAATTATTTTTTGAAAAAATTACAGATGTTCTAAATATCTTGTTTAAGCCAAAAGTACAATTTATTGTCTGTGATTTTAATTTAGATGCTTATAACAATAACGATAACGAAAAGAAGACTGGAATCATTTGTTTCTTCTAAATGATACAGATGAAGTGTTTGATTACTTTTATGACATATTCTCATATTATTTTAATTTAAGTTTTCCTGCGCAAAAAACATTATTTTGTCAAGCACCAGGATAAAAAATGGGTAAATGACGCTGTAAGAAAGTCTAGTTTTGATCTAAAGGACCTTGTCCACATGAAACAAGTTTATCCTGATTTAATACCTTTTTATAGGTCTGCAAAAAATCAGCACACTGCACTAATTAGACAATCAAAAAAGGAGTATTATCAACATAAAATAACTAATTCTGATAACCAAGTACGTGCAGCTTGGAATGTGATAGGGGAAATGTCTAACAAAAACAAAACAAAAGGCAACATTATCATAAAAGTCAATAACAAAATAATAGAAAATCCCAATGCAGTTGCGGATGCGTTCAATCATTTTTTTATCGATGCCCCAAAAACTATTGTCGAAAAAATATCTTCCTCTAACCAGGTAACAACAAATGAAAAGCATACAAATGTAAATGTAAATAATACTTTATTTCTTAATCCTTTCACTAAAAGTCTGCCGGGCCAGATGATATTCGATTATTTCTAATTAAACGTGTCTTAAAACTAATAATACATCCCATAACCTATATTGTTAATTTATCTTTTCAAAACGGTATTTTTCCTGACATATTAAAAGAAGGAAAAGTAATCCCTGCCAAAAATTCCACATAGAAACTTATAAAAAAAAAGTGATGCGGTTTTATCGTTCCTATAAGTTATATTATTATTATACAGACAGGATTTTATCTGTTTTATTAAGTTTTAAATCGGTTATGAAACAGTAATTCCGAATGAGCTATTTGGAATTATCATGTTGCCCTTTCATGAGTACTTATATGAAATATACATCAACAAATCTACAGTTTAGTGTCTGCAAATGCACCCTTGCCCTTATATCTGTAAACATATGGAATTACAGATACAACTTTAAAGAGATTCTAAACTTTTCTATAAGTAATATCATGAGAGTCCAATCCGTCCTTTCTCCAGTATCTATCGTATATAACACACCATTTATCAACATGTTTTTATTGTAAATTTCAACATTGTCTTTTTATTAGTATTAATGTGGATATACATGTCAACAAATGTACAGTTTCAATTGTATATTTTACAGATGTATTTTTATTGTAAACTTCCATTTTGCTTTTTTATTAGTATTAATTTGGATATGCATGCCGACAAATATACAGTTTAAATTGCATATTTCAAATAGAAATACTAATATTGTGGTAAACACAAAATACTGCAAAGTCCTTATTTCCTCGAGTGTTCTTGTTCTAGCCTAGAAACAATGAATGAGTTGGCAGTGAAAGAGACTGCTTTACTTTTAATTTAACAAACACGTCAGTTCCTTAGGTCACATTAGAGTAGATATGAATTAGCGACACGTATACAGCTCCCTCTACTGGAGCCTGGAGTAAAGCTGCTGCTGAAATTTCTATCAGTTTCTACCAGAATGGAGCAGCAAACATTTACTTATACCACATCAATGAGAATTTATGAGAAACAGTATCTAAGGTAAAACGTGCGGCTTTCCGTGGTTAAATGGCAAGTGTTTCTATAAGAAACGAGCTGCATTAGGTTAGGACAGTTTTGACTTGCAATTGAAGATTACTAATTATAATGTTTGAATAGGGATTTATGAGTTCAGTTTCTATGAGTATTAATGTTTTTTTTTCAGTAATATATTAAATGTGTTTTCATTTGTTTGAATGGGTAAAAAGAAAGGTCAGTTTTCAACTGCAATTACAAATACAAGTTTAATCACTTTGAATGGGGTTATATGCGATTAATTTCTAAAAGTATTTATGCTGTTTTCCGAATATAATTGTGATGAGGTTTAATCAGTAACAAATTGTTCACTACTTGTTATGATATGGTCGGAAATTCCAAGTACACATTTAGTATTCCTTCAAAAGGATTGATGAGAGCAGTTTCTACGAGTATCTATTTGTTGTTCCTCTAGTAAATTATATAAGTCTTTACATTTACTTATACTATCTCAATGAGAATTTATGAGAACAGTATCTAATGTAAAACGTACGGCTTTCCGTGATTAAATGGCAAGTGTTTCTATAAGAAACGAGCTGCATTAGGTTAAAACAGTTTTGATTTGCAATTGAAGATTACAAATTATAGTGTTTGAATAGGGATTTATGAGATCAGTTTCTATGAGTATTAATGTTTTTTTTTCAGTAATATATTAAATGTGTTTTCATATGTTTGAATGGGTAAAAAGAAAGGTCAGTTTTCAACTGAAATTACAAATACAAATTTAATCACTTCGAATGGAGTTATACGCGATCAATTTCTAACAGTATTTATGCTGTTTTCCGAATGTAATTGTGATGAGGTTTGATCAGTAACAAATTGTTCACTACATGTTACGATATGGTCAGAAATTCCAGGTACATATTTAGTATTACTTCGAAAGGATTGATGATAGCAGTTTCTATGAGTATGTATTTGTTGTGCCAATAGTAAATTATATAAGTCTTTATCAGTATGCATTCGGATCTAATTTAAATATGAAAATTATATCAGAATAAAGCAACCAAATATTTTAAACAGTATCTATTTGTAAATCCAGACATTTACTTATACTATCTCAATGAGAATTTATGAGGACAGTATCTAATGTAAAACGTGCGGCTTTGCGTGGTTAAATGGCAAGAGTTTCTATAAGAAACGAGCTGCATTAGGTTAGAACAGTTTTGATTTGCAATTGAAGATTACAAATTATAATGTTTGAATAGGGATTTATGAGATCAGTTTCTATGAGTATTAATGTTTTTTTTTAAGTAATATATTAAATGTGTTTTCATTTGTTTGAATGGGTAAAAAGAAAGGTCAGTTTTCAACTGCAATTACAAATACAAGTTTAACCACTTCGAATGGGATTATATGCGATCAATTTCTAACAGTATTTATGCTGTTTTCCGAATATAATTGTGATGATGTTTGATCAGTAACAAATTGTTCACTACATGTTATGTGTGGAAATTCCAGGTACATATTTCGTATTACTTCGAAAGGATTGATGATAGCAGTTTCTACGAGTATGTATTTGTTGTGCCAATAGTAAATTATATATGTCTTTATCAGTATCCATTCGGATCTAATTTAAATATGAAAATTATATCAGAATAAAGCAACCAAATATTTTAAACAGTATCTATTTGTAAATCCAGACATTTACTTATACTATCTCAATGAGAATTTATGAGGACAGTATCTAATGTAAAACGTGCGGCTTTCCGTGGTTAAATGGCAAGAGTTTCTATAAGAAACGAGCTGCATTAGGTTAGAACAGTTTTTATTTACTTATTTATTTATTTATTTATTTAGAAGAAGAAACAGAAAGAAAGGATTGACGATAGCAGTTTCTATGAGTATGTATTTGTTGTTCCAATAGAAAATTTGTCTTTATCAGTATGCATTCGGATCTACTTTAAATTCAAAAATTATATCAGAATGAAACAACCAAATATTTTAAACAGTATCCACTTGTAAATCCAAACATTTAAAGATATATTTTAATGAGAACCAATCAGAACAGTATCTAATGTAACGCGTGCGGCTTTCCGTGGCTAAATTTTAAAAGTATTTTTAATAAATAGCTTTAACGCATTTGAACAGTTTTAATTTGCAATTCCAGATGAATAGTTTTAATTGTTAAATAGGGATCTATGAGATCAGTGTCTTTGTGTAATGTTATTTTTTAATAAAAACACATTTTATTAAAAAAAAAACATTACACTGACCTCATAGATCCTTAACAATTAAAACTATTTATCTGGAAATGCAAATGAAAACTGTTGGAATCCCTTAAAGCTTATTTATTGCAAATAATTTTAAAATTTAGCCACAGAAAACCGCACACGTTACATTACCCAACAAACACCGAAGATCGGCCCATCAGTGGGCCATCACTGGGCCAGAAGTTTCATTTCTGGCACAGTGATGGTCCGCTAAAGGGCTAACCTTTTGTGTTTGTAGGGTAGATACTGTTCTGATGGATTCTCATTATAATATTATCTTTAAATGTTTGGATTTACAGGTGGACACTGTTTAAAATATTTGAGGTTTCATTCTGATATGATTTTTGCATTTAAATTAGATCCGAATGCATACTGATAAAGACTTATTATATAATTTACTGTAGGAACAACAAATAAATACTCGTAGAAACTGCTCCCATCAATCCTCTTGAAGGAATACTAAATATGTACCTGGAATTTCCGACCATATCGTAACATGTAGTGAACAATTTGTTACGGGTCCAACCTCATCACAATTATATTCGGAGAACAGCATAAATACTGTTAGAAATTGATCGCATATAACCCCATTCGAAGTGATTAAACTTGTATTTGTAATTGCAGTTGAAAACTGACCTTCCTTTTTACCCATTCAAACAAATGAAAACACATTTAATATATTACTGAAAAAAAAACATTAATACTCATAGAAACTGATCTCATAAATCCCTATTTAAACATTATAATTTGTAATCTTCAATTGCAAATCAAAACTGTTCTAACTTAATGCAGCTCGTTTCTTATAGAAACACTTGCCATTTAACCACGAAAAGCCGCACGTTTTACATTAGATACTGTTCTCATAAATTCTCATTGAGATAGTATAAGTAAATGTCTGGATTTACAAATAGATACTGTTTAAAATATTTGGTTGCTTTATTCTGATATAATTTTCATATTTAAATTAGATCCGAATCTTTACTGATAAAGACTTATATAATTTACTAGAGGAACAACAAATAGATACTCGTAGAAACTGCTCTCATCAATCCTCTTGAAGGAATACCAAATGTGTACTTGCAATTTCCGACCATATCATAACATGTAGTGAACAATTTGTTACTGATTAAACCTCATCACAATTATATCCGGAAAACAGCATAAATACTTTTAGAAATTGATCGCATATAACCCCATTCGGGTTATATGCGATATGGTCAGACTTGTATTTGTAATTGCAGTTGAAAACTGACCTTTCTTTTTACCCATTCAAACAAATGAAAACACATTTAATATATTACTGAAGAAAACACATTAATACTCATAGAAACTAATCTCATAAATCCCTATTCAAACATTATAATTTTGAATCTTCAATTACAAATCAAAACTGTTCTAACCTAATGCAACTCGTTTCTTATAGAAACTCTTGCCATTTAACCACGGAAAGCCGCACGTTTTACATTAGATACTTTTCTCATAAATTCTCATTGAGATAGTATAAGTAAATGTTTGGATTTACAAATAGATACTGTTTAAAATATTTGGTTGCTTTATTCTGATATAATTTTCATATTTAAATTAGATCCGAATCTGTACCGATAAAGACTTATATAATTTACTATAGGAACAACAAATAGATACTCGTAGAAACTGCTCTCATCAATCCTCTTGAAGGAATACTAAATGTGTACTTGGAATTTCCGACCATATCATAACAAATAGTGAACAATTTGTTACTGATTAAACCTCATCACAATTATATCCGGAAAACAGCATAAATACTTTTAGAAATTGATCGCATATAACCCCATTCGAAATGATTAAACTTGTATTTGTAATTGCAGTTGAAAACTGACCTTTCTTTTTACCCATTCAAACAAATGAAAACACATTTAATATATTACTGAAGAAAACACATTAATACTCATAGAAACTGATCTCATAAATCCGTATTCAAACATTATAATTTTGAATCTTCAATTACAAATCAAAACTGTTCTAACCTAATGCAACTCGTTTCTTATAGAAACTCTTGCCATTTAACCACGGAAAGCCGCACGTTCTACATTAGATACTGTTCTCATAAATTCTCATTGAGATAGTATAAGTAAATGTTTGGATTTACAAATAGATACTGTTTAAAATATTTGGTTGCTTTATTCTGATATAATTTTCATATTTAAATTAGATCCGAATCTGTACCGATAAAGACTTATATAATTTACTATAGGAACAACAAATAGATACTCGTAGAAACTGCTCTCATCAATCCTCTTGAAGGAATACTAAATGTGTACTTGGAATTTCCGACCATATCATAACAAATAGTGAACAATTTGTTACTGATTAAACCTCATCACAATTATATTCGGAAAACAGCATAAATACTTTTAGAAATTGATCGCATATAACCCCATTCGAAGCGATTAAACTTGTATTTGTAATTGCAGTTGAAAACTGACCTTTCTTTTTACCCATTCAAACAAATGAAAACACATTTAATATATTACTGAAAAAAAAACATTAATACTCATAGAAACTGATCTCATAAATCCCTATTCAAACATTGTAATTTGTAATCTTCCATTGCAAATCAAAACTGTTCTAACCTAATGCAGCTCGTTTCTTAAAGAAACACTTGTCTTTTAATCATGGAAAACCGCACGAATTACATTAGATACTGTGCTCATAAATTCCCATTGATGTGGTATAAGTAAATGTTTGGATTTACAAATGGATATGGCTTGACTCGTTTTGCTGGTCAATTCTGATATAAACTGATAACAATTTCAACAGCAACTTTACCTAACTCTTATAGAAACTTATTGACCATATAGGTTCTCATAGATACTTATTAATTTTTGATAATTTTCAATACGGATTGATGAGATTTTTTTGACTAGGATACCATGTTTTAAAAAAAATAATCCGATGTCTCTAGAAAATTATAGACCAGTCACTATTCCATTCAGCTTCTCAAAGGTTTTTGAATATGCTTACTTAGATCGCTTAACAACATTTTTAAATAAATTTAAAATTTTATCGAACAGTCAACACGGTTTTCGTTCGGGTATGTCCACCTTAACAGCCACACATTCTTTTTACGATAAAATCATCGGATGTATAGACGCTGGCGAGTGCCCTGTTGGAGTTTTTTGTGATCTCAGCAGGGCATTCGACTGTGTCAATCATGACATTTTACTTAATAAACTCTATGATTACGGTATACGAGGTCCTCCATTAAATTGGTTAATTTGTTTTTTGAAATTTCGTAAACAGTATGTTTCTATTCAATATTCCAGCAACTCTTTCATAAATAATATCAACTCTGACTTCTTGTTCAGTTGACATGGGCGTACCGCAGGGCTCCGTTTTGGGTCCTGTTCTTTTTATTTTGTACATAAATTCACTAGAATCAGTGCTTGGGGAAACCTTTCACACCATGTACGCAGATGATTTATCATCAATCATTTTGAACAATTCATCCATCAATCTGAATATCAATATTAGTAACATCTTAGAAAATGTTTGTAGTTGGCTCAATCAAAATGATTTATACTTTAACGTTGATAAAACGCAACTAATTAGATTTCATAACAGACAGAAACAGTGTGATAATGTAACTGTAAACATTAATAATCAAGTTATTAACAGCATCGGTGCAGATACTATTAGTTTTTTGGGCATTCAAATCGACGATTGTCTCAATTGGAAAGCGCACTGTAATCATCTCGTGTCGATCATGAGTTCAATTAATTTTTTATTCAAAAATATGAAAGACATTCTTACAAATCAACAATTAATTAATCTATACTATGCTCAAGTAGAGTCACGACTTCGATATGGTATCTGTTTCTGGGGCGATTGCACCCTATCAAAAACCGTTTTTATATCACAAAAACGGATTTTACGTACTATAGCAGGCTTACCCTACATGCATACCTGTCAAGACGCTTTTGTGGAATATAAAATTCTTACTCTAACATGTTTATTTATATCCGAAATGTGTGTTTATATATTTAAAAATAAACATAAGTATAACCTCAACAAAGATATACATGACGCACATACTAGACATAAAAATGATATTCATATGCTCTTTTCTAAATTGACAATCACCAATAAATCTCCAAACTACTTGGGGCTAAAAATGTTCAATCATTTGCCAGATGAATTGAAACAAAATAATATTAACTTAGTTAATTTAAAAAAAAAATGAAATTGTTCTTAGTGGCTAAATGTTTTTATTCGTTGTCTGAGTTTTTTTCATATAGGTTAAGTTAATTTAAGTCACACTTAATTTTATCTTTCTTTTATTTATACCAATTGTAACTATTTTTACCACTGACTATTGTTATACAATTTGTAATTGTCTAATAACAAAATAAATGAATTTGAATTTGACAATTTCAAATCAAAATGATTATTAAAATGGCTGAAATATACAATTGTTGTGAAATCCTGCCATCAAAACCACGAAATGTGTACGAAGGCTCAAATTGTAGCTTTTTATAAGTACTTCAAGATCACGGAGACAGAATTATTTTTTTCAAAATTTATTGCAGTTGTTTATAATTTTCGAAATTGTAATTATAAACAAATTCAAATAACTCTGTTTTTTTTATGAAATCAAAAACGATAAAGGAGTAATGAAAGTGGATTAAAAAACCCAATTTAAAAAAAAATTAATGCTCTACTTGCATTTGGAGCTGAGATACTTTAGTTTTTATAGATATTTCTTATTGTTTGGACTGGTAATTCTCCAATGTCTCTCAATCTTTGCTAAATGAAAATAATCCAAAGCTACAACTGTTAAAACATACTGTGGAGAGGCCCGAAAGTGGGGTCTTTAGCGATTTTGTTAGAGATCCGAAAATCACCACATACCTATGTCTAAATGTTATATTATGTTTTTACAAGCCAGACTTTAGTCGCTAGATAGCTTAGTGGGTAAGGCGACTAGCACTTTTTATTCACGGTGCGGACGTCTTGGCTTCAAATCCTGCTCGCTAAATATATTTTTTTTATTGTATCAGTAATATTAAAATTTTACAAAGCTGTATACATGAACATAAGGGTAGTTGGTTTATCATTGTCGTGACAAAAATTAAAAAAGTTATTTATGTTCTCAAAGCCGCTTTATTCGATGTTATTTTAACAATTGTAGCTTTGGATTATCTTCAAATAACAGAAACAAAATAATAAGCATTGAAGAATAATCAGCCCAAATTTCAAGAAGAAATATCGATTTGTTTATTTATAAGTGACCTAAACGTAAAAACTAACGTATCAGCTCCAAAAAGTAGGCTTTTTTAATTTACTTTATTATTCATTCACCGTTTTTGATTTCATAAAAAAACCAGAGAGTTGAATTTGTTTATAACTAAAATTTCGAGAACTAGAAATAACTGCAATAAAACGGGTGAAATGTTTTTGTCCGTGGTCTTAAAGTATTTATAGAATGCAACAATTTGAGCCATCGTACACATTGGTCTTGATGGCAGGATTTCACAAGAGTGCAAAGTTTTACCAACAATTGTATATTCGAGTCGTTTTAGTAATCATTTTAATTTGAAATTTTAAGTGGTGATTGTACTTTATAAGAGCTATATTTCTCCAAAATTTCATTGAATATTATCCATTATTTTTGAAAGAACAGTGATTTGTTTAAAAACGCATAATTTTGTAATGTTCATTTTTTTTTAATTAATAACATATGGAATGAATTATAGTTTATATACTGTTCTTGTACAGCTCAAAACAAACATTTTCTTTCTTTTTATTTTTTTCCATAGAACTTAGATTTCAAGTTATTCAAAGAAAACCGATGAAAAACACGGTTTAAAAAATAAATTGTTTAAATAAACAATACGCCGACTTCGCAAAAACTGCAAAATTGAGATGTGAACTTAAGTTGACCCCCTAAACACGTTAACAGAAAAACTGCCTTGACCAGTCAATTCACATTAAAATCCTAATTTGACTACACTATAAATGATTAAATAAAAACTATTGTTATCAGTTTTACATAAAGCTATCATAAGTACGTAATGCGTAATTTACCTGTAAGTTTGAATTTGGTGTAAAGGTTTTTTATCTTCAATTCCATTACCGTTAGATAATGTATCAGTACATGGACTTAGACGTACACTGTAAAATCACACCAAGGCAGTTAGAAAAAATTAATACATATAAAAAACACACTAAAAAAAATCCAAGCCTTTTTAAATCTAGTATAAACTAAAAAATCACTACAAATTTACCCTACTCCTAAATTTATTTTTTCTTAACTTTATGATAAGAAAGAAATACATAACAGGCTTGTAAACATAATTTCAGTCATCTTCATTAATAACCTACAAAAAATCTCAGGCTATATATCATAATAATGTGGAATTTTAAAAACTACATGTTTAAAATAAGGTCATCCCGCACATCTCAATCACGTTATTCTAATGCATGTGGTGAGCAGTTAATAAATACAGTTACAAAGTTTTAATTTATCATCTCTTATAGTATTTTATTTCAACGTTTAAAGTTTGAATTCCCCTGTTGACATATGTAGCCTTATTTTCAAAGATCACACACAAGTTGGCCCGATGTTTGTTTGTCAACAGGATTGGCACTGTGATGTGGCTTAACCAGTTGTAGCATATTGTCAACTTTTCAACACCCCCCATTCTTCTGTACACTCTTTTCACATGTACTTCTGCAGTTGATGGTGAACTTGACAGATTAAGCGAACATTCTAGCATTTTTTTGTGTGCTTTTTTGGAAAGAGCGGAATTTAATTTGGATGAATTTTTAGAGACGAACTTGTGAATCTTAATTTGTGCAATTTCTCAGTTGGTGTTAAGTTAATTGAATTCCTATCTTCTTTAAAATTATACATTGTTAAAACCCAATTGATTTCTACTTCGAGGAGAATCTTTAAGTCCGGGTTAACCATCGTGAAAACCAGGGACCGTAACCGAACCGAAACCGTAACCGAAAACCGCACCGTAATTACGATTTTTTTCTAACTGTAACCGAAACCGAAATCCGGAATAAGAGCTGCTGGTAAACCGAAATCCGAAATGAGAGAGATTCTGGAAAACCGAAACCGTAACCGAAAACCGGATTGGCACTGCTTTGAAAACCGAAACCGAAAACCCAATTAAGGCTGCTCTAAAAGCCAAAACCGTAACCGAAAACCGAAAATGGTGTACGTTAGATAAGCGTAACAGAAACCGAGTCGAAATAAATTTTGTTTTCGGTCCCTACAAGCATTAATTTAATTTTTATCAAAACTCGCACTGTAATTACGAATTTTTCCTAACCGCAACCGGAAACCGGAATGTGAGATTCTGGAAAACCGAAATGTAACCGAAAACCGAATTGACGGTGCTTTGAAAACCGAAACCGAAGACCAAAATAACGCTGCTCTGAAAACCGAACCGTTTTCACATTACACGATACGATATCGTTACCATC
Organism: Rutpela maculata; assembly: GCA_936432065.2. NCBI lineage: Eukaryota > Metazoa > Arthropoda > Insecta > Coleoptera > Cerambycidae > Rutpela > Rutpela maculata. The sequence continues at coordinate 88,285,985 of OW386287.2, read as the reverse complement.
AAACGACACGATATCGGCGCACGTAAAATATATGGAAACATATGGCATGTTTTCATACTGTCCGGTAACGGTAACGACATCGCCCACGGTACACGACATATCATAGACTTCTTCGCTCCCCGTAGCTGACGGATGACAAAATAGAGTGTATTTACAATTTGATCATTGAAACACGTACATACAATATGGCATTTAAATATGATATTGTATCTTTGATTGAGCTAATGGAATCAAAATCCTGTTTATGGGATAAAACTCACGACGAGTACAAAAAATACACAGTTGCGAGATAATTCTTGGCGAGAAATTATAAATTTAAATCAAGAGGAAAAAAAGAAAACAGGTACAGTAGTAAAATATTTATTGTCCTTTGTGATTAATACTGGCCGCTGATCGTCACGACCTGTCGTATAGTGTGAAAGCGTGTCCGATATTCTCGTCTGTCGGATATCGTTACTGTCCGACGACAACGATATCGTATCGTGCAATACAATAGTATCTACTTTATCGACAACAAACAACTACCAATGAGAAGGCTTGGGATTTGTAAGTCACAACAGCGCCTGAAAATTATATTATTTTTTTATCTTATGTTAAACATTGTAATATGAGAAAATAAAAACACGGGTGTAGTACTTTTTTACGAATTTCATTATTTAAAAAAAAAAAAAATCCGGGATGACCCCATTAAAACAAAACCTATGAACATTAAATCAACTACAAAATAAATACCACAACATCAACAATATCAAAACAAAAGTATTTAACATACCTATTATACTCTTTAGAACATTTTTGTCCATCGCTTTTATCAAAATCACTAGAATAATTGCTTGCTTTCGATAAATCCTCTTCTAAATTAGCTTCTGGAGCAGGTGATATTGTAGAAGGTGTTGACAAAGTTGAATGGCTACCATTTTGTTCTACCGATCTTACTGATACAGGAGTAGAGGACCATTGTTTTTCATCACCTATGGAGGAATAAATAAAAGAATTATGCAATGTGCAAAATGAAACAATAAATTAATAATACTAATAATAATGATAGTGAGTTTTCCTCGCCAACGAGTATATTTTTCCTAGCCACGAATCCAGGGGAAGTGACAGAGATTACAGATAAGGACCCAAATAAAGACTCCGTCATAGATGATATTACGTAAAAATGCCAATGTCGGCACAAACGGTCTGGTATACGGACAGCTCCAAGACAGAACAGGGAGTCAGAGCTGAGATTTATGGGATAAGGTCGAAAACGAAAATCTAGATAAGTCTAGGAATACATGCCACAGTATTTCAGGGTGAAGTGGCCGCTTTAGAGTGGTGTGCAAAGAAAATAATTGGGCAAGGAACTGTTAACCAGTCAATTGTCATTTTTTCCGACAGCCAGCGCTAAAGGCAATCGATTCCATGCAGGTCGATTCAGGACTAGTATGGAACTGTATAAATGCCCTTATGGATCCAGGAAGTAAAGCTCTAACTAGTTTAGAATCATTTCGAAAACAAGTCAAAGCCTGCAACTTAGATACTAGAAATAATTAATGTGTTATCTACAGTTTCTTTTCCTATATTTTCCTTAATTCTATTCTTTTTCTTTTATTGTTGTGTTTACACATATGTAATTATAACAGCTTAACATTATGTACAGCTCGAAGTGGTTAAGTGGAAGAGCAGCTATGTTGAACTTCTTTTAAACACAATTAATTTCGTAAATTTATCTGAAATCCAATTTATAGAAAAAAACATTTTTCTGGATTTAGTATCAGGGAAATATTTCTCAAACAATCAGATAACATTTCAAGATCACGATTCAAAAGTTCCACCATTTCAGATGCCTTGTCTAAGCCCATATGCGTATACATTTCAATGTCATCAGCATAAACATGTACTTTTGAATGCAATGGAAAATTTTGTAAATCTGTAATAAAAAGAGTCCAACTCCCAGAGCCTCGAGGAACACCAGATTTGATATTTTGTGGCAGAGATATTTTATTTCGGTCAAAAATAATGATTTGCTTATGCTTAAATAAATATGTCAGGAATCACTATATTAAATATATCATAGAAACTTAATTTTGCAATGAAGCAGTTCAAATCGACATGACTGAAAGCTTTTAACATATCGAGTAACGCAAGTATAATGTTACTTTGCCACTATCTTGGGCTCTTAGAATGTCAGCAGACTGTCAAATGGCTGTCAATTAGCTTCCAGCCTTTGACAAAAATTAAGAATTAAACAATCATTTGCGCAGAAATATGTTTGATGTTAAAACATAGAAAACAGAAAAAAGATATAACCATAGTATACCTGTAATTTCTTGTGACCATCGTTTCTCGTAACAATCGCTGCTCGTGCTGTAACCACTATCAACATTTTGTCTTTTATGCTTCAGTCTATCGGCTAAGTGAGGAGGACCGGGTGATGAACCTGCACCACTTCGTCTTGATCTCCTACCTAGTGTCCCTGTCCCACCACCAGTTTTTCTTTCCAGCTTTACCGCTTCTATTTCTAAATATTTGCAAATGTGTACCCTGCCACGTTTGCATAACTGAAATATACATACATCTTAGTACATACCTGAACTATAGACAGGACAATAACCATCTTCATGACAAGTTATTGTATTGTTTATTTTATATGGAGTTCGAACATCTATTATTTTAATTATTCTTTCCACTATTTTTATTTTAGGGTTTTAAGCAAAATAGATAATTCAATTCACAAAAAAATATATATATTTCTAATAGCAATATTATTCACACCCGAGGTTATTATTGATCATAAATTAGAAAAGGAAAGATGAATCTGTATGACAGTTTTTTGACCATAACTATACATATGACATACCCCGCATTATATGTATATTTCCATTTGGAACCGTTGTATTATATAGGGTGTCTCCTAGTCAGTGGACACACAGCAATTATATGTAAATCAGATTAACATATGGCCATTTAACCAAAACTGCCTCTATAGCAAATTTACAATTAGCGCCACCATCGGTGACTGTTTAAAGTTTCAGTGGGAGTAAGCTGTCAAATATTCGTGGTGTTTGAACATGATTTATCGCCAAAGCTCATTAAAATAACACAGCCACAGAAAAAAAAAGTGGTCTGGGCTGCAGACCAGACCAGTGTATCCTTATGTATTTGGACCCGCTGAAACCGAATCCGAAGTCAGAATTGTCAGATTGATTCGTTTTTCACCCCAAACCCCAAAAAAACACCTTCCCAAAAAAGTGTTCTGACCTGTGGACCATACTAGTGTATCCTTATATATTTGGATCCTCTGAAATCGAATCCAAAGTCAAAATTCTCAGATTGGTTCGTTTTTCACCCCTAACCCCAAAAAAACACCCCCAAAACAAAAGAAAAGTCTATCCAGTGGACCAGACCAGTGTATCCTTATCAAATACATAAAAGGATACACTGGTATGGTCTGCCGGATAGAGCATTTTTTGGAGGGGTGTTTTTTGAGGGTTAGAGGAAAAAAACGAGCCAATCTGACAATTCTGATTTCGGATTCAGTTTCAGTGGGTCCAAATACATAACGATACACTGATCTGCTCCATAGGCCAGACCACTTTTTGTTTGTTTTGGGGATGTTTTTTGTGGTTAGAGGTGAAAAACGAGCGAACATGACAATTTTGATTTCGGATTGGGTTTCAGAGGGTTCAAATACATAAGGATACACTGGTATGGTCAGCAGGCCAGACCAATTTTTTGGGGCGTGTTTTTTGGGGGTTAGGGGTGAAAAACGAACCAATCTGACAATTCTGACTTCATGTTCGGTTTCAGTGGATCCAAATATATAAGAATACATTGGTCTGGTCCGCAGGCTAGACCACTTTTTTTTTGTGTGGCTGTGTAATTATTACTCATTAGATTAGGTTTTTTTTAGAAAACTTGGACAGATTGACAGCTGGCTACCATCGAAAATGTTTTGATTCTCCGCAGCGAGACGCTGCTATGCAATATTTGCTCAATATCTATACCAAGTCATAGCCTTAATATCTTCATTTTAAGGACGAATGAGCTTATCTCAAAATAATAAGTTTTGAAATAATGCATTTCAAAGTATAAAAATATCTTTAATATAAGGTCTGATATAAGTTAGCAGAACTCCTATCTCCTGGAGACACAAACAGACATATAAGACAGATATATAATCATTTACCAAATTCCATAAAAATCCTTCACTTTAATATATTCAAACGTAAGTTAAAAATGCATTTCTTGAATTTCTGTTTTTACTCAGTGGAAGAGTATTTTAACACTGAATTTCCCACTTTATAAAATGTCTGCTACCCTATTTTTATGTTTTTTTGCTCTTTTAATGTATAATGTCTTTTTTCTTGTTTGTTGTTTATTATATGATAATTTTATTGATTATTGTATTTGTATGTTTATATTTCCATGTTTTTTGTTATAATATTTGACTTGCCAAAAACTTTTTGTAACTTGGTTAAATAAATTTTCTTTCTTTCTTTCTTTCTTTCTTACCTTTAAAATAACAGGATCGAAAATATCAGTTCCGGAAGTGACATAACTTTTTTTTTATAAATAGAATGGCTATATTACTTCCACGTCCAGTGGAAGTATAGTAATGACAAAAAAATTTTTAAAAATTTTTATTGTCCAAATAGGCTTAAAATGTCATGAAACGTCGAGATTTTAACTTTGAGCGAAAAAAAAATTTCTGTCTGTTGGTCTGTCTGTCTGTCGGTCTGTCTGTAACTTTTTTTTGTGCGCACGTTTGTTACGGTTCATTTGGCTCCTAAGATAATTAGTGAAAAATTAAATGGGTTTAGGTAATTTTTCTTTATTTAGTTATAAATATATTGTACATATTAATGGTAAATTAATGATTATTTAATGGATTACAAAGAGTCACTAAGATTGTTTATTATTGTTGGTACTTCTACAGTTCCCTCATATCCCTACAAAATAGAAAACTATTATTATTGGGGCGAATTTATGTATTTGTCTACATTAGTCCAGTGGGAGCCTTGAATACATTCTGCACTATTCATCTCTTGGCTAAATAATTATGTATTTGATCCCTGTTGATTTTGAAACAATAACAATTATGATTTTCAAAAGGTCTAAATTCTCTTTAAAGGTACTTATCCTGACATCTAGTGGACAGTGGATGAACTGTCAAATAGGTATCAACAAAAGTTCTATAATTTAGGAACTGTAATAACTCAAATACATTTTTTTTTCAAATAGGACTTTTAATTGATATGTAGATCCGCCGATTTCCGGTGATTAGAGGGGCCATTCTTAATTAATTGCTGGTTGTGACTGCATGAAGACGTTTTGTTCTGTGAACATCCACTCTGGGATTATTCTTTGTGCAGTGTTTTAATGTGATTTCGAAGTTTGGCAGTTTATATTTTTGGATTGTGACGATATTTTCGTGAAATCGCACCTATTTAGGGATTATTTCAGCAATTATTGTAAGTACCCCTCATCCATGTGATTTTATAAATAGTAATTTATTTTTCTCTTCATGTGTAGTGATTATTCCACCCTCTCTATCATCGTTTTTCACCATCATCTAACCATTTTCGTGGAATAAAGTGGAACACCCTTCAAGGAAGGTATGTTCAAATTTTTTTTGTAAATAGTTAGGTAATTAATTTTTCTGTATTTTATTTATAAGGGTGTTAATGGAGGGCTATTGTTACGGCTATTATTTGATGTTTTTCTGGTGAGGAGTTCTGAGTGCTGCAGATTCCATTCTGAAAAGAAAAATAATAGTCTGGGAGCCAAGTCTCTTTTTGGGGAATATTTTTTTTTCTGTCCATTCCGGCGTCCCTGGGCTACAACTTACCATCGTAGAAGTCCTGAGGCGAGGAGTCACCCGAAATAGGAGGATACGCAAGTTAAGCTAAAGAGCCATCATATTTTTTTTAATATTTGAAAAATTATATATATTTTTTTTATTTACCTAGTAATTAACAAAATCAAATTAATTCACATAAGGACGTTATTTAGCCTAGTGCAAGTTTGTATAATTGCACTTAATCTATAGTATAGTTTCTTAAAGTTCTGGTTAACTTTAGTAATTTTATTTTTTTTTGGAAAATTTTCTATTACAACTTTGAATAGAAATCACCTCTCGTGAACAAAATTTTATAATACATTTTTTTTATGTTTTTGAATGGTAATCAGTTTTACAAAATGGCGATATATGGTTATAATTAGTGAGATTTAAGATGTACGGCGGAAATTAGTATATATGCATATATATTTTAGTTATAGCTACCATTTGATAAAAAAAAATACCAGTTATTTTTGGGCTGGTTGTTTTATGTGAATGCGCTTAAGCTTAAGCAACACTAAAACTGCAGTAATTTATTTTTCGACGGTTTATAATAAGTTTTACTTAATTTCTGCTATTTAGGTAAAAAAAAAAAAAAGGAAACGCATTTTTTTTGTATTGTTCTTTAGTTTCTTTTGGATAATCTAAAAAGCAAATATTTGATTAATATAGAAACTGATACGATATACTATACTAATTCTATCCACTAGGTTAAATATATTATTACAACATATACCGGTTGTCCCCTCTAGGTAATTACTTAAATCTTGACTTTATTTTTTTTTCTCTATGAGCCTATTTATTTAGCTTATAAACTTCATCATTTAAATATTTTCATTAGTCTGGTCAACTTTTAATTTTTTTTTGGTCATTTAGAAATAATTTTTTTTAAGTAATTTTGTTTGATTATAACAAATCTTAGGCAAGCATATTAGGTTATAATTATCATTTTAGACCCTTTTTTACATATTTTTAAATATTGGGCCACATTTTTTTTTCGCAACACTTCGAGCTTTATATTTAGGTAATTTTATTTGTTTTGTTTGTATATCTGCTGAATACTATTGAATATTATTGAATACTGTTGTAGTGTTTTATCCGAAATTTAGTAATAAACTTCCATTTAAATTCTTAAAGTAAACTTGTCATTTCTTTTGTGTGTGTAGAATCTCTGTTTAGTAAATTGGGGGATTTTCAAGATCTTTTAAGGGTATTTGCAGGGGAGTTTAATTTACTTGGCGCCCATTTATTAAATCAACTTATTATATGACCCCGCCCGTCTCCACTGATAGTTTGGCCGGCGAATACTCATCTGTCAACTGACAGTTGCTTTACTGTTACCTAAGAGGTCTGGAGGGGGTAACACGTTTACTCTGGAACTGTTTAAGATATTGACTTGAAATTTGGTACACATATGTACTTTAACGAGATCTAGAACTAGATTATATTTTCATCTTGTTCCGTCGAAGGGTTGGGGGGTAAATTGGAGTAAATTTGGGGTAAATAGGTCAATCAAGCAGGTAAGAGTCCATAAAATTGGTATTTAGTATATAGAAAAGAAGCTAAGGTCTCAAAAAAAATTTTGGCATTAGCCACCCCCATTACCACCCCCACCCCCTTATTAAAGGGAATGAAAAAAAAGTGATTTTGTGTATGTACAGGAACCTGAAACCTCAAAATATTTTTTTACTTCATCCACCCCCCACTATCACCCCCCTATCACCCCCCCCACCCCACTACCGATGTGGGGTATCGTTTTATGGGTTTTTGGGGTAGAGGATTTCAAATGTATGTATGATATTATTAAAGTTCCATAAACAATTATTTTCATATACAAAGTTTTTTCATTGTGAGTGACTTGGATAGAGAATCTGGATGTGGAAGTAGTGATTCCTTGGGCAGCGGTTTTTTTTTATGGTTTCTCATTAAGCACAAAATTCTAAGAACAACAGTTTTTTCAGATTCAAAAAATTCCAAAAAATAAGTGAGATACGAACAATTCTTTATTTTCTTCAAAATGGCCGCGACAGATGAACACGAACCTAAGAAAATTACTAAGTAGGTTATAGAAATAAGACGTAGACTGTAGACTTGTCTGTAAAGAACAAAATAGTTATATGAATTACTGATAGATAAGACTATTTTTAGGTTTTTCTCAAAAGACAGAATTTCATTTTCATTTTCATTCCATAGGAATGAAAATGGAAAATGGTATAGTAAAAGTATTTTAAAAGGTGAACACAAATTAAACAAGAAATAATTTTAATAAAATGTAACAACCATGAATAAATAGAATAACAAAATTATTTAAAACCCAAATTATAATAAACCATCAAAAAAATTGTTCAAACTGTTCACCATTCTGATTAATACGCAGAGTAGCACGACTTACTGTTGAACGTCTAACATTGTGTAGTTGTTATTTAAGAAAAAAAAGTTGATGCCACTTCCGATTGAACGGGAAGTGTTATTTTCTAGTGATGCAAGGATTACGATTAAGATTAACCGTAATCGCCAATTATTGGAATTTTACGATTAATCGTAATCGCCGATTATTGCAAATGATTATTTACGATTTGTGCTTTTTAATTTCTACTCTGCACCATTTAATATGGAAGATGCCATTCTATACTGGAAAGAAAGAATATAACCTTTTTCCGTTAAAATGCATATCACATAAATATTTTTTATTGGAAGCTTCTAGTGTTCCTTCAGAGAGGTTGTTTTCCACCGCTGGTCTCATGCAAACAACTACGAGAAATAGGTTGGGCCGAACAAACCTACAATTATTATGTTTTTTAAATAAAAATTTGGCTAAAATAAATTTTGACTACTAGGCGGATTACTTTTTTTAATTTCAAGAACGTTTATTTGTGTTTTATATGGTTACATGTTTGCGGTTATAATAATTTCCAATTCAGTTTTGGAAGCATTTAATAAAAAGTTTCTACTTTGACTTTCTTTTTTGTAATAATTATTGGATTAGATTTTATTTTATTCACCATGATCTTTAAGAGAGGCATGTATATTTACATTATTTACCTTAATCCCTTAATTTGAAGATATTAACAGTAAACTGACTTTATACAACAAGTAATTGCTTTTAATAATTAATAATAAAATGGTTTTAATAAAAACAATTGCTTTTTATTGTTTTACTATAAATTTTAACTAAGCTTTATAGATAATCGTAATCGTATTCGTAATCGACGATTATCATTAATGATAATCGGAATCGTAAAAGTAAAAATCGTTGCATCACCATTATTTTCATTCCTGTTAGTCTAAAAGTAGCCAACTTTTCACCAAAAACGAAATTTTTAAATTAAAAAACAACCAAAAAATTGGGGGCGTACATTGACTCGTGGCCACCCGGTATATCTACATTTTATTCTAGATTCTCAATTTAATTTTTCATATCGGTGATTTTCTTTCATTTCCTATAAAAATTTCAAAGATTTTCTTATTGCTTAAGTATATTACTTAAATCACTTATTTTCAATGTCATTAAAGTCTACATAACAAACATAATAAAATGGAAATACTTTAGTAGTATATTAGATTAGAGAATTTTCGTTTACCTACCTAAATTATTTTCATTTCAGAAAATCTTATAAGAAAATTAGAGTTCCGGGGTCATAAAGACATACATAAAGCATAAGGATAATCCTAAAATCCTAGACCCTTGACTCTAATACATTTTCTTCGAAAATTAAAGATTTTTGCATGTGAGATGAGAAGGGTTTTAAAAATTATAATATTGTTATTATCTGAGTGCCATTCAGCTTAGTTATGCAGATAATATTTGTAACATCCGTCTTACCTTTTTGCATGAATCTGCATTAAAGTGTTCTTAATGTTTTCAGAGAAAGACAAACAAGATTTTGTTGCTTGTCGTTTCATCGCAACTATACTATAGCAATACAACAATCATCAAAACACTGAAGTCAGTTAGCCTCCCAACTGGGATTCTGGTTGGGCTAAAAAGAATACAACGACCTACAACAGTTGTCGTGACAGTCATATAAACTTTTGTGATTAGAACTGTAATCATATCACGGTGTTTATTGTGACATCAAAATTCAAAATATCAATTTTTCATATCTCATGCATTTCTAATGGGAATCAAAACAAACTCAAGATAAACATTAAATCTTACACTGGCTGGTGGACTAGTGAGGGGGTTGTCTTCAACTAATAAGTCTATAAGGCTCGTCATGTCTCGCATCTCGATTGGAAGCGTGCTAATCCTATTTGCTCTCAGGTCCAGCCTTACAAGTTTCAAATAAGTAACTTCTACTGGCACAGCTAATAATAAATTATTTCGAAGAACTAATGACTGTAGTGATTTTAAGTCACCCAGCCGAGGAGGTAAGTGAGTTAGTTGATTGCACGAAGCGTCCAGTTCTGTTAACTGGGACATTCGACTCAGTTCGTCAGGTAGACAGGATAATCTGTTGTTTGATACTAGCAAGATCTGAAACAAAGAGATGAAACAACATGACTTTACATTCGATAACTGTAGATAAGTAATAATTTCTTAGCTAATTTAATTCGTCTTATTTTCTATGATTTTACTTATCATTGTGTATCACTTAAAATAATTAGGAAGAAAAATGAGGTAATTTAGCCAAGATCTAATGTAAATGGTAACAAAGAAACAACTATTATTTAAGTAATTCCAATATATCAAGCAGTGATATTCTGACGTCATCAAGTACCAACTCAAAATAATATCTCTGCAAATTCCGCATGCACATTGCACATACGTTATATTTAAGTTGGCATTGCGCTTCAATTATGTTTACATGGTATATTGCCACATGTTGCTTCGAATAACTCAGTTTAGCTTGCATTGTATTGTTATTTTATTGTACGTTTAATCGATGCAATTTTAATTTGTTGATTTAATTAATGAAAGTTCCATAATTACGTAAAGTTTAGTTTAGGGTGACCAGATTTTTGTTAAGTGAATGCTGGACACTTCTGGTGGGAAAAAAATTGATTCGATGAGCGGGGGGTAGAAATCCGAAAAATCTTTTCTTGATGACCGAGGGGAAAAATTTTTTTTGATCACAATTTTTTTTTATGAGCGGGGCGCGGGAGAAGTATCCGAAAAAAAATTTTTACCAAGCAAAACGTAATGCTGTAACTTCACTATAACCTGAATGCTGGACTTTTGCTAGACAATTGCAAAACTTTCCAGCGAAATTCCGGACGTATGGTCACCCTAGTTTAGTTAGTGTTTTTCAATATTAATAATATTGTGAATAGTTTAATTAAAGATTATATATAATAATGATGGGATCACTCGAGTGAAAAATAACCTATTATCCGGTTATTGAAATAACCTGTATTACACGGTTATCATCAATGAGTATTCGAATGAAAAAAAAAAAAAAAAACGAATGTTAAACAATTATTGAATTAGTCATCATTCATATCACTCTCACAAATAAATTAAATGTTATAACTCGTAACCTAATAAACAAGTACTACTAATCTAAGTATTTTGTACCTAAAATAAATATATATGAATCCGAACCGATTCATGTAGTAGTCAGTCTACACATATTATCATTCTTTTATTTATAACATTTATGTTTATTGTCAAGAATAATCAAACTATGTACAATTTTAGAAAGAATCCTCTGACCGTGTACATTTTTCTCAAAAACTCGTTTTCCCATGGGCTACATTGAAAACACTTAAAAGATTCGGAATTTGAATAAATGTTAAATAGCTTTGTAAGTTACGCACATGACCATCACTCGAATGATTATCCGGTTATTGAAATCACTCGAATACCTGCTATTCGGTTATTGAAATTAATCGGTTATGCCCATCACTAACTTCGACTTCATGTACGCAAAGTAAAACTGTGACGCCAGTTTAAGAGTGATGTGTACCGTTTGATATACCGAGTGGCTCAGCCGATAGGGACACTTGTAACTAACTCCTAAACGGCAGAATGGATTTGTTTCAAATTTGGTGTGGTGGGATGAACTTTCCAATTATATGATAAACAAAAATAACTTATGCACCTTCGATATACTGTTGTGTTTCTTTTTATTACAGCACAAATTAAGAAACTAAAATGAATCGATTTCCATGTTTATGTTAACAGATTATATTCTTTGCAGTTATTATTACGTTACATTTTCTCAGTGAGTTTTTTCATAACTTGTAGCATAAAATAGTTGAAATTCAGTGATATAATATTGGAGTTTTTAACAACAATAGGCTATAATGAAATTTTAACGACCGATGTTCTTGCCTGTTGTTTTTTATTTTCATATTTCATTTGAATAAATTCAATTAGAGTCAAAATGTAAATAAACAGTTTCATATACGTAAATCTTCATTGTGCAGGAAATATATAAATGATAGTTCTTTATTTTTTATTTAGTACACTAATAAAATAAAGGAACATACCTACTATATATAGTATATTTGTTCTAATTTAAGGAAATCATTATACCTAATTATTACAAGGCTAGAAATAGTAATTTTAATTTTAGACTTATGGGATTTGGTTCGATCGATCTGGAAATGGAAAAAAAGAGAAATGCATCTCGAGCAAATCTACGACTACATAAAATACAATCATAGAAAAATAATTTGTTTACATTTATATTTTGGCTAATAAAGTATTCCATAGAATAAATGTTTCTTTTACTGTAAAATAGAAAAAATAGTACTATGTAAGAAGATAACCAATCTGCAAAGTTTCCCGCTACTACCTTGTAGGTTGTAGATTGATTGTTTAAGGTGTCGCTTGGCCCTGATATGGCTTTTCTTCACCTCGACCTAAAAGATCTTTTGTGAATGACTCTACAACTAGTTGTTGCCCCTAGTTGTTGCCCAGGATTCCAAGACTTTTTGCAAAGCTTATGATGTTCATGAGAGCTAATTTCCCTGTCTTCAGACGTTAATTCTACCTGTTCTAGGTACTTTAGCCTAATGCGGATTAGTACCTTGCATTCACAAAGTATATGTTTCGCAGTCTCAGTTGCAGCTTCCTTCACAGTATCTGCATTTGTCATCTTCTGCCATGTCCATGCACTTTCTTTTTACCTGTTCAAACGGAAATCAGGTCTGAAAGTTATTAATATCCAAACGCAAGTGGATCCAAAAAACCGCACTGCACTTAAGATGTACGACGTCGAGACGCCATAAACAGCAATTATGTATGAAGAAAATCAAAGGAACATAACTCTGCCATTCGTAGTTGGTCCCAAATGGAATAAGATAAATGTTATGTACTTACAGTAATCGACGTACTCTCTTATGATATATGATACATAATCAAATTTAAGGTATCAAAACCAATTCATAATTTAGAAATTCCTTGACTTCCAGGTTTTCCAGGACTTTTCAATAATAATTTCAGAAAATTTTCCTCTCGAAAACGAAAATTGATGAGCAGGGGAGGGGAAATAGAAAACAATTTTTGGCGGGCGGGGATGCGCAGATTGGAAACAACTTTAGATATAAGTAGTTTTAATAAATTTCCCCGACTTTCTTTATAAATTTATAAATTCCCTGACTTTTCCAGGTTTTCCAGAAAATATACACCCTGAGGTAGGTATTTAGAAACCAGGAAGTCAAATTCACACCGTTATTTGACAAACTAAACACACTGACCATAATAATGTCTCTAATCCTAGAGAGCTCGTACTGGAAATCTAAATGCACTCACGATTTTATAACTACATAATCAAATTCTATAAGTAGTTAACGAAGTTGTGATTTCAGGGAGTCATATTAACTACATTTTTGTAAAAATCAACCAGCACGCCTTGCGGCTGTACTGGCTAAAACCTCACACTGGAATCCAATAAAACTGTCTCTACTTTCTAAGATGTTAAAAATGAACCGTTACAGTAGAAGCCATTAGAGTGAAAAAACATTTTTGAAAAAAAAAAAAAATGAACCGCCTTCAAAACAGATAGATAAAAATTATAAAACCTAATATCGATATTGAGGTAGGTGAAAAAATGAACAAATAACGAATTCAAACGTATTTTTAACCGATTTCAATATCGTAATAAGGTTCAATAAATTGGGCGACGGTGAACTTTATTTCATAATTTTTAGCGATCTATTTTGAAGGCGGTTCAATTTTTGTTTTTGTTTTTTGTTTAAATACTTAATACAATACTTTTTGTTTTCAAGTTGAGATAAAGATATATTCCTAGACCATTGCGATGTGTATTTCACACTTGCGTTATGATATATCTTGCCTTGTCTGTAAAGGAGGAGGGACAAGGGGTAAAAAGGGAGGATGGGGGAAAGTTTCGTTTGGGGTGGATTCGATTAAATATTGTTATATACTAAAAAAATGTTTTTCGAATGTTTTCCTCAAGAAATAAATTAGGCCGAAAACCGGCCTTAGAGATCCCTCCTCCTTTATATTAATATCAAATGTTTTTTTATTTTATTTCACAAATACAGAAAGTATTATCACGAAAAATTTTTAATCGAGGTTTATTTATATATTACTTATATTATGCTTTGTACGATATATTTACTATTATTAATAATGTTAACTTCCTGTAAATTTATAAATGATTCTAATATATCATTTCTATATTAGTAGTATTATTTCCTAATCTATAAATAAATAGAGCTTGTAACTTCCTGAAAATCCACTATTGCGTTAAATCCATTAATTAGATAGGTATTAACACTAGATTTTAAAAATAAAAGCGTTGTTTATTGTTGGATCGTTCGTAATTATAACTGTTTACTTTTAATTTTTTCTTTATTTTCACCGCGAGTTGAAGAAACTTCTATTTATAGATATCAATAAAGAAGAAATAATCAGAAATGTGTCAAGGTTATTGTCAACATGTGGGACTCAAAGAATGCATACATGTTTTATGCAAAAGACACAAGTCTTTAGATAGCATAGAAAACTAAAAAAGTGACTAAACAAACATATGTACTCTACTTACTTAATAGTAAACAACTCTTACAAGATACAAAGAGTGTGTTTCAATGGTCTACAGATTTTAGCTACCTCATTTTGTTTTCCCGTTATGTTTTCTTATTTTCCCATATACGGAATATATAAGGGTTGTACAAAAATCGAATTTAAGTTTTTTGATGGATTTACACACGAACCAAAAAAAGTGGTTTTCAAAAAATTCGTCACTATCGCCTCTGTCTGTAGTCGTGTTATACAACTTGGTAAATCGGCGAAAAATAAAATACAATTTTTTCCAAATGGCAACAAAATCTTACTTTTAAAAGTTTTCAGTCCCAAAGATGTTTATCGCCTGACGAGATAAAATTTTGGAAGGAAATACGCTCAAATAATTATGAATTGGGACGTTTTAAATCATTATAAAGAGTGGTTTTCATCCGGCGACAAGAATTTCGGGGAAAGACGACGACGAGTTAGCCAAGATTTATTCATGCAATAGGTCGAATTTTTAATTTGAACTAAAATGCTTGCAAAATGAAATAAGCATCATAAAATAAGGATGCGGACATCTCCATAGAGGTAGTGCGAAAGTGGGGCGAAATTCTGTCGCCTTTATCAGGTTTTATGCCATTGGTGTGTTTGGGAAATCTGAAAAGCCTCATATGACCTACATATTGCCTAAAAAGCATTTTTAAGTGTTCAATCCCGATGAATATCATCGCCCATAGAGATTTTAAAAAAATAGCCATAAGCGACCCGAAATATTATTACCGCCAATCCTAATCCATTCAACCCCCAAACCAAAATTGTTTAGCATATCTCCTAAAGAAAAATTTGAATCTTTTGTGCCAGACGATTGATACCATCACTCCTACCTTTGTATGTAATTCAGATTAAGCATCCTCGGGATGTACCATGTACCATGCTTGGTATGCAGATCTAATTTGTTTTATACATATTTGTTTAGTTAGATCTAGATTTTTACTATAATAATAATAATAATAATAATAATAATAATAATAATAATAATAATAATAATAATAATAATAATAATAATAATAATAATAATAATAATAATAATAATAATAATAATAATAATAATAATAATAATAATAATAATAATAATAATAATAATAATAATAATAATAATAATAATAATAATAATAATAATAATAATAATAATAATAATAATAATAATAATAATAATAATAATAATAATAATAATAATAATAATAATAATAATAATAATAATAATAATAATAATAATAATAATAATAATAATAATAATAATAATAATAATAATAATAATAATAATAATAATAATAATAATAATAATAATAATAATAATAATAATAATAATAATAATAATAATAATAATAATAATAATAATAATAATAATAATAATAATAATAATAATAATAATAATAATAATAATAATAATAATAATAATAATAATAATAATAATAATAATAATAATAATAATAATAATAATAATAATAATAATAATAATAATAATAATAATAATAATAATAATAATAA